>JADMNL010000031.1:155864500-157093500 GCA_016271365.2 Neoceratodus forsteri | reverse complement strand
TCTTTCAGCTCATTCTGTATTCTCCAAGTTTTTCAAGGGATTGCTTCACACCAACCCTCCATTCAGGGACCCTGCCCCTGCCTGGGATCTTAATATTTGCATTGCCCAGCTTATGCAACCCCCTTTTGAGCCCTTGTCTTCAGCAGGGCTTAAGTACTTGACTTGGAAAACTCTGTTTTTGGTAGCCATCACTTCTGCCAGACGCATAAGTGAATTACAAGCATTGTCAGTGGAGCCTGATTTTATCTCCTTTCATAGAGATAAGGTGGTCCTCAGGACTAACAGAAAGTTCTTGCCTAAGGTGGTTTCAGACTTCCACCTTAATCAATCTGTGTCTCTCCCTGTGTACTTCACTGACCATTCCTCGCCTGGTGAGAGGAGATTGCACAGTTTAGATGTCAAAAGAGCCCTTAGTTACTACATAGAACATACCAAGGGTCACAGGTTTGACTCCCTCCAACTGTTCCTCACTTATGGGGAGGTTGGTAAAGGGAAACCTGCCACTAAAAGATCCATTGCAAGGTGGATTGTCTCTTGTATCCAATTTTGCTATGAAAAACTGGGTAAGGTTCCTCCCTCAGGCCTGAGGGCTCACTCTACCAGAGGTACAGCTGCGTCTCTGGCTGCTGCCAGGGACATCCCTATCCTAGAGATATGTCAAGCAGCTACCTGGAAAACAGTTCACACTTTTACCAAGCATTACTCCTGGATATTCAGGCTAGGAGTGATGCTTGGTTTCTTCAACTAAAGCTTCAGAGCCTATTTCCTAAGTAGGTTATGTCCCTCCTCCATGGAGGTACTGCTGTGTAGTCTGCATATGTCATAATATAGCAAGACTTCATGTTGTTTGAAGAAAAAATTACTCACCTTAGTAATGTTGTTTCTTCTAATGGAGTCTTGCTATATTATAAAACCTCTCCCTGCCTCTCTCAGAACCTCTGCTTTTGGGATGTGGGTGGGCAGTGCATTTCATTAGTAGATGCCCACCTTGTTTCTCACCCCCTTTTAGGGTGTTCGGGTGTTGTGTTTTTCATTTTTTGGGTCTCCTGACTTGAGTCTTTGTTTTGGGACCAAAAATGTGTTCTTATATTTAGTAGCCAGTTGGCTAGTGTAGGTTTACAGCTTCCACACAGAACCTTAGTGAGTTTTGCTCGTAAAGATCTGACAGTTTGAGTTTGAAGAACAACAGACAGAGTTTTCAACCGAGCTCGAGCTCAAAGTTCCATGCCTGGCATGGAAAGTTAACTCTTTCACCTCCGGAGCAGTTCGAAGGTTGGGACTCACTGCATATGTCATAATATAGCAAGACTCCATTAGAAGAAACAACATTACTAAGGTGAGTAATTTTTTCTTTCAACCTATACCTATTCATCAGATCTCTCTAGAAGATAGATGGAGCCATAGCCCACCCGTCTCCTAAGGCTCCACCTCAGGGTCCCTAATAAACATATTCTTTACCAAACTTGATTGTGAAAGGAATTATTTCTTTCCACAATTACTGTCTTCCATACCCCAAGGTCTGATGATAGGTGTTTCATTTCCTTTTTCTGTCCCATACTGAGATAGGAAATGTGCATTACTGTGTGCAGTACCCCTACGGTGTTTAATGGTAAACCTGTAGGGCTGCAATGACAGGTACCAATGCATAATGCAAGGGTTACGATCCTTCATTACATGAAGCCAGCATAGAGGGTTGTGATCAGTCTACAACTCAAATTCAGCTCCCCAAAGATAGAAACGGAGCGCCTCGATAGCCCACCGTACTACTAAGCACTCCTTTTCTATTGTGGAGTACTGTGTTTCCCTCTCGTGTAGCTTCTGGCTAACATGAATAATAGGATGCTCCTCTCCATCAATAATCTGAGTTAACACTGCCCCATACCACAGTTGGAGGCATCAGTCTGTAGTATAAAGGGTAGTGTAAAATCTGGCGTACATAGCACAGGTGAGGAACATAACTTAGCTTTAATAGAAGAAAAGGTTTCCTCACATTCAGGGGTCTAAATTACTTAATCTGGCTTATTCTTTGTTAATTCGGTCAGGGGACTGGCCAAAGTAGAAAATGTGGGGGTGAAATGGTGGTAATAGCCTGCTAGCCCCAGGAAGGATCTTGCATCCTTCTTTGTAGCAGGTCAGGGGCTATTAGCCACTGCTTCCACTTTGCTTATCTCTGGTCTTATTTGACCTTTCCCTATTTGAAACCCCAAATACTTTGTCTCCTGCATTGCCAGAGAGCATTTGGCAAGATTGATAGTCCAGCTTCAGAAATAGCCGCTAAAACCAACGTTAGATGACGCAGATGCTCAGACCACGAATGGCTAAAAATAACCACATAATCTAAATAGGCCTCACTGTAAGCGGCATGGGGTGTTAAAATTCTGTCCATGACCCTCTGAAAGGTGGCGAGAGCGCCGTGTAAGCCAAAAGGCATTACCGTAAATTGAAACAGGCCTAGGGGTGTACTAAACGTCATTTTTTCTTTGGTAGAAGGATCTAACGGTATCTGCCAATAGCCGTTGGTTAAGTCCAAAGTGCTAATAAATTGGGCATTACCTAGGTAATCTATGATATCATCAATGCGAGGCACTGGGTAACTGTCAAACTTTGACACAGCATTCATTTGTCGAAAGTTAAGACAGAGCCTCACTCCCCCGCTTTTTTTCCCCCACCACCACCATGAGGAAGCTCCACTCATTGTGAGAGGGCTTGATGATACCTAGTTCCTGCATCTTCTTTACCTCCTGTATCACATCTCCTCTAACCCTTTCTGGAAGCCTGTAGATTTTTTGTCTTATGGGTACCTACTGCGTAACAACAAAGTCCAAGAGGGTAGCATCTTTCAAAAAAAGAAGTGTGCAAGAACAAGGGGGCACAATTTGAAGATAGAAGGCCTTGACTCAGAGTAATTTAAGGAGTATTTTTCACAAGAGAGGGTTGTGGATGCATGGAGCGGCCTTCCGAGGAGGTCGAGTCAAAAACAGTGGTGGAATTCAAGCATGCATGGGACAGTCATAAGGCAATTCTAGGGGGTGGGGGTAGAAAGAAGTAGGCTGCTGGTTAACTAGGATCTGCAGCTTATCCAGTAGGCAGGGAAATGGGCAGACTGGGTGGGCCAAGCGGTCCTTATCTGCCGTCAAATTCTATGTTTCTATGTTTCTAACAGTGATGTGATGAGTCACCTCCCTTGCTCTTCCTGGGGTTCCTGTAAAAGTTTTCTCACGTGCTTGTAGGCGGGTCTGTACCTCTGGTATCTGTTGAGGGGTCAGGTCTGGGTTAACATGGATATCTGTAAGTTCCCCAACAACTTCTAAACATTGGTAAGCCATATTTAATTCGCTATCTGTGAACTCAGGATGTATATAGCCCATTGGTGCCGGAGTGGGCTGAAAAGTGGTAGGGCCAAGGAAGTAAGGGGTCAATTTTCCTATGGTAATAATGCAAAACGTGATAGGGCCACTTATAAAAGTGGTAGGGCCATGGCCCCTTGGCCCCCCCTGTTCCGGCACCTATGATATAGCCACAGAAGGGAGGAGTTCTATCTACCCATGCTTTAAGCAGATTAGCATGATAAATGCACTTTTTCTACTTTTTGTCGTGTAGGGCCACCTCATAGGTTACAGGACCCATCCCTTTTACTGTTGTATAGGGACCTTGCCACTTCATAAGCAGCTTATTGTGTGAAGATGGTAGCAGTAACAAGACCTTTTCACCTTCCATAAACTCTTTTTGTTTGGTCCCTTTATCATGCTGGGTCTTTTGGATTGTTTGCCATTTCTGATTGGTTGTCATGGGCCTTTTGAATGTGTTTTGCTAGCCTCTGTCTAAGTTTGTACATGCATTCAAAGGGCATCATACCATTTAGGGTTTTCCCTTTCTCCCATTCTTCTTTAACTATATCTTGGGGGCCCCTGGGGTTACGTCCATGTAGTAGTTTGAATGGGGAAAACCCAGTAGATGCTTGGGGCACCTCTCTATAGGCAAACAATACGTATGGTAAATATAGATCCCAGTTCTCACCCTCTTCCTGAACATACTTCTGTATAATCTTTTTCAGTGTTTGGTTGAAGTGCTCAACCAGGCCATCCGTTTGCGGGTGATAGGGTGTTCTGTGAATGACTTCAATGCCTAAGGTCTGGTAGAGTCACTTCAGCATCACCGAACAAAAGTTGCTACCCCAATCAGCCAATATTTCCCGAGAGATGCCCACCCGGCTAAAGATGTTGCACAACTCATCAGCAGTTCTTGGCACATTGATACTGCACAGGGGAACAGCCTCAGGGTATCTGGTAGTGTAGTTACTAACTACGAGGATGTACCGATTACCCTTAGAACTTCTAGGTAAGGGGCCAGCAATGTCCATTGCAATCCTCTTGAACAGGGTAGTAACCAAGGGCATGGGCATCAAAGGGATTTTGTCTTTCTTACCGAACTTGGCAACTTTCTGGCTTTCACAACAACTTTTACAATAATTTGACACATGTTTGTGAATGCCAGACCAGAAAAAAAATGGTACAGAAGTCAGCTGAGGGTACAGTCTCTACCCAGATTCCCAGCCAATGGTATATCATGTGCCAATTCTAACAATTGCTGTCTATAGGCTTGGGGAACTAACAGATCTTACTTTGAGAGGGTTCCTTCAGTAGGTCATCACATACAGGACTGGTGCCACCTGGTGTCGGGCCGCACGGCAAACCTTTCTAGCAATACCTGACGGGGGAACGCCCACCCAACGTCACGTGACTGATGTCAGCGTGACTGTATATAGTGGGCGGTCCCCATGTCCGCCCTCCAGTTCTTTCCCACCGTCGCCTCATGTCAGTCGCATTGCAGACTTCCAGTTAGCGATCGTCGAGAAAGTTCATTGCGTCAGTTTATCCCTCACTGCTATTTTTTCCTTCCATTTGTGTTCTTCCTTATGTCTTCACCCAAGAAGAAGTGTTCAACCTGTGGCACACAGATCCCGCACAAAAACGGTCATTCCCAGTGCGTTCTCTGTTTAGGCCTGGACCATCCAGTCTCCTCCTGTCCTGAGTGTCAATCTTTTAACCAGGCCACAAAAAAGAGGAGACAGCAGGCTTTGGAGGCCCACTTACTAAAAGCTCACTTGGCTTCTTTAGAAAAGAAAATGGATCGTCTACGGGATTCATCTGAGAAATCTTCTCCCTCAAAAAATCACAAGGAGAAGTCTAGGGAGCGGGCTTGCTCCGCGGATGATACCAGGCCCTCGAGCAAGGCCCAGCTGCCGCCCAGAAATCCGGACAGTAAGTCAGACAGAACTTTGACAGATAAGTCGGCCGTCAGCTTCTCCGATGACCACGCCACCCAGGCCGTTAAGTCGGCCCCCAGCTCTTCCGGGGATGGCGCGGCTGCCGGTACGTCGGCTCCCCCGGCTGGGGGCAGTCATCTGGCTCTGGTCGATAAGTCGGCCAGGTGCTTCTCCCCTGACCGCCTGACTCCGCCCACTAAGTCGGCCATCTCTGATGACCACACGGACTCGGTTCCCCCGTTGGAGCCTCACAGCGCCTCACCCGACATCCAGTGGGACCAGAGGGAGAAAGCTCCTCTCTCCCCCCCCTCCTCCCCCTGCTTCTCCCGTGCCCTCCACCTTCAGTGGGTACGTCCAGCGATGGCAGCGGAGAGCCCATTGACCCTGTCGATGTCCCGGCTCTGTATTCCCCTTCTGGGGTCAAGGAGAAGGAGGCTTCTCCTCGGCCTACAGGCCTCACTGTGGAGGCCCCTCCTCCGCCTTCCGGCGGGCTTCCGGCACCTCCTAGACCTCACCCCTACCGTCTGGCAGATACCTCATTCTATCCCAGCTGTCCCCAAGTGGGCGGACAGGATCTACCAGGTGCCGAAGGATGCTCCATTCTTAAAGGCCCATCCCAAGGCTGACTCTGTGGTTATTTCGGTGGCTCATGATCGCTCTTCAGCGCCTAAGAACATGAGCACTAGTCCTCCGGACAAAGAGTCAAGGCAGATGGACCAGTTCAGGGAAAAGATATATTCCTCGGCCACATGCGCCCTCCGGTCCCTCAGTTACATGGCCCATATGGTGTCCCGTCAGAAAGCGACCCTGGCCAGGCTGGAAAGGCGAGTCCAGTCCATGGATTCCTCACCTCTAAAGGAGGACCTTGCCAAGGATCTCCGCCTCTCCAAGGTTTCTTGTAGACACACTTTACGCACCACTTATGACTCCGTTGACTCGGTGGCCCATACCTCAGCAACTGCCGTTGCCCTCTGACGGCATTCCTGGCTTCGCCTTTCTGGCCTCACCAATGAGGTCCAGTCAGTGATTCAGGACGCCCCTTTCAAGGGCTCGGTCCTTTTTGGTGGGGACACCAAAGATATTATCACAGACCTACGGGACAAGGGTCTGGCACTTAGGTCTGTCAGGTCTATGTACCAATTGGGCTCTCAACAATAGCAGCAGCAGCAGCAGCCCTTTCGGAAAAGGACCTGGAGGCAGAGAAAGAATGCTCAGGCGCACCACCAAGGGAAGCGAAAGGCCACAGGTACAGCCACCCCACCTGCCTCCAAAAATCAGAGGTGTTCAAGAGGCCCTCCCCCTGAACATCCCACCACTTCTTGACTCCCCAGCCCCACTGCCTCCTCAGTCTTGCGACGGGGAGCAGGTGGGGGGTTCACCCACCACGCTCAGGAGTGGAGGGCGATCACGTCTGATGAATGGGTCCTGCAACTAGTGTCCATCTGACACACCATAGAGTTTCTGAAGATTCCTCCAGAAACTCGATCCATGAAGTACTCTTATTCTCGGTATCAGGCTCTCCTTGTTCGCAAGGAGGTAAATTCACTCTTGCTCAAAGAAGCAATCGAACGCGTCCCCTTCGGGCAAAGGGGAAAGGGGAAAGGGATTTTATTCCCATTTTTTCCTGGTTCCAAAAAAGACTGGGGACTTCAGACCCATACTCGACCTCAGTCAGCTGAATCGGTTTGTCGACTACAAAAAATTTTGAATGTTGACGCTCCAGTGCCTCCTCCCTCTCCTCATGGAGAACCACTGGCTCTGTGCCCTGGATATGCAGAATGCTTATCTGCACATTCCTATTTTCCCCAGCCACCGCCAATTCCTGCATTTTAATTTCCAAGGGGAACACTTCCAGTTCTGGGCACTCCCCTTTGGCCTGTCTTTGGCACCACAGGTTTTCACCAAGTGCCTGGCAGTGGTCGCGGCATTCCTATGCCGCAGAGGCATTGCGGACTTCCCTTACCTGGACAACTGGCTGATTTCAGTCCCGTCCAGGGATTCCTTGCTGGAGGCTCTGTCCTTTACCCTGGACCTTTTCTGCAGACTAGGGATCATGGTCAGTGCTCCCAAGTCATCCCTTATCCCTGCCCAGAAACTTCAGTTTACTGGGGCAGTCCTGGATACTGTCCAGTGCAGAGCCTTCCTTCCTCCAGACAGAATGGAGACCATTGTCTGTCAGGCCTCCAAAGTGGCTTCCCTCAGGACCATCCCTGCCCAGGAAGTCCTTCGCCTTCTGGGCCTGATGGCGGCCTCCATAACTACCATTCCCTTTGCAAGGCTCCACATGAGGACTACTCTGTGGTCCTTGTGGGTGCAGTGGGATCAGCTCCTGGATGACCTGGACCATCCGGTCCTTGTCTCCTCAGCAGTTCAGAAAGACTTACAGTGGTGGAAGGATTCTCGCAATCTTTCTCTGGGGCTTCCCTTTCGGAACTCTGCACCGGTAGCCACCCTCACCATGGATGCCTCAAATATGGAGTGGGGAGCTCATCTTGGGGAACACCAAGCTCAGGGACTATGGTCCGTCTTGGAGACTTCTCTCCACATCAATGTTCTGGAGTTGAGGGAGGTCCTGTACGTGTTACAGGCCTTTCAGACTCTCATTCCAAAGGGATCACTGCAAATCTAAATGGACAATATGTCAGTAGTTTGGTATATCAACAAACAAGGAGGAACCCAGTCGTACCCCCTTTGAAGGAAGGTGACGTGGGTGTGGAATTGGGCAGTCCAGCACCATTTGGTCCTAGTGGCCGTGCACATTCCAGGTGTTCTAAACATCCTGGCGGACAGTCTCAGCAGGTCTCGGACCCTAGCTCACAAGTGGGAACTACATCAGGAAGTGGCGGAATCCATCTTCCAAAGTTGGGGGCATCCAGAAATTGACCTCGTTGCCTCCCAATACAACGCAAAACTTCCCAAGTTTTGCTCGCTCATTCCAGAGCCAGGTGCTTTTTGGAGCGAGGCATTGTCTCTATCTTGGACAGGGAAATTCTTGTAAGCGTTCCCTCCGTTTTCCATTCTGCAGAAGTTCTCCTCAAACTCCAGGTGGAGAGGGCAAAAATGATCCTCATCGCTCTTCTCTGGCTGAGACAGATCTGGTTCCCACTGCTATAGCAGCTTTCCCGGGAACCACCAGTTCCACTTTCAGTGACTCACGACCTCCTGACCCAGGACCACGGTCAACTGGTACACCCAGGGCTCAGGACCCTGCATCTTCGTGCCTGGCTCCTGCAGACATAGCGATCTCATGCTTCGGGGTTTCCTCCAGGGTTGCTCAAGTCCTCATCGAGGCTAGGAAACTGTCTACCTGTTCCACTTACGCCATGAAATGGAAACGGTTTTCCATTTGGGCAACCGCTAAGGGCTGGAACCCCTTCTGTTGCTTGGCCCCGCAAGTCATGGAATACCTCCTTCACTTATCAGACTCCGGTCTGTCCTACTCTTCCTTAAAGATCCATATATCAGCTATCTCAGTGTACCATGAGCTAGTGGATGGTAAACCCGTGGCTCAGTTGGAAGTCTCCAAAACCTTTCTGAAAGGGATTCTCCATCTGAAACCCCCCATCCACAGCCCAATGCCACCTTGGGACTTGAACTTCGTACTGGAAAAGCTTATACTTACTCCTTTCGAGCCAGCTATGAGCTGTGATTTGCGTTTCCTTTCCTAGAAGACGCTTTTTCTTGTGGCTGTCACGTCAGCCTGAAGGATTTCGGAGCACCACTCTCTAGTCTGCAAGGAGCCATACTTGATTTTCCATAAGGACCAGGCGGTCCTCAGAACTCATCCAAGGTTACTTCCCAAGGTGGTGTCAGAAGCCACGCTGAATCAGTCAGTAGAGCTTCCAGTGTATTATCCATCCCCCTCTAACAGAGGTGAGGCACTCCTTCATAAGATGGATGTCCATCGGATTCTCCGGTGTTACACCCATAGAACCAAAGAGTTTCGCTCTTGCGACCAGTTGTTTGTCTCCTTTGCTCCAAGATCGAAGGGCAAACCAGTTTCTAAGCAGGGCCTTTCCAAATGGTTAGGCAACTGCATTCAATACTGTTACCAGAAGTACGATAAACCTCTGCCGGGTTCCATCAGAGCTCATTCTACTAGGGGCATGGCTGCCTCTGCAGCCTTCCTTCGGAACGTTTCCGCGGCTAACATTTGTGCTGCCGCTACTTGGAGTTCTGTCCATACCTTTATCAAACACTATAGTCTGGACATTGCTTCTAGGTGGAGGGCTGGCTTTGGCCTAGCCATCCTGCAGGGACTTCTGTCCTAGACTGGGTCCTTTCTGGACTTCAGTTATTTCCGTTGGAGTTTGTTTTCCTCCTCCCTAGTTTCTCTGGGGTCTCTCCGCGGAGGGACTGCTTGGGACTCTGTCCTATATGTGATGACCTACTCAAGGAACCCTCTCGAAGTAAGATAGTACAGTTACGTAGGAACTTACTGTAACAGTAGCTCTTCGAGAGAGGTTCCTTCAGTAGGTCATATTTTTCCCTCCCTCCTTCCCCTCGTTTTATGTTTCACAGGGGCTCCAAATCCTGTTCACTTCTGCTGTCAGGCCTCTTTCTGGCTCTGGCGGGAGAACTGGAGGACCGGCGTGGGGACCGCCCACTATATACAGTCACACTGACGTCAGTCATGTGACTGGGGTTGGCGGTCCCCCGTTAGGTATTGCTAGAAAAGTCTGCCGTGCTGCCCGACACCAGGTGGCGCGAGTCCTATATGTGATGACCTACTGAAGGAACCTCTCTCGAAGATCTACTGTTACGGTAAGTTCCTACGTAACTGTACTTTGTTCAACCTCTTCTCCCATCCTAGGGTTGGTACATACACGATAAAGCAAACCCTCACGCACTCTATGTCTGTCTTGTTGTGGATCGGCAGCATCCTTACCCTGTGGAAAAAGGGGTTGTAAGGTTACATCATTTTGCTGTGCATCTTTAAATTCATAGAAACATAGAAGTTGACGGCAGATAAGGACCGCAAGGCCCATCCAGTCTGCCCATTTCTTTTTCTACCTTATAAATGTGCCATCGGCCTTTGCTCTGTCAGTGACCTATCTATTCATAGTCATTTGTATTGCTCCCTTATGCCTATCCCATGCCTGTTTGAAGCCCTGCACTGTATTCATAGCCACCACTTCTTGTGGTAAGCTATTCCATGCATCTACTACCCTTTCTGTGAAAAAATTTCCTCACATTCCCCTTAATCGGCCTCCTCTATTCTCATGCTGTGTCCTCTTGTCCTGCTATTTTTCTTATATTTAAACATGTTAGACTCTTTCACCTTGTTTATGCCCTTAAGGTGTTTAAATGTCTGATCATATCACTCTCTCTCCTCCTTTGCTCAGGGGTATACATATTGAGCTCCGTTAATCTGTCCTCATATGTCTTCTGATGCAGTCCCTGCACCATTTTGGTTGCCCTTCTCTGGACTGCCTCAATTTGGTTAATGTCCTTGTGAAGGTGTGGCCTCCAATACTGCACGCAGTACTCCAGATGGGGCCTAACCAATGTCTTGTACAGAGGAATTATTACCTCCTCTTACGACTTGTGATACCCTACTAATACACCTAACACCCCTACTAGCCTTACCTACTGCTTTAGAGGTCTGCTTGGATGATTTTAGGTCATCAGTGATGATGATGCCCAAGTCTCTTTCTTCCTTTGTGACTGCTAGCAACTCCCCTCCCAGCCTATAAGTGGCTTCAGGGTTTCTCTTCCCTATGTGCATGATTTTGCACTTCTTTGCATTAAATCCCAGTTGCCACTCTTCTGACCATTTTGCTAGTTTATCCAGATCTCTTCTCATTCTGCCCACCCCATCTGGATCATCTACTCTGTTGCAGATCTTGGTGTCATCTGCAAACAGACAAGCTTACCCTCTAGTCCATCTGGGGGTCACTAATGAAGATGTTGAATAGGACTGGCCCCAGGACTGATCCCTGAGGTACCCCACTTGTGACTTGCATCTCTTCTGACTGTATACCATTTACCACCACTCTCTGTTTTCTGCCAGTCAACCAGTTTGCCACCCAGTTGACCAACTTCACACCCACGAGCCTACCTAGCTTATTTATCAATCTTCTATGTGGAACAGTGTCAAAAGCTTTGCTGAAGTCAAGGTAGGCGACATCAACTGCTCCCCTTGGTCCACCACTCTGGTTACCCAGTCAAGAAATCTATGAGATTAGTTTGACAGGACCTTCCTTTGTAAACCCATGCTGTCTTGGATCCTGTGCCCTATGGATTCCAGGTGTTGCACTTATCCTTTCCTTAAGAAGTGCCTCCATAATCTTGCCCACTACTGAGGTAAGACTGACCGTCTATAGTTCCCCACCTCCTCCCTGCTACCACTCTTGTGGAGCGGGATCACATGAGCCCTTCTTCAGTCTTCTGGGACCTCTCCTGTGCTCAGAGACTCACCTAACAATTCTGCTAATGACTCTGCTAGTTCCTCCTTTAGCTCCTTAAGTACCCTGGGATGTATGCCATCAGGTCCCATTGCCTTATCCACCCTGAGCTTAGCAAGCTCTTGTAGGACCCTATCTTTTGTGAAGGGTAGTGCTCACCTCCCTCCCCCTGTGTCCATGATGCTGAGCTGTGGGCTGCCCTACCTTCTCTTCAGTAAATACTGAGCAAAGTATCTATTTAGATAGATGCCTTTCAGGGTCCTCCTCCTCACATGCTCCCTTTCTCCATTAAGCTTAGCAATACCCCTCTGGACTTTCTCCTTTCACTAATGTATCTATAGAAAGTCTTGTCACCTTCTTTACTGTTGGTACTAGTGTTTCCTCAGTTTGGGACTTTGCCTGCCTTACCTGCTTCCCTTAGGGCAGTTTGGTATGCCTCCATCTTCATCCGCTGTGTTCCTTATATTTCCTGAAGGCCAGCCTTTTGGCTCTGACCTTTCTGCTACTGTATTTGAGAACCAAAGTGTTTCCTTCTTCTTTGCACTTCCTTTTCTGTCTAACACAATGGGATGTTGCTTCAAATGTGTATCCTTAATGCTTGCCCACTTTGCCTGTACCTCCTCACCTGTGTTTCTTTTTGCCAGGGCTAGCTTAACTCTGTTGGCCATCTTATCAAAGTCAGCTCCTCTGAAGTCCCATATTTTGCCTTGGAATGGGATGATTTAGATGTAGTAGCCAAATTGAACCATACCATGTGATGGTCACTGGCCCCAGGTGACTTTTACCTGGAGATCTGTGATCCCTTCTTTGTTAGTCAGTACTAGATCTAGGATAGCCCTGTCTCTTGTGGGTTGCTGTACCAGTTGTTTGAGGC
Organism: Neoceratodus forsteri; assembly: GCA_016271365.2. Classification (NCBI taxonomy): domain Eukaryota; kingdom Metazoa; phylum Chordata; order Ceratodontiformes; family Ceratodontidae; genus Neoceratodus; species Neoceratodus forsteri. Next base: position 157,080,953 of record JADMNL010000031.1, on the reverse strand, counting down.
CCTCCTGCAGGGAATCCACTATGAGTCTAGTTCTGGCAGATGTTCCTGCTGGTATTGACCAATCTGTATCTGGCATGTTGAAGTCTCCATTATCAGAACCTCCCTTAGCTGTCATGTTTTGTATATCTTCTAACAGTAATGTGTCTATGTCCTCCCTCTGGTCTGGGGCCTGTAGACAACCCCAGTTCTTATGGCTGTCCCATTTCCTGTTTCCAGGGTGACCCACAGTTCTTCAAGCTCCTTATGTGATTCTGAATTTCAGTAAGCTTTGATATTTTCATTAACATACAGGGGCCTCCTCCCCCCCTTTTGCCTCGGTCTCTTCTGACAATACATGGCCAGGTACTGGAAGTCCCAAGTGTGATTACTGAGTAAAACCACGTCTCACTAATTGCTACTATGTCCAGTTTAGCCTCTGACATTGATTGCCTGCAGGTCTGGGATCTTATTTCCCAGGCTGTGAGCATTTGTGTACATGATTTTCCATTGGCCAGATTTTTGGTGTGTTAGTTGTTGGGTGAAGTTTGGCATTACCCCTGTGCATCGTATGGGGAGACAAACCTTTTTCTTACCTGGTGCTGCAAATGAACAGCAAACACGCTTGAATTCCTGTTTGACCACTAGCTGAGGGGAGGGTGTTCTTCCCATTCGACGATGGGGGTGCCGTGTACCCTCTCCCCATTTGCCTAGTTTAAATATTCTGCAAAGACGCCAAACTTTCTGCCCTAATGCACTGACCTCTTTATCAGATGCAGTCCATCAAATTTAAAGAACTTTTCGCTTCCCAGAACTGTTGCCAGTTCCCTACAAATCTGTGTCCTTTTTCCTGGCACCAGTCCTTGAGCCACGTGGTTTAGCTCCCTATCTCCCTTCTCTGACCTTCCGTCCATCTGCTCCCTTCTCCCAGACTGGCAGGATCTCAGAGAAGGAGATGCCGGACGAAATAGATGATAGTTTGTCACCCAGCTTAGTCAGGTGTTCCTTGGTCTCCACAACTGACCGGCTGGCGAGATCATTAGTCCCTATGTGTACTAGGACATCAATGTTTTCTCCTGCTTTGTGAACAATTCTTCCTGACCATTTTTTTTTTCAGTTTCAACCATATCAACATTGCATTTACTCTGAGTCCATGAAAGTTTTTCACTTCTCTTCTGGTGCCTTGGTTTCCTGTTCTTTCCCAATAGCCCATATACGTCTTCATCAAAGGGAAATAACTGTCCCAGCGTGTCCTTGCCTTGGGCTCGAGATCTGGTCACATCAGCGCAAACATTAGAGCTGAGCAAGGTCTGAAAATTGGGTAATCATGTCCCAGGAGTACCGGGACCGGTAAAGTTGGCACAATCCCCACATTTAATCATTGACTTTGACCCTGCACAGTTAAGTTTGTTTCCAACAATGGATAGAAATGGATGCCCTCGTGGATGCACATCACCCCAGTAGTTGGTCCTCCAGCTACTGGAAGCTGGTTCAGTACATTGGCTTGGACTAAAGTCTGCTTGCTCCCTGAGTCTAATAACCCTTGTATGGTTTTGCCATCAATTTGAACAGGTACAGTATACTGTCCCCAACTGGCCAATGCCAAATGTACTGGTTCAGACTTTTTTCTTGGGGCAGAACCTGACTATATGGCCTTTTCCATTACAGTCCCGGCAGATTATATCTGGGTTGTACCCCCCCCTTTCTGGTTTATAGTTAGTTCTTATCCCAGTGGTGTTGGTGTTACTACTGGATGCAGTGGTAGCAGAATTAGGCTTTACCATAGCTTGATGGGAGCTGGTGGTCACTGTACCTTTTTGTCGGTGAGGTCTTGCTGCCAGATAGTCCTCAGCCAAATGGATGGCAACATGGGCTGCCTCGGGACAGTGCTCCTTCACCCAGAGTTGAACATCTTATGGAAGGATGTGAACAGACTTCTCCCAAAATGATGCCTTCTAGAATCTGTTCCAGGGTTCTAGTGGCAGGTTGTAGCCATTTAACGCATAGATCCTTCAGTTGGGTGTAGGCATCCCGGGGGCTGTCAGCAGCATGAAACCTATATGCTCGAAACCTCTGTCTGTAGGTTTCTGTATTAATGTCATATCTTTTTAGTATTGCTGACTTCGCACAGTTGTAGTCGTTAGCATGGACTATGTCAACATGGCTGTAGGCCAACTGGGCTTTCCCCATCAGATATGGGGCAAGCCTAATGACCCACTGGTCCCTTGGCCAAGAACACGCAGTGACCACCCTCTCAAAAGTCATTATGTACGCCTCAGTGTCATCTGTTTTAGACCATTTCACCAGCTTAATATCTTTTTGTCCCAGACCAGGGGAGGCAGGAGGTCTATTGGCACTTAGTGGCTGGATGGCATGAAGTGCATCTGTCCAGCATGCCTCACTTTCCTTGTGATCCCTCTCCCTCTGTCTGTCCAGTTCTACTTGCCGAACACATAACCACCTAAGTAGTTCCTGGGATTCCTGAGGGGATGCTTCCTCCTCCGGCCATTCCCTACTCGCTTGAGCCCCCAGCTCAGTTTTATCTTCCTTGACTTCCATCTTTGGCTTACCTGCTGGTTGCCTTCTCTCCTTCCTTCTAACCACTGGATCCAATCCTGATAGCAATGGAAGTTGGTACTTCGCTGTCACGGATCTTGTAGCCACACCAGGAGGTCGTGTTCTGTCTGCTTCATCCTGTAACAGCTTCATCTGGTTCAAGGTCAGTGTGCATTCATCTGTATCCCCCTTCCCCGGGTCGTGCCTGAAAATAGGCAGGATTTGTCTAGTGCACTTACCTGGTCAACAAAAACAAAAATAAATAAAAAAAAATAAAAACATCGGCTGTCCACCAAGGTCTCAGTCCAGACCCTTCAGTCGGAATATGGCACCAATTGATCCCACCATTGCCACCATATGTGAAGGGCTGTGGGGTAACAGATGGACACCTGCACCGTTGTAGAGCATAGATTTTCTTATTTTATTATATACAGAACAAAAATTAAAAACAGACTTCAACAACCAAAAGAAATAAATGAAGGAAATGAAATAAATGCAGCTTAACTTCAGCAACAAAATGATATATATACAGCAGGAGGCTATACTTAGCAGTACTAGCAGTAACTCGTCTGGATAGGTGCTTCTCCTTCAACATCCTATTCGAATCTAACTAGACTCTCTTTCTGGGCAGAATGTATAGAGGGCTGGACTTTAGGATTGCTCTGCTCTATCTGTCAATCAAACAAAGACAATAACATTTGAATTATATTCCTTCTTTAACCCTTGTTACAATATTTTCACATTGGAAACAGGACAAAGATATTTCTTACAACTTCAAAGTCAAATAAACATGTCTGGATCCAGAATTAAAACTATGGGTCATTCAGTAAGCCCCTCCTCCAGCAGATCTCTGAGTAAAGATATAGGGAATGAGGTTGGCCAGCTCTTAGAGAAACTGCTCGGGTGGTATACTGAAGGATCCTGCTCTTTCTCCACTCTGCAAATAACCCTTTGCCTAAGGTAAGCATTTCTCACCTACTACACATGCAACCATGTTGAACAGATTTAACAGTGTCTAAACGATAGCTTTTGCACATGCAGCCTTCTAAACCAGCTCCGTTTTTCTAACGCTACTGTTTTGCCTTACTGCAGCGGAACTTGCAGACTGTGTGACAATGCACACTTTCGAGGGGTCATTCTAATAATATTATTAGGGAGAAGTCGCACCGCTGAGGGGAAAAGGGATGATAATTACTCTCAGGGTAAACTCTGTGGTGGCTTCTTACTCTAAAGTCAATAGATAGGCAGCTGCCACAAAATACATTATGGAGTATTTACTCCTGTCCCTTCTGTGTACCTTTTTTTCCATTGTTTAACTGCATTACAACCTATGGAGCTCAGCGTTAGACAGGATAGACTGAACATGGTATTTTCTTTCACCTGTGTTCACCGTAGGATGCCTAACAATTTGAGGGAGTATGAAACCTTGGCGAAACATAGTGATTGTTAAAGCCTGACTGCTAACCCTAGGTTTTTATTCCTAGTACTGTGAAATGGACTGGAAACATTAACAGCTACTGACTTTTTAGGTTTAACAATCTAAGCCCCAGGTCTGAACACTGCTCGGGACAAACAGGAATTACTGCCAAAAGGTGGGGGGACTTTAAAACGAACATCACAAACCTACATGGATGGCCAACCCATGTAAAATGTACATACATGTGGACAATACAATAAGCAGGACACATAAGGATACCCTTTCTGGCAGACCTGTTTGAAAACAAAACGGGACTCTTCCACAGAGCAGAGCTAAATATCCTGCAGGGAAAAGCTTTCCTCCCACAGGCTAGAGTTAGAGCTTTGATAGCAACAGCAGAGTCTTTCGCAGAATGTCAACCGAGACCTGCAAGAGTCTTCCTGCAGTTACTAGGGCACATGGCCACATCTGCAGCTGTGGTTCCAATGGTCAGGCTCCAAATGAGAGATATCCAGTACCTCTAGAGACAATTGGTCTCAAAAGATGGGAGCCACTTTCAAAGCTAGTGTCACTGGCGAAAGCATTACTGGAATCATTAGAGTGGTAGAAGGAAGAAAGCAACTTCAGGGAGGTCATTCCCTTCCTTCAGCAATCATCAACAAGTATTGTTACTACAGATGCCTCATTTCTGGACTGGGTGCCCACCTGCAGGACCTCACAGTGACTGGCACATGGAGCCCACAGGAGTCACTGGAACACATCAAGCTCCTGAAGCTCAGAGCAGTGTTACCAGCAATGCAGTCTTTCACCTCCCAGCTACATGGTCAGTCTGTCCAAATCACGACAGACAACACCACAACAATGTACCACATAAAGAAGCAGGGAGTAAAAAAGATCCTCACAACTGCACAAAGGCTATGAGGTTCTGGGGCCTGGGGTATTCCTTAGAAGCAAACATATTTGCAGTGTATCTGCCAGGCACTGATAATGTCCCTGCAGATTCTTTAAGCAGAAGCAGCTGGGGAAATCATGAATGGGCCTTAAACTAGCAGGTTCTGACCACAGTGTTCAGAAGGTGGAGCACTCCCAATATAGACCTGTTTGCATCTTGGGAGAACTGTCAGCTCCCACAGTTTTGCTGTGGACCACTGGCCAGAGGGACAGTCCCAGAGGATGCCCTGGTACCGAACTGGACAGGGACTTTTCCGTATGCCTTCCCACCATTCTCACTCCTTCAGAAAGTACTCCTAAAACTCAAGAGGGAACTTGCAACAATGATCCTGAAGGCTCCAGATCAGGCCAGACAGGCCTGGTATTCAATGCTCCTGGTCCTGTCCAGCAAGATTCCAGTCAGCCTGGCACTCAGTCACAATCTGTTGACTTTGTCTCAGGGCAGAATAACATTCCCAAACCTCAGGATCCTATGCCTGAGGGCATGGTTCTTGAGTTAGAATTTTTGGGACTGGAACTCCCAGAGCAAGTCCTGAAGGTGCTTAGGGTTTTAAGGAAACCCACTACCAGGAAAGCCTATTCCTCTAAGTGGAAAAGGTTTTCTTACTGGTGTGCCCCCAGGAAAATAAGCTCAGCAGAGGTAGGGCTGCCTATAATCCTGGAATACCTAGTACACGTACAGTCAATAGGCATGTGGCCTTCAGCTATAAAGGTGCACTTGACAGCAGTATCAGCATACATGTCAGATAGCAAGGGAAAGTCTTTGGCTTCACAACCCATTTTCAAAGTTTTTTTTTTAAGGCTTCAGCCATATATACTCACAAATAAGGGACCCTGTCCCATCTTGGGACCTGAATATATGCCTTGCCCAGCTTATGGAGGCTCAGTTCAAGCTTATGGAAACTTCTGACCTGCAGTATGTCACATGAAAAACTTTATTCCTGGTTGCAATTACCTCTTCTAGGAGGGTAAGTGAAGTGCAATCTCTTTGCATAAATTGCTTTATCCCTCATAGGGATGAGGTAGTTCTTAGAACCAACAGAAAATTCCTATCTAAGGTGGTATCTGAATTCCACCTGAATCAGTAAGTGACCCTCCCTGTACTCTTCCATAGCATTCCTGTACAGGTGAGGAATAGCTGCATAGTCTGGATCTAAAGCGAGTCCTTACTATCTACATGGAACAGACAAAAGAGGTCAGGTCCAAGAGTACCCAGCTTTTTGTTACCTATGGTGAAGTCAGCAAAGGCATACCACCTACATAGAGATCTATCTCTCACTAGATAGTCTTTTGCATTCAGTTCTGCTATGAAAAAGGTGAAAAAAATGCCACCAAGAGGTCTAAGAGCACACTCCATGAGAGGTACTTCTGCCTCTGTGGCATCCTCAAGAGGCATCCCATTGTCAGACATCTGCAAAAGCAGCTACCTGGAAAACACTGCACACCTTCACAAAGCACTACTGTTTGGACATATAGAATCACGACACCCAGGATCCCGAGTCCAATAGCCTGACACAACGCTTGCCTGACAGACCACTATCCCAACCACCAAAAGCCCAGGACTTAGAGTTGATTATATTATTTTAGAGTGGTGCATGGGGTGAAGCCAGCCCACAAACAAGGCATTTAGTGTTAGGCTTTCCATGGTTGGGATGGCGGTCCATCAGGCAATAGCTGCCCCAGGATGTCGGACTCGGGATCCTGGGTGTCAGGATTCTCAGTGTCGGGCTTCTGTCATATATCCATCAAAAAGGGGTGCCAGCTTTGGAGCTGCTGTCTTGCAGAACCTTTTTCCTAACTAGTTTCTGGACTGAGCCTCCCTAGGTACTGCTACTGAGTCTGCATAAAGTTTAAACTTTAAGTGAGTAATTCCTGGGGTGAGAAGAAAAAATTACTCACCGTAGTAATGTTGTTTCTTCTTAAAGTATTACTCACTACGTTTAGACTCCCTAATCCTGCCTCTCCTTCCAGAACCTGAAATAGTTTCACGCAAGAATCAGTTCCTTTTTCATTGAGGTTGGTTGAGCATTACTATGGCAGTTCCTACAACTGTAAGCTTGTTATTGTTTATATGATACATTTCACAAGTTTGCTTCAATTTGTTTGCTATTTTTAAAAAAATTCTACAAAAAGTGTTTCTAAAATTTTGGGGGGCTAGTCATTTTAGGTAGATTCAGTAGCCAATGCTCCTCTCTGGCTTGGAAATAGGTATCAGCAATAGCCAGAGTGGAGTGCAGATGCAGAGTTTGAACCTACATTCCAAATTTTACAATTTGCATAGGTTCTGTCTCCAGGACATCACTCTCAGCTGGGATGACTGCATAAAGTGCAAACATAGCGAGTGATCCCCTAAGGAGGAACATTACTACAGTGAGTAATTTCTTCTTCTGCCTCCTCCAGAGGGTGCTTCTTCCACTTCCCATTTTCCACAAATCCCATGTGACGTCAAGCAGAAGACCAGATATTGGATTATCTGCTCAAGCACAGTGGCAGTGACTCAAGTTCCTCCTACAGGAAAGGAACAGGGGTTCTACTCCATTTTCTTTGTAGTGCCCAAGCACTTGGGAGGATTCCCTCTAATCATGGATCTCTCCAGCCAGAACCGTGGCAGTGTTCTGGGCAGAATGGACAGAAGCCTCAGTGTCCAACCTGTGAACAGCAGGTAGTTTGTCCTCCTTGCACACTTTCACAAAACGTTACAGACTGGACACTCAGAGTTCCACTGATGCAGCCTTTGGCCACAAAGTGCTGCAGACGGCAGTTCAAAGACAAACAGATAAGTAGTTTAAAGGCATATTCTACCCAGCCCTGAAAACATATGGGCACCATTTATTAGATCCCAGCAATTATGTGTAGCCCAGTGACAACACAGAATAACACAGAAGACATTCTAACATACTTACAGTAATTTATTTTTCAGTTGGTTTCACCTTTGTCACTGGGACCCATCCAAGAGGTTTTCCTTCACTAAAATATTCTTCTAACATAGGATTTCTTAGCCTGCCCACTGGCGCAGGGGTAAGGTGCCAACCTGTGGTGCCGACAACCCGGGTTCGGGAATGGACCCAGATTGCCAGAGGGAGAAGGATAGAGCAACCCGCAACTGCTCTCCTTCTCCGGGGGGATGGGGGTAGTGTGTCCGGGGCACTACGGACACCTAGCGGAGGTTGGGTGTACCACAGCACTGGTGCCAGCATGTTGGGGGCAGGGTGGACGCTGGCCGTCATTGCATGTCCCCACTCCCGTATATGGGGAAAAACTCACACTGCCTACCGCATCTATGAAGCCTGCCCTCCGCCTTAAGATTAACCTCCAGGGCCAGTTCTCCCTGTCCTAATGCTAGTGTTGTAGCGCTTACGGGGAGGCACCGCAACCCCGCCCTGGGGGGCAATCCAGGGGACTTCGGGGGGATGTGCGACTAAGTGGAGGTGGAGGTCGGAGGGGTCCGTGACCAGGCGGATATAAGGCAGCAGGGGGGGCACAAAAAAATAAAAAACTTAGGATTTCTTGATTATGTATACAATTGTTATATAAGAATTTAATGTTATGTACTTTAGGCTCAATGGATGAATTGGGCTACTGTTAAGATATTCAGTTTCTCTTGTAAAAATTATATAGCCTATCCATTTTTCTTACTGAGAACCCTCACTTGATGGGTGTCCTTGTGACAGAGGTGTCTAAAGCCAGTTACTAAAATGCTGTGGTAGTCAAGCATAGATATCAGTGGCATCATTAAAGATTAAAAATAGGGGTGTTATATAGACCCCCCGCAATGGAAGCGGAACTGGAGGATGATCTGGCTGAGAATATCAGGGTTCACTGTGGCCTCGGAAAGGGCAGGGTGGTGATCATGGGTGACCTGAACATGCCGCGGGCAGACTGGGTCACTATGACATCCTCGGTGGCCAGAGAGCAGAGGTTGAAGGATGTCTTCCAGGATGCCTTCCTAGTCCAACATGTGGGAGAGCCTACTAGGCAGGATCAGATCCTGGACATTGTCCTAGCAGATAGTGACTGGATAAGGGGCCTGGATATGAGCAGCCCATTGGCAGGCAGTGACCATGCCATGGTCTGGTTTCTTATGTCCCTAGGGGGAGAGGAAATTTGCATTAACACAGAAGTAATAGATTTCAGGGGGGTGGACTTTGAGGGCATGGGAAGGATTCTTAAAGGGTGCTTGGATGAGATAAAGCCAGACATGGATGCTGGAGCTTGTGGGAGACCATTAAGAAGGGGGTGCAGGAGGCTTCGAGGGCCTGCACAAAGGTAAGGCACAAGCAGTGTAGGGCCAGTAAACCGTGTTGGTGGACCCGGGAAGTGCAGGAGGCGGTGAGGGAGAAAAAGGCTGCCTATGCATGCCTAAAGCACTCAAGAGAAGCTAGGGAGAGTGTGATTTCCTGGCTAAGAGGGTTACCAGGGTGGTAAGGGGGGCCAAGGCAAAGAAGGAGCTTAACCTGGCCAGGGATATCTGCAGGGGGGAAGGGGTTCTATAGATACATAGGGGAGAAAAGAAAAGTGAGGGCACAGATCAGCAGAATTAGAACTGGGGGGATGGGCGCAGGAAGCTGGGGAACAAGCAGAGGTGCTAAATGAGTACTTTGCCTCTGTCTTTACTGGGGGAGGTGGGGGATCTTTCCAACCCGATGGCAGGGTAGAGGAGCCCACTGAACCAGGAGGTCAGTTGGAGACTGAAGGACTGGATGAGACTAGGGCAGGGGATGGGTCGTATCTAGAAGAGGAGGAGAGGATGCATGAGGAGGGGGGATGGGAGGACAGAATCACAGCGGAGAGGGTGAGAGAGGCCCTTCGGTCTCTAAAAACTGAGAAGGCGCCGGGGCCAGATGGGCTGCATCCAAGGGTGCTGAAGGAACTGGCGGATGTGCTGGCAGCTCCACTGACCTCACTCTTCAACATCTCCCTGAAGACAGGGTGGGTGCCTGAAGATTGGAAGGTGGCTCATGTGCCTATCCACAAGGGGGGGTCCAGAGAGGAGATGGGGAATTATAGGCCTGTTAACCTAAAGTCTGTGATAGGCAAGGTTATGGAGGGCATTATCAAGGAGAGGCTGGGGGGCAGCTGGAAAGGTTGGGGCACCTGGATGACAGGCAGTATGGTTTTGTTCCGAGGAGGTCATGACAATCTAACCTGGTGGAGTTTTATGACTGGGTGACGGGTGCCCTGGACCGACATAGACCGGTGGACGTCCTCTATCTAGATTTCAGTAAGTCGTTCGATTTGGTACCCCACAATGGCCTACTAACAAAGCTGGGGGGGCAGTTGCTCAGGTGGGTGGAAAACTGGCTTATGGGGCAGATACAGCGAGTGGCGGTTGGAGGGATAGTCTCCTCCCCCAGGAAGGTCATCAGTGGGGTCCCCCAGGGTTCGGTCCTGGGGCCACTCCTGTTCAGTTCCTATGTCTCGGACATAGGGTGGGGTGTTAGGAGTAGATTGAGTCTCTTTGTGGATGACTCAAAACTGGGAGCACTGGCAGATGGGCAGGAGGGGAGAGAGGCCCTGCAGGGGGATCTGGAGACCCTGAGGAGGGGTGGACAAGGAAGTGGGGGTTGAAGTTCAATGCAGGGAAATGTAGGGTGCTGCATCTGGGGGTCAGAAGCCCAGGACATGCGCACACCCTGGGGGGACCACACTGCAAGTCACATCGGGCGAGAGGGACTTAGGGATAGTGGTGGACAGCAAAATGAATAACACAGAGAATTGTCGAAGAGCTGCAGCAAAAGCAAACAGGATACTGGGCTGCATAACCAGGGGTATTACCTTCCAGGAGGAGGGAGGTGATCCTCCCTCTGTATAATGCCCTGGTTAGGCCGCATCTTGAGTACTGTGTGCAGTTTTGGAGACCTCATCTTAAGAGGGACATAGTGCTGCTGGAGAAGGTCCAGAGGAGGACGACTAGGATTATTCAGGGCATGGAGGATAGGCCATATGAGGAGAGACTGGATGAACTCAATCTGTATACATTGGAGGAGAGGAGGGACAGAGGGGACATGATAGAAACTTTAAATTATGTAAAGGGGATAAATAAGGGCGGAGCCAGGGAAGTGTTCAGGCTTAAGAAGGGGAACTACTAGGGGCACGGTGGGAAGCTGGAAGTGGGGGCATGGGGGGAGCGAGAGACACTTCTTCACAGAGAGGGTGGTGGAACCATGGAACGACTGCCCAGGAGTCTGGTGGAAGAGACCACAGTGGAAGGATTCAAGAAGGGTTGGGACAGGTACAGGGGGAAGCTGAGGCCAGGGAGGGCCACATCTGGGGCTGGGGGGGTGGAGGAGCGAGCTCCCAGTAGGGGGCTAGCTTCCGAGCAGACACGCTAGATCATGGGGCCTATTCTGCTGGCTTTTACTATGATACTATGATCATCAGACAGTGAGAACCATGGCTTTTTTTATACTTTTTAAGGAATGTGAAAATTAAGGTCAGTGGTTATATCCTCAACTACTTGACAAGAATGGCACTACTTATTATCTTGAGCTAGTAACTGATGCATAGAATGTTGAAGCAGCCCAGGTTCTATGGTGATGTCACAACTGCGTGTGTGCGTGTGTGTGTGTGTGTGTGTGTGTGTGTGTGTGTGTGTGTGTGTGTGTCCATTGGTGCCTTTAGTAGGATGATATAATTTCTTCTTTATAATTGATAATATTTTGAAAGTGGATCAATCAAGTACTATAGATGTATTGCAGTATATCCAGTTTTTTTTTTGTTAAGGTAAGAAAAAGTTCTCCCTGGTATCAACTGCTCTTATTTCACTTAGAGTTCAACACCTGGGTCAGTTCATGATCATACTGCATGCATTGCTTTATTGCTGAACATAAGGCTGCAGTATTTATATCTTTTCTGTGTCAAGCTTCACCATGCATCACTTGTGGGTTCTGGCCGGAGGAGCAGGACCCCGCAGGAGCATTTTTTTTGTAAGGAGGAGTCACTGCTGTGGCGGCGAACTCTTGAGGCTGACCACTGCGTGGTGCTCACGGGTTGGCCAGTAACCGATGCTGACTCCTCCTCCATCCCAGTTCTGCTTCTCCCGCCATCGAGCAAGCACAGCCTTGTATGTGGAACATGATTTTCCTACTGCGTCATCGGCCTAGTCCGTCATGAAGTTCTGTCCGAGTTCTGCTAAAGCTGCGTTCTCGGCACCGTTGACTGGTAAGACCTTTCTTTTCGACGATGCTGAGCCTTAATTTTGTTGTTGTTTTTCCGTCCAGTCATGTCTCGTCCAGGGGACAAGAAGAAGACTTCCAAGGCAAGCCAGCCTCCAATGCAGCGGTATCCCTGTGGCTGACTTTACTCCACCTCGGACCAGCATGATTGGTGTTTGACCTGCCTGGGCCCTAACCATGATATGGACCATTGTGACACCTGTTTTTTGATGGATCGTCGAGTTTTGGGAGTCCACTCATTCAAAGTCGGCCGTACGCCATCGACTTTCAGAGGACGGGTGCGCACCAGGGACGCCAGATGCAGATCCCTTGACCCTTCCTCCGGGGCCCTCCCAGTTCTGTATGGACCATGGAAGAAGGGGATTCTGCCCTTTCAAGCCTCACCTCAGCGGAGGCCCCTCTTAGAGTGCAGGAGGCCCTGTCCGATTCCTCCGGGAGTCGGGCTGGAGGCACCCTTCTGGCAATCACCTCCTCGAAGGTGAAGGTTCCCCCAGTGTCGTTGCCTGTGTCTGCCAGGCCCAGCCCACTGGTTTCCTCTGCACTGTCCGTCGGCACTGCCTTGGATCCTGGTGCTGCACACGGCGCCATGAGCAGTGTGGGGCAGACTCTCAGTGCCAGGAGGGGGGGTTTGGAAAAATGTTCTGAACCTGTGCCTACTCCAGGGAGGATGACGATGAAGAGGTGGATCCAGACTCGCTTCTGGATTTTGGGATCCTCGGACTCCCCCGCCCCACACTTCAGTGCCTGCCCAACCCCTCCATCGGCTCTGGCAGTTTCTACCGGCATCAGAGCCGCTTGCTGTGCCATTAGATCTTCCAGTGCCAGCACTGGAGGGTTTCCCAGAGCCGGTGGTAATTCTGAGCCTAGAGGAGGTGAGCCCCCTGTTTAGGTGACCAGACTGGGTCCACTTCTGGGTCAGCTAGGGCATCTGGAATAGGGGAGAATGTTACTTCTTCTACCATCTCTCAGGAGTCAGTGGGGGAAGTTGAACTTCATGGGTTGGTCCTGAGGAAGAGGTCCCTCTCTGAGTCTGAGGGGTTGAGGGGGCAGTGTCAGGAGTGGCATCCTTCCCTAGTAGCCTGTAAGGGTTCGGGTAGGAGCAGCAGCATTGGCCCTGAGGTCTTCCCAGGAGGGATCTTATCTCTCTCTCAAGGCTAGGGGCTGCCCTTCTGGACCTATGTGGCTCCAGTCGCCTTGCAGGGGGGAATCCCCTTCAGGGCTCAGTCCTGGCCATTCCAGTCTGGTTGGACGGCCGCTGACTGCCTCGACCGATGGATCTTCCCATGGTGTTGGTTCACCTGTTCAGTCCCTGAGCCCTGGCAGAAGTTGCCTTCTTCCTCAGAAATATCTGGTCCCTCTGCCTCTGTCAACCCCTCCCCTTCTCCCGGGCCACTCTGGTCCTACGGGGCCACTGACCTGGGAACACTTTATAGCCATGGCTGCCCTTTTCCCTGCCTATGTAAGATCCACGGATGAGTAGGTGTTTCACCACTCTCCTCCTGGGCAACTGGTCTCTGACTGTCCAGACTCATCGGCTTCCTCATCTTCCTCACTTGCAGGAGAGGATCCCTCTGTCCACCTTTCCTTGGACGCTGACCAGACCAGTTATCAGCATTTCCTTTCCAGGTTAGTACATCACCAGATTAGCAAGTCACAATCCTGAGCAGGTGGCATGCACTTTTTTAAGGGAATACAGCACGGACAACCTAGTGGTACCTGCCTGCTGCCCCATTTAGGGAGGTGTTGTACTGTGCTTGGAGGCATCCTTCAGTCTCCTCTCCAGCCCCGATGGACTGCCAGCACAGACATTGCGCATGCCTAGGATCTCCAGGAGCCTTATCTCACCCCCCTTTGGGCATGTTGATCCTGGACACTCCTTCCGGGCATAGATGCCCAAGATGTGACTGGCCCCCAGATGCAGACTCCGCGGAGTTGGACTCCAGGGGGAGAAGAGCGTTTTCCTCGGCACGTCTCTCACTTTCAGTCTCAGCACATCAGGCCCATTGTGCTGCCTACAACAGGCACTTATGGTCCTTACTAGGGCAAATCCTAGCATCTGTGCCTGATACAGAGGCAACCAGCAAGCCGTTGCCCTCCCCACACGTGGCCTGGAGCTTGCGAGGCACCAATCAAGGGCATTGTATGATGCCAGTGAGGTGGTGTCCAGGCTAGTGGGGATAGCGATCTGCATAAGGCAGATGGCATGGTTTCATCTGTCCCGGTTATCACCCATGGCCCGGCAAAGGGTGATTGCCTTCTCTTTCCAGGGAATCCACCTTTTTTCCCTGCAGAGCGATGCGAGAACTTCAGGGGCAACTTCCTTCTCCCAACCAAAGGGAGAAACCACCTCATCCTGACCAGTCCCAGGCCTAGTTCAACCTGTAAGGGTTCCCCCTCCTGTCTCTCCCCCCCCACAGGGGGATGAGGGACATTCCTCCCTCAGAGAGGTACCAGGTACCCTTCGGGGGGCTTGGTAATCACCCACCAGTGATGAATGGTGAAGATTGACACAGATAAGATATGAAAATTATGTACCCACCATAATTCTTGATCTTTCTGTGTATCTTCACCATTCAGCACTGTTTCCCACCCTCCTTCCCCTCTACGGCCTCAGTCTCTGAGCAGTTCCTCTTCCCTGATTGTTTTTCCCCAGTTGAGATCATTTGTGCACTAGTCTTCTGGTTCCTCTGTTCCCTCTGCTTGGGATGTTGGGGGTCTCCGTTGGGGGAGAACAGGCAAGGATGCTTGTCTCTTGGATGGGGACTCACCCAGGCCTTCCTCGCATCCCTGCTGGGATCCCTTCTCTGGCTGGTTCGAGCTTCCAGTGCTTGTGTGGCATCTCAAAATTCTTGAGGTCCCTCTTCGACATTATCTTGGAGGCCTGGGTGACTCCCCAACTTCTTTTCTCTGGAGCTGTGCCTCTTTCCATTGGCTGCAGCTATATCTGTCCCTCTGCAGGGTCTCTTTGTATATGGTGCTCCATATCCTCTAGTTTTTTCCCACTGGTTTTTTGCTCTCTTGTTAAGAGGGCTCTGCTGCCTCCTCTCTCCAGGAGGATTCTTCTTCTTCTTCTTCTTGGAGACCCTGCAGGGGCATGGATCCTTCTCACCCAGGGGATTTCATTCAGCAAGGAGTGGGAGACACTTCCCCCATGGTTTTCTCCACTGTGGGCTTGGCTGTGAGGGCCTTCTTCTCCAGTCTAGATCTGCCTTCTGGGCTGTTGCCCAGCTAGCTCCTCCTGGGGGTTACATTTCAACCTGAGGATTCTCTTATCCATTATCTGGGGTAACCCGTGAAGTGGGCGCATGAGGAAGGGTGCCGTCCGTTACGGCGACACCTTCCCCACGCATTCTACTCACGGCAACCGACAGGTAGGAGTAACCGGATGAGGGGTGGGTGAACTAGGCAACAGGATGTCGCTATCACCGTCTTGCGGGGGGGGTGGGAGCAGCATGGCGCTGGGCTGGGAGGGGTGAGAGGCTGTAGGAGTGGCATTGCGTTGCCAGTCGAGCTGCATCGTGGCGTCGGGGATTGGTTAATGGCTGAGGTACAGGGTCCGGGCATTGGTGCGATTTTTATTGCACTCGGCCTGAACCTTTTTATTTTTACTACTTTAACCCCCCCGACATGCACCCCCCTGGGGTTGAGAAGTCTTAAGTAGTGGGGTGCGTGGGGTGAAGCCCCCCTGCGAGGGGGATGTAAGTAGTAAAAATATGTCCTGGTGCCATTGTGCTGGTGTGCCAGGGTTGTCAGAGTGCCGAAAATGTGTTTGGCACTCTGACTGAGTGATAACGGTGATCACCTTTAGGCGTTCGCTGTTATCACATAGACCCATTCTCTGGAGTTGCAGAGCAGATGGCAGCACACAGTGGCACTCTCCAAAGCCCAAAGAGTTTTGACCCCTCCAGGGGTGGTGCTCTGTCTCCCTCTCCTCTCCCCTCATTATTGTCTTCTCACTCTTCCTCCTTTTCTCTTCCCCTCCTAGCCTGCTCAGAGGTTTGGGGCCCCCTGTCCCAGACCCCTAGGTTACCTTTCCTGTCCTTTCAGTTGGCTTATTCTTTTTCAAACAACATGAAGTCTTGCTGTATTCTGACTATATGCAGTTAGCCTCAGCACTTGAACTGCTCCGGAGAGTAAAAGGTTAACTTTATGCAAAGGCATAAAACATTGAGCTCAAGTTCGGTTTGCAAACCTCTGTCTGTGGTACTCTGAAGTGTAACCATCAGATTCTTTACTGAGCCTAACTGTGAAGTTGCTCCGGAGATCCCTCCTGTGCTTCGGTTCGGTTACAGTATGAATCGGTCGTTTTTTCAAGCCGCTTCTTCAAGAATTTCGGTATTCTTTCCTCTGTCTCAGTACCAGTAAGTGGTAGTTGTAGGTAGTGGTGTTTTTCTCGAGAAATTATTTTAAGTTCAGTTTCTTACCAGTCGGTCCGGGTGGAACCGAAACCTATTCTGTTTCTGTATACTTTGTTATTTGTGGGTTTTTTTCCAGTACTTATTGGTTCCTAAAAAATCTGACTTTTCGGATTTTTTTAACCGACCCATGACATGGTTGGAACCGATAAATTTGTAGTCGCCTGGCTTAACCACTGTTTTAGGTGACTTTAAGTTGAAGGCATGTCTGAGAAACCCAAAAAGAGAACCGGACCCTCTGGGTTTCAGCACTGTACTCAGTGTAAGGAGGCCTTTGCCAAGGCCGGCCCTCACCTCGTATATGTGTACTGTCTGGGGTTTGACCACCTCAAAGAAGACTGCCAAATATGCAAAAACGTTCCCAAAGCCACTCTGGAAAAACATTTGAGTAGGCTAAGGGAGAGGGAGGCCGAGAAGTCCAATGACCTGGATGGCCAGCCCGGTTCAGTTGCTACCTAAACTGAAGAGGTGCCCACTGACCTGGGCGATACCTCTTCTGGCAAACGGAGAACCAATTCTGCGGAATCGGATCCAAGTAAAAGAAAAACAAAAGCAGCCAGTTTGGATCCGACTTCCCATGGTACGACCGCTGAGGAGATAGCGAAAGCGATTTCAATAGTTCAGTCGCTTTGCCCGGTTCTGACAGAACCAGTTTCGGTTCAAAGCAGACCAGTTCGGTCAGAAATGTCTGCTTCAGACATAGATACTGAAGCTTAGTATGAGGGCGATTGGGGGGGGGGGGGAGGTGGAAGATTATGATGAAGAGGATGAGTGCCTAGATGGGCCGGTAGAGCCTGACATCTCCCCAGACAGGCCCTCTCAGGTTTCTCCTCCCAGGCTTTCTGAGTCCCCTTACCATTTCTTGTTTTACAAGAAAGTGGCTGAGATTCTTCACCTTCCTCTGGAAGAGGCTGAACAGGATCAGGAAAAACCTGACTATTTAGAAATGATGGATGTACCAGAGTCAAAGAGGGTATCTATCCTCATACACAAATCCTTAGGGAAGCAGGCACAACATTTTTTACAATTTCCTACATCCATACCCCCTGTGGAAAAGAGAATGGATAGGAGGTATACTTTGTCAGTGTCCTGGGACAGAATTCCTTACCAATCATAGCAGCCATGTTGGGGTAGTACAAGCTGCAGCCTGTAACAAGGCTAATATTCCCCTGGCATCTCACCCCCCAGACAAGGATTCCAGGAAAGTGGATGCCATGGCAAAAAAGCAGTGTGTGGCATCCTCTTTGGGACTCAGACAATCTAACTACGTGGCATATGCAGCTAGGTACCAGAAATCTATGTGGGATACGGTTCTGGAGTTAGCTAAGAATGCCCCCCCACCCCAGCTAGCCAAGGAGCTGGAGCAGGTGGCTGCAAATGGTATAGAGGCATCTAAAGTGCAATTCCACGCTGCAGAGTCATGGCTACATCTGTCTCCATGAGGAGATTTGCTTGGCTTAGGTGTACCAACCTCTCACAGGATACTCAGGCTAAGGCCATGGATTTTCCTGTAACTGGTAATTCTCTCTTTGGGGATCAAACAGAGAATTATATGAAAATAATGGATGAATACAGGACCACATATAGGAGTACTGCAGTCAAAGAAAAGCAGACTACTCCTCAGAGGCAGCAGTTTAGGGGCAGGGGCAGGCCTTTTCACAGGCATTTTTACCAAGCTCAGGCATCCTTCTCTTCTTTCCAGCAGAGGGGGTTCTTTAGGGGAAGAGGTAGATGTGGGGTGACTAGGACCCCATCAACTACTCAGTCTAAGCCCCCTGCCAAGCAGACACCCTGAGGTGTCAGTCAGGGTCGCCTCCCCAATCCCAGTAGGGGGCAGGCTGGATCACTACTCCCAGGCCTGGGAAGTAGTGAGCCAGGCACTTGCTCTCAGTTTCAAAAGGTTCCCAAGAATGAGGGCAAGGTCCTTCAGTCCTCCCTCTCCCTTAGAGACAAAGGCCTTAGAGGCAGAAGTCTCCTCTCTCTTCTGCTTTTGCAAGCAATAGAGAAGGTGCTTCTTTGTCACAGGGGGAAAAGGACTGTATTCCAGATACTTCCTAACCCCAAAAAGACAGGGGAGTGGCGACCCATCTTAGATTTAAGGTACCTGAACAAACATTTAACAAAGCCAAAGTTCAATATGGTGACTCTGGGATTAATTCTTCCCTCTCTGAGACCAGGAGACTGGCTAGCCTCCCTAGACCTCAAAGTTGCCTACTTCCACATACCTATCAGACATTCCCACAGAAAGTACCTCAGGTTTGAGTTGCCCTCAGGCCATTATCAATTCAGGGCCATGCCCTTTGGCCTAACATCTGCTCCAAGGGTGTTCACCAAGTGTCTTACAGTAGTGGTGGCATTCCTCAGGAGGCAGGGCATCCTGTTTCCATACCTGGATGACTGGCTCTTAGTGGGCCAGTCCTCAGGCCAAGTCAAGCCAGCCTTAGAGGTCACCCAAAAAACTTCTAGAATCCTTGGATTTCATTCTAAATCTGGAAAAGTCTATTCTGGAGCCAGCCCAACTTCTCACCTTCATGGGGTGGAAATAGATACTATTCAGGCAAAGGCATTTCTCCCTCTCTCAAGGGTTCAGTCATTGGTCACTCTGGCCTCCTCTTTTCATCCTCTAGTGTCTCGTCCAGCCAGACACTCTACAACTGCTGGGCCACATGGCAGCTTCCACAGCAGTAGTTCAGGAAGCAAGATTTCAGATGAGAGATATTCAGTTTCATCTCAGATTTTACTGGTCTCAGAAAAAGGACCCTCTCTCCAAACTGGTTCCAGTCTCTCAAACCTTAGTCCAGGCCCTCCAGTGGTGGCTGGAGGAATACAATCTTTGACAAGGGGTTCCCCTTTATCAGTCAAGTACCTTCTATGACTCTCACCACAGATGCCTCCCTGCTGGGCTGGGGAGCCCACCTAGATCATCTTACAGCTCAAGGAACCTGGCCACACCAGGAGTCCCTCCTACACATAAATCTTCTCGAATTGAGAGCTGTCTTTCTAGCACTTCAGACATTCTCAACTGTGGTTCAGGGGAAAGTGGTGCAGATCAGGACAGACAATACCACAATCATGTGGTACATCAACAAGCAGGGAGGCACTCGGTCCTCGGCCTTGTGCACAGAGGCCATGAAAGTATGGTCTCTAGCTTATTCCTTCAGGCTTCCTGATGGCTGTGCATCTCCCAGGAAAGACAACATTCTTGCAGATGCTCTCAGAGGATTTCTCAGGGTCATCACGATGGACCCTGAACCCTAGTTCTTCAAGTCATTTTCAAGAGATGGGGCACTCCAGAGTTAGATCTCTTTGCAGCCCCGGACAATCATTAACTTCCTCTTTATTGTTGCAGACCACCCCTTCTGGGTCCTATCCCTCAGGATGCTCTTCTGCTGAATTGGACCAGCAGGTTTCTGTGTGCATTTCCTCTTTTTCCTCTGATATTCAGGGTCCTGATAAAAATCAGGTCTCAACCTTGCAAGGTGATTCTGGTGGCTCCAGATTGGGCCAGACAACCTTGGTATCCTCTACTGTTGTCACTGTCAGTAACACTGCCTTTGTGTCTTCCCAGGCAACACAATCTCCTTACCTCCTCTCAGGGGAGGATTCTGTATCCCAACCTTCAGACTGTCGGGCTCAAGGCCTGGCTCTTGAAGAGTTAGAATATGCAAGATTGCATCTATCCCAATCAGTTCTGGATATTTTGAGAGTTAGCAGGAAACCTGCTACTAGGAAGACTTACAACTCCAAATGGAAATGGTTTGGGTTTTGGTGTTCCAGGAGGCATACTAAGCCAGAACTGGCTGATATTGCCACTGTGTTGGACTATTTAGTGCATCTTAACAGTTTAGGACTCCGACCTACTACTCTCAAGGTATATTTAGCAGCTGTGTCTGCCTTCCTTTCTGCTGGTAAGGGTTCCTCCCTAGCTTCCCATCCAGTTTTCAAGAAATTCTTCAAAGGTTTGGTTCATGTCAATCCTCCCTTTAGGGAGCCTACCCCTTCTTGGGATCTGAACATCTGTATTGTTCAGCTTATGCAGCCCCCTTTTGAACCTTTATCTTCAGCTGAGCTGAAATACTTGACTTGGAAAACTGTGTTCCTGGTGGCCATTACCTCTGCCAGGAGAATCAGAGAATTACAGGCCTTATCAGTGGAACCTAATTTCATTTCCTTTCATAGGGATAAGGTGGTCCTCTGCACCAATAGAAAGTTTCTTCCCAAGGTGGTATCAGACTTTCATCTGAACCAGTCTATGTTATTGCCTGTGTTTTTCACTGATCACTCCTCCTCTGGGGAGAGGAGGTTACACAGTCTTGATGTAAAAAGGGCTCTTAGTTACTATATTGAGCATACTAAGGCCCATAGGAAGGACTACTCTCAGTTATTTCTCATTTATGGTGACGTGGGAAAGGGCAAACCTGCTACCAAGAGGTCTATTGCCAGGTGGATCGTCTCTTGTATTCAATTCTGCTATTCTAAACTTGGGAAGGAACCTCCCTCAGGCCTGAGGGCTCATTCTACCAGAGGTACAGCTGCTTCAGTTGCAGCAGCTAGAGATATACCTTTAGTGGACATATGCAAAGCAGCTACCTGGAAATCCGTTCACATTTTTACCAAGCATTACTCTTTGGACATCCAGTCACAAAGTGATGCTAGGTTTGGCACGGCTGAGCTGCAGATCTTGTTCCCAAAATAAGTTCTGTAACTCCCTCCTCCAAGGGGGTACTGCTTGGTAGTCTGCATATAGTCAGAATACAGCAAGACTTCATGTTGTTGGAAGAAAAAATTACTCACCATAGTAATGTTTCTTTTAATGGAGTCTTGCTGTATTCTGACCTCCTTCCCTGCCTCCCCTCCTGGAACCTAGTAGTTTTGGGATGTGATGGGGCAGGCACAGTGCTGCACCCCAGAGGTGTACTGGACATGCCTCCATCTCTTAGGGGGTTTCTTTTAGTTTGTTTATTAAACATTTTTGGTAAATCACTAAATGTTGGGTTCTTTTTGAGTTTTCTTGACTTGAGTCTTTTGACCCTAAAACCTTGTTTTGCTATTTGGCACAACGTTTTTGAAACAATTTCTTCTTTGAATTAGTTAGTTTAGTGCTCGTAAGAATCTGACGGTTACACTTCAGAGTACCACAGACAGAGGTTTGAAAACTGAGCTCAAGCTCAACGTTCTATGCCTTTGCATAGAGTTAACCCTTTACTCTCCGGAGCAGTTCAAGTGCGGGGGCTAACTGCATGTAGTCAGAATACAGCAAGACTTCATTAGAAGAAACAACATTACTATGGTGAGTAATTTTTGCTTTCTTTTTATATCTTTTCCTTTTCCTGTCTCTCAGGCTCCCTTGCCCCATCCTCCCTTTTTTCTCTTACTACTTTGCTCTCCGGCATGCAGAACTGGGATGGAGGAGGAGTCGGCATTGGTAACTGACCAACCCGCGAGCACCACGCAGTGCGTCGGCCTCGAGGGTGACGCCACTGACTGCGTCGACTCCTCCCCTTACAAAAAATAAATTCTCCCACGGGGTCCTGCTTCTCCGGCCAGAACCCAGGAGTGATGAATGGTGAAGATACACAGAAAGATCAAGAATTACAGTAGGTACGTAATTTTCATATTTATAGTCAGCTATAGGAGTGTCTGTTATAATTCAAGCTGTGTTTAGTAGGGTTATAGTCAAAAATAGTTGAAGTGTGTGGAAAAAATGATCCTACAAACAGAATTTCTTCTTTCCTTATACTCCTCAGGGGTTGTAGGGTTTAACAAATACATATACGTCGTTGGAGGCTATGATGGCACAAATCAGTTGAACAGTGTGGAGCGATATGATACTGAAAATAACTGCTGGGAGGCTATGTCCTCACTGAAACACAGGAGGAGTGCTCTCGGGGTAGCAGTGCACCAAGGCAAAATTTACGCATTTGGTAAGAAACTGTAATGAGACAGATGTTGGTTATTTGGAAATCCAGTATGTATTCACATCAGAGTACCACAAACATTCAATTATAATTACTTGAAGAAAATATGAATGCCATAATACAGATTTGTAATACATCACTGCAACTAGGCACACAAGAGCTGGCCTGGGATGGTGATCATTGTGGAGCCATAGTTAAGGTGCTAGACTGGGAGACAGGATAGGGAGGTAGTTCCACTTGAAGCTAGGGGTGTGGGTGGATACCAGGGTAGGTGGGGGCCATTGGTCCACCAGGGTTAGAGAAATTTATTAAAAAACAATGTATCACTGGCCCAGAAGCAAGTCAGATTGTGAGGGTAAGACAGTTGGGGTGTAAACTTTGGTATTAGCACCTCTTCACACAGGTGCTGGCCATGGCATATAACGTTCTCACCCTAGTAATACTCAGGTATTCATAACTTTATACAGTAAGCCTTCTAGGTAAAACTGCCCAGAGAGATGGAACATATGCAAATAATGGAATCTTTTGCATGAGCCACTTTTTCAAATGCTGCATTCTACTAACTGCCTTAGTTTTAAACCCCTCAGATTTCTTTCTCCGCCTGTCAAGACTAGACGCTTGGAGATCCTCTCCTCATCATCTTGTTCTGACATGAGAAACTGTATAAATACTATAAGTATTCTTTACATTTCATTTGCTGCCTTTTACTTTTTATAATTTTAAGTAAACCCATAGTTTTAGTGTTTAAATTGTAAGTATTCTTGGTTTCTCCCGGTTTGGTATAACTGGGGGTAAACCAATATTTATTTTGTATTTATTGGAGTTTTCGGACTAAAAAACTCCATTGGTAATGTTTAATTTTATTAAATTTATCTTGTTTTAAGAACCGCTAATACCGGTACCTGAACCGATAGCCTCGGTTCATTTTACCTCAGTTTCCAGGTTCCTGCAGCAGTTCGGGAACCGATCGCAACTGCTAAATCAACTTTAAATGAAAACATTTTTTAATAGTTGCAACTTTTATCTGTTTTACATTGAAAAACTGAGAAGAAAACTGGTGATCCCATTTTCAAACCATGTATTGAATGTGGTGAAATTTTCTAAGCAAACACCCTTTTGTTTTGCCTACCTGGACATGAACATTTAAAAGCAGAGTGAAATCTGCAATACATGTCCTGAGAAAACTATTGAAAAATGCCTGGATAAGGCTAAAGCACAAACTATCACCACCTAAGGGTCCCTCGAGCTCTGACCAGCTGACACCCTAAATTACTGTGGGTGAAACCACAACAATTACTGTAACTGCTACCCGTGAGACAGGTATATAAGCAGTTCCTAAAAGGCTTGCTGAAAAGGCTGACTCCCCAGTTCCCTCAAAGAAATTAAAGAAAACTAAGCACACAGAACCCCCTGCTGGATAGCATTTGGGGACTTCTGTGCCTGCTATAAAGCTTGCCAACTCCGCAGAAATTGCACAGGCCTTTAAGGTCATTCAGGATTACAAGGGCTGTCTGCCTGTCAGCAGCAGACCCCTGCAAAGCAACCTGTCTCCTCTGCTCAGTCTTCCTATTATTTAAGAGGAAGAATATGTGATTATGATGAAATGGAGGAAGGGGAGCCTGTTGAATCTGAGGTTTACCCCTGAACAGGAGTTTGGCTCTCCCCACAGAGCATCTGAGGATTATTTCTCTTCACATTTGTGAGAAATGATTGGTCTGACACCCACTAAAAAGCTTCTGCTTCCTGTGAATAAATTCTTCAGGAAAGATACTTTAAAGATTTTACAAACTCCAAGCTCTGTTCCCCCTCTTGATAAGAGGCTGGATAAGAAACATCAGCTAGACTAGGAGGGAGCTGAATTTTTATTCTCCTACCCTGTCCACCAAGGAGTAGTACAAGTGACAGCCTGTGACAAGGCAAAAGATACCCCAGGCATCCTATCTTACTAACAAGAATTCCAGGAAAATTGACAACATAGCAAAAAAGGGATATTTGTCAGCTTTCAAACAACATGAAGTCTTGCTATATTATAGACATTAGCAGTCTGATCCAGCTCTAGAACTGCCCCGGAGTGAAATGGTTAAAACCATTCCAAAATAGAATTTTGGCACGAGAGCAGCTCTATCTGTGTCATTTCAAACTTGAACTGTCAGATTCTTTACTCCGCCTCAGTGAACAGTCGCTCCGGAGATTTCTCCTTCTGCTCGGTTCATTTCTCGGTTTAAAAAGTGTTTTCTCGTTGGATTTAACCGAGAATAGTTTTATTTAACCGCAAAACCGTTCGGTTCAAGCTCTATCTGTGGTAACCGTAAGTAAATGAAGGTTTTGTCTATGTGGAACTTGTAAGTTATCGGTTCGGTTTTGAACCGATCAGTGGGTTTAAAACTCATTTAAAACTAAAAGTTACTATTTTAGAGTGCGGTTCCCGGTTCTTATCGGTTCTAAAAAAAACAGATTTATTACGTTTTTTTCCAATACCCGTGACACGGTTAGGAACCGATAAGGGTGTCTTGCCTGGCACTGCCGTTAAAAGGGCAAGTTTTTGGTCAGGCTGGGCATTATGTCTGAGAAACCCAAAAGAAAAACCGGCCCATTGGCTTCAACACTGTGACGCTTTGTGGGAAGTCTTTGCTGGCTGACCCACACACCACATGTGTTTATTGTCTGGGGTTTGACCACCTCCAGTCAGACTGCCAGGTATGTAAGAATTTCCCCACAGTCACCCTGGAAAAAGATTGGGCAGGCCTAGGGAACGAGAGGCCAAAAGTCCGCTGACCCGATGACAGCCCGGTTCGTGCCAACCGAACCAGAGGGAGTGCCCTCTGACCAGGGCCAGACTTCCTCGGGCAAAAGAAAAGCTGGTTCTGAGGAACCAATTCCAGTAAAGAAAACAAGAAAATCAGCAGGTCTGGAGTCCAAAATTCCTTCACCAACTGCTGCAGAGATAGCAAAAGCCATACAAATTGTCCAGTCACTGTCTCAGGGTCCGTCCGAACCACCACTATCTGGTAAAAGGTCGGTTCGTCCGGTCCCAGTGGTTCAGGATTATGATATTGAGGAATTTTATGAACCAGAGGAGGGGGAGGAGGATTATGAACAGTATGAATGTGGCTGGGAAGGTCTGGGTGTGCCCATTGAACGGACATCTCCCCAGACAGACCTTTAGAATCTCCCCTATGCTGTCTGAGTCCCCATCTCATTTTATGTTTTATAAAAGTTGTTGAAACCCTCCAGCTTCCTTTAGAAGAGGCTGTGGATGAGCAAGAGGAGCCTGATTTTGTAAAAATGATGGATATTCCAGAGTCTAGGAGATTGTCTATTCCTTTACATAAGTCTTTTAGGAAACAAACAATTAAAATTTTAAAAGCTCCTAATTCTGTGCCTCCTGTAGATAAAAGATGGACAGAAGGTATACATTGTCAGGCCCTGATACAGAATTCCTTTCTCAGCAATGCAGTCATGTTAGGGTAGTTCAGGCTGCTACCTGTGATAAAGCTAATATTCCCTTGCTTCACGCCCTCCTGACAAGGATTCCAGGAAGATTGATGCCATGGCAAAAAACAGTATATGGCAGCCTCTCTGGGACTCAGGCAAGCAAATTATATGGCTTATGTAGCTAGGTATCAGAAATCTAGATGGGATACTGTTATGCATTGGCCAAGCAGGCCCATGGCCAGCTGGCTAGTGAACTAGAACTGGTGGCTGCTGATGGCATTGAAGCCTCTAAGGTTCAGTTTCCATGCTGCTGTGGATGTTAATGATGTTTCCTCTAGGGTCATGGCCACATCTGTAGCTTTTAGTAGGTTGGCCTGGCTCAGGTGTACTAGTTTGTCACAGGATACCCAGACTAAGGCTATGGATTTTCCTGTGGTGGGAAATTCTCTGTTTGGAGAGCAGACAGAGAATTACATGAAGAAGATGGATGAATATAGGACTACTTACAAGAGTGCCCAGGCTAAGGAGCGGCAAGCCACTCCTCAAAGGCATGCCCCAGGGGTAGGGGTAGGCCTTTCACAGGCCTTTACCAGACTCAGGCCTCCTCTGCCTATGCTCAGAGGGCTTCTTCAGAGGCAGGGGCAGGCGAGGGTGGGCAGATCTGCTCCCACCCCCAGCCTAAAGCTCCTGCATAACAGGCACCCTGATGGGGTGCCCAGGGCCGATTCTCCTGTACCAGTGGGGGCAGGCTGGCTTACTTCAGTCAGAATTGGGCTTCTTTAACCTCAGACAAGTGGGTTCTGGAAGTAGTAAGCCAGGGTCTGGTTCTCAGCTCAAAAGTTTCCCAAGTTGAGAAGCAGATTTTTCTACCTGCAAGTGCTTCAGAGACCCTCGCTCTGGAAACAGAGGTCTCATCCTGTTAGCTCTCAGAGCAGTAGAAAGGGTTCCTCCCTGCATCATGGCAGGGGTCTGTATTCCAGATACTTCCTTACCCCAAAAAGACAGGAGAATGGCGGCCCATCTTAGATCTCAGATATCTGAACAAGCATCTTTTGAAACCAAAGTTCAAAATGGTAACTCTGGCAATGATTTTACCTTCCCTAAGGCCAGGGACTGGCTAGCCTCCCTGGACCTCAAGGATGCCTATTTCCATGTCCTAATCAGAAGATCCCATCGAAAGTACCTCAGATTCAACTGCCCTCAGGTCATTACCAGTTCAGAGCAATGCCCTTCAGCCCTTACCTCTGCTCCAAGGGTATTCACAAAGTGTCTAGCAGTGGCAGTGGCCCACTTAAGGAGGCAGAGGATTGCTGTTTTTCCTATCTAGATGACTGGCTCATTGTAGGTACAGTCCCCAGAACAGGTAAATCTCACCTGCAGGTCACCCAGCAGCTTCTCACCTCCTGGGTTTTCTGCTAAACCTACCAAAGTCGGTTCTGGAACCAGTCCAGGTACTCACCTTTATAGGGGCAGAATTGGACACAAAGCTAGCAGAGCCTTTCTTCCCCAGAAAGGGTAAGGAATTTAGTGGCTCTGGCCTCTTCCTTCACTCTGCAGGTCTCTCGACCAGCAAGACACTTTCTGCAGCTCCTGGGGCACATGGCTGCATCCACAGCTGTTGTGCAGGGGCCAGATTTCAGATGAGAGACATTCAGTTTCACTTGAGAACCTTTTGGTCTCAGAGAAGAGACCCCTTTCCAAGTTGGTCCCAGTGACTCGAACCTTGATCCTAGCTCTCCAGTGGTGGCAGGATCAGAGCAATTTAAGAGCGGGGTCCCCTTCATTCCCTTCTCCCGACTTGACTCTCACTACAGATGCTTCCCTTCTGGGTTGGGAGCCCACATGGGCGACCTTTCCACTCAGGGAGTTTGGTCCCCCAGGAATCTCTGCTCCACATCAATTTGCTGGAACTCAGAGCTGTCTTTTAGCTCTTCAAGCTTTTTCTGCATCTGTCCACACAAGGTGATACAAGTCAGAACAGACAACACCACAACAATGTGGTACATCAACAAACAGGGGCACTCGGTCTTGACCTTGTGCACCGAGGCAATGAAGTTGTGGTCTCTGGCCTATTCCTGAACACTTCCCTCAAGCGAGTTCATCTTCCAGGAAGGACAATGTCCTAGCGGATGCCCTCAGCAGGATTTCCAGGGCCATCACGATGGTCCCTGGATCCTCAAGTGCTGGGGATATTTTTGCCAGGTGGGCATCCCTCAGATAGATCTTTTGCAGCCCCAGACAATCACAAACTTCCTCTGTTCTGTTGCAGACCTCCAGTGCTGGGCTCAGTTCCCTGGATGCCCTTCTTCTGGATTGGGAGGGAAGTTCCTCATGCTTTCCCCTTTCTCTCCTATTCAAAGTACTAGTCAAAATCAGATCTCAGCCTTGCAGGGTGATTCTGATTGCCCCGATTGGGCCAGGCAGCCCTGGTACCCACTCCTTCTGTCTCTGACAGTCCATCTTCCCTGTGCCTCCCCAGGAATCACAATCTGTTGACTTGTGCCCAGGAAGGGTTTGGTATCGGACCTCAATCCCTCAACCTCAAGGCCTGGCTCTTGAGGAGTTAAGAGTTTGCTGATTTACACACCTCTCAGGGTGTTCTTGAGATCCTAAAGGCTTCCAGAAAGCCTTCCACTAGGGCTACTTATAGTTCTAAATGGAAAAGGTTTTCCATTTGGTGTGCTGGGAAAATATTTCCCAGAATCTGCTGAATTGCCCATTTTGTTAGATTACATGGTACATCTTAATTCTTGGTCTCAGACCAGCTACCCTGAGAGTTCATTTGGCAGCTGTGTCTGCTTTTGTGTCAGCAGGAAAGTCATCCCTCTTTCCTCTCATCCTGTGTTTTCCAAGTTTTTTAAGGATTACTCCATACTAATCCTCCTTTCGGAACCGGCCCCTGCTTGGGACCTTAATGTTTGCATTGCCCAGTTAATGCAACCCCTTTGAACCTCTGTCTTCTGCAGAGCTTAAGTACTCAACTTGGAAAACTGTTTTTCTAGTGGCTATCACTTCTGCCAGACGACAAGTGAATTGCAGCCTTGTCAGTGGAGACTGACTTTTATTTCTTTCCACAGGGATAAGGTAGTCCTTAGGACTAATAGGAAGTTTTTGCCTAAGGTGGTTTCAGATTTCCATCTTAATCAATCTATCTCCTTCCAGTATTTTTCACTGATCACTCCTCTTGGTGAGAGGAGGTTGCACAGCCTGGATGTTAAGAGAGCTCTTAGTTATTATATAGAGTGTACCAAAGGTCACAGGTTGAATCCTCCAGCGTTTCCTTACCTATGGTGAAGTTGGGAAGGCAAACCTGCCACTAAGAGATCAATAGCCAGTGGATTGTCTCTTTGTCCAATTTGTTATCAGAAAGTGGCAGAGCCCCCAGTTTGAGGGCTCATTCTACCAGGGGTACAGCTGCGTCTCTAGCTGCTGCCAGAGATATCCCTTTATTAGAGATTTGCCAGGCTGCTACTTGGAAAACGTGCACATTACTTACCAAACATTACTCCCTGGATGTCCAGGCCAGGAGAGATGCTGGGTTTGGCACAGCTGTTCTTCAGAGCCTATTCCCTAAGTAGGTTCTGCCCTCCTCCATGGAGGTACTGCTGTGTATTCATATGTCTATAATATAGCAAGACTTCATGTTGTTTGAAGAAAAAATTACCACCTTAGTAATGTTGTTTCTTCTAATGGAGTTCATATATTATAGACCTCCCCTCAACCTGTCCCTCTCAGAACCTCTACTTGGTGGGGTGCGGGCAACTTAGTGTGGGCACTACTTATGTTCTTTAGCATTTTGTCCCTTTGGGACTTTGGGGTTGTATGTGTAGTCGTGTGTGTTTTATTATACTTATGTTCCATTTTCATATTATTAGAATGGTGTTAGTATTTCGTGTCCCCTGACTTGAGTCTTGGGTGTTGGGACCATCAATGGTTGTTATTTTAGGTAGCCATTTGGCTAGTGTAGGTTACAGCTTCCACACAGGCCTTAGTGAGTTTGGCTCAGAAGATCTGACAGTTCAAGTTTGAAATGACACAGATAGAGCTGCTCTCGTGCCAAAATTCTATTTTGGAATGGTTTTAACCATTTCACTCCGGGGCAGTTCTAGAGCTGGATCAGACTGCTAATGTCTATAATATAGCAAGACTCCATTAGAAGAAACAACATTACTAAGGTGAGTAATTTTTTCTTCTTGGCCATCAGGCACTTCAAGCTTATGCTGCTCAATACCAAAAGTCACTGTGGCACTCTGCCCTTGCTATGGCAGTCAAGGCCCAGGCTCCCCTGTCAGATGATCTAGCCAAAACAGCTAAATTCAGTTTGGGACCAGTCAAATACCAGTTCAAATGGCTGCTAACTCTAATGAAACTGCTGCCAGATGGATGGCAAATGCAGTGGTTAAGAGGAGGTTTGCCTGGCTGTGAGTCACAAACCCTACTCAGGATACCCAAACCAAAGCTATGGATTTCCCAGTCAAGGGTAATTCCGTCTTTGGAGAAAGATAAAGGCTTACATGAAAAAGGAGGATGAATACAAAACCACCTACAGTAGCAATCCTGCAAAAGAAAGCTTCCCCGTCCACTAAAACATAGGGAAGGGAAGGCAGAGGCAGATCATTTCACAGCAAGCCTTTTTTATCAGGCCATGGTTGCGCCTCAGTATCAGCAGTACTCACAGCAGGGGTACTTCAGGCACCACAAGCAGGTGGTTCTGGATTTAGTGAGTCAGGGATTGTCTCTGAGTTAAAATTCCTTCCAGTAGTAAAAACAAAAGTTTTCAACCATCTATGGATGTAGAGAGAGAAAACTCCTGGTAAAAGAGGTTCAAAACCTGTTACTTTCAAAGACAGTGGAGCCTGTCCTAGGACAGCAAAAGGTACCACAAAAAAAAATGGGGAGTGGAGGCCTATCTTAGACTTCAGGGTACTAAACAGGCACTTAACAAAGCCAAAGTTCAAAATGATAACTTTGTCACTGATTCTGCCAACACTCCAAAAAGGGGGTTGGCATCACTGGACTTAAAGGACACTTATTTCCACATCCCCATAAGGGAGTCTCACAGAAAGTACCTCAGGTTCAGACTCCCATCAGGTCACCCTCCAAGAGTGTACACAAAGTAGTTGGCAGTGATTATAGCACATCTTTGAAGACAAGGTGTCACCGTTTTCCCATACCTAGATGACTGGCTGGTGGTTGTAAAATCACCCCAGTAAGTGGGAGCATCTGCAACTCACCCAGGGGCTCCTGGAGTCTCTAGGGTTCCTGATAAATCTAAAGAACATCTGTCTTTCAGCCTGCTCAGGCACTACAGTTCATAGGAGCAAAGCTAAATACCCTGCAAGGCAGGGTCTACCTGCCTCTATGCAGGGCAAGAAGTATTCCACTAATAGCGAGCTCATTCAGCCTGAATAAACCAAAAACTGCAAGACCGTTTCTTCAGCTACTGGCCATATAGCACCTGCCACTGGCACAGTCCTGGAATCCAGGTTACAGATGAGAGACATTCAATTTCCCCTCAGGACTCACTGGTGTCCAAGAAAGGACCCTATTTCAAAACTAATTCTAGTAGCAAAAAGCATTGTTATAGGCCCTTCAATGGTAGAAAGGGGAAACCAACCAAAGAAAAGGGGTTCCTTTTTCAGCAAGAGTCCTCATTAGTTGTTCTGACAACAGATGCATCTCTACCAGAGTGGGGCGCCTATCTGGGGGTTCACACCACCCAAGACACATGGTCAAGTGCAGGGTCACTCCTGCACATAAACCTGCTGGAGCTAAGAGTAGTGTTACTGGCACTAAAGCCTTTCACTCAACTAGTACAGGGAAGGTGGAACAGGTCAGAATAGACAATACCACCACAATGTACTACATAAACAAGCAGGGAGGGACAAGGTCAAGCCCTCCCTGCACAGGACTCATGAAAATATGGAGTCTAGCATACTCCATGGGCCTCTGCAGACTATTCATCTGCCAGGGAAGGACAATACCTTGGCAGATACCCTGACTCAAATCAGCCAGACCCATCATGAATGGGCCTTGGAACAGTCAGGTGGTGCAAGTGATATTCAGGAGGTGGGGCACCCCAGAGGTAGACTTGTTTGCATCCCACCAGAACCACCACCTGCCACAGTATTATGGCAGACCACCAGATCCGGGAATAATCCTCCTGGATGCTCTGGCTCTGAGCTGGCCAGGGAAGCACCTGCATGTTTTTTTCTTCCTTCCCTCTGGCATACAGAGCATTTCTTAAGCTCAGGTCCTAGTCAGCATCAATGGTCTTGATAGCACCAGACTGGGCCTGGCAGCCATGGTACTCTCTGCTACTCTCCATGTCTGGGTCCAAACCAATACACCTTCCTTGGAGAGGCACAATCTGCTAACCTCCAACCAGGGGAGGCTCCTGTACCCAAACCTCAGGTCACTCATGCTCAAGGAATGACTCTTGAGGGCCTACAGTATGCAGGCTTGCTTCTTTCTGAAAGTGTCTTGGACATTTTAAGTGGTTACAGGAAGCTCTCCACTAAGGAAATCTATGCTTCAAAATGGAAAAGGTTTACTATTTGGTGTTCAGCCAGAAAACTGGTACCAGAACATGCTGGGGTCCCAGCTGTACTTGACTATCTTACCTATTTACATTCATTGGACTTGCAGTCCAGTACCCTCAAGGTCCACCTAGCTGCAGCATCTGTTTTCATATCAGCTGGACAAAATGTTTAATGGCTACAGATCCTGTCTTCAAAAGGCTCTTTAAGGGCCTGACCCATATCAACACAGGCTGGTGTCCCAGCTGTGCTGGACTATCTCATCTATTTGCATTCACTGGGCTTGCAGTCCCTGGCCGCAGCATCTGCTTACATTTCAGTTGGACAGAATGTTTCTCGGGCCTCAGACCCTATTTTCAAAAGGTTCTTTAAAGGCCTGGTCCATTTGCACCCCCCCCCCCACAGGGAACCAGTGCCAGCATGGGACCTAAATGTGTGTATAGTTAGGCTCATTGCCCCCCTCGAGCCTATGTCTTCAGGTTAGTTAAAATATGTCACATGAAAAACTGTTTTCCTTGTGGTAATGACTTCTGCCAGAAGAACCAGTAGCTCCAGTCTCTCTGCATTGAACAGGACTACATTTCATTCCACAGAGACAAAGTGGTCCTGAGAGCAAACAGGAAGTTTCTTCCTAAAATGGTTTCTGATTTCCATTTGAACCTTACCTGTCTTTTCACTGAACACTTTAGTTCTGGTGAAAGGGAGTCTTCATAGTCTGGATGTCAAAAGAGCTCTTAGCTCTTGACAGCCACTAAAGTCCATAGACAGGACAGAAAACATCTGTTCCTGACCTATGAGAATGTGAGAAAGAGTAACCCAGCATCAAAAAAGGTCCATTTCTTGCTGGCTAGTACAGCATATCCAGTTTTTGTTACTCTAAGGCTGAAAGGTGTCAACAGGTTAAGGCCCATTCCACAGGGGCACAGTTGCTATTATAGCAGCTGTCGGGTATGTTCCGCTGGTGGACATCCATAAAGCAGCTACCTGGAAAACAGTACACACCTTTACAAAGCATTACAGTCTAGATATTCTATCCAGGGGTGATGCCAGGTTCGGCACAGCAGTCCTGCAAAGGCTGTTCCCAAAATAAGTTCTGTGCCCACCTCCAAAGGTACTGCTTGGTAGTCTGCATAAAGTTATGAATACCTGAGGATTACTGGGGTGATAAGAAAAAACTACTTACCATAGTAATGTTGTTTCTTCCCAGTGATACTCAGGTATTCATAACGTCCCACCCTGCCTCCCCTTCTGGAACCTTTAGCCTCTGCACTCCTGAATACAGTGCTCTCAGGGGTATAAATGCCACTTCAAACAACATGAAGTCTTGCTGTATTCTGACTAAATGCAGTTAGCTCCAACACTTGAACTGCCCCGGACAGTAAGGAATTAACTCTATGCAGAAGCATAGAACATTGAGCTCGAGCTTGGTTTTCAAACCTCTGTCTGTGGTACTTCCCAGTATAAC
The DNA here is from genome assembly GCA_016271365.2 of Neoceratodus forsteri. Taxonomy (NCBI): domain Eukaryota; kingdom Metazoa; phylum Chordata; order Ceratodontiformes; family Ceratodontidae; genus Neoceratodus; species Neoceratodus forsteri. The sequence continues at coordinate 157,047,106 of JADMNL010000031.1, read as the reverse complement.
CATCAGATTCTTTACTCCACCAAACAGTGAAGTCGCTCCGGAGGTTCCTCTGCTCGGTTCGGTAAAAAGTAAAGCGTTCGGTTTTAAACCATTTTATTTATTTTTCGGATTTCCAGACTCTGTCTATGGTACAGGTAGTGTTGTAGATAGATAGTGACTGTGTTTATTTTGTAAAGAAAGTGTGGAAATTGTTTTTTCTTCTGGTCTTCTAAGTAATTTTTCTCGGATAAGAGTGGTGTTCTGGTGCCGATCGGTTTAAAAAGAATCGTTTTTTTTTTCTAATTCTTTTTCAAAACCCGTGACACGGTTTGTAACCGATCAGTTGTTTTATTACCTGACTTGAAAGCTGCTATAGGGTAATTATTAGGTGGGCCATGTCTGACAAACCCAAAAAGAAAACTGGTCCCATTGGGTTTCAGCACTGTACTGAGTGTGGGGAGGCCTTTGCCAAGGCCGACCCCCACCTCATCTGTGTTTATTGTCTGGGGTTTGACCACCTCAAGTCAGACTGCCAAATTTGTAAAAACTTTCCTAAATCCAGTCTAGATAAGAGACTGAGTAGGCTCAAGGAAAGGGAGGCCAAGAAGTCCGTTGACTCGGATGGCCAGCCCGGTTTGGTTGCAGCCGAACCTGAGGAGGTGCCTACTGACCTAGGCGATACCTCCTCGGGCAAAAGGAGAGCCGACCCTGAGGGGCCGGTTCCATCAAACAGAAAACGTAAGTCTGCCAGTTCGGATCCTGTACTCCATTCTCCAACCGCAGATGAAATAGCCAAAGCAATTAGCATTGTCCAATCGCTTAGACCGGTTCCATCTGAACTGGTACCGCCGGTGAAGCGGTCGGTTCGGTCGGATCCATCTCCTTTGGATTACGATCCAGATGCTTTTTATGAGGCTTGGGAGGGAGACAAAGACTATCCTGATGATGATGATGATGATGATGACGACGTACTAGGGGGTCTGATGCCCATTAAACCGACATCTTCCCAGAGTAGGCCCTGGTGTCTCCCCCAGGCTTTCTGAGTCCCCTTCACACTTTTTGTTTTACAAAAAGGTGGCCGAAACCCTTCAGCTTCCCTTGGTTGAAGCTGCAGAGGAGGAGGAAGAGCCTGATTTTGTGGAAATGATGGACACCCCAGAGTCCAAAAGACTGTCTGTCCCTCTTTATAAGTCCTTGGGGAAACAGACACAAAAATTTTTACAAACTCCTAATTCAATACCTCCTGTGGACAAAAGAATGGACAGGAGGTATATGTTACCAGGCTCAACTACGGAGTTTCTTTATAATCATAGCAACTATGTTGGAGTAGTGCAGGCTGCAGCCTGTGACAGGGCTAATATTCCTTTGGCTTCACACACCCCGGACAAGAACTCCAGGAAAGTGGATGCCATGGCTAAAAAACAGTATTTGGCATCCTCTTTGGGACTCGGGCAGGCTAACTGCATGGTCTGCACAGCCAGGTACCAGAAGTCCAGGTGGGACACGGTTCTGGAATTTACTAAACAGGCCTCCCCCCCAGCTAGCCAGAGAGCTGGAGGAGGTGGCTGCTGATGAAATTGAGGCATCAAAAGTACAATTTCATGCTGCTGTGGACTCCAATGATGTGGCATCTAGAGTCATGGCTATATCTGTGTCTCTCAGAAGACATGCTTGGCTCAGATGTATTAGCTTCTCACAGGATACCCAGTCTAAGGCTATGGATTTTCCTGTAGTGGGTAAATTGTCTGGGGAGCAGACAGAGGCTTACATGAAGAAAATGGATGAATACAGGACCACTTACAGGAGTGCATAGGCCAAGGAAAGGCAAGCCACTCCACAAAAGCAGCAGTCTAGGGGCAGGGGCAAGCCTTTTCACAGGCCTTTTTACCAAGCCCAGGCCTCCTCTCCTTTCCCACAGAGGGGGTTCTTCAGAGGGAGGGGCAGGAGGGGGATGAGAAGGGCTGCTCCCTCCTCCTCCCAGTCTAAGGCTGCTGCCAAGCAGACACCCTGATGTGTCAGCCTGGGTCGGCTCCCCAATCCCAGTAGGAGGCAGGCTGGCTTACTACTTACAGGCCTGGAAGTCTGTGACCTCAGACAAGTGGGTCCTGGAAGTAGTAAGCCAGGGACTGGCCCTCACCTTCAAAAAGTTTCCAAAAAAGAGGGCCAAGTCTTTTATATCTGCATCAATGTCAGAAACCATTGCCCTAGAGGCAGAGGTTTCCTCTCTCCTAGCTCTCAGAGCTGTACAGAAGGTTCCTACTCAGCACAAGGGAAAAGGCCTGTACGCCAGGTACTTCCTTACCCCAAAGAAAACAGGGGAGTGGCGACCCATCCTAGACCTAAGGTATTTAAACAAACACATATCAAAACCCAAATTCAAGATGGTAACTCTGGGAATTATCCTTCCCTCTCTAAGGCCAGGAGATTGGCTAGCATCCCTGGACCTCAAGGATGCCTACTTCCACATTCCTATCGGGTGCTCCCACAGAAAATACCTAAGGTTCGGAAGTTGCCTTCGGGCCATTACCAATTCAGAGCCATGCCTTTCGGCCAAACATCAGCTCCAAGGGTGTTCACAAAGTGCCTTGCAGTAGTGGTGGCTTACCTCAGAAGACAGGGTATCACCATCTTCCCATATCTGAATGACTGGCTCATTGTAGGTCAGTCATCTCAACAGGTCAGGTCAGCTCTGCAAACCATCCAGGACTCACTCGGTTCCCTGGGGTGTCTTCTCAATCTTCCAAAGTCTGTTCTCGAACCAGTTCAACTTCTTACCTTTATAGGAATAGAACTGGTCACTACCCAAGCAAAAACTCTCCTTCCCATGGCAAGGGGGAAGGCCCTGGTTGATCTTGCTTCATCTTTTCAACCTCAGGTCCCTCATCCAGCAAGACACTTCCTCCAACTCATGGGCCACATGGCAGCTTCCACTGCAGTGGTACTGGGAGCAAGATTTCAGATGAGGGACATTCAATTTAACCTAAGGCCTTTTTGGTCGCAGAAAAAGGATTCTCTCACCAAACTGATTCCAGTGACTCAGACTGTGGTCCAAGCTCTCCAGTGGTGGCTGGATCTGGACAACCTCAGACAAGGAGTCCCATTCCTTCCTTAAGTTCCCTCAGTAGTTCTGACTACAGATGCTTCTCTCCTAGGTTGGGGAGCCCACCTGTGATCCCTGACAGCTCAAGGGGTGTGGTCTCCACAGGAGTCTCTCCTTCACATCAGCCTTCTGGAACTCAGGGCAGTGTTCCTGGTCTTCAGTGTTTCTCAGATTTGGTCAAGGGCAAGGTGGTCCAAGTCAGAATAGACAACACTACCACAATGTGGTATATCAACAAACAAGGAGGCACTCAGTCCACGACCTTGTACAGAAGCCATGAAACTGTGGTCATTGGCTCATTCCTTCTTCAGACTTCTCCTAGTAGCAGTTCACCTTCCAGGGAAGGACAATGTACTGGCAGATGCTCTGAGCAGAATATCCCAGGGACATCACGAATGGTCCCTGGATCCTCTCATCCTGCAGGTCATCTTCTCCAGATGGGGCACTCCAGAGATAGACCTCTTTGCAGCCCCATACAATCATCAACTCCCTCTGTTCTGTTGCAGACCACCACTCCTGGGGACTGTGCCCCAGGATGCCCTGACTTTGGATTGGAAGGGCAGGTTTCTCTATGCCTTCTCTCCATTCCCTCTGCTGTTAAGAGTCCTGATCAAAGTCAGAACTCAACCCTGCATAGTGATACTAGTGGCTCCAGACTGGGCCAGACAGCCTTGGTATCCTCTGTTGCTGTCCTTGACAGTGTCACATCCCATTTCCCTTCCCAGGAGACACAATCTTCTGTCCTCCTCTCAATGGGGGATCTGGTACCCCAATCTCCAGTCTCTCAATCTCAAGGTCTGGCTCTTGAAGAGTTAGAATATGCAGGCCTGCATCTTTCTCAGGCAGTACTGGATATCTTGAAGGTTTCCAGGAAACCTTTTACTAGAAAGACGTATAACTCCAAATGGAAGAGGTTTAGCATTTGGTATTCTCAGAAAGGCATTGTCCCTGATTCGCAGGCATCTCTACAGCTTTAGATTATCTGGTTCGCCTCAATAGTCTAGGCCTTAGGCCTGCAACCCTGAAGGTTCACCTAGCAGCAGTTTCTGCTTTCCTTTCAGCAGGGAATGGCTCTTCCCTGGCCTCTCACCATGTTTTTAAAAAGTTTTTCAAGGGTCTGTTTCACATAAACCCTCCATTTAGAGAACTGAATCCTGCTTGGGATCTCAATGTCTGCATTGCACAACTCATGCAGTCCCCCCCCTTTGAACCTATGGCTTCGGCCGAGTTCAACTATTTGATCTGGAAAACTGTGTTCCTGGTGGCCATTACTTCTGCCAGGCAGATTAGTGAATTACAGGCCTTGTCAGTGGAACCTGACTTCATATCCTTCCATAGGGATAAAGTGGTCCTAAGAACCAATAGGAGGTTCTTGCCCAAAGTAGTGTCAGATTTTCATCTGAACCAGTCCATGTCTTTTCCTGTGTTTTTCACTGGCCATTCTTCTTCAGGGGAAGAAGGTTACGCAGTTTGGATGTTAAAAGAGCTCTTAGCTACTACATATAGCACACTAAGGCTCACAGGAATGACTGTCTTCAATTGTTTGTCACCTATGGTAAGGTGGGAAAAGGTAAGCCTGCCACTAAAAGAACTATTGCCAGGTGGATTGTCTCTTGCACACAATTCTGCTATGATAAATTGGGTAAAGCACCCCCCTCAGGCATGAGGGCTCGCTCAACTAGGGGTACAGCTGCTTCTCTGGCTGCGGCCAGAGATATACCCTTGTTAGAAATCTGTAAAGCAGCCACCTGGAAAACAGTACATACATTCAGCAAGAATTACTCTCTGGATAGCCAGGCTAGGAGTGATGCTAGGTTTGGTACAGCAGTACTGCAGAACGTGTTCCTAAAGTGGGTTCTGCATTTAGTCAGAATACAACAAGACTTCATGTTGTTTGAAGAAAAAATTACTCACCATAGTAATGTTGTTTCTTCTAATGGAGTTTTGCTATATTCTGACCTCCCCGCTGCCTCCCCTCTCAGAACCTAGTTTTTGGGAAGTGGGCTGGCAGGTACAGTGTTGCACCTCAGGGGTGTACCTTGACCCTCCCTCTTGGGTGGGTTAGTTATTTGAGTCTCTGTTGTGTAATAAATATGTTTAGTGTTATCACTACCTTTTTTCTTCTTGGGTTCTCGACTTGAGTCTTCTGGGCCCAAATTGTTGCCTTTTGGCTTATATTCAAACAATTTTCATATTTTATACTCAGTTAGTTGCTCGTAAGAATCTGACGGTTACACTGGGAAGTACCACAGACAGAGGTTTGAAAACCGAGCTTGAGCTCCACATTCTATGCTTCTGCATAGAGTCAACTCCTTACTCTCCGGGGCAGTCCAAGTGCTGGGGTTAGCTGCATTTAGTTAGAATACAGCAAGACTCCATTAGAAGAAGCAACATTACTATGGTGAGTAATTTTTTCTTCTGGCACATATGTTGTGATTGTGTTCACTATTGTTGTCCCTCTCCTCTTTTTTAAGTGATTTGGACATTCAGGGGTATTCTTTCATATGTTATGCCCTCCACTTGGAGGCCTTTTTTGGGGGGTTAAGGGAGTTCCCTCTATAATTATTATTATTATTAATAATAATATTATTATTACACTTGGTCCTTGTAGGCCTATCTTTCCAGGCTTCCAGGAAATCTGAGGGGTTTAGAACTAAGGCAGTTAGTAGAATGCAGCATTTGAAAAAGTGGCTTATGCAAAAGATTCCATCATTTGCATATGTTCCATCTCTCCGGGCAGTTCTACCTAGAAGGCTTCCTGCATAAAGTCATGAATACCTGAGTATCACTGAGAAGAAACAAGATTACTATGGTAAGTAATTTTTCTTATGTGACGTGCTTTCACATGGTCAGACATCTGTGAGTGTGGCAAGCCAATTTGTTAGTGTTAGTGCAAACCTTGTTTATGCTCACTAACATCCAGCTAACAGCTTTGTGGTTAAACTTGTGGGGGAGACTCCTCCCTCCAGCAACTATGTCAGAATTCTGTGCATAACAGATTTGGTAGCAGCAGAACAGGGAGCCAGTTTGCACTCTGAATTGGTGCCACCACCAACTGTGACTGTGAATGTCTCCCTGTCTTTTTTGCTTTTCTCACTGGTTTGGCTTGGTACATCTAGGGCTGCCCTGAGCTCTGTCTTTGGCACCATTTAGAATCTAACTTCCAGATCTGTCACCACATCCCCCATGACTCCCCCCCCCGGCATGGTTCCCCAAAGAGGGGGACACCACACCTGCTTAAGTGGCAGGGAAAACCCAGAATACCTAGGGGTCTCTGATGCATGGGCAGAGAATTCCTCCATTACTGGCATATGCTGGGAACAAGATTCTCTTTGTTTGCTCTTTTTTCCTTTTAACGCAATCTATTTAATGCCAGCATTGCCACAGTTGATCTATGGCAGTGTTTGCCTGATACACACATAGCCACTTGCATGCATCAGTGGCACTGTCAATCCCTGCATGTATAGGTCACTGCTCACTGCAACTGCCCAAGTGTGGACATCAGGAGTTGATAATCAAACTATGTTCTCCCACATTACCAGCCTGTACCACTGGGCCATGTATTTTTAATTTTTTTTTATATAATTTATTTGTTGCAAAACCTACATTAAGATAACTTTAGAGAGACAGGAATTTCATACCTAAGAGGAATATCGGCTAACACGAACAGATTTCTACTGCTTCCTGCAAATACGATAACTATGCACAACAAATAGACTGGGAGTCATACCAAGCGAAACCAAATGCAATGATAACTTTATTTGTAAAAGCATATTACAAGGGAACTCCGAGGCAGATCATCTCACAAATATGCAAAGCTTTGCAAGAACTTAGTGAACATAGTACATCATACATTAAGGTTAAATGGGAGAATGATTTGCAGAAAATGGTCACTGAGGCACAGTGGCCCCAAATTTGTATTAGTTCACATAAATCTGTAAATGTCCTGAATAAAGAAGAAATTTACATGGAAGCAAATAACAAGCTATTTTGTAATGTCCGTGCAACACATCTGTATCCTTAACTTATTGGAAAATCTGTAGGACTCACAAGGCAATGCATGCGCACTTTTTCTGCCTCTGTGAGCCGCTTGGCCCCATCTGAGCACAGGTGATGAAAGTCATTGTAGAAATCTTGGGGATTCCATGTCCGGAATGTCATTTGGTGCTTGTGCTGGGAGTGTTGTTGCAAGGCTTAAAAGATAATGGAAAACTCTGCTTATTCAACATACTAGTAGCAGTGGACAAATAAGCAATCACCTAAAGATGGCAACAGTTACCCCCTCCCACTCTGACAGAGTTCTCTTAATTGACATCTGCAAAATGGAACAAATTATGTATCGATGGAGGAATCAAACGCGGATATTTTTAAATAGATGGACAGCATGGGTAGTATACATGGGGGAATATTGTCCAAACCTTGTCCTGTAACACCCTAAGACACTTGGCGATAGTGGAGAATACTGGACCACCGCTACTTGTATAGCATAAAGCTTTTGTGAATACAGCATGGGCTTGCACTTGCTGTTAATTCTTGTTTTAGTTTCTTTAAACTGGGGGGCCTTCACCCCCCACACACATCTTTTTTTCAAAGGGAGGTGTGGGGGGTGAAACACCCCTACTCAAATAAACTAATACAAAAATAACTGATATGTAGTTTTGAGACAGTAGTGTAACTTGAACTCTACACTAATAGCATAGGTCCACTGGTGGTCTGGTATTCTCCACTATCACCAGACACCCTACGTATAAGTCCTCCCCTGATGTACATCGAGGAGACGATGTCCCTGCCCCTACAATCTCACACTCAGGCCCTGTACATCCTTTTAATCATTACTGGTTGTCAACATAACAGAACTACCAAATATATCATTTGAGTAATCTGTGACTCCCCATTGTTTCAGCTGTTATAACTGTTGTTGCTGGATGGCAGATTATACTGTAGATTTGAAATGTGACTTTATATGTAAGGTGCCTCAGACTCATCTTGCCCAGTAACCTGCACTGGGGGTAGATTTGCTGCATCACTCACTGTAAGTGGTTTTCATAGTGGACTTGAAGTTCCAATCTGTTATAAAAAATGTGCCATAAAAAAAAAATAATAAGTATAAAAAAAGATAACTCCAGGGATTGTGGACAAAGTGTAAAAAGTCAGGAAACCATAGTGTTCTTGTGCTGATATCCCTACCTGTGGTGTTCTGCCAGTTACTGCAAAGTAGGGCTACCTTACCAAACTCTGTCTTACCCAATAATGAAACTTTATTATCTTTCTTATAGAAATAGGTACAGTTTGGGATATCAACCCTAAAACACTTACTTTGGATTTCCAGACTTTTTGCACTTTGTCAGCAAACCCTAACCATTGTCTATAACTGTAATGAGCACTACATAACTGTAATCTCTATAGATTATATTTACTCATTTGTTTTACCAACTGTGATATCTCTGCTAGTCTTCAGATAGATTGCTTTTCATTTGTTAGTAATGCCTGCTGCTGTAACTGTCCCACTGGCTATCACAGTGTGCAGAAATTCTAAATAAAATATATAAATCATAATGTATTTTTTGTAGTCAATTTTTATACTATATAAAAAGTCCACCACCCTCCCAAAATTTTGGTCTGGCATTGGGAGATTATTTCTGGTGCAGGTATATAACTCCCTCCCACACTGGCACCCCTTCCTCTCCCAGTCTTGTTCCAAGCATTTCCTGTCACCCAGTACCAGGCTCTCCCTAGTTTCCAGAGGCACCCTCACTCTCTTACCCACAACCCAGATGAAGGACTCCCTGGTGTTCAGTAGCATTACTTTATGCTTCTAATCCCTTCTCTTTAGTAATGGACATATCAAACATAGAAGAGACAAGGAAAATCAGGGACCAATGAGTGACATGACTGAAGTGGTAAAACAGAATGTTTATAAAACATAGGATGCTGTAAAGGTATGACAAGACATGCCATGAAGTTAAGCAATGATTCATTCTGTTTGACATTCGAAAAATAATTTAGGACTTTTTTTTTTTTTAATAGGTGGTTTCAACCAAAGTGGGTTCTTGTCTAGTGTGGAATGCTACAACCCTGAAACCAATGAGTGGATAGAGGCAACAGAGATGCCATCAGGATGCAGTGGCATGGGTGTGGCAGTAACCATGGAGCCATGTATAAGAAACATCCAAGATAATAATGGTTGCTGCTAGACAGGAGAAAAAAAGATACTAAGGACTTACCTAGAACATGCTTCAGTTTTCCATCTGATCACAGATGAGTTTCACCAACAGACGACGTGTGCATATAGGTTGGGTATAAGAAAGTATTAACAAGACCTGCTATGGTTAAAGGGTCTTGGAACTTCAGCATATCAAGGGCTGTCTATTTCTTCAAGTTGAAAGCCATTGACTTGTATATACCAGATTCTGTCCTCAGAACCATCTTTATCTGAATGCCTCATGTACAGTAATGTGGATCTAGACAAGATGAAGAGACATAAAAGGGGAACAATGTAATAAACATCACAGGTTTAGCAGTATCACTCCAGGATCTAAATGGTGTCATCACACATCCTCACATAGAGCACCAGTGGTAGAAGAGTGTGGCACTAGGCAGGGAAGCACTAACCAAGACATCACTGTAGAATGTGTGTGTCAAATATTACCTTCTGTTCCCAGAGGGCATTGGAACTTCAACTGTGTCCAAAAGGACTATTTGAAGTTTATTTATTTAGTACACAGAAGTTGCATGTTTTACTTCCATGACAGTATATAGCCTATTTAGTTATTATATAAGCAGTTACACTCATCAAAGTGCCTGGCCATACTTAGATATAGTGACACCTTAAATGTGTTGTTGCCACTTGACCTCAACAACCAAAGAAGTCTGTATATTTCTGCCTGATCAGGCATATTATAGGGTGTTAGCTTGCTTGTACAACTGCCTTTAAAGATATATAAAGTCAAGAAATTTAATGAAATGTCAGCCCAAGTGCTGAGCTGTTTAGTTACACTGAAGTAATGCGATACTATGTGATGGGTCTCAACCAATTAAGTGACAGAAGTTTCCCAACCTGTAATATCTGGACAATGTTACTTGACAGGTGTGCATTTAATGGGAAATATGTCCTTCCCTGGTGTGTGCTGAGGCATTAGACCACAGGCCAGGTGTTCCATGAGACACATGCCAATGGATGGAGTGCCTCTATCTCTCAACGAACCCGGCGCCCTCAGTTGTGTTACTGCACTATAAAATGACTTGGTGTTAAAAGTTTGGGTTTGAAAATGCAGCACTATGCATTTGTCAGTATATTAGTATCGTAGCTGACCAGGTTTATCCAGTAAGAGAAGTCCACATCCAAACTACTGCAAAGCTAGCCCTTGGTGAAGAGCCATCTCCCAGAAACCAGTACTTCACAGGCAAAGTCTAGTAGCGGCTGTAAAAAAGTAAAGGAAAAACAATTAAAAACCCTTCCCATCACCCTCATACCACAATCTCCCCCTACCCTCCCACCATGGCCCCAGTAAAAAGCTTAGAACTGCCCCTTCCTCCCAACCCACTTGGCACCCCTAACTTCCCTCCTTCTCCCAACCCACCATGGTCCCATTAATAAAGGAGTACTCATTTTCCCTGGTCCTGATAAGGTAAAACATATTTCTACAACCCACGTAGCACACCAACATCCCCTGATACAGTAGAAGCCACTGTGACTAACACCTGTGCAGCTCTCCTCTCACCATCTCGTCCAGCCACCGTCTGAATGAATGAGGGTGCAGGTATACACAATACTATGAGAATGCTCTTTTTCAGTTTTATTGTGGCTGGCCAAGATAGTGAGAGAATGGCAGCAACAGTCTGTCATGGAGGTTCCTCAAGGGACGAGGAGCTAGAATGCTAATTGAGTTGAGGAAAGTTTTTTTTTCTTTAATATATGAAATGTATAGGAAGGGGGAAATTTGTGGTGCTCAGTGGATTGAGGGAAGAGTGATTTTTCAATTGTTTGACTGGGACTGGGGAGGGGGTAGTGCTATAAGTGAGGGAGGGAAGTGCTTTTATGTTCTGTTTTGTTTCAAGGCCCACTGCATTTGGCAGTGGGCCCTGCTGGTGAATTAAAGTGAGACTTCACCAGCAAAAGTCACAATGCCACTTCATGAAGTTTTCAAGTGTTTTTGCAAAGTGCCCAATTTGTTGGCTCTTTGTCAGCCCTTCGCAAAAGTCAACATTTGCAACTTTGCCTCATCTTTGCCAGCAGAGTTGGTTTTACTTTGTAACATTTCTAATAAAAGTTATTCCCTTGTAATGAACAGCAGAACAAATATCGCAACATTCTGGCATCATACATATTTGCATGTTTAGGGGTAAAAAAAGACCAGCAGCCTATCCTCCCTCTAACCAGCTCAGTGGAAATACCCTGTCCCTCCCTTTTTCCTCTAAATACCTTGTCAAGTCTGAGTTTGAAAATTATTTCATTAGTGGTGGATACCACATGCTCTAGCAGTCTATTTCTTTTTTCTTCACCTGACTTCGACCTACCCCCTTCAGATCGGCCCACAACCTCATCACACACAATCTCCAGGACTTAACCTACCTCAGAACCTTTATGGCATGCCTCTTCTGGTAAGGACTTTCTCGCAGGCTTGTCAGATCCCTCCAGGGTCTGGATCTGAAGAGGCAGATACTTTTGCCCAGCGGTGTGTACCCTGCAAGGTACCAGTCTTCCTCCTACTGCAGCCAATTATTTTCCTCCTGTTTTCCCTGTTCCCGCACAGCGTGTGTGGGGATACATCTTTGAAACATACAACATGGATCTGTTGGGAGAGTAAGCTCCAAGTCCACCAGCAGGAACCGTTGCAGCACCAGAACATGCTGTCTCCCCTTCCCTAGCTTGCCCCCCTGCCAGTAGCAGTGTGCTCTCCTGAGCCTAGCCAGTTGAGTTTTGGCTCTCAAGTTCACTTGCAAACCCGAGTCCTCAGAATGGTGTTACAGCACGGTTCTGTTGGGTTATCAGGCAGCCATCTGGCAGCGTATTTCAAGTGTTTACTACTTATTTTATGAATTAGTACTTTATGATGCTCCCCTTGAATCTTCCTCCCTTCAGTGATGTTGGATGTCCCCTTGTCCTTTTATCCTTGTGCATCTTTAAGAGTTGCACTTGATCTGATGGTGTTTGCCTTTTAGATACTGTAATCATGTCTCCCTTGAGTCTTCTTTCCATGGCAGACAGTCCCAGTTCTGCCAGCTGGTCCTCATGACCCGTGTTCTCCAAGCCATTAACAATCTTGGCCATTCTCTTCTGTATCTTCTTCACTGTGTCAATGTCCTTTCAGATATGGGGAACAGAACTGTGCACTGTTATCGAGGTGGGGCCAGACTAAGGATCTGTATAAGCTGAGGACATTATAACATCTCTAGGACTGCTTACAAAGATTCTCTTCATACATGCCATGATTTTGTTTAACTTGCCAGCTGCTGCCTCACACTACTGCTTCCATTTGAAGTTGCTGCAGATCAGTATTCCCAGGTCTTTGACATTTGCATACGCACATGCATCAAACACTTTTTTTCAAGAACAGGATTTCAGAGGTGTGTCACCGTTGGGTCCAGCGCAGCTCAGTCTGCAGTGGGCTTGGAGGTGACAGCCCAATGCTCAGCGAGGCTGATCATAATACTGTTCTGTGCTTGCAGAGCATAAACTTCTTGTAGACGAAAGGAATGAGCTGCATCTATCAAACAGCAGACCATTCCTTTCATATGCATGAAACCACCCAGCAAGCAGCTGAATGGCATCACAAGCAGCTCCAAGCTCCCTCCCAACCTTCCCTGTGTCTTGTCCATAGAAAAAAACATCCTCCCACTGCCAGGTATCCTGCCCACCTCCCATTCCTTCCCCATGCCCCATCCTTGACAGTTAAATACTCCACATGTCAAGTATCCTGTCCACGTCCCTATTCTTCCTCATGTCATGTCCATGACAGTTAAATACCCCCCACTGCCAAGTATCCCACCCACCTCCTGATCCTTCCCCATGCCCCATCAGTGACAAATGACATCCCACTGCCAAGTATCCATATGATACAATAGGAGCGATATGAAGATTTGCAATAGGGTGGACACCCAAGGTGGAGTGGAGGCCATGAGGCAAGACCAGGGGAAGCTGGAGAGGTGGTTGGAAACCTGACAACTAAAATTCATTGTGAAAAAGTGTGCAGTGATGCACCAGGGGAGGAAAAACATTCTAGCAACTTATACCCTTGAGGGGGAAGAAATCAAGGAAACAGAGCAGGAGAGGGATCTGGGGATTATTATATTAAGCAATCTTAAGGTGGGGAAACAATACAGCAAGGCAGTGGGAAAGGCAAATGGTATGTTGGCCTGCACTAGAAGGGGCATAACTAGCAGAAGAAGGAAAGTGCTAATGCTGCTGTACAAAACAATAGTGTGGCCGCACCTGGAGTACGGAATACAGTTCTGGAGACCGCACCTACGTAGGAACATTGAGAGAATGGAGAGGGTTCAGAGAAGAGCAACCAAGATGGTGCATGGGATGCAGGGAAAAACATATGAACAGAGGGGGAGAGAGCTGAATCTATACTCACTTGAGACTAGAAGGGAGGGGGGGACATGATTGAAACTTTTAAGTATTTGAAGGGGATCAATAAGGTGAAAGAGGGGAGCTTGTTCAAAAGGAAGGAGGGAGCTAGAACAAGGGGGCATAGCCTCAGATTGGAAGGAGGGAAATATAGAGGCTATGTGAGGGGGGGAATTTCTTCACGGGGGTGGAGGCCTGAAACAGCCTACCAGAGGAAGTGGTGGAATCCAAAATTGTGGGGGGATTCAAGAGGGCATGGGACAGACATATGGGGTTGGGAGGAGGGAGGAAAGTTCTGAGCCAGTAAAAGGAAGGGGGAAGGGTGTATATAAGAGCAGACTACATGGGCCGGTGTGGTCCTTTTCTGCCATCAAATTTCTGTGAATCTATGAATCCTACCCACTTCCCTATTCATCCCCCATGCCCCCTATGTAAACATGTAAAAGAAAAATATGGTCCAGCAACTACTTCTGCCCCACCCCCTCTCAACACATGCCACCCCACCCCATACTTACCTGTTCGGTCCAGCACTGCTCATTCTTAAACGTCCTATTTCTTCTGAGCTCCACCAGGAAGTGACTGAAAACAAAGTATCTTTGGTTAATGGCTTTTTAATGCATTTTGAACTTTTATTCATAACTATGTCATTTCATAATATTTTTACCCCAGATTTTCGACATGGCCTTTTGTGACCCCATCCCATAAACCAGGTAAGTGACATTTTTCAAATACCCACTGAAACATGTTTTCACAGTCGCCCTGCAAAATCATGTTTCAGAGAGGAGTAAAAACATTTCACTTCTCTTGATCATAAGTTGGGATAATAAAAAAAAGCATGTTGAAAATCTGGGGTCAGAATCTCAAAAAACAACAAACATAAAGCAACATTGAAATTCTTCAATATTTACACCTAGCTTTAATATTTTTCCAGATCTGAAACCAGATTTTCAACATAGCCTTTTTTTACTCCACCTTATGAACAAGGCAGATGTAACCTTTCAAATTCCCTCCAAAACATGTTTTTCCAGTCACTCCACAAAATCACCTTTCAGACAGGTTTTAAAAAATTCCACTTTTCCTGATCATAAGGTGGGGTAATAAAAATACCATGCTGAAAAGTCAGGGTCAAAAGCTCAATAAATGACAGAGTTATGAAGAAACGTTGAACATTTTCAATGTTTACTCCTACTACTTTTGCTATTTTATGAGACTGAGACCCCATATTTTCAACATAACCTTTTTTGTACCCCATATCACAAACATGATGTGTCATTTTTAAAATGTTGCACAAAACGTCTTTTCGCACGTGTGCTATAAACTGACATTTTGGAAGGAGTTCATAAATAAGACCTGTCATGTTATAAGGTGGTTAATAAAAAGACTACATTGAATATCTGAGGTCAAAATTTAAAAAAAACGAAACACAATTATGCACAAACATTTTTCAATGCTTACTCATAACTGAGCCCACATTTTCAATATACTGACAGTATGTTTTCTACCCCCATCAAATTCACATGACAGGAGTCATTATCAAATCCCCCTCCAAAACTTGTTTTCATGGTCATTCCACAAAACAGTGTTTTGGATCACATTTAATAAATGACACCTGTCATGTTCTTATGCTGGGGCAAAAGAAACTAGTATTTTGAAAATCCAAGATATCAGTCTAAGAAACCAATATTATGTGTGAACCTATTCATTTCCCAATCATGACAATTTCACTGTTATAACTTGTGTTACTAATTTGTTAATTATGGTCTCTGCACTATCAGTGCCAAGCACCTACACAGCAAATACAAGCAAGCAAGCAAACATTTGGCATTGACAATTGCTTGTTTCTTCTTGCTTTCAGTAATCAATGTGGCCATTCAGGTGGTATTTTGTATTCATGTGTTGTTTTTTTTTCAAGGTGCATCACCTTGCATTTCTCAGTGGCATAATTCAGTAGCTATTTTGCCACCATGTTCCTAAACCTGTCCAGAACTTTCTGCTTTGTGAGTGTTCGACAGTTTGTTTTATATGACTGCCTCCAGCAGCTTCCCTGGTTTTGACATCAAGCTCATTGGCCTGTTGTTCTTGGTTCTGCTCTGGAGCAATTTTTCAATACTGGCACCACATAGGCCAATCTGTAGTCATCTCACAAATATGCAGTTCTGACAAGGAATTTTGTATGCATTCCATCAGGACCTGTTGCCTTTTTTACATTTACCATTGTTAGTATTTTCTCGACTTCTTCAGGTGTTACATATGTCTTGTAGCATGTCCTTTTGTTCTCCCAGAATATTTTACTTTCCAATATTACTCCATCCCTTTCTTCAGTGATTATTGAGGTAACTTATGTAAATGAAGAGCAATTCTGTACTGTGATTGGAGGAACTCAGTCACATAATAATATGGCTATTACAACATAACTGTACAGCTTAGTTAGCATATAATTTTTTGAGGGAGTTAACTATTTTATAAGCACAATAACACATACCAGTGTATGCAGTAAGGTATAAGTAATGTAATTTGTCTGCTTTACTGTACCTCCATCCTGTATTGCATTCTTAGGTTCCTCACATCTATGTGCATCACTTTGCATTTCTTTGTGCTGCACATCAGCTGCAATACTCTGAACCACCTCTCCAATCTCTCCAAATTCTCTTTCGTTACCCCATTCCTTCCTCACAGTCAAACCTCTTGCAAATTTTTGTGTCATCTGCCAAGAGACAGATCTTGCACCGAATATTCTGCTATATCACAAATAAAGATGTTGAAGAGCACCATCCCCAGGACTGACCCCTGCTGCACTCCAATAGTGACCACCCTCATCCTTGAGAATTCACCACTAAGCACCACTCTCTGCATTCTTCTAACCACCACCCAGCCAGTTACCACTCAAGGTACTGTAGCTTCTGTCCTAAACCTTAGTCCGTTTCTTAAGTAGACTTCTAGACTGGACAGAGTTGAACATTGCATTGAAGTCCATGTACAGTACATCCACAGCCTGACCCCTGTCAACCATCTTTGTCACCCAATCAAAGAAGTCTATTCGATTTGTCTGACAAGATCCCACCCCCCCCCCATCAAAATTACAATACTGTACCAGTAACGAAAGTTGTTTTAAAAATCTCTGAGGGAATTTAGCTGATAACTCTAAAGATGTGAACTTTTGCATTTGTACTGGTACTCTATACCTTATTGGTGCCTGGGTCATTCTCAAAAATATGTCCTTGTGTTGTCAGTGTGCTTACCTGGTTAACAACATTTTAAATAAATTAAAAATTACAGAAATACATGATTGTAAATAAATAAATAATATATATATATTTATTTAGGGGCAGACTACTATTTTAAATAAACACATTAGCTGAAGAACTGAAAGAAGTGATATTTATTATTTATTTTGAATAAAATCTTTTTTTTTAACTTTCATGTAATTCTTCAACCATATATAAAAGTAGTCAGACAGTTATTATATTGAAGCTGTAATTCTGTCTTGTGGTTACAGTGAAATTAATAAAGTACTTGATAAAAATGTGTTTGCGGGTACATTTAGAGGTATGCTAGCCTTGCATTCTAACACCAAATGGCCCTGTACTTAGTTGGCTGGCCAGCATGGATGGTACATAAATGGAGGATGTCAGTCATGGAGGACAGGCATCCAAGCAGGCTTATGACTGATACACGCATCAGTAAATGTTAATGATCACTTGTAACACCTTCCCATTTACTACATAGAACTAGCGGTTAAAATAGAAGCATGGAGCTATAAAAATGGTGCAGTGCCATCCTTCATTTGATTACACTGGGCCCTGAGTGTTGAAACCTTGTCTAATATTCCAAAGTAAACAAGAGAAGAAAGGCAAACACTAAAATCGTGTTTGTCCAGTTCTTAAATTATTTTGACATGCACCTTAACATGTACATTTTTTTAACTTAACAGATACACTGACATCACTGGATTAGTGATGTACAAAATGCACTTTAAAACAGATGGTAATTTGTATACCTTTCTTGTTAAATATGTTTGTATATGTGGATTAGCTTTTTTAATTAATTATCTTTCATTTGAGCACCTGGTTAGTTCTGCTTGTACTTTTTCATTCTTACTTCTGATTGTTTAATTCATGTCTAGTTTCAGAGATGTTTGAGGGTTAAATTTCTTGATGGATATCTAGTAGCAAATCAAGGTGTTGTTAGATCAAGACCCTTGGTTCTGTGCTGCACTTCAGACCTAAGTTCTGTGACAGGGCATCAGGAATGACAGCAGAATAAATTCACTGATGCAGTGGGTTCCTGTACAACAACTGGCTAAGATAGTTAGTTGAGTGGTAGCCTTGATTTGTTGACACACTGGCACTCTAAAATGTTTAAAAAAGCACTTGAAAATGAATCCCTATAAAACTCTAGGAATGTGCCCCCCGCACCCTCCATAGTATTACATCACAAAACATGACAGTGTAAGGGCATATCTTCAAGTCAGGAAGTGGAAGGGATCAGGTTCTTAGCTCCATGAAGCCAAATTGTGATCCCTTCAACCCCAAATTCTGGCTAAAGAAAAATGCTAATTTGGGCTGCATTGGAATTTGGCGTAGGTACGGCACTTATAGTGTTTCTGGGGAAAAATGTATAAGAAGCTGGGAAAGGTGCCCTTTAAAAAAACTACCAAAAATGCTGAATTATGCAGTGAAATCTAAGTTCTTTGGCAGAATTCAAACTCTGAAGCTGCTGAACCACAGAATTTCAGGGGTTCTGAGTATTATAAGTAATAGTGTGCACTGTAGCAGTTAATGAAGGTATCCTGCCATAACCTTTCAATGTATAACACATAATAAAACAATTGAAGTATTACCGGGGGTGAAATAAAGCTTTCATTGTACGTAATATGTGTCACTGTTCCTTAACATTTTTCCTAGTTTGTTATTTTCTTAAATGAACATATTTTAAGAACTGTTTATTCAAAGTAGCTATATTTGTTTGCAAAACAAAATCATATAGTTTTTTTTTTAATATTAATGTAGTTCTGGCAAAAAAACCATCAATATACCCATTTAGCTTTTTTTTTTCATTTTAATCCTGAATTGAGATATATTTCAATCCTGAATTGAGAATTGTGTTAACTTTCTGTTCTTTTTAATGCTCGCCATGAGAAAAATTAAAAATCTTGGTGTGGTGCTGTGCTGTATAGTTTACTACAAGAAACGTGATAGTAGTATACAAAAATAACCTTGACAGAAGAGATTTTTGAAAATTGCAAAAATGGCAGCCATATTTATTATCTTCAGTCATTAATTACAAAACAAACAGTTTTCAAAATATAATGAGTTCAAAAATACATTGATAATATATCTGAGTGTTAGAAATATATTCTAAAAAAAGATATGATTACATTTTCTGCTGACAAACAAATACTACTGATTTTAAAGTTTTCATCTGAAAATGGACATTTATGAATGTTGGTGGCCTAGGTGAAAAAGAACTGCAGCAATACCAACAGTTCCTAGTTGATTGGTTTCCATGTCACAACTTCATCACTTTGGACACCAATCAGCATTTTTGTTTGTACTGTCACATGAAAAGTATGAGAACTGGATGGGTATTGAGTCTGCATTATTCTCTTAACCACCAGAGGCGGTCCCTCCCAGGCAAAGAAGTGGCACATTTATGTGATAGTATGGAAAAGCTTGTACTGTGCACAAATAGTGGGCTTAAAACATGGATGCTGTCAAACTGGTACCTTTCTTTAGCACTAAAATTCACTATAAAATGTAAAGAAGTGTAAATAAAGAGGAACTTTGTGATAAATATAAACCTGTTCTACCGTTAATCCTTGAAAGTCTGCATCTTTTTGTTTAATTTCTGTTTGTTATTTTGATTTCATATAAGACAAACATGACAAATAATAGACAACCCAGCATCTCAAGTTTAGTGTACTCTTGTAACTTCCCCCCACCAGCCCCCCTTGTTTCTACCAGCAGGGCTGCTCCTCTCACATTTAGGCGCCACCGAGAGGGGTGGGGGTAGTCACTACAAATAGCATTGAAACCTCTGAACCCATTACTTCTACTTCTGAGTCTGCCATCCTTCAGACAGGCAAACCAAGTGTGGCAATTACCTGGCTCACACCTGGGGGGACCATTTAGCATGGCCATCAACCTGGGTTCCTGGGAGAAAACATTTGCTCAGCATTATGCTAGGTTTGTACTTCTGGTCAGTGGCACCCAAGTAAATCTGGATACTGGAAGCAATAACTGTAATGTTCAAACCAGACTGGGATTCTAGAGTGTGGCTTTTATTCACATAACACAGAGAAAAACAAAGCAAAGATGGACCCCCACAGGGCTACACTCACTGGTAATGCAGATTGCAGAGGTACAGAGCACACTTCCTCACTATAAACCCTCAGGTTCTGAACGGATCTGGGCACACACGGCCCAAACTGGTACACTTCTCTTCTTTTCCTTGACATGACACCCTGGCCAGTACTAGGACACTTTTCCATATTGCATGGAGGTTCATGGTGGCTCCCTAAACCACTCACAAGCACTTTCCGGCTCTCAGGGAAAATCCAAAATCCCACATCTTGGTGCTTTCCTCAGGCATTGGCCAAATACACAAAGAGAAAACAGGTGCCCAAACTGAACCCGAAGAGGTAAACCTGGTTACTCCAAATGGGGGTGTCTCCCACTTTTTGCTCCCAAATCTATACTCAGCCATTCATTTGGTTACAACACCTTTCTTCGAATCACTGTTTGTAGATGCGTCTCTCAAAATGTTTTACACATTTAACATTCTACTTTTCACTGTAGGTGTCCTGACTTTAAAAGTTCTGTATGTGGCTATGTCTTTACCCTAGACCCCAACTGTTGCAGATGCTTTAAGTTATACACAATCTAAAAGTTCTGTACTTGGCAAGTCTTCCTTTGACCCCACAGTAGGCAGACACTTTTACTTAAACACTGTCTCAGTGAACATAGTCTCTTTGTCAAAGAAGAACTCACCATGGTATGCAGGTGCCCCAGGGCTTTTTCCCACAACACAAACTCTGGCATTCACAGAACAAAACCACTCTCAGGCAGCTTCTCCCTCTCCAGGCTGGACCAGGGGATTGACCCTGTATCCTGGAATCCCCCCCATCCCTCCGGGGATGGGGCACTGGAACAACTTCTAGGAACAGTCTCTACCACCTCCTTCTACTGTTCTTCTGTGTTCCTCTCTAGGGTGAGAACACACAACCCCTTTTTCCAAGGTAGCTCTATGTCAGAGCTAGGCTCTGAGGAGCTGCACACTGGAGCACTCGTCACTCTCCTGAGTCTCCACCCAGCCTAACTTGAATCTCCCAACATTCTACTGCTAACCCCTGCAGTTAGCATTCCATTGTGGCTCATGCTGCTGTGAGAATTCTAAGGTGACATCATCACTCCAGCTCAGCAGTAACAGAACAGTGTGTGACAGTGTGAAACCCATTTAACTGGCATCTCACAAGCTGCCTGTCCCTGCCTGCCACTGATTCTAAGTGGGATTCTAGTAACCCCTGGGAACAAGGGGGTTCACACTGCTATACAATATCATGGCATAAATATTTGTCTACCTTAGACAAAGAATGTACCATCTGGCAATAAATAAGTCATGGAACAAAATCCGGTCTATGGTCTAACATGTAAACCACCCAGTGATACCATAGTAATTCAAAAGCATCCATCCTGTGGTTAAGTTTAGCAGTCATTTTTCTATCTCATAAACCTGTATCACAAGTTCAAACAACATGAAGTCTTGTTGTATTCTGACATATTGCAGTGATTCCCAACCTTTGAACTGCCCCGGAGAACAAAGAGTTAACTTTCTATGTATGGCATAGAATGCTGAGCTCGAGCTCGGTTGAAGTCTTTGTCTGGAGTGTTTCAAACTTAAACTGTCAGATTCTTTACTCCGACTCATTGAATGGTCGCTCCGGAGATTTCTCCTTCAGCTCAGCTTGAAAGTTGGTTAAAGTTTCAATTTTCGTCATTTTTTTAAACCGAAAAAGTTATCCGCATAGTCGGTTCAGTCTCTGTCTGTGGTGCCGTGAGTACTAGATAGGAATTGTTCTGTTTTTCTGTGTGGAACTTGTAAAAGTGTGGCTCGGTTCGGCTTAACCAGCCATTTGATAGTGAAATCTTGTGTTTTGTGTTTTACTTAGTGTGTGGTTACTGGTTCTTATCGGTTCTAAATAAAAACGTGTTTTAGTAAGTTTTTTTCCAATACCCGTGACATGATTAGGAACCGATAAGGGAGTCTTGCCTGGTGGTTCCATAAAAAGGGTACGTTGGTTAGGTTGGCCATATCTGAGAAACCCAAGAAAAAAACCGGGCCCACTGGGTTTCAACACTGCAGTGAGTGTGGGGAGGTCTTTGCTAAGGCCGATCCCCCACACTACCTGTGTTTATTGTCTGAGGTTTGACCACCTCGATTCAGACTACCAAATATGTAAAAACTTTCCCAAATCTACCCTTGAGAAGAAATTAGGTAGACTGAGGGAAAAGGAGGCAGAGAAGTCCGCTGACCCGGATGGCCAGCCCGGTTCAGTTCCGACCGAACCAGAAGGAGTGCCCTCTGACCAGGGCAACACTTCTTCAGGCAAAAGGAGAGCCAATTCCAAGGGATAGGTTCCAACAAAAAGAAAATGCAAACACAAATCGACCGGTTCGGATCCAGAGGTTCATGTTCCGACTGCCGAACAGATAGCCAGAGCGATTCAGATTGTGGAATCGCTCCATCCGGTTCCTACTGATCTGGCTTCTTCTGGCAGAGATTCGGTTCAGTTGGTTCCCCCGGTTCAAGATTATACCCTCGAAGATTTTTATGAACCGGAATGTGAAGAGGAAGGGAAATTTGAGGATGATGATGGTGAAAGTGAGGGTCTGGATGTGCCTGTGGAACCAGACATCTCCCCAGACAGACCTTCAGGTGTTTCCCCTCCTAGGCTTTCTGAGTCCCCATCTCACTTTATGTTCTACAGAAAGGTGGCTGAAACCCTCCAGCTTCCTATGGAGGAGGCTGCAGAAGATCAAGAGGAGTCTGATTATGTAGAGATGATGGACATCCCAGAGTCCAGGAGACTGTCTATTCCCCTCCACAAATCTTTTGGGAAAGAGACACAAAAAATCCTAAAGTTTCCTAACACTATACCTCCTGTGGATAGAAGAATGGACAAGAGGTATACAGTTTCAGGCTCAGACACGGAGTTCTTATATCAGCAATGCAGCCATGTTGGGGTAGTGCAGGCTGCTGCCTGTGACAAGGCAAATATTCCCTTGGCTTCACACCCCCCAGACAAGGACTCCAGGAAGATTGATGCCATAGCAAAGAAGCAGTACATGGCATCTTCTTTGGGACTCAGGCAGGCAAATTACATGGCCTATACAGCCAGGAACCAGAAGTCCAGGTGGGACACTGTACTGGCATTGGCTAAACAGGCCTCCCCTCAGCTAGCCAAGGAGCTGGAGGCGGTGGCTGCAGATGGGATTGAGGCATCTAAGGTTCAGTTTCATGCTGCTATGGACTCTAATGATGTGTCATTAAGAGTCATGGCTACATCTGTGGCTCTTCGGAGGATGGCTTGGCTCCGATGTACTAGCCTCTCGCTGGACACCCAGGCTAAGGCTATGAATTTTCCTATAGTGGGTAATTCTCTCTTCAAACAACATGAAGTCTTGCTATATTATGACAATTGCAGTTTGTCCCACCATTAGAACTGCCCCGGAGGTGAAATAGTTAAATTCCATGCCAGGCATGGAACTTGGAGAGCGAGCTCGGTTAGAGAAGCTCTGTCTGTGTAATTTCAAACTGAAACTGTCAGATTCTTTACTCCGCCTCACTGAACAGTCGCTCCGGAGATTTCTCCTACTGCTCGGTTCATTTCTCGGTTTAAACAGTGTTTTCTCGGTTAAATTTAACGTATTATTATTATTTTAACCGCAAACCGATCGGTTCAAGCTCTGTCTGTGGTATTGTAAGAAATAGACAGGTTTATTTCTGTGTGGAACTTGTAAATGTTTATTGGTTCGGTTTGAACCGATCAGGTTGTTTTAAAACTTTAAAATCAAGTATTTAAAAGCTTTTAGAGTGCGGTTCCCGGTTCTTATCGGTTCTAAAAAAAACGGAATTCATTACGGTTTTTTCCACGACCCGTGACACGGTTGGGAACCGATAAGGGTGTCTTGCCTTAGCACTGCCGCAAAGGGTACATTTTTGGTTAGCTGGCATTATGTCTGAGAAACCAAAGAAAAACCGGACCCACTGGTTTCAACACTGTGGTGTCTGTGGAAGCCTTTGCCAAGGCTGACCCACACACCACATGTGTATATTGTCTGGGGTTTGACCACCTCAATTCAGACTGCCAGATTTGTAAGAATTTCCCTGCAGCCACCCTGGATAAAGAGAGTTGGCAGGCTCAGGAGCGAGGCCAAAAGTCGCTGACCCGGATGGCCCGGTTCAGTGCCAACCGAACTGGAGGGAGTGCCCTCTGACCAGGGCGAGACTTCTGGCAACGTAAGCTGACTCGGAGGAGCCAGTTCCAGCAAAGAAAAAAGAAAATCAGCAGGTGTGGAGTCCAAAATTTCTTCTCCAACTGCTGCAGAGATAGCAAGAGCTATACAAATTGTCCAGTCACTTTCTCCGGTTCCGTCCGAACCGCCACTGTCTGGTAAAAGGTTGGTTCGGCCGGTTCCACCGGTTCAAGAATATGATTTAGAAGAGTTTTATGAACCAGAGGAAGGGGAGGATGATTATGAACAGTATGAATGTGACTTTGAGAGTCTGGGTGTGCCCATGGAACCGGACATCTCCCCAGACAGACCCTTAGAATCTCCCCCTATGCTTTCTGAGTCCCCTTCTCACTTTATGTTTTATAAAAAGGTTGCTGAAACCCTCCAGCTCCCATTGGAGGAAGCTGTGGATGAGCAAGAGGAACCTGATTTTGTAGAAATGATGGATATCCCAGAGTCTAGGAGATTGTCTATCCCCTTACATAAGTCATTTAGGAAACAAACAATAAAAACTTTAAAAGCTCCTAATTCTGTGCCTCCTGTGAACAAGAAGATGGACAGGAGGTATACTTTGTCAGGTCCTGATACAGAATTCCTTTCACAGCAATGCAGTCATGTTGGAGTAGTTCAGGCTGCAGCCTGTCATTAAGCTAATATTCCCTTGGCTTCACATCCTCCTGACAAGGACTCCAGGAAGATTGATGCCATGGCTAAAAAACAATACATGGCAGCGTCCTTGGGACTCAGGCAAGCAAATTACATGGCTTATGTGGCAAGATACCAAAATCTAGATGGGACACTGTCATGGCTTTGGCCAAACAGGCCTCTGGCCAGCTTGCTAAGGAGCTGGAACAGGTGGCTGCTGATGGTATTGAGGCATCCAAGGTGCAGTTCCATGCTGCTGTGGATTTTAATGATGTATCCTCTAGAGTCATGGCTACATCTGTGGCTTTTCGTAGGTTGGCCTGGCTCAGGTGTACTAGCTTGTCACAGGATACCCAGACTAAGGCTATGAATTTTCCTGTGGTAGGAAATTCTCTGGGGAGCAGACAGAGAATTATATGAAGAAAATGGATGAATATAGGACAACCTATAAGAGTGCTCCGGCCAAGGAGCGGCAAGCCACTCCTCAGAGGCAGACCCCCAAGGGTAGAGGTAGGCCTTTTCACAGGCCTTTTTACTAAACCCAGGCCTCCTCTGCTTATGCTCAGAGGGGGTTCTTCAGAGGGAGAGGCAGACGAGGTGCAAGCAGGCCTGCTCCCACCCCTCAGCCTAAAGCACCTGCCAAACAGGGCCGATTCTCCTTTACCTGTAGGGGGCAGGTTGGCTTACTGTTCAGAACTGGGAGTCTCTAACATCAGACAAGTGGGTCCTGGAAGTAGTAGGCCGGGGTCTGGTTCTCAGCTTCAAAAAATTTCCAAAGATGAGAATCAGATCTTTTCCACCTGCAAATCCTCTAGAGACCTTTGCCTTAGAAACAGAAGTCTCAACCCTTCTGGCTCTCAGAGCTGTAGAAAGGGTTTCTCCCCTACACCAGTGCAAGGGTCTGTACTCCAGGTACTTCCTTACCCCAAAAAAGACAGGAGAATGGCGGCCCATCTTGGACCTAAGATATCTGAACAAGCACCTTTTGAAACCAAAATTCAAAATGGTGACTCTGGCAATGATTTTACCTTCTCTAAGGCCAGGGGACTGGCTAGCTTCCCTGGACCTCAAGGATGCCTATTTCCATGTTCTCATCAGAAGCTCCCACCGAAAGTACCTCAGATTCGAACTGCCCTCAGGCCATTACCAGTTCAGGGCAATGCCCTTCGGCCACTCTCGCCCAAGGGTATTCACAAAATGTCTAGCAGTAGCAGTTGCTCATTTAAGAAGGCAAAGATTGCCATCTTTCCCTACCTAGACGACTGGCTCATTGTAGGTCAGTCTCCAGACCAGGTCAAATCACACCTGCAAGTTACCCAGCAGCTGCTCACCTCTGGGTTTTCTTCTCAGCCTTCCAAAGTCAGTTCTGGAACCTGTCCAGGTTCTCACCTTTATAGGTGCAGAGTTGGACACAAAGCAGGCCAGAGCCTTCCTGTCCCTAGAAAGGGCAAGGAACCTAGTGGCCCTGGCCTCCTCCTTCACCCTGCAGGTCTCTCATCCAGCAAGGCACTTCTTACAGCTGTTAGGACACATGGCTGCTTCCATAGCTGTAGTGCAAGGAGCAAGGTTTCAGATGAGGGACATTCAGTTTCATTTGAGAGCCTTCTGGTCCCAAAGGAAAGATCCCCTTTCCAAGTTGATCCCAGTGACTCGAACCCTGATCCAGACCCTTCAGTGGTGGCAGAATCAGAGCAATTTGAGACTAGGGTCCCTTCATCCCCTATCTCATTCCTTGACCCTTACTACAGATACGTCCCTTCTGGGTTTGGGAGCTCACATGGGCGACTCTCCACCCAGGGAGTGTGGTCCCTCAGGAATCTCTGCTCCACATCAATTTGCTGGAACTCAGGGCTGTTTTCTAGCACTTCAGGTGTTTTCTGCATCTGTTCAGAACAAAGTGGTACAAGTCAGAACAGACAACACCACTACAATGTGGTACATCAACAAACAAGGGGCACTCGGTCTTGACCTTGTGCACCGAGGCAATGAAGTTGTGGTCTCTGGCTTATTCCTGACACTTCCCTCATAGCAGTTCACCTCCCAGGAAAGGACAATGTCCTGGCAGATGCTCTCAGCAGGATTTCCCAGGGCCATCACGAATGGTCTCTGGATCCCCAAATACTGGGATAGTTTTTGCCAGATGGGGCACCCTCAGATATATCTTTTAGGCCCCAGACAATCACCAACTTCCACTGTTTTGTTGCAGGCCCCCAGTGTTGGGCTCAGTCCCCTGGATGCTTTTTTCCTAGATTGGGAAGGAAGTTTCTTTCACGCTTTCCCCTTCCCTCTCCTATTCAAGGTGCTAGTCAAAATCAGATCCCAGCCTTGCAGGATGATTCTGATTGCTCCAGATTGGGCCAGACAGCCCTGGTACCCACTCCTTCTGTCCTTAGCAGTCCATCTTCCCCTGTGTCTCCCCAGGAATCACAACCTGTTAACCTGTGCCCAGGGGAGAGTTTGGTATCCGAATCTCAAATCTCTCAACCTCAAGGCCTGGCTCTTGAGGAGTTAGAATTTGCTGACCTACACCTTTCTCAAGGTGTTCTTGAAATTCTGAAGGCTTCTAGGAAACCTTCCACTAGGGCTACTTATAACTCTAAGTGGAAAAGGTTTTCCATCTGGTGTTCTGGGAAACATATTTCCCCGGAATCTGCTGATTTGCCCATTGTTTGGACTATATGGTCCATCTTAATTTTGGGCCTGAGACCGGCTACCCTGAAGGTACATTTGGCAGCTGTCTCTGCTTTTATTTCAGCAGGAAAGCCCTCCTCTCTTTCCGCTCACCCTGTATTTTCCAAGTTTTTAAAGATTACTTCATACTAATCCACCTTTAGGGACCCGCCCTGCCTGGGATCTTAATGTTTGCATTGCTCAGTTGATGCAACCTTTTTGAACCTCTGTCTTCTGCAGAGCTTAAGTACTTAACTTGGAAAACTGTTTTCCTAGTAGCTATCACTTCTGCCAGGCGCATAAGTGAGTTACAAGCTTTGTCAGTAGAGACTGACTTTATTTCTTTCCACAGGGATAAGGTAGTCCTCAGGACTAACAGGAAGTTTTTGCCTAAGGTGGTTTCAGATTTCCATCTTAATCAATCTGTCTCCTTCCAGTGTTTTTCACTGACCATTCCTCCTCTGGTGAGAGGAGATTGCACAGTTAGATGTTAAGAGGGCCCTAAGTTACTATATAGAGCTGCACTAAGGGTCACAGGTCTGAATCCTCCAACTTTTCTCACTTATGGTGAGGTCGGAAAGGAAACCTGCCACTAAGAGATCCATTGCCAGGTGGATTGTCTCTTGTATCCAATTTTGTTATCAAAACTGGGAAAGTTCCCCTTCAGGCCTGAGGGCTCATTCTACCAGAGGTACAGCTGCGTCTCTAGCTGCTGCCAGAGACATCCCTATCTTAGAGATATGTCAAGCAGCTACCTGGAAAACAGTACACACTTTCACCAAGCATTACTCCCTGGATGTCCAGGCCAGGAGGGATGCTCGGTTTGGCACAGCCGTGCTTCAGAACCTATTCCCTAAGTAGGTTCTGTCCCTCCTCCATGGAGGTACTGCTGTGTAGTCTGCAATTGTCATAATATAGCAAGACTTCATGTTGTTTGAAGAAAAAATTACTCACCTTAGTAATGTTTCTTCTAATGGAGTCTTGCTTTATTATGACCTCCCCAAGCCTGCCCTCTCAGAACTTCTACTTGGGTATAGGGTGGGCTACAGTGTGGGCACTTGTTTATGCCCATTTTATGTTTTTCCAATCTTTTTCTTGGGGTTTTTTGGGGTGTTGTGTTTTGTTTTATCTTTTTCTTATCTTATTTTCTGGCCCCTGACTTGAGTCTTTGTGTTGGGAACAGGAATATGTGTTAATATGTGTTAATATTTAGGTAGTCAGTTGGCTAGTGTAGGTTACAGCTTCCACACAGAACCTTAGTGAGTTTTGCTCGTAAAGATCTGACAGTTTCAGTTTGAAATTACACAGACAGAGCTTCTCTAACCGAGCTCGCGCTCCAAGTTCCATGCCTGGCATGGAATTTAACTATTTCACCTCCGGGGCAGTTCTAATGGTGGGACAAACTGCAATTGTCATAATATAGCAAGACTCCATTAGAAGAAACAACATTACTAAGGTGAGTAATTTTTTTTTTGGGGAGCAGACAGAGAATTATATGAAGAAAATGGATGAGTACAGGACCACTTACAGGAGTGCTCAGGCCAAGGAGAGGCAGGCAACTCCTCAAAGGCAGCAGTCTAGGGGCAGGGCAGGCCTTTCAAAGGCCTTTTTACCAAGCACAGGCCTCTTCTTCCTTTTCTCAGAGGGGTTCTTCAGAGGGAGGCAGAAGGGGATGAGCAGGGCTGCATCCACCTCAGCCTAAAGCCCCTGCCAAGCAGACACCTGATGGGCCTGCCCGGTCGACTCTCCTATTCCAATAGGGCAGGCTGGCTTACTTTGTCCAGGACTGGATGTCTATTACATCAGACAAGTGGGTCCTGGAAGTAGTAAGCCAGGGACTGGTTCTCAGCTTCAGAAAATTTCCAAAGATGAGAGCCAGATCTTTTCCACCTGCAAATCTCTCGGAAACCCTTGCCCTAGAGGCAGAGGCTTCTTCTCTTCTAGCCTTAAGAGCCATAGAAAGAGTACCTACCCTACACTGGGGCAAAGGACTGTACTCCAGGTACTTCCTGACCCCCCCAAAAGACAGGGGAGTGGCGACCCATCCTAGACCTAAGATATCTAAACCAGAAGTTCTCACACTTTATCATAGTGAGCCTCCCCCAAGCCTTGGAAAAGATCTTGAGCCTCCCCCTAATATAGAAATAATTTTGGGCTTCCCCATAGTTAGAATAACTATCATACTTTGCACATTACAGGAAGAATACAATGAAGTGCATGTGAGTAGTTGAGTTTATTCTTATTTTATTGAACTTATTATTCTCCCTCGCTATATCCCCCCTCCCCAGGTCAGCCTACTCGCTCCACACTTCTGACTTTTGGACGCTATTTATCCCTCTTTGCAATACCTCCATGAGTCAGATTGCTTTGTCAGTTTTACCCTGCTCTTTAACACCTTCTCAGGGACCATTTTGTTCCCTCCTACTCTTGCTCCTAGTATCTCTCCGCTTAGCCTTTGTATTTGTGCTTTTCTGCAGCCAGTATAATGGGCCAGTTGTTACCTTGTTCCTATTCATTTGCATAATTTTTAATTTTGTTTGGCATAGTTTCCAAGAATTGTATTTCCACCATGTCATACCAGGAAACAAGTGTTTGTTGAGCATGTCTTTCCTGATAACTACTGTATGTTGTACATAAATTTGCATGCCATTATTTGCTTTCACTTTGCTGCATTCTTTCACATGAAGCATCCAAAACTTGACATTAAAATATAATACATTTTAAAGCTTGCTTGAGCCTCCCCTGGAACAGGTTGGTGCCTCCCCTGGGAGGCTGGCCTCACCATTTGAGAAACCCTGATCTAAACAAACATCTTTTAAAACCAAAGTTCAAGATGGTAACTCTAGGAATAATCCTACCCTCTCTAAGGCCAGGGGACTGGCTAGCCTCCCTGGACCTCAAAGATGCCTACTTTCACATTCCCACCAGGTGCTCCCACAGAAAGTACCTCAGGTTCGAGTTGCCCTCAGGCCACTATCAGTTCAGAGCAATGCCCTTTGGCCTAACCTCAGCCCCAAGGGTTTTCACAAAGTGCCTGGCAGTAGTAGTTGCCTTTCTAAGAAGGCAAAAGATTTCCATTTTTCCATATCTGGATGATTGGCCAATAGTGGGTCAGTCTCCAGACCAAGTCAAGTCTCACCTGCAAGTGACTCAGCAAGTGCTTACTTCTCTAGGATTTCTCCTCATCCTTCCCAAGTCAGTTCTCGAACCAGTCCAGCTTCTTACCTTTATAGGGGCAGAACTGGACATACTCAGAGCAAGAGCCTTTCTTCCTCTAGAAAGGGCAAGGGTTCTTATGGAACTAGCCTCTTCTTTCAGTCTTTGGGTATCTCGGCCAGCAAGGCATTTCCTCCAGCTCTTGGGCCACATGGCAGCTTCCACAGCAGTGGTCCAAGGGGCAAGATTCCAGATGAGGAATATTCAGTTCCACCTGAGTGCTTTTTGGTCTCAGAGGAAGGATTCCCTTACCAAACTGATCCCAGTGACTCTGACCTTGATCCAAGCCCTCCAATGGTGGCAGGATCAGGACAATTTAAGACAAGGTGTTCCTTTTGTTACTCAGCCTTGTTCAGTGGTCCTTACCACGGACGCTTCTCTTCTGGGCTGGGGAGCCCATCTGGGGTCCCTCACTGCCCAGGGGCTGTGGTCCCCCCAAGAATCCCTTCTTCAAATCAATCTCCTAGAGCTCAGGGCAGTTTTTCTGGCCCTAAAAGCTTTCTCTCAGTCAGCACAGAACAAGGTGGTTCAAGTCAGAATGGACAACACCACCACCATGTGGTACATCAACAAGCAGGGAGACACTCGGCCCACGGTCTTGTGCACAGAAGCCATAAAGTTGTGGTCCCTGGCTTATTCCTGCAAACCTCTTAGCAGTTCACCTTCCAGGGAAGGACAATGTGCTAGCAGATGCACTGAGCAGGATCTCTCAGGGCCATCACAAATGGTCCCTGGACCCTCAGGTGTTGAAAGTGATTTTTTCAAGGTGGGGCACTCCAGAGATAGATCTCTTTGCAGCCCCAGACAATCACCAACTCCTTCTCTTTTGTTGCAGACCTTCAGTCTTGGGCTCAGTCCCCCTTGACGCCTTGATTCTGAATTGGGAAAGGAAGTTTCTGTATGCCTTTCCCCCCTTCCCACTCCTGTTCAAAGTTTTAATCAAAATAAGGTCTCAACCTTGCAAGGTGATTCTGATTGCTCCAGATTGAGCCAGACAGCCCTGGTACCCCCTGTTGCTGTCCCTAGCAGTCCATCTTCTCCCGACTCTTCCCAGGAATTACAACCTGTTAACATCCTCTCAGGGGAGGATTTGGTACCCCAGTCTTTAGTCTCTCAATCTCAAGGCATGGCTCTTGAAGAGTTAGAGTTTGCAGATCTGCATCTTTCCCAAGGGGTTCTGGATATCCTCAATGCTTCTCGAAAGCCATCCACCAGAAAGACTTATAACTCCAAATGGAAGAGATTCAGCATTTGGTGTTCTAAGAAGCATATTTCTCCAGACACTGCTGGATTGCCTATGGTTCTGGATTATATGGTCCATCTTAATGGCCTAGGCCTCAGACCAGCTACTCTCAAGGTACACTTGTCCAGCTGTTTCTGCGTTTTTTGTCTGTGGGAAGTCTTCTCACAATCTTCTCATCTTGTGTTCTGTAATTTTTTAAAGGATTACTTCACCAATCCTCCTTTAGAGACCCTGCCCTGCCTGGGATTTGAATGTTTGCATTGCTCAACTTATGCAACCCCTTGAGCCTATGTCTTCAGCAGAGCTTAAGTACTTGACTTGGAAAACTGTATTCTTGGTAGTCATTACCTCTGCCAGGTGTATCAGTGAATTGCAAGCCCTGTCAGTGGAACCTGATTTTATCTAATTTCACAGGGATAACTTGGTCCTTAGAACCAATAGAAGGTTCTTGCCCAAAGTGGTTTCAGACTTCCATTTAAACCAGTCTATGTCTCTTCCTGTTTTCTTCACTGATCATTCTTCCTCAGAAGAGAGGATGCTACACAGTTTAGATGTTAAAAGAGCCCTTAGTTACTACACAGAGCATACCAAGGGTCACAGGTTTGACTCCCTCCAGTTGTTCTTCACTTATGGAGAAGTGGGGAAGGGCAAACCTGCCACCAAGAGATCTATTGCCAGATAGATTGTGTCGTGTATACAATTCTGCTATGAAAAACTGGGAAAAACTCCACACTCAGGCCTGAGGGCTCATTACACAAGAGGTACAGCTGCTTCCCTGGCTGCTGAATAGGATATCCCTCTCTTAGAAATTTGTCAAGCAGCCACCTGGAAAACAGTCCATATCTTTAACAAGCATTACTCTCTGGATATTCAGACTAGGAGTGATGCTCGGTTTGGCACAGCAGTACTTCAGAGCCTATTCCCAAAGTAGGTTCTGTCCCTCCTCCATGGAGGTACTGCTTGGTAGTCTGCAATGTGTCAGAATACAGCAAGACTTCATGTTGTTTGAAGAAAAAATTACTCACCTTAGTAATTATGTTTCTTCTAATGGAGTCTTGCTGTATTCTGACCTGCCTCCCCTCTCAGAACCTGTTTTGGGGAAGTGGCTGGGCAGGTGCAGTGTTGCACCCCAAGGGTGTTTTTTGTTTGCACCCTCCTCCTTTTGTTTGGGTGCTGATTTATTATTATTTGTATTAGATTGGTTTTTGGTTTTTGGGTTTCCTGACTTGAGTCTTCCCTGGGAATTACTTGGTATTACTTGGTGTGAAAGAACAGAAGAAGGCCAGAGCCCATCGAGACTGTTCCCCACACCATGTGGGACATTATTTATCTATTATCCCTCGACCAAACATCTAATTTGTTTTTAAAGACAGTGGCACTAGTTGCCTCTACCAATTCTTGTGACAAGGTGTTCCATACAATGGATGCTGTTATTGGAAAAAAGTTTCCCCTTTTGCTGGTTTTATAAGTTTTTACTTCAATCTGCTTATTATGCAGTCTCGGAACATGTCTCCTTTTGGAGAGTGTTAGACCCCATCTTTCCATTAGATCTGGTGAATTTATTAAATTAAAAACCATAAACATATCACCTTTTAATCTTCTAGTTTGAAGAAAGAGACCAGTAGCGTTTAATCTGTTCTGATAGTCCAAGTTTGTTAATCTTGGAATCATTCTAGTTACTCTCCTTTGAACCTGTTCAAGAATTGCTATGTCTTTTTTTTGGTTTGGATTCCAGAAAGGGGAGCCATAGTCTAGATATGGTCTAATGTATGCCCTATACAATGGAATAAGGCATTGCTCAGTGTGATTAAAAAAAGTGCATTTTATTTGCCTCAAAAGTCTGTTGGTCGTGCAAGCAGTTCTAACACAGTGATCATTTGATGAAGTTTATTATTAACATATATCCCTAAATTTTTTCACAATTTGATGAGTGAAGTGGTAGTCCGTTTATATAATATATCATTTTTGGATTATTTACACCGAAATGCACTACTGAACATTTGTCTTGATTAAACTGCATATGATTTTCATTTGCCCAAAGTGTTAATTTTTCCAAATCCTTCTTTAATGCAGAAATATTTTCTTGATTATTAACCTTGCCCCCCAGTTTAGTATTGTCTGCAAATTTAACCATGATGTTATTTGGCCCTGTTTGTAAATCACTGATAAAGAGATTAAACAATGTTGGTCCCAAGACCGACCCCTGTGGTACACCACTTGTCACACTACCCGAATCAGACAAGATATCATTAATTCTGACTCTCTGAGAATGATTTGTCAACCAGTTTAAAGTACAGTTGACAATATCAGGTGACAAACCTAGATTGTGCATTTTAGTAATGAGTTATTCATGTAAGACTTTATCGAAAGCTCTACTAAAGTCCAAAAGAATTACATCAGTAGGGATACCCACATCTAGAAGAGTACTTCTATTATTGTAAAAAGATATCAGATTGGTGGTGCAGGAATACTTGGGAGTAAACCCATGCTGATTTGAATCATAAATTTCTAATTTTTTACAATCTTGATCTACCAGAGACTTCATTACCCGTTCCATTAATTTACCAGCCACTGAGGTCAGGCTAATTGGACGATAATTTTGCACAGAACCTCTATTGCCTTTTTTAAATATGGGAGTAACTATTGCTGAATGCCAATCATTTGGTACAATGCTTTCTTGTAAGGATTTCTTGAAGATAATTGACAAAGGTATAGAAATATTTCAAACAACATGAAGTCTTGCTATATTATGACAAGTGCAGTTTGTCCCACCACTAGAACTGCTCCGGAGGTGAAAAGAGTTAACTTCCATGCAGAGCATGGAGCTTAGAGTGCGAGCTCGGTTAAAGAAGCTCTGTTAGGGTGGTTTCAAACCGAAACCGTCAGATTCTTTACTCCGCCTCACTGGACAGTCGCTCTGGAGATTCCTCCTGCTGCTCGGTTCATTTGCTCGGTTTAAAACGTTTTTTCTCGGTTGAATTTAACCGCGATTTATTTATTTTAACCGCAAACCAGTCGGTTCAAGCTCTGGCTATGGTATTGTAAGTAATAGATAGGTTTTCTGTGTGGAACTTGTAAATTTTTATCGGTTCGGTTTGAACCGATCGAATTGTATTTAAACTTGGTTTTAAAGCCTTTTAAGGCTTGTTAGAGTGCGGTTCCCGGTTCTTATCAGTTCTAAAAAAAACGGATTTCATTACGGTTTTTTCCACGACCCGTGACACGGTTGGGAACTGATAAGGGTGTCTTGCCTGGCACTGCCGTTAAAAGGGCAAGTTTGTTGGTTAGGCTGGCATCATGTCTGAGAAACCCAAAAGAAAACCGGCCCACTGGGTTTCAGCACTGTAGTGTCTTTGTGAAGCCTTTGCCAAGGCTGACCCACACACTACATGTGTCTATTGTCAGGGGTTTGACCACCTCAATTCAGACTGCCAGATTTGTAAAAATTTCCCTGCAGCCACCCTGGACAAGAGAGTGGGCAGGCTCAGGAGCGAAGGCCCAAAAGTCCGCTGACCGGATGGCCAGCCGGTTCGGTGCCAACCCGAACGGAGGGAGTGCCCTCTGACCAGGGCGAGACTTCCTCGGCAACGAAAAGCTGGCTCTGAGGAGCCAGTTCCAGCAAAGAAAACTAAAAATCAGCAGGTTTGGAGTCCAAAATTCCTTCTCCAACTGCTGCAGAGATAGCCAGGGCAATACAGATTGTCCAGTCACTGTCCCCGGTTCCCTCCGAACTACCACTATCTGGCAAAAGGTCGGTTCGGTCAGTTCCACCGGTTCAGGAATATGATATAGAAGAGTTTTGTGAACCAGAGGAGGGGGAGGATGATTATGATCAGTGTGAATGTGACTTTGAAAGTCTGGATGTGCCCATTGAACCGGACATCTCCCCAGACAGACCTTTAGATGAATCTTCCCCTAGGCTTTCTGAGTCCCCTTCTCATTTTTTGTTTTATAAAAAAGTTGCTGAGACCCTCCAGCTTCCCTTAGAGGAGGCTTTGGATGAGCAAGAGGAGCCTGACTATGTAGAGATGATGGATATCCCAGAGTCCAGGAGATTGTCCATCCCTTTGCATAAATCTTTAGGAAACAAACAATAAAAATTTTAAAAGCTCCTAATTCTGTGCCTCCTGTAGACAAAAAGATGGACAGGAGGTACACTTTGTCAGGTCCTGATACTGGATTTTCTTTCACAGCAATGCAGTCATGTTGGGTAGTTCAGGCTGCAGCCTGTGATAAAGCTATATTCCACTGGCTTCACATCCTCCTGACAAGGACTCCAGGAAGATTGATGCCATGGCCAAAAAATACATGGCAGCATCCTTGGGACTCAGACAAGCAAACTATATGGCTTATGTTGCGAGATACCAGAAATCTAGATGGGATACTGTCATGGCCTTAGCCAAACAGGTCCCTGGCCAGCTTGCAAAGGAGCTGGAGCAGGTGGCTCTTGATGGTATTGAGGCATCTAAGGTGCAATTCATGCTGCAGTGGATTCTAATGATGTATCCTCTAGAGTCATGGCTACATCTGTGGCTTTTCAGAGATTGGCCTGGCTCAGGTGTACTACTTTGTCACAGGATACCCAGTCTAAGGCTATGGATTTTCCTAGGAAATTCTCTGTTTGGGGAGCAAACAGAGAATTATATGAAGAAAATGGATGAATATAGAACCACTTATAGGAGTGCACAAGCCAAGGAACGGCAAGCCACTCCTCAGAGGCAGCCCCAGGGGTAGGGGCAGGCCTTTCACAGGCCTTTTCCAGACTCAGGCCTCCTCCTCTTCAGCCTATGCTCAGAGGGGGTTCTTCAGAGAGAGGCAGATCGGTACGAGCAGGCCTGCTCCCACCCCTCAGCCTAAAGCCCCTGCCAAACAGGCACCCTGATGGGATGCCCAGGGTCGGCTCTCCATTCCCTGGGGGCAGGCTGGCTTACTTCCAGGACTGGGAGTCTTTAACATCAGACAGGTGGGTCCTGGAAGTAGTGAGCCAGGGTCTGGTTCTCGGCTTCAAAAAATTTCCAAAGATGAGAGCCAGATCTTTTCCACCTGCAAACTCTTTAGAGACTCTTGCTTTGGAAACAGAAGTCTCAGCCCTCCTGGCTCTCAGAGCTGTAGAAAGGGTTTCTCCCACACCAGGGCAAGGGTCTGTACTCCAGGTACTTCCTTACCCCAAAAAAGACAGGAGAGTGGCAGCCTATCCTGGATCTAAGATATCTAAACAAGCACCTTTTAAAACCAAAGTTCAAAATGGTGACTCTGGGAATGATTTTACCCTCCCTAAGACCAGGGGACTGGCTAGCTTCCCTGGACCTCAAGGATGCCTACTTCCATGTTCTTATCAGAAGCTCCCATCGAAAGTACCTCAGAATCGAACTGCCCTCAGGCCATTATCAGTTCAGAGCAATGCCCTTCGGCCTCACTTCTGCCCCAAGGGTGTTCACAAAATGTCTGGCAGTAGCAGTTGCTCATCTAAGAAGGCAAAAGATTGCCATTTTTCCCTACCTGGATGACTGGCTCATTGTGGGTCAGTCTCCAGACCAGGGTCAAATCACACCTGCTAGTTACCCAGCAGCTGCTTACCTCTCTGGGCTTTCTTCTCAATCTTCTAAAGTCAGTTTTGGAACCTGTCCAGGTACTCACCTTTATAGGCGCAGAACTGGACACAAAGCAGGCCAGAGCCTTCCTTCCCCTGGAAAGGGTAAGGACCTTAGTGGCCCTGGCCTCGTCCTTCACTCTGCAGGTCCGACCAGCAAGGCATTTCCTGCAGCTCCTAGGACACATGGCTGCTTCCACAGCTGTAGTGCAAGGAGCAAGGTTTCAGATGAGGACATTCAGTTCCATTTGAGAGCTTTCTGGTCTCAAAGAAGAGATCCCCATCCAAGTTAATCCCAGTGACTCAACCCTGATCCAGGCCCTTCAGTGGTGACAGGATCAGAGCAATCTGAGACAAGGGTGCCTTTCATCCCTCTGTCCCGCCTCCTTGACCCTTACTACAGATGCATCCCTCTTGGGATGGGAGCTCACATGGGCGACCTCTCCACCCAGGGCTTATGGTCCCTCAGGAATCTCTGCTCCACATCAATCTGTTGGAACTCAGAGCTGTTTTCTAGCACTTCAGGTTTTTCTGCATCTGTTCAGAACAAGGTGGTACAGGTCAGAACAGACAACACCACTACAATGTGGTACATCAACAAACAAGGGGCACTCGGTCTTGACCTTGTGCACCGAGGCGATGGTTGTGGTCTCTGACTTATTCCCTGAACACTTCCCTCATAGCAGTTCACCTCCCAGGCAAGGACAATGTCCTGGCAGATGCTCTCAGCAGGATTTCCCAGGGCCATCACGATGGTCACTGGATCCCCTAGTACTGGGGATAGTGTTTGCCAGATGGGCACTCCTCAGATAGATCTTTTGCAGCCCCAGACAATCATCAACTTCCACTTTTTGTTGCAGGCCCCCAGTGTTGGGCTCAGTCCCCTGATGCCTTTCTCCTCGATTGGGAAGGGAAGTTCCTTTATGCCTTTCCCCCCTTCCCTCTCCTGTTCAAAGTACTAGTCAAAATCAGGTCTCAGTCCTGCAAGATGATCCTGATTGCTCCAGACTGGGCCAGGCAGCCCTGGTACCCACTCCTTCTGTCCTTAGCAGTCCATCTTCCCCTGTGTCTCCCCAGGAACCACAATCTGTTAACCTGTGTTCAGGGGAGAGTTTGGTATCCGAATCTCAAATCCCTCAACCTCAAGGCTTGGATCTTGAGCAGTTAGAGTTTGCTGATCTACAACAAAGTGTTCTCGAAATCCTGAAGGCTGCTAGGAAGCCTTCCACCAGGGCTACCTATAACTCCAAGTGGAAAAGGTTTTCCATATGGTGTTCTGAGAAGCATATTTCCCCAGAATCTGCTGATCTACCCACTGTATTGGACTATATGGTCCATCTTAATTCTTTGGGACTGAGACCAGCTACCCTGAAAGTGCACTTGGCAGCTGTCTCTACCTTCATTTCAGCATGGAAGCCCTCTTCTCTTTCTGCTCACCCTGTATTTTCCAGGTTTTTTAAGGGATTGCTTCATACCAATCCTCCATTCAGGGACCCTGCCCCTGCTTGGGATCTTAATGTTTGCATTGCTCAGCTGATGCAACCCCCCTTTGAGCCTCTGTCTTCGGCAGAGCTTAAGTATTTGACTTGGAAAACTGTATTTCTAGTAGCCATCACTTCTGCCAGGTGCATAAGTGAGTTACAGGCTTTATCAGTAGAGACTGACTTTATTTCCTTTCACAGGGATAAAGTAGTCCTCAGTACTAACAGGAAGTTTTTGCCTACGGTTGTTTCGGATTTCCACCTTAACCAATCTATTTCATTTCCAGTGTTCTTCACTGACCATTCCTCCTCTGGTGAGAGGAGGCTGCACAGCTTAGATGTTAAGAGAGCCCTAAGTTACTACATAGAGCGTACCAAGGGTCACAGGTTTGACTCCCTCCAACTTTTTCTCACTTATGGTGAGGTTGGGAAAGGGAGACCTGCCACTAAGAGATCCATTGCCAGGTGGATCATCTCTTGTATCCAATTTTGCTATCAAAAGCTGGGTAAGGTTCCCCCCTCAGGCCTGAGGGCTCACTCTACCAGAGGTACAGCTGCATCTCTAGCTGCTGCTAGAGACATCCCTATCTTGGAGATATGTTAAGCAGCTACTTGGAAAACAGTAGACACTTTCAACAAGCATTACTCCCTGGATATTCAGGCCAGGAGGGATGCTCGGTTTGGCACAGCCGTGCTTCAGAGCCTATTCCCTAAGTAGGTTCTGTCCCTCCTCCATGGAGGTACTGCTGTGTAGTCTGCACTTGTCATAATATAGCAAGACTTCATGTTGTTTGAAGAAAAAATTACTCACCTTAGTAATGTTGTTTCTTCTAATGGAGTCTTGCTATATTATGACCTCCCCCCCAGCCTGCCCCTCTCAGAACTTCTACTTTGGGTATGGGGTGGGCAGTCCACTGTTGGCATTTATTGATGCCCTCTTTCATGTTTGGGTGTTGTGTTTTATTTAGTTATTTTATCTTATTTTTCTGGTCCACTGACTTGAGTCTTGGTGTTGGGACCAGGAAAATGTGTGAATATGTTAGTAGCCAGTTGGCTAGTGTAGGTTACAGCTTCCACACAGAACCTTAGTGAGTTTTGCTCGTAAAAGATCTGACGGTTTCGGTTTGAAACCACCCTAACAGAGCTTCTTTAACCGAGCTTGCGCTCTAAGCTCCATGCTCTGCATGGAAGTTAACTCTTTCAACTCCGGAGCAGTTCTAGTGGTGGGACAAACTGCACTTGTCATAATATAGCAAGACTCCATTAGAAGAAACAACATTACTAAGGTGAGTAATTTTTTCTTATAGAGGTTTCGATCAGAAACCATGGATGAATAACGTCTGGGCCCGGACTAGTATTTTTTTTTTAGTTTTTTGATAGCCTGTATAATGTCAGTTGGATAGAACATATGATAATCTACGCGGTGAACTTTAAATCCACTAATAGGTGATTTTTGAGAGAAGACAGAACAAAAGTACTTATTAAAGAGATTCGAGGTTTCTCTCTATCAGATAGAGAAGAGCCATTGATTATAATAGAAACATAGAAACATAGAAGTTGGCAGCAGATAAGGACCGCAAGGCCCATCCAGTCTGCCCATTTCTTTTTCTACCTTATAAATGTGCCATCGGCCTTTGCTCTGTCAGTGGCCTATCTATTCATAGTCATTTGTATTGCTCCCTTATGCCTATCCCATGCCTGTTTGAAGCCCTGCACTGTATTCATAGCCACCACTTCTTGTGGTAAGCCATTCTATGCATCCATCACCCTTTCTGTGAAAAGAATTTCACATTCCCCTTAATCGGCCCCCTAATCTCATGCTGTGACCTCTTGTCCTGCTATTTTCTTATATTTAAACATGTTAGACTCTTTCACCTTGTTAATGCCCTTAAGGTGTTTGAATGCCTCGATCATATCACCTCTCTCCTCCTTTGCTCAAGGGTATACATATTGAGCTCTGTTAATCTGTCTTCATATGTCTTCTGATGCAGTCCCTGCACCATTTTGGTTGCCTTCTCTGGACTGCCTCAATTTGGTTAATGTCCTTCTGAAGGTGTGGCCTCCAACTGCAAGCAGTACTCCAGATGGGGCCTGACCAGTGTCTTGTAAAGAGGATTATTACCTCCTCTTACAACTTGTGATACCCTACTAATACACCCTAACACCCCTAGCCTTACCTACTGCTTTAGAGGTCTGCTTGGATGATTTCAGGTCATCAGTGATAATGATGCCCAAGTCTCTTTCTTCCTTTGTGACTGCTAGCAACTCCTCCCAGCCTATAGGTGGCTTCAGGGTTTCTCTTCCTATGTGCATGATTTTGCACTTCTTTGCATTAAATCCCAGTTGCCACTCTTCTGACCATTTTGCTAGTTTATCCAGATCTCTTCTCATTCTGCCCACCCCATCTGGATCATCTACTCTGTTGCAGATCTTGTGTCATCTGCAAACAGACAAGCTCTTACCCTCTAGTCCATCTGCAAGGTCACTAATGAAGATGTTGAAGAGGACTGGCCCCAGAACTGATCCCTGAAGGTACCCCACTTGTGACTTGCATCTCTTCTGACTGTATACCATTTACCACCACTCTCTGTTTTCTGTCCATCAACCAGTTTGCCACCCAGTTGACCAACTTCTGACCCACCCGAGCCTACCCAGCTTATTTATCAATCTTCTATGTGGAAAAGTGTCAAAAGCTTTGCTGAAGTCAAGGTAGGCGACATCAACTGCTCCCCCTTGGTCCACCACTCTGGTTACCCAGTCAAAGAAATCTATGAGATTAGTTTGACAGAACCTTCCTTTTGTAAACCCATGCTGTCTTGGATCCTGTGCCCCTATGGATTCCAGGTGTTGCACTATCCTTTCCTTAAGGAGTGCCTCCATAATCTTGCCCACTACTGAGGTAAGACTGACTGGTCTGTAGTTCCCGCCTCCTCCCTGCTACCATTCTTGTGGAGCGGGATCACATGAGCCCTTCTCCAGTCTTCTGGGACCTCTCCTGTGCTCAGAGACTCACTAAACAGTTCTGCTAATGGCTCTGCTAGTTCCACCTTTAGCTCCTTAAGTACCCTGGGATGCATGCCATCAGGTCCCATTGCCTTATCCACCCTGAGCTTAGCAAGCTCTTGTAGGACCCTTTCTTTTGTGAAGGGAGTAGTGCTCACCTCCCTCCCCCCTGTGTCCATGATGCTAAGCTGTGGGCCCTGCCCTACCTTCTCTTCAGTAAATACTGAGCAAAAGTATCTGTTTAGGATAGATGCCTTTACAGGGTCCTCCTCCTCATATGCTCCCTTTTCTCCATTAAGCTTAGCAATACCCCCTCTGGACTTTCTCCTTTCACTAATGTATCTATAGAAAGTCTTGTCACCTTCTTTTACTGTTCGTGCTAGTGTATCTTCAGTTTGGGACTTTGCCTGTCTTACTGCCTTCCCTGCTTCCCTTAGGGCAGTTTGGTATGCCTCCCTATCTTCATCCCGCTGTGTTCCCTTATATTTCCTGAAGGCCAGGCTCTGACCTTTTCTGCTACTGTATTTGAGAACCAAAGTGGTTTCCTTCTTCTTTTGCACTTCCTTTTCTGTCTAACACAATGGGATGTTGCTTCAAGTATTACATCCTTAATGCTTGCCCACTTTGCCTGTACCCCCTCACCTGTGTTTCTTTTTGCCAGGGCTAGCTTAACTCTGTTGGCCATCTTATCAAAGTCAGCTCCTCTGAAGTCCCATATTTTTGCCTTGGAATGGAATGATTTAGATGTAGTAGCCAAATTGAACCATACCATATGATGGTCGCTGGTCCCCAGGTGACCTTCTACCTGGAGATCTGTGATCCCTTCCTTGTTAGTCAGTACTAGATCTAGGATAGCCCTGTCTCTTGTGGGTTGCTGTACCAGTTGTTTGAGGCCCTCCCCCTGCAGGGAATCCACTATGTGTCTAGTTCTGGCAGATGTTCCTGCTGGTATTGACCAATCTGTATCCGGCATGTTGAAGTCTCCCATTATCAGAACCTCCCCTTTAGCTGTCATGTTTTGTATATCTTCTAACAGTAATGTGTCTATGTCCTCCCCTGGTCTGGGGGCCTGTAGACAACCCCAGTTCTTATGGCTGTCCCATTTCCTGTTTCTAGGGTGACCCACAGTTCTTCTGGCTCCTTATGTGTATTCTGAATTTCTGTAGCTTTGATATTTTGATTGACATACAGGGCCACTCCTCCTCTCTTTTTGCACCTCAGACTCTTCTGAACAATACATAGCCAGGTACTGAAGTCTCCCAAGTGTGGTTACTGGTAAACCATGTCTCACTAATTGCTACTATGTCCAGTTTAGCCTCTGACATTATTGCCTGCAGGTCTGGGATCTTATTTCCCAGGCTGTGAGCATTTGTGTACATGATTTTCCATTGGCCAGATTTTGCTGTGTTAGTTGTTGGGTGAGGTTTGGCATTACCCCTGTGAGTCGTATGGGGAGACAAACCTTTTTTCTTACCTCATGAAGCAAATGAACTGCAAACATGCTGAATCCCTGTTTGACCACTAGCTGAGGGGGGAAGGGTGTTCTTCCCATTCGACGTATGGGGTGCTGCACCCCTCTCCTCATTTGCTAGTTTAAATATTCTGCAAAGACGTCAAACTTCTGTCCTAATGCACTGACTCCCTCCTTAGTCAGATGCAGTCCATCAAATTTAAAGAACTTTCGCTCCCAGAACTGTTGCCAGTTCCCTACAAATCTGTGTCCTTTTTCCTGGCACCAGCCCTTGAGCCACATGTTTAGCTCCCCATCTCCCCTTCTCTGACCTTCCGTCCA
This sequence comes from Neoceratodus forsteri, assembly GCA_016271365.2. Lineage (NCBI taxonomy): Eukaryota > Metazoa > Chordata > Ceratodontiformes > Ceratodontidae > Neoceratodus > Neoceratodus forsteri. The sequence continues at coordinate 157,003,300 of JADMNL010000031.1, read as the reverse complement.
TCTGCTCTCCTCTCCCAGACTGGCAGAATCTCAGAGAAGGAGATGCCGGACGAAATAGATGATAGTTTGTCACCCAGCCTGGTCAGGTGTTCCTTGGTCTCCACAACTGACTGGCTGGCGAGATCATATAGTTCCTATGTGTACTAGGACATCAATGTTTTCTCCTGCTTTGTGAACAATTTAGCAATGCGGTCAGTGTCTCTCCATGCTGATGTACCTGGGAGACATCTGACCATTACCCTGGCTGGGGATGGGTATCAACTCCCCGAATCATGGAGTCTCCTATGATCAGAAGTTTTTTGGATTTCCTTTTTGCTTTTTTTGTTTTGGTTCCTGATTTGGGTGAGTTTTGTTGTGCTAGCTCCTGTGCTGCAGAGTCCTGCTCTGCAGTGTCTTCTGCCTCTTTGTTTGATTTCAGAGATAGAGGCAGATACCTGTTTGTAGTGTTTATATGGTTTTTGGAAGTAATATGTTGGAGAGCAGAGAGTGATGGGGCACCCGATTTGCCCCTCCTAACCACCTGCCAACCTCCTGGACCAACTACCCTCTGCGGTTGAGGTTTTTCTGTTGGATGCTGGGGAAGTGGCAGGTGGTTCTTATAATGTATTTTCTCTTGAATATGAAATTTGAGGTGTGCAATCTCTGCCCATGCTGCCCGGAGCTAAGCCCTAAGATCTCCAAGGGTCCAGCATGTAGGACAGTGTCCTAAATCCTGTAAGACTGTCCTTCTGAAAATTGTTCCACAGTACCTGCAGTTAACGATATCCATTCCGGATAAGTTGCTGGGTTTATAACCTAGTCAGAGTAATTAGAAGGAAAAAAAATGCAAGTAATGGTTTGATTGTGTTTTGTTTAACTTGTTATAACAAGTTAAATTACTAGTGCCCCTGTAAATGAGCTCACCAATGGTCCTTGATACACCTTTTTTACTATTTATATAGGAGAAAAGAGATTTGTGACAGTCTTTTGTGTGAGCTAGTTTAAATTCTAGCTTATTTTTTTCCAATTTAATAGATTTTTTTAAGTTTTTCACAGATAGTCTGTATTTATGTAATATAGTAGTTTTAAATGGAACAGAACTATTCTTAAGTTTCCTAAAAAGTTTAATTTTTATTTTAATCTGATTTTTAATTGTCTTATTGAACCAAGGGGGAATTTTTCCTTTATTATTAAATTTCCTCTTAGATGGCATAACGGTATTTTCCAAATAATGTACAATGTTTTTTAAAAAGTCCCAAGCTTGTTGTGTTGTACAATTAAGAAGATTAGATTCCCAGTTTATGTTTTGTAAGTATTCATTGATTTTAGAAAAATGTGCTTTATTATAATTTTTTGTACAGTATAACTTCCTTTGTGTAGTTTTAAACTGTTGAATTTCAAAAAGAATAGATGAATGATCACTGGCCCCAAGTGGATCCTAAATTTGTAAATTGCTAATTTGTTGCTCTATGTTAGTAAATAATAGATCCAAAATATTAGGACCTCGAGTGGATTCAGTAACAAGTTGTTGTAATCCAGTACTAACTACCACATCTACTAGTCCTTTCTCGGCATAGGACTGTCCTGAGAATGAGTCCCAGTTAATATGAGGGAAGTTAAAGTCACCAAATATTATAGTATCTTGAGATTCTGAAAAATGTGTAATTTCTTTAAACATATCAGTTGTGTAATCTGGATTTGCAGATGGAGGTCGATAGATGTTACCAGTAGTTATATAGGACTGCTCCTTCAATAAGATTTTGACCCATATACTTTCCAAAGGAAAAGGAGAACACACTTCAAAAGAAGGAATATCATTTCGTATGTACATACAAACTCCACCGCCTTGCTTATCTGATCTGTTTTTATGATATAACTTATAACCTGGAATTTCTCTGGACCAAATTGAGGATGCGTCCCACCAAGTTTCAGTTACTCCCACCACACCTATATTAAAAGTTTTACATTTGGCTTTGAGTTCTGCTAATTTGAGTTGGTTTAAAGATCTTACATTCAAAGCTAGGAATTTACATTTAGTTGTAATAATATTTTGGTAAGTATTCAGAGACTTGGGAATGGACCCATTCTCCCCCATGTTTTTAGTTTAAACAATGATTTATGATTTTAGTGATACTTTTCCCCATAAGTGTACTACCCCTACGACTGAGATGTAAACCATCCCAGCAAAACAAGGAAGAACGATCTGAAAATGATTCCCAGTGGGTAATACAGGGTATATCCTGCTTAAAACACCACTTTCAAACAACATGAAGTCTTGCTATATTATGACTATTGCAGTTTGTCCCAGCCTTAGAACTGCTCCGGAGGTGAAAGAGTTAACTTCCATGCAGAGCATGGAGCTTAGAGCGCGAGCTCGGTTCAGAAGCTCTGTTAGGCTGGTTTCAAACCGAAACCGTCAGATTCTTTACTCCGCCTCACTGAACAGTCGCTCCGGAGATTCCTCCTGTTGCTCGGTTCATTTCTTCAGTTTAAAGCACTATTTCTCGGTTTAATTTAACCGTGATTTAATTATTTTAACCGCAAAACTGATCGGTTCAGGCTCTGTCTATGGTAATCGTAAGTAATAGGGTTTTTTCTGTGTGGAACTTGTAAAGTGTTATTGGTTCGGTTGAACCGATCGAATTGTATTAAAATATAAGTTTAAAGCCTTTTAAGGCTTCTTAATCTGGTTCGGTTCTTATCAGTTCTAAAAAAGCGGTTCATTCACGGTTTTTCCACGACCCGTAACGGTTTGGAACCGATAAGGTGTCTTGCCTGGCACTGCCATTAAAAGGGCAAGTTTTTTTGGTTAGGCTGGCATCATGTCTGAGAAACCCAAAAGAAAAACCGGGCCCACTGGGTTTCAACACTGTAGTGTCTGTGGGGAAGCCTTTGTGTTTGACCACCTCAATTCAGACTGCCAGATTTGTAAAAATTTCCATGCAGCCACCCTGGACAAGAGAGTGGGCAGGCTCAGGGAACGAGAGGCCAAAAAGTCCGCTGACCCGGATGGCCAGCCCGGTTCGGTGCCAACCGAACCGGAGGGAGTGCCCTCTGACCAGGGCGAGACTTCCTCGGGCAAATGAAAAGCTGGCTCTGAGGAGCCAGTTCCAGCAAAGAAATCTAAAAAATCAGCAGGTTTGGAGTCCAAAATTCCTTCTCCAACTGCTGCAGAGATAGCCAGGGCAATACAGATTGTCCAGTCCCTGTCCCCGGTTCCCTCCGAACCGCCACTGTCTGGCAAAAGGTCGGTTCGGTCGGTTCCAGTGGTTCAGGATTATGATATAGAAGAGTTCTATGAACCAGAGGAGGGGATGAGGATTATGATCAGTGTGAATGTGACTTGAAAGTCTGGATGTGCCCATTGAACCGACATCTCCCCAGACAAACCTTCAGGTGAGTCTCCCTAGGCTTTCTGAGTCCCTTCTCATTTTTGTTTTATAAAAAGTTGCTGAGACCCTCCAGCTTCCCTTAGAGGAGGCTTTGGATGAGCAAGAGGAGCCTGACTATGTGGAGATGATGGATATCCCAGAGTCCAGGAGGTTGTCCATCCTTTACATAAATCTTTTAGAAAACAAACAATAAAAATTTTAAAGCTCCTAATTCCGTGCCTCCTGTAGATAAAAAGATGGACAGGAGGTACACTTTGTCAGGTCCTGATACAGATTTTCTTTCACAGCAATGCAGTCATGTTGGCGTAGTTCAGGCTGCAGCCTGTGATAAAGCTAATATTCCACTGGCTTCACATCCTCCTGACAAGGATTCCAGGAAGATTGATGCCATGGCCAAAAAACAATACATGGCAGCATCCTTGGGACTCAGACAAGCTAATTATATGGCTTATGTTGCAAGATACCAGAAATCTAGATGGGATACTGTCATGGCCTTAGCCAAACAGGTCCCTGGCCAGCTCGCAAAGGGGCTGAAGCAGGTGGCTCTTGATGGTATTGAGGCATCTAAGGTGCAATTCCATGCTGCAGTGGATTCTAACGATGTATCCTCTAGAGTCATGGCTACATCTGTGGCTTTTCGGAGATTGGCCTGGCTCAGGTGTACTATTTTGTCACAGGATACCCAATCTAAGGCTATGGATTTTCCTGTGGTGGGAAATTCTCTGTTTGGGAAGCAGACAGAGAACTATATGAAGAAAATGGATGAATATAGAACCACTTATAGAAGTGCACAAGCCAAGGAACGGCAAGCCACTCCTCAGAGGCAGACCCCCAGGGATAGGGGTAGGCCTTTTCACAGGCCTTTTTACCAGACCCAGGCCTCCGTCTCTTCAGCCTATGTACAGAGGGGGTTCTTCAGAGGGAGAGGCAGACGGGGTTCGAGCAGGCCTGCTCCCACCCCTCAGCCTAAAGCCCCTGCCAAACAGGCACCCTGATGGGATGCCCAGGGTCGGCTCTCCACTACCTGTAGGGGGCAGGTTGGCTCACTTTGTCCAGGACTGGCAGTCTTTAACTTCAGACAGGTGGGTCCTGGTAGTGAGCCAGGGTCTGGTCTCAGCTTCAAGAAATTTCCAAAGATGAGAGCCAGATCTTTTCCACCTACAAACCCTTTAGAGACTCTTGCTTTGGAAACAGAAGTCTCAACCCTCTTGGCTCTCAGAGCTGTAGAAAAGGTTTCTCCCCTTCACCAGGGCAAGGGTCTGTACTCCAGGTACTTCCTTACCCCAAAAAAGACAGGAGAGTGGCGGCCTATCCTGGATCTAAGATATTTTAACAAGCACCTTTTAAAGCCAAAGTTCAAAATGGTGACACTGGGAATGATTTTACCCTCCCTAAGGCCAGGGGACTGGCTAGCCTTCCTGGACCTCAAAGATGCCTACTTCCATGTTCTTATCAGAAGCACCCATCGAAAGTACCTCAGATTCGAACTGCCCTCAGGCCATTATCAGTTCAGAGCAATGCCCTTCGGCCTCACTTCTGCCCCAAGGGTGTCCACAAAATGTCTGGCAATAGCAGTCGCTCACCTAAGAAGGCAAAAGATTGCCATTTTTCCCTACCAGGACGACTGGCTCATTGTGGGTCAGTCTCCAGACCAGGTCAAATCACACCTGCTAGTTACCCAGCAGCTGCTTACCTCTCTGGGATTTCTTCTCAATCTTCCAAAGTCAGTTTTGGAACCTATCCAGGTACTCACCTTTATAGGCGCAGAACTGGACACAAAGCAGGCCACAGCCTTCCTTCCCTTGGAAAGGGTAGGGACCTTAGTGGCCCTGGCTTCCTTCACTCTGCAGGTCTCGACCAGCAAGGAGTTTCCTGCAGCTCCTAGTGCACATGGCTGCCTCCACAGCTGTGGTGCAAGGAGCAAGATTTCAGATGAGGGAATTCAGTTCCATTTGAGAGCTTTCTGGTCTCAAAGAAGAGATCCTCTATCCAAGTTAATCCCAGTGACTCGAACTCTGATCCAGGCCCTTCAGTGGTGGCAGGATCAGAGCAATCTGAGACAGGGTTGCCTTTCATCCCTCTGTCCCATTCCTTGACCCTTACTACTGATGCATCCCTCTTGGGATGGGGAGCTCACATGGGCGACCTCTCCACCCAGGGATTATGGTCCCCTCAGGAATCTCTGCTCCACATCAATCTGTTCGAACTCAGAGCTGTTTTTCTAGCACTTCAGGTTTTCTCTGCATCTGTTCAGAACAAGGTGGTACATGTCAGAACAGACAACACCACTACAATGTGGTACATCAACAAACAAGGGGGCACTCGGTCTTCGGCCTTGTGCACAGAGGTGATGAAGTTGTGGTCTCTGGCTTACTCCCTGAACACTTCCTCATAGCAGTTCACCTCCCAGGCAAGGACAATGTCCTGGCAGATGCTCTCAGCAGGATTTCCCAGGGCCATCACGAATGGTCACTGATCCCCTAGTTCTGGGGATAGTGTTTGCCAGATGGGGCACTCCTCAGATAGATCTTTTCGCAGCCCCAGACAATCATCAACTTCCACTGTTTTGTTGCAGGCCCCAGTGTTGGGCTCAGTTCCCTGGATGCCTTTCTCCTCGATTGGGAAGGAAGTTTCTTTATGCCTTCCCTTCCTCTCCTGTTCAAAGTACTAGTCAAAATCAGGTCTCAGCCCTGCAAGATGATCCTGATTGCTCCAGACTGGGCCAGACAGCCCTGGTACTCCACCTTCTGTCCTCAGCAGTCCATCTTTCCCCTGTGTCTCCCCAGGAACCACAATCGTTAACCTGTGCTCAGGGAGAGTTTGGTATCCAATCTCAAATCCCTCAACCTCAAGGCTTGCCTCTTGAGCAGTTAGAGTTTGCTGATCTACAACTTTCTCAAAGTGTTCTCGAAATCCTGAAGGCTGCTAGGAAGCCTTCCACCAGGGCTACCTATAACTCCAAGTGGAGAAGGTTTTCCATATGGTGTTCTGGGAAGCTTGTTTCCCCAGAATCTGCTGATCTACCCACTGTATTGGACTACATGGTCCATCTTAATTCTTTGGGACTGAGACCAGCCACCCTGAAAGTGCACTTGGCTGCTGTCTCTGCCTTCATTTCAGCAGGGAAGCCCTCTTTCTTTCTGCTCATCCTGTATTTTCCAAGTTTTTAAAGGATTGCTTCACACCAATCCTCCATTCAGGGACCCTGCCCCTGCTTGGATCTTAATGTATGCATTGCTCAGCTAATGCAACCCCTTTGAGCCTCTGTCTTGGCAGAGCTTAAGTATTTGACTTGAAAACTGTATTTCTGGTAACCATCACTCAGCCAGGCGATAAGTGAGTTACAGGCTTTATCAATAGAGAACGACTTTATTTCCTTTCACAGGGATAAAGTAGTCCTCAGGACTAACAGGAAGTTTTTGCCTGAGGTGGTTTCAGTTTTCCACCTTAACCAATCTATTTCACTTCCAGTGTTCTTCACTGACCATTCCTCCTCTGGTGAGAGGAGGCTGCACAGCTTAGATGTTAAGAGGCCCTAAGTTACTACATAGGCGTACTAAGGGTCACAGGTTTGACTCCTCCAACTGTTTCTCACTTATGGTGAGGTTGGGAAAGGAGACCTGCCACTAAGAGATCCATTGCCAGGTGGATCGTTTCTTGTATCCAATTTTGCTATCAAAAGCTGGGTAAGGTTCCCCCCTCAGGCCTGAGGGCTCACTCTACCAGAGGTACAGCTGCATCTCTAGCTGCTGCTAGAGACATCCTATCTTGGAGATATGTCAGGCAGCTACTCAGAAGACAGTACACACTTTCACCAAGCATTACTCCCTGGATATTCAGGCCAGGAGGGATGCTCGGTTTGGCACAGCCGTGCTTCAGAGCCTATTCCCTAAGTAGGTTCTGTCCCTCCTCCATGGAGGTACTGCTGTGTAGTCTGCACTTGTCATAATATAGCAAGACTTCATGTTGTTTGAAGAAAAAATTACTCACCTTAGTAATGTTGTTTCTTCTAATGGAGTCTTGCTATATTATGACCTCCCCCCAGCCTGCCCCTCTCAGAACTCCTACTTTGGGTATGGGGTGGGTAGTCCTCTGTTGGCATTTATTGATGCCCTCTTTCATGTGTTGTGTTTATTTAGTTATTTTATCTTATTTTTCTGGTCCACTGACTTGAGTCTTGGTGTTGGGACGAGGAAAAATGTGTTAATATATTAGTGGCCATTTGGCTAGTGTAGGTTACAACTTCCACACAGAACCTTAGTGAGTTTTTGCTCGTAAAGATCTGATGGTTTCGGTTTGAAACCAGCCTAACAGAGCTTCTGAACCGAGTTCGCGCTCTGAGCTCCATGCTCTGCATGGAAGTTAACTCTTTCACCTCCGGAGCAGTTCTAAGGCTGGAACAAACTGCAATAGTCATAATATAGCAAGACTCCATTAGAAGAAACAACATTACTAAGGTGAGTAATTTTTACTTCTCAGCCATTCATTTAGGGCTTTGATTTTCTGCATCATGATAGATGTTGCTCTCGAGACAGGTAAAATTTCAGATATGCATACACAGCATCCCCTATCAAGTAACAGGTTACATAACGCCACATAGTCCTGTTGTAACTGATTAAATGGGGTGTTGTTTATATCATTAACACCGGCATGTATGATAACCAGTGGATTTTCCCCCACATTTTGTAAAATTTTAGGCATCATGGATGCAATGTCAGATACCCTGGCCCCACGGAAGCTAGAACAAGTGCGGTTGCTCTTGTCACTAGTGCATACCGCCCTGTCAATGTGCTTAATGATTGAATCTCCCAGGACTAACACTTGTTTTGAGACAGTAGGGGTACAAGAATCAGAAACGGGTGATTGTTTAACACACTCTGGAGTGATTAACTTAATAGGTATTGTTCAAACACCATGAAGTCTTGCTATATTAGGACTTCTGCAGTTAGGCTCAGCCTCTGAACTGCCCCAGAGAGGAAATAGTTAACTCCAGTGAAACCTGGAGTTCCACAGCACGAGGGCGCTGTTCAAAGCTCTATCTGGCCAGTTTCAAATGAAACTGCCAGATTCTTTACTCCGCTTCACTGAACAGTCGCTCCGGAGATCAGCTCCTTCAGCTCGGTTCATTTCGCGGTTCAAGCGAGTTTCTTCGGTTCATTTGAACCGGCAAAAAGTGTTTATTTTACCGCGTTTCGGTCAAAAGCTCTATCTGGTAAACCGTAAGTACAAATATTGAAGTCTGTGTGGAAATTCATTATCGGTTCAGTTTTGAACCGATCGGTTTGCTTTGAATAACGTTTTAAATCTTTAAATGGGCTTTTAGAAGTGCGGTTCCCGGTTCTTATCGGTTCTAAAAAAACCTTGGATTAAATCTTGGTTTTTTCAAATACCCGTGACACGGTTAGGAACCGATAAGGGTGTCTTGCCTGGCACGGCCGTTTAAAGGGCAAGTTTTTGGTTAGGCTGGCATTATGTCTGAGAAACCCAAAAGAAAAACCGGGCCCACTGGGTTTCAACACTGTGATGTCTGTGGGGAAGCCTTTGCCAAGGCTGACCCACACACCACTTGTGTCTATTGTCTGGGGGCTGACCACCTCCTGTCAGACTGCCAGGTGTGTAAAAATTTCCCTGCAGCCACCCTGGAAAAGAGATTGGGCCGGCTCAGGGAATGAGAGGCCAAAAAGTCCACTGACCCGGATGGCCAGCCTGGTCCAGCACCCATTGGACCAGAGGGAGTGCCCTCTGACCAGGGCGATACTTCCTCGGGCAAAAGAAGGCTGGTTCAGAGGAACCAGTCCCTGTAAAAAAGACAAAGAAATCAGCAGGTCTGGAGTCCAAAATTGTCTCTCCAACTGCTGCAGAGATAGCAAAAGCCATACAGATTGTTCAGTCTTTGTCTCAGGGACTTGTCTAACCCCTACAATTGGGAAAAGGGTGGCTCGTTCAGGTCCAATGGTTCAGGATTATGATGTTGAGGATTTTTATGAACCACAGGAGGGGGAGGAGGAATTTGATCAGTGTATTTGTGACTGGGAAGGTCTGGACGTGCCCATTGAACTGGACATTTCTCCAGACAGACCTTTAGAATCTCCCCCTTTGCTGTCTGAGTCCCCTTCTCATTTTATGTTTTATAAAAGGGTGGCAGAAACCCTCCAGCTTCCCTTAGAGGAGGCTGTGGATGACCAAGAGGAGCCTGATTATGTAGAAATGATGGATATTCCAGAGTCTAGAAGGTTGTCTATTCCTTTGCATAAGTCATTTAGGAAGCAAACAACAATGATTTTAAAAAATTCTCATTCTGTTCCTCCTGTAGATAAAAAAATGGACAGAAGGTATACTTTATCAGGCCCTGATACAGACTTCCTCACTGAGCAGTGTAGTCATGTAGGTGTTGTTCAAGCTGCAGCCTGTGACAAGGCTAATATTCCCCTGGCCTCACATCCTCCTGATAAGGATTCCAGGAAGATTGATGCCATGGCGAAAAAACAATATATGGCAGCTTCGTTGGGACTCAGGCAGGCTAATTATATGGCTTATGTGGCTAGATATCAGAAATCTAGATGGGACACTATATTGCAGTTAGCCAAGCAGGCCCAGGGCCAGCTGGCTAGTGAGTTGGAACAAGTGGCTGCTGATGGCATTGAAGCCTCTAAAGTTCAATTTCATGCTGCTGTTGATGTTAATGATGTTTCCTCTAAGGTCATGGCCACTTCTGTAGCTCTCCGTAGGTTGGCATGGCTCAGATGCACTAATCTGTCCCAAGATACTCAGTCAAAGGCTATGGATTTTCCTGTAGGAAATTCTCTGTTTGGAGATCAAACAGAAAATTACATGAAAAGATGGATGAATACAGAACTACCTACAAAAGTGCCCAAGCTAAGGAGGCATGCCACTCCACAAGGCATGCCCCAGGGTAGGGGCAGGCCTTTCCACAGGCCTTTTATCAAGTTCAGGCCTCTTCAGCCTTTGCACAGAGGGTTTTTTCAGAGGCAGAGGTAGGCGGGGCACAGGCAGACCGTCCTCTCTCCTCAGCCTAAAGCTGTTGCCAAGCAGGCACCCTGATGGGGTGCCCAGGGCCGATTCTCCTGTACCGTGGGGGCAGGTTGGTTTATTTAGCCAGAACTGGTTGTCCCTAACTCGGACAAATGGGTTCTGAGGTGTAAGCCAAGGTCTGGTTCTCAGCTTCAAACAGTTCCCAAAGATGAGAGCCAGACATTTTCCACCTGCAAATCCTTCAGAAGCCTTGCTTTGGAAGCAGAGGTTTCTTCTCTTCTAGGCTGCAAAGCAGTGGAAAGGGTTCCTCCTTGCCATGAGGGCAAGGGGCTGTACTCAAGATACTTCCTTACCCCAAAAAAGACAGGAGAATGGCGGCCCATCCTAGATTTAAGGTTCCTGAACAAGCATCTTTTGAAACCAAAGTTCAAAATGTTAACTCTGGCAATGATTTTGCCTTCCCTAAGGCCAGGGGACTGGCTAGCTTCCCTGGACCTCAAGGATGCCTATTTTCATATCTTGATCAGGCCTTCTCACCGAAAGTACCTCAGGTTCAAACTGCCCTCTGGCCACTAGCAGTTCAGAGCAATGCCCTTCGGCCTCACCTCTGCTCCAAAGGTTTTCACAAAATGTCTAGCTGGGGTAGTGGCTCATTTAAGAAGGCAAGGGGTTGCTGTGTTTCCCTACCTGGACGACTGGCTCATAGTGGGTCAGTCTCCAGATCAGGTAAAATCCCACTTGCAAGTCACCCAGCAGCTTCTCACTTCTCTGGGATTCCTGTTGAATTTTCCAAAGTCAGTTCTGGAACCAGTTCAGGTACTAACTTTCATAGGTGCAGAATTGAACACAAAGTCAGCCAGGGCATTTCTTCCCTTGGAAAGAGTGGAAGACTCATTGCCCTGGCATCCTCCTTTACCCTGCGGGTCTCTCGACCAGCAAGGCACTTTCTGCAACTCCTAGGGCACATGGCTGCTTCCACAGCTGTCGTGCAGGGAGCAAGATTTCAGATGAGAGACATTCAGTTCCACTTGAGGTCCTACTGGTCTCAAAGGAAGGACCCCTTGCCAAATTAGTCCCAGTGACCAAAACCTGATCCTGGCCTTCAGTGGTGGCAGGATCAAGCAATTAACTCAGGGGTCCCCTTCTTACCCATTCTTCATTCCCTCACCCTCACCACGGATGCCTCCCTGTTGGGGTGGGGCTCACTTGGCGACCTTTCCACTCAGGGAGGTGGTCCTCAGGAATCTCTGCTCCACATCAATCTTTTGAACTCAGAGCTGTCCTCTTAGATCTCCAGGCTTTTTCAGCTACTGTCCAGAACAAGGTAGTTCAAGTCAGGACAGACAACACCACAACAATGTGGTACATCAACAAGCAAGGGGGCACTCGGTCTTCTGCCTTGTGCACCGAAGCAATGAAGTTGTGGTCTCTGGCTTACTCCCTGAACACCTCCCTGATAGCAGTTCACCTTCCAGGGAAGGACAATGTCCTGGCAGATGCCCTCAGCAGGATTTCCCAGGGTCATCACGAATGGACTCTGAATCCCCAGGTTCTGGGGTCGGTCTTTGCCAGATGGGGCACCCCTCAGATAGATCTCTTCGCAGCCCCAGACAACCACCAACTTCCTCTATTTTGTTGCAGGCCTCCAGTGTTGCGCTCAGTCCCCTGGACGCTTCTGTTGGATTGGGAAGGGAAATTCCTGTATGCTTTTCCCCCCTTCCCTCTCCTCTTCAGAGTACTAGTAAAAATCAGAACTCAGCCCTGCAAAGTGATTCTGATTGCTCCAGACTGGGCCAGACAGCCCTGGTACCCTCTTCTCCTGTCCCTGACATTCCACCCTCCCCTGAGCTTGCCCAGGATCCACGACCTGCTGACCTGTGCACAGGGGAGAGTGTGGTACCCGAACCTCAATTCCCTCCACCTCAAGGCTTGGTTCTTGAGGAGCTAGAATTTGCTGATTTACACCTTTCTCAAGGTGTCTTGATATTTTAAAGGCTTCTAGGAAGCCTTCCACTAGAGCCACTTACAATTCTAAGTGGAAGAGGTTTTCCTTCTGGTGTTCTGAGAAACAAATTGTACCAGAATCTGCTGACTTGGCCATTTTATTGGACTATTTGGTCCAGCTAAATTCCTAGGCCTCAAACCAGCTACCTTGAAGGTTCATCTGGCAGCTGTTTCTGCTTTTGTGTCTGCAAGGAAACCTGTTTCCTCTCTTCTCACCCTGTGTTTTCCAAGTTTTTAAGGGGTTACTTCACACTAACCCTCCCTTTCGGGAACCAGCTCCTGCCTGGGACCTGAATGTTTGCATTGCTCAGCTAATGCAACCCCCCTTTGAGCCTCTGTCTTCGGCAGATCTCAAGTTTTTTAACTTGGAAGACTGTTTTTCTAGTGGCTATCACTTCTGCTAGACGTATAAGTGAATTACAAGCCCTGTCAGTGGAAAAAGATTGTATTTCTTTTCACAGAGATAAGGTAGTCCTCAGGACTAACAGAAAGTTTTTACCCAAAGTGGTTTCAGATTTTCATCTAAACCAATCCATCTCTTCCAGTATTTTCACTGAGCATTCCTCCTCAGGGGAGGAGATTGCACAGTCTGGACGTCAAAGAGCCCTAAGCTACTATTTGGAGCGCACCAAGGGTCACAGGTTCGAATCCTCCAACTCTTCCTTACCTATGGGGAAGTTGGCAAAGGAGACCTGCCACTAAGAGGACAATTGCAGGTGGATTGTCTCTTGTATCCAGTCTGTTACCAAAACTAGGTAGAGAACCTCCCTCGGGACTGAGGGCTCACTCCACCAGGGTACAGCTGCATCTCTAGCGGCTGCTGGAGATATTCCATTTGAAATTTGCCAAGCTGCTACCTGGAAAACAGTCCACACCTTTACCAAGCATTATTCCTTGGATGTCCAGTCCAGGAGAGATGCTCGTTTGCACAGCTGTGCTTCAGAGCCTATTCCTAAGTAGGTTCTGGCCTCCTCCATGGAGGTACTGCTGTGTAATCTGCAGAGTCCTAATATAGACAAGACTTCATGGTGTTTGAAGAAAAATTACTCTAGTAATTGCTTTTCTTCTCGTGAGTCTTGCTATATTAGGACAACCCTCCTCCTACCCTCTCAGAACTCCTACTTGGGTACAGGGTTGCAAGTTAGTGCAAGCACTGTGTCATGCTATTTAGTTCTCCCTAGTCTCCCCTGTTTTCATTTGGGTTAGGAACTAGGTAATTCTGTTTGTTATGGTATATGGCCCCCTCCCTGGGCTTGAGTCTTTTGGGGAGAGGGGGTCTATTAGTGCTTGTCTTGGGTGATACTAATAATAATATGTAATATTGTTATTATTCTGTGATTGTTGTTGTGTCTTTGTTGTTCTACCACTGGTAGGTAGCCAATGGCTAGTGTAGAGCTTTTCCACACAGACTTGCTATGTTAGTTTGGCTTCGTAAAGAACCTGGCAGTTTCATTTGAAACTGGCCAGATAGAGCTTTGAACAGCGCCCTCGCGCTGTGGAACTCCAGGTTTCACTGGAGTTAACTATTTCCTCTCTGGGGCAGTTCAGAGGCTGAGCCTAACTGCAGAAGTCCTAATATAGCAAGACTCCATGAGAAGAAAAGCAATTACTAAGGTGAGTAATTTTTTCATTTGGTAGCTTGAGACTTACTAGGACAAATATTCATGGGCATTAACTCCTGATTGAAAAGTGTTTTTAAACCATTATTATCAACAGAGGGTGATGCACAGGATAAATCATGTAGCACTTCATTATTTGATACAGTCAATTGCTCAAACCTATTACGAGTTTCAATAGGGGCACTATTGTGTATTTGACCACCCCTCCTTTTTTTAAGAGGCTTTGTGACAATGGTCCAGTCATCATTATCATGAGAAGAGGGCGGATAATCATCCACCTTATAAGAGGGAGCAAAGGCAACAGGTATACTAGTACTAGTCATTACAATTGTCTCCTCATCAGGAGGCATAGAAATGCTACCTAAATGTGAAGGAAATTGTTCATTAGAATGAAGTTGTTCATCCATAAGATCAATGTAACCTTCCAATTTCCTAATATCAGTAGAAACTGGTTTAATATTAAGCAGAAACGTTATCTCTGCTTCAAGAGTAGTAATCAGATGGCAATTAGCACATACATACTCGCTCCCATACTTTCCCTCACTATACATCAAACATTGCATACACTTACTAAGTTCTTTTTCCATTACTAAAGGTGTATATTTACTAAGTAGAGGATATGCTAAAATTATCTTATCCAAGTTTGTCTAATGCCAGCAGTTTCAGTGTGCCGAGCGGACACAATACACACATGCAAACGTGCGTGTCTCTGCGCACGTGTCCGCGTGCGGCCATGCACATGCTCGCCCGACTCACTAGAGGGGCAGGTTTTAAGCCGAAAAACTGGAAGTAGCGTCTGCTTCACTTCGGTTTCGCGCAAAGTAAAATAATAATATTTACTTAAATTCAGCAAGATTCTGTGAGTTGAAGGTTTACAAGCCTTAAAAGGCAAGAGAACCACCAGGCAACAGTGCTTTTAACAGAGGATGTTGTTTTGGGGTAGGAGGTATACTAGCCCATTGCTAGTCCTCCAGGTTCCCACAATGCTCTACTATTCACTGAAGAGTCGGTAACAAGCAAATGGTACCACACAATACAGCAACAGTTAAAACAAATATATTAATGGTATATCAAAGTATATTGGTGCACTCACTACTCCACCTCTCACCAGAGGTTCATTATATCAGTAGCAATGCCACTATTAAACGCCCTGCTCGCTAGAGGGGCAGGTTTTAAGCCGCAAAACCAGAAGTAAGCGGCCGTTCACTTCCGGTTTTGGCGTGAATTAAAAATAACAATATTTACTTAAATTCAGCAAGATTCTGTGAGTTGAAGGTTTACAAGCCCTTAAAAGGGCAAGAGAACCACCAAGCAACAGTGCTTTTAACAGAGAGATGTTGTTTTGGGGTAGAATGTATACTAGCCTATTGCTAGTCCTCCAGGTTCCCACAATGCTCTGCTATTCACTGAAGAGTCAGTTACAAGCAAATGGTACTACATAGGGTTGACAAAACCAATGTTTCTCTATGATCCTTCCCTTCCTACTGCCAAACAGGAAGTTCCTGTTGACAGTCAGATCCAGTGGCTATAAAAGTAGAACTGGCTTAGGGTGGGATGGGATGGAGGGCAATTAGTAAGAAAAAAGGCTAGCAACAGGAAGTTGTAATTTGAGTCACCTGCTTTTATAGTGTCTAAGCCACACCCCCAATTAATCTCTCTCTCCTCCTACTGGTTTAGCAAAGTAAGTTGATACAGTACCCTTCACAGCACAGAACACACACTGACTTTCTTTCTTTTCTTTCTTTTTTTAACCCTAAAAAAAACCCCTTCTACTTCTAATAAAGTATCTGTCTGCTTAATCTCAACAGACCCTGACTCCTGCTGAGATATAAGTGTTAAATTAATAAGAAAATGTAGCTTCTTTTAGTTATCTGCTTTCTGCTCTACAAGCAAGGCTAGCTTTTTTCGGCCAGTTGGCTAGTAGGAATTTTTACAATTTCCACATAGAATGTTTAGTTAGTTGGGCTTGTAAGAATCTGACTGTTTAAGTTTGAAACACTCCAGACAGAGACTTCAACCGAGCTCGAGCTCAGCATTCTATGCCCTGCATAGAAAGTTAACTCTTTGTTCTCTGGGGCAGTTCAAAGGTTGGGAATCACTGCAATATGTCAGAATACAGCAAGACTCCATTAGAAGAAACATAATTACTAAGGTGAGTAATTTTTTCATCTTGCCAATGGCCTATGGTTGTGTTGTAGGAGTAAGGCAGAGACTGGTGAGTACCTTTTTGGCCACCAATAAACACATAGTTAATAATTGTTTTATCTGTGGGGTACAAAAAACAGAAGGAGGGTCCAAGAATATCACTGGTGACTGGCAGAGTAAAGTTAGTGCCATATATGGATTGTAATGCCATCAGTAACTGGTCCCAGTATGTTTGAAGGGCAGGGCAAGACCAAAATATGTGGCCATGCATTGTCGGGAAAACTCCACAACATCTCCAGCACCGTAGGCCCTGAGTAGGATGGAATATGGTGATATGTGGGGTGCGGAAAAAATGAACAACAGTTTACCAAGAGAATTCTTTCCAAGAGTATGATGTCATAGGATTATGGATGTGAGCTAAATATCAGTCCCAGGTTTTAGAGTTAATCTGGACTTGTAAACTGGCTTCCCACCTGGCTCTGATTCTATCCACAGTAGGAGCCTGCAGCTCAAGGGAGAGTTAGTAAATGACAGAGATAAGGAAAAAGATTGCCTCTCCCCCGATTATCTGATGAAACTGTGGTATGTCCCCTTCCTTGGGCCATTTCTGTATCTCAGATCTTAAATAATGAGTCATTTGAATACATCGGAAGTGGTCCACCAAAGAGAGAAGGGAGTTAGGAGTTCAAGCCAAGGGGACTAGGGTCCGGTCTCAGAGTATTTGTGCAGGGATCACTAGGCCTGTTCTTTCTCAGCATGCATATGTGGTGTCCAAAGTGGCTAGTAAAAAGGTAGCAGTACAAGCCAAAGGTGTGACCAGAAATCTGGTCAACCAGATGTTCTTGCATGCACAAAATCTCTGCCAAAAGTGGACTGTGGTCAATTTGAAGGGGTTAGAAGCTAATTGTTCTGGTGAGATAGGTGAGTAAGCTAAAATGACTTTAGATAGCTGGAGAAGGTCTTCCTCCACCATTTCCACCATCTTCCAAGGGTGTGGTACTACTAAGGTTCATACTAAGGCAGAAAGGAGCAAAGGAAGGTGTTAGGTGGCAGTTTGTGATTAACCAGAATAGGGCAGTGCCAACCTGCGACGCCATATGATATAAGGAAAGATGAAAGTGCGCAAGGCCCCCTCTAGCTTTCGGTAGTTGAAAAGTTGCAAATTTGACTCTGGGATCGGAACTATTCCAGATATATCTTGAAATCAGTCTATCCCATTTTCTTAAAAAAAAATATAAAGGTGGGGTGACTGGTAAAGATTTGAGCAAGGTGCAACAGCAAGGAGACAGGAGCATTCTCACACTATCTACACAAGACGAAAGTGAAAGGGGGAGTTGTGCACCACGTATCCAGGTCTTTTATAAATCATTGTTTTAAGGGCTAGTAATTTTGGTCAGTGAGCCATCTTAGATTGACTGGAATAGGTACCCCCTAAATAATAGATCCCACTTGAAATCAGACTGGCGCCTAATAAGCTGACTAGATGTATAATTAATCTGCAATACTTCAGTCTTGGGCAGAAAGTCTGTTTCTAACATCAGTGTTTTCATCTTTTTACCACTTTTAAGCAAATCGCCAGCTTCAAGCACTGCCCAGTAATGCTCATAGAAGTTTGAACCAATCCCAGCAATGATCAGTCAACACCTATGCCTCAGCTGCTAAGATTAGATAACAGTGCATTGAGAATATAAATGTAAATAATATTATTTTGTTTTATGTTATGTGTGTACATATGGAACTTTGTGTAATGTAACTGTTTGTATTGAGATTATGGGTCACCATTTTAAATGAGTTTATACTCAATGGTCTAACCCTTAATACAATGAAAATGAAACTGCTAGGTCATGTTCAGCAGCAGCAAACACTTGATGCCCCAAACTTCACTCTGCTTGGCCTTTGATGTTGTCATAGATGTCATAGGTGTATTCAAGGAGATAGACTTGCGTCCATAAAGCTTGCCCATTATACCTAATATCAAAACTTAATTTATGTATCTCCACAATGTAGGTCCAAATTATTTTTAAATCTGTTCATGCTCCCACTGTCTATTACTGCCGTAGGTGAGGCATTCCAAGGAGTAACCACCCTCTGGCTGTACCAGTGTTTACGTACGTTATGTTTCCAGTTGGATTGTATTAGTTGTTTGCTATGCCTTCTAATACCATATTCGTCCATTCTTGGGTAAACACCCAACTCAGTACAACAATCAGTATTGCCAATGGCCTTGTATAAGAGGCACATATCCCCTCTAAACTTCCTATAATGTAATGAGTATAGATTTAGAGACATTAATCTAGATGGGTATGATAATGTCTTCATCCCCTGAATAGATTTAGTAAATCTTCTCTGTACAGATTCGATTTTATCAATATCCTCCCTGTTTTGAGGAGACCATACCTGAATAGCATACTCTAAATCAGGTCTGACCAGAGCTACATATAGTGGTATCAACACTTTAACTTCCCTGCTAGCAATATATTGTAGAATACAATTTAGGTTTTGATTTGCTTTTTTATCTGAAATCTACGGTGTGTACTGAACTTAAAATGTTCTGAGTAAAAAAAAAAAGTTTGTAAAAAGTTACCTTTTGGGGCTCAAATGTCTTTCTATGTCAGCCTTGTTTGCTGAGGTTTTCTCTGTAGTCATCCATTATAGGAACCAATCATAATCATAATACTACTGTCTTTCTCTTTTCTGCTTTCCTCTTTAACGTGCTGATTTTTTGTTGTTGTTCCAAACTGCAATTAAAATATTTGCTGTAGTAGTTTTTTTTTCTTTGTTCCAAACTGCAGTTGAAATATTTGTAGAAGTTTTTGACAGTTGGTATCTACCATATGTCACAGATAGGGGGCCTGATTTTCAAAGACTCTTAGAGCGACGCAACTTGCGTCACTCTAAGGGTTGCAGCAAAACCTGGTTGTGGCAGGGACCTTGCACCATATTTTAGAATCTGCAGGGTCCCTGAGCCAAACACCCAGGATTGCTGCAGATTGCAAGATGCACCAAAGACTTGTCCGCATCTGTGGTATTTGGTGCAGGTGTCTGGTGCCCCCCCTGCCCTGTTTGGTGCAACTCTGGAGGGGCCGCAAAAGTGGGGAGGGGGAGACACAGTAGGCCAGGGGGTGCCAGGGTCACACCAGGGGCCGGAGAGGTGGCAGTGTGGGCATCAGAGAGATGAGGCAAATCCAACAGAGCACCTGTTGGGGTGCCTGTGCCATATACTGTACTACAGTACAGTACACTGCACATACCCCCCCAATCCCAGATGACCCCCATAATGTTGTAAACCCCCATCACTGCTGGTCTTGCGGATCCCTGATCCCCCTGATGCAGTTGCAAGTACCCTCCCAATAACAGCACACTAACCTCCCACCCTTCCCATAATCACTACCATAGTATGTAATTATCCCTGGGGGTCCAGTGGACCTCCCACCCTGTTGGGTATTGTCCGACCACCCCACGGCCCCCCAGTCACAAATAGCAGCTGGCAGCGAGCACAGTCCTCCTCTCACCACCACAGCTGGCCACCAACTGAACTCGCAATGATCACAAACTGTATATAGTACGCTCAGTGAATGACAGCAGCTGCATTGACCGAGTGTACTGTGTACAGTTTGCGATCATTGCGAGTTCAGTTGGAGGCCAGCTGTGGCGGTGAGAGGAGGGCTGTGCTGGCTGCCGGCTGCTGTTTGGGATTGGGGGTACAGGGTAGTTGGACAATATCTGATGGGGTGGGGGGTCCACTGGACCACCAGGGATAATTACATACTATGGTGGTGATCGCGGGGAAGGAGGGCAGTGTGCTGTTACTGGGAGGGTATTTGCAACCGCATCAGGGAGTCAGGGATCAGGGGTTCGCGAGACCATCAAGAATGGGGGTTTATAATATTATGAGTGTTATCAGGGATTGGGGAGTACGTGCGGTGCATTGAATGTAGTACAGTATATGGCACAGGCACCCCAATGGGTGTGTTAGATTTGCCTCATCTCCCTGTGCCCACACTGCCACCTCTTGGTATGATCCTGGCACCTCTGCAGGACCCAATCCCCATGGCATAAACTACTTAGACCAGCTGCTGGCTGGTCTAGGTGGTTACCCTTGCTGCATCCATGGTGGGGCTGTAAAAATACCAGAAAAGACATGGCGCAAGCCCCTTTGCATCCTGGCGCACCTGGTTGTTTGTCACAACCCTGGCGCAAGGGGGCTGTGCCGCAGCTACATCTGGAGTGGACGTAGGGTGCATTTGAAAATAGTGTTTGACATAAGTTGGGACACAAGTCACCACTTCAAACTCTTTGGACGTTAACCCCTTGCGTCCCTCTAAGCCCTTTAAAAATCGGGCCCAGTGTGTTTCCTGTGATGATAAAATTCCCCAAACAGACGGCAAAAGCTTATGTTTTAAGTGTTTGGATCCACAACATTTCCTTCAGAATTGTGATTTGTTTGCCAAATTTAGTAAAAAAAAAAAAAGACTAAAGACAGAAAAGAGTCTGAAAGTCTATCCCTTTCAGCACCAATAACCAGTGAGTGCTCACCAATTAAAACAAATTTAAAAATAAGGAGGACCATATTAATTTGGCTAGTACTTCAGAGCATTCAGCCAAACCTTTCATACAGGGCAATAATATTAAGAAAAAGCACAACAGACTAGCTGAATATAGTGTTAAGTCTTTTAGTGCAGGGGAATTCCCGCGAGAAGAAACTGGTGAAAGATTTGGTGCTAAACTCCTTAGTAGCAAGAGAGATGATCAGTCATGTAGTGGGAGCGAGCTGTTGAGAGATCCAGGGAGTAAGCATTACTATATGTCAGCTCCAGTCGAACTGTCTTGTCCTTCAGCTGGACAGATGCTCTCCCTGGAAGATTTTACAAAAATGTGTCAAATGTTTCACGTTATATAGTAATCATACCTTTTGCCTAATCCATCCCCCAATTACCTAAAGAGGATGGTGAAGGGGATGAAGATGACAATTTCGGCACAGAGACAGAATTTGAGGGTGCTGTGTAACAGGAAATAACTTTCTTTTTATTTTCACTGGTCCCATATTAGTGTGAAAATAAAAAGACAGTGAATATTAGGTGAATCACTATCAAATAGCAGCACTAGTGTAACCCCTAGGTGGCGCTATCCCAAAGGCTACTACCCCTGCCTGCATGGCTAGTTGCAGGTTAAGGGGCCTAGGTACTGAAACTGGTGCCTACACCCAGAGGACAGGGTTGTTAGTAGCAAGGCTAACCTGGGTACAGCCCTCCGGGACACTGTAACCCTCCTCTTTCCCCTCTAGTGGCCTAGACAATGTGCAACAAACACTTTCACAGTAGCCCCTATTCAGCATACAAATCCCCACGCTGTTTGCACATTACACCAGGGCTGGTTCTACCAGTTCGACCCTGGAGACCCCTGTAAAACAAGGTTAGGCATAGCAAATAACAGTACAGTGCTTTTGGTACAAACTGGAACCACAGTCAGATTAAATGCAAAAAGAGTCAGATCTGATTTATTCAGGGGAATTGAACAAGGGAAGGGTGTAATCAGGGTGATTGATTCGAAAACTGATCTAATCAGGCAATTATGCATGCACTTTTTGTCCCTACACAGTCACATGCTCTGGGTACCCAGTTGGAAGTAATGTAGGCTAGCCTGGAACGTTGCCTGGGGTAGGCCTTGCATTGCAGCTGGTTGGGGCCCTGTGGTAAAAAAGAAAAGGCATGCACAACCACATACAGTTTGTAATCTGGAGCCAGGAGGCTCAGTTCATGAAAAGAAAACAACAATGCAATCAGATGACAACACTTGTGATTAAGCTGGTGTTGCAGGGAGCTACCCTGATTGTTACTCACATTACCCAGTTCGAGACACAGGAGGGATGAAATGGAGACTGCAGGTTGACAACTGGTATGCCAGGAGAAGCAGGGCCCACATGAATCACCAAGGTGTCATTCTTGTCTTGAGATGTTGAGCAGGGGCTGATCCCCAGGCAAGTCTCTCGATGATGGTTTCTGTGCCTGAAGTAGCTGGCTGGGTCAGTGTGGCAAGGCCCAGACCAGATCGAACAGTTCAGACTTGAGCCCGGTAGTGCTGGATGCAGCTTCCAGCAAGCGTGGTACATTTACACAGTGGGGAACCAAATCGTGACCCACTAACAACAAACAGCACATTTATAGTAAAGCATTCACTATACCGCAATGCGGGTAGCAGTCCGACCGCAATATCAGTGTCTCTAAGCGAAACCGGGAATTCAAACCCCAGGAAATCTTACTGTATTCTGACATATGCAGTATTGTCCCCCCATTGTACTGCCCCAGAGCTGAGATGGTTAATAAAACCTATGCTAATGATGGAATGCTAGGCTCATGGGAAACATTCTACAACTGTCAGATTCTTTACTCCGCTTGAACAGTACAGAAGCCTTGGAGAGCTCTCCTTCATCTTTCTTGAAGATTTTATTTTCCTCTTTTTTTTTAAGTAAAATTTATTTCTGTTCATTTTTAGAGCACTGTCCTTGTGTTTACAGGTAAACTAGTTTAGGTTTAGTGTTATTCCAATAAGTTTTTTCTGTTTCTTTCCGGTTCTTTTAACCAGGAGGGAACCAGACTTTTATTTACAATTTTAAAAGTAAATTTCTGTATTCTAACCCCAGGAATCACTCATTATGATTAAACAAATGCAGTCAGCCTCCTGTGTTGGACTGCCCAGAGAGATGGAATTACATGCAAATGATGGAACTCTCAATTGGCTCAGGCCACTTTCAAATTGCTGCCCTAGCAACTGTTGCACTCTGAGTACTTCAGATTCTTTACTCTGCCTGCCTAGTGAAGACGTCCCAGAGAGCTCTCCTTCAACCTCTTCAAAATCCAATTATCTGATCGATAAGTAGTGTTTTTACTTTATATTTCAGATTGCTGCCTTAGTTTTAGTTTATTTTGTAGATTGTGTGATTTTTATAGTATTTAGTGGTTCCTTCATAGTTCCTTGAAACCAAGGGTTCTGCTATTTCTAGTGAGGTTTTTACCTCAATCTTTTATACTTGTTAATTTTTTTGTGGTAGGTTCCTAACCACATATATTTGTTTAAATCTTATATAGATTTCTTGGTTTCTCGGTGTCAGGAACCGAGTAGCGCTCGGTTTCCGGAACCGTTAGCGGTTGTTTATAGTTGTCATATTCGGTTCTAAGGAACCGATAATTCATTATATTTTCTTCAATGATTCCTGCTAAATATCAGAGGCTCCTGTTGTTAAGCCTAAAAAACGCACAGGACCCACTGGTTTTAAATTGTGTGAGTCTTGTGGTCAGATAATAGCTAAAGCAGACAGACATTCATTGTGTATTTTTTGTCTGGGTACTAGCCATATTTTTGCAAATTCTGAGATTTGTAAAACATTTTGCCCTAAAACTCTTAAGAAAAGGTAAAAAATATTAGAAGAGATGGCCACTGCTTCTACTAATACTGGTGAAGCTGGTTCCTCCACCTCTGACACAAGAAAGGATGGAGTTTTTAAAGCTAAGGATCCTAATAAAGGATCAGATAAAGTTGAGCAGGGTAAGCCAAAAAGGCCAGTGGAATCAGGGACTGAACCTGTGCCACTTAAGAAAAAATGTAAGGAAAAACATGTCGCTGTGCCTCCGGCCAAGAAGGCTAAGGATCTCCCAGCTGACAAAACTGGTATGCCCACAGCTGAGGACATTGCCATGGCCTTACAGGTCTTGCAAGCACTGCAAGCTGCAGTCCCGGTTCCAATGCCAACTGCCCCAGTTCCTGTACCAGTTCCACCCTCTCAGGAGCCACAGGCTTCCTTTCCTGAGGAGGAGGAGGAGGATTTTGAGGAGGAACAGATAGACCCAGAGGTTTTTCCAGAACAGGAGTTAGGTCCCCCCCCCCCAAGGGCCCAGAGGATTATTCCTCACACTATGCTTTTGTCAAAAGCATGGTAGAAACACTCAACCTCCCTCTGCAAGAGACAGAGGAAGATGTGGAGGAAGCAGAATTTTTGGATATGATGGGGTTAACCCCAACAAAACGTTTATTACTGTCTATGCATAAGTCCTTAAAAAAGGCAGCAATGCAAGTATTCCAAACTCCCAATTCTATTCCAGGAGTCGACAAAAAAGCTGATAAGAAATATCAGCTTGATAGGACAACAGCTGATTTTCTGTTCGGGCACCCTTACCCTGAAGGGGTTGTGCAGGCTGCTGCTTGTGACAAAGCCAGAATTCCCTTGGCTACCCATCCTCCAGATAAGGATTCCTGGAAGATGGATACAATGGGAAAGAAAGGGTATTTGGCTGCTTCTCTCATCCTTAGACAGACAAATTATATGGCCTGTGCAATACGAAAAGGCACTCTGGAATGCAGTGTTAGTTCTGGCTGACAAAGTGCCAGGTGAGGTGGCAGTGGACTTGCAGGATACAGCAAGGGCCACTTTAGATGCCACAAAATACCAGTTCCACATGGCTGAGGACACTAATGACTCTGCAGCCAGGTTGCTGGTGCTATCTGTTTCCCTTAGAAGATTTGCCTGGCTCAGGGCCACAAACCTGACCCTAGACACCCAGGCCAAGGCTATGGACTTTCCTTTTGAGAAAAATTCCCTATTTGGAGATAAAACGGAGGCCTATATGAAGAAGGTAGAAGAATATAAGGCCACCTACATAAGCAATTCTAAGGATAGGCCTTCCTCATCCTATAGGTCCCAGACCAGGGGAGGCAGAGGTGGGGAACCCTACTCCAGACCTTTTTTCCAAGCTCAGGCCTCTCAGATGCAGCAACAGCCTAGAGGATATTTCAGAGGAAGGGGTAGGAGAGCCATGAGTAGAGCCTCTCCCTCCCCAGTGATTCAGGCACAGCCCACTCAGAACCCCTGACGGTCTAGTACAGGTCACATCCCCTGCCAAAAATCCACCAGTGGGTGGCAGACTAGCTCATTTTCTCCAGGATTGGTATACCATCACCACAGACAAGTGGGTCCTGGAGGTGGTGAGCCAGGGTTTGGCAATCAGCTTCAAATCTCTCCCCAAGCTGAGAGCAAGAACATTTGCACTGGTCACATCAGCAGACAGGATCCTACTGGATGCAGAAGTAAAACATCTGCTAGCAATCAAGGCAGTGGAGCCTGTGCCCCTAAACCAGCGGGGCAAAGGCTTCTACTCCAGATACTTCCTTACAAAGAAAAAAAAATGGGGATTGGCAACCTATTCTGGATTTAAGACTTCTAAACAGACATATACTGAAACCAAAATTCAAAATGGTCACTCTTCTCTGATCATTCCCACTTTGCAAAAGGGAGACTAGCTAGCCTCCCATCTGCATCAGACCTTCTCACAGAAAGTTTCTGAGGTTCAGACTGGCCTCAGGCCATTATCAGTTTGCAGCTCTTCCTTTTGGCCTGACTTCTGCACCAAGGGCATTCACAAAGTGTTTGGCCGTGGTAGTGGAGTTTCTGAGACAACAAGGAGTATCAGTCTTTCCCTACCTGGACGATTGGTTAGTGGTGGGTCCATCTCTACGTCTTACAGAGCAGGCCTTAGCACTAATAAAATCTACTCTGGAATCCCTGGGTTTCCTCATAAACAAGCAGAAGTCTCAGCAAACACCAGTTCAGGTACACGAGTTTATTGGAGCAAAACTGAACACCAGTCTGGGCAGAGCTTTCTTGCCACAGGACAGGGTAAACAGTATTCTGTGAATTGCAAGCTCATTTGTACCAGGAAAACCCAAACCAGCCAGAGAGTTCCTCAGGCTTTTGGGCCACATGGCAGCTGCCACCACAGTGGTACTAGGTTCCAGATTCCAAATGAGGGACATTCAGTTCCACCTGAGACAATACTGGTCACAGAGGACAGATCCTCTGTCCAAACTAGTTCCAGTCAACCACACTCTCCTACAGGCACTGCAGTGGTGGCTGGAAGAACAAAACATTTGGGTAGGGGTTCCTTTCACAAAGGAACAACCCTCCCTAGTTCTTAAAACAGATGCATCCCTTCTGGGTTGGGGGGCACACATGTTAGGTTATACAGTAAGTGACACATGGTCTACTCAAGAATCCCTGTTGCACATAAATCTTTTGGAGCTCAGAGCAGTGTACTTAGCCCTGCAGGCATTTGCTCCACATCTTCAAAACAAAGTGGTGCAGGTCAGAACAGACAACACCACCACTAATTATTACATCAACAAACAGGGAGGAACCAGGTCAGCCCACTGTGCACAGAAGCAGTGAGGCTGTGGTCCCTGGCCTACTCCATGAAGGCATGCCTTTCAGCCATACATCTTCCAGGAAAGGACAATGTACTGGCAGACCCCCTCAGCAGATTAAGTCAGGATCACCACGAGTGGTTTCTGAATCCTCAAATTCTCAGTTCGATTTTCAGGCGTTGGGGCACTCCAGAGATAGATCTCTTCACCTCTACAGAAAATCACCGGCCACCAATATATTGCTGCAGACCTCCTCTCAGGGGCACACTACCCCTGGATGTGTTGGCACTGGATTGGACAGGGAAGTTTCTGTATGCCTTCCCTCCTTTTCCACTGATATTCAGGACCCTGCTGAAATTGAGGTGCCAGCCGGCAACAATGATACTGGTGGCACCAGATTGGGCGAGGCAGCACTGGTATTCGCTTCTGTTGGCTCTATCAGTGGTACCTCCAATCCATCCACCCAGGAAGCACAACCTGCTGACTTCCTCTCAGGGCAGGATACTGCACCCCAACCTAAATCACTAAGGCTGAAGGCCTGGCTCTTGAGGACTTACAGTATGCGGATCTTAAACTGTCAGAACAAGTTTTGGCAGTACTTAGAGGTTCCAGGAAACCTTCCGTTAAAAAGACATACTCTGCCAAGTGGAAGAGGTTTTCCATATGGTGTGCAGGTAAGGGCATGGACCCATCCAGGGCTGACCTTGCCATTCTTCTGGATTACCCGACACATTTGCATTCTTTGGCTCTGAAGCCTTCGACACTCAAGGTTCATTTGGCTTCAGTTTCAGCTTACCTGTCAGCAGGTAAAGAGAGGTCCAGGGCCTCTCATCCAGTCTTCAGGAAATATTTAAAGGCCTTAACCTTCATTACCCTCCTTTGAGGGAACTGGTTTCTGCCTGGAATCTGAATATCTGCATTGCTAAGCTCATGGATGCCCCATTTGAACTGATGGCAACAGCAGACTTGAAATATATTACTTGGAAAACTGTGACTTCCTGGACTAAATCTCCATCATTCATTCACACTAGTGGGATAGCGCCAGAGGCACTAGGACCAAGCGGGAGCCAAAATATTTCAGAAGGGTTGGCGGCCGAGACAGGACCACGCATGCACGGCACCGTGAGACAAGCTTGTGCCTGTTTAGGCTATCTCGGCGTCAACCCTCCAACCGCCTCAGTTCCTTTTCTCCCGCCGTCGAGTGCGCTTGGATGGCGACGTCACTCGTCTGCCAGAGTCAAAATTTTCGTCTATACGACAGCAGCTTTTAGCATTTAATTTAACTGTTTAGTAGTAATTTCTTATTTTAAGAACAAGAAAAGAAGATTATGAAGAAAAAAAATTCTTTCATTCCATCAACCGAGTCATCCTTAGACAGTAGCGGTGATGGTAGGAAGACTTTGTTTGAAAGTTGTTATGGCAGAGGGGCTGTGCCTGGTCCGCTGCCCTTAAGAAACGGGGGAAGGTCTGACTATGGACAGTCCTGTGCTCAGGGGGGAGGACAGTCCATCAAAGCATGAATCTAGCAGTTCCAGGGATCCGGCTCCACTTAGCCTCGAGCTCTTCTTCCTCGTTTGGGGAAGAAGAATTGGTGCCGCTTGAGGTTGCCCTTTGGTACGTCTGCACGAGGGTTGTTCGTCGGAAGGAGTGATAGGCCTGAACCAACTTTGGTGGGTTCCCCTTGGCCCCGCCCCTAATGGCTGCATTCTCGACTCCGGACTCCATCTCTGTCCTCATTGGAATTCCGGTGAGCAGTTTCACCTCTGGGCCATTCCTGTGGAGCAGAGGGTTTTACTTTTCCTTTTTTTCCTGGCTTTGTTCCTGATTTCGGGGCCTCTGGGTCTCGAAGCCACTGAATTGGAGCCGGGTCAATTGGATTAGGATGAACTCGGTGCCCTCTTGGTGCGTTCTCCATCATGTCGACCCTTTGTGCCTACCCCCCTCTTCCTTTTCCATGCTGGGGCTGGCACAGTCACCACCTTTTTCCTTCTCCCTGTCTTCTCCATTGGCATTTTCCACATTGTTTTTCCTGGTGCAGTGCCCGATGTCTTGGTGGTGCCGCCAGTCCAGCACCATGATCGCTGGTTTGGCGTTGGTGCTGTAGGTGGTGCCACTGGTGTTGGGTCAGTGTTGTGGATCGGTGCCATGGCTCAGCGCCGTGGGCTCTGTGGTTGTTGCCTTGGTTGCCAGTGCCACTGGTGGTGCCATGGGTGTCTTGTGGTGCCGCGGATGCTGCAGGTGCCCATGGGTGGCTCTGGGCACCCATGGGTGCAGTGGGTGGCACCGGGCACCCGTGGGTGCCGTGGGCTGCACTGGGCACCCACTGGTGCCATGGGTGCCATGACTATCTTGGGTGCCACGAGTCCATGGGTGTCATGGGTGCCATGGTGCCATGGGTGTCAGGAGTGCCCTCGGATGCCATTGCTGCCATGGGTTTCATGGGTGCCATGGTACCATGGGTGTTGGGGGTGCCCTCAGGTGCCATTGCTGTCATGGGTGCCAAGGGTACCTGCAGGTACCGCCGCAGGTGCCCTCAGGTGTCTCCCAGGTTGAAATAGGCACTGCTTGGTGCCCTCCTGTGCCATGAGTGATGCTGGTGCCTCAGGGGTGCCGGTTGGTGCTGTCCGACAGAACTAGTGACAGATTTCCTTTTGGAGACCTCTTCTTCCACGGGACTTGTGGCAGGATGTTTCCACAGAATGAAGTCCTGTTCTGTGGATTATTTTTTCCGCACATCTTAATGGGTGGTAGTCTGCACTGGATCTTGTGTCATCCAGCGGGTTTCCGCTGATGGGACTCTTCTGTTCTATCCTGCCAGCGGAATCTCTAATTCCGCTCAGCACTTTCTCGACTCCCTACGTGGCGTAAAGCTCCTCAACGTCCTTCCTGGTGGCAGAGTCTCTAGTGGCTCTGACCTAGACCTCTCTTAGGGGTCCTTCTGGGGTAGAAGTGCATCTAGATGAGTCTCTCCCTGTCCTTCTGGTCAGTGATACAGCAGATGACTCATTTTATATACTGAAGAACATGCCCCCTCTATCATCAGAGTCCGTGATAGAAGCTCTTTTCAGTAGTTCCTCAGTAATGGGGTCTGCCATAGTATTCAGACTGCATCTGTGGACCATGCACCTCTGTGTCTAGACTCTTTCAGTTGTCAAGACAATTACACTCTGTGGAACATTCTAATTCAATGTTCGAGAGCCGCACAGACTCTTCCGCTCCTTTGATAGGCGTGTACAGCCCCCTTCTAATACTGCCCCTTTGCTGGCTGCTTTGCCACAGGTGGTTAACATCTGTTCAGCTGTTATTATTAGTCCAGTCAAGAGTTCAGTTATGGATCCTCAGGCTCCTCCTGCCCCTCAGAGGGATGACATCCTTGTCATTTTTGTATCAGGCAATCCTTGTGAAATAGCATCCTGGAACCTTGTTAGGCTCGGACTAATGGTTAAAAAAAAAAAAAAAGGTTAGAATTATCACAGCACAGGGCCTAGTTGGAATTACCCGATACCACTCTTTTGGATCTGGTCAGGTTCCGCCTCAGCCCCTGAGGCGGTCATCTCTAAACTACAGTAAAGAGTACCTGATATCTTCTACCCCTAGGAGCAGTCCGATCCAGAGGTGGTATGGCTCATCTCTTTTCTCCAGAGAGATTTCTCTTATCCGAGACATTTCCAAAACCTAGGCGATTGACCAGTCTGTTGGTCCCCCTTTTTTTTTTTAATCAGGCTTTCTTCTCTTGATCAGAGCCTCGCAGCAACAGAAGTGACTCTTCAGCGAGTCAGAACTTAGATTCCTACTTCCTTGCTTGCTTCAACCTAACAGACGACATGCTCCTTTCTTGACCATAGGTCCAGTAGGTCTTTTTCTGAGATGGCTTCTCAAATATTCACACCTTCATTTCCTGCGCACAGCTTCCGTGCCAGTCGCACACAAAGCTGTCCTCTCTGAGTGCAAGACGGAGCTGTGATGTTTGTTTTTCAACAAAGCAAACTAGACTCCTTCAAACAACATGAAGTCTTGCTGTATTCTATCTGCAGTTAGCTCCAGCCTTTAAACTGCCCCGGAGAACATAGAGTTAATTTTCTATGCAGTGCATAGAACACTGAGCTCAAGCTCAGTTGAGGTCTCTGTCTGCAGCCCTTCGAAACCCAACCGTTTAATTCTTTACTCCACCTCACTGAACAGTCGCTCCAGAGATTTCTCCTTCAGCTCGGTTGAAAGTCGGTTAAAGTGTCAGTTAAAGTTGTTGGTTTTAAGCCAAATTTATTCCGCATAGTCAGTTCAGTCTCTGTCTGCGGTACCGTGAGTACTAGATAGGTTTTTTTCTGAATTCTGTGTGGAAATTGTAAAGTTGTTTGATCGGTTTGGCTGAACCGATTACTTACAGTGAATTCTTGTATTTTACTTTAGAGTGTGGTTACCGGTCCTTATCGGTTCTAAAAAAACGTGTTTTGAACGTTTTTTCAAAATGCCAGTGACACGGTTAGGAACCGATAAAGTCTTGCCTGGCGGTTGCCATAAAAGGGTAAGTTTGGTTAGGTTGGCCATGTTTGAGAAACCCAAGAAGAAAACCGGTCCCACTGGGTTTCAGCACTGCAGTGAGTGTGGGGAGGTCTTTGCTAAGGTTGATCCCTACACCACCTGTGTTTGTTGTCTGGGGTTTGAACACCTCGATACAGACTGCCAAATTTGTAAACATTTTCCTAAGTCTACTCTTGAGAAGAGATTAGGTAGACTTAGGGAAAAGGAGGCCGAGAAGTCCACTGACCCGGATGGCCAGCCCGGTTCAGGTCCGACCGAACCAGAAGGAGTGCCCTCTGACCAGGGCGATGCTACTTCTTGAGAGGAGAGCCGATCCTGAGAGGTCTGTTCCTACAAAAAGGAAACACAAAGAGAAATTGACCGGCTCGGATCCAGAAGTTATTGTTCCGACCACCGAGGAAATAGCCAGAGTGATTCGGATTGTGGAATCGCTTCACCCGGTTCTGACCGATCCGGCTACTTTTGGCAGGAGTTCGGTTCGGTCGGTTCCCTGGTTCAAGATTATGCCCCTGAAGACTTTTATGAACCAGAGTTTGAGGAGGAGGCATTCGAAGATGATGATGATGATGGTGAAAGTTTGGATGTGAATGTGGAACCGGACATCTCCCCAGACAGACCTTCTGGTGTTTCCCCTTCCCACTATCTGTTTTACAGAAAAGTGGATGAAACCCTCCAGCTTCCTATGGAGGAGGCAATGGAGGATCAAGAGGAGCCTGATTATGTGGAAATGATGGACATCCCAGAGTCCAGGACACTGTCTATTCCCCTTCACAAATCTTTTGGAAAGCAGACACAGAAAATCCTAAAGTCTTCCAATTCTGTACCTCCTGTTGACAGAAGGATGGACAAGAGGTATACACTATCAGGCTCAGATACGGAGTTTTTATACCAACAATGCAGCCATGTTGGGGTAATGCAGGCTGCTGCCTGTTACAAGGCAAATATTTCCTTGGCTTCACACCCCCCAGACATAGACTCCAGGAAAATGGATGCCATGGCAAAGAAGCAGTACATGGCATCTTCCTTGGGACTCAGGCAGGCGAACTATATGGCCTATACAGCCAGGTACCAGAAGTCCAGATGGGACACTGTACTGGCACTGGCTAAACAGGCCTCCCCCAGCTGGCCAAGGAACTGGAGGAGGTGGCTGCTGATGGGATTGAGGCATCAAAGGTACAATTTCATGCTGCAGTGGACTCCAATGATGTGTCATCAAGAGTCATGGCTACCTCTGTGGCTCTTCAGAGGATGGCTTGGCTCAGATGTACTAGCCTCTCACAGGACACCCAGGCTAAGGCCACGGATTTTCCTGTGGTGGGTAATTCTCTGTTTGGGGAGCAGACAGAGAATTACATGAAGAAAATGGATGAGTACGGGACCACTTATAGGAATGCTCAGGCAAAGGAGAGGCAGGCAACTCCTCAAAGGCAGCAATCTAAGGGCAGGGGCAGGCCTTTTCATAGGCCTTTTTACCAAGCACAGGCCTCTTCTTCCTTTTCACAGAGGGGGTTCTTCAGAGGGAGAGGCAGAAGGGGGATGAGCAGGGCTGCATCAACTCCTCAGCCTAAGGCCCCTGCCAAGCAGACACCCTGATGGGTCTGCCCGGGTCGACTCTCCTATTCCTGTAGGGGGCAGGCTTGCTTACTTTGTCCAGGACTGGATGTCTATTACCTCAGACAAGTGGGTCCTGGAAGTAGTAAGCCAGGGACTGGTTCTCAGCTTCAAGAAATTTCCAAAGATGAGAGCCAGATCTTTTCCACCTGCAGGTCTCTCGGAAACCCTTGCCCTAGAGGCAGAGGTTTCATCTCTTCTGGCTTTAAAAACCATAGAGAGAGTTCCTACCCAACACTGGGGCAAAGGTTTGTACTCCAGGTACTTCCTTACCCAGAAAAGACAGGGGAGTGGCGACCCATCTTAGATCTAAGATACCTGAACAAACATCTTTTAAAACCAAAGTTCAAGATAGTGACTCGGGGAATAATTCTTCCTTCTCTAAGGCTAGGGGACTGGCTAGCCTCCCTGGACCTCAAAGATGCCTATTTTCACATTCCCATCAGGTGCTCCCAGAGAAAGTACCTCAGGTTAAAGTTGCCCTCAGGCCATTATCAGTTCAAAGCAATGCCCTTTGGTCTAACATCAGCTCCATGGGTTTTCACAAAATGCCTAGCAGTAGTTGTTACCTTTTTAAGAAGGCAAAAGATTTCCATTTTTCCATATCTGGACGACTGGCTCATAGTGGGTCAGTCTCCAGACCAAGTCAAGCCAGACCTGCAAGTGACCCAGCAAGTGCTAACTTCTCTAGGATTTCTTCTCAACCTTCCCAAGTCAGTTCTTGAACCAGTGCAGCTTCTTACCTTTATAGGGGCAGAGCTGGATACTGTCAAAGCAAGAGCCTTTCTTCCCCTGGAAAGGGCAAGAGTTCTTATAGAACTGGCTTCTTCCTTCTGGCTTCTGGTGTCCTGACCAGCAAGGCATTTCCTTCAGCTCTTGGGCCACATGGCAGCTTCTACAGCAGTGGTCCAAAGGGCAAGGTTTCAGATGAGGGACATTCAGTTCCATCTGAGGCCCTTTTGGTCCCAAAGGAAGGATCCTCTTACCAAACTGATTCCAGTGACTCGTACTCTGATCTAAGCTCTTCAATGGTGGCAGGATCAGGGCAATTTAAGGCAAGGGGTCCCATTTGTCACTCAGCCTCATTTGGTGGTCCTTACCACGGATGCTTCCCTTCTGGGCTGGGGAGCCCATCTGGGGGCTCTCACTGCCCAGGGACTGTGGTCCCCTCAGGAATCCCTTCTTCATAACAATCTCCTGGAACTCAGAGCAGTTTTTCTGGCCCTGCAAGCTTTCTCTCAGTCAGTGCAGAACAAGGTGGTTCAGGTCAGAACAGACAACACCACCACCATGTGGTACATCAACAAGCAGGGAGGCACTCGGTCCATGGCCTTGTGCATGGAAGCCATGAAATTGTGGTCCCTGGCTTATTCCCTGCAGACTTCTCTAATAACAGTCCACCTTCCAGGGAAGGACAATGTGCTAGCAGATGCACTGAGCAGGATTTCCCAGGGCCATTATGAATGGTCCCTGGATCCTCTGGTGTTGAAAGTGATTTTTTCAAGGTGGGGCACTCCAGAGATAGATCTCTTTGCAGCCCCAGGCAATCACCAACTTCCTCTCTTTTGTTGCAGACCCCCAGTCTTGGGCTCAGTCCATCTGGATGCTTTGATTCTGACTGGGAAGGGGAATTTCAAACAACATGAAGTCTTGCTATATTATGACAGGTGCAGTTTGTCCCACCATTAGAACTGCTCCGGAGGTGAAAGAGTTTACTTCCATGCAGTGCATGGAACTTAGAGCGCGAGCTCGGTTAGAGAAGTTCTGTTGGGGTGGTTTCAAACCGAAACCGTCAGATTCTTTACTCCGCCTCACTGAACAGTCGCTCCGGAGATTCCTCCTGCTGCTCGGTTCATTTCCTCGGTTTAAAGCGTCTTTTCTCGGTTAAATTCAACCGCGATATTATTTATTTTAACCGCAAACCGATCGGTTCAAGCTCTGTCTATGGTACTGCAAGTAATAGATAGGTTTTCTGTGTGGAACTTGTAAATGTTTATCGGTTCGGTTTGAACCATTGAGTGTATTTAAACTTTGTTTTGAAGCCTTTTAAGGCTTGTTAGAAGTCTTGATTCGGTTCTTATCAGTTCTAAAAAGGATTTCATTACAGTTTTCCACGACCAGTGACACGGTTGGGAACCGATAAGGTGTCTTGCCTGGCACTGCCATCAAAGGAGCAAGTTTTGGTTAAGCTGGCATTATGTCTAGAGACAAAAGAAACGGCCCACTGGGTTTCAACACTGTAGTGTCTGTGGGAAGCCTTTGCCAAGGCTGACCCACACACCAATGTGTTTATTGTCTGGGGTTTGACCACCTCAATGCAGACTGCCAGATTTGCAAAATTTCCCTGCAGCCACCCTAGATAAGAGTTGGTAGGCTCAGGAATGAGAACAAAATGTCCGCTGACCTGGATGGCCAGCCCAGTTCGGTGCCAGCCGAACGGAAGAATGCCCTCTGACCAGGGCCAGACTTCTCAGGGCAGCGTAAAGCTGACTCTGAGAGCCAGTTCCAGCAAAGAGAACTAGAAAGTCAGTAGGTGTGAGTCCAAAATCCCTTCTCCAACTGCTGCAGAGATAGCCAGGGCAATACAGATTGTCCAGTCACTGTCCCGGTTCCCTCCGAACTGCCACTATCTAGCAAAGGTCGGTTCGGTCGGTTCCACTAGTTCAAGAATATGATATAGAAAGTCTTATGAACCAGAGGAGGAGGATGATTATGATCAGTGTGAATGTGACTTTGAAAGTCTGGATGTGCCCATTGAACGGACATCTCCCAGACAGACCTTTAGGTGAATCTCCCCTAGGCTTGAATCCCTTCTCATTTTTGTTTTATAAAAAGTTGCTGAGACCTTCCAGCTTCCTTTAGAGGAGGCTTTGGATGAGCAAGAGAGCCTGACTATGTAGAGATGATGGATATCCCAGAGTCAGAGATTGTCCATCCCTTTACATAAATCTTTTAGGAAACAAACAATAAAAATTTTAAAAGCTCCTAATTCTGTGCCTCCTGTAGATAAAAAGATGGACAGAAGGTACACTTTGTCAGGTCCTGATACAGATTTTCTTTCACAGCAATGCAGTCATGTTGGGGTAGTTCAGGCTGCAGCCTGTGATAAAGCTAATATTCCCCTGGCTTCACATCCTCCTGACAAGGACTCCAGGAAGATTGATGTCATGGCCAAAAAACAATACATGGCAGCATCTTTGGGACTCAGACAAGCAAACTATATGGCTTATGTTGCGAGATACCAGAAATCTAGATGGGATACTGTCATGGCCTTAGCCAAACAGGTCCCTGGCCAGCTTGCAAAGGAGCTGGAGCAGGTGGCTGTTGATGGTATTGAGGCATCTAGGTGCAATTCCATGCTGCAGTGGATTCTAATGATGCATCCTCTAGAGTCATGCTACATCTGTGGCTTTTCATAGATTGGCCTGGCTCAGGTGTACTACTTTGTCACAGGATACCCAGTCTAAGGCTATGGATTTTCCTGTGGTGGGAAATTCTCTGTTTGGGAGCAGACAGAAATTATATAAAAATGGATGAATATAGAACCATTTATGGAGTGCACAAGCCAAGGAATGGCAAGCCACTCCTCGAAGCAACCCCAGGGGTAGGGGCGAGCATTTTCTGAGCCTTTCTACCAGACCCAGGCCTCCTCTTCAGCCTATGCTCAGAGGGGTTCTTCAGAGGGAGAGGCAGGCGAGTGCGAGCAGGCCTGCTCCACCCTCAGCCTAAAGCCCCTGCCAAACAGGCACCTGATGGGATGCCCAGGGTCGACTCTCCATTACCTGTGAGGGCAGGCTGGCTTACTTCATCCAGGACTGGGAGTCTTTAACATCAGACAGGTGGGTCCTGGAAGTAGTGAGCCAGGGTCTGGTTCTCAGCTTCAAAAATTTCAAAGATGAGAGCCAGATCTTTCCACCTGCAAACCCTTTAGAGACTCTTGCTTTGAAACAGAAGTCTCAACCCTCCTGGCTCTCAGAGCTGTAAAAGGTTTCTCCCTACACCAGGGCAGGGTCTGTACTCAGGTACTTCCTTACCCCAAAAAGACAGGAGAGTGGCGGCCTATCCTGGATCTAAGATATCTGAACAAGCACCTTTTAAAACCAAAATTCAAAATGGTGACTCTGGAATGATTTTACCCTCCCTAAGGCCAGGGGACTGGCTAGCTTCCCTGGACCTCAAGGATGCCTACTTCCATGTTCTTATCAGAAGCTCCCATCGAAAGTACCTCAGATTGAACTGCCCTCAGGCCATTATCAGTTCAAACAATGCCCTTTAGCCTTACCTCTGCCCCAAGGGTGTTCACAAAATGTCTAGCAGTAGCAGTTGCTCATCTAAGAAGGCAAAAGATTGCCATTTTTCCCTACCTGGACAACTGGCTCATTGTGGGTCAGTCTCCAGACCAGGTCAAATCACACCTGCTAGTTACCCAGCAGCTGCTTACCTCTCTGGGCTTTCTTCTCAATCTTCCAAAGTAAGTTTTTGAACCTGTCCAGGTACTCACCTTCATAGGCGCAGAACTGGACACAAAGCAGGCCAGAGCCTTCCTTCCCCTGGATAGGGTAAGGACCTTGGTGGCCCTGGCCTGAGTCCTTCACTCTGCAGGTCTCTCGACCAGCAAGGCATTTCCTGCAGCTCTCTAGGGACACATGGCTGCTTCCACAGCTGTAGTACAAGGAGCAAGATTTCAGATGAGGACATTCAGTTCCATTTGAGAGCTTTCTGGTCTCAAAGAAGAATCCCTATCCAAGTTAATCCCAGTGACTCAGACCTGATCCAGACCCTTCAGTGGTGGCAGGATCAGAGCAATCTGAGACAAGGGTGCCTTTCATCCCTCTGTCCCACTCCTTGACCCTCACTACAGATGCGTCCCTTTTGGGATGGAGCTCATGGCGACCTCTCCACCCAGGGGTTATGGTCCCTCAGGAATCTCTGCTCCACATCAATCTGTTGGAACTCAGGCTGTTTTCTAGCACTTCAGGTTTTTCTGCATCTGTTCAGGACAAGGTGGTACAGGTCAGAACAGACAACACCACTACAGTGTGGTACATCAACAAACAAGGGGCACTCGGTCTTCGGCCTTGTGCACCGAGGCAATGAAGTTGTGGTCTCTGGCTTATTCCCTGAACACTTCCCTCATAGCAGTTCACCTCCCAGGCAAGGACGATGTCCTGGCAGATGCTCTCAGCAGGATTTCCCAGGGCCATCACAAATGGTCACTGGATCCCCTAGTACTGGGGATAGTTTTTGCCAGATGGGGCACTCCTCAGATAGATCTTTTTGCAGCCCCAGACAATCATCAACTTCCACTTTTTTGTTACAGGCCCCCAGTGTTGGGTTCAGTCCCCTGGATGCCTTTCTCCTCGATTGGAAGGAAAGTTTCTCATGCCTTTCCCCCTTCCTCTCCTGTTCAGAGTGTTAGTCAAAATCAGGTCTCAGCCCTGCAAGATGATCCTGATTGCTCCAGACTGAGCCAGGCAGCCCTGGTACCCTCCTTCTGTCCTAGCAGTCCATCTTCCTGTGCCTCCCCAGGAACCACAATCTGTTAACCTGTGCTCAGGGAGAGTTTGGTATCGAATCTCAAATCCCTCAACCTCAAGGCCTGGCTCTTGAGCAGTTAGAGTTTGCTGATCTACAACTTTCTCAAAGTGTTCTCGAAATCTTAAGCTGCTGGAAGCCTTCCACCAGGAGCTACCTATAACTCCAAGTGGAAAGGTTTTCCATATGGTGTTCTGGAAGCATATTTCCCGGAATCTACTGATTTACCCACTGTACTGGATTATATGGTCCATCTTAATTCTTTGGGACTGAGACCAGCTACCCTGAAAGTGCATTTGGCAGCTGTCTCTGCTTTCCTTTCAGCAGGGAAGCCCTCTTCTCTTTCTGCTCACCCTGTATTTTCCAAGTTTTTTAAGGGATTGCTTCATACCAATCCTCCATTCAGGGACCCTGCCCCTGCTTGGGATCTTAATGTTTGCATTGCTGAGCTGATGCAACCCCTTTGAGCCTTTGTCTTGGCGAGCTAAGTATTTGACTTGGAAAACTGTATTTCTAGTAGCCATCACTTCTGCCAGGCGCATAAGTGAGTTACAGGCTTTATCAGTGGAGACTGACTTTATTTCCTTTCACAGGGATAAGGTAGTCCTCAGGACTAACAGGAAGTTTTTGCCTAAGGTGGTTTGGTTCCACCTTAACCAATCTATTTCACTTCCAGTGTTCTTCACTGACCATTCCTCCTCTGGTGAGAGGAGGCTGCTGCATAGATGTTAAGGGGCCTAAGTTACTACATAGAGCGTACCAAGGGTCTCGGTTTGACTCCCTCAACTATTTCTCACTTATGGTGAGGTTGGGAAAGGAGACCTGCCACTAAGAGATCCATTGCCAGGTGGATCGTCTCTTGTATCAATTTTGCTATCAAAAACTGGGTAAAGTTCTCCCTCAGGCCTGAGGGCTCACTCTACCAGAGGTACAGCTGCATCTCTAGCTGCTGCTAGAGACATCCTATCTTGGAGATATGTCAAGCAGCTACTTGGAAAACAGTACACTTTCAAGCATTACTCCTGGATATCCAGGCCAGGAGGATGCTCGGGTTTAGCACAACCGTGCCTCAGAGCCTATTCCCTAAGTAGGTTCTGTCCCTCCTCCATGGAGGTACTGCTGTGTAGTCTGCATCTGTCACAATATAGCAAGACTTCATGTTGTTTGAAAAAAAAATTACTCACCTTAATAATGTTGTTTCTTCTAATGGAGTCTTGCTATTATGACCTCCCCCAACCTGCCCTCTCAGAACTTCTACTTGGTATGGGGTGGGTAGTCCACTGTTGGCACTTATTGATGCCCCTTTTATGTTTGGGTGTTGTGTTTTATTTAGTTATTTTATCTTATTTTCTGGTCCCTGACTTGAGTCTTGGTGTTGGGACCAGGAAAATGTGAATATTTTAGTAGCCAGTTGGCTGAGTGTGAGTTACAGCTTCCACACAGAGCCTTGTGAGTTTTGCTCGTAAAGATCTGATGGTTTGGGTTTGAAACCACCCTAACAGAGCTTCTCTAACCGAGCTCACGCTCTAAGTTCCATGCATTGCATGGAAGTTAACTCTTTCACCTCCGGAGCAGTTCTAATGGTGGGACAAACTGCATCTGTCATAATATAGCAAGACTCCATTAGAAGAAACAACATTACTAAGGTGAGTAATTTTTTCTTCTGTATGCCTTCCCTCCCATTCCTCTACTGTTCAAAGTTCTAGTCAAGATAAGGTCACAACCTTGCAAAGTGATCCTGATTGCTCCAGACTGGGCCAGACAGCCTTGGTACCCCCTGTTGCTGTCTCTAGCAGTCCATCTTCCTCTGTCTCTCCCTAGAAATTACAACCTGTTAACCTCCTCTCAGGGGAGGATTTGGTACCCCAATCGTCGGTCTCTCAATCTCAAGGCATGGCTCTTGAAGAGTTAGAATATGCAGATTTGCATCTGCCTCAGGGGGTTCGGGATATTCTCAAAGCCTCTTGAAAGCCCACCACCAGAAAGACCTATAACTCCAAATGGAAGAGATTCAGAATTTGGTGTTTCAAGAAGCATATTTCACCAGAGACTGCCGCATTGCCTACAGTTCTGGATTATATGGTCCATCTGAATGGCCTAGGCCTCAGACCAGCTACTTTCAAGGTACACTTGTCAGCTGTTTCTGTTTTTCTGTCAGTGGGGAAGTCTTCCTCACTATCATCCCATCCTGTGTTCTGTAAATTTTTCAAGAGATTGCTTCATACCAATCCCCTCTTTAGGGATCCTGCCCCTGCATGGGACTTAAATGTTTGCATTGCTCAACTTATGCAACCTCCTTTTGAGCCTATGTCCTCAACAGAGCTTAAGTACTTGACTTGGAAAACTGTGTTTTTGGTAGCCATCACCTCTGCCAGATGTATCAGTGAATTGCAAGCCCTCTCAGTGGAACCTGATTTTATCTCCTTTCATAGAGATAAAGTGGTCCTTAGAACCAATAGAAGGTTCTTACCCAAAGTGGTTTCAGACTTCCACTTGAATCAGTCTGTCTCTTCTTGTCTTCTTCACTGATCATTCTTTCTCAGGAGAGAGGAGGCTACACAGTTTAGGTGTAAAGAGCCCTTAGCTACTACATAGAGCGCACCAAGGGTCAAGCTTTGATTCCTCTCAGTTGTTCCTTACTTATGGAGAAGTGGGAAAGGGCAAATCTGCCACCAAGAGAACTATTGCCAGGTGGATTGTGTCTTATATACAATTCTGCTATGAAAAACTGGGAAAGATTCCACCCTCAGGCCTGAGGGCTCACTCTACAAGAGGTACAGCTGCTTCCCTGGCTGCTGCCAGGGATATCCCTCTCTTAGAAATTTGTCAAGCAGCCACCTGGAAAACAGTCCATACCGTTACCAAGCATTACTCTCTGGATATCCAGGCTAGGAGTGATGCTCGCTTTGACACAGCAGTACTTCAGAGCCTATTCCCAAAGTAGGTTCTCTCCCTCCTCCATGGAGGTACTGCTTGGCAGTCTGCAGATAGTCAGAATACAGCAAGACTTCATGTTGTTTGAAGTAAAAATTACTCACATTAGTAATTGTGTTTCTTTTAATGGAGTCTTGCTGTGTTCGGACCTGCCTCCCCTCTCAGAACCTGTTTTTTGGGACGTGGGTGGGCAGGTGCAGTGTTGCACCCCAGAGGTGCCTCTTACACACCCTCCCCTTTTTGTTTGGGTGTTTTGTTGTATTTATCCTTATTTGGTTTTTGGTTTTGGGTTTCCTGACTTGAGTCTTCCTTGGGAATCCAAAACTCTTAGTTGCCAGTTGGCTAGTAAAAATTTGACAATTTCCACATAGTGTAGTTAGTGAGTTTTTGCTCATAAGAATCTGACGGTTGGGTTTCAAAGGGCTGCAGACAGAGACCTCAACCAAGCTTGAGCTCAACATTCTATGCACTGCATAGAAAATTAACCCTATGTTCTCTGGGGCAGTTTAAAGGCTGGAGCTAACTGCAGATGGTCAGAATACATCAAGACTCCATTAGAAGAAACACAATTACTAAGGTGAGTAATTTTTTCTTCCTACTCCCTTCAGGGAGGCCAGAGTGAGTAGTGCCTCACCGCATTGAGTCACTTCTGCTGCTATTCAGTCACTTCAATGAATGGGTTAGCCCTAACTTGGTCCTGCTGTGTCCCTCCCCGACGCACTTCTGCCTCTTATTTGCCTTAGAAATCCAGCCCGTTTTTTATTGATGTAATGTTTTTTTCCACAGTGGACACGTCCTCCTGTACACTTTTCCTTTCTTCCATGAGTTCAGAGACTGCTACTACAGTTGTACACACTGGAGTAGGATGATTCCTTTTTGGAATATGCAGGGGGGTATGATCTGGTTCTACTAGACCACCACAGAAGGCTTCTAGCTGTGCTTGGCCTTCCATCAGAAAGGTTTCAGTGATTAAGTGGAAACCATTCTCCTTGATGGGCTAACCCCACCTGGACCTTCTTTTGCCCACCAAGTAAGGGGTTCAAGTGCTCCTGGACCTGTTGTTTGCAGGTCAGCCTTACTTGGTAGTGGGGGTTCCATCTGCGCTTTTCAGTCTACCCTGAACCAGTAGACTTTACCTCCAGCTCTTGCAGTTCCTGAGGTCCTTTTACATTAGATTAGTACATGTCTTTGACACTGTTAATTTTGGCCCTATACCAAATTGTGAGTCCGGGTTCTCGCTGCTCTCTCAGAGTGGTTGCGGCTTCCTGGAAGAGTTTCATTTTGTGCCCACTGCAGTCATCTGCAAAGTGGTGAGTTACAACTCGAGCATTTACCTTGTAAGCATTATGTTCTAGATGCTCTTTACAAGATAGCTCTTTTTATTAGCAGGACAGTCCTTGGTCGTCCTTTCTGAGTGAACCATATCTCCTACCACCCTACTCAGGGTTGTTGGTTTTAGCTCAGTACCCTCCCACTAGTGTGAATGAGTGATGGAGACTTTGTCCAGGAAGATATGGAAATTACATACTTACCATAATTATTGATCTTCTTGGAAGGTCTCCGTCACTCATTC
Organism: Neoceratodus forsteri; assembly: GCA_016271365.2. Taxonomy (NCBI): domain Eukaryota; kingdom Metazoa; phylum Chordata; order Ceratodontiformes; family Ceratodontidae; genus Neoceratodus; species Neoceratodus forsteri. Next base: position 156,960,785 of record JADMNL010000031.1, on the reverse strand, counting down.
ACATGCCCACCCATCATCCCCTGGGTTCACTCATTTTCTTTCCTGGTCTTCATGGTCCTATGGTTCGGACTGTGAAGACATTGTTCTTTGACCTTTCTTATAAAGGCCATCTGGGCCCTCTCAGGCCCAGAAACTCAGAATGAGTTATTCTCATTAGTTATGCTGCACCTCTTCAGTCGTAAAGGTACGGAGGTGGTTGGAGGGTTGACGCTGAGATAGCCTACACAGACGTGAGCTAGTCTCACGGTGTCGCGCATGCGTGGTCCTGTCTCGGCGCCAACCCTTCTGAAAAATTTTGGCTCCCACTTGGTCCTAGCACCTCCGGCGCTATCCCACTAGTGTGAATGAGTGATGGAGACCGTCCAAGGAGATCAATAATTACGGTAAGTACGTAATTTCCATTTTCTCACCCCAGGAATTATTTAGCATTATTGACAGAAGCAGTATGCCAGCTGGGTTCAGCTGCCCCAGAGAGGAGGAGTCAATGCAAACGAGGAAGGCATTGGCCAATCAGGAAACAGTTAGAGTAGAGTGCTGCCTGCAGTCAGCCTGAAGGACCTCAGAACTTTTTCTCCGCTGAACTGGCAACACTGCCCTGGAGCTTTTCTCTTCAGAGATCTTCCTGTGCCATTTTCTTTCTTTTTGAGTGCTGCTTTAAGGTATTTCGTATATTTTCTTCATTTTAACTATTTTTACTGCATCTGCGCTGGATTCCGCATAGTTGCTGGATTTTTTCATATTTTACCGCTACGGCTTTTTTCTGAAGTAAAATTAGTCTGCGTGCACAATAAATTGCGTTATTTTTATTTCATTTGTTAGTTTTTAGTATTTATCGGTATTTTTTATCGCTTTTGCAGTAAAATCATTGATTTGTTTTTTTGCATGCATGCACATTTTTTCCGTTGTGCACTAGCATGAATTCTTGGAACCCTTTTTTCTCTGTTTAACTTCAAAATGATTAATATTTGAAGGATAATCCCCTCTCTTTTGGGGTGAGACTCTTTTGTTTGCTGTGCAGTGGGCTTTGTTAACAAGAGGTGTGGAAGTGGTTCTGTTTTTTCCTCTGTGAAAAAAAAAATCTCAAAGTTGATTTTGATTTGTTTAAGCTTTGGCCTAACTATTATTATCTGGGCTTTTAGTCTACCTCCCTCCTCTAAAAGCGCTGAGGAGGGTACAAGTTCACAATAAAAGAATGACAAGTCCCTTGGGACTTCTATTATTACAAGTCTGGTTCTGTAGTAGTTGTTTCTCTGTCCAAGCCTTTAATTTGAAAATAGGCAGGGTGTCCTCTTCCCTGCACAAAGATAGAAATTAATCTGCTCTGACCCTCCCTCCTGAAGGACTCAGGGAGACATCAGAGGTTAATAAAATTATGCCCTCTGCAACTGAATTTCTGAGAGCTTGGCAATTATTCCAGACTTTAATTTTCTAGGCATTTCATAGATCCTTCGGGTCCGAGTATTCCTCTCCTTGTTAATCCTTACGCCCAAGGATATTATTGTTATGATTATTATTAATAATTTAGGAGAGGATTTTCCTTCATGAACTCCTCTCGGGGCCCACTAATTCCAGTCAGTCACCCTGAGGTTGATTCAGGTTATGGTATAATGAGGCATATATACATATATTCATCCGGTGGACTCCCTGGACTTTCCCCTCCAGGATGACACCGATAAAGAGGTGGAGGACGATGACTTTGTAGATCTGGTGGTTGCTCTCCTCCAAACAAGTTGACAACTCTCTGAAGACTCCTACAGGTAGGGTCTGGAAACCCCTCCTTCTCTTTCGGGGTTGACAGAAGCATTCAGATGAATTACCAGCTTGGTAAGTGTTCTGCTGTTTTTATCTGTACACTTTTAGATTAAAGAGAGTTAGTGCAAACAGTGGCCTGTTTCTCAGCCTCATGCCACTGTCTGCTTTCCCTTCAGAGATAGACTCAAGATAATCATATACCATGTGTAAGTAATTTTACATAATGCCTTTAACCTTTGTAGCATACGTTATTTTATAGTAAGAGTGTTTGATGTACACTATCCTTGCCATAGTGCGGCATCTCTTGAGCACTATTCACAAAGAGGTTTGCTGGAATACCCAAGTGGCATTTAGTAGCACTATGCTCTCATAGTAAGTCACAATGTTACAGATTCTAGAGTCTTGGCGTAGGTCATTTCCCTCAGGCTTGCTTGTCTGAAAAGTTCCAGCTTTTTGGGTTATGTTTTGGTGCACATTTTGGTTGGTCTTTATGTCAAACTGAAGCTGACAGGCATGTATGGACAAGTTTAACTCTCCTAGTACTCAGTTAAATATAAGCGTTCCTTCCCCAGAAGTCTCAACGGGAGGCTTCGGGTCGAATTATTCGTTCTTTAACACTTTTTTCCTGCGCCAACACATTAGGAAATTTCCAAATGTGAAGTTTTCCACGGGTTTATGCAGGAATGCTCTTTCACTCCTTATAATCCCTTTTTTCTTCAGTTACTTTTCTTCTTGGTTCAAGTTTTTAACCCTTATTTGGTTGGTAAAAAAAAAAATAATTAAAGGGAGCTAGAAATATGCAGATATTAACATTTAAAAATATATATATATACAGTATATCTATGTGCATGATAAGTAAATAAATATCTAAAGTTTACCTCCAAATGCTGCATTCTCTGTTGTTCTTCAGTAGCATGTCAGCAATGGTAACTACAGCACCAGAACCTCGTGAGGGTCAATGTCGTGAAAGGGTTCCCTCCTGCTTGGAAGCTGGACCTTTTCCCCCAGGCTATTACCTGAATCTTAAAGGAAAATAGGGAACAGCAAATCATTATCAATTTTCACAACCTGGGGTCAGGATGCTTCCCTGACTCAGGTCTTTCTTTTGAAAATGTAGGGGATTGTTCTTGTCCCCTTCGATACATTCTATGTTCTCAGTTCCTTAGTACAGGTTTTTTTCTCAGGCAGTTTTGTTCCATGCCGTTTAGACTGCCTCCAGAGTGTTCGTAGATACGGAGGAAAAATCAGGCTGTTCTCCAGGTATCTGGGTAGGTTGGCGGTTTCCACCCTTAAGACAGGGAATCTCTGGCTTCCCTTATGAGAGGCTTGGCCGACCTTAGCCAATTCCCCTTGATTTTGGTTTTCAAGCCCTAAGTCTTGACATTTTGTTTCCTACAGGCTCGAGGGTTCTTTGTACCTACTAGAAAAAAGTCCCCTATTTAAATCTCGACAACTCTTAGGGGGCAATGCTCATCTCTTGTCAGGGGAAGCTCTTTCCCTGTATGGGGTGTATAATTTTGCCATTAAAGCCCCAGAGGCTAGGCCTGTAGGTTAGATTCCAAATAAGAGAATTTTTCGTGAAACTTGAACCCTGTTACAAGCTGTACTGGTGTAAAGAAACAGTGAACTTTACACCTCTCCCCTTCAAATCTTAGGTACAGAGGCTTCCTTCTGGTTGGCGCTTCCCTTTCGCGGGGTTCCATCACTGGGTCTTGGTTTCTGAGAGAGTCCTTCTCTCTTCAGTCCCTTGAATCTCAGAGCATCTCTATCAGGCCTGCATTTTTTCAGCCCAGAGACCATACAGTTCGATATCCCTGCCCTGTATCACACTAACAAGCATTTGGGACACAGGGCTTCCAATCTCTCCACAATAGCTATGAGTTGTGATCTCTAGCTGGCTTCTTTGGAGGTGTCTTAGTCACTCATCCATCTGTCGGGCAAGGACAAAACTCTGGCAGGGCCACAAAGTGGGCCCTTTTGTAGATCTTCTAAGCCGCAATAGTCAGGGCCACTGCAAGTAAGCCCTCAGCACACAAGTCCTAGCCACATCATTCAGGGGAAAGGTCAGGTCCAGATCTGAATTTTCATTTCCAGCCCGAACCTCCAGTTTTTTCCTTTTTTCCTGTTGCGGGCCCCAGCTCGGGGTTCCATCCAACGGATTTTCTTACCTTAAGACTGGCCTGAGAAGTTTTCTCTCTCCTTATGTCCCTTGTTTCCTAAGTACTTCTCTAGTTAAGGTACCAGCCACCATGATCCCGGTGGCTCTGGACAACCTTGGTACTTTCTGAAAAATCAGTAGTAGTGTTTTTCTCAGCTCCCCAATCTTTTCTTCTCAAGGTCTGGTTCATGAGAGGCTAGATCTCTTAGAGTCCCTGTATCCAAACAAGGCATGGAACATCTATAAAAACAAAAAAAGGTTTTAATATCACGAAAACCTCAGTTTTTCTAGGACGAAGTGGTTTTTCCCCTGGGTACAAAGACAAGAGCCTAGAGTTTTTCAATCCTCTCGTGACTGGATTATTTAGTTCATTTCCAGACATTACAATCTTGGACTTTGAGCTAGTTTGGTCTTTGTGACTTGTTTTCTGTAAAAATATAAAGGTTTTTAATTTCCTTCCAACAGTGAGACAGTAGGCCTCTTTTCTTTGGGCGTACACCTAACGGTTACTCGGATTATTTTCTGTCAGGCAAGAGAAATCTGTCTTTTCTCAGAGCATTTCAAAGAATTCCTCAAAGGGCCATCTTCACTTCCAGACCCTTCTAGGGACTGGAGTTTTTTCCTATGCAACACAAACCTCTGTAAGTTCAGTTTCATGGGGTGTTCCTTTGAATCTGTGGAAATTCGGTCCTGAAGCGAGTAATGTTGAAGACAATTTTTCTGCTTGTTTTCCTCTGTCAGACGTTTTTCAGAGTTTCAGGTTGTTCTCTTAGGCCTTATCCTCTCAGTGCCTTTATGAACAATTTAGTCTTCTGGACGGATAGAAAATCTTTTTCCCAAGTGTTCTACCATTTCCTTCATCAACCCTTTTTCTCTACCTGTACTGCTGTCGGGCAAGTCCTGTTTAGGCTATCTCAACCTGCTTGGATGGGGCATGAATTAGTCCTGCCGGTCTGCGTCAGCAGTCTTAGCAGTTCAGGTTCTGTCATTATCATACTTTCCTTTCCTGCGTTTTTGCAGAGATGGAGAAACCAGTGTCCAGGAGTATTTTCCCACTGGACTGTTTTCCCTTATTTCGGGTCTGCTTCAGTAAAGCTGACATTTAGCTCTTCTCATGCTTAGGGCCTACTTACTGGAGACCAGCTGCCTCCTGGGCAGCGTTCAAGGCTATATCCTCACCAGAAGTGTGCAGACCAGTTATTTAAAATTTGCTTTTCACATTCAATAAGATCTTTCTTGGATGTGTAGTCTGATAGGATGCCAATTTTGGCAGGATGGTACTTCAGAGCCTTTTGTTAAAATAGGTTTCTGTGCCCTCCTCCCAACTACAATGCTTTGAAGTCTGCTTTTGTCAACAGATGCTAAAGAATTCCTGGGGTGAGAAGAAACAATTACTCACCAAAGTAATATTACTTCTTCTAGGGTATTCTTTAGCATTATTGACATTCCCACCCTTCCTTCCCTGGAAACCTTGTCTAAAGGCTCTGCTATGGGATTTGGCCAAATTTGACGACTGTGTGGGCACAGTTTTTGCTCTTTTTCAGCTTCAAAATGTGCTCTGAGGTCCTTCAGGCTGACTGCAGGCAGCACTCTACTCTAACTGTATCCTGATTGGCCAATGCCTTCCTCATTTGCATTGACTCCGCCTCTCCGGGGCAGCTGAACCCAGCTGGCATACTGCTTCTGTCAATAATGCTAAAGAATACCCTGGAAGAAGTAATAGTACTTCGGTGAGTAATTGTTTCTTTTGGTTGCTATTACTTCAGCCAGAAGAATCAGTGAGTTATAAGCCCTGTGTACGGATGTAGATTACATCTCATACCACAGGGGCAAAGTGGTCCTCAGGACCAATAGAAAATTTCTTCCCAACGTGGTGTCTGATTTCCATTTAAATCAGTCCATCACTTTACCTGTCTTTTTCACAGAGAACTCCAGTTCTCTAGAAAGAAGGATTCACTCCCTTGATGTCAAAAGGGCACCTAGCCACTATATTGACAGAACTAAGTCTTACAGACCAGGTCAGACACAGCTCTTTCTTACCATTGGAGAGGTAGGTAAGGGCAGACCTGCCACAAAATGTACAATTGCTCATTAGATAGTGGCATGTATCCAGTTTTACTATAGTAAAGTGGGTAAACAGGCTCCCCTGGGCCTCAGAGCACACTCCGCCAGGGGTACAGCTGCTTCAGTGGCAGCTTCAAGGGATATTCCACTCTTGGAAATCTGCAAAGCAGCTACATGGAAAACAGTACACACCTTCACAAGGCATTACAGCCTGGATCTGCAATCCAGAAGTGATGCCAAGTTTGGTACAGCAGTGCTGCAGAAACCGTTTCCTAAATAGGTTTTCTGCCCAACCTCCAAAGGTACTGCTTGGTAGTCTGCATTTGTTCAATCATAATGAGTGATTCCTGGGGTTAGAAGAAAAAATTACTCACCGCAGTAATCTTGTTTCTTCAAAGGGATCACTCATTATGATTAAAGCACCCACCCTGCCTCCACTACTAAAAAACTTATGAACGTTGTTCTGCATCCCTGTTTTAGGATATTTTTTCCGTATATTATTTATTTATTTATTGAATTTTGTTGACCGGGTAGGCCCACTGGGCCCCGGAGGTCCCTTTTTCAGGGGCGACCTGGGGGTTAAGTTAGATTCGCCTTTTGTTAACCAGTTGGTTCCCTTGTGGTCTCAAGTTTTTAGGTTTATTTATTGGGATTTTTTTGACCTGAGAGGACAAAAAATGATTTTATATAAATATTATTATAGTTAGTGGGTCTTACACCAAGTTTAGGCTACATTTATTTAGTTATTTATTTATTTAGATTTTGTTTACCGGGTGAGCCCACTGAGACCGAATGTCCCTTTTTCAGGAGCGACCCGGAGTTAGTTACAGAAAAGGATATATTGAAAAACAGTTAAATACAGTATACAGTAGTTACATTAGTTACAATTGTTTCACAGTATTACATTTGCTATATTTATACAGGGGTAGTAATTTGGTTCACAGGCAGACTCACATATTACATACAGTGCTCATACAGTGCTCATAAGAATCTGAAGCACTCAGAGTGCAACAGTTGCAAGGGCAGCAGTTTGAAAGTGGCATGAGCCAATTGAGAGTTCCATCATTTGCATATAATTCCATCTCTCCAGGCAGTCCAACACAGGAAGCTGACTACATTTGTTTCATAATGAGTGATCCCTTTGAAGAAACAAGATTACTATGGTGAGTATTTTTTTATTTTATTCTTTCTCTGGGCCGGTTGCTTAATTTATTTGAGGGAAACCGGGGTAACTCTTGGTTTTCTTTCAGCGGTTGCTAAACCAACCACAAAGTAAACAGGGATCCGTACTACTTCCCGACATATACCTTCCTGAAAATTATTTTACCGATAACGAAATCCCGACTCACACATTGCCCGTAACCCCATACTCCCAACATAACATTTCCCGACATTTAGTGTGCAGATTTGCTGATTACTGTTCCGCATTAACCGCATTTAAAATGTGAGACAAACAATGAGCAGCATTTAGACAGCATTAACTGCATTTAAAATCAGAGACAAACTGCATTTTAAATCTTGGTTACTTGATTACTGATTGATTACTGACACTTGCTCATGTGGAAACAGTGACTGCTCTTGATTCATGCAATTATTTTTTGTATGCTGTGTCGGTGATTTGATAATCGGGAAAAAGTATTGTCGGGAGAAAGCACAGTCGGGAGAACGAGTACTGGAAGTGTTTGTTCTGGAAGATGTTAAGTCAGGAAAAGGTACCTATTCCAGTAAAAAAGATAAAGTAAATAAGGTTTAAGCCTTATTCATTAGTGTGGATTTCTGATTCTCAGAGAACCATTTCTTGGGGATTTTATTGATTTTGTCACTAACCCAAGAAAAGAACTGGCCCAATAGGTTTTCAGCTTTCTACAGAGTGTGGGGGAACTGTTTGAAGGCAAATCCTCATTTATTTGTGTTTTAGCCTAGGGTCTAACCACCTGAAAGGCAGATTGTAACATCTGTAAAATCAAGAAGTATTTCCTTAGTCAGCGTTTAATATGCATTTTGACCAACTGTGGGAAAAAGGTTCAATATGGGAAGAAACCGGGTTTAGAACCCTGTAACCAGGGTGATGGTTCCCCTGTTAAAGAGAAGAACCACAGACACTGCCACTGAACCAGTAAGTTCTGCTGAGAAAAAGAAGAAGGAAAAAACACTCAGTTCAGCAAAAAGTATTTCCTCGGTCAGCGCTTAATAGGCATTTTAACTGACTGAAGAAAAAAGGTTCAATAAGGCTGCTAACCCAGCTGTGGACAAAACTTCCTCCTCTCGTATGTAGAAACCGAAGGAACCAGTTTTACAACCCTCTATCCAGGGTGATGGTTCTGTGATTAAAGAAAATAACCGGACACTGCCGCTGAACCAGTAAGTTCTGCTAAGAAAAAGAGACAGGAAAAACACTCGGCTCAGGATCCGCAACCTACAAAACTGTCGGTTCCAACCACAAACGAATAGAAATGTTATACAAATTTTACAGGCGCTGCAACCGGTACCACGGTTCCGGTTCAGCAGCCCGGTTCACAGTCCTCGGTTCAGGACCTGGGTTCCTTCTCAGTTCCTGGTTCATTTGAATGGTTGCTGAGGTGTACATGGTGAATTTGTACCTGGTGCTTGATCTTCAACATCCTGACTCCCCTTAAAAGGGAGCTGAGATTTTTTCCTCTCACTTTGCCTTCATAAAGCACACAGACACTGGACCTCTCCATCCAGCACAGAGGAGGAAGAGGAGCCAGACTGTATGGATAGGATAGATGTGCCAGTAAGAGAAAGACTGGTGCTGCCCATCCATAAGTCTCTGAAGAGACAGGCTTCTAGAATTTTATAAAATCCCACCTCCATTCCCCCAGTGAACAAGGGGCTGGATAGGAAGTATAGGGTGGCTAAGTCTGGAGCAGAGCACCCCGGCCATGGAGAGGTGGTGCAAGCTGTGGCTTGTGATAAGGCAGGGATTCCCCTGGCATCGCACCCACTGGATATACACTCCAAGAGATGGATTCTTTGGCACAAGAAATCCCACTTAGGTGCCTCTTTGTCAATTAGACAGGCCACTCACATGGCCTATCTCTCCAGATTTTAAATAAATCAATCAATCAATAAATAAAACATCTCTGGAATGTCATTTCAGAGATTACTAGGGCATAGAGGCCTCTATATGCCAGTTCAGAAGGACAGTGGATGCAATGATATTGCAGCCAGGCAAATGGCAATTTCAGTATCTCTGAGTAGACGGGCCTGGCTAGGGACAATTAATTCATCCCAGGCCAGCCAAAAGGCATTGGATTTTTCTAGTGAGCCCACATTCCTTTTTGGTGAACAAACAGGGGCTTACATGGAAAACATAGATGTAGCTACAGCAGCACTCCTACAAGGTAGATTATAGTAGTGCTGCTGCAAAGGAGAAAGCAGCAACACCCAGAAGTACCAAGACAGATAGGGGGCCAGGGGTTTGCCCTCAGGTTCCAGATCCTGACCAAACTGAGGGCAGGGTTTTTCAGACCTGCCAGTCTATTAGAAGTAACCCTGTTGGAGAGGGTGGTGATCCATATGGGATCCCAGACATTTAAACAGGCATTTAACAAAGCCAAAGTAAGAATGGTCACTCTTGCTACCATCCTTCCTACACACAGAAAGGGGATGGGGCCTACATCTCTGGCCTTAAAGGGCATTTTCTCCCATATAGTTCAGAACCATTCCTTCAAACAACATGAAGTATTGCTGTATTCTGACTATATGCAGTTAGCCCCAGCACTTGAACTGCTCTGGAGAGTAAAGGGTTAACTCTATGCAAAGGCAGAGAACATTGAGTTCGAGCTCGGTTTTCAAACATCTGTTTGTGGTACTCTGAAGTGTAACCATCAGATTCATTACTCTGCCTAACTGTGAAGTCGCTCCAGAGATCCATCCTGCGCTTCGGTTCAGTTACAGTACGAATCGGTCAGTTTTTCAAGTAGTTTCTTCAAGAATATCGGTATTCTTTCCTCTGTCTTGGTACCAGTAAGTGGTAGTTGTAGGTAGTGGTGTTTTTCCTCAAGAAATTGTTTTATTTTCGGTTTCTTACTGGTCGGTCCAGTGTGGAACCGAAAACTATTCTGTTTACTGTATAATTTGTTGATTGTGTGTTTTTTTCCGGTACTTATCGGTTCCTAAAAAAATTCAACTTTTAGGATTTTTTTAACCGACCCGTGACACAGTTGGAACCGATAAGTTTGTAGTCACCTGGCTTAACTGCTGTTTTGGGTGACTTTAAGTTGAAGGCATGTCTGAGAAACCCCAAAAGAAAACCGGACCCATTCGGTTTCAGCACTGTACCGAGTGTAAGGAGGCCTTTGCCAAGGCCAATCCTCACCTCGTATGTGTGTACTGTCTGGGGTTTGACCACTGCAAAAAAGACTGCCAACCATGCAAAAACTTTCCCAAAGCCACTCTGGAAAAACGTTTGAGTAGGCTAAGGGAGAGGAAGGCCGAGAAGTCCGCTGACCCGGATGGCCAGCCCGGTTCGGTTGTGACCGAACCTGAAGAGGTGCTCACTGACCTGGGCGATACCTCTTCGGGTAAACGGAGAGCTGATTCTGTGGAATTGGTTCTGAGTACAAGAAAAAGAAAGTCAGCCAGTTCTGATCCCGCTTCCCATGGTCTGACTGCTGAGGAGATAGCGAAAGTGATTTCAATAGTTCTATCGCTTTGTCCGGTTCCGACCGAACCGGTTTTGGTTCAAAGCAGATCGGTTTAGTCGGAAATGTCTGCTTCAGACATAGATCCTGAAGGTTACTATGAGGGCGACTGGGAGGAGGAGGAGGAGGAGGATTATGATGAAGAGGATGAGGGCCTAGATGGGCCAGTAGAGCCTGACATCTCCCCAGACAGGCCCTCTCAGGTTTCTCCTCCCAGGCTTTCTGAGTCCCCTTCCCATTTCTTGTTTTACAACAAAGTGGCTGAGACTCTTCAGCTTCCTCTGGAAGAGGATGAACAGGATCAGGAAGAACCTGACTATTTAGAAATGATGTATGTACTAGAGTCAAAGAGGGTGTCTATCCCCTTGCACAAACCCTTGGGGAAGCAGACACAAAAAAAATTTACAATTTCCTACATCCATATCCCCTGTGGAAAAGAGAATGGACAAGAGGTATACTTTGTCAGGTCCTGGGATGGAATTCCTTACCAATCATAGCAGCCATGTTGGCGTAGTACAAGCTGCAGCCTGTGACAAGGCTAATATTCCCCTAGCATCTCACCCCTCAGACAAGGATTCCAGGAAAGTGGAAGCCATGGCAAAAAAGCAGTACTTGGTATCCTCTTTGGGACTCAGACAATCTAACTATATGGCATATACAGCTAGGTACCAGAAATCTATGTGGGATACGGTTCTGGAGCTAGCTAAGAATGCCCCCAGCTTACCAAACAGCTGGAGCAGGTGGCTGCAAATGGTATAGAGGCATCTAAAGTGCAATTCCACGCTGTTATTGATTATAATGATGTTTATTCCAGGGTCATGGCTACATCTATCTCCATGAGGAGATTTGCTTGGCTTACATGCACCAACCTCTCACAGGATACCCAGGCTAAGGCCATGGATTTTCATGTAAGTGGTAATTCTCTCTTTGGGGATCAAACAGAGAATTATATGAAGAAAATGGACGAATACAGGACCACCTATAGGAGTGCTGCAGCCAAAGAAAAGCAGACTACTCCTCAGAGGCAGCAGTTTAGGGGCAGGGGCAGGCCTTTTCGCAGGCCTTTTTATCAAGCTCAGGCCTCCTCCTCCTCTTCTTTCCAGCAGAGGGGGTTCTTTAGGGGATGAGGTAAACGAGGGGTGACAAGGACCCCATGAGCTACTCAGTCTAAGCCCCCTGCCATGCAGACACCCTGAGGTGTCAGTCAGGGTCACCTCCCCAATCCCAGTAGGGGGCAGGCTGGCTTACTACTCCCAGGCCTGGGAGTCTATTACTTCATACAAATGGGTCCTGGAAGTAGTGAGCCAGGGACTTGCTCTCAGTTTAAAAAGGTTCCCAAGAATGAGAGCAAGGTCCTTCAGTCCTCTCTCTCCCCCTTGGAGACAAAGGCCTTAGAGGCAGAAGTCTCCTCTCTACTGCTTTTGCAAGCAGTAGAGAAGGCATCTATTTGTCACAGGGGATTACCCCAAAAAAGACAGGGGAGTGGTGACCCATCTTAGATTTTAGGTACCTGAACAAACATTTGACAAAACCAAAGTTCAAAATGGTGACTCTGGGAGTAATTCTTCCCTCTCTGAGACCAGGAGACTGGCTAGCCTCCCTGGACCTCAAGGATGCCTACTTCCACATAACTATCAGACATTCCCACATAAAGTACCTCAGGATCAAGTTGCCCTTAGGCCATTATCAATTCAGGGCCATGCCCTTTGGCCTAACATCTGCTCCAAGGGTGTTCACCAAGTGTCTTGCAGTAGTGGTGGAATTCCTCAGGAGGCAGGGCATCCTTCTGTTCCCATACCTGGATGACTGGCTCTTAGTGGGCCAGTCCTCAGACCAAGTCAAGTCAGCCTTAGAGGTTACCCAAAAACTTCTAGAATCCTTGGGTTTCATTCTAAATCTGGAGAAGTTTGTTCTGGAGCCAGCCCAACTTCTCACCTTCATAGGGGTGGAAATAGATACTATTCATGCAAGGGCGTTTCTCCCTCTCTCAAGGGTTCAGTCATTGGTCACTCTGGCCTCCTCTTTTCATCCTCTAGTGTTTCATCCAGCCAGAAACTTTCTACAATTGCTGGGCCACATGGCAGCTTCCACAGCAGTAGTTCAGGGAGCAAGATTTCAGATGAGAGATATTCAGTTTCATCTCAGATCTTACTGGTCTCAGAAAAAGGACCCTCTCTCCAAGCTGGTTCCAGTCTCTCAAACCTTAGTCCAGGCCCTCCAGTGGTGGCTGGAGGAAGACAATCTTCGACAAGGGGTTCCCTTTATCAGTCAAGTCCCTTCTGTTTCTGTCACCACAGATGCCTCCCTGCTGGGCTGGGCTGGGGAGCCCACCTAGATCATCTTACAGCTCAGGGAACCTGGTCACACCAGGAGTCCCTTCTACACATAAATCTTCTCGAATTGAAAGCTGTCTTTCTAGCACTTCAGACATTCTCAACCGTGGTTCAGGGGAAGTGGTGCAGATCAGGACAGACAATACCACAACCATGTGATACATCAACAAGCAGGGAAGCATTCGGTCCTCAGCCTTGTGCACAGAGACCATGAAAGTATGGTCTCTAGCTTATTCCCTTCAGGCTTCCCTGATGGTTGTGCATCTCCCAGGGAAGGACAACATTCTAGCAGATGCTCTCAGCAGGATTTCTCAGGGTCATCATGAATGGACCCTGAATCCTCTAGTTCTTCAAGTCATTTTCAAGAGATGGGGCACTCCAGCAATAGATCTCTTTGCAGCCCCGAACTATCATCAACTTCCTCTTTATTGTTGCAGACCACCCCTTCTGGGTCCTCTCCCTAAGGATGCTCTTCTACTGGATTGGACAAGCAGGTTTCTGTATGCATTTCCTCCTTTTCCTCTGATATTCAGGGTCCTGATAAAAATCAGGTCTCAATCTTGCAAGGTGATCCTGGTGGCTCCAGATTGAGCCAGACAGCCTTGGTATCCTCTACTGTTGTCACTGTCAGTAACACTGCCCTTGTGCCTTCTCAGACAACACAGTCTCCTCACTTCCTCTCAGGGGAGGATTCTGTATCCCAACCTTCAGACTCTCGGGCTCAATGCCTGGCTCTTGAAGAGCTAGAATATGCAAGTTTGCACCTCTCCCAATCAGTCCTGGATATTTTAAAAGTTAGCAGAAAACCTGCTACTAGGAAGTCTTACAACTCCAAATGGAAAAGGCTTGGGTTTTGGTGTTCCAGGAGGCATAATAAGCCAGAACTGACTGATATTGCCACTGTATTGGACTATTTAGTGCATCTTAACAATTTAGGCCTCCGGCCTACTACTCTCAAGGTATATTTGGCAGCTGTGTTTGCCTTCCTTTCTGCTGGTAAGAGCTCTTCCCTAGCTTCTTATCCAGTTTTCAAGAAATTCTTCAAAGGTCTGGTTCATGTCAATCCTCCCTTTAGGGAGCCTACCACTTCTTGGAATCTGAACATATGTATTGCTCAGCTTATGCAGCTCCGTTTTGAACCTTTATCTTCAGCTGAGCTGAAATACTTGTCTTGGAAAACTGTGTTCCTGGTGGCCATTACCTCTGCCAGGAGAATCAGAGAATTACAGGCCTTATCAGTGAAACCTAATTTTATTTCCTTTCATAGGAATAAGGTGGTCCTCCACACCAATAGAAAGTTTTTTCCCAAGGTGGTGTCAGACTTTCATCTGAACCAGTCTGTGTCATTGCCTGCGTTTTTCACTGATCATTCCTCCTCTGGGGAGAGGAGGTTACACAGTCTTGATGTAAAAAGGGCTCTTAGTTACTATATTGAGCATACTAAGGCCCATAGGAAGGACTGCTCTCAGTTGTTTCTCAATTATGGTGACATGGGAAAGGGAAGACCTGCTACCAAGAGGTCTATTGCCAGGTGGATTGTCTCTTGTATTCAATTTTGCTATTCTAAACTTGGGAAGGAACCTCCCTCAGGCCTGAGGGCTCATTCTACCAGAGGTACAGCTGCTTCGGTCACAGCAGCTAGAGATATACCTTTAGTGGACATATGCAAAGCCGCTACCTGGAAATCTGTTCACACTTTTACCAAGCATTACTCTTTGGACATCCAGTCAGGAAGTGATGCTAGGTTTGGCACAGCTGTGCTGAAGATCTGTTCCCAAAATAGGTTCTGTAACTCCCTCCTCCAAGGGGGTACTGCTTGGTAGTTTGCATATAGTCAGAATACAGCAAGACTTCATGTTGTTGGAAGAAAAAATTACCATAGTAATGTTTCTTCTAATGGAGTCTTGCTGTATTCTGACCTTCCTCCTCCGCCTCCCTCCTGGAACCTAGTAGTTTTGGGATGTGGTGGGGCAAGCACAGTGCTGTATCCCAGAGGTGTACTGGTACTGGACATGCCTCCATCTCTTAGGGGGTTTCTTTTAGTTTGTTTATTAAGCATATTTGGTAAATCGCTACCTGTTGTGTTCTTTTTGTGTTTTCTCGACTTGAGTCTTTGACCCTAAAACATTGTTTTGCCAATTGGCACAACATTTTGGAAACAATTTCTTCCTTTGAGTTAGTTAGTTTAGTGCTCGTAAGAATCTGATGGATACACTTCAGAGTACCACAGACAGAGGTTTGAAAACCGAGCTCGATCTCAGTATCCTTTACTCTCCAGAGCAGTTCAAGTGCTGGGGCTAACTGCATATAGTCAGAATACAGCAAGACTCCATTAGAAGAAACAACATTACTATGGTGAGTAATTCTTTCTTTCAGCCTTATCTCTGCTCCTGGGGTGTTTACCAAGTGCATAGCATTGGTAAAAGCACACCTAGGGAGGCAGAGAGTGTCACAGTCTCCCCATACCTGGATGACTGGCTGATGGCAAGCCAGTCTCCTCTGTGGGTAGAAGTGCATTGATCACCATCTAGGGTATTTTTGTATGCTGGATCTCCTGTAAAATTAAAAAAAAGTCAATGCTAACACCAGTTCAGCACCTGGAGTCTATAGGGGCAAAGACTGGATGCACTGGGAGGAAGGGCCTTCCTCCCACGTGGAATGGTAGATAGCATGGTGCAGCTGGCAGGCTCCTTTCAGCCGCATACCCCAGACCAGTGAGGCATTTTTATACAGTTGCTAGGGCACATGGTTTCAGAAATAGCAATAGAATCAAGATTCCAGAGGACAGAAATTTAGTTCCACCTCAGGTCTCACTGGTCCCAAAAAGAGATTCCCTGTAAAGATGGTCCCAGTCACAAGAATCCAGCTGCAGGCTCTGTAGCGGTGGGAAGAAGACAACCTCAGGGAGGGTGTACCTTTCCTCCAGCTGCCACCAGCAGCAGTCTTAACAACCTATGCCTCCCTCCTAGGGGAGCATACACTGCTTCACATAAAGTCTGCTGGAGCTCAGGGCAGCTTAGCTGGGCATTCAGTCCTTCACTCCAGTACTTCAAGGCAAGGTGGTTTAGGTCAGGACAAAAGAATACAACCACAATGTACTACATAAACAAGCAAGGGGGCACAAGGTCATCCCTACTGTGCACAGTGGCAATGAAAGTGTGGAGTCTTAACTCACTCCCTGGACCTCTCTCTCTCTCAGCAGTCCACCTCCCAGGGAAGGATGATGTCCTGGCAGATGCTTTCAGCAGGATCAACTAAAACCACCAGGAGTACAAGTGGTGATCAGAAGCTGGGGTACCCCAGAGGTGGACCTCTTCGCAACCCAAGACAATCACCAGCTACCACAATTCTGTTGCACACCTCTTGCAGGAGACACAGTCTCTTTGGATGTGCTGCTCTTGCATTGAACAGAGAAGTTCCTGTATGCCTTTCCTCCACTTCCCCTGTTGCTCCAAGTGCTGAACGAGCTCAGGGTTCACTCAGCAACAATGATCCTCATTGCTCCAGATTCAGCCAGAAGGCCATGGTATTTTCTACTGCTGACCTTGCCAATTTCCAGGCCAATCTCTCTGCCCAGGAGATACAACCTATTGACCTCCTTGAAGGACAGGGTCCTTTACCCTAATATCCGGTCTCTCAGGCTCAGGGCTTGGCTTTTGAGGACTTAAGAGTATTCGGACTTGCACATTTCTGGAGTTTCTTAGGGTTTCTAGAAAACCCTTCTACCAGAAAGACTTACACCTCTAAATAGAAGAGGCTTTTCCATTTAGTGCCATAAAAAGAGATAGACTGCTGCTAGGCTGACTTGTCAGTCATCCTGCAATATATCGCACACCTTCTTTCTCTCGGCCTTAGGCCTTCCACCCTCAAAGTATAATTACCAGCTGTCTGTGCTTACCTCTCAGCTGGTAAGGGGTCATCTCTAGCAGTTAATTAAGTGTTTAGCAAGTTCGTCAAGGGTCTCATGCATTTGCATTCCCTTACAGGGCACACACCTCGGCATGGGACCTCAATATATGCATTGGCTGGCTATGAAACCATCATTTCAGCCCATGTCTTCAGCAGAGCTTAGGTATGCAGCATGGAAAACAATGTTCCTGGTAGCCATCACCTCAGCTGGGAGGATCAGTGAGCTCCAGGCCTTGTCCACTGTCAGTTCATAGGGACAAGATAGTCCTCAAGACTAACAGACACTTTCTGCCCAAGGTGGTTTCAGACTTCTACCTAAATCTGTCCATTACTTTGTCAGTCTTTATTTCACTGACCACACTAGTTTCAGGGGAATGTAGACTACACAGCCTAGATGTCAAGTGAGCTATAAGCTACTACTTGGGTCACACAAACGGTCATAGACAGGTGAGCACTCAGCTTTTCCTGACCTATAGAGTAGTAAAAAAGGGGCAAGCCTGCCTCAAAGAAGTCCATTGCCCACTGGGTGGTTGCTTGTATTCAGTTCTGCTACAGCAAAGTAGGTAAGGAATCCTTGTAGACCTTAGGGCTCTCTCTACAAGAGGTACAGCTGCTTCAATAGCAGCTGCAGGAGATATTTCTTTGTTGGAAATCAGTAAAGCAGCTACCTGGAAAACAGTTCACACCTTTACCAAGCACTACAGCCTGGATACCCAGGCCAGAGATAATGCCAGGTTTGGCACAGCAGTACTGCAGAGCCTGTTTCCTAAAGAGGTTCTCTACCTCCAAACATACTACTTGGGTAGTCTGCATATGTCAGAATACAGTAAGATTTCCTGGGGTTTGAAGAAAACATTACTTACCATAGTAATCTTGTTTCTTCTAAGGGAATCTTACTATATTCTAAGCTCCCACCCTACCTCCCAGCTAGAACCTATGGGCACTGCAGCACAGCTGTCCATGCTGTTGTAAACCCATGAGTGGTTCTGCTGTTGGGTTTAGTGACTTGAGCCTTAGTGTAGCCCACATTTTCAACTGAAGGGGATTGTTGGTTGTCATTTATTTAGTTAATTTTTAAAGTTAGTATAGATAGCTTGTTAGTATTCATGCTGCGTAAGAATCTAACAGTTGTAGAATGTTTACCAGGGGCAGTGGTTTGAAAACCGAGCATGAGATGAGTATTCCATCATTAGCAGAGGTTCTATTAACCATTTCAGCTCTGGGGCAGTACAATGGGAGGACAAAACTGCATATGTCAGAATACAGTAAGATTCCCTTAGAAGAAACAAGATTACCATTGCAAGTAATTTTTTTTCCTGTGGTAAATGGATGTCCTGACAAGCCGATCGCATTCAGCAAATCTTGGGTCTTCTTCAGGTTTAAATCTGGTCACTCTTCAGTGGCTTTAACACACTCAAATTTGGATGCAGTCTGATAAATTCACCCTCCCTCTCAAGGAACAGCAGGCAGACAGACCTAAACTCAGCCTTTCCACTAATCTGCCGCATGAACTACGCTGAAGCAGCTGCTCGAATCACTCAAGCTGTTCACTCTCCAAGCTCTACCTCCAGACTGAAATCACTGCAGCAGGCAGCTTGCCCCTGAACCTCACTTGGCTGATTACTCTCGGTCACCTGCGCAGCAGCAGCAGATATGGATGCAATTTCCCCATGGGGTCACCTTTGCTCAACCCCCCCAAATTTCTTTCATTAGCTCATCATAGAGGGGGGCGATTCCAGTTGGTTGGCGAGGCGCAACTGAAGCAGTAACAATTCTGAAAACAGAGCAGACATAAGGATCCGGTCCAGCCTAGTTCGATCTAATTCGTTTGATGGCAAACTACCCTTTCTGAGGCACTCTTGTAGCAGCTTTTCAAGCCGAGGTACATGCACAGACAAGGGCTCCCCTGAGTACTGTTGGGCGTTTCTTACTCTCCACCACAGGTCCTCATCTGAATCCGGGCTCCCATACACATTCTCCAATGCACCAAGATAGTCCTGTTCAGTTACTTCGGGGTTATTGGCCTGCCTGGCATGGATGGTAGCCAGGGAAGGACCTCAGAGGCTCTCACTTCATTTCTCTGCTTCTGAGCATTGCCATTCAAGTACTAGAGAGGCAACATAGTCTATCCAGGTCTCCCAGTCATCCTCCCCCTGGGGGGGTTGGGAGGGTGCCCGAGAAGATTCTCAACCTTCGGTAGGAGTCGTGACTAATGGCAGGTACATATGTAGGGGCAAGCATTAGCATGGGCACAGAAAGTGGGGCAGTAACAGGTGCTGGAGTGGGAGGAGGTGTTGGGAAAGGAACACCCCCAGGTGGCAGGAATAGTTCTTAAAGTCCTCTATGGTTTTCCCTTCCTCCAGCAACAACTTAGCAAATTTCTCCTCAAAAGTCTCAGATAGTGGGGGAGCTCATCCTCCCTGGGGTCTTTACTGTCTCTATTTATCACTCTCCAGGCAGCTGGGGCCCCTTCTGGGGCAATAGTCTGTGGCACTTTGGAACTGTCCACTGGGTCACTACACTCTACTAAGGCCAAGAAAATTTAGGCGGTCAAATCAGACTGTCACCCCACCACCACAGCATTTGTTAAACATTCAACTTTTGAAAGTACTCCTTCTACAGCATCTTTACCAATGTTCAGGGGAATATCCTATACAATCAGGGTATTGCGAGGGTCAATCTCCTGCCCTGTTCACCACCCCACCAACTGGTATACAGCCATTTCTGTTGGGGTAGCCAATTATATTTCACAATAATTCATAATTCTTGGCCACCAGAGAGTGCTAATCCCAGCAGTGCCTCCAAGCTGTAACCCCTAGGTGGCACCTTCCCAAGGGCTACTACCCCTGCCTGCTTGGCTATTAGCAGGTTAAGGGGCCTGAGTTCTGAAACGGGTGCCTCCACCCAGAGGTCAGGGATGGTAGTGGTCAAACTAGCCTGGGCACAGCCCTCTGGAACACTATAACCCCCCTCTTTCCCCGCTAATGGTCAAAACAGTACACAATAATTACTTTCACAATACCCCTGATATGCTTTGCCAGTACCCACACAGTTTGCACTTACCACCAGGGCTGGTTTCTCTGGTGCAACCCTGGGGACCCCCTGTAAAACAAGGTTAGACAGAGCAAATGGCAACAGTACAATACTTCAAGCACAAACTGGAACCACAGTCTGGTTGAATGCAGAAACTAGTAGATCTGATTAATTCAGGGGGTTTGAACAAGGAAAGGGGATAATCAGGTTAATTAGCTTAATTGCTCTATCAATCACACTGCTGTGCATGCAGTCATAGTCCTAACATAGTCACACTCTCTGGGTACCCAGTTGGAAGAAAGGTGGGATAGCCAGGACTGTTGCCCGGGGTAGGCCGGCGTTGCAGCTGGTCAGAGCCCTGTGATGGAAAAACAACTTGCACAACACATTATTTGTAATCTGGAGCCAGATGGCTCAGTTTGTGAAAGAAGAGAAACAACAAAGCAATCAGATGACACACTTAAATTAAACTGTAGTTGCAGAGAGCTACCCTGGTGGTTACTCACGATACCCAAGACTGGACACAGGATGGACATAAATTGAGACAGCCGGTGAACTCTCTGGAGTGCCAGGAGAAGCAGGGCCCACACGATTTGCTAAGATGTCCTTCCTGTTCAAGTGTGGAGCAGGGGGCTGATCCCCAGGCAGATCTCTTGTCGATGGCTCTTCTCTGTGCAGTAGGTTAGTATGGCAAGGCCCAGCCGCATGGAGCTAACTGCAGATTCAGTCCGTTTGAGTGGACTACAGTTTTCAGCAAGCAGAATGCAGTCCGCAACATGGGGAACCAACTTGCGACCCCCTTTCAGTACACAGCACATCTATATGCAAGGAAAGCTTACTGTACCAGGCAAAATGCTCCCCGGTCACAATCGCAAAATCCCTGCTCAGACTGGGAGCTCAGAAGTAGCTGGAGTTCCTGACAGGCCAATCGCATGCAGCAAAATCTTCGGTCTTCTACAGGTTGGGCCTGGTTATAGTTCAGTGGCTTACTTCAGTCTCCCCACCTTGGATGTAGTCCGAAAGAACGTCTCTCTTCCCCTTCAGGGCAATGGGCAGACTGCAGGCCTCAACTCAGGCCTTTCCCATAGTTCTCCCGCTCGAAACTACGCAGATCACTGCTCGAACTCTCACGAGCTGCTCCTCTCTCAACTTCCAACTCAGAACTGCCTTAAACAGCAGGCAGCTTTGGGATTTCCTCCAGCTCCAAAAGGTTTGGTTGGCTGATTCAACTGTCAGTCAAGCAGCAGCTCCCCCTTCAGTTACAAAAAGGCACCAACAGCCTAAAACTACAATTCCCAAGCCTGTATTCCACACAGTCCTTTCAGACAGGCTCCATTTTAGAGTGCCCAGGTACTGATTGGTCTAATTCGGCAGTTCAAGACCAAGATGGTGGAGGTAATCGGAACAGTCCTTGCTGCAAAGAAGGCAGGTGAGAACAAACTACATTATCATTCTCACTCTGAATTATTTTCAGCAAATCATTACATCCCTCAACACAGCACATTCTGCACAATTAGCGATGGCAGAAACGGAGCTGTTTCCCAGCAGCACGGGTGGGACTCGAGCCAGGGGTGTAGCCAGGGATTTCAGATCTGCACACCAAGTGGACTCACTGCTACCTCCTCCCCCCGTTAGGGTGAACTACCCACCCCTTCCCGGTGTAGCCAGGTAATATACAAATGTACACCAGGACCATGTTTGTTGCCTCATTTGGCACAATAAACACAACTTTTGTATCTCATGACAGTGGTTGTTTCCATGTATGGGTAAATACAAATGCCATGCATTGTTCTCTAAGACACCCACATACCAGCCCCGAGCCAGTAAAGTTGTATTGTCCTTGGGATGCAAAAAGAGTATTAGTGACCAGTCCTTCTAGTTTCGTGTCCTATGCATAAAATTACAGAAAGGTTTAGTATTTTCTTTTAGTTTTCATGGAAAAAGGAAGCAGTTCAGAGCCTATTTGCTACCCCCCTTAAAAGAAACTGCACACCATGGAGTGCTTGGAGTATGCCTGCCTACACCCATGACTCGAGCATGAAAACTCTCAGCCCCCTCCAGATTAATATTACTGCAAACTAGGCAGCTCTTAAAGCAACAGTACATAGAGACTACACAGGCACTCTTTATCAACACCATTTAAACTGCTTAAATGCAGAACACCAGCCTGGCAGTGAGCATTTAGGCAAGCTTGAGGAAGATTTTTCGGGAACCCCCATTTGTAGGGGGGTTACACAAGCATGACAGTTGTGTGTTCTGCCTGGGAACCAAACATTTAAATTCTGACTGTGAAATTTGCAAATCATTTCCACAGAAAACTGTGGAAAAAAGAATGGAGAGGTTGAATAAAAAGTTAGGAGGTACTACAGGCTCTAACCAGCCAACACCTTCAAAATCAGCTGGTGAAACTGCAGTTTCTTCCTTTACCACCCCCTGATAAGGGTGAATCAACCTCTTTAAAAAGACTGAGTGGGCCAGCTGACTCTCTGGTCCCCTCCAAAATGGCAAATAAGACCAAGCACTTCAAACCCCAGGCAAAACCTACAGGGGATTCTTCTGTGCCTCATTGTCTGCACACTGCTGAGGAAATTGCCAGGGCTATTAAAGTCATTGAGGCAATTCAGGGGTTCATACCTTCTCAAACCCCTCCTCCTCCAAAGGTTCAGGAGATTACTCCTTCCTCGGATCCCCAGTCTCAGGAGATGGATACTGGGGAGTATGACATACCAGAGGATGATGATGGTGAGCCCATTGAACTGGAAATCTCACCAGAGCAGGATTTTGGTTCTCCTCCTAGGCCTGAGGATTTTTCCTCTCACTTTTCTTTTGTGAGGAAAATAGTAGAGACCCCTGACCTGGCTACCACCGAGGTCATAGAAGATGAGGAGGAGGCAGAATATATGGAGATGATGGGGTTAACACCCACTAAAAACATTTTCCTGCCTATCAATAAATACTTTAAGAAGGATTTTATTTACAGTCCTGCAGAACCCTAACTCTGTCACACCTCTGGATAAGAAGGCTGACAAGAAGTACCAATTGGACAGAAAAGGGTCTGAATTCCTCTATTCTCACCCTGATTATCAGAGTATAGTCCAACAGGCAGCCTGTGAGAAGGCGAGGGTTCCTTTATCCTCTCTTCAACCTGAGGAGGATTCAAGGAAATGTTGAAAAAAGGGTATTTAGTTGCCTCTCTGGGGGTCAGACAAGCTAATTACCAGGCCTATGCTGCACAGTATCAAAAGACACTGTGGCAGTCTGTTTTGGCCATGTCAGAGAAGGTTCCCTCTCCTATCTCTGATGACCTAGCAGGAACAGCCAGGTTTGGACTGGAAGCATCCAAATACCAGTTCCAGATGGCAGCAGATGCCAACGATAATGCTGCTAGGATTATGGCTCTGACTGTGGCCCTGAGAAGGTTTGCGTGGCTAAGGGCTACAAATTTAATACAGGACACCCAGGCTAAGGCCATGGACTTTCCTGTACAAGATCATGCTCTCTTTGGCAAACAGACCGAAGAATATATGAAAAAGGTGGATGAATACAAAACCACCTATAAGAGTAATTAATTCATCCAAAGACAGGCCTACTACTTCTTATAGGCCTTATGGAAGGGGAGGTAGAGGAAGGTCCAATGGTAGGCCCTTCTATCAGCCTCAAGCTGTTTCACAGCTGCAGCTATACCCACAGCAGACTGGGTATTATAGGGTCAGGGGTAGGAGGGGCTCAGGGAAGGGTTCCCAATCCACCCAGACTCAGGCCCCACCGAAACAAAATCCCTGACTCCGTTGCCAAGGCTGCCTCCCTAATACTAGTAGGGGACAGACTGGCTCACTTCTTTCAGACCTTGCAGGCCATAACCACAGACAAGTGGGTATTGGAATTAGTGAGCCAGGGACTCTCTTTGAGTTTCAAATCCTTCCCTCCCCTGAAGTCAAGGCTGTTCAAACTAGTCTCCCTTCTTGATGAACAGCTCCTAGAAAAGGAGGTACAGACCCTGCTCAGCATAAAAGCAGTGGAGCAGGTGCCAGCCCTTCAGAGGGGCAGAGGGTTTTACTCCCCTGTAGTTTCTTACCAAAAAGAAAAATGGGAAGTGGTGGCATATTCTGGACCTAAGACATCTGAACAAATATCTGGCAAAGCCAAAAGTCAGGATGGTGACCATATCTATAATTTTACCTGTCATCCAGCAGGGAGACTAGTTGGCATCTCTAGATTTAAAATACACCTATTTCCACATCCCCATAAGGGAGTCTCACAAAAAATATCTCAGGTTCAGACTCCCTTCAGGTCATTACCAGTTCTCAGCCCTGCCCTTCGGTTTCACCTCAGCACCAAGGATACTCACAAAATGATATTTTTTGTGAGACTCCCTTATGGAGATGTGGAAATAGGCATCTTTTAAATCTAGAGATGCCAACCAGTATTCACAAAAGAGGAGATGGGGGAAGTGCCTAATCCAGTTAACAGAAGCACTCTGGATAGGGGCGTTGATCCCAGTCCTTTCACAGAAGAAAGGGTTCTGAAAGACCTCCTAAAACTGAAGGTGGACAATGCAGTGGGGCTTGATGGAATTCACCCCAGAATTCTAAAAGAATTAAAGGGGGAACTAGTGAAACCACTGACTACAATTTTTAACAAATCATGGGAAGATGGTGTGGTATCTGAGGACGGGAGGAAGGCGGATGTGATTCCCCTTTACAAAAGTGGGACCAAGACAGAGGCAGGAAACTACAGACCTGTCAGTTTGACCTCTGTGGTAAGGAAAGTGATGGAACCACTTCTGAAGGAAAGAACTGTTGAGTACCTAGAGGCCAGTGGGGCACAGCACCCAAGGCAGCATGGGTTCACAGCGGGATGGTCATGTCAGATGAATCTAATTGATTTCTTTGACTGGGTGACCAAAGTAGTAGGCCAGGGAGGGGCTGTGGACATTGCCTACCTAAACTTTAGCAAGGCATTTGACACAGTCCCACACAAACGATTAATAGTCAAATATACCAGCCTGGGAGTGGGTCCCAGGGTGGTAGTGTGGGTAAAACATTGCCTAGACAACAGGACACAGAAGGTAATTGTAAATGGAGTCCACTCTGAAGAAAGAAGGGTTACTAGTCGGGTACCGCAGGGTTCAGTACTGGGTCCAGTCCTTTTTAATGTCTTTATAAGTGACACTGCAGAGGAACTGGAAGGAAAAGTATGCCTCTTTGCAGATGACACAAAGATCTGCAACAGGGTTGATACACAAGGAGGCGTGGAAAGAATGAGAAGTGACTTGGCAAGGTTGGAGGAATGGTCAGAAGTATGGCAGTTTGGATTCAATGCAAAGAAGTGCAAAATAATGCACCCGGGAAACAAAAACCTAGGGGAAGATTACTCAAAAGGGTGGGAGGTAGTAACAACAACAAAAATGGAAAGGGACCTGGGGGTAATCATATCAGATGACCTTAAGGTTAGCAACCAATGTGAGAAGGCAGTAAAGAGGGCTGGGGGGATACTGGGATGTATAGGGAGAGGCATCACCAGCAGAAAACAGAAAGTTGTTATCCCTCTGTACAGACAGTTGGTGAGACCCCATCTGAGTACTACGTCCAGTTCTGGAGACCCCATCTCCACAAGGACATAGACAGGATAGAGGCAGTCAGAGGAAGGAAACTAAAATGGTGCAGGGTCTGCAAGAGAAGCCATACAAGGAGAGACTAAAGGAGCTTAATATGTATACCCTTGAGGAAAGGAGGGAGAGGGGGGAACATGATAGAAACTTTTAAGTACCTCAGTGGAATCAACAAAGTACAAGAGGGCATCTTTCAGAAAAAGAGATGTGCAAGAACAAGGGGACACAATTTGAAGATGGGAGGGAGGTTCAGGGGCAATGTGAGGAAGTATTTTTTCACAGAGAGGGTGGCGGATGCATGGAACAGCCTTCCTGAGGAGGTTGTGGGGTCTAAAACTGTGGGAGAATTCAAGAATGCATGGGACAGGCATAAGGCAATTGTTGTGGGTAGGAAGAAATAGGCTGTTGGTTAACTAGGATCTGCAGCTTATCCTGTAGGTAGGGAAATGGGCAGACTAGGTGGGCCAAGCAGTCCTTATCTGCCATCAAAGTCTATGTTTCTATGTCTATACCTGGCAGTGGTAGTAGCAGTCTTAAGAAAACTAGGAATTACAGTTTTTCCTTATCTCGACGACTGGCTGATAGTGGGAAAGTCATTTCAGCAGGTGCAAGCACACCTGGAAATAAAAAATCTGTTACATTCTCTTTGCTTCCTGCTAAACCAGGAAAAGTCCATCCTCACACCGGCTCAAGTCCTGCATTTCAATGGAGCAGAACTGAATACCTTAAAAGGAAGAGCTTTTCTTCCAGAGGACAGAGTTCAGTCTATACTGCAACTGATTGCCTCATTCAAGTTGGGAAAGCCATGTCCTGCAAGAAGATACTTGCAAATACTGGGACACATGGCTGCAGCAACAGGAGTGGTCTTGGGAGCAAGACTTCCAATGGAAGACATCCGGTTTCATCTACAAACACACTGGTGCCAAAGAAAAGACCATATGTCAAAATTGAGTCCTGTAACAAAATCTGTGATCCAGACCCTACAGTGGTGGACAGATGTCCACAATCTAAGGGCAGGAGTTCCCTTTCAGAGGGAAAATCCCTCAGTCATTCTTACAACAGATGCTTCTCTGTTAGGATGGGGTGCTCATATAGGAGAGCACACTACCCATGGCACTTGGTCAAGTGTGGAGTCTCTCCTCCACATAAATCTGCTAGAGCTCCGAGCAGTATTTCTGGCTCTAAAATGTTTTTCTCAGTTGCTACAGGGCAAGGTGGTGCAGGTCAGGGCAGACAACACCACTACAATATTTTACATAAACAAGTAAGGGGGAACAAGGTCGGATTCCCTGTGCACAGAGGCCATGAAAATCTGGGCACTGGCTTACTCTCTAAAAGCTTCCTTGCAAGCCATTCATGTACCAGGCAAGGACAATACCCTGGCAGATGCCTTAAGCAGGATCAACCAGGCACATCACAAATGGTCTCTGAACAGACAGGTACTGGACTCAGTGTTCAGACGATGGGCCACTCCAGAGGTAGATCTCTTTGCCTCTCACGATAATCACATGTTGACACTATTTTGTTGCAGACCACCAGTCAGGGGTACAATTCCCCTGGACACCTTATTCCTGGACTGGTCAGGAAAGCACCTACTTGCCTTCCCTTCCTTCCCTCTCATCTTCAGAGTGCTACTCAAACTCAGGTCACAGTCTGTGTCCATGATACTAATAGCACCAGACTGAGCCAGACAGCCATGGTACCCCCTTCTACTGTCAGTGTCAGTGTCTACACCAATCCTCCTACCCAGGAGGCACAATCTTTTAACTTCCCACCAAGGGAAGATCCGGTACCCGAACCGCAGGTCTCTCAGGCTCAAGGCACGGCTCTTGAGGACTTAGAGTTTGCAAACTTACAACTTTCTCAAGCTGTTCTGGATATCCTAAAAGGATATAGGAAACCATCTGCTAGGAAAACCTATAATGCAAAATGGAAAAGGTTTTCTGTTTGGTGTGATGCCAAACATATTTCTCCCTTCCGGCAGAAATCCCAATGCTGTTAGAATATCTTACTGATTTGCACTCACAAGGTTTGAAACACACAGCTCTGAAGGTGCATCTGGCATCGATTTCATCTTTTATTTCTGCAGGAAAAACTGTTTCCCTTGCATCTAATCCCATTTTCAAAAAGTTCTTTAAAGGACTGTGTCACTTACACCCTCCTATTAAAGAACCAGTTCCAGTATGGGATCTGAACATTTGCATTGCTCCGCTCATGAAACCTCCATTCGAGCCAATGTATTCAGCACATTTGCAGTATATCACATGGAAAATGGTGTTTTTGTTAGCAATCACTTCTGCTAGGAGAATAAGTGAATTGCAAGCATTATGTGTGGAAAAGGATTATTTATCTTTCCATAATGATAAAGTAGTACTTCGAACTAATAGGTTTCTTCCCAAGGTGGTTTCTGATTTCCACTTGAATCAGTCCATGACATTGCCAGTCTTCTTCATAGAACATACCAGTCCAGGAGCGCGCAGACTCCATAGTCTGGATGTAAAAAGGGCATTGAGTTACTATCTGACCCACACCAAGGATCACAGAGGTGATACACAACAACTTTTTCTCACTTATGGGGATGTGGGAAAGGGCACCACAGCTTCCAAGAGATCAATCTCTCACTGGATAGTTCAATGCATTCAATTTTGTTACACAAAATATGGAAAACAGGCCCCAGCAGGCCTCAGGGCCCACTCTACTAGGGGCACAGCTGCTTCTATAGCAGTGTAACCCCTTTGTTACCCGGGGTTACTAGAATCCCAGTAAGACCTAGTGGTAGGCAGGGAAGGCAGCTTGTGAAACTCCAGTTAAATGGGTTTCACACTGTCTCACTCTGTCCTCAGTCACAGCTGAGACTAGAGGGATGACATCATTATAGAACTGTCGCAGCTGCATGAGCCACATTTGGAATCTTCAGCTCAGAGTAAGTTTAGAACCTTGGGAATTCAAGGTCAGTCTTCAGTTTGTCCTTAAGCAAACAAGAAGGACACCAGTAGTTGTCTGTTTACCCCTCCCTCGGGGTGAGAAAAAATATTTGTGGGTTCCAGGGCAATCCCTTCTCCCACCTGGGAAGAAAGCTGCCTGTTTTAATTTAAGTTCAGTCTGTTCATGTGTAACAGCAAAGGTTACAGTTTTTCGCCTGTGGGGCACCTGCAAGAATGGGTGAGTGTTTGGCCCCATTGGAAGAGCAAACAACTTCTTTTCTTCAGTTGGATTTCAAGTATTGGGACTGCTATTTGGGAGGACTATGTCAACTAGGACAAACAAATAGAGCAGTCATCTGTTTAAAGATGTTAATGGATTTAAAGTTCACTGTAGAGGGTGCTTCAGGTCATCACCGTCAATCTACATTTAAAGTCTAAAGTTCTGTGTGTCCAGAGAAATGGCGGGTATGGGCTGTGGGAGCTGGAGGTGGGAAAACTCCCATCTTTAGTAACCAGGTCCACCTCTACAGATTTCTTCTGTGTTTTGCTACTTGCCTCATGCGCGGCCAGTGATGGGTGGGTACCCAGGCGTGGGTGCATAACTTGAAAATCTCTCTAGGAGTCACAGACTCTAAGTGGTGTGGGGAGCCACAGGATGTGAAAATTACTCCTTGTTGGATGGAGTCTCCTTGTTGGATGGGAGTTTCGAATTGGAAATCGAAAACAAAATCTCTAGGAGTACAGACTTCAAGTGATATTAGGAGCACAGTTTGGGAGCCTCCTTGTTTGATGGGATGTCTTTCCAAGTAGAGTTTGGGTTCATCGCCAAGTGGACCGTCAGTGAGTGGCGACGGGGGCGGACCAGTGAACTATGTTCAATGCGCATGCAAAGTCTGGGCTGAGTGCCTGGTGGGTCCAAAGCCAGACAACTGTTGTATTGTGTTCATTCCTCAAATGGACCGCTGTGTTTAACCTCTAATCTGCATTACAGTTACATAGCCCTGTGGGAGACCATGCAGTGCTTTGTTTATGTTCAGTGAGTTAATAAATAAAGCCACACTGAAAAATCCCAATTCTGGTTCTGGACATTACAGTTATTGCTTCCTGTAGTAGGATTTACTTGGGTGCCCCTGTGCAGAGTAGCCAAACCTAGGTCTCTTGTGCCAGGTAACCTTATCCTTCCCCGAACCCGTAGATAGCATATGTATATCCATGTTACAAAAATGGACATATGGGTTACAGAAATGGAGGCACCACTTTGGATTTGTTTGGGAAGGAAGGTGCTTGGGCAAGTAGGCTAGCATTTTGGCTATCTGGCAGTCGGTAGCCCAAAAAAGTTGAAGCAATTTCCCTAGTGTGTGCTGTGTGCTGTGAATCTTGTGCTGCTGTTTAAAAATGCCAACTGTTTACCAAGGAGCTGTAAAGCCAAAGTGTGTGTCCTTGTCCTGCATCAACATAGTTTACAGCGTTTGTCAGTTTTAAAATAAAGTTCTGTGAAGGAAAGTGTGGAAAACTAGGGGTAGCAACAGAGAAATTATGCCCTGGACATTGGAAATGCTTTCTGTGCAATACTAGAGACTGCAGAGTTAATGGCAATGTTACATGGTTGAAATGGGCTCCCGCCATGGAGTCAGTTGGAAAAAAAAAAGTGCATCTTTCAGTTTAAATTTGCCTGCTCGACGATCGCCGTGAGGAAGGAGCCTACGTGAGAAGAAGAGGCTCATTTGCATGGCGTTGTGTGGTTGGTCAGTTTGCCATTAGTCCGCCTCTCAGCCAGCTCTTATGTGTCTGCTTCAGCATTCGAGAGGGAGACAGAGAGTAGTGCGTGTACTGGCAGTGGAGGAGCATTCGCGAAGTGTTCAAAGTGCTGTAAACAGTAGAAAAGTGACTTTCCAGTTAAAAATCGGGCTCAACCCGCTTATCGATCATGGGATCAGTGAATTGTGTGGTTAATACTACGATCGCGGAGACTGCCCGCCCGTTTGAAATCCGAGGCCTTCAAAATCTAGCTGCAGGCCGTTTTACACCATTGCAGCAATCTGCTTCAATAACAGTGAGTAAACGATTTAAAACTGCTCAAATCAGTGATTTTCAGTAATGCCATATAAAATGTGTGCAGCTGTATAGTCGCTTTGCAAGTAGCGATTGTGTGATGTCCTGCTGGCAAGTGCAAGTCTGTAAAGCCATTAAATGTGTGCATAGCAATGAAAGTAGCCTCAGTTTAAAGTTTGCAGCCAGAGAGAGACTGTGGGTTGTAAAATAAGTGCAACACTAGTAAAAGCAGGCAATCCTGTGCTGAAACCTGAAGTTTTAAAAGGGACTGTAATTAAATGAATGTTGCCAGCAAGTGAAAAGTCCAAGGAAAATCCTGTAAATGTGTGAACAGCCAGAACAGAGCAAGTTGTGCAGTTTGAAATAAAAGTTATTAGTAGCTGATGTAAATCGGGTGCGCAGTGGCTTGACCCAGAGTCTGAATGTTGATGCACAGGAGTGCTGCCGCCGCCATTACAGGGTGGGGTAGTAAAGTAAACACAGCAGCAGAGGAGCCATTTTAAAGCTACAGAGTGTGTTCATTAAAGTGGGACTTTCAGTTACAGTGAACTTTTGTTTGTTTTTCTGCAGTTATGGCCTCAGGACCAGCTCGTTACCCGGATCATGCCCGGGTTGCAGTAACAGCAGCACTAAATAGATTGAGAGATATTGAAAATTGGTGCTATAGAGGGCAACTCCCTCCTGATGTGGCAATTCCTAATTATCCAGTGCGTGTATGCCAGATGTGCTTGAGTGCTGGAAGGGATGTCTTCATGATTCCTCACTGTGCTGGTTGTCTACAAAAATATGGTTTGTATAAAGTGCCTCAAATTCGTTTGGCTCCCACATGGACACAACTTCAAGAATCTGCAGTTGGCAGCACACAGCATCAGGCGGAGCCTGTGGAGGAAGGTCCCCTGGGGGAGTGTGGCACAAAGTTAGAGAGTGCAGAATTAGAGACTGAAGCTGAAATTGAAGCACTGGATGCTGGATCTCAGAAAGCAAGTTCAGATAAAGCATCAATAGTCCCCTGGGTGGGGGGGCCTAGCCCAAGTCTCGACGGTGAAGATGAGATGCGGGAGGCCTTTGAATGGGAGGTGTCGACCTCTGCTCCCAGTGATGAATGGATAGTCTCAGAGGTGAGAACTACTGCTCACTCCTGGGCTCAGATCCTCAGTGAAGAGGAAGATGAGGGGGGACCTATGTGGCCTTGTGAGAAAGGAATGGGTACACAGCCTCAAGCTCTTGCCTCAGAAGAATGTGTTCAAGAAGGTGGTGATGCCACTGCCCTGGCTTCACCAGAAGAAGAAGTCAGGGATCCGTTTTTAATTTCATTGAGGATGTGAAGCTGGCAGAACCAGGACTGGCCACCCCCAAGCCAGGCCAGTGGTCTCAGATTGACCAAAGCAAGTAAAGAGGAGAGACTGGTTCGTAGAAAGGCCAATGAAATCTTTGGTATGAACTTTCCTACCTTTCCTCGGAGAGTCTGGGAGGAGATTGAGAACTGCAGGAAATCCTGGATCTGGGATGAAGCAATGAAATGTGCATCCTGGGGCTAACCAGCATGTGAAGAATAGACTGTTCCACGAAAAGTATACACAGTGGAAGAGAGGCAGGACACTGTTTATGGACAGAGTGAGAATAATGGACGGAGAGGGACGCGAAGTCTTTCACTGTGTGAATTATGTGCATCCAGATGGAGTAATAATTCAAGCCCCTGACCCCCTCTACTATTGGCCTCAGTGCAAGGACCTCCCAGTAATTAAGCCCGAGCCTACAAAATGGAGAGCCGAGCAGTGGTAGTCAATACTGCCACATCTACACTGTGAAGTAACCTTATTGAACTGCCAATATGAATAAACAAGAACTCAGGTGCCCCATATTCTTCAGTCCACAGTGTACTGCCCTATCCAGCAACCATCTACTGGTACCACCAGATGACTTCAGATCCAGAGAGGACACCAGCCCAGCTGTTTTCCTGTTCATCGCCTGGTAATCAGATGACGGCGGACCAGCTGTTTCTCTTTTTGTTCCTGTTCTAAGGTTCCTTCTCCAGTTATGACATCAGCCCAGCTGTTTCCAGATGTGCACTCCTGTGGGTTCCCGGAAGATGTCCGCCCAGCTGTATCAGAAGAAATGCTGCCAGGGAGAGTCTTCGGCAGGGACCAGGTTTGTGACGTTCGAATACTTCAAGAGGCTGGTGAGTCAGAAAAATTCTTTTTATTCTATCTTTATGACATTGCAATACACACCTTACACTACAGACTTCAAACAGTGTGTGAACTGTCCGCAAAGACTCTCCCCTTCATGATTATTGTCTTAAAGAACTGTGCTTCACGGGGCTCCGGCCCAGGAGAGACTCTTTAATGGACTGGCCTTCAGGCCTTGTAGTCACTAGTGGGACATTTAGGGCATTCCATCCCCCCTAAAGGTGTATTATTACCAATGTCATTGTACTTTAATGTAAATACTGTTTTCTACCTTTTCTAAAAAAAAAAAAAATATTTTTCTCTTTTTGAGATTGTTTAGTGTTCTGTTTTTTCTGTGTGGTAAGGGTTGTTGTTGTCACTGTTGTTGTTTAGGTAGATCGTAAATGCAGATTAGGGTGTGTTTTTTTTGTTTTGTTTTTGTCTTTTCTTACAGGTGTTCCTGGAGGACAGAAGAGAAGACAAGAAGAGGAGGAGGGGCTCATTGGAGTCCCTCGTCAGTGCTTATGGTGTAGAATTTAAATGTACTGTGTTATTATTGCTAATGGTTGTAGTTGCA
Organism: Neoceratodus forsteri; assembly: GCA_016271365.2. Taxonomy (NCBI): domain Eukaryota; kingdom Metazoa; phylum Chordata; order Ceratodontiformes; family Ceratodontidae; genus Neoceratodus; species Neoceratodus forsteri. Next base: position 156,927,537 of record JADMNL010000031.1, on the reverse strand, counting down.
AGCTGCCCAAGGTCGGGGAGGTCCCCGGGTTTTTGTTTTTGTTTGGAATATTATGTTAGAGACAGATAGGTTTTCCTTAGAGGGTTAGAGGGGATAGACAGGCTGTGATCCTGAGCGGCCGTAGGGATTGCAGTACTGATCTATCAGGGCTATGCTCTGGACAGTTTACCAGAGCCACTAGGTGTCCATAGTAAGTGGATAGAGTAGAGGCTGATATGTCAGCTATAGGCCTCCCTAGGCCCTTAGTGTTGCCTACCTGTGCTTGCACATGGTAGAGAACCTGATCACCCCCCTCCATGAGTAGCACATAGGGTGGGATGGCCCTAAGGCCAGGTGCATAATGACTGGGGACAGTCATTTTCCTGGTCAAGGCGAGTGTAACCCCTTTGTTACCGGGGTTACTAGAATCCCAGTAAGACCTAGTGGTAGGCAGGAAGGCAGCTTGTGAAACTCCAGTTAAATGGGTTTCACACTGTCTCACTCTGTCCTCAGTCACAGCTGAAACTAGAGGGATGACATCATTATAGAACTGTCGCAGCTGCATGAGCCACATTTGGAATCTTCAGCTCAGAGTAAGTTTAGAACCTTGGGAATTCAAAGTCAGTCTTCAGTTTGTCCTTAAGCAAACAAGAAGGACACCAGTAGTTGTCTGTTTACCCCCCTCCCTCTGGGGGTGAGGAAAAATTATTTGTGGGTTCCAGGGGCAATCCCCTTCTCCCACCCTGGGAAGAAAGCTGCCTGTTTTAATTTAAGTTCAGTCTGTTCATGTATAACAGCAAAGGTTACAGTTTTTCGCCTGTGGGGCACCTGCAACGAATGGGTGAGTGTTTGGCCCCATTGGAAGGGGCAAACAACTTCTTTTCTTCAGTTGGATTTCAAGTATTGGGGACTGCTATTTGGGAGGACTATGTCAGCTAGGACAAACAAATAGAGCAGTCATCTGTTTAAAGTGTTAATGGATTTAAAGTTCACTGTAGAGGGGGTGCTTCAGGTCATCCACCGTCAATCTACATTTTAAAGTCTAAAGTTCTGTGTGTCCAGAGAAATGGCCGGGTATGTGCTGTGGGAGCTGGAGGTGGGAAAACCCCCCATCTTTAGTAACCAGGTCCACCTCTATGGATTTCTTCTGTGTTTTTGCTACTTGCCTCATGAGCTTGGCCAGTGATGGGGTGGGTACCCAGACGTGGGTTGCAACTTGAAAATCTCTCTAGGAGTTGCAGACTCTAAGTGGTGTGGGGAGTCACAGGATAGGAAAATTACTCCTTGTTGGATGGGAGTCTCCTTGTTGGATGGGAGTTTCGAATTGGAAGTACGAAAACAAAATCTCTCTAGGAGTCGCAGACTTCAAGTGGTGTGGGGAGCCACAGTTTGGGAGCCTCCTTGTTTGATGGGATGTCTTTCCAAGTAGAGCTTGGGTTCATTCGCCAAGTGGACCATCAGTCGAGTGGCCGGCAGGGGAGCCGGGCCAGTCGGGCTATGTATCCAATGCGCATGCAAAGTCCGGGCTGAGTGCCTGGTAGGTCCAAAGCCAGACAACTGTTGTATTGTGTTCATTCCTCAAATGGACCGCTGTGTTTAACCTCTAATCTGCATTACAGTTACGTAGCCCTGTGGAGGACCATGCAGTGATTTGTTTATGTTCAGTGAGTTAATAAATAAAGCCACACTGAAAAATCCCAATTCTGGTTCTGGACATTACAGTTATTGCTTCCTGTAGTTGGATTTACTTGGGTGCCCCTGTGCAGAGTAGCCAAACCTAGGTCTCTTGTGCCAGGTAACCTTATCCTTCCCCGAACCCGTAGATAGCATATGTATATCCATGTTACAAAAATGGACATATGGGTTACAGCAGCATCTAGAGATATCACTTTAGTGGAGATCTGTAAAGCTGCTACCTGGAAAACAGTACACACATTTACTAAACATTATAGTTTGGACTTGCAGTCCAAGAGTGATGCCAGGTTTGGCACAGCAGTTCTGAAGAGTCTCTTTCCTAAATAGGTTCTCTGCCCACCTCCAAAGGTACTGCTTTAAAGTCTGAGGTAGGTCTGATACCATAATCATTAGTATCAGCTGTAGGGTGTAGTTATAGTGTATAGTTGTTTGTATCAAGCAATTTGTTAGCTTGAGTATTTTTAAATAGGTTGCCTTGTGGGCTTCCTCGAAATCTGAGACATTGATACGATGCGCAGCAGAAGAGGGCAGCAGTTTGAATAATTGTCATGTGCCAATGATTCCATCATTAGCATATAGTTCCATTCTCCTGGCAGTTCTACTGAGCAGGCTAACTGCAAAGAGTTATGAATATGGAAGAATACATTGGAAGAAACAAGATTACTAAGGTGAGTAATTTTTTCATGGAGATGATGGGGTTAACACCCACAAAAACCCTCCTCCTCTCAGTGTACAAGTTCTTCAAGAAAGATGCCTTGAAACTCCTGCAGACACCAAACTCCATTATCCCCCTCAACAGGAGAATGGATAAGAAATACCAGTTGGATAGGGAAGGAGCTGAATTCCTTTTTTCCCATCCAGATCACTAGAGGGTAATACAGCAATCAGCCTGTAACAAAGCTAGGGTCCCTCTGTCCTCGCACCTTCTGGAAAAGGGCTCCAGGAAAATAGATAGTATAGCCAAAAAAGGCTATTTGTCAGCCTCTCTGGCTATTCGACAGGCTAATTTCCAGACCTATGTTGCCCAGTACCAAAAGTCATTGTGGCAGTCAGTTTTGGCTATGTCCCAGAAAGCCCCTCACCTTGTCAGATGACCTGGCTGAAACTGCCAGGTTGAGGTTACAGGAGGCTAAGTACCAATTCCAAATGGCTGCTGACACAAATGACACTGCAGCCAGATGGATGGCAAACACAGTGGCACAGAGGAGGTTTGCCTGGCTCAGGGCCACAAACCTTAGTCAGGATACCCAGTTCAAGGCATTGGATTTTTGCCTGGAAACATAGAAACATAGAATTTGATGGCAGTTAAGGACCACTTGGCCCACCTAGTCTGCCAATTTCCCTACCTACAGGATAAGCTGCAGATCCTAGTTAACCAACAGCTTATTTCTTCTTGCCCCCCCACAAGAATTGCCTTATGTCTGTCCCATGCATTTTTGAATTCTCCCACAGTTGTAGACCCCACAACCTCCTCAGGAAGGCTGTTCCATGCATCCACCATCCTCTCTGTGAAAAAATACTTCCTCACATTGCCCCTGAGCCATTCCCCCTCTATCTTCAAATTGTGTCCCCTTCTTCTTGCACATCTCTTTTTCTGAAAGATGCTACCCTCTTGGACTGTTGATTTCACTGAGGTACTTAAAAGTTTCTATCATGTCCCTCCTCTCCCTCCTTTCCTCAAGGGTATACATATTAAACTTCTTTTGTCTCTCCTCATATGGCTTCTCTTGCAGATCCTGCACCATTTTACTTGCCTTCCTCTGGACTGCCTCCATCCTGTCTATGTCCTTGCAGAGATGGGGTCTCCAGAACTGGACGCAGTACTCCAGATGAGGTCTCACCAACTGTCTGTACAGAGGAACAACAACTTCCTGTTTTCTGCTGGTGGTGCCTGTCTCTATACATCCCACTATCCCCCCAGCCCTCCCTACTGCCTTCTCACATTGCTTGCTAACCTTAAGGTCATCTGATATGATTACCCCCAAGTCCCTTTCCATTTTTGTTGTTGTTACTACCTCTCCCCCATTGTGTAATCTTCCCCTGGGCTTCTGTTTCCCAGGTGCATTATTTTGCACTTCTTTGCATTGAATCCAAGCTGCCATACTTCTGATCATTCCTCCAATCTTGTCAAGTGCCTTCTCATCCTTTCCACGCCTCCTTGTGTATCAACCCTGTTGCAGATCTTTGTGTCATCTGCAAAGAGGCATACTGTTCCTTCCAGTCCCTCTGCAATGTCACTTATAAAGACATTAAAAAGGACCGGACCCAGTACTGAACCCTGTGGTACCCCACTAGTGACCACTCTTTCTTCAGAGTGGACTCCATTTACAATTAGCTTCTGTGTCCTGTTGTCCAGCCAATGTTTTACCCAGACTACCAGCCTGGGACCCACTCCCAGGCTGGTTAATTTGATTATTAATCTTTTGTGGGGGTCTGTGTCAAATGCCTTGCTAAAGTTTAGGTAGGCCATGTCCAGAGCTCCTCCCTGGTCTACTGCTTTAGTCACCCAGTCAAAGAAATCAATTAGATTCATCTGACATGACCTTCCCGCTGTGAACCCATGCTGCCTTGGGTCCTGTGCCCCACTGGCCTCTAGGTACTCAACAATTCTTTCCTTCAGAAGTGATTCCATCACTTTCCCTACCACAGAGGTCAAACTGGCAGGTCTGTAGTTTCCTGCCTCTGTCTTGGTCCCACTTTTGTGAAGGGGAATCACATCCACCTTCCTCCAGTCCTCAGGTACCACACCATCCTCCCATGATTTGTTAAAAAGGGTAGTCAGTGGTGTCACTAGTTCTCCCCTTAATTCTTTTACAATTTTGGGGTGAATTCCATCAGGCCACATTGCATTGTCCACCTTCAGTTTTAGGAGTTTTTTCAGAACCCTTTCTTCTGTGAAAGGACTGGGATCGAGTCCCACTATCCAGAGTGCTTCTGTTAACTCATTCTATCTTATTGTCACTTAGAATGTTCAGGTACCCTCTGCCTCCTGCTAGAACACCTGTGTTCCTGAAGGGGTTTTAGATCTGCAGCATTCATACAAACACACTGTGCTTAAACCTACATATCTTAAAAACCATACATCCAATTTTAAAACTGTAAAAAAAGAAAAGTTTTTCAGGACAAAACATTTTTGAAAATGAGTGAGGTTTGGTAATGTCTATTTAACTGGATTTAATGCTGTGTAAGGTTATTTTCATATTTTAATAAATTCTGATGATTTTATCTAAATATAATTATGCTCTGTTTACTTAGTCACACAAAAATATTAAATTTCTGTAAAACTGTTGGTTAAAATTGTTAAAAATGTACAATAAACATCTGTCATTGTCTAAATATAAATTTTGCAAGTTTTTTACCATTTTTTTAGTCAGAAAACAATATCTGAATCTCTTGTTATTACAGTTTGAGTTTTTGTTCCACTCCACTGGTTGGAATTTTTGCAGTGTCTAATTCTTCTTAAAATTTTAGTTTATGAATCTGATTATCATTTTTTTTGTTTGTTTTTCCCCTAGTTTAGTAAGAACATATTTATACATTACCTTAGAAGGACATAGGAAGTGATGCAGGAAGGAAGTGATTTGTGAGGTCAAGTGATGTAAATAGGAAGAACACTTCCACTGTAGGTCAGTGAGCTGATACAGGACATGGATACATTTTTAGTGCTGGAGGTCTCTCTATGATTAATTGCATATTTGCTGTAGTTAAAATGTGTAATTTCATTGAAATAAAGTAATTTATTTTTGTAATAAAATTCTATAATAAGTATAGGAAACTGTATTTTATTTGTGCAGTTTGCTCTATCATACTGTAAATGAAGCATTATATTGCTCATGTAAATGTTCACAGTCTTTCAGTAAACATCAAGTTACATAAATGTGTGTATTATTTAATTTCCTGGCATAGTTTATTTTTGGGGGTTGTATTATGGGATGCTTTAAGGTGAGGGAATGACTGTATGATGAAGCACTGTGTGTTAGTGGCTGGGGGGGTGTCCTGCATTTATAATACATGCTCAGATGCACGTCATAGTTCTGGGGAAATGAGAGGGGCTGTATGCATGCAATAATGGTGCTAACAGACATTGTAGATACATTATGGGTATACGTATGGGATGATGAAATTGTTGAAAAGGCACTGGTAATTTGGGGTATACTGTGTCTTGGGGAAGGGGGTGGGTCTGCCTGTACCAAGGAATGATGCTCATAGGCACTGCAGTCATTTTGTGTCATGAATTGGCACCCGTCCTTGGAGTATACTCAGTTGTAGGGAAGCAGGTGGGGCTGCCTGCACCTGGTAATGGAGTTCTTATGCCATGCAGAGACATTGTGGGTACACATACAGGGTGATGACATGGGCATCTGTAAAGTTTGTGTACTATGTGCTGTGTCACATGGTTTGCCTGCATACACATGTGATATGTTGCAGCATTCAGCATGGTGCACTGTGTGGGTGGGAAGGACTGTGGGTATGCTTGCACCATAGAGTGATGCTTATTGGCACACATGTGTACTATGTGCTATGTTTCATTTGAATGGACTGTATAAGTTATACACTGACACTGATCACATCACAGTGCATCAGAGGTAAAGGCTGGTCTGAAGCATTATGAGCACAAGGAACTAAACAAGTGGTTGTGGAGTGATTCGAACTTGAATAGAACATTACAGTGCATCTGAGGGTAGTGTTGGAATGAATCTTGATGTGCACAATGGACTACACCATGGTGACTGAGGAGGGATCCATATCAGTAATGCACATCACAGAGTGTCAGAGATACAGGTTGGACTGAAGACTGATGAACAGATGGACTAAATCAGTGACTCTGGTGGGATTTGAACCTGAACAGCACTTTACAGTGCAGTAGAGGTTGGGGCTGGACTGACACCAGATCAGTCAATGGACAACATCATTGGCTGTGGAGGGATCTGAACCTGAAATGCACTTCACTGTTCACTACAGTTTGGGGCTCAACTGATGCATGATAAGGAGATAGATTTTGCAAGTGGCTGTGGAGGGATTTGAGGCTGAAGAATACTTTACAGTGCTGCAGAGATTGGGGCTGAACTAATGTAATATGAACTGATGGACTATACCAATGGATGTGGAGGGTTTTGAACATGAAATGCACTTTACAGTGCATTATGGGATTGGTCTGGACTGATGCATGGTTAGTCAATGGGCAACACCATCAGTTGAGGAGGGATCTGAACCTGAAATGCACTTCACTGTTCACTACAGTTTGGGGCTCGACTGATGCATGGTAAGGAGCTAGATCTTACATGTGGCTGTGGAGGGATTTTAACCTGAAGAACACTTTACAGTGCATCAGAGGTTGAGTCTGAACTGACGTCATACGAGTCAATGGACAACACCAATGACTGTGGAGGGATTCAAAACTGATTTGGCCTTTACAGTGCATCAGAGATTGGGGCTGGACTGATGCCAGATGAGTTGAAGGCAACACCATTATTTTTTCATTTTAAACAATCAGCAACTGCAATATTAGGGAGAAAACTCAAGTGCAGAGCATGAGACAAACATGCTACTGACCCTAATCTGCTTATCATCCATAACGCGAGGAGCAACATCCCACATAGATTTTAACATAGCCATAATCTGAACATAAACTCTTTAAAAAGTAACAAAAGGTGCTGAATTCATGTGATCTCATCTAGTACATGCACAAGAAACACTCTCTCCCATCAGGAATGCCAGCTGAATCCATAAAATGTGATCACACAGGATAACCAGAAATTATCCCAAAATGAACAAAGTGACAACTATGAAAACTTTTATCATAAATAAAAACAAATAGCCGGCCCAGTGGCGCAGAGGGCTAAGGCGCTGGTGCCTTACCTCAAACCACACCGGTGACCCGGGTTCGGGAATGGACTCGGGTCACTGGGGGTCGGCGGGGGCAGGAGAGGATTGAGCATCCAAAGGACTGCTCTCCTCCCCGGGGGTGGGTTAGGATGATGCCTCACTCTGTAGCGGCCCCCGGCGGAGACTGGGAGCACTCCAAGATGCGGTGCAACGTCAGGGGAACTAGAAAAATGGAAAAATGTCCCAGATTGGCCAGGATGATGGCAGATGATCTGCCAACACCACCGAAGAACTCTTGAGGAGCCAGACCACCTCGGCAGCACCCTGGGGCTGAGAGAAAGAGTGTGCTGGCTGCCCCACTGGTGCCTTCCCCCTCGGAGGAGAGGGACCCACTTGGTGAAGGGTTACGCTGAGCTACCCCAGAGTTGGCTGCGATTTGAGGTAGGAGATTCCAAGGGAGGACAGTAGGTGGATGTCCAGGATCATGGCTGCCTGAAGGAAGTGGCAGATATGGGGCATGTAGGAGGATAAAGAAATAATGCAAAAAAAATAAATAGAAACAAATAAAGTAAATACAGATTACAAATCAAGGTTTTGGCACCAAAATGAAGTGAGTATTTTAGGATAAGAGCAGCACCTCCATCTTGAAACTAAGTTTCCAGTCACCATGCTCTTCCTGCACCAGTGTGCACTCTGACTGGTTAGTGGAAATAGTGATGTGTACAATAAGCATGGAGGAAGCATGGCAACAGTGAGGATCAATATGACTAAATGGTGCCGCACCACAGAGCTAGGGCGGGTGCAGGTGAGGGCTGCGTGCCCTAACTGAAACATCAAAAAAAAAAAATCACTGTACACTCCAGAGCCCGGATAGCCACTTTCCCTCCAGTGACAGTTGTAAAAAAATACGAGTCCTTGCTTAAATGCTAAATAAGGATTTAGTCTAACGTTTCAGGCACACACATTGAATAGAATAGTGGAAGGCACAACAAAAAGATCTGCGTGCAGGTTCCCTGGTGCTTCAATAACTAAGGCTTCATCAGGGGGATGGTGCCTGCATCTAAGACAATCCCTTTATACCAATTAAATTCAAAATTGATGATGTCAGAAAATCCGACTAATCACAGAGCTCGATTTTTAAATACAGAAATATTCAGCTCACTTAGTGGTATAAATGGACTAATAGTTATAACAATCATGATATCAGTGACAACATGTTGTTGTAGAAAAATACCCCAAAAGACAAAAAAATACAACAAAAGTGGTGACGGCCAATCGGATTGCTCAAATAAAAAAATATATAAGTTATGAAATGAATTATAGTGTCAACCTGATCAGCTTAACATGTTACACTAAAACAAGATGATTTGTTGTTACAAGACAAACTAATGGCAGAATGAACATATTAAACATTTGTCACAGCACATGCAAAAAAATAGTACATTTATTTATTTTGTATTAAGGCTTGTTTTCTCAAAAATAGCCAATGGGAACGCATATTAAATTAGGTAAAATCAGTAAGGCTACGATGTCCCCTATTGGCTGGTACAACTCAATTCATCAAATGTAAACAAATGCTCAAGCTGCACCAAGAGAAAGACATAGACGCCAATCGGCGTCATCAGGCACTACAGCACATGATTTAGGACGCCATATGGCGTCATCAGGAAAAAGAGGTATGTTTTTTATGACGCCATATGACGTCATCAGGATGGAATGAGTTCCCCCTCCTCCTCCTCTTTTGTGAATACTGAGCAGAAGTATTTATTCAGTATCCCTACTTTTTCACTGTCCCTCTCTGCCCAACCACCATCCATTCTATTCAGCCTCACTATCCCTCCCTTTGTCTTTCTACGCTCCCTGTTGTACCTATAAAAGGTTTTATCCCCCTTCTTAATTGAGTTGGCTATCTTTTCCTCAGTTTGGGCCTTTGCTATTCTGACTTCCTTCCCTGCTTCCTTCTGCCTTAACTGGTACAGTTCTCTGTCCTACTCCTGTGTTTCCTTATACTTCCTAAATGCTATCTTTTCTCCCTGACCTTCCCTGCCACCTCTTTTGAAAACCGTAGTGGCTTTTTCTTTCATTTTGATTTGTTTATTTGCTTCACACAAAGGCTTGTTGCCTCTGTGATGGCAGTTTTGATGTTTCCCCATTGTTGCTCCACCCCTCCTTCTAGCCTGTTTGCTAGTGCTTTTCTAAGGCACTCTCCCATCTTGCCAAAGTCAGCCCTCCTGAAGTCCAGTGCCCTCACTTTTGTATGGCTTGACTCTGTAGCTGAGTTTATTGTGAACCACACCTGGAGGGAAATTCTCTTTTTGGGGAGTCCACTGTTGCCTACATGAAGAAGGTGAATGAGTATAAGGCCACTTACAGAAGCACCTCTACCAAAGAGAGAGCTTCCTCATCCACCAGACCTATGGAAGGAGGGGCAGAGGCAGGTCTTTTAATACCAGGCCCTTTTTCCAGACAGTAGCTTTGCCCCAATACCAGCAGTATTCACAATAAGGATACTCCAGGGGTAGGGGTAGAAGGGGCTCCAGGCGAGGGCCTCAGGCCCAACCTCCACCCCAATCTAAACAGAACCCCTGAGGCTCAGGCCGCCTCATCCCTCCCTGTCGGAGGCAGACTGTCCCACTTCCTCCAGGCTTGGCTAAACATCACCACAGACAAGTGGGTCCTGGAGGTGGTGGGTCAAGGTCTGTCTCTGGATTTCAAAACCTTTCCTCCTCAAAAGACCAGGATTTTCAGCTTGCCTTCCCTAGCAGAAAAAGCACTGCTAGAGTCAGAGGTTCAAAACCTGCTACAGCTCAGAGCAGTAGAACCAGTTCCTACCACCCTGAGAGGAAGGGGTTTCTACTTCAGATACTTTCTAACGACAAAGAAAAATGGGGAGTGGTGGCCAATATTAGATCTCAGAGCTTTAAACAAGCACCTGAAAAAAACAAAGTTCAAAATGGTAACTTTGGCATGGATATTGCCAATAATCCAAAAAGGGGACTGGCTGGCATCACTGGACTTGGAAGACACCTATTTCCACATCCCCATAAAGGAATCTTTCAGAAACGACCTAAGATTCAGACTCCCATCAGGCCATTACCAGTTTTCAACCCTGCCTTTTGGCCTTTCTTCAGCCCCAATGGTATTCACAAAGTGCCTAGCAGCTGTAGTGGAACATCTTCAAAGGCAGGGAGTAACTGTTTTTCCATATCTGGACAACTGGCTGGTGGTAGAGAAATCACCAGACCAAGTCAAGCTTTCCCTGAAAATCACCCAAGACCTTCTGGAGTCTCTGGGTTTCATTATCAACAAAAAGAAGTCAGTCCTCATACCTACACAAATATTGCAGTTCATAGGGGTAGGAATCAACACCCTACAGGGCAGAGCCTTCCTGCCTCTGGACAGGGTAAAAAGTCTTCAGTCAATAGCAAATTCTTTCAGACTACAAAAACCAAAAACTGCAAGACAGTTCCTGCAGCTACTGCACCACATGGCTGCTTCCACAGGCACAGTGCAAGGCTCCAGGTTTCGTATGAGAGACATCCAGTTTCATCTCAGGGATCACTGGAGTCAAAAGAAATACCCTTTTTCAAAGCTCATTCCAGTAACAAGGTCCTTGTTACAGGCCCTCCTGTGGTGGAAGAAGGAATCCAACTTAAGATAAGGGATTCTATTTAGAAAGAGTACCCCTCAGTTCTCACAACTGATGCATCCCTCCTGGGCTGGGGTTTCCATTTAGGGGATCACACAACCCAGGGCACCTGGTCAGCTGCAGAGTCCCTTCGGCACATAAACCTGCTGGAACTCACAGCAGTGTTGCTAGCTTTAAAAGCTTTCTCTCCTCTAGTACAGGGCAAGGTGGTACAGATCAGAACAGACAATACCACCACATTATACAATGGTAAGAAAAAATCCTGGACTCTGATTGGTCAGTCTTGGGCTGGACCTGTGATGTTATCTCAGTACAACATCATGGGTCTAGTCTCAGCCTTACTGTGAACCAATGTAGATGATCTTGAGCACATTGACCATTTGCTTGATTGTTTCATCTGCTCTTAAAAAACAAAAAATAATATTCCACACAAAAACATCTTTAAAATGATTTTTATTATTTTGCATAACGAGCCATTGTATAATAGCAATAATGCCCTCCAGGGTGTGTGTCATTTGGGATAACGTCACGCCTCAGTTGTTGGACACACTCGGCCTACGGCCTAGTGCCCAACCACCTGAGGCGTGATGTTATCCCAGCACGGACACACACCCTGTCAGGCATTATTGCTTAAATGTATTACATGCACAAGCAGGGAGGCACCAGGTCAGGCCGCCTCTGCACAGAAACCATGGAAATCTTGGACTCTGGCTTACTCCTTGGGAGTATCCCTACAGGCAATCCACTTGCCAGGGAAGAACAACACTCTGGCAGATGCCTTGAGTCGAATCAACCAAGCCCATCATGAATGGACCCTGAACAGACAGGTGGTGCAGGTTATTTTCAGGAGGTGAGGCACTCCAGAGATAGATTTGTTCATGTCCCACCAGAACCACCACCTGCCACAATACTGCTGCAGACCGCCAGATCAGAGCACACTTCTTCTGGATGATCTAACTCTAGATTGGTCAGGGAGGTACCTGTATGCCTTCACCCCCTTCTCTCTGGTTTTCAGGGTGTTACTGGAGCTCAGATCCCACTCAGCTTCTCTGATCTTGATAGCTCCAGACTGGCCCAAGCAGCCATGGTACTCTCTTCTGCTCTCCGTGTCTGTTACCAAACCGATACTCCTTTCTCGGAGGCACAATCTTTTGACCTCCAATCAGGGAACCTTATTGTATCCAAATCTCAAGTCCCTCAATCTCAAGGCCTGGCTCTTGAGGAACTAAAGTATGTTAATTTATACCTCTCTGAAGCAGTGTTAAATGTTTTAAAAGGTTACAGAAAACCTTCCACCAAGAAAACCTATTCTTCCAAATGGAAAAGATTTTCCCTCTGGTGTTCAGCTAGAGACTTAGTGCCAACTCAGGTTGGAGTCCCAATAGTCCTAGACTGTCTTACTCATTTGCATTCTTAGGGTTTACAACCCAGTTCTTTAAAAGTTCATCTTGCAGCAGTGTCTGCTTACCTTTCTGCTGGAGCGAAGGTAACAATGGCATCAGAACCCATTTTCAGAAGGTTCTTTAAAGGCTTCACTCACTTGTATCCCCCTCACAAGGCACCAGTGCCAGCATGGGACCTCAATGTGTGTCTAGCTAAACTCATGGGCCCTCCCTTTGAGCCCATGGCTACAGCTCATTTAAAATATGTCACATGGAAAACAGTTTTTCTAGTAGCAATAACTTCTGCAAGAAGAATCGGTGAGCTCCCAGGCTCTCTCTATCTATCAGGACTATATCTCATTTCATAGAGATAAGGTAGTCATCAGAATGAATAGAAAGTTTCTCCCCAAGGTGGTTTCAGATTTTCATCTGAAACAATCCATCACTCTTCCTGTCTTTTTCACAGATCATGCCACCTCTGGTGAAAGAAGACTTCATAGTCTGGACGTAAAAAGGGCTCTCAGCTGTTACATGACAGCCACTAAAGACCATAGGCAGGATAGAAAACAGCTATTCCTAACATTTGAGGATGTAGGAAAAGGCAATCCTGCCTCAGAAAGGTCAATCTCTCGATGGATAGTCCAGTGTATTCAATTCTGCTACACTAAAGCAGGTAGGGAGCCCCCAACAGGATTGAGGGCACACTCTATGAGAAGAACAGCTGCTACCCCTAGCAGCTGCCAGGGATATTCCATTAGTGTACATTTGTAAAGCAGCTACCTGGAAAACAGTAGACAGCTTTACAAAGCACTACAACCTGGATATTCTGTCCAGAAGTGATGCTAGGTTTGGCACAGCAGTCCTGCAAAGTCTGTTTCCAAAGTAAGTTCTGTGCTACCTCCTGTGGTACTTCTAGGTAGTCTGCATAAAGTTAGGAATATACTGAACATTACTGGGGTTAGAAGAAAAATTACTTACCATAGTAATCGTGTTTCTTCCCAGTGATGCTCAGATATTCATAACTTCCCTCCCTCCCTTCCACCCCTTCCAGAACTTCAGCCTCTGCACTCCGCATGCTGGTGCCACCGAATCACATTATACCTTACAGTGCATGTTCTCTTGCACCTGGTAACAGTTTTAAATAGAGTTCATTGTGTTTTCTCTTTAGAGTTTTCTCTGATGTTTTGTTCCAAAATGTTTGCTAACTTATATTGTTCCTCCCTTTGGAGGGTGATTATAATTCAAATTTTAAATTTTGGGCAACCCCAATTTTAATAATTAAAATTATTATACTCATTACCTAAAGCCTGACTTTCCAGGCTCCATACAAATCTGAAGAGGTTAGAACACAGGCAGTTGGTAGAGGCAGTGTTTGAAAGATGCTCATGTGCAAAGTGTTCCATCATTTGCATGTGTTCCATCTCTCTGGGCAGTCCAACCCCTCAGGCTTACTGAATAAAGTTATGAATATCTGAGCATCACTGGGAAGAAACAAGATTACTGTGGTAAGTAGTTTTTTCTTAATGGGTGTGAATATAAGCTGCTATACAGCATTTTGCCTGAGAATACAGGTGATGAGGAATTTGGCTCTCTCACCTCTGACTTAGAGTGCTATTCTTCTTACAATACATTTTCAAAGAAAATGTGTGACAAGTTAGTAGTGAAAGGAGAATGACCTCAGACCCCTCCTCTACAAGCAAAATTTTAAAAAAGATCTGGTACTTAACTCCTTCTACAATGATTTTTCTCTGTATCAGTGAGGAAGTACAAAATATGCAACAGCTAGCATCAGCACATGCAGTTTATAAAAATCTGGAGACAAGAGATACTGTTCTATGAAGAGGCTACTTTTCGTACTGTACACCCTTCAATGGGTTCTTGTGTCAGAGGGCTCTATAAGTTTTCAAGTCTCCAGGCACAAGGTACTGTAGGTGTGCAGTGGCTTCTCTTTTTTGGGGCTTCCAGACAGCTAGTCATTGGTCCGTTCCCACCACCCCATCCCCCAGGGCTTACCTCTGCCCCCGGAGTGCATCCTGGCTTACCCCCCAAGGCAGGGCCACTGGGAAGGACCCCACTGCTCTCCAATGAAGGACTGAGGCTAATCCAGGGGGGTCAAGTGCCTTGGAATGCTGTGTGAGGTTTCTGTGGGGCAGACATCCTTCCTGCTCAGCCTGGTCATTTTTACAGGCTGTATTTCCCATGGTGTGCAGTGACGTGGTGGCTGATGGCCAAACATCTGACACCCCCATCCCCCAAGCATGCAAGTGCTAGCTGTCAAACCTCTAGCCTCTGCTAGGGGCCATTTGAGCACCAGGTGTTTCCCCACCCTCCCTCCGGAGGAGAGCCATCTGTAGGATGTTCAATCCTCCTCCTCCTCCTCCTCCTCCTGTCAGCCCTCCAACTCATGGGCTCGCTTCCAAACCCAGGTCATCTGTATCATGAGTGGTAGCGCTACCAATGTGCTGGCAGGCCGGTCAACTTTTCTCACTCTGAAATCAACTCCCTCCTCTTTCTGACTCTCCCCATCCCCTGGCTCTTTGAGGCACCAGTTGAAACTCCAGCCCCTACCTACCTGTTCCTGTTACCCTACCTCCTGACACCCCACTGGGCCAAGCCTTAAGCAGCCTGGTAAGCAGTCAGTTGGGTCCCTGCTCCTGCCTTGTTCCGCTACCACACCACTTCAATCTCCTCCCTCCAATACAATGTCGGATAGCAACCTGCCCTTCAGGTCAATCATCTGTTGTCAACAGTGCGGTGTTCACTGAGTATTGCTGTCACTTCTAAATGTGCACTTGTTGGGTGTTCTTTTTGAGCTGTACTGCACTTTAATTTATACTTATATAAGTTTTGTGTTTATTTAAACTTTATACAAATTTTTAATCAGTGTTGTTCCACAGTTTTTATATTTATGTACTGTGTTGCTGTTTTCCTATGTTCCCCTCCCCCGAGTCACACCTGGAAGTGAGCTTCAGCTCAATGTGCCTCTCCTGGTTACAATCAATAAAAGAAACAATAAATAAATAAATAAAAGTCTCTCTGCAAACAGAACTCTCCTGAGGAACCACCAGACCTGTGCTAGTGGGACTTTGTACAGCCTCTCACCACAAAAGGTAGCAGCTTAAAAAAATACCTTTCCACCTAAAAGCAAAGTAGTACTACCGTACTTAATGAAACATTATTTTATTGTTCAAAAATGCACGTGTTCTACTTTCAAGCCATTTGCAAAGACCACAAAAAATATCAACAGTTTCATGCTAATGTGTTTTCTTAAGGCATAAAAAACTAACAATAGAGGTGCTCATTTTATACAGGTGTAAAAGTGTCACATGACATATCAATTAATTATCACAATACAATACTTAAAGCGACCATAAAAGCAAAGTACACAGCACATGAAAATTAATGAACCCAGATTTTAAACTGCTTATTTCATATGGCCATATCGGTCCTATATATTTACTGTAATGCAGTCCTTAGACAAAGCTCCTTTCCATATAAAATTCAGTCCAGTATTCATAATGGAGAGCTTCATGGATCCATGTATAATCGCACCCATCCAGACACCACAATAGTATAAGACTTCATAATGAAGGTGGAAGTGAATGAACTATAAATGAAATTAAATGCACATATATTATTTCAAGTAATATGTTGAATAAGATCAAATTGTTCATTCAAGCCACTAGGTTTCCTAAACAAATCCAACTTGAACATCCACATGGATTCTTTTCTTAACATTTAATTTCTCAAAATCCTCCCCGTCTTGGGCCAACATTTATCAATACCCATAAATTTAAACTTGTGTGGGATCCAGATTCAATAATATGGTGAGCTAAAGGATTATCCTGGTTCCAATTCTTGATGTCTTTAATATGTTCACCTATCCTAATTTTAAAATTGCAGCTAGTCTTTTCCACATATTGGCTACCACATTCAGATTTAGCCAAATAAATTAGAGCCTCAGTATTGCAATTGAAAAACATGTCTGACTTACAGAAACATTTCCAGATAAGGTATTTGCAAACTTACCCTCTTTCGGTAAGTTCTTACAAAACTTACTTTCTTTTAGTATGTTTATACAAAACTTACTAAACCCACATGTATAATTCCCTTTGGGGAGGGAAGGCAACCAGTTCCTACACATGGACTCTGGTCACCTCTGACAACTAGTGTAACCCAATCCACTATTGTCTTCCTTTTACAAAATACAAATCTGGGCTTCTCCTTGACAAACTGTGAATGATTCAAATCTGCATTTAAAATATGGCTATTTTTTTGTTCTATAACATCATGGAAGAGTTTTACATAGAAGCATAGAATTTGATGGCAGATAAGGACCACTTGGCCCACCTAATCTGCCCATGTTCCCTACCTTCTGTCACACTGTAGGACTGGCTGAATGTGTGGTTACAAAACCCAGCTGCTCTCGACATGCTGTGGAAGGATACAAATACACAGCTGAAGCACCCACCCAAATAGTTAGGGGAAGCTCTACATTTTTATCTCTCTCTGGGACCTGAAGTTTAGCAGTAATGTGTGAAGAGAATAAAGTCTTGTGTTTTGTGCATCTGAATAGGTTTAGTGCTTTGAAGTTAAAAGATATAAATATAATATATAAACATAGTGTCATGGGCACCTGAAAAGGAAGGAGATACTACTAAAATAAATGTTATTCTGATGATTTATTTATGTGTAAGATTTTAAGTGTAGCTCTGCCTAGGTCACAGACACATAAGCTATAAAGAGTACATTTAAGGATGGATGTATTAGTCAAAGCTTGTAGTAGAAGGCATCCTGGGATCACATGGCAGCTAAGTGACTTGCTCAGGGTCACCCAGCATGCAAGTGGGGGCTGTGGGATTCAAACCCAGATCTCCAGCTCAGAGCCTTAAACCACTGTGCTATACTGCCGCCCTAGTTATGGCAGTCATCTGTTTTATGGTTCATGATGTTGGTGTAGTAAGCAGCAGTACATTGCATAGCAGGTGTAAAATGTCAATAAGTAGGTCATGCAATAAATGTGCTGAGCAGTTACAAAAGCAAGAAATGTATTTAGGATAATAAAATATTCCTGTTAGAAAACTGATAAGTGTGTGACATTTGCATCTCAGTTTCAAGGAGGTCCTTATGGGTTGTCAATGTACAATATAAAGTAGTTATAGTTTTCAAGTTGTCTGGGTAATTGCTTTGTACTACCACTGTTACTAAATTTAAATTATTCTATGAAAAAAATAAGTTTACATAACTGTCTGTAAAAAATGTATTAAAAACATTTACTTGTCCTTATATTGTAATGCATTAAATGCTGTAGCTAGGTTAAGAAGTCACATAACAATGCCCAGGGCATTAGGGTTTCTGACCATAACACCCTGCCCTGTAGGGACTGACAGGCATCAGGGGTGTGACTTGGTACTGTCAAGAGTAATGCTCACGCCATTCCACCCCCGTCCCCACCCTGCAGCCAGTGACAGGTATCGAGGTGTGCCTTTGACTCTTCAGCCCCAAAGTTCACTCCATTTTATTATACAGTACTGTACCCATTTCAGCATATTTCCTTATGGAATGGGGTGAGTGTAAAGCTTGACCATCCCAAGGCACACTTTGACACTTGTCTGTGTCTGCAGGGTAGGGTGAGTTGAAATGGCGTGTGCGTTATGGGCAATGACCCAAAGGCACACCCCAGTGCCTGTCCATCTCTGAATGGGGGTGGGGTTGGCATCACTTTAATACTTCACTGCCATTCCTATTCTGCCTGTCTGTCTGTGTGTCTCTCTGTCTCGCTATCTATCTATATGTTTATTTAATTATCTATCTTTCTATCGATTGCATGTATCACTATTTTTACCTATTTCTATTTCTAAACCTGCATATCACATTTGCCTGTTCTCTGAGCACATACTTATGAAACTGTGCATATTTGTACTCCACTTCTGCATAGACCTCATACTTTCCTAATATCCCCATTATCACAAGCATAACTACCTTACCCTTATCAAAAGCAATCACCTCTGAAAGTTACTATCACATTTTCTCTGCTAACAGTCCATCATTACACCTGACATTAACACATTGCTTAAATATAACTTACATCACTTCCTGGACAAAAACCCTGTTTCTCTAAAAAAAAAAAAAAAAAAAACTGTAAATAATCCCAAGGCTGAACATATGCCATTCATTACTTTATCATGTACTGCCACCTTCTGTACCATCATGGGGATTTGCATATGTTTCCCTTGATGCTTTGCATTATTGGGGTATGTGCAATTGTGTTTTCTTTAAAATTTGGCTGTCTGGCCAGTATCATCCCAGATAACCCATGCCACAGTAGCATTTGCTCTGGGTTTTTTTTGTAAACCTATATTGCTTCCTATTCCTTCCATTAAAATGTACACCTCCATATATTTTTCTAATAATGTGTATGCCTTCCTTAGAACATAAACTAAAACAAATCTTACTACTTACAAATCATTGTGTTGTTTCTCCATATCTCCTTAACAATTGCACACAACTTCACTAACTTCATTATGCAGCCATGGTGGATCTGACCAGAATTTGTTTTAGCAGTGGGCTTTGTGGAGCACTTTCAGCCTCGTTATAAACTCCTGCCACAGACCATATCTCTGCAGGGTTAAAACAGGTACTCCTATTCAGCTCTGTTGAATGCTTTCTCCATATCCAGAGGAAGCACATATGCCCTCCCCGGATGCAGAGATTAAAAAAGGATTTTAATACAATTGTACGTGATGACTGAATATTAGAGGCTCCAAAGCATAATCTGTCTGTGTCTCTCTCTCTTGGCATTATGAAGTCACTACTCTGCCAGTATATAAGGAAACACAAAGGTAAGACACTCAGATGGGGGGGAGGCAAACAAATGGCTGGATGGCCAATATCCTCCAGGATAACCCATGCCTCAGGGCATTTACTCTGGGGTTCTTTTGTAGTTCTTTTCCTTCTCTATTTTGGGGTCCCCATGACCCAAACAAATAATATCACCCTTAAGGGGTGGCTGGCCCCCTCTTCCTGGGCTAAGACACAGATATGGCGCACTGATGAGTCCAAATGAGGACGAAACACGTGTATGTGTCTGCTGTTCTCAGCCTTTGCTGATTGCACTGTGAGGCCTTCTGGCACCATGCAACTCTGCTTAAAGCAGAGCCAGTCCAAATTCTCTCATGGGGATTTGCATATGTTTCCCATAATGCTTTGCATTATTGGGGTATGTGCAATTGTTTTTCCCTTAAAACTTGACTGTAGGGCCAATATCCTCCGGGATAACCCATGCCTCAGGGCATTTGCTATGGGGTTCTTTTGTAGAAACAAGTGTTGCGTCAAAGTATGAATTTAATACAAGCAAGGTGAACTGTAGCAAATGAATGACAGGCAGGAACACCCCTACATTTTGTGCAGCAGGTCTATATCAATCCCCAGTTGAAACGAAGGTGCTCCGCTAAAGTGGGGGATATTCTTGCCCATTGCTCTTTTGCTTCTGTTTTCATGGCTTGCATTAAATTCACATGTTGCAGCAACATTTGTCTGCTTGTTGTTTCCTTAGAGTGCCCTGCCTCTGTGGTCACCTGGATTCTCCATTTCAGCAGTGGCCCTGGTCCCATCTGTGTGCACATATATATATACCGGCACAGTAGTGCCAGTATAGTTAGGGTTGCCCAGCCACTTCTATGTTAAACCCCAAATTTTGCACTTTAATAACTTTGCAACCATACAACCGATGTGCCCAAACTTTGTCATGCGCCATCTGGTACCATAGATCTCTGGATCTGGCAAGTTTTGTTCTGGTCAGTGGTGTGGTTGCAGAGCTATGGAGTGCCAGAAAATTTGAAATTTACCATTTAGGTGCAAATTCTTTACTCAGCCGTAAGTCCAAAATGGTTTGGGAGTCTGATCTGAAATTGTTAGGGTATATGGAGTCTGAGACACTGATGTGCCTTTTGAAGGTTTGGTGAAAGAATATGAATATGTTCAAAAGTTATTAAAGTTTTAAATTTTCCCATTATAGCCTGTGGGGAAAATATATGCACAGCTCGAAAGCAATTTTTGCTTTCACGAAAGCACTTTTTACTGCTGCAGATGGGTTCAGTAGTGTCGTGCTGCTGCCATCTTGTTTTTAGTTAGCAATGGCTAAAAAATGCTGTAATTGAAAAATAATGCCCCTTTGTAAACACCAACAGTTGTGTTTACCTAATCGGGCCCGAGAAACATGATTCTGGCATTATTTTTTTAAATTAGTGGCCGGAAATATGTTTTCTGCGTTCAGCTGTTGATAGTGCCACAAATCTGTGGCACTTCTTTTGTGAAACTGCTGCAAATTGTGGCACTTTTCTTGCAAATAACAGCAGTGTTGCACGAAAACTGCCACACATTTGCGGCACTTTTTATGAAAACTGCCACAAATTTGCAGCACTACTTTCATAAAAAAAAAACAATGGCCCCTGTAAATGGCCAAAATCTTTTCTGGCCTATTTTTTCCCCAAATAAGGCCAGAATCTTATTACTCAACCCCCGTTTAGGTAAATACCTGTTGGTGTTTACCTAATAAAAGGAGGTTTTCTCCTTTTATTGCCTCCAAGGGGGACGAGACATGTTTTAATAATAAAAAATGTTTGCGACATTGGGGTGCCCAATCCCCATGTCAGCATTTACTCCCCCCCAGTAGTGTTTTCTACTCTTTTTCTGACACCGGGATGCCCAACCCTAGTGTCGGATGCCCCCCAAGCCCTTTATGATTATTGTTTGCTGGCATCAGGGTGCCCAATCCCTGTGTCTGCCCTCCCTCCATGTAATGTGGCACACTGGGGAGCCCACCCCCAGCGTACCAAAATTCTTATTTTTTGTTACTGACTTATCCAACACTGGGATGCCCACCCCTGGTGTCGGATGCCCCCCCAAGCCCATTCTAAATTTGTTTTTGCCAACAGCGGAGTGTCCAATCCCCATGTCGGCATTATGAAGATCTCCCCCAGCACTGTTGGATACTGGGGAGCCCACTCCCAGTGTCCATAAAATAAAGATTTTTAACCTGTTAAAAAAATAAATCTGTCCCCCGACGTCTCTTTGTTTTTTAAACCTGTAAAAAAGAAAACAGTCCCTCGTTGTCTCTCTGCCCCCCTCCACCATCCCGACCCTCCCACTGAGCAACCCACCACCCCCCACACACACACACACCCTTGACCTATAAGTACCACTGGAGATCATCTTCTGTCATCTTCTGGAACATGTCTGCACTCTTCAAAGCTGAATTGTGAACTGAAGAATCAAGGTAAGTGCCGTATAATGGCTGTCTATGGTGCTTTGAACTTATGTTGATACCTCGGCCATTTTTTGGTAGTTTTTAACCACATTTTCAATATGGAAGCTGCTTGGGACCTCACCTCATGAACACCATCACTGTCATTTTCATTAATCATACCCATAAGGTGATTTCGCCGGTCATTGTGTGGAAATCACCTTTGGGTTTCAGTAACAAATGACAGTGCCAGTTTCATGAGTGGAGTCCCAAAAGCCCATGTTGAAAATCTGGTGCAAAAAATACAAAAAATTCCCGAGTTACCTGTGGTCGTTGAAATTTTTGTTCGCATGCTCGCAACTTCATCAATTTTTAATATTTTCATGCCAAATTTCCAACATTGTTATTTTTTAACACCACCTCACGAACAGTAAAGCTGTCATTTTTCAGATCCTGCCCAAAATGTGTTTCCACACCTGTGGCGCAGAATGGCGTGGTCACTGTGCAAAATCCCCTTTCTGGACTGATGAAATTACAGTGCCAGTGTTCATGAGGTGGGGTTCCAAATAGGCCATGTTAAAAACCTGGTGAAAAAATTCCTAAAAATGCCCGCGTTACATGCATCCGTTGAATTTATTCTATGTACGTGCATAACTTTGGTACTTTTCAATATTTTGCTGCCAAATTTTCAGCATAGCCATTTTTTCACACCACCTCATGAACAGTACAGCTGTCATTTACCACATCCTGTCCGAAATGTGTTTTAGCACCTGTGGTGCAGAATGGCATTGCAGTTGTGCATAATTACATTTTGCCTTGCATTTCACAATTTCTCTGTACCAGGGTACACGATGTGGGGTAATAAGATGGCTATGCTGACAATTTGCTCACTGTTGTTTGACACATCACTACATACATATGCACATCTATGGAGGGATTGGAGTGCAGGGTCCTTTGGACCCTGCACTCCCACAGTAAAATAAGGATACTGTTATACTATCTCAAAAAGTAAGGAAATTCTTTGCACAAAAGCTCCATTAATGTATCAGTTAAGATTCCTATTACAGTGACAAAAGTATGGAAATTCAATGTTAGGGTTCCCAACCCTACTACCCCACCCCACCTCCCCACCCTCCACACACCAACATGTGTCAGGGTGTGCCCTGGGCTTGTCAGGACTAACTCTCACTCCATGCTCCTATACTGTACCATTTCAGCTTCCTTATACATGGAATGGGGTGAGTTAGGGCCAATGACCCCAAGCACACCCCAACGCCTGTTGGTGTGTGAGGGTGGGTGGGGTGGTAGGGTTGGGAACCACACCAAATTTCCATACTTTTGTCACTGTAATAGGAACCTAACTGATGCATTAACAGAGTTGTTTGCAATGAAAATATATATATATATATATATATATATATATATATATATTAGATAACCCACTCTTAGGTGTGTGCGGTCGCGCTCTGATATCGCATGCCTTGGTGTGCGTCAACACCATGCGTATCATCAGTGCAACAGTGCAGAATGCGGTCGGCGCTCTGACATCGCATGCCTTGGTGTGCGTCAACCACCAAGCGTGCATATATCAGAGTGCGACAGTGCAGGTGTGCGTCGCACTTTGATATACGCATGGTCACCTGATGGTGTTTGTCCAACACCATGGAGCCCATTGATTACTTTTTTCTTGCCCATTTTATAAATATATATATATAAATATACACATATGATACATGATGGGCAGGAGTGGGATATGGAAAATATTTTCACTCCTGCAGAGTGAGCTCTGTGAGAACACACAGCTCACTCTGCAGGACTGAAAATATTTTCCATATCCCACGATCTGCACATCATGTGTGCAATTTATACCATGGGGGTGAAAGCTTTAGGAAAATTTTTTCTGTTTCTGTGTGTTTTCTGCTTATGGTGTGTGTGTTGTTCTGAAGGGACTGGGAGTCAGAAACACAACGGGACACAGGTGAGTGTGTTTTGCAAAGCTAATTGAGTAAGTTATAGGTGTCAGTGAGAAGGAGAAACTGCTGCAGGTAGCACTGAGAAAGAGAAACTGCTTTGTGAAGGAGTTTCTTTTAGAATTCAGGTTGTTTTGAAGCTGATATCAGCACAGTAATGGGTTTGGAGTGTTAGAAACACAATGGGACACATGTGAGTATGTTTTGCAAAGCTAATTGAGTAAGTTGCAGCTTCAGTAAAAAAAGAGAAACTGTTTTCTGAAGCAGTTTTATTTAGAATGCAGGATGCAGTAAAGATATCCTCACTCTGGTGACATCAGCAGAGTGTGGATAAATGGCATTTATCCTCACTCTGCTGATGTCATCAAGATTTATCCTCACTCCAGTGGAAATAACACAGGATATTCTACTAAGAAAGCCCTCACCCCATGGTGTGTGTATATATATATATGTGTGTGTATATATACATATATATATATATATATTATAAGGGATATGTGGGGGGCACCTGTGGGATAACAAAGTTATTTGTACAGTTGCCTGTGCCTCGAGTAACCAAGATGATATTCTTGTAGGTCCTTCAGAACAGAAGCCTGACATCATTTCTTTCCAGGACTGATTTTTCTCAGAAAGTTCTATTTACAGATCTTTAACTGTGACTTACTTGAGACAGCACCAGCTCCAGTCATTTTACTACACAAACCCATGCCATTGTATAAATGAAATACGGCATGGGCCACATAAAAGTACACCTGATATTTTACTTGTGATCCGTGACCCCTGTGACATCACACGTGGCGTTACCACTCATGATGTCATGAGCTCATGGTCCATTTCAAAAAATATCAGGTAAGATAGATAGACAGACAGGCAGGCAGGCAGACAGACACAGACAGATAGATATAGACAGAGAGAGAGAAAGAGACAGGAGTCTTTCTTACAGTGTATCTTGCATGTTCATCAGGTGAGAGAACCGTAAAGTGAAGGTGAGTGGTTCTGGCAGCCTAAGGATGCAAGAAGTGACACTCATAGCAGAAAGAGTTGTTCCCATTTCTATAATAATGTATTATAAATGATCAAACTACTGTGTTTGATGACCAATTGTACATTTGGGCATGTGTGAAGTCTGTTTAATAACCCCCCTATATTATTTTATGTGTTTGGTTTGAAAAAGTCCTATTCCTTACTTAGAGTTCCTTGTTAATATTGCCTTTTTTGCCTTCCCAATATTCATTTTTAATTACTTATGAGTTCCAGAACCCATTGACATCAGCTGAGTTGTAGCCTACAATAAAGCTTGCCATGCAAGGCTGCCACTCGTCTGCATCTGCAGGCATTGGGACTGCTAAGTTAAGAAGAAAAAAAAGATTCCCTACAAAAGTATTTATTAATAAAGAAAAATAGAGGAAAATTCAGAAAATATAGGACATACACTGGTAAGTCAAATTGAGTCTAGATATGATGATTTTTAAAGTTTTCCCAACATTACTAGCCCCCTTTTACAACAGTGATACAAATTAACCTCCCCAACAATGTGCATGAACTGTTGCAATTACCCAAATCATAATTATGGCATTGTTCAATGAATAGCAATGTTTTTTGTTGTTTGGTTTTTTTAGAAAACGTCTCAGAAAACATTTTTATTTTAACAATAAATTGATTTCATTGGCTACAAACTAAATCTAAGTCTTTCTAATTCCTAGGCACACCTCGCTGATGCTACAACAGTGGTTTCCCTAGAATAATCAAAAGGATAGGGACGTTTGTTGAGCACCGCAGGCATGATATATACTGTTCCCTTCTCCCTTTGATTTATTTCTTACATAACTTCTTTCTCTGGTTCCCCATGCTTTTCCTTCTCTCTTTCTCTCCCCCCCCCCCCTTTTATTTTCTCTCTAGGTCTCCTTTCCTTTGTTGTTTCTTCCCTCTGTGGTCTTACAAGTTACCTGTAAACAGACTGGGGAACAGGTCTCAGCTTGAAACATACTGGGAAACTGTGGAGGGATTGGGGGAAACATGAAGGAACTCATTTCTGGGAGTACAATTAAAAGTCTGATTTTATTCCAGGAGTTAAATGGGAACGGGCTGCTTTGTGAAAAATGCAGCCCTTACATACATTAATGTGCAGCAAATAAAGTGTAAAAATACAAACTTCCCTGAGGAAATATGCTCCCAGACCCTGTCAGAGATGTTCCATCCTACATTAAAGGTGGTGGGTTCCCCAATAAATATTTTTACTTTCCCATCTGGATAGGGGTGTTCCAAAAGATTGATGCTCCTAATGAAAGCATAGGGGCACCCAGTGCATAAATGGTTGAAACACTGATCCACCAATAATAACAGATTCCCACAAAATGGCATCTGTTGTGTGGGAAGACTTGAATTTACTTACCATCCACTGTAATTAACAAACTTAAAATGAAACTCCTTCTGACACCTGTCAAAGTAAACAGTTTTGTACCACTTGTTCTATGTGGGAGGTGGAGCTAAGTGGTTTAGCAGGCAGAGTACTAGCCTTTTCAAGTAGGGACCTGGGTTCAAATCTTATCTCAGCCACAAGGAAAAGAAGTCAGACAGCCTTCAATCCAGTTCATAATTAAGTAATAAAAACATATGGAGCTGAAATTGCTAGTGGGATAATGACTGTGACTAAGTTAAATACCAGAGCTGCAGGTGAGATGGGAGGTGAGAGCACACAACGTAGCTGACATCATTAGCCCATTGATGACAATGCCCACTTTAAAAGCTTTTATTAATCACATTTGTAGCAAAAATCAGAAACAAAACAGCCTTAAATAGCAGATATTCACTTCAGTATATAATTTCATAAACATACTCCATTCAGCTGTCATAATTCACTAAGGAATACTATTAGTTTTTAAATGTCACATCTTCCCTGGGTTTTGCCATACATTTGTTCTTGTCCACCTCCCTCTTTGACCCCCCACCCATTTTAGTCACACCACCCTCCCCACACAGTCCAGTCCAGTGGGGGAGTAAGGGCTGAGTGGAGAGTGGAGGTGTCTGCCTAGTGGTTGAAACCACAAAGCTTTGAGCCTGAAGATTCAGGTTTGAATCCCACAACTGACATTTACTCACTGAGTGACCCTAAACAAGTCTCTTTCCCTCCTTCTGCATAAACTCAGCATAATCCTTCTAATCTGTCTTTGTGATGTTTGAATACGAACATGCCCGCAGATAAAGGCCTTATGGTCTGTCTTGTCTGCTTGATTGTGCAGGTCCCCCAGTGTCTATTGTGGGACCTGCCCCCCTCCTAAAATCCCCCAGACACCCTCCAGCATGCCCCTCCCAACAACGTTCCCCTTCATCCTGTCCCAACCTCTCTTGAAGCTATCCACCATTTAAGGGAGACCACCTTCTCGGACAATTCATTCCACTTGGCCACTACTCTCTTGATGAAAAAGTGCCTCCTCATCTCTCTCTTTCTCTTGAATCTTCCCCCTACCAGCTTTAAGTTATGCCCCCAGTGGACTTGTTCCCACTAAGACTGCAGAGACCTTCCATGTTCACTCTATTAATACCTTTAAGGTATTTGAAGGTCTCAATTATATCCCCCCTCTCCTTTCTGTCCACAAGGGTGTACATGTTGAGACCCTTGAGCCTATCCTCATAGATGTCACCCTTCTGGCCCTGGATCCTCTTGGTCACCCTTCTCTGGACTGCCTCCAGCAAGTAAACATCCTTCTTAAGATAAGGACACCAATACTGCACACTGTACTCGAGGTGCAGTCTTACCAGTGACCTATACAGCATCAGTATGACCTCTGCCTTCCTGCTGGTAATCCCCTTGGCTATGCAGCCTATCATCTGATGTGCTATTGCTGCTGCTCTCCTACAGTGTGCCAAGTGCATCAGGCCACTCGTGATGATAACTCCCAGTTCCTTTTCTTCCTCAGACTTGGTGACCTACACATCACCCAACCAGTATTTTGTCTCTGGCTTCCTTGCCCCTAAGTGCTTAACTTTGCACTTTTTAACATTGAATACCAGTTGCCAAATGCCAGACCACTTTTCTAACCTAGCCATGTCTTCCCTTAGTTCCTGTCTCCCCTCCTCTGTGTTCATCCTCCCACACAGCTTTGTGTCATCTGCAGACAGGCATATTTTACCCTTGATCCATCTGCTGTGTCACTGATGAACATGTTAAATAACACCGGACCGAGCACCAAGCCCTGTGGGAACCCACTGGTCATTAGTCTTTTTTCCGAGAATTCCCCACCACCACCACCACCACCACTACCTTTTGGTTTCTGCCTTTCAATCAGTTTTTGACCCATCTAGTGAGCTTGGCTCCCACCCCCAGATCTACCAGCTTCCTAACCAATCTCTTAAGAGGTACAGAGTCAAAGGCCTTGCTGAAGTCCAAATGCAGGACATCAACCACTTGGTCCCTGTCCAGTGTCTTGGTCACTCAGTCGAAAAATTCAGTCAGATTAGTCTGGCAGAATGTCCCCGATACAAACCCATGCTGCCTCTCATCTTGCAGCCCATTTTCATTGAGATAGCCCACCAGTCTCTCCTTCAGGATAGTTTCCATCAGTTTCTCCACTATTGAGATCAGACTAACTGGCCTGTAATTCCCTGGTTCTGATTTTATGGAGAGGCACCACATGTGCAGTTCTCCAGTCCTGAGGCACACTTCCAGACTCCAGAGAGGTGTTAAACAGGTCTGCCAGGGGGTCCACCAGCACCTCCGCTAGCTCCCTTAACAGTCACGGTTGCACTCCATCAGGCCCTGGGGATTTCTCCACCTTCAGGCCCCTTTGAATCCTGTCCACCTCTATTACACAGTTGGTGACTCCCCACTTCCCTGCCTCCACCCCCTGCTCCCCTGTGGCATTGGTCCATTCTTCTCTCTAGTAAAAACAGATCAGAAGTGCTTATTAAGCACTTCTGCTTTCTCTTCACTTTCTTCCACCCAAACCCCCCCTCCCTTTTTTAACCTGATAATTTCATTTTTAATATCCTTCTTCTCCCTTATGAATTTTAAGAAGGCCTTTTCACCTGATTTTACTCCATGTGCCAGTCATACTTCCCTAGCAGCCTTTGCCTCTCTAACTGCTCTGCTTGCCACCCCTGATTTAGTATTATAGACCTCCTTATCCTCCTTATTTTGAGTATATTTGTACTTCCGGAAGGCTGCCTTCTTTTTCATTATTGCTTTTGCCACTTCCTTTCCAAACCAGCTGGGCTTTGTGGCCTTAGATTTCTTGCTTTTGATTTTGGCACACTCTCTAGTGGCCTCCATATGTCCCTCCTTTATTATGGTTCATTTCTGTTCCACCCCCATCTCCTTACTGATCCCAGCAAGGTGCTCTGCCAGAATTTCTCCCATCTCATTAAAGTTAGCCTTTCAGGAATCCAGAACCCTTGTCTTGGTCCTAACATCCCTCTACCCATGTCCAGGTAGAACCATACACCATGTGGTGGTCACTCCCTGCAAGTCAGTCTCCTCGTGTGATGAAATAGGAACAGCATTCTCAACCCCCCCCCCATGGGTTGCAAAGTGCTTTTGAATACAGTTTGCCTGTAATGCTATATAAAATACATTTCTTTCCTTTGTCAGTAAATGGAGTAGATGGTGAAGCAAGCATGAGTCTTGGCATCACAGCATCACACTGTGATCCAAATCTGAATCTAAGAAATAATTTACATACTATTCCAAGAGTTATATATGTCTAAAACACAAGAGGTGGTGGCTAAAATAAATTAGGGGGGTTAGCCAAATGGCTATTTTGGCATCTAGAGCCAACACTGATTGTGATCCAGCCCCAATTACTGCAAACTACTGAAAAGCACTATTTTAATTTTTTTTTTTCATTTAGTTGTTTAACCAAGTATAGCACACTAAGCTGAAAGCTTTTTTACAGGAGCGACCTGGGAGCACAAGGAGGTTAAGTGACTTGTTCAGGGTCATACAGTATGCAAGTGGAAGCTGTGGGATTCAAACCCAGGTCTGGTCTGCTGGATGTCACCAGATTTGCAGCTCAGAGCCTTAGACCACTGCGCTATACTGCCTCCCTATTTTAGGGACCTGAACCACACAGTAGATAAGGTTATTATAACATAATAGCTACCTTCCCTTGTGTGCTGTAAAATGGTGTCAACCTTTGACCATGCAGTGTTCAACCTGCTTGTGCAAACTCTCAATAGCATGCTGTTAGGTGCACGCATAACTGAGCTGAATGTTCTGGAGTCCAAGTTCAACACCATACTGCACAGTTTGGAGGGCAGGAAACCTAACGCCCACGTGATCTGCCTGTTCCTTACAGACGTGCTAATTGTAATTAGCCAGGATCATCATTACATATGGCAGACCAGGCCCCAGTGCAGTTTTCAACAATTCCCTTCCCTGGGGCCACTCTTTAATTCTGCACGGTGTAGTCATAGTTCGCTATATTGTGATGTTTTTAGAGTGCATGCATCACATGACCACTAGCACAGCACCACCCTGCTCTTCTTTCTTCCATGATGGTGAGCCTGGCAAGGGAGCAGAAACTTAAAACAACTTTGGAAACACACAGTGAAGTAAAGCAGAAAATAACCATGGAGCATGTCTGTTTGCCAACTGGATTATTTCAAAAATGTAAATTAGTACTGTTAAGCACAATAATAATTTTGCTGCATGAAACTTTGCTTGGAGTAAAGGTTTGTACTGATTCCTTAGTAATTTGTTGATGATCAGGATGAATATTAGTTAAAGGAATTGCTGATTAACTAGTGGATTAATATATACCATGGTAGGTTTAAAGAGCAGCTGACGCCATTAAGAGAACTTTCACAAAATATAGTATTTAGACACAGTTCAGTGTGTACTTCCCATTAGTTCTGTATTCCCCTCCCTATTACTTATTACTGAGGTAATTTGCAGGAAAACAGGATCTTTGCTCCTGAAGATTTCATCTATTCCTGCTGCTTTCTGCCTACCTGAAGTCAAAATGCACTGCTTGTGACATCACAGTTACTCCCATGGCAACAGATTGTGACGTCATAACAGAGGATTGTGACTTGAAGTAGGGAGTAGGCTATAGAGACAGATGAACTCTAAGGGATAAGGATCATATTTTCATGCAAATTCCCTCAGTAATAAATAATGAGGAGGAGAAATCTATAGAATATATATGGAATGCAGGCTGAATTGTACCTAAATATTATGTTTTTCAGAGTTTTCTTTGAGATGTCAGCAGCTCTTCAAGACATATTTTACCTCTCAAAATAGCTACTAGTAAAATAAGCTTTAAAAATTGAGGATCTAGAAAGGCGGAAGAAGGGGTCAGGTGTTTAGCAGTTGAAATTCAACACCAAGAAGTGCAAGGTAATGCACATATGGACAAGAAGTTGCAGGACTGATACAGAAGGGGAGGGGTTGCTGTGGAGGGTATGACAGAAGGGAGGGTCCTGGGGTGTTAATATTGAACAATTTGAAGGCAACAGCACAGTGCAGCTTGGCAGTAGGGAGGGTGACTGGGATGCTGGGATGTATAGGAAGGGGGATTAGCAGCCAAAGCAGCAAAGTGACTCTGCCTCTGTACAGCTCACTGGTAAGTCTTCAGCTATAGTATTGTGTGCAACTGTGGAACCTGCACTTGAAGAAAGATGGAGACGGTGGAAATGGTCCAAAGGAGGGTAAGCAGAAGGATCAAGCGCCGGCAGGATAAGACCTACATGGAGGTTATCGAATCTCAACATGTACACACCAGAGACAAGAGCAGAGGGACATGACAGAGATGTACAAATACCTCCATTGGATTCATAGAGCAGACAATGTAGAGCTGGTTACGTTGTGTGGCAACACCAGCAACAAAGGGAGCTCAATTAAACTGGTGGGGGGGGGGATTTAGGAGGACCATCAGAAAAACATTTTTATGGAAAGGGTGGTGCAGGGGTGGAATAGATGGCCAAGCAGGTAGTCTTTATGAAATCAGTGGGGGATTCAAGCACAGGTGAGATGGACATATGGGGCTGGTGAAGACACTGTCAAAAGGGAAGGGAGGAATGAGGTAGTAATGGACCACTAGGGCCCTCACAAAATCAACATTAGATAGAAAGGGCTGGGCACACTCGATGGGCCACAGGTCCTTTTTCTACTAACAACGACTATGTTTCTAGCTTGAAAGCAATAAGTTTAAGCCATTTCATAACTAACATGGCTCTTACAGAGGCCCGAACCAAAGACTTAGATTGTTAAGTAAGTAATGAGCCACAACAGGGTGTGCATTATAGGATTTTAATGCACACCCCAGGGGTGTAGTAAGGCAAGAGGCTGAAGGCCGAGTGTTCTTACTCCCCTGGGAAGTGCATTTGAATCCTGTGATGCACACCACGGAGGGGTCTGCCTCCAAGTACATTTTTTGGGGAGGAAAATGAGATTCAGACCCTGACCATGCATTTATGGAGATTTAATGCACAGTCAGGTGATGTCCCTCGACCAATGAAATTTCTAGATTTTTTCTTGCCATTTTATAAGAGCTGTTTTCTTGTACCAGTTAAAGTAGAAGGAAGTGGGGAAGGCAGTCAGAATAGCAAAAGCCCAAACTGAGGAAAAGATAGCCAACTCAGTTAAGAAGGGGGACAAAACCTTTTATAGGTATATTAGGGAGTGAAGAAAGATGAAGGAAGGGATAGTGAGGTTTACTAAAGGGAAGGGAGGGTGGGCAGAGGATGACAGTGAAAAAGCAGGGATACTGAATAAATACTTCTGCTCAGTATTCACAAAAGAAGAAGAGGGAGAGGTACCTAAATCAAAGAATAGAAGCACTCTGGATAGGGAGGTTGATACCAGCCCATAGGCTGTATGGGCTCGTGGGACATTGGCTCCAGCAATATTTTTTGACCTGGGCTGAGCCCCAGCAATATTTTTACACATGCTGCCTTTAATTGCCTTTTTCACATGCCTCTGCTGACTGTGACGTGCCCCCTGCCTCCCCCC
Organism: Neoceratodus forsteri; assembly: GCA_016271365.2. Lineage (NCBI taxonomy): Eukaryota > Metazoa > Chordata > Ceratodontiformes > Ceratodontidae > Neoceratodus > Neoceratodus forsteri. The sequence goes on along the minus strand of JADMNL010000031.1, from coordinate 156,894,842 downwards.
GCTGTTCAAATTGGGCTGGTGGGCGCGGTGCATGGGACTAATGGCTTTATTTGAAATTGCCATATTTGCCTTGCCAAACTGGCACCCCCCTCGAAAATCATTGGTGGTTCACTAACTGACTCAACTTGCTGCTCTGTGACTGGCTGAGAGAAACTTGGGAGAGGGCTTATATTGGGCACGAATCATGCGATATGCCTGCAGCCTGCATGCATTGGGGCGAGTCTGTGTGCAACGACTGAGGAAGGGAGTGATGATTTCCGTGATCATGGCAGCACCGTGCAGCGGGAGAGAGTTAGTGGCACAGTGGCAGACCAGCCTATAAGAACAGAGAAGACTAGGAAGAGAGGTGGTGGTCTGGCAGCAGGGGCATCCAGCCAGAAAGAGAGAAGAGACGGAGACAAGAGAGAGAGAACAGCCTACCGGCGGCGCGGCAGGAGTTGGCAGTCTGTCAGGACTGCATAGAAAGGGGAGGAGACAGGGTCCAGGGACTCGGGAGTCAAGTGGAACTAGGCCAGCGGTGGGCAGCAGCAGTAAGCAACCTGAACCCATTACCCAGCAACAGCAAGCAAGATTAAAAAAATAAATAAATAAACACAAGCAACACTGAGGGCAAACTATGATCAAATTTAATCAATTAAAATTGTTGTAAGCACTGGTGCTTGGGTGGGGGGGGGTTACAACAAAATTTAAAGAACAGATGAGACAGTCAGACTTATATGCACAAACTAAATAGCATAGCCTTAGTCAAGTCACCCTTTCCATATAACACAGATTACCAGCAAAGGGCCATCAGCATGGCAGGGTCTGGCTTTTTCTGCATGGGAAGCAAGAATGGGTATACTTGAGAGCAGCATTTTAATTTCTGCAGACTACTGATTCCCCAAACCTCTAAGTGTCACACCTATATGCTCCAGACCTTGCACTACAGACCATAACATAGAGGAACACTTGGAGAACAAGTACAGTGTAATAGGACATCTGAAGCTTAGCCTGTGCTCTGCCCACTCACATCTCCTGATAATCTAATTCAGGAAACACTCAAGTATGGGCAGCCAGTGGTCTGTTAGGGGTAAAATGATTTTGCATTTTTTTCTGTACAGCATGGAAACTGTATGATGCATCTCTTTGTCTTGCCAGACCATATAGTTTACTGTTTGCCTCTATATCTGTGTAGATGTGGTGGCCATAACATGCTGGAGCTTGAGAATGTGAAATACATCCTTGTTTCTCAGATCATGTCATCTTTCAAGAGTATAAGGTCTGATAAGTGATTTAACGAGCTAAGAGGCCTTACCCAGAAACTGCTATGAAATAAATGTTTTGTATTTTGAAATTCTGGTTGCCCCATATATGTTGGAATAGATGAGAGGTTTTTGCTTTTAGAAGGTTATTAGGTTATGTTACAGCTTACATATGCACACACTGAGTTCCTAATTGGGGTGTGCTTAGGTGTCCTAGGGTGTTTACAGTAAGGTACAGGCCTACGTCCACTCCTTATAGATGCCAACCACTAAGGCTTGCCTCTGCCTCTGCTGTGACATTTGAACCCCCCTCCCATCAGCTGTTGCACCCCTTGAGACAATGACTCCACTACCCCTTCCTTGTGATTGCCCAATCAGGGTTCCAGGTGCTTGATTTGAATCGGATGCAAGCATTGTGAATATTCAATTAGAAAATGACTGGCAGTGCTGAAGAAGACGTTTGACTAGTAGAATATTCCCTGGGAACCACTTTAGTTACCCTCCTCTGGACTGCCTCCATACTGTCTGTTATTGTGGAGATGGGGTCTCCAGGAGCGTGTTATACTGGTGGTGCCTCTCCCTATGCATCCCAGTATCCCCAACATTCCTTACTGCCTTCTCACATTTCTTGGCAACCTTTAGGTCATCTGGTGTGACTACTACAGGTCCCTTTCCATTTTTGTTGTTGTTGGTACCCCCCCCCCCAATTGTGTACTCTTCACCTGGGTTTTTGTTTCCTAGGTGCATAACATTGCACTTCTTTGCAGTGAATCTAGTTTAGAGTTTGTGAAAATGTAATTTTTTAGCTCTAGAGAGCTCATCCTTCCTGGCTGCCTGAAATTATGGCCATGGTCCAGCAATCTCTGCAAAAGGGGCTAACAATAAGAATGTTAACTCCTCTTCCTCATGCAAAAAAAAGGTTGGGCTCTAGAGCTCATCATCCCTGTGTGGCTGCCTCAACTTTTGCTCATCCAGACTTCAGTCTGCAGCAAAAGCTAAGGGAAATCAAGACTGAACTCCTCCATTTCGCTAGGCTCCTGTAAATCTGTGTTCGAGACCCTGTGTGGCTGTCTGAATTTTGCTCAGTGAGTCTCATAGTCCAACTGCAGCTGAGCAAATGTCTGCTGCATTTTTATTTCTGGCCTACTGTTGTGTGTAGAGAAGTGTTTTTCTACATTTGCTTTATGGGCCAAAACAAGTGTATGGATTAGGATGCTGACGTAATCTTTTGTCCTGTATTATGTGTAGATATTTTTCTGTAACTAAGTGAAAGTACTACAGATCCTTGGTTCCTACAGTTATCTTATGTCCAGCCCTATGCTCTAGCTACAGGGGATCTGTCACTATTTAAGCAAGATTGGCAGCAATGGTTTAAGCACAGCAGCTTGTGAACCAGGGATAAAGTTAGCATCCAGAGCCAAATACTGTGTAACATTGGGCAAGTCACAGTAAAATTCCAGTGCTAGACCATGTACACCCACATACATATTCAGGGTTCATTTCAGACATTTATATTGATGGAATAATTGAGTCATTGGGTAAAAAAAGTAAGGGTCAAATGAAAAAAACTAATGGGTAGGGCTTGCATCAGTATGAGTAAAATGGTAGTCAGCACAGTGACTCTAGATATCCTCGGGTAATAAATATATTATTAGTATATAGTTGTGAGCCACACAGATAGTAATTGTCCTGACAGCCAGAAATGATAGAGAGATGACAGATGACTTCTTGAGCTTTACAGTTAATCACAAAATGAACTGCATTAACCCAGGGCTTCTCTGGGCCTAGCCTCCCCCATACCCCTAATACCTGGCTGGCTTCAGGATGAAATCATGCTTCAGTTCTGTACAAGAGGTTGGCAAAATGCTGACATTAGCCTGGCCTATGTCAAGACAGCAGGTGACAGCTGCAGCCAATGTATGTATCAGTTATACTCATGTAACCCCCCCTACAAATGGGGGTTCTCAAAAGTCTTCCTTGGGTGTGCCCAAATGCCCACTGCCAGGCTGGTATCCTGTGTCTTAGCGCCTTAAAAGTGTTTGTGTGAAGAGTGCCTTAATGCCTCTGTGCTCTGTCTCTTTAAGAGCTGCCAATAACGTGGTGCATATTTAATCTGGGAGGGGCTGAGTGTTTCTATGCTCAAGTCCCGCCTGGGCTGCCAGATAATCGCTCCATTCTGCCATCGATACTTGCGCAGAGGGAGCTCCATTAGAAGCTGTACTTATTTGATGATTATCTGTTAGAATAGTAATGATACTGTAGTTTGTCTAACCCGCCTTCTTTGTAGCATGGGCAGTTCTGTTTATCACCACCATCTTGGTCCTGGACTGCCAGAATGGGCCAATCAGTACCTTTGGGGACTCTAAAATGGAGCATGGTCCCAGGGGTCTTGTGGGAGCAAATTTCTGTAGGAATCATAGTTTTTACATTTTGACACAAAAACAGACCTGGAGGGGGGAGCCCTTGCTTTGACAGAAAGATGGATCAACTAACCAGAACCTTTTGGACCAAAGGGAAATTCCCAAGCTGCCTGCTGCAGTGAGTCAGCCAGGAGTTAGAGTTTGCAGAGTAAACAGCTCAAGTGATTTGAACAGCAGCTCCTGCGTAGTTCGTGCAGGAGACTGGTGGAAAGGCTGAGTCTGGCCTGTCTGCCTGCAGTCCCTCAAGAGGGAATCCTTTAAAAGGCTTAATAATCTGGACTGTATCTGAACTGAGTGAGAGAAAAGCTACTGAAGTGTGACCAGGCTTAAACCTGAAGAAGACCGAAGATTTGCTGCATGCGATCGGCCTGTCAGGACATTCATTCACCGCAGAACTCCTGGTTTTGCTCAGACACTGATATCACTGCCGGACTGCTATCCGCTTTGTGGCATGGTGATTGCTTTACTATAAACGTGCTGTGTGCTGTCAGTGGTTTGCGATTTGGCTCCCCACTGTTTAATTGTGCCACACTTGCTGGAAGCTGCATCCAGCCTTCCTGGACTGATTTCCGAACTGTTTTACCAGGCCTGGGCCCTGCCACATTGGCCCAGCCAGCTACCTCAGGCGCAGAGAACACCATAGATGAGACTTGCCTGGGATCAGCTCCCTGCTCAACATCTCGAACAGGGACGACACCTCGGTGAGTCATGTGGGCCTTGCTTCTCCTGGCATACCAGTTGTCAACCTGCAGTCTCCATTTCGTCCCTCCTGTGTCTTGCACTGGGTAGTGTGAGTAACAATCAGGGTAGCTCCCTGCAACAACACTTAAATCTCAAGTGTTGTCATCTGATTGCATTGTTGTTTTTCCTTTCACGAACTGAGCCTTCAGGCTCTGGATTACAAATTGTGTGGGGTTGTGCATGCCTTTTCTTTTCATCACAGGGCCCCAACCAGCTGCGATGCCTGCCTACCTTGGGCAATGTTCCAGGCTAGCTCACCTTACTTCCAACTGGGTACCCAGAATGTGTGACTGTGTAGGGACTAAAAGTGCATGCATAATTGCCTGACTAGATCAGTTTTCGAATCAATCAACCTGATTATGCCCCTCCCTTGTTTAATTCCCCTGAATAAATCAGATCTAACTCTTTTTGCATTTAATCTGATAGTGGTTCCAGTTTGTAAGAAAAGCACTGTACTGTTATTTGCTGTGCCTAACCTTGTTTTACAAGGGGTCCCCAGGGTCAAACTGGTGGAACCAGCCCTGGTAGTAAGTGCAAACAGTGTGGGGAATTGTATGCTAAATAGGGGCTACTGTGAAAGTGTTTGTTGCAAATTGTCTAGGCCACTAGAGGGGAAAGAGGGGGGTTAGTGTCCCGGAGGGCTGTACCCAGGTTAGCCTTGTTACTAACAACCCTGTCCTCCGGGTTGAGGCACCCATTTCAGTACCCAGGCCCCTTGCCCTGCAACTAGCCAAGCAGGCACGGATAGTAGCCCTTCGGATAGTGCCACCTAGGGGTTACACTCAATATCAGCATTTTGCTAAACTCACATACAGAATAGTGTGTATTCATTCTTCAGCCAGACACATCATCATTTTAGAGAAAGGGGGTGGAGTTAAGCTAAGATAAAATTATTCAGCATCAAAATAAGCCAGGAAATACTCCACAGAACATCTACAACCCCTGGGCTTAGGCTCCCAGACCCCTGGCATTTTTTTAAAGAGTAACAGTCTATTAAAAAAAAAAAAAAAAAGGAACACCACTTGGAAAAAATCCTGGTTAGGACCTACTAGCACCCAGATCCCTATTATCTAGTTGGCTGCAGGGTGAGTAAATACTTGTGTTCTGTACCTGAGGAAGAAAAATGCTAACATTCATTGCCTGGCTTATGCCAAGCCAGCAGGTGACAGCTGCAGACAATAAATATATCACTTGCACTACAATATCAGCATTTTGCTAACCTCATGTACAGAATACAAGTATGTATTCATTGTTAACATGCAGCCAGACAATTCATACATTTAGAGCAAGGGGGTAGAGGAGAGCTAAGACAGGAGTTATTTACCTTCAAAATAAGCCAGAAAATGCACCACAGAGCATCTAGAACCCCTAGGTTTCTGGGGGCCGCCAGGCCCCCAGACCCCTGGCTTTTTTGAAGAAGTCACAGACTCTGAAAAAAGATCCCCTTTGTAAAAATCCTAGCAACGGCCCTGGGATATATTAAGAAGAGCTCTGATATTTATGCCCATCTTCAACTACAGCATAGATCACTTTCCAAGACCTGCCACTGTAGTCTGTACCTATTTCATATTGGTCCCCAGTCACATCTTTCCACCATGATAACTGGCTAGCCCTGGAAGCTAAATATTAAAGTTTCGGATCTGGGAGTTGAAGACACTCTTGTGGTTTGCTGGGAGTCATTTTGCTATATGTCTCATGGCAGTCATGCCATTACATAAAAAAAATTCTAAGTGTGGATTACCACCAGACAGAATACTGTAAGGGTAGTTCATGTCCATGTCAAATTTTTGCTGCTCATTGTAAATCTAGTCTATGCATTTGTCACCCAGCACTTGCTAGAGCCAGTGATTTATTCAAACCTTACTGTTTATACTGTAATTCAGCCCTGTCTGCTAAAGTCCACTCCACTTTTTGATGCACACAAGTCAGAACAGAATAATTAGACAGGAATGAAGAGAGTTTGGAAAACCTTTTTTTATTTCCAGTTCAAAAGCAGACGAGGTCTACAAAGCTGCAGCTCTCTTGAATCTGGTTGTTTTGGTTACATCATTCACAACTAGTTACAAAATCAAGCAGGCATTACTACAAGTGTGGTATTATTCTGTGTAGGTATATGTAGGAATATTTCAGCTCTACTGTTTATTTTCGCTGCAGTATGTATGTGAGGCCAGGAACTTAACAAGTAGACCCTCATATTATGATGCAAAGAGTTCTGCTCCCATAGATCCCTGGTGATCGTGAGGTTGATCTTTGACCCCCATCCCAAGGGTGCGGGGATTTGGCCCCTAGAACCCCAGTGTTTCACCTCTGACCCCTGGACTAGGGGGTTGGGCTTGACCCATGACTCTTGGGCCCCACAAACAATTTTACAAACCCAGCTCCCATGTACCAGTCCATTCACAGAAGAAAGGATCTTGAAAGAACTCTTAAAACTGAAGGTGGACAAAGCAATGGGGCCTGACGGGATTCACCCAAGAATTCTAAAAGAACTAAGGGTAGAATTAGTGACACCACTGACTACCCTTTTTAACAAATCATGGGAGGATGGTGTAGTACCAGAGGACTGGAGGAGGGCAGACATGATTCCACTTCACAAAAGTGGGAGCAAGGCAGAGGCAGGAAACTACAGACCTATTAGTTTGACCTCAGTGGTAGGGAAAATGATGGACTTGCTTCTAAAGGAAAGAATTGTTGAGTTCCTAGAGGCCAGTGGGACACAGGACCCAAGGCAGCATGGATTCACAGCAGGAAGGTCATGTCAGATGATTCTAATAGATTTCTTTGACTGGTTGACCAATGTGGTAGACCAGGGAGGGGCAGTGGACATGGCCTACCTAGACTTTAGCAAGGCATTTGACACAGTCCCACACAAAAGATTAATATACAAGTTAGCCAGCCTTGGAGTGGGTCCCAAGGTGGTAGTCTGGGTTAGTCTGGGTGGTAGTCTCTGGCCTGCTCTGCCTCTCCTCCTGCTCCTCCTCCTCCTCCTCCCACTTTGCCCCTTCCTATGTTGTCTACCCAGCTCTTTATCTTAGCCTCTATACTAAACTGCTTAGACCTGTTCAAATATTCCCTTGGACCTGACTGTTAGCCATTCACCATATTCACTGTAACAAATCTGTCTGAGTCTTGCTATGGAATTGTGTTTTACTGTTGTTGTACTGTATGTGACGTGGAGCTTTTGTAAACGAGTCTTTGATTCAAAGGTACTTTCCGAATAAGCAATAAATAAAATAAATAAATAAAAATAAATAAAAATTGGCTGGACAATAGGATACAGAGGATAATAGTAAACGGAGTTTGCTCTGAAGAAAGGGGGGTTACTAGTGGGGTACCGCAGGGTTCAGTACTGGGACCGGTCCTCTTTAATGTCTTTATAAGTGACATTGCAGAGGGGCTGGCAGGAAAAGTATGTCTCTTTGCAGATGACACAGAGATCTGCAGCAGGGTTAATACAGAAGGTGGGGTGGAAAGGATGCAAAGGGACTTGGCAAGGTTACGGAATGGTCAAATATATGGCAGCTTAGATTCAACGCAAAGAAGTGCAAAATAATGCACCTGGGAAACAAAAATCCATGGGAAGAGTACACAATGGGGGGGGGGTGAGATAATAACAACAACAGAAATGGAAAGGGACCTGGGGGTAGTCATATCAGATGACCTTAAGGTGGGCAAGCAATGTGAGAAGGCAGTAAGGAGGGCTGGTGGGATACTGGGATGCATAGGGAGAGGCATCACCAGTAGAAAACAGGAAGTTGTTATCCCTCTGTACAGACAGTTGGCGAGACGCCATCTGGAATTCTGTGTCCAGTTCTGGAGACCCCATCTCCACAAGGACATATGCAGGATGGAGGCTGTCCAGAGGAGGGCAACTAAAATGGTGCATAGTCTGCACCAGAAGACATATGAAGAGAGATTAAAGAAGCTTAATATGTATACACTCGAGGAGAGGAGGGAGAGGGGTGGACATGATAGAAACTTTCAAGTGCATCAAGGGAATCAACACAGTCCAAGAGGGTAGCATCTTTCAGAAAAAGAGATGTGCAAGAACAAGGGGGCACAATTTGAAGATAGAGGGAGGATGGCTCAGAGGTAATGTGAGGAAGTATTTTTTCATGGAGAGGGTTGTGGATACATGGAACAGCCTTCCTGAGGAGGTAGTGGACTCAAAAACAGTGGAGGAATTCAAGAATGCATGGGACAGACATAAAGCAATTCTAGTGGGGGTAGGAGGAAGTAGGCTGTTGGTTAACTAGGACCTGCAGCCTATGCATTAGGTAGGGAAATGGGCAGACTAGGTGGGCCAAGTGGTCCTTATCTGCTGTCAAATTCTATGTTTCTATACATATGCAGATTCTCTTGTTTGGCTCCAGACAAGAAGGAAACAACAGTGGCAATTGCAGTTTCTCCCATTTCAGGTCCTCCGGGAATTCCTTCTGAAGATTTCCTCACCCACTCTCACCTAAAGATGGAGGTTGACTGCAACAGTTTACCAAGGTGTGACCCCAGCATACGCTGACAACTGAATCCTAAAAATCAGCTCTTTTAGATACTACACCAAACTCTTGGAAAGACTGGTACAGACAATATTGTTCAATCTCAGGACCGAATGTGTCCAATCAAAAGAGAGGAAGTCTCATCTTCTCAACACGGAGGCAATAAAACCAGTACCAGTAGCAGCACCAGTAGCAGAGATGTACCTTGGGGCTTACTCCATTCATTTCATTGTCCCCCACAAGGTCTGGTGACTTCTAACTGGTCTTTGACCATAAACGGATAAACCTCTTTATCAGAAAACAAAACTTCCACATGGAGGCCTTCCACTCCATAATTAGAGAGGTATACCCGGGGGGACTTTCTATGCTCCATAGATTTCATGGATGCATATCTTCACATCCCAGTATGACCAAGTCACAGGAAGTTCCTCAGATTTGCAGTCATTCAAGGCGATTTCCAGTTTACAGCTCTTCAAGTCAGTCTAGTGTCAGTCCTTAGAGTCTTTCCCAAAGTTAATTGTATCAGTAGCATGCCTCAAAGAATAGGGAATCTTATATACTTGGCCATCAGGATGGAAACAAGAGAAGAGGCCCACCACACAGTCCTAAACATTATACAGTTCCTGCAGGAAATAGGTTCGGTGACCAGCATGATAATGAGCTCTCCAGTCTCTACACAACAGCTGGTCCATTTAGGAACAATGTTCGACAGAGCTCAGGGCATGGTCAAACTCACAGAAGAGAAATTTGGGGAACTGGTTGGCTCAGTGGATTGGTAGCGGGTTATGGAGCCTTTCACCTATAGGTTACTGTCGTCGAGGCATAAAATCCAGCACAGGTCAGTAGTCACCCGAGGGCAGTTCAGTGGCCAATATGAAATGAGTTGTGGTGGTCTCAGTCCAGTTCCTAGTGGGCAGGTTTCCACATCACAAAACCGCCAACACAACTGGCGCTAATTGCACCCTTGTTGGCAGTCTCACATGAGAAGCCAAGGATTGAATGGGCAAGGAGTCTAAACTACTCTCTCACCCACCTGGTGGTTCCTGCAAGGCAAGGTTGACACACATTGAAAGAGCAGTGTGAGGAAGCTTGCACTGTTATTGCCCATGCTGTACCTGTCATGTGGATAAGCAGAGGACCTCAGATTCCACTATTGTCAATCTGGCACCTTTCAAGAACACTAAATTCACACACAGAAAAAAAAAACATTAAAAAAAATAGAAGAGAAATTCACCAAACTGTAGGTGTTACTCTACTGTTACCAGTCAGTGTTAAGCATATCGCCAGACCACAGCATGTAGGTATACCTCAGACCCCTGAAATCCTTCCTCCTCAACTACTGGAACCAGAATCATCAGGGTCCCCCCTGGACACACCTTTTAATCCTGGAGTTAGTCCTGCAATCATTGACATAGTGTAAATCCAGGAAGAATCTGATGTCTGGAAAAGGTCTTATCTTAAAGAGCCTTATCCAGTAATAATATTCATGGATGCCAGTCCTAGGGGATAGGGAGCTCACATAGAGAGCATATCCACCAAGGGGACATAGACAAGGGTAGAGTCCATGCAGCACATCAACATCTTGAAAATGGGATCTATTTACATTGGTGCTTGTTCCTTCCACAAAACAGTGACCAGCAGATCCAACCAGACTGTATCAGACAGTTGCTCAGCAGTCAGAAACAAACAAAACAGATACACATGGATTAATGTTAGTCACAGTAGGGTTTCCCAGCCCAACAATATTCTTGAATATCCAGAATACCAGCCACCTGATGAAGATCCAGCAAAGATCAAATGCTGGGGTGTTTTGGCAGTGTTAGGTAGAGGTGTGGATTTGTATGGATTTTGACTGTATTTGCTCTAACATTGCATATTAAACCTTTTTTATGGCATAAAATTCTCTCTCTCTCTCTCTCTCCCCTCCCTCCTCCCTTTCTCTCTCTCTCTCTCTCTCTCTCCTCTCTCTCTCTCTTTCTCTCTCCCTCCCTCTTTCTCTCTCTCTTTCTCTCTCTCTCTCTCTCTCTCTCTCTCTCTTCTCTCTCTCCTCCTCTCTCTCTCTCTTTCTCTCTCTCTCTCCTGTGTGCTGGTATTCTGGATATTCAACTGCTCAGTAGTTGCATATATTGACAAGCAAGGGGGCACCAGAAGTACATCTCTCAACAAAGAAGTCTCCAAGATCCTCAGATGAGCAGAGCAGCATCTTATGTCAATGTCAGCAGTCTGCTTGCAAGGCATACGTATCATGCAAGCCAACTAGCAGAGCAGTGGCAGCAGCATGCCTCAGAGAATAGGGAATCTTATACTTGGCTGAATGGGTGGAAACAAGACAAGAGGTGCATCACACAGTCCTAATCACTATACAGTTCCTGCAAGAAATAGGTTGGGAGAGCAACATGAAAATGAGCTCTCTGGTCCCTCCCCAGCAGCTGGCCCATTTAGGAACAATATTTGACACAGCTCAGGGCATGGTCAAACTCACAGAAGAGAAATTCGGGAAACTGGATGGCCCAGTGAATTGGTAGCGGGTTATGGAGCCTTCAGCCTCTAGGTCACAGGTTCAAATCCAGCACAGGTTGGTAGCCGGACGAAAGCCATTATCACCAGGGGGCTATTCAGTGGCCTATTTAAATGAGTTGTGGTGATCTCAGTCCAGTTCCTAGTGGGCAGGTGTCCACATCACAAAACCACAAACACAACTGGCACTAATTGGCACCTTTGCTGGCAGTCTCACATGAGAGGCTAAGGACTGAATGGGCATGGGATCTGAATTACTCTCTCATCTCATCGATATTGTGGTCCCTACATGGTGTATGCTAACCGAGCAGCAACACCTGTTCTGTGAATGACAGTACAGCGACAGGTCACTGTACTGTCACCACGGGACCCCGGCACTGTTTTTTGGGGGTCATGCACCCCCTCTCCGAATCAACTCTGACTCGGAGTTGGTTATATGAATTATGGGGTGTGGGGCAGAGCTCCGCAAATAGGGGTTTTAAATGTAAGCCCCCAGAAAGAAAAATGTTTTTTGTGATTTGGCTTATGCCGACCACAATTGTGGTTAACATAAATCTGTCGCGATTCCCTCCATGGCAGGGTTGACACATATTGATAAAGCAGTGTGGGGAAGTTTGCACTGTTATCGCCCATGCTGTACCTGTTATGTTGATAAGCAGAGAACCTCAGGTTCCACTACTATCCTTCTAGCACCTTTCACGAATACTAAATTCACACAAAGAAAAAAAAGAAAACATTACAAAAAAAGATCAAGTTGTTACAGTTAACATGTTGTTTAGTGTTTTTTGTATGTTCACATCTCACGTTATGCTTTGCTGGGCTGCAGGGATGGCAGAAGGAGGAGCTGCTTGGGATGACAACCACAGGTGTACAGCACTGATGTGTAAAGCTCTGGGTCTGGACTGGGACAGGGCACCCCCCCCCCCAGAGTGATATAAGACCAATATATTATTAATATGCATACCATTACAGTGTGCTCTTTGAATGTCCAGGGGTTCTGCACACCCATCAAACAAAAAATGGTGCTTAACACTCTCAAAAAAGGCAAGGTAGATGTAGTTATGGTCCAAGAAATGCATGTAATGGATGCTAAGCATGGGAAAGGGTGGGCTCATATTTTGTGGCATCTTTTAATGGCCACAAGAGGGTGTGGCTGTCAGTGCGGAGAGGCCTACATTTTGTAGAGCAGAGGGTGGTGAAGGACCCTAGAGAGGGAAGATACATTTTTGTATATGGCCAGACACAATGGGGTATTTACACCTTTGGCAATATATATGCCCCTGTGCAATATGATCTGGGTTTCTATGATGAGTTGTTGGCCTTATTGCAATGGGAGCAGTTTCCCAAACTGATTCTTGCAGGAGATTTTAAGTGTGTGCTGGCTGGTGCATTGGATAGGTCAAGAGGGGATGGGAGGGTAGACAGGAAGCTGGCATTTGGAGTTGGGGTACGGGTCTAACAGAGTTAAACCTAGTAGATGTCTGGAAAGAGGCTAATCCTGGCTCCAGGGAATACACATTTTTCTCAAATCCCCACAGCACATGGTCATGGATTGATTATATTTTTGCCCCTAGAAATCTATACTCCAGGGTCGCCCATGCTGAAATCACACCCATTGTAGTATCAGACCATGGCAGGGTGTTAATGACCTTTCACACTAGGGCAGGGGAAAGGGAACAAGGGAACTGGAGATTTCTGGCATAAACTGTATGCTTTTATCTAAGCAATTTGGAGAGTTCTTGCAGGAACTGTGGGGGGCACTATGTAAGGAAGAATCAGGCTACAGACCCCTGTAAAGGGATTTCTAGGGAGGCGAGGAAGACATAAATGCATGGGCTGATGATACCTTAACATGGCCCAAAAGGCCAAAACAAAGCATGTTGAGCAGGGTGGAAAGAGACTTCCTATCAAGATTTATGCGAAGCAGCCTTGTGGGCAACCCCGCCTGCAATACTTTTGCAAGGCACTATAGACTGGATGTGGCACCTGTAGATGACGCAGCCCTAGGTAAAAGAATTCTACACTGAAGCCTCTTAGACCGCACACTTTGGCATTATCTGGACTCTGGAATGCTAAGTAATTCCTAATGCTTTTCTGTCTTCCCACCCTCCAGAGATATTGTAACTAGCATCCCGCTCTTAAGGAGTGACAGAGGTCCTCTCTGCATTGGAGAAAGAAAAGTTTCTTGCCTTGGTTTCATCACTTGTAAGTTGTTGTCCTGCCCCCTTACACTTGAAGATAAATTGCATATTCTGAGCCAGGTCACTGCATATCCCATATATAGTTTGGCAGTAACTTTTTTCTATATAATTCAAATTTTTCATTTGGCATTACCTCCCCCCATCCCCCCAGGTTGGACCCAGCCCCATCAGCTCCGTTCCCCATCTCTGCCACGTACCTGTGGAGACGTCCAGCCCCATGAGCTTGCCCCCCATATACCTCGTTCAGTGCCATGGAGGCAGAGGTTCCCTGGGTGTACTCACAGCAGACAGCGGCTTGGGTTGGGGCCTGAGTGTGCCAGAGATCCTAGTGCTCATAACTGCTTTCCCTCTAGCCCAGCCCACAGGAGATCAACATGTTAGGAAGCTCAAGTGGATGCATACAAGCATGCTTCCAGAAGCCCTGGCCAATGTCCCCCCTCCCACTTCACTGCCTAGACAGTACTACTAGCTGTGGTCATTCAGGTGGTAGTCCTGCGGCAGCAGCAATAGCCCTCCAGGATGCTCGATCTATCACCCCGTGGCCAACCCCCAGTGACTCATGTCATTTCTGAACTCAGGTCACCAGCATAGTGAGTGGTAGTGCTTCCATTGTGCCATCAGGCTGGCTAGTATGACAGCAACTTTATGTAGCCATTGGTATTTGCTAAGTCACATGGGGAGACATGGCCAGTGAAATCAGTCCTGCCTACCAGACGTCAGAAGCAGGGCAACCCACTCATAAGGAGAGATAGATGCCCAGCTTGGTGAAAAGAAATGGGCAAAATAAAAAAATTAAAACTTTTTCTAGTACACAGGCCTTCCACGATTGTACAAGTCCCCATATCAGATGCCTGTGTCTCCCACTGATCTACTTGTATACTGGGACATCTATGTTAAAAATCTACATTGGACCAGTACAGGGTATCACATTGCCCAGTGAGTCTGGGATATGGCAATATTTTTTTATACCCAACTCTTTGCCCCGGATCTGTTTTTCTTTTTTTCTAAATACAGAAGGGATATAGTCTGATACAAAAATATGTTACAGACACCATTAGCCAAAGGCATCTGTCTAGTAGACTAAAAACAACGTACTTGGCTCCACGGAGAATCATTTTCCCGTCTGCCCAAATAGCAGTTGTTTTGCAAAGGGATTAATTGATCCCAAGTTACAGCTGTCTAAGCATTAAGTGTTACTTTCGTCACAAGAGGGCAGCAAAACCATTTACTGAGAATTTCACGTTCTTTGCTGCCAAAGTGTGGTGTAGCTGTGGGACTAACCTTTATAATTTTACCTTCGTGATTTGAAAAAACATTCCAACACAGAATACGTATGAGGTTATACAGGCACCAGCATTTGCACAAGGGCACTCCCATTCTCTGGACCCAGTTCTGGCCCATTGAAATGCAGAAGCCATCTCAGTTGATATCTTTTTTGCGACTTACCTACTGTTCTTTGGATCCAAGTCCTACTAAGCTGTTTGTGGAGAGCCGGGAGGCCCTGGCTCCTTTGGTAGCCGAGATCGTATGGTGTTCCTTGAGGGAGGGCTTTTCCCTCTGCATTGAAGAAGGAGGTGGTAGTCCCTCTCCTTAAGAAACCATTGTTGGACCCAGAGATTCTGGCTAATTGCACACCCGTTTCAAACCTCCCATTTTTAGGAAAGGTACTTGAGCAGGTGCTTGCATTGCAATTGGTGGTGCACCTCTTGTAATATATCTTTGAGACCCTCCAGTCGGGTTTCAGATCACGACACAGCAGAGACTACCTTGGTGAAAGTGTTGAATTATCTTCTTCTGTTGACAGATCACAGGGAATAGTCTTTTTTTTTTTTTTCCAGTTCTATTTCCCTCCAGTCACTGCTGGCTGAGGCCCCTTTGGTTATCCCACCTTATCCTTTCCTGCCTGAGGTCCTCACATCTGCACCTTGGTACTAGGCACACCCGTGACAGGCTGCATGGAGCCATCCCTCCAGAATACACCCCCTGAAGTGGGGCCACCTTCTGCTCCTCTGCGCTTTTATCCAGGGCATCCATGGGCGGAGGTGACGCCAAGCCCAGGTTATAGTGGGCAGGATCCGGCTCTGGAGGTGGGGGTAGGTGACGTCTACCCCCCAGCCAACGGGTGTTTTTCCATTGTTCTAGTGAGCTCCCTACTACCCGGGACCCCCGGAAGTGGTGGAGCATGCACATGGAGGCGCACATGCGCACTGCAGCTCCAGACCGGGTCCCTTCCGCCCTCCCTGTCGACCTAACATCACAGCTCCTCATGAGTGGCACTGTCTCCCCGGCCTCTACCAGAGAGCAGCCAAGCTCCGAGAGAGCTGAAACCCTCCTCCCGAGGCGGAGTGCTGCCAGCTGGCTGCTGCTCAACAACCTCTCCCTCCCCCCCCCGCCGGCCACCGACTATCTTGGCTCGATTCTGAACCCAAGTCACTGGCATGGCACGAGGTGTGGCGACCAGTGCTTCAACCCTCAGCATCACCAGGCTGGCTACAGGGAATAGTCTTATGTGATCCTTCTTGATCTCTCATCAGTGTTTGATACCATGTGGCATGGGCTGTTGACCAGCCGGCTGAGGAGCTATGGAGGACTCTGGCCAGTTGAGGAGCTATGGAGGACTCCGGCCAGTTGAGGAGCTATGGAGGACTCAGCAGCAGGGTGCTGCATTATTTTGAGTCATTTTCTGCCAACAGATGTCAGTGGGTCACGGGGATCTGCAGTTTCCTACAGTGTTCCTCAAGGTTCAGTTTTGACTCCAGTCACAGTGTACATGCTACCACCGGGGAGACTGTGAGATGATATCATCTGGGTTTTCACTGCTATGCAGATAATACCCCGCTCTACCTCTCCTTCCCAATGGATCGAGAGGATGCTGTGCTGTGATAAATCAACGTTGATCTAAGTGACTGGGTGGCTACTAGCTTATAGAACCTTAATCCCAGAAAGATGCAGCAGTTGACTGTTCTCAGAAGTCAGCAGTGAAGATGGTTAGCCTCACCCAACCATCATTGAGTAGTACCACCTTCCAAGCCATGGATCAGGCAAGGGAACCTGGGGTCATAATGGATGACAAGCTAACGCTGGAACATCATGTAGCCACTGTTGTCTGCTGTGATGTTTTTCCAACTGAGAAATATCCCCTGGCTGTAGTCCTTTTTCCTATATGATGATGTAGGGACTGTAGCCCATGTCTTTGTAATGTCCTGTCTTAACTATTGTAAAGCTCGTTCTCTCAGGCTTTTGGGAGGTTTGGTGTGTTGTTTCAAGTGGGTGCAGAATGCTTCAGCACAGTTAATATCTGGTACATGTAATTTCAATCATGTTACATCTGAGCTGCATGGTCTGCATCAGTGGTTCCATGTGATAAGAGCTAAGATTAAAACGCGATTGACAATACCGTGAGTGCAAATCGCTGAAAACAAAATTGGCGATCAGCACAACACTGCCCGAGTAAAAACAGTGACGGCACCATACTTTCTATATGGGGGTGACCTACACTTACTATTTGTGCGGGTGGCTACGCCCCCCTCCAGTACCCCCCCATATACAAATAATTCTAGGGGCACCAGACACTCGGGGACAGAGGAAAACATGGGAGGGGCACTGCTCCATGGGTACACCAGTATGCAGAGGGAGACTGTTGAGGGAGGGACAACCCGCGAGTGGGGAGAACAAAGTCAGGTGAACAGGAGGTCATGACAAAAAAATAAATAAATTGCAACAACTAGAACAATACAAAAAACAACCTGCAATCAGTCTTAAACCAGGGTCCATTAGCTTCACAGGCAGTGACCATAACCACCACGCCAGGCAGCCAGCTTGGCTGCAGCTTGCTGAATTAATCCATTTAGCTTACCTATTTACTAACTGTACACTCACTATTCATTACCCTCGTTATTCTGTCCCTCCACATTTGCTATTCATTACCCCTCACTATTCTGTTCCTCCACACTCACTATTCATTACCTGCACTATTCTGTCCCTCCACACTCACAATTCGTTATCCCTCGCTATTCTGTCCCTCCACACTCGCTATTCATTACCTGCACTATTCTGTCCCTCCACATTCACAATTCGTTATCCCTCGCTATTCTGTCCCTCCACACTCGCTATTCATTTCCCCTCACTATTATGTCCCTCCACACTCGCTATTCATTTCCCCTCACTATTATGTCCCTCCACACTCGCTATTCATTTCCTCACTATTCTGTCCCTCCACACTCGCTATTCATTCCCCTTGCTATTCTGTCCCTCCACACTCACTATTCATTCCCACTCGCTATTCTGTCCCTCCACACTCACAATTCGGTATCCCTCACTATTCTGTCCCTCCACACTCGCTATTCATTTCCCCTCACTATTATGTCCCTCCACACTCGCTATTCATTCCCCCTTGCTATTCTGTCCCTCCACACTCACTTTATTCATTCCCGCTATTCTGTCCCTCCACATTCACAATTCGTATCCTCGGCTATTCTGTCCCTCCACTCCTTATTCATTTCCCCTCACTATTATGTCCCTCCACACTCGCTATTCATTCCCCCTTGCTATTCTGTCCCTCCACACTCACTATTCATTCCCGCTCGCTATTCTGTCCCTCCACACTCACAATTCATTCCCTCTTGCTATTCTGTCCCTCCACACTCACTATTCATTACCCCTCACTATTCTGTTCCTCCACACTCACTATTCATTACCCGCACTATTCTGTCCCTCCACATTCGCAATTCGTTATCCCTCGCTATTATGTCCCTCCACACTCGCTATTCATTTCCCTCACTATTATGTCCTCCACACTGCTTATTCATTCCCGCCGCCATTCTGTCTCCCTCCACACCGCTATTCATTCCCGCCGCTATTCTGTCCCTCCACATCATTCATTCCCGCCGCTATTCTGTCCCTCCACACTCGCTATTCATTCCCGCTCGCTATTCTGTCCCTCCACACTCGCTATTCATTCCCTTGCTATTCTGTCCCTCCACACTCACAATTCATTCCCTCTTGCTATTCTGTCCCTCCACACTCGCTATTCATTACCCCTCACTATTCTGTTCCTCCACACTCACTATTCATTACCCGCACTATTCTGTCCCTCCACATTCGCAATTCGTTATCCCTCGCTATTCTGTCCCTCCACACTCGCTATTCATTCCCGCTCGCTATTCTGTCCCTCCACACTCGCTATTCATTCCCGCTCGCTATTCTGTCCCTCCACTCTCGTTATTCATTCCCTCTTGCTATTATGTCCCTCCACACTCACTATTCATTACCCCTCACTATTCTGTCCCTCCACACTCGCTATTCATTCCCGCTCGCTATTCTGTCCCTCCACACTCACTATTCATTCCCCCTCACTATTCTGTCCCTCCACATACGCTATTCGTTCCCCCTCACTATTCTGTTCCTCCACACTCGCTATTCGTTCCCCCTCACTATTCTTTCACGGTTGCTATTTCTTAGGGCACTCAAATTGTGTCACTCAAATTGAGTCGCTCAGTTTGCTTCGCCCATGTCACTGGATACCTGCACCGGTTAGTGGTTCAGTGGTATATCTCCTCCCAGATTTGTTTGATGGTATTCAAGGCCCTGCTAGGGTTGTGTTCTGATTATATAAAAGGCTTGCTGCACCTGTATACTCTGGATTGGCCCCTCTGCTCTGCTACGCAGAACCTTTTAAAGGTTCCACACACTCTTTGATGTCTTCTGGGGATAGGGCCTTTTCTGTGGCTGCCCAATGACAGTGGAACTCCTTGCCATCTCAACTATGTTGGATCTCCTCGGTGGAGGTTTTCCAAAGGGCCCTAAAAACTTGACTGTTCTCGCTGGCTTTTGATGGCACTTTTAATTGCTACTGTTACTGGAGTGGCTTTATTTTTGTACACTGTTGCTTTTAGACTCTCATTGTATGAACTGAATCTATGTTTTACCTGCATGTTATGGGCGGCACCTTGAGCTTTAGGGATGATGCACTTGAGAAGCAAAATCTGATTTATTGCTTGATTGATTAATTGATGACTAGAATGTAAAATAACTAAAACAAACTAATGGCTACACATCTGAATGCTAATCTACTTGGAAAGGCTCTGCAGAAAATCTTGACAAACTGTCCAAGTGCCAGCAGGGGATATTCTCAGCTACCTACAAACAAGGATTCCGACTTTGTATTTATTTTGCTAAACTGTATGACTATCTCTGCACCACAACCACAAATATTATTAACAACTCCTCATATTCTGTGAGCTCTCACCAGCCCTTAGACAAACTCAAGCTGAATGTGCGCTTAGACCTACAGATAGGTAACAGTGTACAAGAGAGGTGTGAGTTGTACTCTTACAAACCCATGTAACAGGTGCGTAGGGACCACTTGGCAAAGCTGGGGGGGTTCAATTGCCCATGAGTGGGCTTATTGGAGCACAACCCAAATCCCTCAAGTGTGGTATTAAACTTATAAAATGGGTATATTTGGATTTTTATTTTTGAATAATCAAAATGTTAAGAGAAGAAAAAATCCTCAGGAACCAAACAAGCCCCTTACTGTTGGCTGTATTTTTTTTTTACTTTATTCATTAATAACCAGGTCAGACCCACTGGGCACAAGGCCCAATTACAAGGCAACCCAGAAGCATAGGGAGGTTAAGCAACTTACTCAGGATCACAAAGCATGCAAGTGGACATGACCACTTTTTGACCAATCACAAAATAACTTTTTTTCATTTTGCATTTCTCATGGTTTAAAAAAAGTAATTAAAATTGTATACTGTTCTTGTAAAAATCAGTAATAAATAAAATTACCTGATCTTGGCATTGTGGGCTTGCATCCACCCACAGTTAAGGCTGATGGGTCCTGATGCAGTTTATTATTATCCAGCCCGAGACTGGCCTTAAAGGTGATGGGAAACTGTTAAATATGTGTACCTTAAAATACTCTCTTTACTTTCTATAACATTGCCGCTCTCCTGAAATGGTTTGCATGATTTTGTTATGCTAAAGATAGACCTCCTTCCCCCTTGGGACTGGCAGGAGAAAATCATTTTAACCTGGTGCCACCAAGACAAACCAGGACAGTAGCCCTTCCTCCCTTCCCCCAGGCTGGCCCAATCAAGTGTCTGGTGGATGGGGCTAACAATCCCAGGAAAAGGCATAACTGCTACAAAGAGGGGCTGATGCAGGCCCCAATACCGTAGTCAAGTGCCTGAGGCCAGCCGGGGTGTAAGTCAGAGGAGACTGTGCATCTTTCTGTTCCTTATCGCCACTAGCAAGTGGGTACCCACCCTACCACCACTCAGAAGATGCCCTACTGTACTACCGATGACCTTAGTTTGAAACGGCATGCATATATAATTTTGTTAATATTGTGCCCAAGCAGTGCCAGGCCTTAGCTCATATGGCTGGGCCAACCCAGTGGGGGTACCATGACTTATCCTGTATGGATGGTGTGGTGGGTACTGTTGAGAGTATGGACTCATCATATGTGTATGGGCTGTTAGATTCACTGCCTTGGTGGGGATTTTTGGTGGTAACCTCTTTTCTTACTTGTACAGAGGAAACAGGCAACCACTTAGTTTTTAGCAATTTCTATAGCCAGGAAAGATACACTAAGCTGAGGCTTGCTTTCACATGTGTCCTGGGAGCACAAGGAAGTTAAGTGACTTCCTCATGATATCACAATATGCAAGTGAGGGCTGTGGGATACAAACCCAGTTCCCCAGGTTTGCAGCTCAGTGCTCTTAACCACTATGCTATACTGCCTCCATAGTTAGAGTAATGGAGTAGGTCAACGCACTGACTGAAAATGACTGTGCCAGATAGCCACCAAGTCACGGTGTTCTGTACCAGCTGGAGATGGTGCACCAAACCTCCAGGAAGCCTAAGATAAAGAGCATTACATTAAGGCTGACCCAGTGGCACTGAGGGTTGAGGCGCTGGATGCCACACCTCACGCCATGCTGGCAACCCGGGTTCGGGGACAGACTCAGGTCATTTGGGGGTTGGCTGGGGTGAGGAAGGATTGAGCATCTGATGACAGCTCTCCTTCCTTGGGGGGGACAACATAGCACACTGTAGACTAACATTCAGCAGAGGCTGGAGGTTAGCACTGGCACGCTGCTCAGAATGGGGTGGACCCATGCACAGGACACAAGATTGCCTACGCGGAGGCATGAGCAGTCACCCTGCCCATTGCACATGCGTGGGTCCAGAGAGAAAACTGGAGGAAAAACACCTTGCAGTGGTAGGATGGCGACTGACCCCCACAGTCTCTGCACCAGTGGCCAGGCAGCCATTCCAAGCCATGGACAGCTATAAGATCCTGAGGAGCCGGGTGATGAGGCTGGGGGGGGGGGGTTGGCAGGATGGGGCTGCCACGGAGAGATCGAGGAGTAAAAAATGTAAATTAAAAAAAAGAGCATTACGTTAGACAGGAAGGAAAGTCATGGATTACAGCCACCAAGTCATCATACTGAAGAAAAGATTTCCCAAGGTGATATTTCTCAGCTGGAAAAAAAAAACCCACAATGAATGGTGTCTGAGACATGATGTTCCAGTGTGTCAATCCCTTGGAGAGTAAGGTGGCACCAACCCTCTTTACTGACAACTTCTGAGATCCAGGTTCAGTTATCAATAACTCCATCTTTCCTAAATCCAAGATCAGTCAGCTAGCAGCCATCCAGTCCTTCAGGTCGGATAAACATGCATTTATCACTGCTACATGATCACCTCGATTCAGTGCAAAAGAGTGGCATATCTGGGTGTCATCTGTGTAGCATTGAAAACCCAAGTTATGCCATCTCACAGTCTCACCCAGCAGAAGCAGGTATACCACAAACAACATCGGGGACAGAATCAAGTCTGGAGGCACACTGCAGGGAACAGCAAAAGGTTTGGAGGAAAAAGTCCCAAGGGCAGTCTTCTGCCATCTGTCAGTCAAGAAGGACTGGAACCAATGCAGCACCAAACCCTGTCTGGAGTTCACAGGCTTTATTCACCCTTCTGGAGTTCACAGGCTTTATTCACCACTTCTTAGATCAAGGACACCTGGTCGCTGCTGCTTTCATTGATTTAACCAAAGCTTTCGACACAGTGAATCATGCCCTCCTGGTCGAACAGCTTACCACCACTGGCCTAGTTCGTGACAGCGTAGTCTGGTTTGAAAGTTACCTGCACAACCATACACAGCAGGTGAAGATTGGTAACACCCTCTCAGATAGCAGACCTGTCCTATCTGGAGTTCCTCAAGGGCCCATCTTGGGCCATCTTTTATTTAGCATTTTCCTCAGCAACCTTCCTTACTCCTGTCAGGGTCACATCCTTTTATATGCTGATGATACTGTCTTGTTTACCAGTGATCCAGACCCTAAGGTTCTTGAATCCAGGCTACAGAGTAATTTTGTAGTCGTAGAAAGATGGTTCCATAAGCACAAGTTAGTTATGAATTACAGCAAGACTAAAACTATGCTGTTCTCCAGCTCCCAAACTAGGCACAGAACTTACCTCTTTCTATCACCAATGAAGAGGGCTCTCCCCTGGAGCTAATTCAGCTCTTTAAATATCTGGGGATTACTACTGACAGTACGATGACCTATGCCTATCATATTGACAACATTGCTAAGGCTGTTAACACCCACATTGGGCTACTTTATAGGCATAAGCAATGTTTGACCCCAGAGGCTCTTAACCTGGCCATTCAAAGCTCTCTTGTCTCGCTTATTGATTACAGCTTACCAATCTATGGACCAACTACTGAAACAACTCTTCACCGCATCACAGTTGCACTCAACAAAGCGTGCCGGCTCCTTACCGGCTCAGCCTGTCTGTCCCATACCTGCGACATGTACGCTCAGGCTAACTGGCTCCAATTCAAAGGTAGACTCATGTACCAAACATGTTTACTGTCCAAAAAAGTAAGCTTAGGTAAAATGCCCCCAGGAGTGCAAAAGCTTATTACTCCCACTATGAACCGTCATTGCACCAGAAGCTCTACTAGCCAGATTTTTAATATACCCCACTGTCGCACCTCTCTGGGACAAAGGTCCTTTGCCTACCATGCTCCGCTATGGATGAACTCGCTGCACCGTGACATCACTTCAGCATCCACCTTGGGCTCCTTCCAGGTTAAACTTAGGCAACAGCTAGTTGCTGATGCCAGTTGTGACTGCTTCCAATAACCTTCCTTCTTGTGACCAGCACTTATTCTAACCTTGTGCTATCCTGACCTTGTGCATAACTGTTCTCAGCATGTAAATAACTGTTCTGAGTTGCTAATCATTCTCCTTCACATTTCCTCTTGATCCCTGCCACTCTTTCCCCTCACCTCTCACCCCTCTATGGCTTAGTTCCCCCCCCCCCGTTATATCTCCTGAGCTCCCTTGCTCACTTTAAAATGCTTTATCCCATACCTTCTCACCTCTGATGAGGCCCCTGAGCTGATGCCATCCCTTACCTTGTTGATTATTAGATATTAGGCAGAGTCTGTACTCATTTTCATAAGACCCCACCCCCTCTAATGTGACCCTTTGAATTCCAGGTTTTAATCAAATATGCACCATGGCATACATTGTACAATGCCACATGTATTGGAACTTCTCTAGTTATACACTCTTATAATGTCTTGTATAATTCCTTGTTTTGTTTGTTCTCCATCTTGTGCTTTTCCAATATGTATTGTTCGTCTGACGTGGAACCTATGAAATGAGCTTGTTCTCAAAGGTGTCATCTAAAATTTCAATAAATAAATAAATAATACCAAATCCTCCATAGTACTTAAGGCAATCCGTCAACACCCATAGCCCACAAGGTCAAATGCCGATGAAAGAGGGATGAAAATAAGAAAAGAATGTACCCCTCCATCCCTCACAGGAAGAGATCATTCAGTAGCCTCACCAAGGCGGTCTCTGTGCTGAGTCAATATCAGAAATCCTTTTTGACTAGCTTGAAATTCTTCAAGTGTGGTGTGCAACCACCTTCTCAAGTACCTTCCCTAAAAATTGCAGGTTTGAGACAACTCTGTATTTAACCAAAATCTCCTGGCCCAAAGATGGTTTCTTAAGTACAGGAATCATCATCATATTCTTCAATACAGAGGGGGAAGAAGTCCTTCAGTCAGGGTACACTGGACAATCTTGGAAACAACAAGAGCCAGGGATTCCCAGCTGTTGACCACCTGTTAGGTAGGTCCAGGTTCCAGTTGACAGTAGGTAGGTCACAGCACAGACATCACCTGCAATATTTCTTGTATTAAAACTGGCTGAAACTCACTCCAGAGAATCAGTGTGCTCCTGCCCAAGCCATCCCCTCCACTGCAGGACACCAAAAACCCCTGGGAGATTGCTGCTCTAATGGATGACACCCTGGTGAGGAAGGAAGACCCTAACTGCAGACTAGTATACTTTTTACTGCTCTGTGTCTGCTATGTTTCCATTATTGTCAGTGTTTACTACTTATTGTTTCTATAATTCCATTTAAGATTAGATCTTTTATATAAAGTGAGAAACCGTTTGACTTTAAACTCCAGGAAAATTTTAGCACAAACGATGCTACTGTCCCTTTTATATTATGGTATGCCTATTTATTCTGCCGCTAATAAAACAACATTAAAAAGGGTTGAAAAACTCTATAATAAGATTTATAGGTTTGTAACTTCTGACTCACGTAATACACATTATTGTCTTTTTTATCAAAAATTTAATTGGTTTTCTTTTGCGGCTAGATGTTCATATATTAGGCTTCTTGCTTTCTGGAAATTTTTATAAAGACCCTATTCCTTTTCATTTTAAGTCCATTCTGGGTACCTAGTCTTCGAGTCATGCCACTAGGTCATCTGCTAGTGGTAACATTAGAACGCCTCTATATCACAGT
This sequence comes from Neoceratodus forsteri, assembly GCA_016271365.2. NCBI lineage: Eukaryota > Metazoa > Chordata > Ceratodontiformes > Ceratodontidae > Neoceratodus > Neoceratodus forsteri. Next base: position 156,869,373 of record JADMNL010000031.1, on the reverse strand, counting down.
TTCTGGGCAACATTGTTCTGTACACAGTTCTGTTGTTGATTGGAATTCCCTGCCCGGTGAATTTCAGCAGCCTGTGTCTTATCACAGGTTTAAGCTGTATTTGAAATGATCACGTTGTCATTGTTTTGACTAATACGTCTTTGTGAACTTGTATTTACAATCTAACCTGTTTATTTTGTATGCATTCCTCTGTACTTGTTCTGCATTTGTTATTGAGGCTCCTTTTGTACTTCTCCGGGTCTCCCTTGAAAATGGGCATTTGATGCTCTAGGGTTCTTACCCAGTTAACAAATAAATAAATAAATAAAAATTCTGTGATGTCAGTTACACAGCTGTGTGCTGTAGAATGAAAAGCACTGAGCAGGATTTTTATTGGTGCATCCTCATACCATTTTATATACGGGTAACCCCTCCCTCTTGTTTTCCTCTTGTTCTCACCTCCCCTCCCCCATTCTTTTTCCTTTTTCTCTATTCCTCTTTCTACATTTTAGTAAATTAATATTGACCGATAAAACTATTTTTGTGTTGTAATTTAAAAATGTTTTCTTGCATAATCCTTATACATAAATGTACTGTTCCCTTTGAAATATTTTTTAAAAATGTGATGACTGGAGCGTATTTCAACCTTAATGCTTGCAATGTATGCTTTGTGTGCTGAATACATTTTTCTTATTTACTTACCAAAGGATGCCATGGACTGTACAGGAACCCAAGAGACAGAGAACAGTTAACTATGAGGGGGGATATAGACATGGGAAAAGGCACCGTAGCAGAAAAACATGGTAATTTAATAATGAAAGAAGTCAGCCAAAATACATCCAGAAAGGAGTCCCTTTACAAGGAAGAAACAATAATGTGTTTTAAGGTACAGTATTTTAAATCGTTTCCTATTACCTCAAACTGCAATAGAGGTGTGGGTTAAACACCAGCATCAGACTGTAAAGTGCACAGTTTGATAATTATTTTAAATTTCAATAAATAAAAAAAAACACAACTTTTCACTTGCTACAAAAAGACTTTTCAGAAAGGGAGCTGGTCACTTTTAATCAGGCAAGTGTACAAACAAAAAAAAAAAACAAGGACGGCTGATTTGAAGTGGTGTTCACATGTAGACTTTCAGAGCTGCTAGCTTCACAGTAGCACCTCTTCCCCTTGACTGTGAATCGAAGATGCCCAGGAGAGCAAGGGGACTTGAAACTATGGAACGCAATGCTGCTGCCTAGCAACAGTACCCTCCTTGAGGGTCATGGTCAAACGAACCACACTGTCATTGTTTATAGTTCAACCAGCCAGCCGTCAGAGATGAGTACACCAGGATTGTCTGAATACTGTGCTGGTCCACATTTCTTTGTGTGTAGCTAGCTAGCTAGATAGACAGACAGACATATAGACAGGCAGACAAGTAGTTGTAAGTCTTCTGTACTAACTTGTGGCAAATCCATTCTTGAGTTATGTGTCTTACCACTCACCAGTGGGGATAAATATGTTATTCTACTACAGACCATTAGCATACCCTGTGACAAGGTGCCTTTGTAAATGAGTCTTTGACTCAAAGGTTTGTAAATCCAAATTGTGAATAAATAAAATAAATAAATATGCAAAGGCCCAACTCAGAATATGCCATTTATCTTCATGAGTGAGGGGCCAGCACCACAATTCATGAGTGGCAAACCCATGAGTTATGACAGTCCTGCCCCATCACAAGGGATGAAAAATGGCATATTCTAATTCAAACCATTTTGTGTCCAGTTTATACCACACATTTTCAAATGTAAAGGTTTTAAATTAGTAGTAAGTGGGAACTTCCTCTGCTTATATTACCATATATTTTATTAGAGTCTTATATTTATAATAAAATACACAGCAGTACAATGTTAGGGTTTACACAAGCATTGGGTAATATGCAAATAAAGAAAGGGGACCAAACAAAAATAAATAATTACATACCCATCACTATACTGCTAGTGCTAAACAAACATCTTGAAAAACTGGTCTCCTCCCAGCTGACTAAATATCTCTCTAGTTACAACCTCCTTTCCCTCGCACAGCACTGTTTTCGTAAATGCCACATCACCACCACTGCCCTTTTTTCTCTCTCTCCTCTTCTGTCTTCTCTGCTATGGAGGGGGCAAACTCACGGGTGTGGTCTTCATTGACCTTACAAAGGCATTCAAACTCAATCACACCCTATGATGTGGCAAATTAAGTGCTCTGGGTGTCTCTCCCTCACCTCTGAATTGGTTCAAAAGTTATCTGGGTAGCAAGCATCAACATGTTAAATTTGTCCCCCAAGCTTGGCATGCTTTGTCACGATGGGTCAGCAGTCACTACCACTGACTCCTTTAAATACCTGGGGGTGATGCTTAATCCCATACTCATCTTCTCCTCTCACACATTAATGAGGTATGCAAATCTGTTAACTACAAGATTGGTGCTGCCTATCGTGTGCATCACTCCTTAACCCCTGCTACCAGGATCTCTGTAGCCAGGGGGGTCCTGCTTCCAAGGCTACTGTATGCTCTCCCTCTCCTCTTACAGGCCAATGTTGGTGTACTTCAAAAGTGGGATACTGCTTACAACAACATATGCAGATTTGCTCTATCGGCCCCTCACCTTACGCACCACTGTTTGCTCTACTCCACCTTATACTGGCTGTCACCCTGTTCCTGTCACTCCTACTCCCTGTGTTGTTTTATTGACTACTTGACTAGATATCCCTGTTCTGACTCTCTAACATAGAAACATAGACTTTGACGGCAGATAAGAACCACTTGGCCCACCTAAGGGCTATGCTTTCCCCTGTGCATCACTCTCGCCCTCTGAGGTCCTCTGATGCTCAGCTACTTTCTGTCCCGTACTGCTCACCAAAAATGGGGGAGCAAGCTTTCTCTCATTTCGCTTCCAAATACTGGAATTCCCTGCCTCCCCACTTAAAGTGCTCATTATCTCAGTCCTCCTTTAGAAATGCAATTTTTTCTCACCTCTAAACACTTGATACTTGTGACTGTAACTAACCTTGCTTGTTCTTCTGCTCTTGCTCTTCCTTGCCTCGGCTACTGCCTCTCAATACTCCATGTGTATCACTGGGATTGCCCACATTTGACTGTCTCATCCCTGCGTGGATGGTTGTTTGCTAGTATGTGTAATTTTCAACTATCCCCGTGTGGATACCTGTTGGAAGCTGTCATGTTTTTTTATTGTATGCTACCTGTGACTGCTTGGAAGTTTGTATTTTGTACTGTCCCTGGTCGTGCCTGAAAATAGGCAGGGTTATTGCCTAATGTACTTACCCAGTCATCAAAAGCTAATAAATAAATAAATAAATTTGACCATGCCCTGTCAGATCCTTCTGTTACCTCAATTGGGGTCCTCCAAGGCATCATACTGGGCCCCCTCCTCTTTTCCATTCACATAAATTCCATACACACTACCTCAGACACTGCATCCTGATTCTATATGCCAATGAACTAACCCTCTACACTAGCTCCTGCAGAACCCCAAACTGAATAGCCATCTCACCTCTGACATCCATTCTATAGAATCCTGGCTCCGATCCCTCCTCTTAAATACCACAAAGACACAAGCAATGTTATTTGGCTCGGCCCATAAATTAAAAAAGTGTAATTCCCCACTCACGGTCCAGTGCACTGATGGATCTCTTCTTACCACAGTCACCAACTTCAGCTATCTTGGAGTGACACTTGATGTATCCTTTCACTTCTCTGTGCATATCTCCACTGCAAGTAAGGCTGTTAACACCAGACCTGGACTTTATATAAAGTCAAAAGCAGCCTTTCACCCTCAGCCAGTATGGCGATTGCCTGAAACATCCCGCTACCCAACACATGGGATGGCAGTCTACTTCTGTGTCTCCGAAACCACCCTGCAGAAACAGGACATGGCTTACAATAATATGTGTAGGTTTGCTCAAGCCACAGACAAGTATACTCACCACTGTGACCTCTATTCTAAGCTTGGTTGGCTCCTTCCAACAACCCTAAGAAAATGTTCTGTGAGCAGTTTGATTCATACAGGTGTGAACAATCAATCCTCCATGTCTCTCTCAGTGTTACTGAAACCTAGCAGCCCACCATATCCACTCAGATCTCTTGTCCCTGGATTATTATGCATCCTTAGAACCAGGATCAAACTGCAGAGATGTTGTTCTCCTTCATGGCGCCTACAGTGTGGAACTCAACCCAAGAGCAGTCTGCCAGTGCTCATCCATTCATGCCTTTAAAACTGTACTTCCAACTTTCCAACAATAAGCAACTGTATATTCTTGCCCTTAAGTTATTTATAGAATGGATCCCTAATCTTATAAACACACTTCACTCCCACAGCTCAAGATATATACCCTAGAACTCTGTTCTGTGTGTCAATTATCGTATATGGAAATGCACTGTCTTGAATTGACCATATGCCTTGAATCTCGTTGTATTACTCCCTGCACTGTTTCCATCCTTTCATTTTACTGTTGGTATTTTTACTGAACATTGTTTGTACTGAATATTTATCATAACTGTTCCTCACTTTTGACCACCCTTGTTATACTCTCCCAGGTCGAGCCTGAAAACAGGTAAGTAATTTGTCTAGTGCACCTACGTGGTAAATAAAACTAAATAAATAAATACTTGGTATAGAACCATAGAACCAGTCTGCCAAGATGGTCCCTGCCTAGTCTGTCTCTACAGATCCTTACTGGTCTCCAGCGATCTTCCCTACTCCCTGCCTATTTATTAATATTCCCCAATGTCTATCCCACGCATGCTTGAGGCCTACTCCTGTTTTCTCCTCTACCATTGCCACTGGCAGTCTATTCCAGGCTTCTGCAACTCTTTCAGTGAAGTAGTACTTCCTCACATCTCTTTTAACCCCCTCTCCCTGTCCAGCTTTATCACATGCCCGCTGGTCCTGGTGCTCTTTCCTATTTGAAAGAGACTCCCCTCCTGCACCCTGTTTACCCCTGTGAGGTACTTGTAGGTCCATATCATGTCCCCTCTCACTCTCCTGTCTTCCAGGGTCTACATGTCAAGCTCCCTCAGTCTCTCCTCATAAGACTTTTGGTGCAACCCCTGCACCATTCTAATTGAAAAAACAACAACTCGGCTGCACACTTCAAGTCGGGATGAATGAGGTCTGCACACCAATTTTCTTCATGCTGGTTTCAAGCTTTATTGCCCAATGGCACCTTGAACCAACATTAAATGTGCACAAGCAGCTAGCCCAGTGGCACTAAGGGTTGAGGCGCTGGATGCCACACCTCACACCATGCCGGCAACCTGTGTTTGGGAACAGGCACAGGCAACTGGGGGGTCAGCAGAGGAAGAGAAGGACTGAGTGTCCCAGGGACTCCTCTCCTTCTCTGGGGAGGGGGGATCTCGTTGGTCGGAGAATGCCTGGCCCCTAGTAGAGGCTGGGGTGGTACACTGATTATGCCAACATAGGCAGAGACAGGGCAGACACCTGGCGAAGCGCACATGGGAGCATGCACGCTGCTGCCGCTGGCATAATTGCATGCTCAGCCTCTAAGGGGAGTACACTGGAGGAAGAAAAAGATTGTTACAGTGGATGACAGCGGGCATCTCACAGGTCACACCTATGAATAGCCACAGTGCTGGCCACACTGGATCCGGTCCTCAGCAGGGTTTGGGGAGCCCCACCAGCCCCCACTAGGGGGGGAGCCCTGGGGGTACTGGTCAGTGTCGGCAGGTGGACATCAGGGGACAGGACTGGGGGCTCCCTCCAGAGATAGGCCTGGAGCAACAGGTGTATAAAGTGACAGCAAAAAAAATAAATGTGCACAAGCAAAGTGCCTGTCACACAGTGCAGATTGGACTACCCTAGCACTTTGCCTCACCAGGCTTCTTCAGGGGGATGGAGACCACAGTGTGACAGGCACTTTGTATACATTTAATGTTGGTTCAATGTGCCATTGGGCAATAAAGCTTAAAACCTGTATGAAGAAAGTTGTTGTGCAGACCTCGTTCAGCCTGACTCTAAGTTTGCAGCTGAGTTGTTGTTTTTTGCATTGAACAGCCATGGGGCTTGCCACCCAGTTTGGCTACACCTCTTTGGAGAGCACCTCCAGAACTAGACACGGTACTCCAGGTGGGGATCTCACCAGCAGGCGGGTCTCACCAGTGAGCAAAATAGTGGCAACACCACCTCCATCCTCCTGCTAGAGATACCTCTTCTATGGTATAAATATTACATACAATTATAAATCTAATTAATTATTCATGAGATCAACACATGCACTGACTGGCTGTTATACTAGGTGATAATCTCTTAGAACAGCCCTGTACAGCTCAGAGTGGCACGTGCGTTTCTACATTTTCAGGGTTTTTTATTGCAATTTTGCCTTACTTATGCAATTAGACTTAGAATTGCCGTGATGCCCTTACAACTAGGAGTTTCCATGGGCTGCATCTCAGGCTATCTACACCCTTCAGTTGGGTGTTAATCCCTAGGAAATATCCATCTGTTCACTCCTGATTGCTTAAATATTCAACTGTTTATTCTGCTTTCAATGAGACTGGTTAAATAGTCCCCATGTAGCTGATTAAAACCACAATGCTTGAGATAACATGAGTGTGATACAGTCGATCTCTGGACAGCATGTTATCTAGAGGTCAACTATGTCTTAAATCATATGCCACATTATCTTTCCATTTTGTGAAAAGAGTTGCATAAATATATACAGTTTGGCATACATACTCTGCTATAAGTAGGCACACACCTCGGGGGTTGTTAAGACTCTCCGTGTATGTCAGAGTACATACACACACCTTGTCATATATTATCAGACAGACAGACATAGACAGAGGGTAACCGTTAGGTCTTCCAAACCCCTCAGAACCCTGCCACAAGTCCGCTGTGCCACCGCATATCGTTTTAAAATCGGGCGCTTTGTGTTCATCTGTTTTATTTATATAGCCCTCCTAATTCTGAAGAAGAAACAGGATTGTTCTGAAACATTAAATGTAGAGAGAGAGATTATATAAGAGGGAGCATATATTCCTTAGAAATATATAAAGAATTACAGGAAGAATATGGATTTGAAGTAAAGAAATTACTTAAAACTATTGGAGAACTACTGGGTTGAGTGTTTATTTCATTCACTACTTTCTTCCATAGGAATGGCCTATAGTATAATCATGGCACGTGCTCTTTTGCCTTTACAGAGCATTCCTGAAGAAGACCTAAAGGACAAAATGTTGAATCCATCTTTGTTTTCTATTTTCACCAAGCATTTAAAATAACATTTTAGTTTTATTTGTAGCAAACAATTATACAGAATCCTGTTTTGTTTTGTTTTTTGTTACTTTGTTACCCCATGTCCCCAGGGAATTCACAAGCTTACTGGGAGATCAATGCGGGGAGGATGACTCAGGACACAGGCTCAGCACAAGGTATGGGGGGGTAATCCCTTTAACAGGTTTTGACACCAAGTAATGAAATCGATTGTCCACAACACCAACTCATGATCAAAGCAGCGCATCAGTTTATTAATAGCTCCATCCCTTCCTTCCAACAGTTGGCAGTTTACATAACCAGCACATTTCCAGAACTCTCACAGTAACAATCTGGCTGCTTACAAACGCTATAACTTTGTCTTGGGCATGAACTGTCAATACTTTTTTTTCACACCTTCACTTTTACTTTTTCAGGCTGCTTCTAAGATTTCTGCACACAGCCCACTATGGACCCCATAAGCAAGGGGTCCCAGAGGTAATATACTCTTAGTCTGCTGATAAACATATGTGTCTTTCAGATAACATACATTACTTTCCCAATCTCTTTCCTGTTATCCCCTCTTCTAGTCACACAATGTCCTCCCTGGGGTCCCTCAAGGCAGATCACAGGGCCGTGGGCTCCCAAGGCAGAGAGCCAGACAGTATGGGCATTGCTTGTGGGCACAGGGATGAGGTCATCAGACAGATGACCCTTCCCCAACCCTTACTTACCTTTTGGCAGGCACCTCAGGGGTGCTAGGTGAGGTGAAACCTAGATAGACCAGTATTCCCTGGATTCTGGAAGATACATATCTACACATTCCATCTACCAGCTAGTGTGAGGTCCTGGCATCAAGCCAGAGCCACAGCCCTAATAACATTGATGAAATTATGCTCCTTCAGTTGGATGCTAAAAAATACTCAGCAGACTGGGGTGCATCAGCCTTTTTTCCTTATTATTATGATGGAGACCCTTCCTGTGAGGTGGCAGCAAGACCTGTGAAGACCCCTAGGGAGTAACCCCCCTGCATCTCACCACCTTCTGCTCTCCTGCACTTTCTTCTCCTTCCAGTTACACTCCCTGCTCCACACACTTCTCTGCTTCACTCCCCACTGCCTACAATGGATGCCATCCCCTCCTTTCATACAAAGAGCAGCCAGTCACAAAGGCACCACAGGTCCTGCTACACTTTAACCCATGAGTGGCCAGATTTACAGGGAGGAGAAAACAGATGGTATGTAGCCCCTAGTGGTAGGGGAAGCTACATATATATTGTATACTGTGTATCGTGATGCTGATATAGGGCACTACAGTCAGCTTTCCTCATCGTCTGCCTTGCTCTTCTTTCTGTGTTTCAACATGGCACCAGGTTGATACTCCTGCCCCACCACCACATCACCCTTGTCCCTAAAGTTATTGTGCTGACACAACAATCACAGGCAGCAACACATCCTTGATGGATTATCAATAGTCCCCATTGCAGTGTCGCCAGCAGAAGCACGGGGGTTCATATCAGCATATGCTTCAGTTTGGCGCAATGGCTATGTATTATTTTGCATGCACTTACCAAGACAAGAAAAATCCAATTTAATTATCAAACAGATCTTATATGAAATGATGATGTGTTTTGGAGGTATGGAGAGGCTCAGCTGAAAATGTTCTGGTGTCCAGTTAGGGCAGTCCAATATTGCTTCCCTCTCTGTTTTACTCTTTCTGGAGGGCACTATTACTTTGGGGCAATAGTCATTTTGCTCACAGCAGATCAACATTCAGAAATCTACACTGGAAAGCAATTTCAAGTGTGTTCGCTAAAAGTAAAAGTCCCAAAGTCCCAACCTGAATTCTTAAGAAAAAAGGAGGGGTTTTCATTTTTGAAACAAGAGGTCTATGATGATCCATCTCCTGTTTGAGTCATCTTTAATACTAAGAGCCAGAGACTCCTGAAATGACTTTTGTCTTCCCTTTAAAGAAAGGAGAAGACAAGCAGATCAAGTTTAGTTGATATGGGGGGAGCATGTATGGAATGGAATTTACAGTGGAACCCTAATAATACCACATTGATTTTTCTATCACAATTTTCAGAAACACCCATTTGTCCTCATTGTTGCATCTGACGTCAGAGATGAACTAGATAAAATCAGAGCAGCGATGTGATCTTATACAAGTTTCATGAATTTCATGGATCACGTAATTTGTTGGAAATCCATGAGTTACGCTTTGAATTGTTGCCCCTTTCCATAAGACCTAAAAGGACGCTGTCTGCTTTTCCCACTACATATGTTTTTCTATAGGGAAATCAGGAATGTAGAACTGGTAACTCTGAAAGCTGAATCTTTATCAGCAGCCACAAACCAGGTGCGGTGCAAGTGGGCACAGACAGTTGGGTGCATGTTTAAACATCATGCAGATAGGAGCCTGTACAATAATGCACAGACAAAACTAATTCCTCCACACTGCGATTTGCAGGGGTGCTAGTTACACCTCCAGAAGAGCTTTGAAAAACATACTATTTGGACACAAAGCAGCTTGTATTTCTCATTAGCTCTGTATTTCTTTTTCTTAAACTCATTTTTATTGAATGACCAAAACATAAAAATCACATTACAGATAATTTCAGATTCAGACAATTCAGGACAGGCAGTGTATGTGAGCACTCAAATATACAGTCAGTGTATATAATTATATATTTCTTGTCCATGATTCCCATATTAACTGACAGTGTCAAGTGCCCTAGCTCTGTATTCCTTATCTCCATTATTTATTACTGAGATCATATGCATGAAAACCGCTTGAGAGTGCAACAGCTTCTATCGCGTCTTCCCAACCTGATGTCACGATATTCTGCTTGGGACATCACAGTTATTCCCATGACAACAGACTGTTATGTCGCAACAGAGCATTACAATTTCAAATTCGGAATAAGCTATACAGGAAGATGAACTCTAAAGAACTCTAAGTAATAAAGATCATGTTTTTGTGGTGATTTCTTCAGTAATTAATAATGGAGTGGAGAAATATACAGAATATATATGAAACACAAACTGAATTGTGTCTAAATATTATGATCCTCACGGAAGATATCGCTTCCATTGGGCCACACCTTTGGAACTATAAGCCATCGGCATCAGGACCACTCGGAAATGTTTGCTAGCTGAGGGCTGCCTACTATAAAACAAGGATTTAATCAGGCCACAAGGAGATGCCAAAAGAACTTACTAGAAACCTTCATTGCCATCAAGGCCATGGAAGCCCAAGCCAAGACCCTGGGCTCCAAGCCAGCTCCTCCCACATGCCCAACCATCCCCTGGAAAATACTCCCACAGCAGTCAGCAAGGATGATGGAGAAAATGAAAGAAAAAGAAAGGTCACTTTCAACCCCCCCCCCCGCTCCAGCCACCATAAGCACGGGGATAAACATGTGTCATCAGTGAGGTCAAGATCTTCACTGAAGGGTGGGGTAAATCCTTGTCGTCATCCGCTCCAGCGGCATCAAATACAGCCCCCACCCAACCATTACTGGGACACCAAGTTCGGGGCTTGGTTCTGGCACTTCCATACCTACTATAGATGGGTATGCCGCCCTTGTCATCGAGTTCTGTCCCAGCAACAATGGCATTCACAAATCCTCAACTGGGTGTCATCAGCTTGCAGGTTATGTTGGCACCATTTTTGGAAATGTTAGTTCGCCTATTCCCGTCACTGCCAGTGTCAGTGCCAGTAGTTCCATTAATGGGGCCTCCCTTCTCAGTACTGTCTTCATCAATTAAGCAATAAGGCATGACCAGGGCTTAGATTAACAGTCTGCTAATTACCCCCTAGGGGTGTAATATCGTACGAGGTGCAGCCGAGTGCCATATTGCCCTAGAGGGAGATTAACTGACTGTTACTCTAACTCCTGGAAGTGCCTTATTGCTATTATAAAAAATGTTCCAAAAGAAGAGGGTTAAACGTATACTTTCTGAATGTTTTCCTCATCTAGAGGGAGCTTTTTAATAAAATAGTTCTTCCACCAGCAGTTTAAGAATGCTGGTTCAAAATCAGAATGCATTCCAGTCATTCAGCAGTGCTAGAGGATGGAATGCTGACAGGCTGAATCCATGTGCCACTGTGATCAGGCTGTGCATGACAGTATAACATGGATTAATGTAAGGCTGTTGGAATCCTAACAGCCATTCAGATTGCAGCATTTCTGAGAACCTTTTTATAATAGGACTTAAAATCATGCCTGTAATCCCTCTATTGCAGCTTCCCTTTTCATCACCAACTCTGTCGATTGCCCCAGTCATCATTCAAGATAACGAGGATAACGAGGATAACGAGGATAACGAGGAGGGGGAATACAATCCTGATCTCCTAAATATGGAGAAGGATGTGGAGGATGAAGAAGCAGGTAAAGAAGACCCACATGAAGGGGGATTCCTTTTCAGCTCTACTCTCTCCTCTTGCAGTGAGGACTCTGTGATTTATAACCCCTGGTCTCCTCCTCTTCCCAGGCTTTGCTCAAGCAAATCCAAGATGTCATGGGGTTTGAGGGTGAAGAAGACTCCAGTAAATGAAATTTAATGGAGTTTTTAGAAGTTAGAGCTGCACCTACTGTTGTAGTGCCCCTGTGTACCCTACATTGGAGGATGCCACCTTTGCTGCCTGGCGTAGACCTAGCACCTTGCCAGCTGTTCCTAGAAAGGCTGACAAGCAGTACCCTGCTCTGTCTGTTAAGTCCTATTATAAGTCTAATTAATTATTCATCAGCCTAGTGAGGCTCCCAATTGGCTACTGGATCAGTCATTAACATCTTAGAAATGACCAATCCAGCTGCAAACTGACGATGTGTGGCATGCACGGCTCGCACCACACAAATAAAACTGAAATAAAACTAAAAAAAATGTAAATTGTTAGTGCAATTGAACTTAAAATCACAATAACAACCTCAAAGCCATCATTTCTTTGGATTAACAACAGGCTGGAGGGAGATGGCCCTCGGCTGCACCTCAAGCCACCCATCCCCCAACCAGTTGTTAATCCCTCAGAAATGACCAGCTTCTTGGTAGTTATTGCTCAATTATGCTGTACAGCCAGAAACTAATTCTGTGGTTATCATGGCTGCTCATGATCACTCTAGAGCCCCTGAAGTGATGATTACCCTGCCTCCCACCAAGGAATTCAGGAAACTGGATGTTATGGGCAAAGGAACTTATGCCTCTGCAATGTTAAGTCTCAGGATTGCAAATTATTAGGCATACATGACTACTATTCAGGCCATGTCTGGTAGTCCTACAAAAGCTGAACTCCTTAAAGCCGCTTCAGCTGATGTTGATACTGGCAAGCACCTGTTGCATTCAGTATATGATGCCTCAGATGCCTCTGCTAGGGCTACTGCCTCTGGCATTTGCCTTAGGAGATATTAATTGGCTCAGGGTGGCTGGCTGTGCTGCTGATGTTCATACTAAGGTTCATACTAAGGTGAATAGTTAGCAGGAAGCTATATAGCACATGAATGCTCATGTACTAACCAGTTTAATAATAAGAAATCTGTTTGACGGATAATAAGTAATTATCCAATCTTTTTTTGAAAATATCTTTGTTTTTACTTATTATAACATTTAATGGTAGCTTGTTCCATGGTTTAATTACCCTTATTGTGAAAAAATATTTCCTTTTTTGGAAATTAAAGGATTTACATACTAACTGTAATGGGTGTCCTCTAATACTGTAAGGCAAATCTTTAAAACTTAGTCCTAGTTCCACCATTAGCTCAGGATCCTGAATTATATCAAAAAGATATAATAGAGCCCCACATAGCTTATGAGTTTCTAAGGAAAACAAGTTCAAATTACATAACCTAGAATCATAAGATAAATGCTGCATGCCATGCAAATTTTTCATAAATTTCCACTCTACTCTCTCCATTTGTTGGATATTAGATTTCTTATGGGGCACCAAAGTTGCGATATGTATTCAAGATGTGGTCTAACATAAGCACTATATAGTGGCATTAATACATTTGCTTTTCTTGAAGTAATATTGCGCTTGATAGATCATATTACTTTATTGGCTCTGTTGACTGATGAGGTTATATGATATGAAAACTCCATATCATTTGACACCGTAATGCCTAGATCTTTTTCATCAGTAATTGAACTAAGGGGTAACTGTCCCAAGTTATAATTTCTAAAGGTGTTAGTATTTCCCAAATGCATTACTTACACTTAGATAAATTAAGTCTCATGCCCCATTTGTTTACCCATTCATAGATCTTATCAAGGTTGCTTTGTATAACATCAAACTCTAAATCATTGGTACAAGGGCCTCCTATTTTCATATCATCTGCATACTTAACACTAATTGAGAAGCAATTAGATGTTAAATCAGCAATAAATGCTTGAAATAAGCAAGGTCCAAGCACTGATCCCTGAGGTACACCACTAGTAACATTACCAACCTCTGACAAACAGCCATTAATACAAACTTTCTGTGTTCGGTCAGTTAACCAATTTTTTATCCAATTTATAATATATGGGCTAACTTTAAATTTTTCCAATTTGACTATAAGAGCCCAATGAGGCAAAACATCAAAATCCTTGCTAAAATCCAAGAAGATAACATCACATGAAATATGGGCATCAACCAGAGAGATAATCTTCTCATAAAAGCATAGTAAATTAGAAAAGCATCCTCTACCTTTTCGAAAACCATGTTGTTCATTATCGGCCGTATTTAATAAAGGAGTTATCATGTCCCTAATTAGACTCTCAAAGACTTTACAAATAGGTGATGTAAGGCTTATCAGTCTATAGTTGGAGCAATCAGATTTTAAGCCATTCTTATATATAGGAGTGACATAAGCTATCTTCCACTGGTTAGGAACAAAGCCATCCTTCAGACAGGTATCAAAAAGTAATTTAAGAGGTACCAATAGACACCCCGATAAGAGATATAATAAATAACCAGAAATATTATTAGGTCCCATACTGGTTTTCCCTTTTTGCAATTGTAATTTCTAATGAATATCATCTAGAGTAAATATATTAATCTCAGAGCCCTCTTGATTTAAAGAGAGTAACTCCTTATCCTTGATTGTAAATTGTTTACAAAATACTCTCTTTGGGTTATGTATAGTTAAATTATCTACCATCAGGGGTCCCACTTTACAAGTTGTTTTTTAAGTGAGTTAATGTAACAGAAGAATAATTTGCTGTTAGATTTCCTAGCATCGTTTGCTAAATTATGTTCCCATTTACTTTTAGTCCTTCTAATAGTAGATTACATAATCTTTGTGCTGTTACATAGTTTGCCCAATTATGACCGGTTTTGTCTTTCAGATATTTTTTATATTTCTTGTCCTTATTTTTTATAAGTCTCATAATGCTCTTAGTCATCCATTTTGGCTGTGCCTTACCTTTTATAAACTTAGGTTTACAAGGTATAAATTCATTTTTAACTAATAATATAGTATTATAAATAAGTTCCCAAAAATCCTGAAAAGAGAGATGAGCATACTCATACTCCCAATCAATCTGATTTATTACATGTTGAATCATAAGGATATTCGCTTTCTCATACTCGTAAATAAATATTGGTTCAGACTTCAAAATTATGGGGCATTTTAACTTAAAAAATATGACACAATGATCACTATTTCCTAGTGGTGCCTCCATTGAGATATCACTACTCTCCAGATTATCATGATGGAGAATAATGTCCAAAATGTTATTGCCCCCTGTAGGATGATGAACACTCTGTAATAGATGGACCTGTGAGCATGTTGCTAAGAGTTTTTTACTGCTTAAGGATACTGCTGTATTATTACACCAATCAATATCAGGCAGATTTAAGTCACCTAACAAGATTACATTCCCCATTTCACATGCATTCTCAATTTCATCAAGATGGCATCCATATATGTTACATCAGTGGAAGAGGGTCTATAACATACACCTAATACAATAGATGACATATTTGTATTATGAAATTTAACCCAGATGGTTTCAGTTAAGTAGTCATGTTTTTTGATTTGTTTAGAAATATCAAAACTTTCAAGATGTTTATTTAAGACCAATAAAATACCTCCTCCTCTTTTATCAACTCATTTTAAGGAAAAAAATGTCAAAACCCTGAATACTATGGTCCCATTCACTTTTGGCATCCCACCACGTCTCAGTAATTGCAACTATATCTGCATTTGTTGTAACCATCCTAGATGTTAATTCATTACATTTTTTGTTCAAACTCCTAGCATTTGAACTTAAACTATTTAAATGGGATTTAATTTCTTGATTTGATGTCCTAATACTACAAGAAGAATTCAGTATTTTTAAAGATCCCTCCCCCCATTTTGCAGTTTAAATGGTCAACAATTACATCGGAGATAACTTTTTCCATCAGGGTATTTCCCCTTTTGCTCAAACAACTCTGATAGCCCAAAATGCTCTTCCCAATATGTAATGTATTTAATATCTTGATGTAAACACCAGTTTCTCAACCAATTATTAAGGTATTTTATTTTGTCATTTATATAATCAGGTGCTCCTGGGTGGGGTAGAATCTCTGAAATATAAA
The DNA here is from genome assembly GCA_016271365.2 of Neoceratodus forsteri. NCBI lineage: Eukaryota > Metazoa > Chordata > Ceratodontiformes > Ceratodontidae > Neoceratodus > Neoceratodus forsteri. The sequence continues at coordinate 156,853,578 of JADMNL010000031.1, read as the reverse complement.
TTTCACATCCCATAGACACTAATTTATTGGTCAAAGCAATGAAATCCTGCTTAATTGATTTAAGTGTACATTTATATAAATTATTAGTGCCAGCATGGATGATAACCATAGGGGGATACCAGAAATGGGAATAATGCCATTAATCACTAAAGTAATATCAGATATCGGAGCCCCACTAAATGAAGAACATGTCCTATTCTGTTTATCAGCATTACAAACCGCCCTATCTAAATGTTTTCCCATCGAGTCTCCCAAAACATAAATCTGCTGCTTTTCTTCAGTGGGGGCAAGATTTAAATCAATAGTTGTGGGAGAAGAGATATCAGTAGGATATTCGTTTGAAATTGTAAGTGAAGAAACACTCTTATTATGCACTGAAAAAAATGGTGTTGGTTCTGAGATCTGAATATTATTATTACAAGCAGTATCACACAGTGGACTTAAACTATTACTTAGTGGTAAAGAAAAGGCACTAGCTTTTTTTCCTTTCTTGCGTGATCTAAACTGAGAGACATTGTACCAGTTGTCATCAGAGTCATCACTATCACAATAACTTCTAGCTCTCTTATTAGTGGTTCCACAAATTACATGTTCTGAATCAATAGAGGGAATGAGATTTATATTGCTTCTACTACCTGAAGCATTACATACTTCTATATTATTTGGTACATCAGAAGGACAGGGCAGAAGGATGGAATAAGTTTTTTTAAAACGTTCAAACATGGTAGCCTGACTGATTTCAAGTTGTGACATCCTGCTATTAAACAGCAGGATATCATTTTTTAACTCAGTCACTTCCTGGCATTTATTACATAAATATGGGCTTATAGGAAGAGGGAGGAACACCAAATTATACATAAAACATGAGGAACACTTAATGCCCACATCCCCATCTAATGTCATAATGGATTCTGCCATATCAGAAACCGAGAAATACTGCAATTGCAATAATCTGTACTGTACTCCAATTTACAAATACAGTAACAGTTAAACCTGTAGTTTCTACTTTAGGCTTTATTCTAATGTTTCTACCACTTCTTAATACGAACTGTACTTACTAGCAAATCTGGTACACAGTCACCTTTTTACACGCTCAACACATCGGACATACTAGACACGTGCAAAACATGCATGTCTCGGCACGTGTCTCTGCGTGCGATGAATGCGCACTCACCCGCTCGCAGAGCATGAACTATTTATGTTCAGGAACCCAGAAGTAGATCTCGGGTCACTCTCATCTTGCAATCCCCAAATGTATTAAAAATAAAGCAGAAAACTCAGTCTGCAGCTAGGTTATGCAACAATTATCAGTCCTATCCCCAGAATAAATATGCAGCCCAGTTTTTACCTAACAGTGCGAGAGTTGTAGTCCCTCCCATGGGCATAGGGACTACAGCACACACAGCTGCTTCCTGGGTCATGGCTACACTAAACAGCTGCACAAACCCTTTTTAAAAATATAGAATATAAGTAAGAAGCACACTTCACAGCGAGAGGCAGTATTTTGAAGTACAATAAACACAGCACTTCAACAGAAACGCCGCTCGCAGAGCAGAAGCTATTTATGTTCAGGAACCCAGAAATAGATCTTGGGTCATTCGTATCTTGCAATCCCCAAATGTGTTTAAAATAAAGTAGAAAACTCAGTCTGCAACTAGGTTATGCAACAATTATCAGTCCTATCCCCAGAATAAATATGCAGCCCAGTTTTTACCTAACAGTGCGAGAGTTGTAGTCCCTCCTGTGGACATAGGGACTACAGCACACACAGCTGCTTCCTGGGTCATGGCTACACTGAACAGCTGCACAAACCCTTATTAAAAATATAGAATATAAGTAAGAAGCACACTTCACAGTGAGAGGCAGTATTTTGAAGTGCAACACACACAGCACTTCAACAGATGTGCAATAAGTCGTACTAAATGGCCTTTTCAGGGGCTCCAAGTTATTTGGAGTAGATGTTGATAATGCACTCAAGGACCTTCAGACTTACATAGAAACATAGAATTTGACGGCAGATAAGGACCGCTTGGTCCACCTAGTCTGCTCATTTCCGTACCTGATGGATAAGCTGCAGATTCTAGTTAATCAACAGCTTACTTCCTCCTACCCCGCACTAGAATTGCCTTATGCCTGTCCCATGCATTCTTGAATTCTCCCACTGTTCCTGACTCCACAACCTCCTCAGGAAGGCTGCTCCATGCATTGACAACCCTCTCTGTGAAAAAATACTTTCTAGCATTACCTCTAAGCCATCCCCCTCTATCTTCAAATTGTGTCCCCTTGTTCTTGCACATCTCTTCTTCTGAAAGATGCTACCCTCTTGTACTTTGTTAATTTCCTTGAAATACTTGAAAGGTTCTATCATGTCCCCCCTCTCCCTCCTTTCCTCAAGGGTATACATATTAAGCTGCTTTAGTCTCTCCTCGTATGTCTTCTAGTGCAGACCCTGCACCATTTTGGTTGCCCTCCTCTGAACAGCCTCCACTCTGTCTATGTCTGTGCAGAGATGGGGTCTCCAGAATTGCACGCAGTATTCCAGATGGGGTATCACTAACTGTACAGAGGGATAACAACTTCTTGTTTTCTACTGTTGATGCCTTTCCCTATGCATCCCAGTATCCCCCCAGCCCTCTTTACTGCCTTCTCACATTGCATTCCAAAATGACTCTGAGGTTTGTTAGATCTGTGACCCCACATATTACAAGAGGATGCAGTAGAGGTGCATTTCGTTGACCAGCAGGCCATGGTGGTTGTGGCTACTGTCAACAGTACCATGGTAGAGGAGCGGGCCAGCCTTAGCTAGGTGTGAGCTGTGCCCCTGCACCTTGGGGGCCCATACTTTTTTCTTGAGGAAAAAAAAATAGAATAATTTAAAACATCTAAAAATGTCTAAATTCTGTTAGAGATGAAAATGTTTACCAGCAAATAAAAGTGGAAGACAACTGTTACTGTTACAAAAGGTGGGGGCAGCTTTGCTGCTATGCCACTTTAAAATGCAGTGGAAAAGATTAGGTTAAGTAAGTGCTAATGATGTTAATTGTCATACTTTACACCTCCCAGGTTGATTGCTTTCACAAAGGGCTACATTGACGAGAGAATTTGTTTGTAACCTGGACATGTACAGTAGCTGAAACAATGAATTATATGACAAAATATGTTTCGAAAGTATGGGAGCACTCAAAATGGCTCAAAAACCTGACCAGCACAGAGCAAAACTGGATTTCCTGATAAGGACCTTGAAAACCTGGTCACCAGGTAAAAAACCTGACAGGTGGCAACCTTACTTGGAGCCCCATGATAATCCTCTCTATTCTCTCTCGCTCACACCTCCAGAAAAGTTAAGTTGTTTAACTTGTTTGCAAATCGGATTATCAGAGGTGTGAGTGTCCAGTGGTGATGTCCCTGTCCTTGCAGTAGTAAATACAGTAGTAGTACCGCACTTACTTAAGTTCTGGCTCCAGGCTCAGTCAGATTAATTTCCAGTGGTGAAGTCAAATAATTCAATGCAATGAATGGCACTAATTAAAAGGTGCTGGGAAAATTAGTAGACCTGGTACTGCTTTATTAATACCAGACAGGAGGGTTAGTTAGGTGTAAATGTGTGTGGGGGGCCACGGGGAATGGAGTGGTAGGGCCCAACAGAGGGCTGGCTACACAGGGGCCCAGAATTGTTAAGGCCAGCCCTGAGAGGAGGTGGTCCTTTTTCAGGTCCCCCCACCATGGTGGCAATTCCAAGGCAACCAAAGGTTCCAACTTAGGCAGCCCTGCTGCCCCCAGCACCACTTTTACCTCCAGGGAGGTGAAGGTGTGGGGGGGGGGAAGGATCTCCTTTTACCTGTCAAAATGGAGGGGGAAATCACCACACATGAGTGGGTCTTAGAAATCATAGAAAAGGGACATGCTCTGCAGCTACTGGCCAGTGCACATGTAAGCCTGTTTGTATACTGTGTTTGACAAATGCCTGCATTTTCTGGCTGCTTCCTAATTGTTCTCAGATGTTTTGTCTGCTTGGTTGTTTGTTTTCCTGCACTGTTTTGTCCTCACTGTGACGAGGTACCTTTGTAAATGAGCCTCTGGCTCAAAGGTTGTTAAACTGATGTTCCAATAAATAAATAAATAAAGTGCTCCAGTTCATCCTACTCCTACTACCTCTCATTTTTCTCTGGGTCACTTATCCCTCCTAACAGAAGAAATACAGAAAAATGCTATTGAACCTTCTGAAAGGAATTTTTTTTTTATTCCAGATACTTCTGATTCCCAAGTGAACAGGAGACCTGTGTCCTGTACTGGACCTCAGAGATCTGAACAAATAAATCAAATTCAAGAAGTTTCAGATTGTGTCTCTTCAGGCTGTCATCCTTCTCCTACAAAAGGGGGATTGGCTTTGCATCCTAGATATGCTGGACGCATACCTTCATGTAAAGATCAGAAAATGTCACAGGCAGTACCTCCTCTTTATGCTGGAGGACAACCATTATCAGTTCTGATCTTGCCCTTTGGCTTATCCTTGGCACTGCAAGTGTTTACCAAATGCTTGACAGTCGTGGTAGCAGCCCTCTGGAGGGAAGGGCTTTATATCTGCCCCTGTATGGACAACTGGCCACTGAAGGAGCTCATCCAGGGAAGAAGTTCAGCACACCTTCTCCAAAATAAAACAACTGTTTGGTGACCTGGGTGTCACAAATTGTGTTCCAAAAGCTATATGCATTCTGTTTCAACACCTGCAATACATTGGCGCAGTGCTGGACACAGAAGTGGGCACTGAATTCCTGCCTACAGACAGAGCACTGGTGGCAAAGGCCCAGCTGATTCACAGGAGCCATTATGGGTCCACCCAGACCATTCTCCACCTCCTGAAACTTTTGGCGGATACCACTGTGGCACTTTCTCTGGCCAGCCTTCATTGAGGATCCCTCAATGGATACTTCAAGTACAGTGGGATCAACTGATGGATGAGCTGGAACAAATGGTTCTCATCACATCTCCTCTTCGCAAATCTCTGCTTTAGTAGATGGAACCCCAGCACTTGTTGCAGAGCATCCCATTCTTTTCTCTGACTCCATGGCAGAGCCTCACTGCAGATGCCTCCAGATCAGGATGGGGTGCCCACCATGGACCCTTCCTAGCCCAGGGTGTGCAGACTGACTTTGATTAAGATCTCCACATCAATGTTCTGGAGGTGAGGGCTGTTCAGTTAGGTCTCCAAGCCTTCACAGAATACCTCCATCCTGGTCCTTTGTTAATTAGGGCAGACAATGTCAGTATAATGGACTACATCAAAAAGCAGGGGGGTACTCATTCCTATAAAGGTAAGAGATGAAAGTCTGCAACTGGGCAATGCCTCAAGGCCTGCAGCTGTCCCAGGTGACCAAAATGTCTAAGCATACAGGCTAAGTCAGTCCCAGTCACTAGTACATGAATGGGAACTGCTGCCCCTCTGTGATAAATGACCTCTTCGCTAGATGGGATTGTCCAGAGTTGGACCTTTTTGCATCCCCACACAATGCACAGCTGCCACATTTCTGCTCTCTCCCTCAAGGGCCTGGAGTTTTTCGGTGAGATGAATGGTCCCCCTCCTGGAAAAGGAGATTTCTTTACATGTTCCTTCTGATCTCTCTCATTCAGAGGGTTCTACTCAAGATTTGGGCAAAGCAGGCTACCTTAACGTGATTATGTGAGCTTTCGCAGGTGCCTTTTTCACATAGCATGCCATTGCCCCATGCTTCAGATGCTGAAGCAGCAATTTGTTTTATTAAAAAAACTGTCATTGTCATTTTTATTTATGTTTTATCCGCACTGTGTCCTCTAGTTTTTTGTGTGCAGTCACACCCCAGAATGATGTCATGCAAGGGAGCTGACAATGTTTTACATACAGTACCAAGGAATTCTGGATAAATTATTATGTTGATGTAAATGCTAGTTTTTCAGAGGTGCAGTCCCTTATTTTGGTGGTGGTGACTGCACTTAATATGTAGATGTCCATAGCAAGGCATTGTGGGTACAATAAAACATTGTTTTCCTTTTCCCTTACTGTGCGGTGCAGTCTCAAATCTCTGTAGTGGCTTCAACTAAAAAAGGTCTCATATGTTTATTTTCCAAACAAGGCATTGTGCATGTAGTATCTAGCTGACATGATTTCTTTACTGAGAGATTTAGTCTCCTATGTCAGTAGTGTAAATGTCTGCAATATCAAGACTGACCAACAAAGGTCTCTGTTTCAAAACAGTGCTTATAAACTTTGTTTCCCTTGGATGATGTCACACATGGGAGTTGCAGCACTAAGAAAAAAAGGGGTGGGTTATGCAAATGAAGCAGAGCACAGAAATAAAAGCACAGCACCATAACAGCCCTAGCTAAGGTGACCAATGATTGGCTCCTAGACCTTGACAACAAGAAGCATGTCTGTGCCATTTTCTTGGATCTTAGTAAGGCATTCAACACAGTCGATCACAGCCTGCTTCTTTCCTCCCTAAGCACCTTAGGCCTGGACCATAAATCTATGTGCTGGTCTGCAGACTACCTCGGAGAACGGAAACAGCAGGTTAAAGCTGAAGGTGATCTTTCAACATTAAAACCTATGCTGAGGGATGTGCCCCCGGGCTCTATCCTCGGTCCCCTCCTCTTTGCAGTCTACATTAACAACATCAATGACCCCATCAAAAAAGCCAACATCCACTTATTCGTGGATGACACTGTACTGTACTTGAGCTGTCCCACGCCGGAAGCAGCCTGTGAAGACCCCCAAGCAAATTTAACCTTCTACAATACCAGCTCATAAACAAAAAGCTTTTGCTCAATGTGAAAAAGACAAAAGCCATGCTCTTCTCCCCCTCCTTGCATGCGGCAATTCCTGCTGGGGGGGGGGCTACCCCACAAATTACCACTGTTCTTGGAGAAACACTAGAGTATGTAGCTAAATTCAAATATTTAGGAGTTTGGCTCGATCATAAACTTTCCTTCGCTGACCATCTCGAAGAACTACAGAAGAAACTAAGGCAAAGATTAGGATTATTCTACAGAATTAACCACCTGCTCAAAAAGGAGGCCAAGATTCAACTGGTTCAAGCTACCTTCCTATCTTTAATAGATTACGTGGACCTGCTCTACAGCCACTGCACTGCCTCTGCACTGGCTAAGTTGGACACCCTCTACCACAGAGCTATCAGGTTCATTACTGGCCTTCCACTTTCCACACACCACTGCTCCCTGTACTTGTTAGGCTGGACTTCCCTTCACTATAGGAGGAATAGAAACGCCGCCCTATGGGCCTTCAGAGCGGTGACCAACAAGCTCCCCTCATATATCTCAGATTGTATTCCCCGGTGTGTGTTAGGCACCTCACGCCTAAGGAGCTATTCCCAATTGCCTCCAAGTTCCAAGGGTCAACACTGCTTCGGCAAAGCTGTTCTAAGCTTCTCTTTACCCACATTGTGGAATGGTTTACAAAGGAACTTGAAGCTGAGCTGCCCTGTTAGCCTGAATATCTTCAAGGCGCTCTACGATCGCTACATGAAAGCACCTTGCAAGTGTTTTCCTCACCACTAGCCAACTAATTCCGCAACTCCCCCTTTCCATCCTGACGCTTGCCATGTTTCTACCCCTGGCTCTCACTCTTTCCCTATTAACTCTTACTGCTGCACCTACCCTTCCCTGTCCACTCCAGCCTGGCTAAAGTCCCACCCCATCCATAGTGGTGTCCCAATTATCTACCCCTCCTCCGTCATTATCATAATAAACAAGTACATGACAGCCATCGTCACTTTCTGTGGTTTTAGCCCAATTTTACCTTTCTAACCTGCCACCCCATACACAGCCTCTTTCCCCTATATGTGTAGCTGCTGGCTGCCTCACTCAAAAGATCTCTGCTTATAACCCTTGTATGCCTATGGTTGATTGTACATCTGCAGACTTCTTCAATTGTAAAATAATGCTGTTTTTTGTTTTATTTCAACCTTGTACTGTACTGTATACACTGTATATACTTTTTCTTCCTTGCATATTATTGATTTTTGTATACCTGCTTCTGTACTGTACTTTGATGTATTCATGACCAGGTCCACCTTGCAAATGAGCCTTGCTCAATGGTGCCTGCCTGGATAAATAAAGATTTTGATTGATTGATTGATTGATTTCATGGAAAACAGCACTTTTTGGCAGTTTGACTGGTAGCAGATTGAATCACAACTCCCACGGGTTACTACAGGCTACTAATCCCATTTTCTATGACAAAGTTCACAAAATCACTTTAATACTAGTAGCCCCTTTCTGACCTTTCCAGATATAGTTTTCTCTGCTACAGCATATGGCAATGGAATCCCCTGTTCAACTATCCATTTGTCGGGGTCTACTGTCACAGGACAGGGGCAGGGGTCCCTGGCCCAACTGGACCTGTGGTCCCTACATCTACAATGGTCTCCAGTACTCATCCATTAAGATGCACTTAGCTGTCATTTCGGGTTTCCATGCCCCTATTGATGGGCAAATGGTGACACAACTAGAAGTGTCCCATATATTCCATAAGGGTATCTTGCAACATGCATCCCCTAATTCATAAACTGGTTCCACCTTGGGACCTTAATTTCATCCTTTGAAAATTGACTTTGGCTTCATTTGAGCCTGCCACAGCTTGTGAAATGTTTCCTTTCCTGGAAAGCTCTATTTTCAGTCACTATCACTTCTGCTCAGAGGATTTCTGAGCATCGGACTCTCATGCATTACCCCCCTTACCTGATTTACTATTAGAACAGTGTATCTTTGCATAAATTCCAGGATTTCTACCCAACATAGTCTCTGATTTCACAATGAATCAGACCGTACACCTTCCCGTGTATTATCATGAGTGTGCTAATTAGGGTGAGGCATTGCTCTATAAACTAGATGTACATAGAATACTAACTTCTATCTTGACTGCACTAAGAACTGAAGGAAGTCCTCTCAGCTTTTTGTCTCATTTGCCCCTGGGAGAGAGGGCACCCCTGTGACTAAACAGTGTCTTTCCAAATGGCTGGCTCACTGTATTGAGTTAGACGTGTTAGCAGACCCACTCACAAAAGTGTTCAATGCCTCCTTAAGATTGGGTGTGTTCCCTGACAGATGGAAGGCAGTGCTTGTCACCCTGGTCTATGAAGCTGGTGATGGAACTAACACAGCTAACTATAGGCCCATCTCTATTCTACACCCCCCCCCATCCAAAGCCCTTGAAAGGGTTGTCTTGAACCAACTCACAGAGTACTTGGAGAAGTACAGCTTAGTCTGTAAGCAACAGCATGGTTTCTGAAAAAAGTACTCCACCCTTATTGCCTGGGTTGAGTACACCTCCCTACTCTATGATGCCTTGGATAAAGGGATGGCTGTGAGGTCTGTCGTTATAGACCCACAAAGGCATTCGATACCGTTAACCATCAGCTTCTCTTAAACCATGTGCTGTCAATAGGCCAGTCCACAGACACTGTTATTTGGTCTGACAGTTATCTCTCCCACAGGTTGTAGTGTGTCAGAATTAATGGCATACACTTGGAACCCAAGGAGGTGAGCCTAGGAGTCCCACAAGGGTCCATTCTGGGCCCGCTTCTCTTCAGCCTCTTTATAAACTCCCTTCCCTCTGCCTGCCTGGCACATTTTGTGCCATACACCAACGATGCTGTCATTTCGGCAACTGGCAGAGAGCAATCCTCTATCACTACTGAGCTACAAGAAAGCTTCCTTAAGCTCAAAACATGGTTAACTCAGAACAAGCTGATGCTTAACCATAAAAAAAGTATGCTCTTCACTGTACTGCAGAAAAAGAGTAAGTGCGGCCCCCTGCTGATACAGAGCCGTCAGGGTGATCTTATGGAACAAGTTTTGCATGTTCAAATACCTAGGGGTACACCTAGACAGCACACTCAGTTTCACCACTCAGACCATGTGGTCTAAACTGCAAATATAAAATAGCGTGTTCTCTACTGCCACAAAAACTCAATGAATCCTGCTGCCCTGAAACTATCCACAAGCAACTCGGTCTTATTTTCAGTAAACTATGGCCTGCTAGTTTATGGAGCTGGCTCTGGCACCACCCTAAAAAGAGTAAGAACTCTCCTAAATAAGGCCTGCCAATTGACCCTAGGGGCTAACCACCTGACTCATACCTGTACCCTATACAACAAGACAGGGTGGCTCCCACTCCGCCTCAGCGTACAATACCACACCTGCTTACCAGTAAAAAAAGCAGTATTAGAGCTTATGCCAGAATCGACCTGCAGACTATTCAGAGCTGCACAATCCACTCAGCAAACCAGAATAGCGACTAAAGGGGGGCCCCTGATGCCATTTAAATGCACAAAGCTTGCCCAGAAATCTCTCTCCTACCAGGGACCCAGGTTGTTCAATGAGCTACCTACTACCCTCATAGAGTGTACCAAGGTCAGCCAATTTAAACCTGGGTTACAGTCCCACCTAGAGCGTGAAAAGGTATGTCAATGCTCACTGGTTGTGGAGCTGTATTGCTAACTTAATACTTGCACCCTCACTGGCTGTGGAGCTGTATTGCCCTTTTGTACATTCTGTCGATGCGCTACCTAACAATGGCCCCTGCAATCTCTACCTTGGTCCCCCCAACCCCCAAACCTCTCACTGTTCTTATCCTCCCTCTACTCCTTCCCTCAATTCCCTACTCTCTCTTCCTTTCATCCATTCCAAATCCCACTTACACCCCCGTCCCATTTTCCCTCCCCCTAAGCACTACAACACACTACCCCATGTTCTCGCAACAAAGCCTACTCTGGCTGAACTTCTCCTGTGTGTTACCTCTGACAAAGCCTCTGGCTGCATACTATTCCACCGACTACAGGGATTCCTCCCAACCTGTCTGTCTCTCTGCACTTCCACAATTACTTTCAACCACACTAACAGTGTGCTGTTCAAATGTACTCTGAAACTCAAATCTGTGCCTCTGGAGTTCCTGTTTTATATTGATTTTATTTTTGGTGTTGTGACATTATCTGTAATCAGCTGTGTGATTCAATCTGTAATGTTATGCCCTGTATTGTACTTTACTGTATTGTATTTGACTGACATGGAACTTTTGGAAAAGAGTCCCAGACTCATAGGTACAAATCCAAAACTGAAATAAATAAATATGATGTAGAAGTCCTTGGTGCTGTGTGTGGCCACTCATGTTATGGCCGCCTCTGTTGTCTGTTTTCAGGATGTTTCAGCAGCTGACATAGATACTGCTGCCGCATGGAGCACTGTATTTACTTTCACCAAGCACTACAGTCTAGAAATCATCTCAGATAGATGTGCTGGATTTGGTCTTGCTATTCTATGAGGCCTTCTGTCTCGATTTCATATCAGACTTTGCTATCCTCCCAGGGTACCTTTTGTACTGCTTGGCAATCATTCCAAAGGTGTGGGCCACTGCAGGAGATAGCCTGCATGAAGCTACTCACCATAACAGTAGATCTTTGAGAGAACCTCCTCCATTGGGTTACAGCCGAGTGCACCCGCCCTCCTTCCCACTTTCTAAGGTAAAAGCTGTCAACTGCTTTGACTGGAGGTGTCCATACGTGCCTTATGTATTCTATATGTCCAATCCCATGCCTCTCCTTGTGTGCCTGGCACTAGTTTGATCTCCTGGTTGTTCATGGTAAGAGGCAATCCAAGCCTATCTCTGGTGGGGAACTGAGAAGCAAGGGAGCCATCCATGTTTTATGAGTGCCAACACTGCACATCATCGCAAGTGGCCCCCAGTTAGCAAAAGTTTCTGAGTAGTCCTGATGCTGACAGCTTACAGTTCCAAAGGTGTGGGCCAATGGAGGAGACTGTCTTGAAGATCTACTGTTTTGCTGAGTAACTGTTCTTTTTCCAAAGTTTTTCAAAAGGGGTCAGCTGCTCTTTAAGGAAGGACTCCCCTTTCCTGCTTCTAATCATAACCTAACAAGGTTTACGGAGTTCTTATTTCTGAACCACTTTTTTAAATATAGTCATTCATATACAATTTCATACTGAGTGTATGCTAATTAGATACTAATTGCTCTTCTGCCTTTTAAATCCTAGGAATATAGATTTTATAAATGGAAGTTCATTTTGGCTCTAAATTTTATAGCCGGCAATGGGAAAAGTTTCTTAATATTTGGGTTATAAAATTTCACAAATACCTTTATGGTAGAATAGACATCCCGATTACAGATCTCAGACCCCCTACTTAAAATCTTAGGACTCCAGACTGGGGTGCCTACTGTAACAATAAGGGTATTGTGCATTTAAGAAGCTAAGCTAGTGAAGCAGTAGAAAAGAGAAGAGGGGTTGTTGCTATGTACAGTACCAAGGAAAGGATGTTCCCAGAGGAAGTGAGGCATTTGGTGAGAGAAGGCCGTTTGTATCACAGTTAAGAATACAAGTTAATCCTTCTAGTTGAGTGAGCACTGGAAAAGACTCGATGATTTTCTTTGAAAGTACATGTTAAGCTGGCCTGGTGGTGTAGAGGGCTGAGGCACTGGTGCCTTTCCTCGAACCACACCAGCAACCCGGATTCGGGAACAGACTCGGGATGCAAGGGCTGGCAGGGGAAGGAGAGGATCGAGCGTCAGTTGGACTGCTCTCCTCTCCTGGGGTGGGTAGTGGGCCAATGTCACACTGCAGCAGCCTCTGGTGGAGACCAGGAGCACGGTAGACGCACACAGGAGGGAGAAGTATCAGAAAAGTGGAAACACCACTCCACATACAACTGGATGATGGCTGTCTGGCTCTCTGATGCCATTCATGTCCCTGCTGAGTCCTCCATCCCAGCAGCACTCCGGGGCCAAGTGTAGCACTGGCCTGCCTCCCCTGGGGCTGGCACATTCCCCCTCGGAGGAGGGGGGACCCATCCAGCAAAGGGTTATGCCAGGTTACCCTTGGGGTGGCTGCCATATCGGAATGGAGGCTCAGAGGGCAGATGGATCAGAGGAGGCCTTGGCAAGCCTGAAGGAGGGGCTGATGTGGTAGCACATAGGAGGTAAAAGAAATAATACAAAAAAAAATTAAAGTACATGTTAAATAAATGACATGGTGTGTACAGCAGGATGTTAAAAACAGAAGTGGGGCAAGCCTGTCAGCATAGCGGTAGCACTACCACCCACTTCATTGGGGGTCGGCCGGTGGGAGTGAGGATCAAGCATCCCAGAGGATGCTCTCCTTCTCCGGGGCAGATGGCGATGCAGCTGGAGATGGTCTTCAGAGAGGGGGATATCATGCCTACATCAGCGTGAGGACACATGCACAACTTGCCCACGCATGCCTGGACAACCTTGCATGTGACAACCCAGGGGGCACTTACAGGGAGAAAGTACAGGACTCCAGCTCCTCTATGACAGTGATGGCCCCAGTATATCCAGAGTCCCCCACCCCACCAGAGAGTGCCCTGCCTAACAAGACCTGAATGTCCAGGGCATCCCCCCACACCGACCCTGCCTGGAGGCAAAGCCAAGGCTCAATGGAGGTAAGTGGCAGTGACTAGGAGGTAGGAGGGGATTGGGAGGTGCCTGGAGATCCTGAGGATAGGTGGAAGGGCTGGAGAGAAAAAAACAGAAGTGTAACAACCTTCTCCTGCCAGCGGGGATTACTAGAATGGCTTGGCCACAGCATAATGATTGGCAGTGCCTCTGACAAGGGAGTCCAATGGGAGGAGCTTAGAATGCCAGTGAGAGTGAGAGGGAGAAGGTTGCCAGTTGTGCCTTTGGGGCACTTTGCCTCAAGTCACTTGCCAGGCTGCTGAGAGGGAAAGGGCCTCACACAGGGCAGCTGTCAATGGATCCAGCATTTGAGACCATCACATCTTGATGCCAAGTGGCCTGGTAGCCTCCCAGAACAGGTCCATGACAGCAGTGGAGACTCCAGTGTTATGGAGTCAGAAGGCATTTAATGATACCATTTTTAATTCCTGGGAGTACGGATGGCACTGGCAGTGTGTGGGAACCCAGAGGGGGCTTCCCCTCAAGGAGAGTCCCTGGCAGCCTTAGTGCATAGGGAGAATCCTAACAAAGTAATGGTGTTCACCTTTTACGGGCCATCTGCAGTTCTGTGCCTGAGAAATGCTGCCAGCCAAGCTGTTGATGGAGAGAAATAACAGAAATCTTGCTCTGGGCCTTCAATGTTTGCACACATAGCCTTACCTTGTATTTCTTGGAGTGCAAACCACTTATTTTTGACTTGATGTAGTTTTATTTGCATCTAGCTGACTTAAGATTTTGAACAAAGTCTCTGCACTGTGTGCACCTACTCTCGCTTGTGAGAATGTGAAGTTAGAGAGTTTTTTTATTTTATTCTTTGGTAACTGGGTAAGACCTACTAGGCACAAATACCTGTTTTCAGAGGTGACCTGGGAGCACTGGGGAGGTTAAGTGACTTGCTCAGAGTCACACAGTTTGCAAGTGGAGGTTGTGGGAATCAAACCCAGGTCTGTCTGCTGGATGTACCAAGCTCATTCACAGCTCCTCCTTACTCTAACCTCTATGCTATACTGCCAGCCCCGTGAGTGACCTAGTGAGACAGACTAAGCTACAGCTAAGGTAGGAGACATGCCTACATTGCATTCTGGAGATCACAAACCAGGATGGACACCGGAAACAAGAGGGATTGGGGTGATTGCCAACCACTGCAAGAGGGCAGACTGCAGTAGGTGCTGCTGCACTGTGCCCCACACACTGACTGGTGAGTAATGTCTTGCTGATATGAGTCACCCAGTGCATGGGTGGCATCCAGGCTCCAGTGGGAGAGATCGGCTTGGGCAGAGCTGTGGCTCTCACAGGACCAAGGCACCCACTGGATGCCATCAGCCAGTCTGAGAGTTTAAGTCCCTACAGTGATGATGCTTCCTTTACCATGTGCCACCAAGACACTACGGTGTCACGTAGTATGTGTAAAAAGTGTAAACCTAAAGTGCATAGCAAGGTGGGAGATTCTGGTAAACAGTGCAGAATAGAACAGGCTCTGGCCTGAGCTATAACCTCCCCCACTGGTGTTATAAGAAGAATAGAAGGGGCTGTGAGGCCCAGGAGTTATAAGAGGAGATTACAACCTATACAAAGGGACCCTAAGGTTTTGACTCAAGTCCAGAGCCAGGATCGAACCTATCTGTACAGTTCTAACCAGGACAGCATTCGAGGACTGGTTTCCAGTGATGTGTACTGAAATATATGTCAATAAAATGTGACAACTGCTTAAACACTCATGCAGTGTGGTATTTTCTGTCAGAACAGATTCAATTTCAGTTGCTTTTCATAGCATCCCCTTCCCCACTCTGGGAGGAGGCTGGAAATAGCAGTATTGTCTAGCCCTCCTTTCCCAGTCAGAAGAAAATAACTAAATAAATAGCAAAACACATACATTCAATACAGTTCACAAAAGAGCCACAATTGGAACAAATATGAAACAGGCAATTTTGCATACTTTTACTAGCAGTGTTAAAATCTGGCATAACACCAGGAAGGCGTAATGCATGATGTTTTTGTATATTGCATATGAATGTGAATAACTGATGAATGTTTCTGACTGCTGTCCCCTGGGACCCCAAAGAAAACAGAATGCTGTATCTCCTAGAGTTACATGAGAGAGCAATGTTTCCAATAAATTAATTTGTGCCAGAATTGCCACTCCTTATTTGTCCAGATTTGTCCACAAACTGTGTTTTTCCAAAAGGCCCCTAGTGGTGTTAGGGGCTTAAGGACACCCGAGCCAAGTAAAATGGTCATTGCCTTTCTCAAAATTTGATCTCGGGGCAAAATAGTATACAAATAGCCCAACTAAACAACTTGCCTCTTCACCTTGAAATTGTTGGTTTATCACTTGTAACAAAAAAAATGTAAACAAACTCTCTGCTTCAAACTTGGACGGTGATCTACTGGAGTGCTATAGGATTGCTATAGCACAGCGGTTCTCAAATGGTGAGGCCAGCCTCCCTTGGGAGGCCCCAAACTGTTCCAGGGGAGGCTCAAGCAAGTTTGAAAAAGTACTGTATTTAAATTTTGGGTTTTATATATTTTGTGTGAAGAGATTAAGCAAACTGAAAGAGAGATAATAATAGTAGGTGAATTTTATGTATTTATTTACTAATAGATGATTTAGGAAGGTGAATGAGCCAAGGCTCATTTCAGGTGTACACGGGAAGGTTAGGAGTGAAAAATTTCAAAAGGTAACTGCAAAACGATCAAGAAATATACAATGAGCAATAGTGCAAATAAATATATATGAACAAATACATTAATAACGAGTGGTGGTAATTGATCAATTTGTAAACTGATGGCAGAACAGCCCAAATACAAGGGTTGAGCATAGAAGTGCTAAGAGCAATAGCAGGAAGGAGCAAAGTAATCCCAGAGAAGTTGCTTAGGAACAGAGAAGGAGGGGGAGCGGCAAAGTATGTAGGAAGGTTATTTCATATAGAGAAGAAATGGAGGAAGTAGTTGGACCCATGAAGGTACTGCAACAAGGGGTAACAATGGTTCAAGAATGAAAATAGCAGAACAAGTAGGTTGGCCTGTTTGTGTGTGGGGTACAATAGGCTGAATAATAATGTTTGTTTATTTAGCTTTAGAGCTCTTTTCAAAAGTTCCAACTCAGTATAAGACAAAGAACTGAATTTGAGCCAGGTACTCAAAGGGGTTTCAATGTATTCATGGTGTACTGCGCAAAGTACAGCACATTATTCTTCTTTGGGGAGGCCCAAGATTTTTCAATTTTTGGGGAGGCTCAAAATCTTTTCCATGGATTTGGGGAGGCTCACTGTGACAAAGTCTGAGAACTATTGCTATAGCAGATATGGAGCGTGGTCTCACTCCACTGATGTCATCATGTAAACAGCTACAGAAATGGAGCCGAAGTGAAACAGAGCTGATAGGTGACAAGGAAACTGATCAAATTTACATTATAAAATGGATAGAAAATACAGTGAAAAATGATTGGTCTAGAGGCAGTTTCAGCCATGTTGTTATCTCAGTACAACATCATGATCTGAAACTACTTGAGAAAAACCCACTGGGGTGTCTTTCCTTTATTCTGCAGGATCCATTCAATAATTCCAGGAAGGCACTCCAGGGCGTGTTATGTTGGTTAACATCACTTCTCGGGTGGCTGAAGACACTCGGCTGTGCCTCAGTCCTCACAACAACACCTGAGGCATAATGATGTTATTCCAGCATAACATACCCCGACAAAAGGGCCAGATCAAGAATTTTTTAAGGAGGTAGCATTTTCCCCCCCAAAATGCAAAATGTTCCCTTCTAGAGCTTAACTTAAGCTAAAAAAATTCATTTTTTTCTGGCCTAAGAGTGTAGCAGATGCTTTTCACTGTATAGCTGGATATGCTAGTGCCTGTTATGCCTTATTGTGTAAATATGTGAAGGTATATGTCTCCTATATGTGATAATGCCATGGTCGTCAGGGGTAGGAGAGAGAGAGTGAATGGCTCTTGCTCTTGTAAAATCCAGGGGCAGAGGTCAGTGTATTTATGGAGCAGGCTCTCTGTTTATCCTCAAATTCACCTAACTCAAGTATGTGGGATATTGCTATCATACTATAAGATTTTATTGATTTTAATTTTTTTTAGACATTTGAACATTTTGAGGGGGGTCTGTAAAAGTGTTCTTAATTAGCTGAAAGATGACTGCTAATGCAGTGCAGCTAATGTGTTCAGCCAACTAGAATTAAAAACACATGGCCAAGATCTGCATAACTCCACCTACTATGCACTTAATCAGAGATGCAATATAGTTATGGGAAAATGTCCGTATCTCTGCGTTATGATTGGCTGAGATGATCCTCTTGTCGCATAATGGTTGTTAGTTGGAACTGCAGCTAACCCCTGAACTTCTGATTTTTAATTATTGTTCACAACTCTATTCCTTATTTGCGCTAGCAGTGAAGGGTTCCGTCCTGAACTTTGACAGCTTTTTGGAAATATATATTTTCTCAGAAGATCTTAGGTTTGGCCCTTTGCTAAGAAAGATTCAAACGTTTACTACAAATAATTATGTCAGCCTTATTTTGTTTCGAAATTCTGATTTATCATGTCATGAGGTTTCAGTGTTTACACTTTCAGAATGGATTCTTATGTACTTGAGCGTCTGTCAGCTATACTAACTGAAAGCTCAATCCCTCAAAAGATAGCAGTTTCTACTTGCATAGATACATAGACCATACATACAAAGGGCAGAAAATTACTCTTTGAGGCCAGCCAGACTGCCCTCTTGCCCTACAGTGTGCTTGTACAGCTTGAGGGCCCCTTTCATAATTCTCAACTTCACTGCTCAGAATTTCAAAAGGAAAACAGGGTTCCATTTTTGTTCCAATGCATTCAAATATTTTTATTTCATTTTGGGGGGGGGGATTGTTTAACCAGGAAAGACACACTAAGCCAGAGTTTGTTTACAGGTGCGACCTGGGAGCACAAGGAAGTTAAGTGAGTTGCTTAGGGTCACACAGGATGCAAGTGGGGGCTTATGAGTGTCAAACCTAGGACTTCAGGTTTGCAGCTCAGTGCCTTTAACCACTACACTATACTGCCTCTGACCTGACTCTCCCTGGTGAACTATTTATTTATTTTATTTTATTTATTTATTTCAATTTTGTTAACCGGGTAGGGCCACTGGGCCCCGAAGGTCCATTTTTCAGGCGCGACCTGGAATTAGTTACATAAAGTAAAAACGTTTTGCAAGGTACAGTACATAAGAGAACATGTTACTTTTATTTACAATCAAGACACTGCACATCAAGGAATCAACTATTCCATCAGAATTCAAGAGGTGCCGTCTGAATTCTGACATAATGGGTTGGTGCATTTCAGGAGTGCAGCTAGAAATTTCAGTTTCATACAGACTCTATCCAGCTGTTGCGCCCAACCCCCCTCGCATCTGTTATAAAAAAAATCAGATTGTTACCAGTTCAGATGTCTCATCTAGTCTCTAAACAGGTTGTACATTTATGTTTATGTCCTAAAAAACAGAAGTGTAAACAGATACAGGCACTCTTCGATGGGCTACACTAAATCAAACACTCCAGATTAGGATAACTGCAAAAAGGCACATGGTTTGGGCAGGTACACTGTACAAAAGAAACAGTACATAAATAAGTGCAGTCGATATGTCGCCTGCCTACTTCCTCGCTACCTTTTACTATGCTGTTACAATTATTCCCATTTTTGTAGGCTGAATAAGGTCTGGGAAGCTACTATGTAGTATCAGTGGCTCAGTAGGTAGCACTTCCCCATCTGGGGCCAGACTATCAGATGGTTGTAGGTTCTAGCCCTACATCAGGAAGAGGGGTAATGCCCATAACTGACACGATAGTGAAATATGAGGGGTAGGCTGCACAACTGAGGAGTCAGTTGTGGTGCTGTCTTTCAAATGAGGTCGCTGGTCACCGTCCAGGTGGAAGTTAATGATCCCATGGCACTTACTGATGAAAAACAGGATTTTTTTAATTTTTTTATTTAAAGGTAATATAATAAACATAAATTATGAAAACACATGGTCATGTACAGGAAATCAAAAAGAGTAGGTGAATTTTTCATTTGCAAAATACAAGACAGAACAATTCTTTACAAAGATATGCGAAAACCCAGAAGAGGAAAAACAGGAAGAAAATCGACATTTATTTATTTATTTATTTATTATACATCAGTTTACAACCTTTGAGCCAGAGGCTCGTTTCCAAAGGTACCTCGTCACAAAGAGGACAATACAAAGCACAACATTTCATTACATCATTGTAGGTAACATTTTTTTTTTTTTTTTTTTTACATCTTAGCAGGCAACAGTACGGCAGATATATACTGTAAATGACTTTGTTTACAGTAACAGTGTAACAGGTTAGGTATTGACAGGTATAACAGTTATTCGGATAAGAATGAGAGGAAAGCAAGCTTTGGTTGAGCAGACAAATTAGTCTTGAGCAGGGACTGCTAGGTTAGTAAGAACAGGTGGCTTTGGGACAGGGCAGGTGATAGATGGGGGGCAAGCCACTCTAGGAGTTTGTCAGTTGTTGATTGAGAATCTACTCAGAGAGTTTTGTCGGGTACAAAGCGCTTGAAACACCTACGGCTGGGGACAGGCACAGCTACGCATGTTGAATAGCTGACTTCTAAGTGCGGTTTTAAAACCGGAGATTGAACGGATATCGGTGATGGAACTGGGGAGAATATTGTACCAGGTAGGGGCCCTGTAGTAGAAGGACCGTTGACCATGTGACATACAATATACTGAAATTAATTACAATACTATATAATTCGTATAGGGGAAAAAATGGTCACCACACCCATTGAAAATGCTAAATCCTAAGTATCATGAAAATACTTCAGTAGGAAAGTGTTTCCCTAGACAAGCTACATGATTTACCCAAAACGTTGTTCTATCCCTCTGAAAAACCTGACATAAAGCTGATTTAACAAAAGTATACATTTCAAAATGAAGAGTAGGGGAATTTTATTGAGAAAATAATATACAACATACATGCTCCACCATGATCATAGCGACATACTCAATTCAAAAGAAGAAAAATTATATTAAAGCCAGCTAACAGAAACCACTTACTCAACAAAAAATAGAAGAAACAGAAATACAGAAAACAAAAGAAGATACATTAAGTGAGATGGCAGGGTCATTTCCTCCACCAGTCTGTGAGAACAGGGGCCAGTACTCCCTGTTTCTTTTTTGTTATATACAAGTAGCAGTTTCTTATTTACTTGTTCTATAAGACCTGTTACAGTAACATATTTCTGCCGTAAAATACACTGGCATCTAACCTGCCATATTACGCATTTCAGAACAGCTAATATAAGGCGTAATGTTCCTGAGTGGAATCCTTGCCAGGCTCCTGTAAAATTTCCATAGATTTTAAAACGTCAGAAGTCATCCCTGAAAACTGTGGGATTGCTCATTGCCTAGCAAGTGTACGTCAAAAGTCTACAATATAAGGACATTTAAAAAAATAAGTGTTCCATGGATTCAAATTGCTGGACACAATGCTCTCTTAGACAGTATCGTACCTGTATGGCTTTACAATGGTGACTTTTCGTACATTCAGTCTTTTTGTAGCAGTATAACCACAATGTTCCCACATCTTCTGAGGTATTCTAGGTTCTATGAGTTATCAAAGAGCCCTTTCACCTGAATTCCAGGTGCACAATTAAAACACGGAGAAGTAAAACACTGAGTTTGCAATATAAACATGTACATTTCCTTTCTAGTTTTATGTAATACCGCCTGAGAATGATGTTTTCCACTGTTTCAACATTTTCACATGATTTGTTCTATATACAACAACGTACTCAGGTATGTTTCAAAAAAATTCTTAGTGCCTCTGTGTTCCATTTCTGAAAGACATATTCCCCTCTTTCCTGAAAGAATGGAACCCAAGATCACTCATAACCTAACAGGATGGGTAGAATATTTGTATACAAGAATATACTAACATACTAAAATGCCAGCAGACTAGGCCTAACGGTCTTTCATGTCTGCTCGTTTGGTCAGCCCCCACCCTGGGAGCTGACCTTGCTGCCCCCCTCACCCTCTCTGGCTTCTCCCTTCCCAGTCCCGGATATTCTTGCTGCACTGGACTTTGCTTCCAGAACCCTTCCCTGTACCTGTCCCACCCCCTTGAGCCCCTCCACTGTCTCTGCCTCCACCAGCCCCTAGGCAGCGATTCCATGGCTCCACCACCCTCCAGTGAAGTAGCACCTCCTCCTTTCTCCCTGAATCTCCCTCCAGCTTCCACCCATGACCTTAGTTGCCCCTCCTTCCTTCGGAGCACCCTGACTGCTCCTCCCTATTTACCCCTTCATGTACCTGAAGACTTCTATCATGTCCCCCAGTCCCTTCTTTCTTTCAATGTGTACATATTTAGCTCTTCGAGCCTCTCCCCATAGGTCCTGTCCCTCAAACCCCAGAGCATTTTGGCTGCCCTCCTCTGGACCCTCTCCAGGAGTTCAGTGTCCCTCTTTAAGTGTGGCCTCCAAAACTGCACACAGTACTCTAGGTGCGGCCTCACCAAGCAGTTATACAGAGGGAGTATCACTTCCTTTCTTCTGGAGGTGATCCCCCTAGCGATGCATCCCAGCATCCTGTTGGACTTGGCCGCAGCCCTCCTAAAAGTCTCCAAGTTGTTCATCTTGACATCCACCACCACCCCCAGGTCCCTCTCAGCCATATAGTAAAGAAAAAAAAAATCACTGGCTTTATCATATTAAGAACTCCTTCTCTAATAGGTCTATAGTAATCGAGCATTTGACCGGATTTAATCTGCTTCCTCTTAGTAAGTAAAAAAAAAAAACATTAAATAGACTGGTTTCCAATTTTTGAGGTAAGGGGAAAACAGAACTAACATAAAGGAAGATAGGAATGATAAATGTTTTTAACAGATAAACTGTTTTTTTGACAATGAGCCAAGCATTCCATTTATTTATTTTGGTTTTGGCTACAGAAAGTTTATCCAACCAATTTTGGGATGGAGGATCCTGTTACCCAAATGTAATGCCCAGTATTGTTATAGGGTCTCTCCGTACCTGTATCCCTGCAACAGAGGTGTTCTGTATGCTCATGCCACCGTTCAGGACTTTACCCACGCTTTTATGTATATTTAAGGTGGAACCTGATATAGATGAGAAAGTCTGAAACACAGAGAGTGCTCTTTCTTCTAACTGCACATCAGCTATCATCATGCAGACGTCATCTGCATAGGCCAAAATACAACGAAACACCACTGATGCGCCCCGGCATGATATTCAGAGGGGAATGTTGCGCTGAGCAATTCCCGATGTGCTGGGGTGCACCAGTAATGTATGTGGCGCAAGTGTGAGGGGAGCGTGCCCATGCATATGTGGTGCATCCCGATATTCAGCCTGGGATGCGCGGTGCATATGTAGGCACAAACTTGCCTTGCACCACATGGGGGGGGGGCACAAATATGTGCCTGTAAAAAGCAGGAGTATGTTGGGGGACACCCACAGGTGGGCTGCCATATTGCTGGGTGGCCACCCGACCTCCCCAGATACAGGCCGGGTGTCATGCCCCCCCGCCCGATCACAGGCATATAAACATAATATCCCTGGTGGTCCGGTGGACCCTAACACATCGCCCGATTGCGGGCATAGTTAACACAATCCCTGATGGTGCAGTGGACCCTACCTCATTGCCCGATCGTGGGCATAAGAAACATACATCCCCGATGGTCCAGTGGACCCGATCCCCTGCCCGATCGCGGGCATACATTGAAAGTAAATTCCCTGGTGGTCCAGTGTACCCGATCCCCTGCCCGATCGCGGGCATAGTTAGCAATCCCTGGTGGTCCAGTGGTACCCCCCTCCCACCCACCCACTGGGGCCCGCACCCAGCCCCCAGTCAGTGGCGGGCAGCAGCTCCCCACCTGCACTGCCTGGCCGCCCACTGACTGACAGCGTACAGTATGGCTGTATGCCTATTGGTCCACTCGCGTGGGCCAATAGGCGTGCAGACCATACTGCATACACAGTCCCCAAATGTGAGTTCATTCACATTTGGGACTGTGTACAATAGTGTATGCCCATTGGCCCATGCAGTGGACCAATAGGCATACAGCCGCACTGTACGCTGTCAGTTGGCGGGCGGCTGGGCGGCTTGCGGGTGGGAAGCTGCTGCTCGCCGCTGACCGGGGGGCTGGGTGGTGGGCCCCAGTGGGGAGGGGGAGTACCGCTGGACCACCAGGGATTGCTAACCATATGCCTGCGATCGGGCAGGGGATCGGGTCCACTGGACCATCAGGGATTTTAATATCAATGCATGCTCATGATCGGGCAGGGGATCAGGTCCACTAGACCACCAGGGAATATATTTATTCATATGCCCACGTCGGGCAAGGGAGCAGGTCCACTGGACCACCAGGGATATACTTTTATTACACCCACGATCGGGCATTGGGGTAGGGTCCACTGGACCACCAGGGATATAATTCTGTTATGCCCGCGATCAGGCGATGGAGTGTGTTGCCCACCAAGGGGCAGGGAGCATCGGTCCCCGACAACTACAGCCTGGCAGGGTGCCAGGTGCAAGTCACCAGGGATTGGCGCAGCACATGTAAATGGGGCCATAATGACAAGCAAATGGCCCCATTTGCACCTTGCATGCATTATGGCCTCATTTGCATGCCCAGTGCTGAATATTGCGGTTGCTGCACCTAGTGCACCTGTTCTTGCGCTGGCGCATCCCCCTGCTCCTCACTTGCCACTTGTGCTGGTGCAGTGCCACTGTGCCCTGCACAGTGTGGGTGCCCTCAGTACCATATTCAACAGTGCTGAGCCATGGCGCAGCACCGTTGAATATCACCTGGACTATGCCCTGCCTCGACCCAGTTGTGCTGCGCCCAGGCTTGTGCCCCTGCCTGGCGAAGTCTGAATATCCCACCCCAGGTCTCCTGGACCTGTAATATGTACAATTTGAGTGTCGTGTTCCAATTTTTGCAGTAGGGGGTCTATACAAAAGACATCAAATAGGGCTGAGCGGACATCCTTGACGCACTCCCCTGCAAATCCATATGGGTGCCCTGGGCATCTCATTCACTACAGGTCTTAATGTAGCCATCCTAAATAACTGTTTCAACCAGTTAATAAAAACAGGTGGAATACCATACTTGTATCAAACTAAAAAATTAAAAGTGGTGAGAAACTGATTCAAATGCTTTTGTCTGGTTAAACTCAGGACAAAGCTGTTCGATGTGGAACATTCAAAGAGTTCCTGTAACAAAAGCAAGTTATCCTGAATTTTTCTGTACAGTATTGCACATGTTTGGTTAGGACATATTAAAATTTGAGCTGCCTTGGACAATCTTTGTCCCAATATTTTCCAATCAGTGTTTATCTAACTGATAGGTCTCCAATTTGTGAGAACCATTTTATCTCCTTTTTTTATGTAAATAAACCAGGAGACTTTCAGATACTTCGGGTGCTAAGGCAACATCTCCCTGTAAGATCAAGTTAAAGACAAGTATTAATTGCTCCACTATACATTCTAATTGTTTTTATACAGCTCCCCAGGTAAGCCATCTGGGCCCAGGACAATGATTCCTTTCAAGAATGCTACAACAGTACAAATTTCATTTTTTGATATGGTAGCTGTTAATAATTCTGCAGTTTCATTAGGGAAAGGGAAAGGGGAAATTGTTTAACCAGGAAAGGCACACTAAACCAGAGCTTGCTTCCAGGTGTGATCTGTGAGCACAAGGAAGTTAAGTGACTTGCTCAGGGTCACACAGTATGCAAGTGGGGGATGAAGGGATTCAAACCCAGGTCTCCAGGTTTGCAGCTCAGTGCCCTTAACCACTATGCTATATTTTAGGTAGATCTGGGACAATCAAATCACGAAAAAATATATCATGTGATGATTGTGCAGGTGGGGATGAACCAAACAAAGATTTAGAATAATCATGGACTATATTTAACATTGTATAATTATATGACGTTAGCGATCCACTGTCAGATTTTAGCTGAGACATAGATTTGCTTTCAATTCGCCTATTACAACCATCACAAGGACTGACATATTGCGCTTTGCCCTGAGTGCCAAATTGTTCTTCCACAAACAAAATGGTTGTTCTCACATACTGAAGAGCTGGTATTTCTTTTTTAAGTTAGCAGTTTGTGCCATATAATCATAGTTGGTTTCAAAAGATAGAGAAATTAATGACTGTAGTTGTTTTCATCATTCCAGATTTTATTTATTTATTTATTCGGACATATCCTTTGAGCAAAATGCTCTTTTTCAAAGGTTCCATGTCTTGACAGGAGGACAACACAGAGAGGTAGTTACAGAGTATGGGTGCACAAGTACAGAGACAAAAAATACAAGAAATAACAGCAATTGGTCTGACTATTTACAACTGTAAGCTATCTGATGTAGAGGGACATATTGCAGTTAGTACAGCCCAAGGTACATGGTGAGTGCTGTGGGTTTAAGGAACTAATTCAGCAGGAGGTAAAGCAGCCAGGGGAGGCACTGTCGTTATTTCATATAAAGTCAGGAGGGGAGAGACTCAAAATAGGCTTTCACACCCTGTATGTTAATGCAGCCAAAAGGGGGCTTTGTCGTTAATTCAAGTCAAGGGTGGGGGGGTTAATTTTCTGTGTAGGACTGACCAAGTAGGAACATACTAGAGAGCAATGTGAGGGAGGACCATACGCAGAATAAGCTGGGGGGAAGACAGGTGCTTTGAGACAATCACATTTGTGAAGGGTCAGTGGCAGGGGAGAGACTTGTTTATATTTTTTTATTTCATTTATTTCGATTGGGATTAATACCTTTGAGTCAAAGACTCATTTTCAAAGGTTCCAAGTCAGGGACAAAACAGAGCAATACAAATGCAATACAATACAATACAAATACAAATACAAATACAATACAATACAATAAGTACAAATTAAGATAACAGTGAAAAAAGAAAAACATGGCAGGCATCATGAACATCATTAAAATGACACATGAGGTACAAGACTCGCTAGTTACAGGTACATCTTAAAAGTAGAGTAAATTACATTACATCAAGTTGTTGCAGGGTAGGGATACACTGGGAATAGTGAGACATGTCAATAATAGAAACACGTTAAGCTTTGGGGATGATGGGGGGAAAAGGTAAGCAGCCAGACTGGCATTGTCAAAGTAGCTAGAGGTGGTGTGGGACAGGAGTAAAGGGGAAAGGTGGTGTAGGAGGGTTGTAAGTCGAAGGGGGGGAAGTGGGGAGGGGAAGAGGTGAGGAGGCGGGGGATAAGGCAGGAGGAATATGTCGAATTAACACAGAGTGCTTAAAACTTAAGACTTAAAACAGAGTGCTAAGTTAAGGACAGTAGATAGAAGGCTCATTGACAGACTGTGGCTATGGAAGGCTCAAGTTTGAGGACTGGCAAGTAGCAGTAGGAAGTAGGAGTTTAAACTCAGAGTTACTGGGCAGTATAGTAGCAAATCTGGTGCTATACCTGGTTAAACAACTAAATAAAAAAAAAAAAATCAGAGAATGCATCCCAGGAGCAGGCTGACTTCAAGCTACTAGGTGTTAGCGCTACAGGTTACCTGCAGCTACATACATCAGCCTTGGCAAGGTGATGTCTTAGTTCCACCTTGAAGACAGGGACGCTGTTAATGAGTAAAAGGCATGCTGGGATCTCATTTAGCCAAGAAGGAGCCCTGTATGCAAAGGACCATTGGCCAAGCGCTGTTTTTCTGAAGGGGATAGCAAGTGGGCTGCGAGTCTTCCCTCTAGTGCAGTACACGGATCTACCTTGTCGGAGCAGTTCTTTGAATGCCAATGGAGCTTTACCTAAGGAGAGATTTCATGCCAAGCAGGCACGTTTGGTATTTGATTTTGCTAGCAAGACTGAGCCAGTTAGAGCGCTCGTAGAGGGAGCAGGTGTGTAGGAGATTATCAGCCCCTAGAGCCAGCCTGCAGGCCTTGTTGAGGGCCGTGCTTACTCGTTTTAGCACAGTGTCTGATGCCGACCCATAGATCATAGATAACGTAAATATTTTTGATTGCTGACTTTCTTTGCATTTGCTCTAAAAAAGGATTTTAAATCCTGTGTGGTATCGGTCCACCATTGTATTGGATTGTCATAAAGGTCGAAGACAGACTTTCTGGCTTCTAGTAATTCTTTAAGCAGTACCCAAAATGTAGGGTCGTCTAGCAGAGAGACATTCAATTTCCAGGCATTATATGTCATGGGTTGTTTGTTTCAGCTCCTATTTTAATGGAAGTAAGACAGTGGTCAGTGGTTTCAATAGGCAATGTTGTATAAGACATGGCAACCATTCGGATATAAAGAAGTAATCTATTCTACATGATAATAGTCCTTTTCTAAAAGTATGGCTTGGAGGGTGTGACCCATAGGTGGCGCTGTCCTTAAAGAGCTGCTGACATATTTTTGCATCTTGGGCAGACAACTCATTCCAGGAAGTTATCTGTTCGATTAGCTAAATTATCTAGTTTTAAAATGTTTTTAGCCAAGTTAAATACTTAAATTTTACTTTAAAGTGCCCAGCTTGTGACATCCGTGTACGAGCCAAATGGCTATCCGAGCACTGTGGCCCCACCCCAAAAAACAGCCGCTTGATGACAAGAGGTGTGGAACGGGGCTTCGGGCACTCTATGTAGTAAGTAATATGATGAGAATAGGATCGGGGGAAGGGTTGTCTAAATGTACTAACATTATCTTTGCTGGCAGTTCTACATGTATGGGGCTCATAGCTCATAGCTACTATATACCAATAATGCAGTTATTACTGCCACCCACCAAAACCCATCGGTCATCCAACTTAGGCAAGGCAAGACAAATTTTATTTAAAAAACGCCCAATCCTGGAGGCGCTGGGTGCCGTACATAAAACCAAACATTACAGCATCAATAAGTAGAACAATCAGCCGGCCCGGTGGCGCCGAGGGTTGAGGCGCTAGACGCCACACCTCACGCTATGCTGGCGGCCCGGGTTTGGGAACGGACTCGGGCGGCTGGTAGGTCAGCCGGGGAGAGGAGGATTGAGCGCCCAACGGATGCTCTCCTCCTCTGGGAGGGAGGGGATGCTTGTTCCGCAGCTTTACCACCACCCGGGTGACCACGGGTGGAGGTGCAACGGGACTGCATGTAGACGGGAGGGAGGACGCGAGCCGAGATCGGAGCACGACGCTCTTGACGCAGCGCTTTACCTAGGTCTCCCTAGTGTGCCTGGGCCCTGGGGAGGGACAGAAACACGGTGAACCTGCCGTGGAGGAAGGAGACAGGACCCGACTGCCCCAGAAAACCCATAACTGGGCTACCAATGGATGCCGCAACTAGGACCTCCTGACGCACACTAATGGACTGGAGGGGGGTAAAATAGGGGTATCCCCCTCCTCCCACCTGGGGGGGGTAGGCCGAAGCAGCATGGAGGTAGGTCCGAGCGGCTCCATGGTAGGTACCCAGGGAGGGACTAGGGGAGCACAGTCTAGGGATTCCCCGAAGAAGATCCATCACGACAGAGGAGAGGGGGAAAAAAATAAATAAATAAGTAGAACAATCATAAAACGACAATATAATTACATAGAATATGATAAGTAAAACAAAGAGATCGGGGCAAATAGTATAACAGGTCAGTATAAGACAATATTTACAGTGCTTGGTTTGGGAAAAGCCTGCTCGAACAACTTAGCCTCCAGTCTGACTTCCATACTATCTATAACTGGTTCACCGACAAACTTTTAGTCCTCAACTTGAAAAAAACAAAAGCCATGCTCTACTATACTAGAAGTAAAGCCCATGCCATACCTTCCTTACACACCACCACAGCCTCTGGTACCCACATTGAATAGGTACAGACTTTAAAATACCTGGGAGTTACCCTAGACTCACGTCTGACTTATTCTGATCATGTTGACATGCTGCTTAAAACCTCCAATGCAAGGCTCGGTCTGTTATATCGACATAAAAATTCATTCTTGCCAGAAATTAAGCAGCTGCTTATTAAAAGCTATATCCTCAGTCTAATCAACTGTTGTCTTGTAGTCTGTGGGCAGCTTGTAGCAAGACCCTCAACAGGGTCAGGGGCCTCCTGGCAAGGGCCTGCCACTTTGGCCTCTCTCAAAGACCTGACTCCCACAAATGCATACTCTGCAGTGACCTGGGGTTGTTAACCCTAGATTCTCATTTTCAGTATGTACATTTGCCACTGGTAAAAAAGCCCTACTAGGTCAACTAACCCCAGGAATCTGTGCCCTACTGAACCCGATGACATCTATATATGCCACTAGAGGGGCAGAACAAAACTCTTTGGTTCTCCCCCACAGAAAAACCTCTCTGGATCAGTCCTGCTTCTCGTTCAGTTTCCCCAAATTATGGAATCCCATCCCCTCTACCCTAAAATCCACAGTCTCACTCTCTTGGTTTAAATCTCAGCTGCTTGCCTCACTAACCCAGTCTAACTCATGTGGCTGCTTTAAATGACCTGCTTTCTCATTTCCACCCACTCCTGCCTCCCCTGATTTTCCACATTACCTTATCTAATCTCTGTCTACCTCTCTACCTATGAATTAGACTTCAATTGTACCTAAACCATTTGCAGTGTTGTGTTCCTATTGTAAATATGATTCTCCTCTTGTAAATATGTAACATTGAATATGTACAATCCAAATGTTTCTTTGTTTCCACTACTGTGCTTCTGACTGACCTATTTGTACCATACTTTCTGACCCCAGATCCTTTGAAAATGGGCCCTGCCTAAAGGAACTGACAGAGATTCACCAAGGTAATGTAAATTGCACCTGATACATAGTTGCCTTACTTCATGGACAGCACAATAAGGTATAGATGCCCCCAAATAATCAATTTATTGAGACGCAGTTTCACTTGTAGAAATAGTTTTATTGGGTCCCAAGGACTTCCCGGTCTGAAGTGCAGCCCACACTCTGCCCCCGTGCTCTGCTAAGTTGTGACATGATGCTAGGGAAAGTGCGGGGATGAGTGTCATTATAGTGTATGGGCAGTGGCTTTCCTAAAATTTCTTTACATGCTGTTGGTCAGTTGGTGATGAAACGTGGGCACCAGTCGACTGACAGGCCTTGTTAAGTCTACCGCTGCCCACGTTTCATCACCAATTGACCAATACCATGTAAAAAGAAACATTAGGATAGCCAATGCCCATAAACTATAATGGCGCCCATCCCCATGTTCTCCCTAGCATTGTGTCACAACTTAGCAAAGCGTGGGGGCAGAGCGTGGGAGACACTTAAGACCGAGAAGTCCTTGGGACCCGATAAAACTATTTTTACGAGTGAAACTGCGTCTCAATAAATGGATTATTTGGGGGCATCTATACCTTATTGTGCTGTCCATGAGGTAAGGCACCTATGTATCAGGTGCAGGGGCTGAGACTGATAATTCTTTTTAAGTGTAATAAATACAATAAAAAAAATGGCAAATTACATAGGCATCAGCATATAGGCTTGGTAGATTCATGCCCCCCCCCCCCATTATTAGATCTGGTTGTACCCATGGAAACACCCACTGTATTTACTAAAAGGACTGCACAGAGGGAACAATAATAGAATTAGAACCAGTACTTAAAAATAGCAGCTACTGTGGAAAATGGCTTAACAGGTTCAGCACAGTTCTCCTTTAAATCTTGCCAGAAGAACAGGGTAGCAGCTAACAAGTTATACAAATGCATTAGGAAGAACTTCAGTAGTCATTCTCCTGTTAAGTAATTCCTTAGCCAGACCTCTTCTTGAGTATTGCACCTAGTTCTGGTCACTGCACTATGTCAAGGATACACAGGCATTAAAAGGTAGAGAGGTGGGCTACGAAAATCTCCCTAGGATCAGAGAGAATTGGCTATGAGGCGAGGGTAAATGAGCTAGATAAGCAATGTTCAGACATAAAAGGAGACAGCTCAGGGGATATGAGAACAGTTTATAAAATCATGAATAGCATGATCAAAGGCCATAAAAAGGTTTGTTTGAACTCATTCATGATTAGCACACCAGGAGGCATACTCAGAAGCTTAGGTGTGGTAAATTCAAGAGGGACCTGAGAATATGTTACCTTTCTTAAAGGGCAGTCAGGCTGTGGAATAGCTTACTAGATTCTGAGATCCAGACCCATGTGCTGGTGACTCAGATTCAGGAGACAGCTGGGCTGTCGGGTGGGGGGCTGGAGCAACAATGCCATGCAACAGCACTCCTAGCAGGGGATTGATGGGGCTGGCTTCTGCCACCACAGTGACCCCTTGTGGTGGGCCAGAGAGCTTGCTCCTCTGTGGGGTGGGTGGGAGGCTGCTGGGTACTGATGAGGCCAACAGACAGCTATACTAGGTACTGTGCAATGGAGGTAGGGCCAAACAGCAGGGGAGAAAAACCCTGTGACCTTTAGGATGATGGCCAGTGGCACTCTCAGGACCTGCCCAAGGTGGCCCCCCACTAGCGGGATCTGTGAGGATAGTGGTTGATGAGGCTAGGAAGTTGCCACAGGGAAGCCCCCAGACCTGAGGATAGGGAGGATGATCATAAAAGGAGAAAAAACTCAAGCCAGCCTGTCAGTGCAGGGGCAAGGCTACTGCTCACAATGCTGGTGACCCACCCAGGTTGTCGGGAACCAGTCGGGGGAGGAGGATTGAGTGCCCCAGAGGATGCTGTCCTCCTCTGAGGAGGAAGGATCACTGCCTCTGCAGCACTGCTACCATCAAAGGGACGACAGATGGTAGCACAGCATGAAGCAGACAGGGTGGAGGGATATCAGCTAAGCACATGGATAATGCCTGGAAGCCTCACCGATGCTTCGCGTTGGCTACCCAACTGCTCCCACCACCACCCTTGGTGAACTCTGTGTTATATAGTACGGGACCATGTGTGTTGTATTATCAATCAGCCCACTTTCCCATTTGCAGCTTATCTGCTCCCACCACTAGTAGCCACTGACAAACTTTTATTATGCTGCCTCTCTACTTAATCATTATTGCAATAGTTGCCCCTTTGGTGCCCCTCCCCCCTCGTCCCGAGTTGGACGTTGGCCAACCAGTACTCAACTCCCTGCAGGCAAAAGCTACAACTACCGCTACTGCCTCCATCTGCCCTCTCCATATCGGCTGCCTACACACTCGGCTGGCTGGTCCCTCCATCCTCCCATCATCTTTCCACTCTTGGCTGCTAGCACTAAAGCTCCATGCACAAGGCCCCTCATCGGCTAATGCCCAGTTGCCTACAGTCACCCGGAAAGTTCTGTGGGCTTTGCCCAAAGCCAAGTTCCTATTCACGCTGCTGCTACTGGCTGCCGAGGACATTGAGCCTAACCCTGGTCCCAGGACCACCACTCAGCCTACCCACTCCTCCCCCTCCTACTCCCATTGGGATTAAAACTAGCCCACCTAAATAATTGTAGCCTTGTACGAAAACTAACCCTGCTTCAACCTTTAGCCCTATCCCTCAGACCTGACATATTGATTATCTCCGAGACATGGCTGAAGTCCTGCAACAAAGATGATGAAATCTCTACCTGGCTATACAGTCATCTGTCATGACCGCCCTGGTAACAAAAGAAATGGCGGCATAGCTATATAGATCTCATCAGAACTCTGCTTTACCCCAGTCTCGCTATCCTTGCCCAAGGAGTCCATAGATGCACTAATGACAAAACTGTCCCTCCCCCACTTAATCCAATATTTATAGCTGGATTATACTGTGCACCAAACTGCACTTTGTCCTGCATCCTTGACCACCTGAGTACTCTAAAATCCCTGGCCTTGGAGGGCGAGATCTATATACTAAGGTATTTCAATCTCAACTGGCTCTCCAGGGCAAGCTCCAAGATACAGGACCAGGTGGCTGTGCTAAACCTGTCCCAACAAATCTCTGAACCTACTCGCCTCAATCACAAAACGCTGAACCATACTCTCCTGGATTGGTTCCTCACCTCCCACTCACATAGAATAGTTGCCTCAGGCCTCTTACCTGTTGCCCTAAGCGACCACCACATGATTTATTCTGTAAAGAAAATATTCCAGCCAAAGGCGTCCCCCCCTTCCCAGAAGCCTTCTGACCAGGTCCTACAAAGCCCTGGACCATGCCTCCCTCTTAAATGACCTAGCAAATATTGACTGGTCCGTCATTAAATGGGCTACTACCGTAGATTCCACATTGGAGTTTTTCAAAACCAAGTTCATTGATGTCTGGGATCACTATGCGCCTCTCAGACAGGTCCGAGTGAGGGGTGCACACCTGCCTTGGATCTCAGCCAACATATTGTCCCTACTCCAGGCCAGGGACCAGGCCTGGAAGTCCTTCAAGGCCTCCAGCATGCCAGTGGATCTTCAGCAGTATCGTACACTATGAAATGCCAGCACAAGGCAAATCCGCCGGGCCAAAGCTATTTCAAAGCCTCTTTCAACACAAACTTAAACCACCCCGCCAAATTCTGGAAAGTGACAAAACTGATCTTCACCCTTCCAACACAGCCCCCAACCCTGTCCTAAATGTAGGTAACTCCACAGTCTCAGACCCCCTTGCTGTGGCCATGGAATTCAACTCATATTTCACAAGCTGCTCCTCTTCACTGCTAACCTCTCCCCAACCTGCCCAGCAGGCCCCCTCTACGACCCCCTGTTCCGGCTCACCCCCCCCTCCTGTCATCTCTTTCTCATTCAAACAGGTCTCCCCAACTGAAGTACTCAATGCCCTGCTTACCCTCAACCTTTCAAAGGGCAAATGCTCCACTGGCATGGACTCCAAAATGCTCTACCTGTCAGCTCTCGCTATAGCCAGCCCCTTGGCCTCTCTCTTCAACCTATCCTTCTCCCTCACGGCTGTCCCTTCTGAGTGGAAACATGCCACTGTCATCCCCCTTCCCAAGAGAGGTGACCCCTCTGTCCTCCTTCCTCACTCCTTTCCAGTCTGATTTTAGGAAAACCCACTCTACCACCACTTCCCTTCTAAGGCTCACTGACTCCATCCAAGCCGGTATGGATGCAGGGCACATCACCTCAGCCATTTTCATTGACCTGGTGTAGGCATTCAACACCGTCCCCCATTCGCTCCTCCTATCCAAGCTAGTGCATGCAGGGATCTCCAGCTTGGCCACCAGTTGGTTACACTCCTACCTAGTAGGCAGGTCCCAATCTGTCAAAATTGGCATATTCTCCTCAGCCTTCCTCCCTGTTGCAACTGGTGTACCCCAAGGCTCGGTCCTGGGCCCGCTCCTGTTCTCCCTTTTCCTTAATGAGCTTCCCTCTGCTTGCTCACACACATCCATGCATATGTATGTGGATGACACTGTTCTGTGTACATCAGGCCCCATGCTCTCTGATGTGGCGACCAGACTTCAGCAGGACTTCAACAATGTCCAGCACTGGTTTTGTACACATCAGCTATGTCTCAATGCCAAGAAAACTGTCTCCATGACCTTCGGTACTAGGCAGAGACTTTCTCGGCTCCCCTCCACCCTACCTTCCAGACCCTGGACGGGACAACTCTGGAGGCCTGCTCCTCCTTTAGATATCTCAGGGTCTGGCTTGACCAGCACCTTGACATTTCTGAACATATTGATTCCATCCACAAGAAACTGCACCCCAGGCTTGGTGCCCTATAGCGCAACCGTGGATGCATCCTGCTGCCAGCTTGTAGGGAAGTTGTGCAGAAAATGGTTCCCCCCATCTTTGACTACAGGGACGTAGTCTACAGTGCTACTCCCAAGTCCACCTTAGCCAGACTGGACTCCTTCTTCCACACCTTCTGTCACTTTGCCCTTGACTGTCCCTACTCCACCCACCACTGCGCCCTCTACCAGGTCTTGAACCTCCCCTCACTAAAAGTCTGCAGACAGTCCCACTCTGCAAGGATCGTGGCCAAATTATGGACTCAGTCCCTGCCTGCCTACCTTTCCTGTACCCTAACAGCCCCCAACCTCCCAGCACACTCACTCAGAAACAATGACTCCTGTGTCTTGGCCATTCCTCATATGTCTACTGGTGTTGGCCAGGCAGCCTTCAGGTACAGTATGCCTAAACTATGGAACCAACTCCCAGCTAGTATTTGGCTTGCTCCTCCCTCTCTACACCTCAGTTCCCTCTTTCTAGCATACTTCTCCTCCACCTGCACATGCAACTAATCTCTGACCTCACAGGATTTATCTAATTATTTTCTACTATTCAGTATCATTTTAGAGTGTTTTTTGCTTGTATTTTAGTGTCATTTTTTTTAGTATTGCTCATTTGTACTTGTCTGTCTTGTGTATTGCACTACACATACAGTACAGGGCTACATCCCATAATATGCTACCTGCTTGTATTTATGTCCTGAATATGAACTGTCTTGTTCCTGATTTTGTAATTGCTGTGCTGCACTTCTCCTCTCCCCCAGGACGCATCTGGAATCAAGCAGTAGTCTGCTCTGCATGCCTTCCTGGTAAAACTCTTAATTAAATAAACAAATAAATAAACAATGCAACAGTGTGCACGTGACCAAAACACACTCCTTTTGAGCTAACATTCTGGGGCCAGAAGAAAGAAACGGAAAATGGCCCAAGTTGTTGAGAAAGTATATTAGTGCTCCACGACACCACCAGAGTTGCTGAGTGACAATGCATACAGATTATGGGGTAAATTCCCCTACCCAGACCCAAGCTGGAGGCATAACCAAGGTTCCATGGAGGTCAGGCCCTCAGGTAAGGGGCCCAGGGGATTGAGTGTACCTTGAGGTGTGCCAGAGGTAAGCAGTGGCTGGAGATTGGAAGGAGCATACAATATCACAAAAAAAGTCTATTAGCAACATATACTTTCATTTAGACTCTCACCATTCATTCACTCATTCATTCATTTATCCATACATTCAGAGCATTGCTCCCCAAGGTGCTACTCCTTGAGATGTAGCTGCTTACTGAGAGTACTTGGGGTTGGCAACACATAGTCAAATTATACAGCATATTGGGAAAGGAATTAAGAGTTTATGTAGTGCCTTTCATACAAGCTGTGTCCCAAAGCACTTTACTATCCAGTGGAGGGAGGAGAAAGTTGCTGGCATTTTCAGTACACAGAAAGATTCAAACAGCACAGATATAGATTAGAGAGAAGTTAGAAGTCACACAGTGAGAGTGTTGGTTGTGGGATTCAAACCAGGTTCTCTGGTTTTGCAGCTCCACCAGGTGGCAGTCTCACAGTGAGACGGACAGTCCCATCACTTCGAGAGAGAGAGAGAGAGAGAGAGAAGCCATCCCAGGAATGCTCAAGCCTCCCTCCCTTGCCGGCCTCCAATGACCCAAGCTCAGTCCTGAACTCCAGTCATCGACACTGCAAGGAGTAACCCTACCACTGTACTGGCAGGTCAGCCTCTTCCTCCGTCTTTCCATCCTTTACACAAGTAACCCTGCCATGTCATTCTTCTGCCTTCTGCCCCAGCCACATTCTGGCCCAAGACACTCTGTGCCTTACCATCACTACATGGAGGTGGGTCAAGGTGGATTTGAGGCTAGAGAAGAGGTGGCATTCACTCTGACTGCAACAAGGAGAAGCCATTTTGCCACTTTCAGGGCCTCCCCTTCCCCCGGCTCCTCTTAACACTGCAGCATGTGCTTCCAGTCGCTGGCACTCCTGCATGCACTACGCCCTCCTTTCCCAGAACAAGCATGCCCTCGCTCTCTGCAATGCTGTGGCTTGCAGTGATAATGCATAAGATGTCATGAATCTCTTAACCCAGCCCCAGCAGTCCCTGTCATAGCAAGAGAATGCGCTCCCCAATCCAGGGACAGCAAGCACCTCCATTGGTAGCACTGAGGCCTAAGCAAGCACTGGGTCTCACGCCCAGTATTGCAGCACGCTGCCTCAGGGTCAGACACCCAGTGGCCTTTTACCTCTCTCTTTTAATGATGTGGGACTCCTGAAGTGGACCAAAAACCACAAATGTAGTTATTCTAACAGAAAGTTTGAGGACAGGATCTTCTTTTACCTACTTACTGTTTGCCCACTTCTGCTGTAGTGGCCTGCATCTGAGTCCAAAAATGACAGAATCATTTGCTGAATTGTTAGAATGTCAGCACATTATAAAAGAGTCTACATAATGTGTTAAGTCAGCACAACCCAGTTGATCCATTACTCTCATCTCAAATAACCAGTATGAAGCGTGTGTAACTGAAACACAGCTGACCAGCCAATAATGAGATCATGTGATGTGCTTAGTGCCCTGGAGGTTTGACCGGAAGGGATTGTCTGGTCTAATAGCAGGTATCAAATCTACTAATTTAACCTAAATGTTTATTTTGGAGGTCATGTGGTCTAGAGGTTAGAGCATACTGACTAGAGAATCAGGAGGCCATAGGTTCAAACCCAACTACCACCAATTACCTCCTGTGTGAACTTGGACAAGTTCCTTACCCTCTCAGTGCTCCAGTGCACCCTGCCGTGGAAATGAGTAGAAGCAGGACCCTACTGGAAACAAGATATTGCATTTCAGCTGGGCTATCCTGGGGAAATCAATTGTGAAATAAATAAACCCTGTTCTCATAGCAGACAAAAAGAAATCCTTTTCCTGTTTTTTTTTCCTTGCTGTGAGAAACAATTACGAAGGGGAGAGAGCTGGTTTTATATACTTCCCTTCATACATACTGTATCCCAAAATGATTTACAATCCTTGAATACTTGGCAGCAGCCATTAGGTGCTAACAGTGAGGCTTGGCGAGAATGAAGCAGGTTAAGGAGGGTTATGTCAGAGGAGGGTTACATACAAAGAAAGCAAGAAGAAGCTAAGCACAGGGAGGTTAAGAGACTTGCTCAAGTTCACATGGTCCATCAAAGTGAGGAGAATCAATCCTGGCTCTCCAGGTGACTAATTCTGCACTCTAACCACAAGACTACACTGTCTTCCATGAACGTTACCATACTAGGAGAGTCACATTTAGGCACAGTACCTCTTCAAAAGAGGTTCCCAGGGGATCAGAGCAACAGTATGGGCAATTCTACGATAAGATCTGCACATTCCATATCAGGTTTAGCCATAGTAACCTGTCACATACCACAATGCACATGCCTGCCTTGATCACACTGCAGCAGGGGTAATAAGGTGTCAGGAGACTGTTTGCTTATAGAAAATGAGATGCCCTAGGACACTGGAAAGCGTAAAAACACCCTGGATCCATCATGTTCGTTTTCTGCCCTCCTGGTGGCTGTAACACTAGCTGGTTCTCTCCCACTAGGTTTCCAGGACCAAGCAGCTGTAGTCCTGTGCATTGTTTTCTAAAAGGAAATGGTCCAGTTTGGCCTTCAGAGAAACAATGCTCAGAGACTGCACAGGGTCCAAAATTAACTTTTACAAACACTTGCCAGCAGGGTTTCTGGCTGAAAACCCCAAGGGGAGGAGGTTGTTCACTGAGCTTGCAGCTAGTGATGTGTGCAAAGGTGTTAGCCTTTGTGGAAGGTGTAAGCAAATTCTTTTAAGAGAGACAAATGCAATTTATTACTGGGGGCTGGATGTCAATCAAGTTGGTCAAAAGGATTCAAGGAAAAGGGGACCATATAGTATCAGTAGTTACCCTATAAAAGCCTCTGTTACGATGGGAGAGACCAGTGAATGTTCTAAGGGCCTGATCCTCAAATGGTTGCCAGCCCCTCTGCACATGCAGAGGGCTGGGAACAGCTGCATAGTGCCCCCTATGCGCAGGATGCATACCACAGGGGCACCCCACTGCATCCACAATGGGGGATGCGTGACCCCTTGGCATTCGATCCTGACTGCATGTGGGCAGGTGGGACAGGTGCAAATCGGGGGCCGGGGATGGTATCTGCCCAATCCACAACCCAAACTCTGCAGTGCAGAGGGCAGAGGGGACAGCAGTCACACCTGCCCAGGGGCAGCAGTAGCATCTAGGTGCCCTCCCCAACCAGACACAAGTCATATCAACAAGCCAGATCAGCCCACTCACCTCCAACCCTCAGCCCAAGGAGCCTCTAAAGTAGGCTGGGGGCATCACCGGCACTGACTGTTGTTGATTCTATAATCATATATTTCCCATCAGGGATTTGGCAGTCCAGGATTGCAGTATCCCAACATGCCCTGCCCCTGGGGCAGGCAAGCAGGGATCCAGTCTCAGGCAGACAAGAGCATCTAACTGGATGCCTGTGGTTCAGATCAATACTGTCCACCCAAACCACCCCCTGCCCCAATGTGTGACTCTGCTGCCAGCGTGCCACGGGGCAGGGACTGTGGATGCCGGCAGGCACACATACACTTGCGGCTGCGGAGTAGCGCATGCCAGATACATGCAAGCCACGCGTATCCACCACAAGAGAAACAGTGTGAGACAGAACTGGAATCTGCCTCACACAGCAGGAAGCTCAACTGCTGGAGAGAACATTAAACTCCAAAACCAATCTTTTAACAAGCATTTGCCAATGTCAAATGCTTGCTTGCAGTATCAGGACAACTCTGAAAAACATAATGTCTAGATAAGATTTTGTTTGTATTGCACCCATTTTTGTAATTGCTATCCTTATTTGTTTATTACTAAAGATATTTGCATGGAAACAGGATCTCTGTCCTATTTGCTTTGTCTGCTTTTCACGTTATTCTGTTTATGACATCCCAATCTGTTGCTATGGAGAAAACTATGTCATAAACAGGGCATTATTATGTTACATGTAGACAAGCAGCCAAAGCTAATTTATTTATTTAATTAATTAATTTAAGTTTTTGATTACCGAGTAAGCACACTGATCCGAGTGACTGTTTTCTGGCACGATTCGACCCACAAATATGGCACAACCAAGTTACATACAGATTATCAGGAATTCAGCAACACAATAAATACAGCACAGTTTACAATATGACGGAGGAAGCCAAAAAGGAAAAAAAAACACATGACAGTTTACAGTTTAGTTCACAGTTAAATGAGGCAAAAACATGTTATAAGAGCTGAGGTAGCAGTTAAGATGGGCGGGAAAGGTACCATGTTGTTGGAGATTACCCTAATTAAGTCCAAGGGACAGTAATCTTTTTTTTGGAGTCACTTCCCTCAGTAATAGAGAAAAAAGGGATAAGAATTGCAAAAACTTAGTTCTGGCTGAATGGTACACAGGGTGAAAGCACAGAACTATAAAACAGTGGGTTGCAGGTTCAGCCCCCCTCAGAGCCACAAACAATATTGTCTAAAGAAATCTGGGCTATAGTAAAGTAGTAGCCGGGCCAGTGGCATGGAGGGTGGAGGTGCTGGATGCCTCACCTCCTGCCACACTGGTGACCTGAGTTCCAGAATGGACCAAGATTGCTCGAGGACTGGTGGGGGAAGGAGGATTTGATGACCATAGATGGATCTCCTCCTTCAGGGTGGTATGACAGGGTGTACTGCCGCTTGGCTGCCACTTAGTGAAGGGTAGATAGCATAGCAGTGGTAACCATAATTGAAAGTCGCAGGTGGGCATTGAAAGCATGCATCATTTTCACGGTCTATATGTGCGCCATTGCACACCGCTGGCTCTGACTCAAGTGGAATAATGGGTAGGAAAGAACTCCTGTCTGTATGATGATGCTGTCACTCTGAAGAAACTGCACCACCACCACCATCCATGGCACCCACTCACACAACGAGGTAAGAAGTGGATGGGCTAAGTCTCGTAGGTGGGTTGAAGGGGCTGGGGTTCAACATCAACAGCAGAAGGGGGCTGATGGGGAGTAACAGGAGATTAACATCCATATGGGAAAAGAAAAAGGATTGCAAAAATCTAGGAACTGTATACTGAACTGTGTCTAACTCTTACAGTTTCCAAAGTGATCCTACTAGTATCAGGGGCTCTTTAAAGGGAACATAAACAATGCATAATTTAAACCAACTATTGCTGTTTCTTTCTGTTCATTCTTGACACACTGTTAACATATTTTAAGCAATTATGTTTGCGTCCTGCACACTGTTCCCAACTCTGTTTAGGACTTTCAAATAGGTACTTCCTGCCTGTAATACAGAAACATAGAAACATAGAAATTGACGTCAGATAAGGACCGGTAGGCCCATCCAGTCTGCCCCTTTTCCTACCTTTATTTGCAGCAGCTGACCCGACTTGGTCGTTAGCTTTAGCTCCTCCTTCCCCATCTCTAGGGTACCCTTGTGCCCATCCCATGCATGTCTAAACCCCGCTGTAACGAGGAGAAAACACATACACGTACATACACACACATACACGCACACACACACACACACGCACATGCTCACTCACTCATTGTGAGGCTTGACACTTATCTTCAAAGCCTAAAAAAACCTGATGATGTCTGTCAGCTGGATAATAGGCCAAAAACCAATGTTATTTGTGGGACTTTTCTCCTTTCAATTACAAGAAGTTTACACCCGTTGGCCAGATAAACACTGTCATGGTCAGCCTTCTCAGCACTGGATTTTGAGAGGCAAGCCTCCTGAATTTCTACATCCCTTGGCTTGTGCAGCACACACCTACACAGCCCCTACACCTACAATAAAGTAACAATATGTTTGCTCTGTGCATGCGCGCAAGCAAACATAAAAATGATCAGAACTTTTTCAGAACTTGAAAAAAGTTCTGATGTTTTTACGCAGAAAATAGTAGAGGTTCTGGGAGGTTCTGAACTTATCCAAACTGGTTCTCCCATCCCTATCTACAAGGGATTTCACATGGTCCAAGGAAATTAAGTTTTACAGCCACTTGCCAGTAGGGCTTATTACTGAAAATCCACTAATGGTAGTGATAAATGCTAAGGTGTGTGTTGGGGGTCCACTAAGGTAGCAGGTAGTGAAGTGTGAAAAGCCTTTCATTCCTGGGAGGCAGATGTAAATCAAGTTGTTTAAAAGAATCAAAGAAGAAGAGGGCTATATGGTAACCATCCTTATTCTTTACCCTGCAAAAGCCTGTGTTTCGACAGGAGAGTCTAATGAGTGCCTGAGAAAAGCAGTGTTTATACAGCAGTAGCGCTAAGTTGCTGACCGCAACAGTGCGGTCCTGACCATCTGCCATGTGCTGTCTGCCTGTCTACATGGCCCCTCTCTGCACTGTTACAATCTGTGCTGGTGAGACGCTGTGCGTCGGGGGCGGGGAGGCTCACCGATGTAAGCGGTGACATAAATGCGCATGTAAATGCACATGCCCGAACTCGTGGCTGTACATTGCAGCTGGAGAGTTGCAACTGTTACAGCCCTCGGTTTTTAACAGCAGTTACTTTGCTGCACTCAGGAAACTCTCGTTTTGTGGGGAAACTGCACTTGCCGAAA
The DNA here is from genome assembly GCA_016271365.2 of Neoceratodus forsteri. Taxonomy (NCBI): domain Eukaryota; kingdom Metazoa; phylum Chordata; order Ceratodontiformes; family Ceratodontidae; genus Neoceratodus; species Neoceratodus forsteri. Next base: position 156,810,879 of record JADMNL010000031.1, on the reverse strand, counting down.
ATGGAGACTCATTCATGAACGAGTCTATGTCACCTTGGCTGTGCACGCACCAGAGCCATGGTTGGAAGAGTTGCTGTGGTGCAGACAGTCCACACTGCCACTTAAGCCACTGTAAGCCGCTCACTCTGCTCAGCATCCCCAGCTTGCCTAAGAATCTGGTAGCATCTTGATGAACAGCTTACCCGGATCGGGTCAGTGTCTACACGGTCACATTTGCACTGGAGCAACCTGAGTGCACTGGTTACTCCAGTGAAAATGTGACTGTGCGAACAGGGTTTAAGAGAACCATTAGCAACAGAAGAGAATCAGTACCAGAGACAACTGGAGTCGGAGACACAGAGCACAAAGCTCATCTTTTAAAGAGCTAGTGGAGCCAAAACAGACAGGAAAATAATAAAAATTTTAAGTAGTAGTCAGTTGTAACGTTTTATTTCTGAAGCATTTTCCTTTTTCCTTTTGCTCATTAGAAAGATGTCTATGTGATAATATTCTACTGGATGTGTGGAGCAGCTCTTAGTCTGATAGCTGGCATATCTATCGCTATCTCCCCCATTACATCATCAGCATTGTGAGCTCGCTGACAGTGACATCACAGGTGGCTGACCTGGCAGCCACTGAGTGGCTTTTCCTAAGCAGCAGTGATGTCACAGTGTGATCACAATGCTGAGGATGTAGTGGGGGTGGGGGAGTGGGGGTAGAGATAGATATGTCAGCTGCCAGGCAGAGTGCTGTCCCACACATTACACATACTACCATCAGGTAAACAAACTTCTAATTAAACAAATGGAAAAGAAAAAGTACCTCAGATATAAAAGGTAATGGCTGACTGCTTCTAAAAACGAATCTTAGTTTTAGGCAGTACACTGGCTCTTTAAGACATTTCTGAGGTCCCACTTCTCTCCTGCTTGCTCTTCTCACTTAGCTGTCACTTGACCTAGCTTGTCTCCTCCTCCTCTAGCGTGAACCATTATGATATAATCTCATTGTCATGATGAGTTGTTATCCTAATACTTTTGCAATAATGGATTTCAGCTGCACCATTTGACTGAATGTACTATCATGGATTTGTTATTCCAAGCCCTTATAACAGCTATCTCCTCTGTCCACCCCCCCCCACCCCCAGTCGTGCCTGTAAGTGAGCTGTGGCTCCATGCACCTTTCCCAGTTATCAATTTTCAAATAAATATTAAGACAACTGCAGAAGCTAAGAACTATTAATATGGATTTTGGTTAGATAGAATCCATTTTTTTTTTGTTCGATTTTTTTTTTTGAGTGCAGCTACTTGAAAAAACTAATAGCACTGACATACAGACTCACTGAATAGTGTGTGATAAAATTCAAACTAAGGCCCTGTCCACACTACGCCTCTGTAACGTTACAGAGTGCCCAAACCGTTACCGCAACGGTTTGCGTTTACACCTGTAACGTTACAGAAGGCATTTTCATAACCGTTGTTGAAACCACATATGAGGTGATTTCAACAACGGTTATGAAACCGGTTATGCCTCGGTAACGTTACTGGATGTGAGTGTGGATGCGTGGTAACGGTCTCTGCAGGGCCGTGGAGGCGCACTTAGCGTATCCTGAACGGGCAACGCCGTAACGGTCACCCGGCACCCCTAGGGTGGACTGGCGGTACCGGTCCCATAACGGACACTGCTGCAATGTGGACACACTGCACCGCTCCCCGGCTGTAACGGATTGCATCCATTACCGGGCCGGAGCGGTGTAGTGTGGACAGGGCCTAAGGAAACATGATGTGATGCTCCAAGCTGAACAGGTTGGCCCTTTGTCTCTTCATGGGTGCAGTTTGTATCTTCCATAAGTTTGGCAATTTGCAATGCAGAGTTCTTTGTTAACGTGACTCTGCATTAATAGGTGAACATCTGTTTAGTCCACGCAGCTTGCCACTTATCGCTTTACCAAAACTAACAGAATTCCTTAGCTGATAATGGAATTAGCTAGTAGTTCTCCACAGTGGCAAAAACATTAAGCAAGGAGTAGTTACAATTTGTACACAACTTAAAGTAGTGCTGCATGTGAACATTTTTGTCTTTCTATAGAGGTTTTTTTTCTGCCACCACTTGTATTATTCCAGGGATACACCCCAATCCCAGAGATACACTCCATTCAGGACTGCATACTCCTACCCCTTGGGCCTTGGTAACCCACTAGTTACCTCCATTCTCTGTGGCAGGGGCTCCAAGGGAGGGGCCACCACCCCCACCCCGAGGCTATCCACTATGTGGACTAGGACCCAGTACTGACAGGCACTAGGACCCAGGGAAATTTCTCCTCGGTACTACAGTATGTGTGCACTCAGTCCCATTCATTCTGACAGTGGCTGGCTAAGGTGGTGAGAGGAAGGTATGTGCCGGTTACCTTCCACCACTCTGCCCACCACCACAAGGGATATTCAGGTCGGTGAGGTGCCAGACGTGGGGGGCAGAAAGAAGTGGTGGGTACTGAATGCATGTGAGGAGGGGGTCTGTCCTGATTTAAGAGACTGGGCTATCAGGGATATCAGAGCAAACACCAGGCTTTAAAATGTAAATTGTTAACATGTTAAGCATGAAATGAAACGTGGCACCTTATGAACAGATTTGGAAACACCATATGAATGGGATTTAGAAAACCCTTATGAACAGATCTGGAAACCCCACAGGACTGGATTTGGAAACACCATATGAATGGATTTAGAAAACCCTTATGAACAGATCTGGAAACCCCATAGGACTGGATTTGGAAACCCCATATGAATGGATTTAGAAAACCCTTATGAATGGATTTGGAAACCCCATAGGATTGGACTTGGAAACACCATGTGAATGGCTTTGGAAACACCGTATGAATGGATCTTGAAACACCATATGAATGGATTTGGAAACACCGTATGAACAGATCTAGAAATGCCATATGAATTGATTTGAAAACACCATATCAATGAATCTGGAAACACTATATGAATCGATTTGAAAAGAAAAGTGAACCACTGGTGTCAAAGTATGAATTGCTGCAGTAAGTACAGATTCTATACTACAGGGACTGGGGCAAAACTATTGCCTGAAGAGGCAGCCTAAATGTGTTAAATTCTATTCACAATGGCTACTGATTGATTAATTGATTAACTGATTGATTGATTGACTGGCTGATTGCTTGATTTATTTATTTATTTAGCTTTTGTTTACCGGGTAAGTACACTAGGCAAGTATTATGCCTATTTTCAGGAACGACCCGGGAGAGTACAACATGAGGAACAACAGTCAAGGAGACATGGCAAAGAGAGTACAGTTTTTGTCACAGTAAACAAACATGGGAAATACATCAGTTGACGCTAGTGGAAACATACAGTAGTAAGCACATTTCAGATTATACACTCTAGACTAGCTAGTTCAACTGACAGATATATACAGGTCATCACACATAGGAGTGGAGCATAGCTCAAGGACTGGATTGGTCATAATATAATTTAAACATTGTCGTATACACCCCCTAGGCTAGTTGGATCGCGGACAGGTATATACAGCTCATCACATTTTTCTTAATATGCACATGTTAGACAGAAACAGAAACACTTGGTAGTACAAGTTTCTACCAATGACCAAAGGAATGCAATATGTCAGTGGTTAGCCTATGACCGTGGAGCAATATGGGTGTAAAATGCCCAAGGTTTTTAGGCAGGAGTAGTCAGAAGTCATTGATACAGTGGGGAAAATATCTTCAGGAATTCAATGGAGACACCCTGGGAGGTTCAGACAAAACAATTTGACACTTTACTCTAGGGAGGTTTGGGGCAGTCACACTCTGATGCTAGTTTTAGGAAACCCCACAGGGAATTTCGAAAACTCAGATAGGAGGGGGCAGCTCGGATATCCACAGGCAGCGAATTCCAGAGTCTGGGCACAAAGGCAGCAGGTAAAGCAAATAGGATGCTGGGATGTATAGGCAGGGGCATTACCAGCAGGAAAAGGGAGGTCATAATTCCGCTATACAAGACACTAGTGAGGCCCCACCTGGAGTACAGTGTACAGTTCTGGAGACCATACCTATGTAAGGACATAGACAGGGTAGAGAAGGTTCAGAGGAGGGCAACAAAGATGGTGCATGCATTGCATCACAAGTCCTATGAAACAGGTTGAAGGAACTGAACATGTATCCCTGGAGGAGAGGAGGAGAAAGGGGATATGATAGAGACATACAAGTATCTTACAGGGAGGAACAGGGTGCAGAAAAACACTATTTTTAAGCGAAAGATGTTCCAGGACTAGAGGGCATGGGATGAAGTTGGAGGAGGGGGCGATTCAGAGAAACATGAGAAAGAATTTCTTCACAGAGCGAAGTGGTGGACAAGTGGAACACCCTGCAGAGGAAGTGGTGGGGGCTGAAACAATCACGGATTTAAGAATGCATGGGATAGACATAAAGGAATTCTGGAGGTCAGGGGTAAGGTGCAACAGACTTCTAGGAAAACAAACTGAACTTACAAGCTCAAATGGGCAGACTGGGTAGGCCATAGGCCCTTATCTGCCGACACTGTCTATGTATTTTTCTATGTATCTATGTACTTATGGCAAAGTCCCGATCCCCCATGAGGGTCCAGGTAGGAGGGACTTTGAGCATCCCTGATGTGAGAGATCTAAGTTGGTAGGGGTGGGATTCAGTTTAGGCAGAAGCTGGGCCAGCCCTGAGAGTGCTAGTTCTGATCACTTTCCCAGAGAGGCATCCCAAACCAAAATCAAGGTATCTAGCTGGTGAGAGCCAGCAGAGTTTCTCATATAGCTCACAGCGGTGGGTGAGTCGGGGCAGCCAAGGCAAAGCGACAAATGTTATTGTAAGCAGTGTACCACGGGTGAGATGTGTCTTTGGAGGCGAGCAAATAGGTGCAGCCCATAGCTGAGGGAGGAAGGAGCACACCCTTCGCTAGGGCAAGCCTGGCTGCCGGGTGTAGAGTTATACTTGGCCCTATAGGCCAGAACCTAGTTTGCAGTTTGCCACCCTGCAGATGTTAAGGATATGATTACCCATGTCAAGTTGGGGGTCAAGTGTTACCCCCAGATATTTGATGGAGCTCACTATGGGTAGTGAGGATCCATCTGCGCTGGTGACGTGTAAGCAGGCTGATGAGGCTTTGATTTTAGCCATTGAGCCAAAGATCATAGCCTGTGTCTTTTTCAGGTTCAGGACCAGCTTGTGACTAGTAACCCATTTAGTTCTGTCGACTGGGAAAAGAGGGCTAGACAATACCAACTATTCGTAGCATCCTCGGGGTACAGGTGCAAATCAACAAAATTGAACCAGATTAAGCTGTTGGAGATCTTCTGAAACTGAAATCAAACTAAAAGGAGGGATAATAATGTTTCTTGACAGTTAAAGGGGTTTTTTCTTGCTGCTACTATAAAACGGTATGCATGTTTGCTTTATGTCAGATAGCCTGCGCTGCAAGTAATAGTTTGATATGCTAAACAATTAGTCCTTAACAGCAGCAGTGCGATGAAAAATGTTTTCCAAAAATGCTAGTTTCAGGTACAATTAATTAAAAACAAAACAGCATATCTGTAAAATCTACTTCTCCTGGTACCTCCTATGCTGCCCACCAGGGCTCCAGATAAGATTCTTCTGGGATGAGTACTTGTACTCTTCATTTTGAAAGTGAGGTGAGTCAAACCAAATTCTGATGTGTACAAATGTCTGGACGTAATGGAGTGGGGAGTACATTTTTAAAAACAATGTTTTTTTTTTTCTAAATAAGAACTGAATCTGATCAGGTGCCAGCAATGCTCCAGATAATGTTGGCAGGTAGGAGTAATTTACACACCAGTTTTAAAATATAGTGAGTAAAACAAAATTTGGATGGGTACAAGTGCTGTAAATCTAGGGAAAAAATGTTCCTTTTGAATCACCAGTTATGTTATAAAGCACTATTCGTTGGAGCGTGGAGCATTTACAAATGTTGGGTGAGTACTGGTACACATTAAAAAACATTTCTGAAGAGTATTTCCTAAAATTAGGTGAGTAAAACAGGTCGGTACTACTCTTATCTGGAGCCCTGCTGCCCACCATGAGTTCTTGTTCTTCTTCAGTCCCAGCCCTTGCCAGGTCTGCAATGCTATTTCTAAATCAAATGTGGTGCCCATCTTTTTTCTTGACAAAAAAACTAAATTGAAACATTTATCAAATATTTACATTTTGGTGGCATTAGAACAGTTTACTGTCAACTAAAGCTAGAAGCTGCCTGGAAAATGTTATAGTTTAAAAAAGGTAGGGTCATATTTTTTGCCCAGTTTCATTGTACTGCTGCTTTAAATGCAAAAATGTTCCAAAATTCAGAAAAAAACTTTTAACAATATAATATTTAGATGCAATACAGTTTATATTTCTTTAATGTTCTATATTTGTTTCCCTCTTTCTTTGTTACAGAGGGCATTTGTACGAAAATAGACTCTGAGCCCCTAGATTTCATGTTATCCTTCTGTTCTGCTTTCCCCTTATGATTCAAAGTTTATGACATTGTAAACTTTTCCACAAGAGTAGACTGTGATATCACAAATGGAGGACTGCAGTATGAGGGTAAAGCTCTCATACTGCAATATTGCAAGTATTTATATAAGTTCCTAAATGTTGTTTGTTCTCTTTGCTGCAGTGGTTTGTTCTGTAGTGGCTTGATAGCCACGTATGATAGACTTACTGCTCACATATTTGTCAACATCTCCAGTGTCATATATTCTGTATACTTTTATTTTATTTATTTATTGAAGATTCGGTAACAACCTTTGAGCACAAATTGCTCATTTTCAAAGGTTCCACGTCAAAACAATTGGAGGACATGACAGATATAATCAGCTCGCGTGGAGTCTAGTCACAGTAGATATAAGTTTGGAAAATTACATAGATGTAAAACATGGCACAGTATATTACAAAATATTCACTCAATTATACAGATAACCAGGCTTGGCTTTAAACAGTTGGTTAGCAAGTAGCAGTGTAAGTTTCAGTGAACTGTCATAGGACAAGCACTCTGGTTGGATTGACAGCGGTAGTAGGATAATACTGTAAGGTGGAGAGGGAATTAGAGTAAGAGCATAGAAATGAAGACGAAGAAGAGGGAGAGGACTAATTAGGCAGAGAAGAGGCCACAGAGTGTTGTTAGTCACATCTGGTCAAAGCAGTGACAACTGGAGTTCAAGGCAATATTATTCCTGAGAGCCAGTCTGAATTGCAATATATTGGAGAGGCCGGCTATAGTGGCAGGGAGTTCGTTGAACCATAGAACTGCCCTATTTGCGAAGGAGCACTGTCCCAGGCTAGTTCTTCACAGCGGTATTGCTAGAGCTTGACGGGTCATGCTCCATGTGGGGTATAGGTTGAGGATGGGTCTGAAGAGGGTGCCAATGGTAGGGGGTGTGAGGCCCAAAACTGCTTCCTTGGCAGTAAGATTGTTTGAGACCTGAGACAAGCAGGTAAGGGAAGCCAGTTTGTGAGGGCATATAGATTGCAGGTATGTGTGTATTTGTGCAAGCCAGATACAAATCGGCAGGCTCTATTAAGTATCATCCTAACTATCTAACACCGTATCAGTGGCGGACCCATAAATTGGGAGACTCTAGTCTATGTGTGTCTGTTGTTGTTGACGCTGACCCTTTGTAACCTCCCGGGTCATGACTGAAAATAGGCATTTATTTGTCTAGTGCACTTACCTGGTTAACACAAACTAACTAACTAACTAAATAAATCAAACAAAATAGAAGGATTTGATGACGACTGAGAGACAAAGATTTGGTTTCATGAAAAGTCCTCTGTAATAACAAATGGAGAAGATAACTACAGAAAATAAATGAAATGAAAGTTGAATCATGTCCAAATATTATATTTTGAAATGTTTTCTTAAAGGGACACTGTCAGGTTTGTAAGCAGTTTTTATGACCCCTCTATTGTTTAGATCTGTAAACAGTATTCTGCAAGTAGTTTCTCACCTGGGTTTCCATATACACTTGGTGTAGACGCTTGCATTAATTTTTACAAAACATTTTTTTGGGCCAGTCCGACTCATTCTGTCCCACGCGCTCCTCCCTGTACGTCCACGATAGAGATACATGTGGAATGCAGCCGGACTCATTCATGAACGAGTTTGGCAATTTTGTTGGCAACTGAACAAAACAGCTGTACATATCAAGGGGCATGAGTTGATTCCATAAATAACTTTAGTTTGGCAAACTGAGGGGTATTTTACAAAGGTAGCTATTTTTACATGTAAGTGATTTATCATTCATATTAAACAGCATTTTTGCTAGTGCTCACAAAAGAACCAGCAAAAGGTACTTACTTCCCCAATGTTGCAGGCTGGCAAAATAAAATATTTATGTCCAGTACATTTTGGGAAGAAGGGGGTTATAGTAAGGCTCCATGGTACCGACAGAATGATCCCTTACACTTTCCTGTATGAGACAACACCCCCGCACTTGCATGTTTTGTGATGTAATAGTCTGGAGAGTATGGGAACATGCTCCATAGACCTGTGTCAGAGTCAGAATTTTAAGATTTGGGGTCATCACGTGGTATGCATACCAGATTTGCAATTTTTTAAAACTTCTTTAATCCTTTATGTTGTCTGTTATTATCTTTTTCATTAATTTTTTGACAGAAAAATACAAATGTAATCTATAGTTTTGAATGCATATTTTCTTGCAGTCACTGTGAGGAGAGGTTAGGGGCCCTGAATGTGTACTCCCTGGAGGAGAAGCAAGAAAGGGGACATGACAGAGACCTTCAAGTATGTGACGGGAATAAATAAGGTGGATAAGGAGTGCCTCTTCAAGCTTAGTGAGAATTGAAACATGAGAGGACACAGTCTGAAGTTGGGGGGGAGGTTTAGGAGAGAGGCTAGGAGGCACTTCTTCACAGAAAGGGTGGTGTTGAGTTGGAATGAGCTTCCGGAAGAAGTGGTTTCATTGAAGACAGTGGGCAGCTTCAAGACAGGCTGGGATAGAGTTAAGGGGAAAATACGAGTCAATGTAGAGGCAGACAGAGGGGAAGAGTGAACTGGGGAGAGGAAGCAGTATCAGTAGCATATGCTGAGGATCCTACACTGTAAGCAGATTAGATAGACCTAATGGCCTTATTCTGCTGGCTTCATCATATGTTTGTACAGTATGTCATATGTATAAATTAGACTTTGTTAATAAAATGAAATGCAGTAGCAGCAAGCAAGCAAGTTACAATGGGGGGTGCAGCTGCTCCCTTCACTCTCCCCCAGAGCCACCGCTGCCACAGACTGCTATAGGGATGCATATTCAAATCCTTTTTTTAATATTTTGTACCATTCACAGTCTGGTAGTGTGTTCTGAGTAGTTTATTTAGCAGTCTGTTCTGTACCTGCCATGTTTGATGCAGAGGTGGTGGTGTGGTGTGGTTAGATTAATTAAGCAATAAGGCACGACAAGGTGTGTGTTATCATGTAATAATTTCACTCCTGGGGTGGGTTGAAGCACAAAGTGAAGCTGAGTGCTTCCACCACCCCAGGAGTGACGTTATTACATGATAACACACACCTTGGAGTGCCTTATTGCAATTATACAATGGCTCAATGTTATACAAAATAAAAAAAAAATGTTTTTAGTAGATTTTGTGTGTTTCTGAAGAGACAACAGCAATCTATGAAATGGTCCAATAAATCCATGCAGTGAAGTTATTCTGTAATAACATCACTGTCTCAGGCACCCACTGGCCAATCAGAATACAGGAAATTTCCTTGCCATTGTATAATACTTCTTATGCTCTTCTAATCCAGTCATATCATTTGCAGGGCAATCTAGCAGTGCGTTTGGAGCAGTTTTAGTTTGCCTGCTGTTAATGTATAGTCTTAGCTCTGCACTCGTTAACACTGCATGTTTTATGTTTTGTTATTTGTCACATGACTCAGAAGCTTTAAAATTGGACAATCTTTGCTCAAAAGGTATTTCCTAATAATAAAATGTGAAAAATATTAAAACAAATATATTTTAGAGGGCTGATTTAAACAAATCAAGGTCACCACTTAACTAACAAGGGCCTTGTTCATTGAGTGGTGGCCTTAGTTTGTGCAAATTGATACTGTAAAATAAAAAAAAGAATCTGAAAAAGTGTCCCTATAATTGTCTAAGGAGCATGCCAGCACACTCTTCAAACTATTACATCACAAAATGTGTGAATGTGGGGGGTGTGGGTCATGAATGGGTCTGGCTGCTCTCTGCATCACACAGCCTAAATATGATCTCATGCCTCCCAAAATCCACTGGATAGAACATTTTATTTTGCCAGTCTGCAAGTCTGAGGGAGGTAAGTGCCCGTGGGTGATTATGGGGCATGAGATGTTCTTTAATGTGGTGTGATTTTCATTTGCCAGCCTTGGGCCATACCAGATCCATGTGAATGCTGTAGCCACACCCCCAAACCTGCAATTTGAGGCTGCTAAGTGAGGAAACATTCAGTGCACACAGTGCATTCAGTGGAGATTATAGCAAAGCTGGGGAGGAGGTGTGCTGTGTACATTAATTTTACTAAACTTTATAAGCCGCCAATCATGTCTGAGGGTAGCATATTGCATGCTACTTCCAAAATGAAAGATGGCCTGTAGTTGTACTATGCACAGACCCTAACCCTTCAACCACAGATTCAGACCCAAGTGTGTATGGTGGGAGTAGATTAATATTTCTTGCTCAAAGGCTAGCCTATCACTTGCAGGGCAGTCTGGCAGTGTGTTCTGAGCAATTTATTTAGCCGACTGTTCTACACCTGCCATGCCCCTTGAAGAGGTAGTCATGTAGTGTATGCGCCAGTGTAGGTAAATTATTACTTCTTGTGATTCTAGTACAATCATATCATTCACAGGGCAATTTGGCAACATGTTTGGAGTAGTTCTGTTTGCCTGCTGTTCCATATTTGCCATGCCGTTACAGAGGTAGTAATTGACTGCATGTGGTCCAGAAAGAGCAGCTGTTCCTGTTCTTCTAAGTCTGAGCATTTGCAACAAAGTTTGGCCACTGTTTATTAGATTATTCAGAAGAAAAGTATAAATCGTGCCCATTTATTTAACTGCTATTATGTCATCCATTGGGCTCAACCTATCATCCCTTCACATTGACGTGATAGTCCAGTTCAGTTTCAATATGCTGAAAAAGAAGCTATCTGGAGCACAGTCCCGTAAGCGAAGAGATGAAGAGGCTTGGAAAACTGAGCAACAGTGTGGTGCTTTGCTGAAATTTGTAAAACACTCCCATCCAAGTGAGGAAGATGATGGCCAAAGAGAGCCCTCTGAGCTCATTTGCCAACTTCTGCTGAGAAATCTGAAATAGAGCTTCTGTTGGAACCAGAGATGATGGATGCGGAAATTGAAGTAGAAATGTAATTAAGTTTTGCAGGGCCTGCGGATGACCTGACATCTGCAGACCAGTCTAGATGTGCACAAATCATTGATTTCGATGACCCTGGTAAATGACCATTATACAATGGCAAGAAAAAATCCTGGATTCTGACTGGTCAGTCTTGGGCTGGGCCCATGATGTTATCCCAGCACAACATCACGGGTCTAGTCTCAGCCTCACTGTGAACTTGGAGATGAGCATTTGATTGATTGTTCCATTGTCTCTTAAACAACAAAAATATTTTTCCACACAAAACATCTTTAAAATGATTTTTTTTATTCTGTATAACAACGAGCCATTGTATAATAGCAATAATGCCCTCCAGGGCATGTGTCATTTGGGATAACATCACGCCTCAGTTATTGGATGCACTCGGCCTGTGGCCTCATGCCCAACAACCTGAGGTGTGACGTTATCCCAGCACGACACACACCCTGTCAGACATTATTGCTTAAGTGATTATCAATAATAAGATCAGAACAACTTTAGGGAAGAAAGCAACACATAAGGTTACTAACTATGGTTGTTTTTCTCTGTTCTACTGACAAAAGGAAGAGATTTTTACTCCAAAACATTACAAACGAATCCTTTCCAATGGAAGAGTAGATGACAGAAGATAAAGAGACAAAGAACCTCAGCACAAAAGCACTGAGGCAATGGTTACCCAAAAAGGACATTGGCCACAACACTAGGTTTCCAATAAATACAAAATTACACATACTCCCATAATGCAAAGCATCCTGGGATATACATGCAAATGTCCATAAGCACTGAGGCTGGTTCTGCTTTAAGCAGGAATGCATGGTGCCAAAGGGTCTCTCATACAATCTTCAAAAGGTGAGAACAGAAGAAACAGGCACATGTTTCATCCTACACAGGGCTCATCAGTGTACCTCTTCTGTATCTCACCCCAGGGGAAAACGAGCTGACAGAAGATGGCTGTGATACTGAAAAATCTGCACAGCAAGCTTCTATTTTTGCTGCAAGCTTTTTTCCAGCATTAAGGAATAGTATGGGTGAAAAGGGGGGGGGGGGGATTCAGGTTGGAGCAATTTGGTGCAACATTCTGCCCTACACGAACATTCAGCCAAGCACCTTGAAAAGTGTGAAAAGATGGCTAGAACTGAAGCAGCAACTAAACAGTCAACAAACACTGGAGAAAGAATATCAACAGATGGAGACTGACGCTTGTTGGAATAATGTGCTGGAGCGTTTGTTGGCTATTACTTCCTTCCTCTCCGAACACAATCCTGCTTTTCAGAGCTCTGTGGAATGACTAAATTCACCAAAAAATGGTAATTTTCTTGGCTTACTTGAACTTCTTGTTAAGTGTGATCCTTTCATGCAAGAACAAGTGAGGCATGTAACAGGAAGCAAAGTTATACAACATGAACTAACTCAGCTTAACTTATGGAAAAGTAAAGACAAAAATCATACAACTTGTAAAGCTGGCAGCATATTTTACTTTTATTGTGGGCTGCACACAAGAACAAATGTCACTTAACAATTTGAACAGCAGAAGTTGGAAATACACAAATCATAATTCTGCAGCACTTTCTGTGCTTTTTAGATGATGATGATGATGATACTGTTGCACAGGCTCTTCCACACATTCACTGCAGGAACTGAACAACCTTGGCATCTTTATACAGGACTGTGGAGAACACGGCTATGACAATAGGTCCAATATGAAAGGAAAGAACTTGGGAGCTTTTTAATTGAACCCGCAGGCCTTCTCCATGCCATGCGGTTGCTGTGACTGGAACTTACTGCTGGGTGATGCAGCAAAATCCTGTGTTTGCTTTATCCTTTTTGCTTTATTGCAAAACATTTATGTCCTTTTTTGTCTGCTTCAACTCCCCGCTGTGAAGTCTTCAAAGATCATGTGCACGACTTCACAACGAAACCTCTCTGTGAGACAAGATGGGGATGCAGAGTTGCTAGCATTGAAGTTTGCACTATCAAACTGGTGAGGTTTACAGTGTTATTTGCACTGTCAGAGAAAGCAGGAACAACAGCACCAAGGGCTTCACATTTCTAGTATATTTTGTCCAATGGAATGACATGTTTTTCTAAGAGACTAAAGGAACTCAATATGTACAGCCTGGAAAAAAGGAGGGAGAGTGGGATATGATAAAGACCTTTAAATACCTCATGGGAGTAAATAATGTACAGGAGGAAAGTGTTTTTCATGAAAAATATGTGTACAACAAGTGGACATGCTATGAAGCTGGAGGGGGTAGACTCAAGAGAGATGGGAGGAAATACTTCTTCACAGAAAGAGTGGTGGATTTCTGGAAAGCCTACCAGCAGTCGTGGTGGGGGAGATAACAGCAGTGGGGTTCAAAAATGCATGGGGTAGGCATAAGGGAATCTTAGTGGAAAGCAAGTGGGGGAAGGGAGAAAGAGCTGGAGATCAAGTAGAATCTGCATTGATACTGTAGATAAGGAAAAATAGGCAGACTGGGTTGGCCATGCAGTCCTTATCTGCTGACAAATTCTGTTTCTGTGTTCTGAATTAACCCTGTTAGCAAAAAAATGCAAAGTATCTCATTAGATCTTGTCTTTGCTGTGAAGCTAAATGAGAAGACTTAGTTTTTCCGGGTCAACTACAAAACTACTGGCTATACAAATGCCAAAATCACTGCCAGAGAGCTTGCCAGTGACCTCGAAATTGAGCCAACTGAGCTGAGACCACAGCAACAGAAGCTGTAGTTTTTATACAGTATGAGGCTATCAATGAATAGGTACAGTAAATGATCAAGAAACAAGGTTCCAAGTAGGATTTTTAATATAGTGGTGGGTATGGCAATCAGTTCTGTAAATGAGAGGTCTGATCAAATGCAAAAGCAAAGGGAGCACTTCAGCTTACTCGATGGCTCTTAAAGGGGGACAGCACTGAGACCTCCTAACACAAGTGTGGGACTGGTCCCAATTTGCACTTTGTGTGCAAAACATTTTTTTTTATTTACTGTTTATTGTAGTATAGTAGACTGTATAAGAATAATTTTTCTTACTTCCAGGCTGACATTTTTTGGAACTACAAGTCCCAGAATCCCATGCTTGGGAGATTGAATAGCCTGCAGTGCATGTTAGAGCTTTAATAAGCTCTGATCAGATATTTGCCAGTCCTACTACTCTCCCAGAGCTAAGTACAGTCCTCTGTGATTGTACGTAGACCCAGGAGGACAGCGGGACCCGCAAACAAACGATCAGTACTTACATAAACTCTAATATGCACTGCAGGCTGTTGAATCTCCCACTGCTGCAGTCCTAATCTCATGTCAGCTGCAGGGGATTCTGGGATTTGTAGTTACGGAAAATGTCAACCTTGAAGTAAGTAAAATTAGTCTGATACAATCTACTGTACTACAGTAAACAGTAAGCAAAAAAAATTGCGCACGAGGTGCAAATTGGGATCGGCCCCATACCTCGATGTGAAACTCTTAGTGATAACTGTTTCCCTTTAAGATGCAGATTCATCTGAGCTGTGTGATAAATTAAAAGCATGTGAACTCATGCTACCAGAGAAATCCCTACCATACTTCTAGATACACTGCAGTTCCTTTGAGCACATAACTACAGTACCTATTGCTTGGCATAGTTTACTGACCCTACCAGTCACTGTAGCTTCAGATGACAGGACTAGTGGTGCTTGGATAGTGCTTTTGTATATCCGACTATTCTCCATTGGATAGTACTGGTATCCAACCTAGGATCTGACCAATATCAGATTCTGAATCCATAGTCAGACAGTTGTGGATCTGAGGTCAGATCCATCGGATCCAGCCTTGCATAGTTGGATCTGATGGTCAGATACCTGGCTCCAATGGTTGGATCCATCATAACCAGGTTGGATCCATGAAGTCTTTGGATATACACTGTGAATCCTAGCAGGTCGGATACTTGGTCAGATGTCAATGCTATCCAATATCCAACCAAAATTATGGTATCCAACGGTATCCAACCTGGTAGGATACTATCCAAGCAACACTAGAGAGGACCTATTCCAGGACAAAGCTGCTCGAAAACTACCTTTGCACTTCCATGACTCAGGAAACACTGCCAGGTTTACAGCTAAAATCAGCTGAAGGTGAAGCTGCAAGGGAATTGGACTGCAGTGAACTCATTCATGATAACACCAAAAAGCAAGCTAGAAAAGTCATTTGCTGCTGACTATGGACTGTACTGATGTAAAATGGCTGCCAATAGTTGTTTTCGGTTGTAAAATTACTCACGGTACTGAAATACTCTGGTTTTTTTTTCACATTTTTGAGAAATTGCTGCTGTTGACTCTCTGTCATGTTTCTTGAATTCAGTACTTTAGGTTGTCATTCATGCCTACCAGTACGTTTCGTTTAATTCTTGTGTTTCTGATGTTAATATTTTAGATGCATTGACTTGTTCTATGTTTGCAATTTTGAGATATATAAAGCGTGCCAATATAAATAACCTAAGGTGTCCCTGTTGTTTTCAGAATATTCTTACAACTTGTGTGGGTGTGGGGTGAAGGTGGAGGGGCAGTGGTGGATGTGGGGGGGGGTAGCAGCATAGTGCAATGGTGAAGGGGGTGCCACAAGTGTGTTGCCTTAGGGTGCTATCAAATCTAACACCAGCAATGGTTTGATCTCCTCTACAAATGCATATGTAACAGAGTGGCCAGTCAGGATGAGGGCAGCACTTGTTGACAGGAAGACATGGGACTGCCAGCAGCACAAAGTGGCAGCTCTGATGGCAGTGGTTACCGCTCATGTCCAGGTGGGTCTTGAAGGAAGAAGAAAAGAGGAAGAATGCAATAGAGAGGGAGCATTTATAAGGTAAGAATTCATAGTACAAAACAGACTGTACCCAGAGATGTAATAAGCAATCTGAAATTGCAGTGAACTTTCAGCAGTTAGAGAACACACCTAAAAGTCAGTATCACAAGAATTTATTTATTTTAGTATTTGTTGATCGGGACAGGAGGGCTAGGCAATTATTTTCAGTCTCATCCTGAAGGAGGAATATAGATGTAAACCAACTAAAATTAAAACAGAATTTGTCAGCAGAAAAGGACCACTTGGCCCACCCAGGCTGCCCAGATGGTCCCTGCCTAGTCCATCTCCGCAGACCCTAACTGGTCTCCAGCAACCCTGCCTCCTCCCTGCCCATTTCTAATATTCCCCTATGTCTATTCCATGCATGCTTGAAGCCTTCTACTGTTTTCACCTCCACCATTGCTGCTGACAATCTATTCTAGGTATCCATCACTCATTCAGTGAAGTAGTACTTTGTTGTATCCCTCTTAACCTGCCCCTTCCCCAGCTTCACTGCATGCCTTCTGGTTCTGGTGCTCTTCCTCATTTGAAAAAGACTCCTCTCCTACACTCTGTTCACCCCATGAGGTACTTGTAGGTCTCTATCATGTCCCCTCTTGCTCTCTTGTCTTCCAGGATGTACATGTTGAGATCCTTCAATCTCTCCTCTTACGGCTTTTGATGCAACCTCTAGTTGCCCTCCTCTGGACTGGTTCCACTCTGTCTATGTCCTTTCTGAGATGTGGCCTCTAGAAGTGGACACAATACTCCAGGTGGAGTCTCCCCAGCAAGCAATATAGTGGCAACACCACCTCCCTCCTCCTGCTGGAGATACCTCTCCCCATGCAACCCAGCATCCCACTGACACTACCCACTGCTTTGTCACACTGTCCTGCCACTTTGAGGTCATCAGATATAACCCATGGTCCCTCTCCTGCTCAGTGACGGACAGTACCTCCCCCTTCCTATACTCAACTCTTGGGTTCCTATGCCCTAGGTGCATCATTCTGTACTTTTTGGCATTGAACTCCAACTGCCATGCTCTTGACCACTCTTTGAGTTTCACGAGATCGCTAAGCATTCTTTCCACCCCTTCTTCATTGTCACCCTATTGCAGATTTTGGTATCAGATGCAAAAAGGCATTCCTTCCCTTCCAGTTCATCTGCAATGTCACTTATGAAGACGTTGAAGAGGACTGGTCCCAGTACTGAGCCCTGCGGCACCCTGCTGGTCACTCTTCCATCATTAAAGTAAGTGCTTTTAACCACCACCCCCTCCCACCTATCCATGAACCTGTTTGTAACCCAGTTCACCACTTTGGATCCCACCCCAGGTTGTTCAGTTTCTTAATCCATATCCTGTGCAACACAGTGTCAAAGGCCTTGCTAATGTCTGGATAGGCCATGTCCACTGCCCTCCCCTCATCTATTTCCCTGGTCACCCAGTCAAAGAACTCAATCAGATTCATCTGGCATGACCTCCACCTGTGAGTCTGTGCTACCTTTGGTCTTGTGGCCCACTGAATTCAAGATACTCTACCAAACTTTCCTTTAACAGTGTTTCCATTATTTCCTCACCACTGAGATAAGGCTCACCTCCTTATAGTTACTAGCCTTTTCCCTGCTGCTGCGCTGATGTACAGGACCATGTCTGCTCTCCTCCAATCTTCCAGAACCACACCTGATTCCAGTGAGGTGTTGAATAAGGCCATCAGTGGGGCGGCCAGAACCTCCCCAAGTTCTTTCAGTACCCTTGGGTGCATCTCATCTGGTCCCATAGCCTTGCTCACTTCCAGAGCAGCAAGTCCCTTCAGTACTGTTTTATTAGAAAATGGACTTGAGTCCACCTCCCCTCACTCTTTGTTCCAACTGATTACTGGTGGTTTTCTCCCCCTCCCTCCACTGTGAAGGCTGAGCAGAAGTACCTGTTCAGGGTGTCTGTTTTTTCTTGGTCCTCTTCTGCGCAGTCGCCCTCTGCTGCCCTCTTTATCCTCACCATCCCTCCCCGTACTTTCCTCTTCTCACTTATCTAGGAGAAGGAGGAGTAGCTTTATTCATAAGGCACCCATCTCCGAAGGCTTAGTGTACTGTAGGGAGATGACAGGTAATTAAGACAGTTCAAAATGTTAATAAGTAAAAACAATGAATAAATAATTTAAAATAAAACTATAAAAACATATTTACAGTAACTAAAGAAAGTCCTATCCCTGCTTTGCTACTCCTTTGGCTATCCTTTCCTCTTTCTACCCTTTTACTCCCCTCACTGCCTTACAGTACCTGTTTCCCTCTGTTTTACCTGGTACAACTGCCTGTTTTCCTCCCTCTGCCTTTCCTTAAACCTCCTGAATGTCACCCTTTTTTCCTTCACTACCATGGCCACTTCCCTAGAATACCATAACAATCTCTTTTTCCTTCTGCTTTTACTCACTTCCTTCATGCAGAGGCTGGCTGCCTTAATTATACCCTCCCTCATTTTCCCCACTGTTCCTCTACCCTTTCCTGGCATTGTCTCCCTACTAGGCAGTTTCGAAGGCACCCTCCCATTTCCTTAAAATACGCCCTCCTAAAGTCCAGGACCCTCGATTTCATGTGGTTTTTCACTACTCCCATCTTAATGTTAAACCACACTGTATGGTGATCACTGGTACCCAGGAGACTGAACCACATTATGCTGTCGGTGGTATTTTCTGCTGAATGGGGGATGACTGGTCAGGACACCAGGGCAATTCTTCTACTAAATCAATCTGAGAAGTCATGACTTTTCCCAGCCTAAATGACTTTCTTTCTGGAAAAATTGTGATAAATGGTGGGGGGGTCATGAAATTGTGAAATACAGTGAACACAGCATGAAGGGTTCCACTTTGATTTTCATATCTGCTTGTTTACTGTTTCTGTACTTTGTTTTTTCCTCCTTTTCTCTGTATTGTTTTATTGTATTGCTATTTCTGTTTATTTCTTGCACGCTTGATTTGATATTTTTTGTACGGTTTATTGTATATGTTGGTCTTATATTTTCTTTTAAATAAAAATTCCCCTAATCTTCATGAGATATGCCATGGGATCCGTAACCTCCACCAGACCAGTCAGACAGGACCTTAATAATGCTCGGAGTAACAGGGCTCATTTTTATTTATTTATTTATTGAAATCTCGAAATTACAAACCTTTGAGTCGGCAACTCCTTTACAAAGGCCCCATGTCAAATAGCCAATACAGATAATAAGTATAAGAGAACATAACAGACAAAACAGGGTTCCAGAAGTGCGGAAGGCAACATCAAATCAAAACACTAACACTAATCAAAAAGAACTTTCAGGTACATCTAAATATATATGCTACCAATAATGAAGGACAGCACACCCCAACAGTAGAGCATCCCCCTAGTACTACACTCAGGTGCCAGTGTTTTATGCTATAAGCCCAGCCATGGTGCGAGACTAGAACCCAGGACCTTCTGGCCCAGTGGCAGATGTGCTATCAATTTCATATGACCATGCATTCTGCTGAAATGCTATCATTTTAAAATGAATAAAAACAAAGTTAAAAATGTAAAAAAAAAAAGAAGGAATGTTTATGTTCCTTTTATACATGGAAAGACTCATTTGCCTGGGGAAACTAACTTTTTTTTTTACATGTGCCTGCAGTGGTATGAATCTCTTGACCCATCCTTATCATTTCTCGAATATGATGTGTTTTTTAAACATGCGGTTTATAATGTCTCTGTAAATGAAATGCACCTTAGAATAAGACACGATGTGCATGTTGATAAGAGTAGAGGAATACATACACCATGTAAGCCACAGTATACAAATTTATTTTTGAGGGAGCAACAATTTGCCCTACCATAGGAGCAGAATTTGCCTCGCCTTCTGATGCTGTAATGTTTTTTGTGCTCTGCATAAGCAAACCCACTAAGCAAATGCATACAGCTGCCCGCTGCCTTACTGTCATCATCATCTCACATGCCAGCCATACAGACGCATATGTTGCAAGCCTGATCCCTGTACCTGTTCATCTGTTATGAAACATAACTTTAAGTGTAATTAACCCTGGACTTGTTCTTGTATTATGATTTGTGCAATAATGCTGTCCACACTTGTGCAATATTGTGATTTCTTATCTGTTTTCTGTGGACTTTGATCCTGTATGTGTCTTTTTTTCTGTTACTGTTTGCAATTAATTCCAGGTCACCCCTGAAAAAGGGATATTTTGCATCAGCAGGCCTACCTGCTCAACAAATTTCAGTAATAATATAATAATAATATGCTTTACACAGAACTGCGGCACGCAACAGTAGAAAAAACAACCAGGGTCATGTATACAACTGGGGCAACAAACATCGAGGCAATGGTGTACAAACGTCCTGACCACACCTCTGTATGTTCATCATGTCTTGCAGGGGACTTAATTCTGTTAATATATGTTCACCCCTATCTGTCCGCCTGGGCTCTCTACTGCCTCATACTATTATCTTATGTTTTTTTCCTTCATCTCTGCGCAGTTATTTTTTTAGTTTGACCCATGTAATATTCCCTGTTTATTTAATCTGATTATTATGCACCTGTTTTATTTTTTTAATTGATGCTATTTCGAATATTCTTAGGTAGTTTTAGTATATCATACAGGTTGTCATATACACAGTTAAACAAAATACAGCTTTAACAGAAGTACACTTATTGCATAAATATAATGTCGTAAACATGTTACACGTACAGACAGCATGTTAAAAAACAAACATTTGAACACTGTATATCCATGGACAACACTGAATGAGCAAGGGCGTTGCTGTACATATGCGATGAAATGAGAACCTGCTAGGTATGAGATGGGGAATGGAAAAAGGGGAGAGGAGAGATTAAAGTAAGGGGGTGAGTAGGACAGAAAGGGGAGTGGAGGAGAGTGGTGGTTTACACACAAAGAAGTTAAGTGACTTGCTCAGAGTCACACAGTATGCAAGTGGGAGCTGTAGGATTCAAACCCAGGTCTCCAGGTTTGTAGCTCAGTGCCCTTAACCACTGCACTATACTTCCTCCTTGATGGTAACACATATGAAGGTCATAGGAGCTGTGTAAATGGAGTCCACAGTGAAGAAAGAAGGGTTACTAGTGGGTACCACAGGGTTCAGTACTAGGGCCAGTCCTTTTTAATGTCTTTATAAGTGACATTGCAGAGGGACTGGAAGGGAAAGTATGTCTTTTTGCAGATGACACAAAGACCTGCAACAGGGCTGATACACAACGTGGGGTGGAAAGGATGAAAAGGGATTTGGCAAGGTTGGAGGAATGGTCAAATGTATGGCAGCTTAGACTCAATGCAAAGAAGTGCAAAGTAATGCACCTGGGAAACAAAAACCCAGGGGAAGAGTACACAATGGGGGGTGAGATACTGACAACAGCAAAAATAGAAAGGGACCTGGGGTAGTCATATCAGATGACCTAAGGTGGGCCAGCAATGTGGAGAAGGCAGTAAGGAGGGCTGGGAGGATACTGGGATGCATAGGGAGAGGCATCACCAGTAGAAAACAAGAAGTTGTTGGCCCTCTGTACAGACAGTTGGTAAGACCACATCTAGAGTACTGTGTACAGTTCTGGAGACCCCATCTCCACAAAGACATAGACAGGGTGGAGGCTGTCCAGAGGAGGGCAACTAAAATGGTGCAGGGTCTGCATCAGAAGACATATGAAGAAAGACTAAAGGAACTAAAGATGTATAGCCTCGAGGAAAGGAGGGAGAGGGAGAACATGACAGAAGCTTTCAAATACCTCAAAGGAATCAACAAAGTCCAAGAGGCTAGCATCTTTCAGAAAAAGAGATGTGCAAAAACAAGGGGGCACAATTTGAAGACAGAGGGGGGGAAGGCTCAGAGGTAATGTGAGGAAGTATTTCTTCACAGAGAGGGCTGTGGATACATGGAACGGACTTCCTGAGGTCGTAGAGTCAAAAACAGTGGGGGAATTCAAGAATGCATGGGACAGACATAAGGCAATTCTAGTGGGGGGTAGGAGGAAGTAGGCTGTTGGTTAACTAGGATCTGCAGCTTATCCGTTAGGTAGGGAAATGGGCAGACTAGGTGGGCCAATCGGTCCTTATCTGCCGTCAAATTCTATGTTTCTTTGTTTCCATGTTAGTGGAAATTTCCCTTTAGCTGAATGGTTAGAGTTGTTTCCTTTGGGACTCAGAGTCCCCAGTCTGGTCCCTGGCAAAGGCTGCACAATCACCTACCCAAGTAGCAGGGATGGAAACAGCATAGAACACACCACATTTTTTTTTATTCCACAATTTGTTTATCAAAGATATCTCACAATTGAGATGCAGCATCAGCTTGTTTGTAGTGAGATCCTGATGCGACCCAATTTTATTGTTGAGAGGGACTGAAGCACAGAGGTGTCAACTGAGTTGGTGGGATTCAAACCTGTGGACTCCTCTTTCATATTCCACTCCTCTAACCACTTGACCACATTGCCTTCCCAGTCATTCAGGCCACTGCAGTAGAAGAGAATCTGAAAATTGGCAGTGAGAGGCGGAGTTTGGATAGAGGCAGCCAAACAGACAATTTGTTATAAAGCCACCTGATTCCGTTGCTCTTCTTCTTCGCTCTTCCTAGAATAACGGGGAAACCCAGAGCAAGTCGATATGTTATACTGTACAGGAGATGGCAAATCATTAAAAAAAAGAGTGATACAATTACAAAGACTGCATTGCCTCTCAGCAAACTAAACTGCTTCAACATTAGCAGTACCAACATCCTCCTGCCTTCTAAAGATGACAGGAATTCCCAGGAGAATGTCAGGCCGCTTAGGTTTGGGTGGGGGAAGGGGCCTGCATCTCATTGCTAGCTTATTCTGTTTCTGTGCTCATATAATCTGACACCTCCTTATAACAAAGACTGCCTACCAGTTGTGGGCAGAATGATTGTGCCAAACTGAGGGAGTTGGTTGCAGTGAAGCAGAGTTACTAGTGGTGTCCAGGAACAGAGCTGATACTACGCAAACACATTTATGTCCTAAGGCCATGATTTATATCCAAGTGTTGGTCAATTAAAGGCTGGTGTTTTTGTATTTGTTTCCTTCTCCCCATTATCCCATGATCCAACTTGGAAATCAGGAGTACTACCGCACTTGCAGCACCATTCCTGTGATTGGGAGCACGGGCCAGCAGTTACCTTCACAGTCAACTCCAGTGCTGTACTGTGATTGACTGGCAAGGTACACAAACACTGGGGCAAGCCATGTCCTCCCCTCCCCCGCCCCACACTGAAAGCTTCATCTCAATGATGTCCCAGTTTCAGCTGGTCCTAGCATAGGTGTCGCTGTGCTCCTGGCACAGGATGAAACCTTGAGCAACCAACCACATCAGTGTTACATCAGCACAATTTTGCTGTTGGAGTGCGTTCCTCTGACTGATTTACTATTCCAATGCCACGCTACTGTAGATCATGACAGTAAGTTATGTTGTAGCTGTGGGCTATGTTTGCAAAAGTGAATGTGTAGCATGGCTCTGTGGTGCCGAGTGATAGGGGATCACTTGGCACACTGGCGACCCAGGTTTGCGCCCAAGCCCAGGACAACAGGAGCGGAGACTAGTGGGTAGGGTTAGGAGCATCCGTTTGGGCACTCTCCTCCCTGAAAGGGAGGGCGTGAGCCTGCCCACTCCTAGAGTGACTCCTGGCATTCACCATGACAGCACACTTGATGGCATGGGTGACCATGTACCACCATGCATCATTCCCAGGATGCCACACACAGGCAGCTGCACAGTGGGAGGGGGTGGTGGAATGTGGAGAAAACAGGAAAACTGCCAGCTCGGCCACCAGATGACAGTTGTCTAGGTCCCCTTGCAGCCCTGGAAAGCAGCCTCCAGAGCCGATCCCCCACCATGTGCACAGCACGAAATTGGAACCCTTCTCCCCTCCCATGGGACCCCGGGGGGGGGGCCCTGACAAAGGGATATGCTGGGTCGGCCAGGGCATGACAGAATGAGGTGATGGCAGGAATGGTGGCAATGGGATGTCTCAGTAAGTGAGGGTGTCCCTTGAAGGAGTGGCCAGTCGCGGGGCCTGGGAGGAGCAAAAAAAAAAAAGTATATGCATGCAGCGATAGGAATTAACTCCTTGGCTGGTGCTGTTCCCAGAGCTCTAGGTTGGTTCCGTGTACAGTTTGCCACCAAGCTGGCACAAACAGTGGTGCCAGTTTCCTATTTTTGTTTCTTCAGCGATGACTAATAGCCATGACTGTGGAGGGACTGACAGAGGCCTGATGCGTTTATGGTGTGGCTGGCTGTCCACACTCCTTTTCCACTCCTGGCTTACCAGAGGCTTCTATCTGATCTTGAATACAGCATCATGTGACACCACCAGTGCAATGGCTGCAGACCACACTGCTTCTCTGCTTCATTCTTTCTACTGACTTCCTATAAGACAGTGCACTGATTTAAAACTGGTATTCATTGACCTAAAGAACCTCCACTGCCTCAGGGGGTTTGGTAAAAATCAGAATGGTAAATAATAAGCACAGACTGATCAGACTGCACCCTACTAATCAGGCCAGAGAGGAGAAATAACTGTCAGCCACAACGGGGATTTCTTAGAGAGCCTTTCCTATGAATATATGACTACCAAAAGAGAATTAATTTTACAGAACATAACATGCAGAATAATGGCTGGGTAGGAGGTGGTAGCAAGAATTTTACACACACTCGAGGTGTGGGATGCCACATAAACCCTGACAGCGAAGCTCGAGGGGCTCATTATGGCATCCTACACCGAGGGTGTATGGAAAATTCGAGTTGTACACATTTACCCAGCCTTTATTTTATAGAATTGCTGAGGATCTTTTTTTGCCACAGCGATTATATAAAATAAAGCTACATTCCTGTTCAGCCGTGGTCCCATCTGGCTTAAGTGCGGTCCGTGGCTGGTGAGACATTTTTTTTTTTTTTTTTTAAATTTGTCAGGTTTAAAGTCTAAATAGTTGTGGGAATCAAAAGCCGACAGGCTGTTTTGTTTATTTTAAAACATTTTACTTACCACCGAGAGTGAATAGTGCTGCGGTGTTCATCAGGGAGATGGCCAGCTGGAGCATGCACAGAGCGAAGGAGACCCAGTGCATGTTTGCTGTTATAAACAGCTGGTTATAACAACAAATTATAACTGGGTTTCCCATAGGGAAAAAATGCGACCCAGTAATTATCAAAGGATTATGGACCACTTCTCATAAGTAAGCTCTACAAATGAAATGTTGAGAGCGCAGTGGTCATTGATAAATATCTGGTAGTGAATGAGAAGGCCTTTGGTGATTATTATTACTAGTGTGGTTGTTTGGAAGTAGGATTGCTTGGAATCAGCCAATTCTAATCCTTTCGCCATCCGTCAGATTATCAAAATTTCCAGTGCCAAGTTTGATACCATTCCAATGCCAATTAAGGCATCGGAATCTATATCAGAGCAGGAATCGGAATTTCCAATCTGCATCCGACTAGGGGATTAAAATGTCCAGTCCCACCACATACCCTAAATGTTAAGCATAAGTCCATCTTTAGTCCACACTACACTAAAAAAACACTAAGACCCCATCCCTGTAGCTGCAAGAAAGAAAGCCCTCCCGTCTCCCAGGCAGGCTCCTGCATGTCCATACCTTACTGGCTGGATCCTCCGTTCGTTGGTGGGGTGGGCAGCACTGGATCAGCCCCCCAAAATATTCCTTCCATGATCATCCATGGCATTCTAATCTCCTAGAAGATCCCCCCCCCCCCGTGCCAATTAGTGCCCAGCCCAATTTGCCCACTGGTACAATTTGCCTCCTCCAGTCCCAAACAGTCCCCAGACATTACAGAGTAAACCATACCTACCCAACTCTGTCCCAAATGATTTTTAAACCTTTTCCTTGAGTCTGTCCCTCCTTAGCCTGAGCCTCTCTCAACTCAAACTTAATAAATTCAATCAATATTTCCTCCTGGCTCGAGGATCCCTGATGCGACCTACTGAGAAGAAGGAGGTGATGAGTAATGGGTAGGTGGGTGGGATGGCCAACCAGAACAAAACCCTGGAGACTGGGGGAGTCACCATGTCTTTTTTTGGTTGACAGCAGTGTGGCTGTTGGGAACACAGTTTTGTTCTGGTCAGCCAGAGAGCCCTCACCACCTGACCTTAGTCCTAGTAGTACATATTATTTGGCCACTAGTTGGGAAGAAGTCAGGTTTGGGGGATTAGTTGGATACTAGTTGCACGGAATGTGCACCACATTAATGGGGGGGATAAAAAAAGAAACAAATAAATAACAGTCTCATCAGACAGAGGAAGCTAGGGTTTGGGGAATCAAGGCCAGCCTACCAGTGGAATAAGAATGGAATTATCTGATCGACCCTGCCGGGGCTTGTTCCTCCATTCCAGTCATAGCACTAGTACAGTATCATCCACCGACACACCATCACCCACTGACAAATGAATGGAGGAGGAGGAGAGGACCCAGCTTTCTGGCTGCTTGGCACCCACCCTTGATGAGAGACCCACCATCAGAACCAGCAGCACAAGTAAGGTAAGAACGGAAGCCTGGCTGCCTGGGAGAGATGAGTTGGGAGAGGACTTTCTTGCCGACTGGGGTCTTTTTACAGTTTACTGGGTGGTAGGTAGGTATGTACTAGGAGGTTTTCACATATAGTTGGATGTGGAATCAGATTCCAGTTCTAGTTTTGACCCTTTTTAGGAATTACAATTTGTGACCTTCAATACTGAAAATCCAAAAAGGAAGTCAGCATCTGATGAATCCAGTTCCACAATTCTGAGCAACCCTATTTGGAAGCCACTCTCACTACGTGAAAATCAATCTCCCTTAAGGGATGTGAGTCAGTCTGAGTTTTGTATATGTAAAAATTCGAATGGTTCCTGAAGTGGGATGCACTCAGAACTAGAAAGCACCTGGAATGGGGGAAGGGTCAGGAACTGAGATAATTCCCAGACTGGAACCAGCAGGAATTTAGCAAGCAAAATGGTTCTAGAACCATTCGGTTTGCGGACCAAGAATACACCCTGACCTGGGGTTCCAGAACCAGAATGCACCAGGACCATGCCAGAGCAGCCCAGAGAGTTCTAGGTGCATTCTGTGTTCGTGTTACGGGTGCCCTGGACCAATCTGCTTGCTACATTCCAACTGGTTACTGATGGGGCCATCAGGAGGTGGCTCTGCCCCTGATGGAGTCTTGACCAGTGCTCAGGAAGACAGCACCATGGTCAGTGGTATGGAGCCTGTGGTGAGGGGTGGACAGCCACCTACATGGTTGGAGTGTTTCCATTTTTCTCCCATTCCCTAAGATGCTGAGCTGAGGTTCTGATGCACATCCAGGTGCATGCACTGTGCATCACAGCAGGTCACCATCCTCCCTCCTTGACTGTTGGCTCTCCTTGCACCACAAAGTGCAAACTCCCTCCCTCCCTCCCCCAGGTGGGCAGCATCCTCTGGGATGCTCATCTCACCTCCCCCAGCTGGTCTTGTGACTCGAACTTTTTCTTGAACCCAGGTAGTTGGCATCTTGAGCAGTAACCGTAGAGCTTCCATTGTGCCAGTTGGCCAACAATGTCTTGTGTTTCATATCGTATGTTCTTTTTATCTTTATGTACGTATGGTCTTAACAGCATCCAGTGAACAAGGCAACCAAAACTGATTGGGTGCCTACAAAAATGGTGACTCAATTACGGCACCTGTGTTCATGGCTACCTAGCAGAGGGGTGACCAGATACTGGGGTGGGCTACTGTGACGGGAAGCATCGCAGAGTGTGCGCATGCACATGTGGGAGAGGTAAGGAGGGATGGTATGTGAGAGGGGTGGTTGGCAGCTGCTGAGCTGGTCCGCTAGCATGGTGGGGAGGGTAGTCAGCTGTGGTACAGGGTGCGGGTCTGGGTCCAGCGCAGTGCATTTTATTTTTGCCGACATGAGCTTTCAATTTTTCGTCTTTCACACACGTCAGCGATGTACCCTCCTGGAGTTGAGAATCCATTAGTGGGGGGGGGTGCAGTGGTGAAGCCCCCAATGGAGGGGTGCGGGTGACACAGACCCCCACATTAAAAACAAAACCTATAAGTCTCAGGCTCCCTTTTTCTCCTCACTGCGAGTGTGCAGTGCCAAAATTAATTTTCAGTGATGTACACTCACCATAACAGCGATCACTATTCCACGATCACCATTATGACATGGAACTGGTCTTAACTATTTTCAAAGTCAAAAAGCTGATCGATACATTGAAATGAGCAATACTAGTCCTTCGGCAGCAGCTCACTCCATTTATTCTTCAAGGGCGAGACTCATGGTGGCACCCAGTTCAAGTGACACAAGAAAGCTTTCCTACAATGCACCAGTGCCAAGGAACTCCATGCCTGCAGTCATTAGTTCCACCAGAGTCTCCAGTGATTTTTAAAAGAAAATAAAAAAACGTATTCCCCAGCCATACTAAGGATGTGATATTGTTCTGCTCCATTTGCACCAAGGATATTGGTAAGAAAGCTAAGTACTGCTGTGATGGGGGTTATAGAAGGGACAAGGCTATGTATACAACCAGTTGTGGGAATGTCAAAGAGAAAGCTGGTGTACAAACTGTATGTTCCTTGTTACGCCCACAAAAAAAGAGTCCACATTAGTGAGACAATTTCTGAGGCAAACTCTTATATTAGACTTTTTCTAGTGTCTTGAGATGGTTTTCAAGACAGACACTTAGTGGTGACCAGCAAACACAAATTGAAAAAATCTCACGTTTAACATTATTTATTCAAAAATTCCCAATTCATTTCATTGTTATCCTTTTTTTGTCACAATTTTCAAAATTTCAAATGTTGTTTGATATGTATTTTACATACAACATGAAAATGTGGGCATGAATATTGATCAACCTGCTATTCTCATCTGTTACCAGTAGAGGGCACATGACATCACTACCACCGCAAATAGTTATATGCATGGTGGTAGTAATGTCATATTCCGCCCCTACTGGTGGCAGAGCAGAATGCAGTTTCAAATATTTTTAAGGCTGCCTTTTTTTTAAATGTGAAATATACGCATCGGTTCATAACTAACAGCATTTGCAATGTTGCAATGTAAACAAGATTAAAGGTTAAATACATGCGTAATTTAGGACAAACTGGTTTTATTTTTCATTGCGGGTCACCTTTGCCTTTTCATTGTCATTTGTCGCCCTAAACTGGGTTGTTGTTGGATTGGCTCAGGGAGCATTGTGGAGCCGTCGGCTCAGTCATCTGCTGGTTTGAGTCCTTCCTCAGACATAGTGCGCACAGGGTGGTGATTGGGAATTTCTCCTCACTCCTGAAGCCCCTGCTCATGGTGCGTCTCAGGGCTCACTCCTCTCTCCTATGTTGTTCCCGGTATGCATGCTGTCCCTAAGAGGCACTAGACAGTACAGTCTAGGTTTTTTTATATTTTTTTTACATTTTTTTTTAATTTTTATTAAACTCTAGGATTACAAATACCTTTGAGCAGGAACTGCTCATTTACAAAGGTTCCACGTCAAAGGATGTAGGGTAACATACATACAAAGGTCAACAATGGTTACAGTCTTAAAAACACAAAGATGTCTAAGCATTTATTATACAGCCAAAAATGGAGAGAGACAACATAAGCCAGCTTCAGACAAGTTTCAGGGTGAACAGTATATAGTTAGTATAGGGTAGGAGGGAGTTAGGAAGAAGTAGGCAGGCTAAAGAGCCATTGTCAGCTGGTAGAGGTGGGTGGCAAAAGTGCAAGATGGATGGGCTGGAGGGCCCCATATCTGAAAGTGCCACTAGGGAGGGGAGGGATTAGGTGAGGCAGTGTGGTGTAAGGGGGGGGGTAATGGGTGAGAGTGGGGGAAACTGGTGCCAAAAAGGTGGAGCTCTAAGGAAGGTTACAGGTCACCTTCGACTAGGGTAAAATGAAGAGGCAGTTACCTAGAAGAGGCAGTCACATTGAGTGGTTGAGGCGAGGAATAGTCAGAGTTGCCTTTTAAAGGGACCAAGCGTAGCAGCTGTTAAGTGTTTCTTTGTTAAGGGTATTGTACCACTGAGGAGCCCTGTGCATGAACGATCTCTGACCCATTGTGGTTCAGCATCTGGGGACCTGGAAGATTTTATATAGAGCACTGCGTGTAAGCTGGGTACTGCTGTTGGCAGTAAGGAGCTTTGCCACTCCTGATGGCATGAGCCTGAGGAGAACTTTTTTGGTTAACAAGCAGGTCTGGTATTGTATTCTGCTAAGGAGTGGTAGCCATCCAGCCTGGGCGTACAGGTCACAGGTGTGTGTTAGGCAGGTGGCACCTGTTAGAAGCCTACAGGCCTTGTTGATTGTCACCGATATCCTCGGGAGGGCAGTAGGGGAAGCACAGCCATAGATGACTAGACCATAGTCAATGATGCAGGTGACGGAGCTGTAGATGGCCAGTCTAAGGGTAACAGTGGTCATGCAGTGTTTGTGCTTGTGGAGCAGTCCGATACGTATGTTGGCGGCCTTAGCTACATTTCCAATGTGCCACGTGTATGCTATGCTGATGATACCCAGCTGCACCTGTCTTTTGTACCCAGGACGCCTAATGTGGTCAAGGTTCAGGACTGGATGTCATCAAGCTGGCTCAGACTTAACCCAGACAAAATGGAGGTACTGGTGATTGAGCCTGGTTACCGGTAGGGTGCAGAGGTCACAGAAGAGATGGTGGGTCTAGTGCCTGGTTCCTCTAACTTGGTGACCTCTGCAAAGATGAAGAATCTGGGGGTCACTCTGGATGAAAAGTTTACATTTGTGGCTTCTACATCTCAGAAACTTCATCCAGATTAAAGCCTTGATCCTGCCAGGAGACTTGCCATCACTGGTACATGCCTTTGTCGCACCCAGGCTTGACCACTGTCATGCTGTGTACCTCAGGGTGAGTGGAGGTGTGCTATGATGCCAGCCACTGGTGCAGAATACTGCAGCCAGGTTAACAGGCCTTTGTAGGTCTCGCCGTATAACCCCGGTCTTGCACGAACTGCACTGGCTGCCAGTGAAGTGGTGGATCACCTTTGAGGTCAGTTTACTGACCTATAATGCCCTGTATGAATGGGCCCTATACAGAATGGGTCCTGGCTACCTGAGAGATCTGCTGACTCCCTACCAGACCTCTCACCCCCTCCACTCCTCCGAGATGGGCCTCCTAGCCATTCCCATGGTAAGGTTAGAATCCTCAGGTGACTGAGCTTTTGTGGTAGTATGACCTGCCCTGTGGAACAGGCTCCCTCGATCTCTTTGGGAGGCTCCCTCAGCAGAGGCCTTTGAAAGAGGCCTAATGCCCTTCCTGTTTCAGGATGCTTTCAGCTGTTAATAAGCTACTGATATGATGCCACCAAGGATTTAGTTATTTTAAGGACAAAATACGTTTTGCACTTACTGAGTATTTATTGGTTCTTTCATTTTACTTGTTTTGCTTGCTATATATGTAATTTTATTGTATGGCACTCTGAGACCCTGGGAATGGGTGCATATACTGTAAATAAATATTTACTTACTTACTAAACCAGCATCAGAACGCGCTTGTTTAATGTGCTGCTGCTAATTTTCCTGCACTCTACAAGCTGCTGCTGCACCTGAAGCTTGTCCAAACATTATGATGAGAGGATTTCCTCAACATTTCATGAAACTTGCCTGACTTACAGTCCTTGACAACAACAGCCATAAATCGGGCCAAGCCATTAAATTCCCTTGTACCCCTGCTCGGCTGAGAGTAGCCCATGGGAGCCCTGGATTGCAGCAGACCCAGAACAAGTCAGTAACATACTGACATCATCTGGCACTGTCGGCTGGAGTCCAGCCAAGAAAATCATAAGTGTCCTTCTCCATTCATTATAATGGAGAGAGGCAGGCTGCTTTTGCAGACGCAGCCATTATTAGCCACCGGAAAACAAACAATTGTTTTGTAGGGTCTATGTTGCTAATAAAAAAAACCCTCCATCCTGCAGCAGTACGTCAGGAAATGTTGACATTATAAAGGCCGCTTCTTCCATGGAAACAACTTAGGAGCCAGTGGCTATAAAATTAGATGTTTGATTCCTCAAAAAGAAGAGAATCTGTAAGTGCTGAATACAGACAAGGATATGGGTAAAAACTGAAATGATGTGTCTGGAACCAGGGTTCTGTATGAGGAATGCATCTGAAACTGGGAATCTGGAACCAGACTGTACCCAGAACCATGCTTGGCCCACCCACAATGCAATAATCGGTTGCTGCATTTGGGGGGGGGGCACAGTGTGGGTCTAGCTGTATTTTAGGCCCAAAGCTGGAATGATTCTGGAACCATTCCACATGCTGCATTCCAGTATTCCAGTTGCAGCCCCCCAGTTCTGGATGCATTCCAGTTCCAGGTGTATTCTGGTTCTGGAAACATTCCGGATCTTACCCTGTCCTCACAGGACACCAGGGTACCAGTTGGTCGGCATATGAAACAAATTCCAGTAGTGCAATGAGCCTGGCTGGTCTTGACCATGACACACAGGTTGGAGTTTGCCTTAACGAAGAATAAAACCATCCACATTCAAAATGGGGCGATGGCAGAACCGGTTCTTTAAAAATGAAAGCACCTTCCCCTCCACCACCATTCCAAAACTGACAGGTTAAAAATTTAGAACCAAAAGAACTTTGCACTAGAACAAGGTCTAGAGCTTCAAAATGCAAAAAAAGAAATTAGCATGTTATCAGCATATCTGATATACAAATTAATGTACACTTTGGGGTTTGAGATGAGTTTAGAAAATAAGAACCTTTTAGAAATGTCGAGGGTTCTAACTAGAACCAGGAAGTTTTTTGCTTATCCACTCAAAGCAATGTTTGCACAGTGCTGAGGATTTATTAGGAAACCGATGCCATGATTTTCCCATTTCTAAGAAAACTGCATAATGTCTGGCATTTTCCATGAGAATACCATGATGGTTACCATTTGCAATTAAAACAGCATAGTATTTGGTATTTGCCATGCCAACACCATAATTTTGTGTCTCTCCACCACAGCACCCCTCCGACCCTCCCCTCCCGTGTAGTATTTTGGGCTTGCATACAAAGTCCAATCTCCCAGATACAGTAGCACAACGGTGCAGTGCCACCCACCACTGGGCCAGCCCAAAAATGGGATTTTTAAAACATTCAAGTTTTTGCTAATGTGCTTTCATAAAAATTAATCAAAACATAGGTTATTTTTTTTTATGAAATCTTTTATTAGGTGTGCATTAATTAATTAATGTATTTATTTATTCACCAGGTGGATGCACTGGCCCTAGGAACCATTTCTAGGTATGACCCCAACCATGAAGATGGCCTAACCATAACTAAGTCTAAGTTTAAGTTTATGCCAAGTTTCTGATATGAGTATCCCAGGTTCTGACTATGCTAGTGGGCCTAGTCCACTTCATACGACCTTGCTGATGTTGTTTTTCCAGACGTCTTGTCCTACTATGCTACTGTACCACGTGCTGTAATGTAATAATTGTTGGTTCTTTACATTACTACCTATCTCAGTTATATTACTGATTGTTCATATTCTACATTTTATATATATATATATATATATATATATATATATATATATAATATATATATATATATATATATGTGTGTATGTATTTCTCCACTGCTCACCCTCCCCCAGGATACACTTGGAATCGAGCAGTACTCTGCTCAGTGTGCCTTCCTGGTAAAACTTTTTAATTAATTAATTAATTAATATATCGGTAGAACAGCATACACAGAAGTTATTTTGATAATTTTCAGATTTATTTTCATATGTTTCATACAGGATAAAAACCAAGGTAACAATAATAT
The DNA here is from genome assembly GCA_016271365.2 of Neoceratodus forsteri. NCBI lineage: Eukaryota > Metazoa > Chordata > Ceratodontiformes > Ceratodontidae > Neoceratodus > Neoceratodus forsteri. The sequence continues at coordinate 156,776,873 of JADMNL010000031.1, read as the reverse complement.
CAGATACATACAAAGTTCCAGTAACATGAAGGTACGACATGGTAAAGTTGTCCCAGTAATGTCCATGCAGGTGGTACATGCTGTCTGGGCATGCAGTCATGCATTGTTCTCTATAAGTTAGTGCAGCACTGTTGCTAAACACTTATCCGTCGTACAGAAGATGGTATCTATAGGCTGTGCACTATACTGTGCTTAGAAAGGTGATGTAGGGGTCATGACCTACCAGAGCCAGACCTAACTTGCTAAACCACTGGCTTCATGCATAATGGGGCATATGTAATAAATTGTAGAGTGACATTCTTGAACCTGGAGGTGTCCAGGTGTCCATACTCCTAAGGACAAGAACGAGAGCTTCGCCATGATCCTGATCACATACCCTCCGGTACTATGGCGGACATGCACACAGTGAATGAGTGGAGGGAGGGGTTCGCTAAAGCAGATAGGAGTATGGGGCAAAGATGTGAGTCAAAGTATGGGACCCATTTTCTGGTGAAGTCACCCAGCTTGCTCTCTGCTGTGTGGCTGAGGCATTTGAAGCTGGTCTCCCATGCTGAAGACAGGTGTGTGCAAATTGGGGCAAGTAAGTTTCCTTGAAGGGCATGTACAAGAAGAAAGCTAATTTCATTATAATGAATAGGGGCAAGTGAAAATTCAGCTACAGTCATGGCTGGGCAAGTCCTAAAAGTTTTGATTGGAACACCCCTGGCTAAAGAGTCATGCTATTCATTTAATATGGGTACTTCATTCTGCCTCCAGTTCATCAGTGTCAATCAATTGGCCTCTAGGCTGACTGCTTGAGGCCATCATCTAATCCATTGTAGGATGTCGGGGGTGGCACCTATGTCACCCAGAATGAACCATTGTGGGGATACAGGGATGGACATACACAGAATAGTAGTTAGTTCCCTAGTCATACAAAATGTAAAAACTAAAGCAAGGTGCTGCGTCAGCATGTGGTCTAAAAGCAAAATAAAATGGTTATACTAAATGCATGCTGAAAACAGAGTTAAAAATCAACATTTCAACCTTAGGTCTTCTTCAGGAAATATCAGCAAGAGAAAAAAGCAGAGTTCCCTAGTCATGCCCCCAAAAGGGAGTCCATTCCAGGCATTCCTAAAGAATATGAGACAGGTAAGTCCCTGGTCCCCCATATCTCCAGCAGAGTGAATGTGAAAGAATTCCCACGGAGTGGAGTTTATCAGGTGTTCTGTACCATCACTGGAGAATCTTTTTGTGAATCAACCTACTTTTGGAGTCTCTGACAGAAGCGTGGGCCAATCAGCAACATTGAAACCATGCTTTTTCAAGGAGTTGTATGTAAAGCTCAACTTCCCTGTCCCACTGTGTGGCTTCAATGGGGGAAAGGTAACAAGATGCTCAGAGACTTGTATATAAACTAATAATCCCTTGGGGTGGAGGGATCTGGGTACTGCTTAATCAGTGACAGCTAGGGAAGGCCTAGTGGTTGTGCCATTGCATGTGACTATTTAAGACATACAAACATCCCCCCAGTCATGAGCACACACCCATGAAATGCAAGGAGTTAGTAGGCACCAATATCCTGGGGAAAAGCATTCCCACTGGCCTCATGATGGCTTGAACTGAGGGCTGCCCACATCCAAAAGATACAGGAACTCTGATGGCTTGAGCTGAGGGCCATCCACATCCAAAACATGCAAGAACTCTCCGTTCCTTCCCCGAAGTCACAGCACCACCATACTGGATTTGAACCCCTCCCTGGAGTAAGCAGTGATCCTACAGAAATGGGAAGACCTGCACTGGGGTCCAAGTAGGGGGAAAGCCAGTGGATGCAGCAGGTAGAGGGATTATGAAAGAGAAAGGAGCAGTAGCAGAACTACTGGAGATTCCAGACAGATCAGGCCATGACCAGAGATAATGCAGAAGCGGATCAATTGTGCAAGGAATGTAGATCTGTTTAAACTTTTAGTAGAAGGTGAACAAGGAGCTCTCTTTTCTTTTCTGTAAAGAAGAGGGCACATTGTGATCACAGGAATGGACAAGGGCTTGGTGGCACATAATGGTTCCAAATGAACCAGTTCGGAATGTGCTGCGTGACCTATGAGGCTTAGATGGAGGAACAGACTCTTAAGCTGCTGAATGGGGGGGGGGATAACAGCAGAGGAGATGATGGAGAACAAAATAAAATGGTTCCAAGAAAATCTGTACAGTAAGAAAACTAGCAGACAGAGCAACTGTTTGAGGCCGGGCTCCCTGCTGCCATCACAGGGTGAAAAGAGTGCTTCCAATATGCAAATATGCACTGCTTCATCACTCGTGAGTTATGAATCTTACCAATCACAAGAGGAGATACAGGTGTTATTCCAATACAACCTATTATGTATTCCCTATTTATAACCTTTTGGGGTTCTATTACAAACAGTGAAAGTTTCCCCTCATCTCATTCCTTTTTATGTTCACTTGTGTGCATGCGCAAGGAACGTCTTGCAACAGTAGGAGTTTTGGAGATGTGTAACCCTCTTTGCCAATGCAGTGCTCAGTGTAGCAGGCACGACACTAGGGGACCAATACATGTCGAGCTGTGTATGACAGCAATTCAGCTGTGTTGGTCTTCACTGCTAAGAAAAGGTCTGCTGCAATCAGCGGTGGTAGCGTGTATGCAATTTGCATACCTACATCAGCCGAACTGCTGTCATGCACAGCTCGGCCTGAAATCCCTCCCCCTTCCTCCCTCTGCTACTCTCCTCCCCCCCCTCCCTCATTAGTGTTCTCCCTGGCCCCACACTGTGTGCCAAGGGGGAGTGTCCAATCCCCTTCAGCTCATGCACCCCCCAGCACACTGTGTGGCGACAGGGTGCCCAATCCCCATCAGCTGCAGCCACCCCAACAAACAACCAGTTGGCATGCTGGAACCCACCTCAGCGTGCTCATGCCCACCTCCCCCACGCACACTGTGGGCCGGCAGGGGTGCCCAATCCCGCGGCTCCACCCCCCAACAAACACGTAGGGTGGCACACTGGGAGCCCACTCCAATGTGCCAAAAGCATCCTTTTTCTTTTTTTTAAGTCCTGTTAAAGAAGAAAACGGTCCCCCGGTGAGTCCCTGCCCCCCACCTATGTGCACCCACCTCCCCACACACCCTCCTCACCCAATACTTCACCGGAGCCCGGTAACACCCATCTTCGTGGACTGGGGAACACGCCTGCACTCTTCATACGAACATAATGAAATTTGCCAGCAGATAAAGCCCTAGAGGTCTATCAAGTCTGCTCGAATGTGCAGCTAGCACCCCTTATTCTGCAGCTGCCCCTTCCTTCCACCCTTCCCCTACATTGACCCTCCCCTTTGTCCTGTCCCATCACCTTTTGAAGCAGTCCACTGTTCTACTGGATACCAATTCTGCAGGTAACGCATTCCACCCAGCTACTACCCTCTCTGTAAAAAAGTGTCTCCTCAACTCCCTCCTGACCCTTCCTCCCTTCAGTCTCATATCATGACCCCTGGTGTCCCTCCCCTCCCTTACTTTGAACAGCCCTTCTGTACCTGTCTTGTTTATTCCTTTCATGTACTTAAAGGTTTCAATCATGTCCCCCTGTCCCTCCTCTCCTCCAGCCAGTACATGTTCAATTCCCTCAGCCTCCTCTCATATGATAAGTCCCCCAGCCCCTTGATCATCTTTGTCACCCTGCACTGCACCCCCTCCAGTAACTTAATGTCCCTCTTCAGATATGGGCACCAGTACTGCATGCAGTACTCCAGGTGCAGTCTAACCAATGACCTATACAGTGGCAGAATCACCTCCTTCCTCCTCAAGGATATACCCCTTGCAATGCAACCCAGCATGTTGTTGGCCTTTGCAGCTGCCTTCCTACATTGTGCCAAGTTGTTCATTGACCTTGTAATGAGCGCCCCCAGATCCTTCTCCTCCTCTGACTGGGCTAGCTGCACTCCCCCCAGCTGGTAACTCCTCCTCCTTGGGTTCTTCATCCCAAAATGCAGCACCTTGCACTTTTTGGCATTAAACCCCAGTTCCAGGTGTCTGACCAGGTTTCAAGCTTTGCCAGATCATCCTGCAACCCCGGCCATCCCCCTAGGTCATCCACCACTGCTCCTACCTTGGTATCATCAGCAAACAGACTGATCTTGCTCTTGATGTCGAATGATATGTCTGCAATGAATATCCCAAACAACACTGGTCCCAGCACCGAGCCCTGCGGAACACTGCCTGTCACTACCCTTGGGTGTGAGTGCTCCCCACCCACCACCACCCTCTGTTGCCTTCCCTGAAGCCATTTCCCTACCCATCTCACTAGCTTTGCACCTGCCCCTGTGCCTTCTAACTTACTTCCCAGCCTTCCATGCGGCACCAAGTCGAATGCCTTACTGAAGTCCAGATACAGGACATCCACTGCATGGCCCCTATCCAGTTGCCTAGTTACCCAGTCATAGATCTCCAACAGGTTGGTTTGGCAGGATCTGCCACATATGAAGCCATGCTGTCTGCTGTCCTATAGTCCTTTGGCCTCTAGGAGGGCCACCAGCCTCTCCTTCAGGATAGTCTCCATTAGCTTACCCACGATGGATGTGAGGCTTGCCAGTCTGTAGTTCCCCGGTTCATCCTTGGGCCTGCTCTTGTGGAGGGGCACCACATGAGCCATCCTCCAGCCCTGAGGTACACACCCTGAGTGTAGTGAGGCATTAAATAGGTCTGCCAAAGGTCCCGCAAGGACCTCTGTCAGCTCCTTCAGTACCCTGGGGTGGATGCCATCTGGGCCTGGCGCCTTGTCCACCCTCAGTGCCTTCAAACTCTCCCGAACTCTGCCCTCCATGATTTCCCCATCTGTCACCCTCTCCCCCCCTGTTTCTGCCGTTTCTCCCCTTGGTATCACCCCCTCTTCTCCTTAGTAAATACCGAGCAGAAGTAATCATTTAGTGCTTCTGCCTTATCGCACCCTGCTTCCACCCAACCCCACCCCCAATCCTTACTATGTGGTTCTTACAGCTCCTTTTCTCCCTGATGTACCTAAAGAAGTCCTTCTCCCCCTTCTTAATGCCTTGTGCCAGGCTGAGCTCCGTAGATGCCTTGGCTCCTCTTACTGCCCGAGTCACCTCCTTCGATTCTGTCAAGTACTCCTTCCTGTCCTCCCTCCTCCCTGTTTTCTTGTACTTCCTAAAGGCAGCTCTTTTCCTCCTTACCTTTTCCATGACCTCCTTGCTCAACCAGCTCAGTTTCTTAGCCCTAGCCTTCTTGCTCTGGGCCTTGCAGCAGGTTTTGGTTGCCTCCACTATCCCCAGCTTTATGAGCTCCCACCTCTGGTTAGTGTCCATACTAAGTTGAATTCTGGCCAGGTACCCTTTTACCACTTCCCCCATCCTCCCGAAGTCGGCCCTCCTGAAGTCCAGCACTTGTGTGCCAGATTCCACTCCTTCCTTGCCCATATCCAATGTGAGCCATATTGAGTGGTGGTCACTCCCTGACAGCGGTTCTTCCACTGTATTGTCTCTCACAAAGTCCCCATTTGCCAGCACAAGGTCAAGGGTATTCCCTAACCAGGTTGGTTCACTGACCATTTGCAGCAGGAAGCTGTCCTGGAAGGCATCCAGCAGTACCTGTTCCCTCCTGTTCCTGGTTGTTGGGGTACTCTAGTCCACTCCTGGCATGTTGAAGTCCCCCACAATCACCACCCTTCTCACAGGTCCTACTGATCTGTCCCGCTAGTTCCCTGTCTAATTCCTCCATCTGAGATGGCGGCCTGTACACCACTCCCGTTCTGAGAATCCTATTCTTTTAATCCTGGATTTGCATCTAAAGTGACTCCATACTACCCTCCTCCCCTTTCTCCCTTACACACTTCAGTCCTTCCTTCACATATAGTGCCACCCCCCCTCCTTTCCCAATCACTCTGTTCCTACGAAATAAACTGTACCCTGGTACAGACAGGTCCCAGTCATTGTATTGGGTGGCCCATGTTTCCGTGATGGCTGCAATGTCCACCTCTCCCTCTGCCATGAGCACCTGTAACTCTGCAGTTTTCCTCCCAAGGCTCCTAGCATTAAGGGTAACCACCTTCCACCCTTCCCCCCCTCCCATCCTGCCCCCCTCTCCTAGCATCACCAATAGTACTTGCCATTTGTCCTTTGTCACTGTTATTGGGGAAGCTGATATGGTTTCCCAACCTGTAGTCTCTGTATGTCTCTTGCCCACTTGTCACCCCCCGCTCCTAGTTTAAATTCCCAACTTCAAAGCTGACCGTGAACTGAGGAAATGCCGGTAAGCTATATAATGGCATAAATAGGGTTTTTCCAACTTAGGTGGCTATCTCGCCCATTTTTTTGACTTTTGGCACCAAATTTTCCACATGGGGTTCTTGACACCCCTTCTTATGAATTCAGTCACTGTCATAGCATTATTCAGTCCCGAAAGGTGATTTCGCAGCCACTTCGCGGAATCACCTTTCAGGACCAAGTAACAAAATGACAGTGTCGGTGTTCATGAGGTGGGCTCTCAAAATGCATATTTGGTGAAAAAATTCCACAAAATGACTGTTTTATGAGCATGTGTTGCACAGTTTCCACGCACACTCGTAAGTTCATGAATGTATAATATTTTCAGTCCAGATTTTCCACATAGGCATATTTTCACACTTGCTTACGAACAGTGCAGGTGTCATTTTTCACATCCTGGCCAAAATGTCTTTTCGTGCTTCCAGCACAAAATTGCACAGTTGCTGCTGGAAATCTGTGTTCGCTACAGAGTAAGACAATTACAGTGACACTGTTCATGAGCAGAGGTCCTAAAATGCTTATGTTGAAAATCTGGCGACAAAAGTCCATAAAATGGCTGTTACGAGCATGCGTTATGCAGTTTCTACGCTCACTCGTAAGTCTGTGAATTTGTAATATTTTCACTCCAGATTATCAACATTGGCATTTTCCCAGATCTCCTTATGAGCAGTGTAGCTATCATTGTTCAATCCTGGTCGAAATGTGTTTTCTATCTCGCATACAATAGCGCAGAGAAATGCTGAAAGTGGGAAATCACTGTCGCCAGAGTAACAAAATCACAGTGACACTGTTCATGAGCAGATGTCCTAAAATGCCTATACTGAACACTCAGTGAAAAAATTCCATAAAATGACTGTTTTACGAGCGTGCGTTTTGCAGTTCCCACATGCACTCGTAAGTTCGCGAATTTGTAATATTTTCACTCCAGATTTTCAACATTTGCATTTTCCCACCCCTCCTTATGAACAGTACAGCTGTCATTTTTCACATCCTGGCCAAAATGTGTTTTCACACTTCCAGCGCAGAATAGCACAGTCCCTATGGGAAATCAGTGTTCGGTACACAGTAAGAAAATCATAGTGACAGTGTTCATGACCAGAGGTGACAAAATGCCTATGTTGAAAATTTGGTGAAATAATTCCACTGAATGGCTGTGTTACAAGCACGCATTCCGCAGTTTCCACACAGGCTCGTTCCCTTGAGCACAACCAGGGCGTTAGGGTTCCTAAGACAGACACTTAAGAAGTATGAGGGTGGAATGTTAATCAGATGCAAGAGGAGTTGCAGTGAGGTACTCTGTTGGGATATGGATGCTGAAGGGACACGGATACAAAGGGTGGAGGGGGGGCGCTGCATAAATGCCAAACACCAATGCAAATACCAGCAAGCGTACGTTCGGCATTGACAAATGCTTGTTAAAACATGTAATGAAAACCAAAACTGAACACATCCAGGGATATTCTAGTATCATTAAAAAGGTTACATAGAAACATAGACAGAGTCAGCAGAAAAAGGCCACTGATCCACCCAGTCTTCCCAGTTTTACTCTACCCCATGACCTATTGTCTAGACGAGGTTTCCACCTGTGCCTCCCCCCCCCAACTCTCTGCCTTACTGCTACTCCTGCGAGTAAATATTAACCCTTTACTCTGTCCTATCCGTGCTGAAACACATTAAGGGTTTTTGCACCCACCACCTTGACCAGTAGGCTGTTCCACAGCTCCGCCACCCTCCCCATAAAGTAAGACTTTCTTGCATTCCTCCTGAATACGCATCCCCCCCACCAGCTTCCACTCATCTCACCGTGTTTTTAATCTGCCAATCCAGCTAAATCATTCCTCGCAGTTTACCTGATTTATTCCTTTCACAAACTTGAAGGTTTCTATCATGTTGCCCATCTACTTTCAGGCTTTCATTGTGCACGTTTACTGCCCTGAGCCAATCCTCGTAGGATATGTTCTGTTGGCCCTGAATCATTTTGGTTACTCTACACTGCCCCATCTCCCACCTGTCTCTGCCTCGCTTCAGGTGGGGACTCCAGAACTGTGCACAGTATTCCAGATGGGGTCTCACCAGCGATCTATAGAGAGGTGGTATGACCTCTTTCCGTCTGCTAATGAAATCCCTTCCAATACCCCCCAGCATTTTGGTTGACTGGCTATAAGCCTTGTTGCATTGGCTAGTTTGTTTTAGGTAGTCCCTCAGGATGACTCCTAGGTCCCTTTCCTTACACAGGGTTCACATCCCCATGAAACCTGAAATGTCAATTGTAATTGAAAACTAAACAATCAGATTGGCAATAGGGAACCAGTATATATATGACACAGCAAATTGGTCCACTTACTTACTTGCTGTTTATTACTGCAAACCTAATATTAGGCACTCAAAACTTCTGCTGGTTTTTTTCAGCAAGACACAATCACCGAACATTAAGTGAAAGAAGATTAAAGATACATTAACCTTTAGACCATCATCATGTAGGTCCAGTACAGATATACAAATGGGAGTTTGTAATTATATACTCTGTGGCATGTCTTGTTTCTTTATTTATTACTTTTATGCACTGGTTTATTAACTCCTTCCCCTTCATCCAGTAATCCAGTCATAAAAATGCCTACTGAGTTTTTGTCGCCTGCCCCCATCTTGTAGTCCAGTGAGCCTTTTAACCTGGGTCTTAAAAGTTTTCTTTTTATATATATACATTTTTTCCATTTTTCATACTTTGTTCTTGGCATCATCCCCCCAGCCCTGTCACCATTCCATCTCAAGGACTTATAGGTTAACACCATGGTGACCTACCCCGTAGGGGCATGCGGTGCCTATAGAAGACTCCAAGTGAGCCAGCGTATTTTCCTCTGGTAGCTTTCCCCAGGGTATTGTGCTTGCACTGATGCTCATGCACACCTACGTGTGCATGGCATACATACGTGCTGCATCTGTTGATGCCCTCCCCACTCTTACCGCTCCTCCCTTTGCTGCCATCTAGCCTCAGCTAGGTGGAGTCAAGTGGCAAGACACAGAAACCTCCACCCCAAGGGAGAAAAAATGTCTTAGGATGCTTAATCTTTCCTTCTCCCGGCCAGCCTCTGAGCAGCCCTGGTCTGTTCCTGAATGTGGGTCACTGGTGTCGCCGGTGGTGTGGCGTCCAGAACCTTAACCCACCACACCACTGGGTCGACCTCCTGAAATGCTTTTCTATGAATGTTTTTTCTTACTTCTGATAGATTAGGTCTGTTGTTAATGAGAGGTGTCTTCTCATTGGGTAGTGTGATGCCTTTTATTATGAAATGGATAGAATGAATGCTGGCTCCTGACTGGCCAAAGGGTACTTTCAGCTAGGCTGTTATCCAAGTATAACAACCCAGTTGAAAGTAGCTCAGAAACATATGTTTAAAAAATACATCCAATTTACTAAAAAGGACCCATTTCATAATCACAATAAGGCACTCCAGGTGGTGCATTATGGTGGGTTAACAGCCCTTTTCAAGTGGTAGAAGCCATCAGCTTCACCTTGTGCTTCAACCCAACCAAGGTGGGATGTCATCCCACCATAGCGCACGTCAGTCATTCCTAGTTGCTTAATAAAGCTGAAGAAGGCAGGGACCAAAATGTTCTTACTCTTTCTTTGTTTCTTTTTTTCCAGTGCTCTACATACCTGAACATTGTAACTTGACTAAACACTGCAACTTGGAATTTTTGGATGAATCAATTCATTTTGTTGGGAAAACACCAGGTAAACACGTGTTGAAATGGACCTGTATGCCACTGGAAGCTGATGTACTGTAATGTCTGCTGTATATTCTTCATCTATGTTGGCCCAATAACAGGGGTTCGACAAGAGAAAGCAGGAGATTCTATTGCATCTGTATAGGTCACTGGTGAGGCCACACCTCATGTACTGTGCCCAGTTCTGGAGTCCCCACCTAAAAAAGGACAAGGATTGGCTAGAGACAGTGCAACGTAGGGTGACAAAGATGATTCAGGGCGAGGAAGGCAGATCCTATGAAGATTGGCTATGGGCTCTAAACACGTATTCTCTCAAAATGAGATGAGACAGGGAGTACATGGTAGAGACTTTCAAGTTCCTGAAAGGAATCAACTAGGAGAATTGTGAGGAGCTAGTCACCAGGAATAGTAAAGCCAAGACAAGGGGTCACTAGTTGAGGTTGGTGGGGGGAAGGTTAAGGAAGGAAGGAACTGAGGAAGCACTATTTTATGGAAAGTGGTTGAGCCATGGAATGGTCTGCCAGCAGAGGTGGTAGGTGCCAAAACCCTAAACGTCTTCAAACACAGCTGGGATAGAGTCATGGGTATAGTAACTACTCAGTGGGAGGAGGGAGGTGGTAACATGGGGATGAAATGGTATAAGCCAAGCCCCTCCCTCAGTGACATGAGGTCTTTGGGTATGATAGAGTATTATGGGCAGACTGGATGTACCATTGGTCTTTTTCTGCCTTCATCATTTATATTTTGGTGTCAGTCACTCTGGAGACAGGCTCTGGAGCCACTATCCATACCGGAGTAGTGTACAGAGCTCCAGCACAGGGAGAGGAGTTACTGTAGGTAATGCACTTGGGGACTCCATCATCAGAGTGGCGATCCAGGGAGAGGTGCTGCTAGTTGGTGACTTCTATTTTCCCGATATAGAGCCTTCCAACTGCAGCTTCGGCAAGGAGTGGGTCCATCTTTGACTACCTACAAGGGGATTTTCCCAGGCAACTTGTCAAAGAACCCACTAAGGACTGGGCACCGCTGGAGCTGGTGCTTACAAACAGGAACAGTGTTGCAGACATCACAATGGGCAGTCCCCTGGGTACAAGTGATTCAAACAACATGACGTCTTGCTGTATTCTAACAATTTGCAGTTAGCTCCAGCTCTTGAACTGCCCCGGAGAGTGAAGGGTTAAATTCTATGCCAGGCATAGAACGTTGGGCTCGAGCTTGGTTTAAAACTCTGTGTTCTTTTGAAACCAAACTGTCAGATTCTTTGCTCCGCCTCACTGAACAGTCGCTCCAGAGATTTCTCCTTCTGCTCGGTTCTATCACGGTTAAAATTTCAGTTTTAGTCCGATTTTCGTTCCGTTTTTCGGTTCGAGACTCTGTCTGTGGTACCGTAAGTACTTAGATTAGTAGCTGTTGTGTGGAAATTGTGAAATTTTCCGATCGGTTTGGCTGAACCGATCTTGTAGTAAGATCTTGAAAAAGAAAAAGTTAGTTTGTGGTTACCGGTCCGTATCGGTTTTAAAAAAAACATAATTTTAGCGTTTTTTTCCATCATCCGTGACACGCTGTGAAACTGATAGGGGAGTCTTGCCTGGCGGTTGCCATATAAAGGGTAAGTTGGTTAGGCTGGCCATATCTGAGAAACCCAAGAAAAAAAAATGGGCCCACTGGGTTTCAACACTGCAGAGTGTGTGGGGAGGTCTTTGCTAAGGCCAATCCCCACACCACCTGTGTTTACTGTCTGGGGTTTGACCACCTCGATTCAGACTGCCAAATTTGTAAGAATTTCCTAAGTCTACCCTGGAGAAAAGGTTAGGTAGACTTAGGGATAAGGAGGCTGAGAAATCCGCTGACCCGGAAGGCCAGCCCGGTTCGGTTCCTACTGAACCAGAAGAAGTGCCCTCTGACCAGGGCGATACTTCTTCGGGCAAGAGGAGAGCTGATCCTGAGGGATCAGTTCCTACAAAAAGAAAATGAAAAGATAAATCAGCCAGTTTGGATCCAGTGCTGCATGTTCCGACCGCCGAAGAGATAGCCAAAGCGATTCGGATTGTGGAATCGCTTTGTCCGGTTCCGACTGATCCGGCGCCTTCTGGCAGAGGTTTGGTTCAGTCGGTTCCCCCGGTTCAGGATTATTCCCCTGAAGAATTTTACGAACTGGAGTTTGATAAGGAGGGGGATTTTGAAGAGGATGATTACGACGGTGAAAGTCTGGATGTGCCTGTGGAACCGGACATCTCCCCAGACAGACCTTCTGGTGTTTCCCCTCCTAGGCTTTCAGAGTCCCCTTCCCACTTTCTGTTCTACAGAAAAGTGGCTCAAACCCTCCAGCTTCCTATTGAGGAGGCTGTAGAGGATCAAGAGGAGCCTGACTTCATAGAGATGATGGACATCCCAGAGTCTAAGAGACTGTCTAGTCCCCTTCATAAGTCATTTGGGAAACAGACACAAAAAAATCTTAGGTCTCCCAACTCTGTACCTCCTGTTGACAAGAGAATGGACAAGAGGTACACCTTGTCAGGCTCAGATATGGAATTTCTTTACCAACAATGCAGCCATGTTGGGGTAGTACAGGAGGCTAATTATATGGCCTATACAGCCAGGTACCAGAAGTCCAGCAGGGACACTGTACTGGCACTGGCTAAACAGGCCTCCCCCCAGCTAGTCAAGGAGATGGAGGGGGTGGCTGCTGATGGGATTGAGGCATCAAAGGTGCAATTCCATGCTGCTGTGGACTCCAATGATGTGTCATCAAGAGTCATGGCTACATCTGTGGCTCTTCACAGAATGGCCTGGCTCAGATGTTCTAGCCTTTCGCAGGACACCCAGGCTAAGGCCATGGATTTCCCTATAGTGGGTAATTCTCTGTTTGGGGAGCAGACAGAGAATTACATGAAGAAAATGGATGAGTACAGGACCACTTATAGGAGTGCCCAGGCCAAGGAGAGGCAGGCAACTCCTCAGAGGCAGCAAGCTAGGGGCAGGGGCAGGCCTTTCCACAGGCCTTTCTACCAGGTGCAGGCCTCCTCTTCCTTTTCTCAGAGGGGGTTCTTCAAAGGGAGAGGCAGAAGGGGGATGAGCAGGGCTGCATCCACACCCCTCAGCCTAAGGCTCCTGCCAAGCAGACACCCTGATGTGTCAGCCTGGGTCAACTCCCCCATTCCAGTAGGAGGCAGGCTGGCTTACTTTGTCCAGGACTGGATGTCTGTTACCTCAGACAAGTGGGTCCTGGAGGTTGTAAGCCAGGGGCTGATTCTCAGTTTCAAAAGTTTACCGAAACTGAGACCTAGAACCTTTCCACCTGCAAATACTTCAGAAACCCTTTCTCTAGAGGCAGAGGTTTTGTCTCTACTGGCTTTAAAGGCCATAGAGAGAGTTCCTACTCCATACAGGGGCAAAGGTCTGTACTCCAGGTACTTCCTTACCCCGAAAAAGACAGGGGAGTGGTGACCCATCCTAGATCTAAGATACCTAAACAAGCACCTAGTAAAGCCAAAATTCAAGATGGTGACTCTGGGAACAATTCTTCCCTCTCTGAGGCCAGGAGACTGGCTAGCCTCCCCGGATCTCAAGGATGCCTATTTTCACATTCCCATCAGGTGCTCCCACAGAAAGTACCTCAGGTTCGAATTGCTCTCAGGCCATTATCAGTTCAGAGCAATGCCCTTCGGTCTAACCTCAGCTCCAAGGGTGTTTACAAAGTGCCTACCAGTAGTGGTGGCCTTTCTAAGAAGGAAAAGGATCTCTATTTTTCCATATCTGGATGATTGGCTTCTGGTGGGCCAGTCTTCAGACCAAGTCAAGTCAGATATGCAGGTTACCCAGAAAGTTCTCACTTCCCTGGGGTTCCTTCTCAATCTTCCCAAGTCAGTTCTCGAACCAGTACAGCTCCTCACTTTTATAGGAGCAGAGCTGGACACCCTCAAGGCAAGAGCCTTCCTTCCTTTGGAAAGGGCAAAAGCCATCTCTCAGATGGCCTCTTCCTTTCTCCCTCTGGTTTCTCAACCAGCAAGGCATTTTCTGCAGCTTCTGGGCCACATGGTAGCTTCCACAGCAGTGGTCCAAGGGCCAGGTTTCAGATGAGGGACATTCAGTTCCATCTGAGAACCTTTTGGTCCCAAAGGAAAGATCCTCTTACCAAGCTAGTTCCTGTTACTCAGACCTTAATTCAGGCCCTTCAGTGGTGGCAGGACCTGGACAATGCGAGGCAAGGTGTTCCATTTGTCTCTCAGACTTACTCTGTGGTTCTTACCACAGATGCTTCCCTTTTGGGGTGGGGAGCCCATCTGGGGGCTCTCATGGCCCAGGGACTGTGGTCCCCTCAGGAATCCCTTCTTCACATCAACCTTCTGGAGCTCAGGGCAGTACTTCTTGCCCTACAAGCTTTCTCTCAGTCAATACAGAACAAGGTGGTTCAGGTCAGGACGGACAACACTACCACCATGTAGTATATCAACAAGCAGGGAGGCACTTGGTCCATGGCCTTGTTCACAGAGGCCATGAAAATATGGTCCCTGGCTTATTCCCTGCAGACCTCTCTAGTAGCGGTCCACCTTCCAGGAAAGGACAATGTGATAGCGGATGCACTGAGCAGGATTTCCCAGGGCCATCACGAATGGTCTCTGGATCCTTTGGTGTTGAAGGTGATCTTCTCAAGGTGGGGCACTCTGGAGATAGATCTCTTTGCAGCCCCAGACAATCATCAACTTCCTCTGTTTTGTTGCAGACCCCCAGTCTTGGGTTCAGTCCCTCTGGATGCTCTGATTTTGAACTGGGAAGGGAAGTTTCTTTATGCCTTCCCTCCTTTTCCTCTATTGTTCAAGGTTCTAGTCAAGGTAAGGTCACAACCATGCAAAGTGATTCTGATTGCTCCAGACTGGGCCAGGCAGCCTTGGTACCCCTGTTGCTGTCCTTAGCAGTCCATCTTCCCCTGTCTCTTCCCAGGAATTACAATCTGCTAACCTCCTTTCAGGGGAGGATTTGTTACCCCAATCTCCAGTCACTCAATCTCAAGGCATGGCTCTTGAAGACTTAAGAGTATGCAGATTTACATCTGTCCCAAGGGGTTCTGGAGATCCTCAAGTCTTCTCAAAAGCCTGCCACAAGAAAAACCTACAACTCCAAATGGAAAAGGTTCAGTATTTAGTGTTCCAAGAAGCATGTTTCCCCAGACACTGCTGAGTTGTCTACAGTTCTGGATTACATGGTTTACCTGAATGGCCTGGGCCTCAAACCAGCTACTCTCAAAGTTCATTTGTCAGCTATTTCTGCGTTCCTGTCAGTGGGGAAATCTTCCTCTCTGTCATCTCACCCGTATTCTGTAAATTTTTCAAAGGATTGCTTCATACCAATCCCCCTTTTAGGGACCCTGCTCCTGCCTGGGATTTTAATATTTGTATTGCTCAGCTGATGCAACCCCCCTTCGAGCCTATGTCCTCAGCAGAGCTCAAGTACTTGACTTGGAAAACTGTGTTTTTGGTTGCTGTTACTTCTGCCAGACGTATCAGTGAATTGCAAGCTCTGTCAGTGGAGCCTTACTTCATTTCTTTCCATAGAGATAAGGTGGTCCTTAGAACCAACAGAAGGTTCCTACCTAAAGTGGTTTCTGATTTCCACTTAAACCAATCTATGTCTCTTCCTGTGTTCTTCACTGATCACACCTCCTCAGGGGAACGGAGGCTACACAGTTTAGATGTTAAAAGGGCCCTTAGTTACTACATAGAATGTGCAAAGGGGAAGTAGGTAAGGGAAAACCTGCCACCAAGAGAACCATTGCCAGGTGGATTGTGTCCTGTATTCAGTTCTGCTATGAAAAACTGGGAAAAGCTGCACCCTCAGGCCTGAGGGCTCATTCCACTAGAGGTACAGCTGCATCTCTCGCTGCAGCTAGGGATATCCCCTTGTTAGAAATCTGTCAAGCAGCCACCTGGAAAACAGTTCATACCTTCACCAAGCATTACTCTCTGAATATCCAGGCTAGGAGTGATGCTAGGTTTGGCACAGTAGTACTTCAGAGCCTATTCCCAAAGTAGGTTCTGTCCCTCCTCCTTGGAGGTACTGCTTGGTAGTCTGCAAATTGTCAGAATACAGCAAGACTTCATGTTGTTTGAAGAAAAAATTACTCACCTTAGTAATTGTGTTTCTTCTAATGGAGTCTTGCTGTATTCTGACCTCCCTTCCTGCCTCCCCTCTCAGAACCTGTTTTTGGGAAGTGGGTGGGCAGGTGCAGTGTTGCACCCCAGGGGTGTCTTTACCCCACTCCTGTTGTGTTGGGTGCTTTGTATTTGTTTAATTAAGAGTTTTTAGTTCTTATTACCTGGTTTTGGTTCTTTGGGTTTCCTGACTTGAGTCTTTTGGGGAATCCAAAGTCTTTGTTGCTAGTTGGCTAATAGGAGTTTTTACAATTTCCACATTCTTTAGTCAGTGAGTTTTAGCTCGTAAGAATCTGACGGTTTGGTTTCAAAAAGACACAGACAGAGTTTTCAACCGAGCTCGAGCGAGGTGGGGAGATGGACACAAGCCCATTTTCAGAGGAGAGAGTCCAGAAGGGACTTGCAGCTCTGAAGGTGGACAAAGCTATGAGACTAGAGGAATACACCCTACAGTTCTAAAAGAACACAGGGAGGTGCTAGCTGCCCCTCTTACAGCCTTATTCGACAGCTCACTGGAAACAGGCATGGTTCAGGAGGACTGGAGAAGAGCTGACGTGATCCCTCTACATATGAGAGGCAGCAAAGAGGAGGCTAGCAACTACAGGCTGGTCAGTCTTACTTCAGTGGTGGGGAAATTAATGGAAACACTGCTAAAGGAAAGATTGGTAGAGTATCTTGAATCCAGTGGGCCCCAAGACCAAAGGCAGCATGTATTCATGGGTTGGGGGGGGTCATACTAAATGAATAACATAGATTTCTTCAACTGGGTGACCAGGGAAATAGATCAGGGAAGGGCAGTGGACATGGCCTATCTGGACTTTATTAAGGCCTTCGACATTGCAGCACAGGAGACTGATAAAGAAACTGAGGTGATAGGGGTGGGATCCAAAGTGATGAATTAGGTTAGAAACTGGTTAATGGATAGGAGACAGATGGTGGTGGTAAACGTCACTCACTCTAACAATGGGAGAGTGGCCAGCACCCCTGGGTGCCACAGATCTCAGTGCTGGGAGCAGTCCTCTTCAGTGTCTTCATAACTGACACTGCAGAAGGATGGAAAAGGAAGGTATGCCTTTTTGCAGATGATACTACAATCTGCAATAGGGTGGAACCAAGGAGGGAGGGGATGGAGAAGATGCGTAGGGATCTTGGGAAACTCGAGGAGTGGTCAAGAGCATGGCAGTTGGGGTTCAATGCCAAAAAGTGCACAATCATGTATCTAGGGCATAGGAACCCAGAAGCAGAGTATAAGATGGGAGGAGGGGGTACTGACAGTCACTTAGCAGAAAGGGACCTTAGGGTTAACATAACTGATGACCTTAAAGTGGCAGGGCAGTGAGACAAAGTAGTGGGTGGGGCTAGTGGGATGCTGAGATACATCAGGATGCTAGGATGCTGGTGTGCATGGAGGAAAGGGACTTAACAATCATCACTAGTGACTCCTTCCAACAAACCAGCCAATGTAACATGGCCTTCAGCAAGGCTAACAGGATGTTGAGGTGCACTGGGAGAGGGTTCAACAGTAGAAGGCAGGAGGTACTGTTATCACTCTATAGGTCGCTGGTGAGGCCACACCTGGAGTACTGTGCCCAGTTCTGGAGTCCTCACCTAAAAAAGGTCAGGGACAGACTAGAGAAGGTACAACGTAAGATGAACAAGATGATTCAGGGCCAGAAGGGGATGACCCTTCCTCCTCAGGAAACTATCATGTCAACGCCTTTCTTCTTGACTTGACAAAAGCACAGGAAAAACTGGCCTAACTTTCCTCCCTTCTTGACTTTTCCTCCTGCTACTGCCCCTTCCAGTCTGGCTTCTGCATGTTCTGTTCCCCTGTCTCCTCATATCTATGGTGTACCAATACTGTCCTACAGAGGAAGGATTAGAGCCCCCACGCTTCAGTTATCTTTGTCGACCTAGTAAAGGCTTTTGACACTGTAGCCCACCCCATCATACTTGAAAAACATGCAGGGCTGACCTATCTAATTTCTTGGTCAGATGTTTCATCTAGTACCTGTCTGACCAGCACCAGTCACTCCTTGTGGATGAATCCCTGCCCCCCCTTCCCGATCGGGTAAGGTGTCCCCAGAGTTCCATCTTGGGCCCAGTCCTATTTTCAATCTTACCAAAGGACCCCCCGTCAGTGTCTCCTCAGTCATCCATATGTATGCAGATGTCACAATGCTCTTTGTCTCTGGCTCCTTGTTCATGAAGTTGGAAGTGGTGCTCCAGTGCCATTTTGACAGCACCCAGTTTTGTTCCATTTTAAAGATATTGTTTTTTTACAAAAAGCTAGTTGTAGCTACAATTAATACAAACCTTAGCATACTTTTGTCAAATCTGCTTTACTAGATACCCCCAGTGCTGCACACCATGAGTTTCTTTTTTTTTTAATTTTCTGGATTCTAACCCTTGCTAGGTCTACAGTGGTATTTCTAAGCCAAATGTGGAAGATATCTTCTTTTTCTTGAGGGAAAATAAATTAAACCATTTATAAAATACTCATATTTTAGTGGATCTAGAAGCTTTTGCCAACAAATAAAATTGAAATATGCCTAGAATCTTTTAAAGTGAAAAGAAGGTAGGGTGAAAGTTTTTGCCCAATTTCATTGCACTGCTGCTTTAAATGGGCTTGCTAACCTTTAGTGGCAAACAGAAACTCACCAGGCTTCAAACTCTCCCAGGCTTCAAGATTCAGCTGGATCTCTCCATTGATGAAATCTCCACATCCCTCAGTGTTTGGTTGCAATAACACGGTGACTTCACTAGCCACAGTGCCGTCATCCTGAAAAAGCTCCTCCCCAGACCGCTACGCTGCGTCACATCAAAGCCTGCCTCATACTCCCGCTCTTCCGTAAGATTATCCGCAAAACTATTGTCTGGTCTTTGACTATGCAAACTGAATTTACAGTGCTGCCCTCAATCCGCTGCAGCCAGTGGATCATCTCTTTAACTCCTTCAGTCACTTTGCTGTACTCCCTCCCCACCCTGCATTCATCACACTGCTCTCTCTACACCAACCTGCCCCTTCCCTTGCTGGAAGGCAGGCACCAATCCCGCTATTTTTCTTAATATTTTTTCTTTGGCCCTGCTGGTGCCCCCTACTGGCCCTTCTAACTACCCTCTTATGTTCCTTCTGTATATTTTGATAGATCATTGTGTGCTCCTTTGTGCTTTCTTAACACTGTGCTCTACACATTTTCCTTTTATCGACTGGGTCCCATCTCCAGTGTTATGCTCAGTGCTGGCTCTATGTATTAGCCACCAAGCCATTTGGCATTATATTATATTATTTATTTATTTATTTTAATTTAAAATTTGTTAGCCAGGTTAGTTCCATGAACCTAAAATGCCCATTTTCATGGATGACCCGGACATAAAACACACAAAGAACAATATAATTAAGAGTGCAACAATGACAGACACATATTAGGTACAAACACAGGACCATTTTTCCAAACATTGTTTGGACAAATCATCCTGTATTTGTACCTAATGTATTTCTGTCACTGTTGCAGCCTATTAAGCAAATTATGCTAAATTTTTATAGCCCACGATTGCCGCAAGCTCCAGGTGCGCCAAAGATATGGGACACGGGGCTTGCAGCAATCACCTAGCCAGTGATCGGGAGTTTCAACCCGTGCGCCAGGTGCCACGCGTTAGACCAACCTTTTCTGGTCTAGCATGCGGCATTTCTGGGGGCCGTTTTACAGAGCTTGTGCCAGATATGTGGCACAAGCTGCCATAAAACGTGGAAACTGTCACGACTGCATCTGACATTTGAGAATTGGGCACAGTTGTGGCAAAGGGATTCGGCACATCACCAGAACCTAAGTGTTATGGCGCAGGGCTCGGTGCAAGCCCCACATCACATTTTGAAAATTAAGCCCATTGTTCTTGGTGTGTTTTATGTCCAGGTCATCCATGAAAATGGGCATTTAAGGCTCTGTATGAATGTATGAATTACTGTATATTCTGCTAGTTAAAGAAGACATAAAGAATTGATTTTTATCCTGTTATATGATTGCAGTGTTAATCACTGATATTATCCAGATTAAAAAAAGACCTGATTTTGTTACTTTTCATTGCTGAATTATTTTTTTTTTTCCTTTTCCTTTTGCTAATTGTAAATTTTTCCACCCAACGGTCTTTGGTAGGATACATAGAGCAGCAGTCTACCTGAAAGCTGGCATTTTCCCCTTTATACCTCATCGACTTTGTGACCTCAGTCACTGTGACATCACTAGTAACTAGCCTAGTAGAAGCTGAGTGGCACTTACAAAATCAACGCAACCCCGATTAAAAAAAAAAAAAGCCAACATCTTGTATTGCTGCTAAACGGCAACTCCCGCTACAACTGCTGAACAAACAAACAATAGCAGTGCTTAACTCACTGACCGCAAAGTACAGCACATCTCTCCTCCATTGTCATACTGCTACTCCATCCACATGTAAAATTTGCAGACACACATCGCAAGTTGGTCGGTTTTGCAGTGAATCTTTCCCGAGTGCGCCTGCCACCAGGCCGCCACAGTGTGGTCACCCGGACATTCGAAAATATATGGAACCATCCCCATTCAGCTAACAAATACTTTAAAACTATGATCAAAACTGAACTCTCTTTGTCGGCTCTGTTCCTGTGGTCTCGTCAGCTCGCTCCTACCCACTCACCGCTACCCGTCTCCAGCACCTGCCCTGCCACTCCATTCAGCCTGTTATCATAGCAACTCAGAACTATTTTGCTTGGCGCAGGAATAAAACCAAGGAAAACAATAAAAAACACAAAAACAAAAGTTTTACTTTCTTTTTTTTGTCACAAAACCTAGAGGGACATTGTAATATCACAATAATCCACGACAGGGTATGGGTGATGTGGGGGTTTACCAATGCCAGGCATAGTTTGGTCACTCGGCTAGAGGCCTTGTGACCGAACAATGACAGGCATGGGTAAACCCAGCATCACCCACAGTCTGTCGTGGATTATTGCTTAAATCTCATCTTCTGTCTGACAGCGCAGTACACTGCCCCTATGCCTTTCAGCCAGCCCTTTTCCTGCAGGTTTTTTTTATGCCCCTTTTAGTCTCACCTGGCTAGCCCTCCTTCCACCAGGACAAAGCCTTTCCTCATTCTAGGAGCTGCTGCCTTTCAGGGTGGATGAAGAGGAACCATCATCGGCAGAGTCATCATTTATTTATTTAAAAGTTTAACCAGGAAGTACATACTGAGCTGAAAACAGCTTGTTTCCAGATGTGTTCTGGGGGAGAAGGGAGTAGGAGATAGCTAATAATAAAAAAATAACAAGGTAAAATACAATAATATAGTTTTATAAGCAGAATCATAAATATTATAGGCAGAATAGTAAATGAAGGCATCTAGAAAATAACACACACTCTAATATATACAGAAAGGGAAAATAGCAGAACAGTAAGAAGAAGGCAAGGCTAGAGAATAGAGAAAAAGAGGAAGGGTCACAAGCAGTTGCAGGTAGGATGACAAGGGTGACAAAGAAGAGACTTTAATGAGGAAGGAGAAGAGGTAGAATGAAAAGGAAGGGGAAGGGAGGACCAAGGTTTTGGAAAGCAGTAAGAAAAAAACAGACTGGCCAACAACAGATTTTCAAGAAGGAAAAGAGAGAGAATGGGAAGTATTGTTGTGGAGAGGGTAGGAGGAAGAGGGGAAAGAAGTGATTTGAGATAAGAGGGAAGAGTGCCAAACTAGAATTTGTATAAAAAAGAGATATGATGGGAAAGGCACCTAGCATCAAGAGAAGGGAAGGAAAGAGCTGTGTTGTAAAGAGGGCACTGGTGAGTACAAGAGGGGCAATCCAAAGCAAAGCAGCAGAAAGAATTAAAAAGGGGGTCCAGTCTGGCAAGGGAGGATTTAAGGGCACTACTGTAGACTAAATCACTGTAGTCAAAAATTGGAAGGATCATGGCATCATGGCCTGCACCCATCATCACTCAGAGCGCATTGGGTCCATTGCACCTTTACGCACCTTGCATTTACCTGTAGAGGGGCAACATCTCCAAGGAGGCTACATCTTACTGTAAAGGACAGTTGTGAGTACTAGATCACCACCCAAATACATATTGTAAATGGTTAGCCAGGTACACTTAGTTAAACCCTGGGCTTCCCGCACAACCCTAAAGCAAGGCCCATATACCGACTGTGACAGCCAGGAACAAATACTTGTAAACAGTCAGCTGTTTTTGTGTCAAGCTTTATTTTACAATCCTCAGTCATCAAACTTTTATCGGTACTGCACTGGGGTCCAGCTTCCATAGGCCTACAACATCCAGACTGTGTGTACACCCAGACTGTTTGGGAACTCCAAGAGGGACTGCAGATTTAACTGGTACACCAGTAAAAGGAGTGTTGGATATTGCATACTGTGATTTTGCTTGCTGGGAGTTGGGATTCAAATGAGGGACTTCCAGAAATCGTTGCTGTTGCATTTTACCCCTGCTTCCACCATTCCAAATCCTGTTTCAAGCCGTCCAATTTAACTGTAATTGTGCAGTACTTTGCCTTTGTGTTACTGCTATTCATTGCATGAAACACAGAAACATAGATTTTGACGGCAAATAAGAACTGCTTGTCCCACCCAGTCTGCCCATTTTTCCCTACCTACATTATTACTACAGACCGTACCTGATGTACTGCTCTTTCTCCCCCCTTCCTTTCCACTATGACTCTTTTGTGCCTATCCCATGTATTCTTGAACCCCACCATTGTTTTTGCCCCCACCACTTTTGCTGGAAGGCTATTCCAGGAATCCACCACTTTCTGTGAAGAAGTACTTCCTCACATCTCTCCTGAATCCACACCTTCCAGCTTCATAGCATGTCCCCTTGTTCTTGAGCACCTTTTCTTCTGAAAAATATTTCCCTCCTGTATCTTATTTACCCCCGGGAGGTATTTAAAGTTCTCTATCATATCCCCCTCTCTCCCTCCTCTCTTCCAGGGTGTACATATTGAGGTTCTTAAGTCTTTTCTCATAGCGTTTTTGATGCAGACCCTGCACCATTTTAGTTGCTCTCCTCTAGACTGCCTCTGCCTTCTGGAGATGTGGTCTCAGAACCAGACACAGTGCTCTAGGTGGGGTCTTATCAGTGATCTATATAGAGGCAACACCATCTTCCTTTTTCTGCTAGTGATACCCATCCCTATGCACCCCAGCATCCCACTAGGCCTTCTGACTGCCTTTTTGCACTGCCTGGCCACCTTTATGTCACCCAGTATGACAACCCTCAGGTGTCTTTCCTGCTTGATGGCTGTCAATACCACTCCACCCATTGTATACTCTGCCCCTGAGTTTCTGTGCCCTACGTGCATGATTTTGCACTTTTTCACACTGACAGCCAGCTGCCATACCCTTGACCACTCCTCAAGTTTTCTCGCCTTTGCTCTCCCTTTCCACCACTCCCACACCCAGAGCGTCCACCCTACTGCAGATTTTGGTATCATCCTCAGAGAAGCAAACCTTGCCTTCCAGCTCCTCTGCAGTGTCACTTATAAAGGCACTAAAGAGGACCGGTCCCAGCATTGATCCCTGAGACACCCCACTGGTCACCCTCCCTTCCTCGAGTGCTTTAAGTGATAAGTGGGGGGGGGGGACTGTGTTATTGTATTCCCTCTCACTGAGGGAGGGGGTTTGTGTATATTCCTGCTGGGAAGCACCCTGACAGCATCCCATCCAAAGAACCTCCATAGGAGGAGGCACAACACCGAGGCATTGAGTCACACAAAGACCTAAAAGACTTTGCCCAGCTACCATCTCCAGGCTTAGTCTTAAACCTTACTGGTGGGGGTGATAAAAAACATTCCTTTGGAGAAAGGAGGCTAGGACCACTGTATAAAATACAGAGGTGGGTGCTTTTATCACATCCCAGTGCAAACCTACACGTGCTACGTAAGGTTACTGAACAATGGAATGCAATGCCTATTCAACTGCATCACATCAATTCTTACTCCTTATTTATGGTTAAATTGAAATCATACTTCATTTTTGAATAATTATTTAAATTTGTTGTCTAATATTTATCTGGTGTATTTTATATATATGTCTTTTTTGTCATCCTATTTTTTTTTTTTTTTAAATCTCAGGTCCCCCTTTAAAAATGGTCATTTATATCAGGGGTTCTTACCTGATCAAATTTAAATAATGCTAAATGCCACAGTAATCATTTGGAGCAGTGTGACAGGAGTCATCCTCTAGACCTCACTTCCAAACTCGAGTGCCAGAAGCAGTGACTGTCAGCTGCACCACACTATAGTGACTAGAGGTTGTCAGTGCTCCGAAGTCACCAGGGGAGAGGAGTGGACCCATATAGACAGTGCCAGAGGTAGGGAGAAAGACTTCTATGGGGAAAAAAATTAAAGTACTAGACTGTGATTGGGTGTGGGGGAGAGAGACCCCCAACTTGCCTGCAATGCTACGCAGCTCCCATGGGCGGGCTTGAGTCCCACATGTCTAGCAGAATACAGCAGGTAGCACTTGGCTCCTTTACATCAAGCAGTGCTGCACTCCATTTGCCGTGAACATGTTGCCATTGGGGGAGATTATCAGATGCTACGGCTTGGCATTTCATTGCTGAGCTGATGACACCCAGTTGTATGTGTCTTGTGCCCCTTATGACAGTATAGTCATTTTGGAATTGAGCGTGCCTTAGAGAAATCCAAGATTGGATGGTGGCCAACTAACTTAGGCTTAATCCATCGAAGATGGACATGTTTCTGGTGGAACCAGGTCGGTCAGGTTCAGTGGCAAAAAGTGGAAGCACCACCCTTCCTTTGTTGGATGACATGGCCCTTCAGACTGCAGACAGGGTGAAGAATCTGGTGGTCACTGCGGACTCCAAGCTGACTCTGGAGTTCCAGGTGTCGGCTGTTGTCTGCAGTGGCTTTTACTACCTTCGCAGCATCACCCGGATCAAGCCCTGTCTTGAACTGACTGATCTGGCAACACTAGTGTACATCTTAGTCACATCTATGTTGGATTACTGTAAGGCTCTTTACCTCAGGTTAATGCACAAGGCTGACGCATCACTTGCAGCTTGTCAGAATGTGGCAGCACAGCTGGTTGCTGGGACCTCCCGGTTTGAGCACTTCACGCCAGTTCTCCACACTCTCCACTGGCTGCCAGTTCAATGGTGCATTAGCTTCAAGGTGTGATTGTTGACATACAAGGCCCTGCATGGTCTGGGTCCAGGCTACCTGTAAGACCTCCTGGTTCCATACACTGCTGGTCACGCCCCCCGCTCAGCTGAGGCAGATCTCCTGTCCATTCCTCAATCTCGACTAAAATCTTTGGGTGATAGGGCATTCGGTGTTGCAGCTCCAATCATTTGGAACGCCCTTCCCCAGCAAGTGAGAGTTGCTCCTTCACTGGTTGCTTTTAAAAGATCCTAATAACATGTTTCTTGACCTTAAGCTTTGGCCTGGATTCCTGACTTGAACTGATTTATAGTTTTCATATTGAATTGTCATTTTATTTATTTGCCTTATTTATTGTTAGGCACCCCAGAGCCTCTGGGATTGGGCACCATAAAAATGAAACTGCCTTGCTCGCCTTGTCCAATAGGGTTTGCAGTGCTATGCTCCCCATATGGCAGCTGAGACACTGCTACGATGCAGCATTATTGCAACGCAGCTTAAAACTGGTCCAGAAAGGCTGACATTGCCACTTTAAGTGCACTGGAATGTGACAGACTAGTATTCTCTTTAGTAGGACTCCTTAATTGGCTCAATAAACAATTAAACTGTCTGATAGCAGAACTGGATAAAAGGTCCTTCATCCACCTCATAAATGGCTGCTAAGACACAGCAGGGCAGAGTGAACATTGGTATTAAAAAGTTTTATAAGGTATACATTTCAGTTTATTAAGACATCTGATCCTGTCAATCACAGTTTGCTGCTGTATTGCTTGTATAACTGTCATACTTATCATGTCGATCGTAAGCTGTTGTGCTTGGAAATCATTGCTTGTTAGCTGCAGTGTGCATATGTGTGTGTGTGTGTGTGTGTTCTGTGTTGTTTGGCATATAATATGCAGCCACTGGGAAAGACCATTCAAAAGTATAATGTGGTTTTCATTGCTAAGCTGATGCCACTCCGTTGTATCTTTCCTTTCCATTTAACCCTATGAAGACCATGCAGTACAGTATTGTATTTCATACACTGCAGTAAAATACAATACAACTTTGTTGCGTATTACATCCGTCCTCTCTAATTGGGCAGATGCATGCCCAGCCTTTGCTGGGAATTAAAACTGGGACCCACTGAAACAGACACAGCCACCCATGGTGTGGCTGGGCTGGAGAGGGACAGAACAAAAGCTACATGAAATACCTCTGCTCAAGGAGCTTAGGAGTGGGTCCAAAGATGGTAAACTGGATAAGAAATTGGTTAGGGGATAGGAGACAGAGGGTAGTGGTAAATGGAGTTCACTCCGAGGAGAGAAGGGTGACCAGTGGGATGCCTCAGGGATCAGTACTGGGACCGGTTCTCCTTAATGTATTTATAAGTGTCACTACAGAGGAGCTAGAGGAAGGTCTGTCAGATGATACCAAAATCTACAATAGGTGGACACTACGGGGGTGGGGGTGGGGCTGGAAAGCATGAGCAGAGACTTCAAAAACTCGAGGAGTAGTCAAGGGTATGGCAACTGCATTTCAATGTGAAAAATGCAAAATAATGCACTTGAGGGTACAGGAACAATAGCTGAATACAAAATAGGAGTGAGCCGCCCACTGAGGGCTGAGGGCTGGATGGATGCCTACCTTGGCCTGCTGACCCCGGTTTGGGAACGACCTGGGTTGTTGGGGAGCCGGCTCAGGGGAGGGTCAGAGCAGGACTGAGCTGCTATGCAGCTGTCCCCTCCGGGTGGCAGTCTGCTCCTCCATAATTCCACTCCCACCGGGTGGAGGTCTGGTGGGAGCACAGGCGAGGGGAGCGGCGACGAAAGTCTGGGGTGGGGATGAAGGGGGCCCCAGATCCTGGTGTGCATGCGTGCCTCCACGTGCATGCACGCATGTGTACACCGTGGTCTGGGGGGGTGTTAAACTACAAAAAATAATAAATAGAATACGGAGAGAAAAAAAATAGGAGAAGTGATATTGACAACAACCAAGCAGGACAAAGACCTACGTTAATCTCAAATGACCTACAGGTAGCCAGGCAGTGTGACAAGGCAAAGGCAACTGGGAAGGCTAGTGGGATGCTGGGTTGCATAGGGACAGGGATCACCAGCAGAAGGATGGCGGTGACATTGCCTCTGTATAGGTCGCTGGTGAGACCTCATCTGGAATACTGTGTACAGTTTTGGAGACCACATCTATGAAAGGACATAGACAGAGTGGAGGCACTCCAGAGGAGGCTAACTAAAATGGTGCAGGGTCTGCATCAAAAGCCTTCTCAGGAGAGACTGAGGGAACTCAATATGTACACCCTGGAAGACAGGTGGGAGAGGGAGATATGAAATAGACCTATAAATACCTAAATGGGGTAAATAAGCTACAGGAGGGGAGTATTTTTCAGAAAAAAAATGTGCTTAAGAACAAGGGGACATGCTATGAAGCTGTAGAGGAATAAATTCAGTAGAGATGTGAGAAAGTACTTCTACACAAAAAGTATGGTGGATTCCTAGTACAGCTTTCCAGCTGAGGTAGTTGAGGTGAAAACAGTGGAAGGGTTCAAGAAAGCCTGGGATAGGCATAAGAGAATCTTAGGGGAAAGGAATGACAGAGGGGAGAAAGAGCTGAAGATCAAGTAGGGTCTGCGGTAATACTATAGGCATGGAAAAATGGGCAGACTGGGTGGACCAAGTGGTCCTTATCTGTTGACAAATGTTATGTTTCTGTAGGTGTGTTCACACAACCTATCCCATTTGCGGTTGCACTGTAGTGCAGTCTGCTCTGTTCAAGCCGCAGCACTGTGGCTCCCATTCACACAGCAGCTTCCCACATCAGTGTAACTGACCTTCCAGTGTTTTGGCCGAGCTTCCGTGGAGCGGGGGCGGGGGACAACGTGCTCAACATGGATCAATTGTCCACCAAAGCTTATCAGGACTTGTAGAAATGTTCATGTAGGTTGCATCAAGTGTAAGTTGAAGGAGAGATTGGGCAAACATGTTCGGGCAGTCATGAATGGGGACTCAGAATATGCTCTGGCTGTACATTTACAACAAGTAGCCAATAGGCAGGACCACACACTCAGGTTTACTGGTTTAGAACAAGTGTGTTTAAATGCCAGAGGTGGTGATAGAAATCTGGCCTTCAGTAAAAGAGAGGCATACTGGATCTACAGATTAGGAGCATCAATAGGCCCTTTGGGCCTGAAAGACAAAATAGAACTTATCCCATTTCTGCAATAAAGCACAGAGTTAAAACTGTCTATGATAATGAATGGATGTACAGAGTGAAAACTAATCAGGTCTCTTAACAAATAGATGCTACTGCGAGCTGTAGAAAACCTTTTTAACACTCTGTGTGTTAGAAAGTTAACCTTTTTATCTCTTTTTGTCTTCTTTTCTTCCTCCTATAGGTTCTCCTGCTCAGTCCACAAGCTTTTCTACTTGGAAGAACTAGAAGGAGGTAGCAGAAGCGAGGGGCTAAGTGCAGCCCTTTTTCTGCAACATATCTCCTGTGTGGTTATTCTGATGCAAAGGCGCCGTCCTGCTCCCAGCCCCCAACCTCCCCCATCCTGTTATTCCTTCTTTCTTGAGTTCTGGCTATATGATGGAGCTTGCCAAACATAAAAAATTCAATGAACTGTAGCATCTTTCAAAGGGCATTGAAAACAAAAAATATAAAGTTAATCTTTCTGTGTATAGGAGTTTGTATACTTTGACTATGAATTTAAGTCCTTGAATTTGCTAGAAATACTGTTTGGATGTGAATATAACAGTCTTAAAACTAGATTTTGTGTTTTCTACTGGGTTAAATACCCATTTCATGTGTTTGTATATAGGAGTCACAGAGCACATATAAAATGTGTGTCTTTTGAAGGTATATGTCTTTAAAAAGACCTTAGTTTAGTCACATGATTGATTTTTCACCATATAAGCGTTCCTCCAGTAGGGGGTAGCAACTTTGACAAAGCCTCATAGGTGGTGAAACGCCAGTTTGTCTTTTCGCATTTGGATTTGCTGTGGAGCTTGGAAAATAAACATTTCTACAAGTCCTGATAAGCTTTGGTGGACAATCGATTCATTTCTGGTGAGAGTGTGTGTTATATGACTGAGTTTTACACTGTGGACTTTATGTGTCACTTGGAACCTGGTCCCTAAGAGTGGCTCTGTTTCAGGAAGTGCTCAGTGTGGAGTGATTATATTTTTTTTTCCAAAATTATAACAGCAGCCCAGACTGCTACTCCCGATGCCAAAAATGGTGTATTTTTTTGAACATGCATTCATCAGCCTAGAAGTCACCATGGTGTAGAGATGTGACACAGTGCTATGTGTGGGGTAAGCAAGTAAGTAGTTTATTTAAAAATGACAGAAGCAGGGGAACTGGGCAGGCTGGGTAAGTTCAGCTGATTCAGAGGGCTGCATAGCTGCAGGCAGAGAAACATGTTTACACGCTTGCTAAAAACGTCTACACCGCTGCACAGACCCACCAAAACAGGGATCGTGGTTCACCGCAGCAGAGCGACTTATAACACTCTGCTAGTCATTTATACAACCTGATCGGCACCAGTGCGACACATATGCACTGCTCGCAATGATGCAGATAAGGTCGTGTAAATAAGCCCTATGCTTCTAAGGTCTGCCAGTATAAACAAAAAGCTCCAATTCAGCCTTATACTTTCTTACAGTTTATTAAGACAAATTATACAATAGCAAGAAAATTTCCTGGTCTCTGATTGGTCAATCTTGGGCTGGACCCGTGCTGTTATCCCAGTACAACATCACGGCTCTAGTCTCAGCCTCACTGTGAACCTGGAGATGAGCTATATGATGAGCTAGATCACCTCTTGTTTTGCATCTCCTCTTAAGAAACAAAAATATTTTTCCACACTAAAAAACATTCTTTAAAATTATTTTTTTATTTTATATATAACAACTAGGCATTGTATAATAGCAATAATACCCTCCAGGGTGTGTGTTGTTTGGGATAACGTCACGCCTCAGTTGTTGGACGCATTCGGCCTGTGGCCTCGTGCTCAACCACCTTGAGGCGCGTGACGTTATCCCAGCACGCACACACCCTGTTGCTATTATTACAATCGCCATAATGCGGTAATAAATGCATAGACAAGTGTTTTTCACAAGAATCTCTTTGAAAAAGAGCTTGTCTGCGGGTAAAAAGACAGGGCTCTAATCGAGTTGTTTGCTCCAGCTGCTGCCATTTGTACGTTACTTTTTTTTTTTAAATATAGTTTTTATTAGGTTTATACAAATGAAACACATATTTCATATTTTAAATGAAAAAGTGCATAAGCACCGCAACATTACATCTATGGTCACAAGACTTTTACATATTAATCATGTCCATTCTCTAGTTTCTCAGTATAAAATTCTTTAGACATCTTCACAGGTCGTTGGATGGTGAAAGAACAGAGTATCATAGTAAGTAATATAACAACAAAAACTCCACCCCACCCCCCAGTGAGCAGCGCGACCCGTCCACCTCTGTAACCATGATCCTAGGATACAAAAGATGTATCAATCTGCATCATATATGTTACCTATCGTTGCCATTTGTCATTAAATTTTGCAGTTTTGTCATGCAAGATTGCTATAAATTTTTCCATTTGATAAATGGTCAGCACAATTCTAGTGAAGGAATTATTCTAGTCATCCAACATCTGGTGATGGCCTTTTTGGCCGCCAGCAAGTAGACTGGCAACAGAATGCATCCCCAAAGTGGGCTGTGAGGTGGCATGACAGACAAGAGTACCATTTCTGCTGTTCATTCAATTCCCTCCCCTAAGCAGTCCTGTAATGTAAGTTGTATTATGCACCAAAATGGAGTTAACAGGGGACATTCCCAAACAATATATGACCTAAATCAGGTATTCTACAATTGCAGCCACGACAGCACTGTCCATAGTTCTGTGGTAAATATTTAACCAGAGCTGCTGGTGCACGGAAGAATCTATAATAGCACTTCCAAGCATGTTCTCTCCATATGTGGGAATGATTTTGACCGCTGATAAGGCACTGGCCTGCCAGGCCTCAGGCATAACTGATACTTGCAGATCAGTATTATCCCCCAGCATCTGTCTTAGGATTTTATAAATATGCCCTATCACATGTCCCCCTAAATTACCATCAAGAGTCTCTGATAAGAAGCTCATTAAAGGCAGTCTAGGGTTAGGCAGCTGAGTTCTGGTTATGGTCTGGTTTTGTATATAAATCCTTAATTGCAAGAAATGAAAATGGTCCCCGGAAGGGAGCCCATATACTGTCTGTAATTCTTCAAGGGAATCTCATTTAATATTTGGTATATATAGTAAATCCTTAGCTGTCTCCATTTAGTGAAGGCTAGGTCAAGAGATGGTAGAATAACATTTTCATTTTTTGATATTAATCGTAGATAGAAGAAAGTTTCTGCAAATTTTGGGTGATATTTAACTGAATTCCAAACATGTAGAAGTTCACCCGTCAATTTCATGACTTATCGGAGAGGAATAGATTTACTCCTGGAAAGTTATGCTTTTTGTTGTTATATGGTGATTTATTTATTTATTTATTGAGCAATCGGAATTACAAACCTTTGAATCAGAGACTCCTTTGCAAAGGCTCCAAATCATGGAATTACAAAACAAGAGAAATGGACAAAACAGTGAAAGGTATTACAAATGAATGCAGAGGGTAAAACAACCTGTAGTCAAGTATGGTACAAAGGTAACCAGCAATACATTGAAAGGTATTTCGTCCGAATGCGGAGGGTAAAACAACCCAGAGTCAAGCATGGCACAAACGTTTCAACTGTACAAAAGTATAAGGCTAAAATCAGACCTGAGACCCTTAATCCCAAAAAGCTGCAATTCTATCCATTCTGCTAAAGTGAAAATCCCCTAGTTTGGAGGTTAGAGCTCCTTTGACTTTCATACTTGCTATTCTGTGGACAATCTCTAGAGAGGTTTCTAGCTGTTCCATTTATTCAGTGCTGCTTTTTGACTTTATTATTTCTAGCCGTTAGTACTGGACAGCACCAATTTGAACAGACTGCCTTTTTTCATATTTATAAAATGAGTGAAGAAAATTCTGTAACCTGACTGGCCGAAACATGTCACATGACCGTTGACTACTTTCTAATATCCACACATTTCCCCTGAACTACATAATTTTTAAACACGTAAAATCCCATTTTATACGTGGGATAACTCACTCCAGGGTGTGTGGTCCGAAAGGAATAATGTACTTCTCAGCTGGTTGCAGCAATCAGCTACACCTCATGCTGAATAGCCACCTGACACATGCATTATTCCCTTAAGACTGCACACTCTGTCATGTGTTAGCCTTTACACAACATCTATACCGTCTTTAATACCTGACTGGTTCTAAAATTAAGAACTAAAAAGAAACTCTTCATAAAAAAAAAAAATTCTGAAAGTCTGAAATGCACATTTGCAGTTAGCATATAGTACATATATAATTGATATGTAAATGTGTGCAAATAAACTTGGTTTGGAAAGGGGGTTGAAAATAAAAATCTTTTAAAACCAATTAGAACCCGGAAAGGTTTACCCAACCCTGTTTTTTACTATCAGAGAAAGGCTGCCAGAACGCTTCCTTTACTGTCTCGATCCTGATATTCTTGCAACTGTAATGCATACCTTTGTCGCATCAAAACAGGGTTACAGTATATGCAATGTATTCTGTTTAGGCCTTTCCCTAAAGCCTTACATGATTTGTAGAGTTTAACTGAGAAATCTAAGTCGTGTCATAGAATAAACAAGTTTATGATGCCAGGGTTTTAAATGCTGATGTAGGAGACAATTAATAAGCTATTTTAAACCTCAGCAATAACAATAAAAAAAAAGAATTAGATTGAGGCAATGTGGCTTTATGCTTTATTGCAATGGTGTGCGTATGTTGTGCGGGAAATGGAATCTGGGACTGAATTTTATGAGAATGACTGAATGGAGGTGAAACAAACTGGAGATGCTTTAGTTTCTTTCACTCAACTCGACCATATAGTTTCCGAGACAAGTATATACCATTGCTGCAGGTGCTATCCTTTGTCTGAGATGTTAAGTCACGGTCCCTTCTGTCCCTCTCTGGTGCCTGTCCAGGTGCAAGTTAAAGATCCCATAGCACTTATAAGATTAGGGGCCGAGTGTTTGAATGCCTGAGCCTTTGTCAACTCCCACTCTGTCATGTGTTGCTCACTGCTTCTTTCTTGGGCTAGGCAAACCTTTTTTGACTGTATTTAGAACCTCTTCTCAAATTAGTCATTTGCAACAGTCGCATATAAGGTGTATGCTAATTAGATGCAAATTACTAACATGTCCATAGAACCACTTGAGCTGTTGTTTTTAAAGGGAAGTATTTTTTTTTTCCCTTCACTGTTTATCCTTCCGAACAGTGGCATCCTTCTGCCCACAGCCAACATCCAGTTTGGACACCAGATCCAAACCCTTGGAAGGTCCTTCAGATACTACCCTTGGGTGATTACTAGGCACTCCTGTGGTCCTTCCCACAGAGGAACCCTGCTTCTGCCAGGATTCAGAAGACATGGGGGGTGAGTTCCACCTCGGATCAGCGTCTGGGTTGGTGAAAACGGTGGCTTAGCAGGCATCGTCCTGTGGTGCCAAGAGGAAAATGTTCTTGTTTTTCTCCTATCCACCCAGCTACCCACCATGATGATCCACACCAGCATGTAGGGGGGTGGGGGGATAGGTGACACTGCGCGGTCACCCACGATGCCTAGGCTACCCTTTAACCACAGGTAGGTATTTCCCTCCCATCAGAGATGGAACATGCTTCCTCAGCAACATGCCCTTGGCTTCTCTGGCTCTGCGTGGAGCAGTTGGGACCTCAATATGAGTCTGAGTCTCCTGCATGGGATGAGAGCGTGTTGTGCCATGCCAGGCGGGAAGTTTATTTTGGTTCTAAATGTTAGCAATAGCCGAGTTCTGGGTGATTACTTGTTTTATAACTGGTTCTGTTCATATTCCTGCTAGCTTCACCACTCATAAATTGGTCTTGTCTCCCTTCACAAGTGAGTATCGCATTATGTATCCTCTCTGACGTCTCCCCACCTGTCTGCCCCCACATCTCCCTCCCTGTCTCTTTCTCTCTCTCTCTCTCCCCCACCTCTCTCCATTCCTCTCGCTTGTGCTCTCTCTCTCTTTCTCTCTCTCTCTCTCTGTCATTCTCTCCTTCTCAACATAATTGTTTTCAATAATTTACTTTTGGGTGGCATCCCCTCCTTGCTGAAATGTAGGAGGTTCCCCTCCACAGAGTGCTCCCTGTCATTTGGAACTCTGCACAAAAGCACAAGTGGGAGTTAATTTCAGCTGAAGCCACACTCGCTCGGCTCCCTGCTGTGCAACAGCAAATAGCATTTACATGCAGGAGCTGGAGGGCATCTGCTGTGTGGGACTGAGCTGTCATTAACTGAGGCTGTGAGCCAGTGTCGTGACGCAAGGCCCTGTGCACGATGTATTGTGTGTCATGGAAAGATACGCAACATCATTCAAAGACTGGCACTGCACAACAGTGCATCATGGACTGAAGATAGCTCTAATGGATCTTTAGATAAAGGGTCTCGCAGAATGAGATGGCTTGTCTAGGTCCCTGGCCAGCACAGAAGGTTTTGGAGTACTGGACTACATGAAACTTAAAAGTCCAGACACCATTCAAATGTTACAACCATCTCCTTTGTTCTCAGCAGCTGACACACTTCCTTGCTGTACATCCAATGTACCAGACACAGATCGCTCTTACTCTGCTAAATTGTTAAACTGGGGCTGGCAGTATAGCCTAGGGCTTAGAGTAACAAGCAGTGAATCAGTCAGGTACATCCAGCAGACCTGGGTTTGATTCCCACTACCTCCTCTTGCATACTGTGCGTCTCTGAGCCAGTCGCTTAACCTTACCAGTGCTCTTGTGCCACCCTGAAAACAAGCACTTGTGACTAGTGGGCCTTACCTTGTTACCCAAGAATTTAAAAAGAAAATGTAACTTTCAGCATGAGGAGTGGGAGTATAATAATTTGCAACAGTGGGGTTGAGGTGTTTTTCCCAGAAGTGTGCTGGGGGAGAGTGTGTGTAAATTTTTGGATGAAGCATGAGATGTACTTTTTTTTAACAGCTTATTTACCCAGGATAGCCCACTTGAGACACAACAGCTTATTTAGTTTGACAGTAGGTCTCGGGATAAGATAGGGTATAACAGGCACAGCAGACTGGATGGGCTGATGGTCTTTTTCTGCTGACATTGTCTATGTTTCTGTATTTACAGAGGGGGGCCGTCTTCTAGTTTTATAGCTGGGGAAGGGGAACTGAAGTACAGAGACGTAAAAGTACATGCTCAAGGTCAAATAGAGACCCAGTACTTATGGTGGGATTTGAACCTGGGATCCTGTGTCTCACAGCTCATATCCCTCACTGCCACAGCCTTTCCATAAAAAAAAAAGAACCAGTTTGTCCCTATCCTTTAGGCTTCCTGGCAGGGCATTCCCGTGTTTCCCAGCACAGTTCTTGCTGAGTTTTGCATCAGATTGTGCATATCTGATCTGTGCTTCCCACTGCTGATGTTCCCTCCCATGGGAATTCCATCAGGCACCCTCGCTGGAGGAAAGTAAATAAAAAAAGTATTTTTATTCTAGAAATCATTAATATGATTCTGCCAGAAGATCGTTTCAGGCAGCAGTTCATGAGAGACAGGCGTGAATTAAAAAACTGGTAAGCATAACTAGTGGATGCCAAAAATAATTTGCCATTTGGCTAACCCCCTATTTTTT
Source organism: Neoceratodus forsteri (assembly GCA_016271365.2). NCBI lineage: Eukaryota > Metazoa > Chordata > Ceratodontiformes > Ceratodontidae > Neoceratodus > Neoceratodus forsteri. The sequence continues at coordinate 156,740,817 of JADMNL010000031.1, read as the reverse complement.
TTTAGCCACCACTTCTTTTGTTTTAGTCATTTATTCAAATGGACACCTACTACCATGGCTGGCGGACAGGGTGTGCCCAGTTTCTGAGATTCTGATTTGGATCAGAACGTGAGACCCCCTAGGATAAGTCCAATGCACACCGCACCCTCTAGTACTCCGTTTTCTGACAAAAAAGCAATTTATTTGTATATAGCATTGCGTAAAAACTGTATCCAAAGAAACTTTAGAGGGGAGAGAGAATGTTGCTACCATTTCATTGCACACAGAGATTCAAACAGCACAGAAACAGATTAGAAGGATTACACAGAGTTTATGCAAAGGGAGTCAAAGAGACTTGGGTCACACAGTGGCCCGGGTCAAAACTCACCATCAGCCCTGGTCTACCCTTGAAGTTGTTGGCCAGTGCAAGTCCCATGATCTCACATGGGCACATTACAAATTAGCTCACTCCCTTCCTGACCTCCCCTTATACAGGACCATCAGGAACTCCTGTACAAAGGCTGTCCAGGCCGCAAAATCACAGAAACATAGACCATGATGGCAGAAAAAGGCCAGCGGTCCATCCCGTCTGCCCATATTCCCCATGATCCCTGGAACCTATTGTTCCTCAAGGGTACTAACCCTTCCTGTCCTATCCCCATTCGCCTCCCTGGTCTTGTCGCCCCAGGTGACCACTATTCCCTTCATTCTATCCCATGTCTGCCTGAATCTCCTGACTGAGTTTGCACCCACCACCTCGGCTGATAGACTGTTCCAGGTTCTATGTGATATGGGCGACCACAGACGGGCGACCCACAGAAGAGCGACAACAGGCGGTAAAAACAATTTGCCACCCTGACAACCTCGGCGCCGCGAGGAAAAACAGTGCACAGGGCCTGAAAATACTTTGCTTTCTGTGGAACCCACCTCCCACGCCCCCACTTAAGGATTTCAACTCCAGTGGGTGCGGTCGGGGTGCGAAGATAAAAATAAGGTTTGGGTCCAGACGCAAGAAAAGCACAGTAGTGCCTGGACCCAGACCTGAACCCGGAACCCCAGCACCGCAAGTGGAGGCCAACCCCCGATGCCATGGCGCAGATCAGCAGCCGACCGCAGCACCAACCCCTACATCCCCTCCGCCCCCTCCCAGGCCATGCTCGCACCCCCCCGAGCGTGTACACGTAGCGACATCCTGTCGCTAGGGTCACCCACCCCACCACATCCGGTCGCCCTTCCTGCCCCCTCACCTTTCGGGCTTTTGCCCATATCGCGTCGCCGTTTCAGATGGCGCCATGATTCAGGAGCCCACCTCACATGCTACCACTGTTCCAAGGTTCCACCACCCTTTCCGTAAAGAAGTACAACCTGGGTACTGACTACCACCTGGGGGGGGGGCTAGCAATCACCCGACAGGAGCGAGATCTGGGAGTTATCATTTCAGACGATTTAAAAGTGGGCAACCAATCTGAAAAAGCAGCAATAAGGGCCATCAAAATGCTAGGATGCATAGGTAGAGACATCTCAAGTAGAAGAAGGGAGGTGATCCTGCCACTGTATGGGTCCCTGGTAAGACCCCACCTTGAGTACTGCATCCAGTTCTGGAGGCCTTACCTCAGGAAGGACATATACAGACTGGAGACAGTGAAGAGGAGGGCAACTAAAATGATTCACGGTCTCCATGAGTTGTCTTATGAACACAGATTAAGGGAGCTCAATATGTACTCCCTGGAGCAGCGTAGATATAGGGGGGACAGGATTGAGACATTCAAGTACCTAAAGGGTATAAACAGAGTCCCCACCCAGGAGCTCTTTCATTAACAACTCCACAAGAACAAGAGGCCACAACATGAAACTGGGGGTTGTTGGCTGCAAAGAAGTCACTTACAAGAAAATGGATGACTCAAGACATTCCTACTATACAAGACTGGAAACAAATAATGATATCAATATATCAGATGGAAAATATTACTGCTAAAATTAATAACCAATCACAGAAGTTTACTCAACTCTGGCAGGGATGGGCCATTCGCCAAGCAGAAGTGGATCCAGAGTTTTGCCTACAATGGAATGTGGGGGATGAAGGGGGAAGGAAACAAGAACTAGAAATGAATAACTGTAAACTGTATAAAGAAATACAGGATTTGGATAGGAAAGGATTATAATTAACATAATGATCTCTATTTCATGCTAGCCAAATGATCCCTAAAGAAAAGAAATATTTAAAGTACATATCAGAATGACAATGAATGTAATAATGTCTCCTATTATAAAAGAAAATTCTAATAAAAATATATTTAAAAAAAAGAAACTGGGGGGTAGATTCAGAGGCAACATGCATAAGTTTTTCTTCACAGAAAGAGTGGTTGATCCTTGGAATGGCCTACCTGATGAAGTAATTGAATCTAAAACAGAGTGGGGATTTAAATCCGCTTGGGACAGGCAGAAGGGGAATAGTGACAAAAGTATCTAAGTAGGAGCGTAGGATCTGGGCAGACTAGATGGACATTTGGTCCCCATCTGCTGTCACTTTCTAAGTTTCTATGAAGTACTTCCTCACGTCCCTTCTGAACCTCTCTCCTGTTAATTTTCACTCATGACCACGTGATCTTGAGTTGGTATTTAGGGTAAATAATTCCCCATAGTTTACCTTGTTAATTCCTTTAAGGAACCTGAAGGTCTTTATCATATCTCCCTCCCTTCTGGTTTCCAGAGACTACATATTTAGGTCCACTTCAGTGTCTGTCATCAGCGCATGGAGCTTGCTGTGTTTGCTGCCTAGGCTCCTGGCATTAAGGCATACGCCCCTCCATTTGACCCCTGCTCTAACTCTGCCACTGTCCTTTTGCTTTTCACATTTTCTTCCCACCTTGTTTGTGCTTATACCTTTTACTTTCCTCCTCACTAGTATTCCTCCCCTTGGTCTTGTAAAACCTACTGCATTCCCTGTACCCTCTTTGCAGTTACTGTCCCCTGGATGTGGGGGAGTTCTATCTAGGATCCCATTCTGCTCACCATCCACCATGGATCCCCTAGACCCAGACTCCCCTGCAGTCAGTTTAAACATCTGATGTAGATGTCAAACCTCTGCTCCAGTGCACTAGATCCCTCCCTCTCTTATCAGGTGAAGTCCATCACCCTTGAAGACTCTCCTGTCCCAGAAATGCCCCAATCCCTGACAAAGTGGTACCTTGGTCCCAACACCACCCCTTAAGCCAACTGTTAAACTCCTGTATTTCATTACTCCTAATTCTGTCCTGCCTCCCCTCCATGCATTACACAGGAAAGATCTCGAAAAAGGCCAGAGGCTGAGTGTGCCGTCGATCTGTGCCCCAGTCTCTGGAAGTTCCGCTTCACTGTCTCTACTGACTGGTTGGCAAGATCATTGGTACCCAGGTGTACCAGCACCACCAGCTTCCCTCCTCCCTCTCCGCCGTCCTCTGTATTCTGTCTAAATCCCGGCTGACTGACGCTCCAGGTGGGCATCAGACCAACTTCCTCCCACCTGACCCCTCCCTTATTACCCTATCTATCCCACTGATCATTGAATCGCCGACCACTAGGACCTTTCTGTTAGACTTGTTCCCCTTGGGTGCCAACGTGATATCCTGCCCTTTCCCCTCGACTGACCTGGAGTCCCCCGGTGGAGTCAGGAGCCTGAACCTCCTTCTCCAGGGGTGCAAAGTGATTTGCCATCTGGATGATACTGGGCCAAAGAACATCCTTATGGCTACCCCTCTCCCCCACACCCTGCTACCCTCCACCCTTCTGGACCATTGGGTCTCTGGGGGAGTGGGGGGAGCTCCTGCTGAGCTGAGTGCACAGCTGAGATGTCTCTATCTTTGCTGCTACTAGCTGAGCATGGAGCTCTGATATGGTCCTACAGAAGGGGCAGTACCCCCCCTCCTACAGAGCACATCCCTGGAGAAGAGTGCCCCACAGTCCCCACAACGGAGTGCCTCACCCCTGAACACCACATCCTATAAGGAACTGTATTGGTGAGAGAACCTTACTTAATATCACTTAATTTAGATTCTTCTCCTCACCCAGATGGGGTGAATTTACTATCAACTAGCTGTTACAGGTTTACCGTATGAGATAGGGCAACAGTGTAAGATTCAAGTATCATAAATACGACCCTGTTGTTGTCAGGTAATCAGGCTACACCACAGATATAGATGTGAGAGAAACCAACCTTGAGAACTTAGAGAGTACCAACTGGTGGAATTAATTCTTCACCACTAGAAACAAAATATATGGAGTATTTCCTTTATCTCCCTTACTCCTTTGACCTTACATAAATATAATATATAAAAAACATGAATATCTATTTCACTTGTATCATATCGGGGGAGGGGGCCCCTGAAACCTATGGAGCTAGCTGTGCAACTGCGCAGACGTTGATAGACCAGGAGGTCTGTTTCTGATGGCTCATTCGTATGTATGTTCGTATATCTTATTATCCAAATCAACATTTACTTTTTAAGACTTACAAAACACTGCTATTCTAAAACTGTATTCCTGGTATTGTGGATCACAATATTTCAAGGCCAACCTTCAAAACATCCTAAACTCCTCTTCAAATTTCTGGAAGGTAAGTCACTCCCTCATCTACCTTCCCACCCAGTCCACCCCTCTGGTCTTTCTGGTAAATGGTCCACCAGTGTCATATCCCTCTTCTGTTGCTGCTCACTTCAGAGAGTTCTTTATGACTTGTGCTCAACCTTACACTCACCCTCCAGTCTCCTCCACTCCACCTCACATTCCCTCTCCTCTCCTCTCCCCTCCAAGGGTTTCCTCTTTCCCCTCTCTTACTACCCAGGAAACCCTGACTGCCCTTTACTCCCTATACCTGCACAAATCTAGCCCTGATGGGCTGGATCCTTAGTTACTCCATATCTCTGTTCCTGCCATAGCATCTCCTCTGACTCATCTTTTCAATCCCTCCTTCTGGAAGTTGGCTAAAGTTCTTTCTCTCCACAAAGAGGGGGGGCCCTTCCTCCCCGAGTAACTTCTGATCAGTCTGCCTCCTCCCTTCCCTCGCTAAGCTGCTAGAGAAGCTTGTCTATACCAGACTGTCTGATTTCCTATCCTTGACAGAGTTCTTCTCCCCATTCCAGCCTGGCTTCTGGAAGCATCTCTCCACCGTCTCCTCCCTGTTCCATGTTACTAATTCTGTCTTCTCATGGAAGGACTGGAGCATATCACTGCTGCCATTTTTCATGGATCTGGCCAAGGCCTTTGATTCAGTGTCCCACCCACTCCTCCTGGATAAGTTGAGTTCCGATGGCCTCTCAGCTCCTGCTGTTGACTGGTTCTGTTCTTAAGTCTTGGGCCATCTGCAGTCAATACAAGTTGGTATCGCTCTGGCACCTTCACTTCCCATCCAGGCAGAGGTCCCACAGTGCTCCATCCTGGGGCCCATCCTGTTCTCCATCTTCCTTAATGATCTCTTCTGATGGACTCAGTGCAAAAATTGTGGTATAAAGAGGCAATACCTGTAGCTTCACCACTCATGAGGTCAGAAAATAAAGTGGAGCGCATGAAGATATTTCTACTATCTCACTCTCACCCATGTTATATACATATATTACAAAAAAACTTTGTTAATGCATCAGTTAGAGTTAAAGTGACAAAAGTGGGGAAATGAGATGTTAGGGATGAGCTCCTAACCCCCCCACCACCACACCCCACCCCATCCTCCACAGACTGACAGATGCCGGGGTGTGCCATGGGGTTGTCAGGGCCAACTCTCACTCCATTTCATGTATAAACAGGTTGACATGCTACAGTAAAATAAAATGGGTGACAGTTAGGCCTTATGACCCCATGGCACACCCCGGTGTATGTCGAGATCTGGATGCCAAAAGTCACTATGAGTGCCACAGTGTTACCCTATGGGAAAAATCTCAACTTCGTGATGACATATCTATGGAACCAATTAACTTTTTAACACCTAAATAGAATAATTCACATTTCTGGGGTATCCCCTTTTTACCCTGCTAATTTCAAGTCAAAAGACCAACCTAGTTATTTACATTGCAGTGGCAAAGTTTTTAAAATCCTAGTACGAGAGGTGTCAAAATCCCCATTTGCAAGGTCAGTCCCCGTTCGAAAGCTGTCACAATCCCTGTTCGTAAGTAATCCTTGATTGTCAGATTTTGGCTATCTGGTCCCTAAGTCGCAAATGGGGATTTTGTCACCTCGTGAAAGGTGATTGGCTCGCGAACGGGGATTCTGACAGCTCGCAAACAGGGATTTTGACAGCTCGCGAAAGGGGATTAAAAAAAAATTCCCTTTCGTGAGCTGACAAAATCCCCTTTCGCTTGTCAATCCCCTTTCACAAGGTGTCAAAATCCCCTTTTGTGAGCTAATCCTCGTCCACGAGAAGTGCCATCTGGTCGTAAATGACGATCAAGGATTTTGTCAGCTCGCGAAAGGGGATCGGCTCACGAACAGGGATTCTGACAGCTCGCAAACAGAGATTTTGACAGCTTGCAAAAGGGGATTCAAAAAAAAAATCCCCTTTCACGAGCTGACAAAACCCCCTTTCTCGAGTTGATCCCCTTTCGCAAGGTGTCAAAATCTCCTTTCGCAAGCCAATCCTCATTCACAAGAAGGGCCAACTGTTCGAAAAATGACAATCAAGGATTTTGTCAGCTCGCAAATGGGGATTTTGTCAGCTTGCAAAAAGGGATTCAAAAACCCATTTCCCTTTTGCGTGCTGACAAAATCTCCGTTCACGAGCCGATCCTTGTTCACATGATAGTGCCATGTGGTCCCTAAATCACGTTCAAAGATTTTGCTACCTCACAAAAGGAGATCGGCTCACGAACAGGGATTTTGTCACCTCGTGAACGAGGATTGGAAGTGAGTCACGAACAAAGAATTTTAAAATCTAAAACGGACATTTTTGGCCAAAACGAAGGAAACCAAAGGCATGGGTTTGTAGAGGGCATCAACCTGAACAAAACCCATGCCTCATTTGTAAAAGAAGGCAGCCATGGGGCAAACTACAATGTTTTGTTTGGGGGAAAAAATGAAGATAAGATGGCGGCTCGCGAATGAGGAATTTTTCCTCCTCATGAACGGGTATTTTATAAATCCCCTTTTGCAAGGTGACAAAATCCTTGATTGTGAGCCCAATCCCCTTTCGCAAAACATATATATATAAATCTTGGGAGTGAACTGAGCATGCTCAGAACCCAAAAATTTAAAATTAAATAACTTTGGAATAGCTGGCCCAGTGGCGCTGAGGGCTGAGGTGCTGGACACCTAACCTTGCGCTACACCAGCGACCCATGTTCAGGAACCAGCATGGGCCGCCAGGGGTCGGCAGGGGAGGAGAAGGATCAAGCATCCAAGGGACTGCTGTCCTTCTCCGGGGAGGGGGGGTTACCAGCAGTTGGTGCTTGACTGCCCCCTAGTAGTGGCTGGGAGACAGCACACCAATTATCCAGAAAGGGGAGGAGAGGAGGCAGACGCTTGGAGGAGCATGTGCGGACACATGCACACTCTCTCCATAGGGCGTCATTGCACGCCTCCTCTCCTAAAGGGGAGAAAATGAGGAATAAAGCGTCCCAGGCGCCGCAGGATGAACTGATCCCCGCAGGCCCGCCTCGAACAGGCAGTAACCTCCACACCGTATCCATTCCAGCGGGTTGAGGGATCCCCGTCACCCCACCATGGGGAGCAAGCCATGGAGGAAAGTGGAAGGTAAGCTGCTAGCGGGTGATGGGGCTGGGGAATCAGGCATGATGGAGAGCTGCCTGGGGACAGAGGAGAGAAAAAAAACGAACTGCAAAAAAAAAACTTTGGAATGGATTGATATTTTCTCACCAAACCAATGCTGGATTGTTGTTTGACCAAAACTCATTCTACCCTGACAATTTCAAACCAAAATACCAAACGGTGTGGCTGCAGCATGATGGACAAAAATCAGCAAAAAAAAGTGCCAAAAAAGGCGAAAAACACGTTTTTCAGCGCTTCACTGCACAAAAAAACGTAAGTCCGATCAAAACACAACTTGGCAAATCAAGAGGTCTACCATAGGAGACCGTGCATTCTCAATTACGTGAAAATCCACTGAATGGTTGCAAAGTTATTAAGGTGCAAAATTTGGGGTTTAACATTAAACTGCTTATTCAACCCTAACTATACTGGTGCAACCAGGCTAGTGTATATATATATATATATATATATATATATATATATATATATATATATATATATATATATATATATATATATATATATATATATATACACATATATATATATATATATATATATATATATATATATGTGTGTGTGTGTGAGTCCTTATGTAAGATATGGAAAATATCATGCATTGTGGCAATGACCTTCATAACTCACTGGGGACTTGGTCTCTTGTGATTTGTGATGCTATCGCTTGGCGGGATATTTTACGTAACTCATTCAAATCCATATATTGACAAAACTAAGCACTTTACACCTAGCTTTGTCCTTCATTATATCCAATTACATCTCCTAGTTGGTTATCACAAACAGGTAGGGGGCACCCTCTCACCATAATTGCACACACTTTACTAAGCAGGAGCCCTTCCAATAGATGGCTTCTTGCTGTGGACAAAGCCAGCAGGCCCAAGTCACTATCACAATTACTACTACTACTATGTGATGCCACTTTTTAAAATGATAAGATAGAATTGGATTATACATAGAGCCTATTCTACACACTATATCCCAAAGCACTTTACAAAGCAATGAGTTACATTCTGGTAGTGCAAGGACTACATGCAATATGCATGCACTAGGCATTATGCGTACTCATGCCACACAATACAACCATATTGCATTTGAATCTGCGTTTATGAGCAAGGGAATGTTAAGACACTGGGCATAATCTTGTACTCTTCCGAACAGTGCCATAGGATCTTTAACCTGCAAGCTTTTAGTATACTCTTTAACCTCCACTGGGTGTCCACCAGAGCTGGGCAGACAGGAAGTTGATTTAACATCTCATCTGAAGGACGTCACCTGCAACAATGCAGCATCTTCTCTGTGCAGTACTGCAGTATCAGCATTGGGTATTAGTAGTAGAAGTAGTGCATTTATCTCCTAGGCGATCTTCCTCGGGTCTCAGGGCACCGTACAAAACATATAAGACAGTAATAGTAAGGACTTGCGTAATTTGTGAAAGAGACTGTAATAACACTTCAGTAATTTAAAATCAAATCTCAATAAATAAATATAGAAAATATAAATAAAAGTATAAATATAACAGCATCAACATACAATAGATTAAGCCTGGCCAGCCTTAGTCTCCAGTATAAGAGTAGGGCTTGAACCCATGACCATCCAGTTTTCTTAGCCTAGGGTGCTACAAATTGACTTGATACAAACATGGCAGGAGCCAAGCAGATACAGTGAAAGTTTGTTTATGTCCCTCAGACTGGTTATGGTATTTCTTTCTCAAAAACAGAAATGTGTTTATTTATTTATTTTTTACAAAATGATTTACCCTGGTTGGCCCAAGTGAGACGTAATACCACATTTTCAGTGAGGGTCCTCCTTACGCCAGTTTGTTTCTTACATCCAGAAGGAATGAGGTATGGGGAGGTCAAGTAGCTTGCTCAAGGTCACAATGTAAGCCTGCAGCTGTGGTAGGAATCAAACTTGGGATTCCATCGCAATCAGACAGCACCAACAATTTTTTAATTTTTGTCAAGCAGTGTTTTGTGATCAGAATAAATGTGACATCGTTAGATGTCACCAGTTAAAACCATTGTATAACCACACTTCTTGCTGGTTTGGATAGAATTACCCTTTAACTACATGTAATAAGAACATGCTGAGCAACCAAGAAGGACTCAGCCTCATCTGGGTCCGTCATTCCAGCGCAGTACCTACTTTATTAAAAGCACTCTTGCACTCCACCGCTTAACATTTGCCCCTGATTTCAGATGTCACATCAGTTCAGGCCACTATTTGAAAATCTTGTGCTCCTGATTCAGCTGTTGATGATCCTGTTTAATTTGTTAATATTTTATCTGTGAAATTATGGAAAATCCACCGAGAAGAGAAGTCTGCTGTAGTAAAACAGAAGCTTCTGTTGAAAATGATTTTACCTAATCTGATAAAAGTGTAGGGCTTCCTGCTGAGAAATCATGCCTTACATTTTGCTTACCTCAGAGAAATGTAAGTGCGGTATTTAATATTTGCTGACCAAACAGAACACAGTAAAATCCAGAACAAACTGCTAGTACTCGTATAAAGAATATTTATAAGAGGTAGCTGCTTCTCTCTTGTTTTTTAGGTCTTTGGTAACAAGCTAAGGCCCACTAGGCACAAAGCCTGGTTTCAGGAGCAACCCAGGGGCACTGGAGAGGTTAAGTGCTCAGGGTCACAGAGTATGCAAGTGGAGCTTGTGGGACTCAAACCCAGGTCTGCTGGATGTACCAAGCTTATTCACAGCTTGTTACTAACTTCTAAGCTATACTGCCACATCCTTCTTAAGATACTGTACTTTACTTTTTATGCAAAGAAAAAATATTTAATATATTTATATTACTTATGCTAAATGAAACCTGTCAACTCTCCACTGGGGAAGTTTAGGCCTTTTCAAGCTAATTAAGAGGGGTGGGGGTTACAGTGCTTTGAAATTAAAATCAAATTTTGTATTTTCAATTAAGATGAGTATTTTTTCTTATTATTATTATTATTATTCCTGTTTTCCACCTTCTATCCCTGGTCTCGTTGGCATTCCCCCAGCCTTGTCACTGATCTGTCTCGTGGACTTACAGGTTACTCACCACTTACACAGAGCATTTCTGGTGAGTGGCCAGTCATGCAGGATCAACCACCATCCTTCTCCCTCTCCTCCAGTGACTTGACTCTCTCTCCTTCTGGGCTCCTTCTCTAAGGTACCTTTAGTTAAAGGACTGCATCCTGCAGCACCTCTAAGGATAGAACCCTCCTCAAGAGGCTTCCTCTGCCTCCGTTACCCCAAAATGGTGGTAGTCCCCCAGGAACAGACAGCACAGAAAGCCACGTACACCACAAGCTACTGAAGCTTGCAATCCATACATTGCACAAGCACTACACACCAAGCAGCCACCTGCACTACCGACTCCATACATAGTTGCCCACTGGGCCAGTGAAACAAACAGACTACTAATGTTACTACTACTACTACTACATCCACCAGAACAGGCATATGGTACCTTTGCTTAACATCTCATCTGAAAGACAGCACCTCACGACAGCACAGTTTCTTCTGACACAATGCTGGGGCATGAGTATGATTACTCATAACAAGAGTTCCCAGTGTTTGGTGTTTTTTTTTTTTCCTCATTCAAGTGTTTATTTTAAAACATTTTTCAGCATTTTAATTTTTTTTTAAATTGTGTTTTTTTTTCCGGTGTTTATAAATTAAAGTAATAAAAATGAGATAAAACAATGGTATTTTTTAGTGTTTGTTTTCTTTTTATTGTGTTTCTTGGACAAAACATTAAAAGTCATATTTAATTATCAAAATGCTTACACTGCATTTCCAGTAAGTGATAGTGCTCTAAATGTGACACTGCTGCAGAAAGCGCTAGGATTCGTAGCTTAAATCTGGTGTAAAAAATAATGCAATACATTTTTAGTGAGTCCTATAGGATAGAGACAACTTGAGGAGGGGGAAATCGTGAACATCATGGAGTGGAGTTTCCTTTTCACCATCAGCATCACAAAGCAGATATTGAAATGAGTCAGCAATTAACCAGCTATCGCGCCGTTTTCCGGTTTTAACCCAATGCCTGAAAAAATGTCCGGTGGTGCTTCTTGGGGCATTACTGGTTAAAACTAAAAGTCAGATAGGCTATTTTTTGGAGGTCTCCCATCTAAATACTGTCTCCAGGTCTGACCCTGCTTAGCTTTTGAGATCTGACAACATCAGGCTCCAGGGTGGTAACACGGCAGGCAGCCTTGGAGGTTAGGGTGACTTGGAGAGTTGACTGCATCTCTACATGTAACAAACACTTAAAAATGAAACTCTCCATTAGTTTTAATTACAGTACCTTATATTACTAGTGCATCTATGAAATTACTGAGGATTGCCTTTATTTAGTAAAACTGTACTATAAATTATTAACAATTGCAGTAGTACATTAACCAACAAAGTCATTAAATGAGGTAAATTACTTAGTAACTCAGTGTGACTTATTAGGAATGGCAAGGCAATTTTATTTATATGGCGCCCAATCCTGGGGGCTCTGGGTACCTCACAAAAGCAGAACAGATTAATAAAATACAGAGAAACAATAAATAATAAAACAGATAATGATTACATTACTATCAATTAGCACACCTCACATTTACAAATGAAGCTTAATTTGTAATCAACATTTACAGTTTAGCTACCTTGGATAGCCCAGCTGAGATGCAACATATCTCGTTCACAGCGAGATCCTTCTTCTGCCAAATTGTACAGCTAAGGGGAACTAAAACACAGGAGAGCCACATGACATGCTGAGGATCACAAAGTATACCAATGGAATTTGAAAGCTCACTTCTTCACAGTCTCGGGTTCTTAATAATTTAGTACTTTACAAACATTACTAATTTTACTAACAGACGGGACAGATTCTCTCATTACATTTATAATCTTCGGACCCTTTGGAAGAGTAGGCGTTACCAGCAGGTAGAGTGAAATGTCTGTGACATAACCAAAGGATAAGATGAAGGTAAAGGCATTTGAAAAGGGCACAATTCCTCATGAAATTTGCTAAAGTGCAACCAAAGTTTAAAAAAAGTTTGCAAATGTATTCCTAAAAAATATTTTACACCATCTCACTTTCATATATCAATACACGAAAGATGTAACAACACCAGCTATTGCAAATAAAATGTATATCAGTCTACTGGTGATAAGAGTATTTTTGCTATATATTAATAAGAAAAGTATTCATATTACTTCAGAAATATTTAACATGACAGATTGATATTCTGTTCAGTTTTTGATCTATCAGATTTGAGGTTCAGTTCAGTTTAAATTTATTTGATTGACAAAAAAGTCATTACAATAAAATCATAATAAAAAATGAATAATTACAAGACATAAAATATAAACACACACCAACACATTTTACATCAGTACACAAAAATTCACAATATAAAAATTCACAAGCCATACATTTTGATGTATCAATTGCAAGTGATGAATAACATTTAGAGGACCCTAGCACAAGTAAGGGGCTGAGAAGTGTACTGCACTTAAATCTGAGGTTGAAAAATATGCAGCAATTCTTTCCCGCCAGCAGGAGGAAGGTGACGTTTGCCAAGATAATGGACCACAGAACCCACTGATTGGTAGAAACCCTGACAGCCAGCGGGGAGTTTAGAACATCATGGCCCAAAGGAAACTCCAGTCAAATCAAGTGTTGGGGAAAGGATGCCAGTGGCCTGGCTATAGAGTTAAGGAATTACTCCTAATTAATATGTGGACATCAACTTTGACAGCCACTTTTTGCAGCTATTTGCTGCTGCTGGTAAGTATGCAGCTATTTCTCTGCTATTGCGACTTTTCACAGTGGGTCCCACAGATTTGTACATTTGGATACTATGTTCACTGGGACTTATCTCATGCTCCGCTGTCCTCTGCCACGTGACCTGGAAGTTCCAAGTCACCTGTGTGGGGCCTGGCCTGCAGGGGACCAGGCCGTCATCCAGCTGCAGGTGGGATTTTTTTCCACCATCCTTCCTGGGTCCACAACAAGTGTTGTGCAAGATCCTCCTCTGCACAGCCCTCCCCCCCCCGTCAAGCAGGTAGGATCCCTTCCCCTGCATCCCACTGCACTACCACACATTCCATCAGGTGGAAGCCACCATTTTACTCGGTCCTTGAGGGAGGAGAACTGTCCTAGAGATGCCCAATCCTACCTCCCCCAGCCAACCCCTAAGCAACCTGCCTCCATGGAGGTGATGCGGCACTCAGTGTCTCAGTCCATCGCACCACTGGGCTGGTAAGAAAAGGAATCCTAATGTGTAAGTGCACTTTTCTTAAAAACACAGAAACATAAAAATATAGAATTTGTCGGTAGATAAGGACCACTTGGCCCACTCAGTCTGCCCAGTTTGTCCCTGCCTATACTGTCACCGCAGACTCTACCTGATCTTTAGCTACACCCCCCCGCCGCTTTCCTACCAAGATTCCTTTGTGCCTATTCCATGCATGCTTGAAGCCCCACCACTGTTTTTGCCCCCACCACCTGTGCTGGTAGACTGTTCCAGGCGTTCTCCACTCTTTCAGCTTAGAAGTACTTCCTCACATCCCTTCTAAATTACCTTCCTTCCTTCCAGCTTCACTGCATGCCCCCTTGTTCTCATGCACCTTCACTTCTGGAAAAATACTCCCCTCCTGTATATTATAAAAGGCCCTCACTACTGCTTTTAATGGCCAGGAGTACACCTAGTCTCTGTGCCTTTTGCATAGTCTTTGCCTCAGAACTTTCGCACTAATGTTCTTGTCATTTATATCATCAGCATCAGGATTGGCGAGCTGTACAATGCACATCAGTCCAAGTTATGAATGCCTTGTTGCTGGTAGATTTACTGTCCTGGTGATGCCAACTGTCTTTTTACCAGTGTCAGTTAATGTCTTACTTGGGTGTATTGCTTCCTAGCCTGGAGAGAGGACATTAGGAAATGTGCCAGTGGTTTGCAGGGGGGCTATATGCCACCCAAGAAATAAAAGATCTCTATCACTGAATAGTAGGCAGTAGCAGGTATATATGATTAGCTGAAGCACAAGAACAGATCTTAAATCCTTATTTTCTTCTCTGCCAAGTGATGTACCTGGGAAATAAATATTCTACAGAACTGGAAGTTAGAATGGGGACAGATGCCTAACAACCACATGCAATATTTTATTTTGCCATTTCTCCATAATCTGTTTAATTTGGAATGTCTTATCTGAGTCTTGCAGTTAAAAATGTCTCCCTTCCCTTATATTTCCCTCCTGATTGAGGGTGATGTACTGTATGCTGTCATTTCAGATTAGTTTCCTGCTGGTTCAGGGAAGAGAAAGGAATATTAGTTTCAACCAGGAACGCTTCTGCCAGGGAGAGAACTGGTGCATCCCACTAGAAGGAATGAATACCACATTTTCATTTCAAATAAGGAAGTGTGTCCTGCTCAGTAAGTAAGTGATAAGCCATAACAAGGTGTGCATTATAAGATTTTAATGCACACCCCAGGGGTGTAGTAAGGCATGAGACCGAAGGTCAAGTGTCCTTACGCTTTTGGGAAGTGCACTGAAATCTTATGATGCACACCCTGGAGGGGTCATTACACTTATGAAATTGCTCTAAGTAGGTTTCTGGGGGAGGAAAATGAGATTCACACCTGACTATCTTTTTAAAGAGACTTAATGCACAGTCAGGTGATGTCTCTCAGCCAATGAGATTTCTAATTTTTTTATGCTATTTTACAAAGGGAAATCAAAGGAATGTGATTATGGAAGTAAATCAGATCTGAAGCTAATCCTTGGACTTAGGCTGGCACAGAGCATCAAGCTTCCACAGTTTTGGGTCATTTTGATTCTGGACAAATTAATTCAACCATTAAATCTATTGATAGTTTTTGATGCTTAGTCAGTCAAATAGTGCAAATGCTGAGTCTAATTTAAAGGGAAATGTTGATGGGCCAGCCAAGTCAATCATTGTCTAAATTCCCTTTCAAAGCACATCTGAGTGCGTGGTCGGGCCGGAGGACCGGGAAGTGGAAGGGATTGACTGGCCATCTGTTCGCCACAATTTTCAATCCCTTTCCTCCCATAGAGGACTTAATGAAAAATGTCCTTTCTGGATTCAAATAACTATCACCAGCACAAGGTAACGAGCTACTGCATTTAAAAAAGCCATTTCCAAAATCTTAGATATGTTCTGTAACTTTTCCCTGTTGTTGGTCTATTAAATATTGCAAGTAACAGTACTTATTTTGAGTCTTTTACCTAACTATCCCTTGCTGACCTAGCAATTGCTGTTTGTAACATCACAGTCTGTTGTCAAGCACTGTGATGTCATAAACAAACGCACTGTAAGGTTAATTGGGGAGAGGCAAATGCTTTTTATACAGAGCTTTTGAACAGACTACCAAGATGTGCTGTAAATCTTGGAAGGAAACACTGAAAATAAAAAAAGTACTTAGTAAATTGTAACAGCTGAAACATCATGGGCCAGTTTTTCAGAAGGCCTAACATGGCCCAGAGATTAAGTCCCTGTGTGCAACTCCCTGGTAGAGGGACAAATCCCCACACCTGCGAAAATGCTACTTTCAGTACTTTCAGCATTTTTCTTTTTTCTGCAGCTGCGCAAGAATGTTACATCTGGTAATACTTGGCATAGCTTTTTCCTACAGCTGCGCAAAAAATATGCGCAAGCTACCATAAAGTACGAAAAGGTCACAAAAAGGCAACCTTTTTGAAAACTGACCGCATGTGGAAAATTGCAGGTGCACTAGAAAATCCTCACTTGCATAACTTTTTTCCTCCACATGCAGTTTTTTCCACTTTTGAAAATCTAGCCCCATGTCTATGAAAGTACATGCTGAAGGCTACATGACAATTCGTGGCGGTCATGTCCCCATGAGACAACTCGCCCCAGACTGTTAGATTTGGCGTGAATCAGCACCCTGCTCAATTTGTCCCCAATTTGCCCCCATGTGTGAATACTATAAGACAAACTCATCCAGGGATGACTTGAGCAGGGTGCCAATCCACGCCGGAGCCAAGAGTCCGGGGCGAGTTGTTGTGTAGCGAGATGACCGGGATGACTTGCCACATCCCCATGCTGGAGTGCAGAGCTGCTTTAAAAAAATTAGTTAATTAGGCCCTAGTGGTGGCCAGACAGATGAAAATAAACCAATCCTTATGGAACTACAGCAGTGAGCTGGTGTTTTTTCATTCATTGTAGTTTCAGTTACTCAGGGGACAGCCTCTGCTTTTTCAAGGAAATTTGTACATTGTCTCTGAAATGCAGGAGACATTGCCAACCTGGGCATCTTGGTTCCATAGAAAGTTGGTAAACACCATAACCAGCAAACAGGAAAAAATGGATACACTTAGTTACAATGTCATGGACTGGCATTCCTCCCAGCCCCTGTCTCAAAAATTGGGGAACAAAATCTGGCACAAGACCAAATCAGGGACACATCTTAAAACAGGATAGTATCCATTCAAGAAGCTGTTACAATAAGTGGTTTAGTAATAAAAGCATTTTGTGACAGAGAACCAGACTGTAAATCTACTATCTGGTACAATTTTATGATTTAGATATCTACTTTTCAGTGGAAAAAATGCCAAACTTAGGAGGGACAGAGAAAATTTGTAATACTAAATCAGGGATGTCCCTGAAAATCAGGGACAGCTGAAAGGCATGTGGATTTATAAGCCCCTCTGCCAGACCCACAGAGGTCCACTCACGTGCTCGGACAGAGAATCCATCTTACCTTGTCTAAGTGTATGAGTGGATGCCTGTGGGACTAGCTGCCTTGATGTCGCACGGCGGGCTTATCAATCCACGAGACTGTAACTGAGGGCCAGCCATTTTCTGCCTGTTTAGTTATGGTGTGTACCAACTAACCAGCGTTGGTCTGTTTGCAAAGCTGCTGTGGACTGCATCCTCTCTAAAAGGTTAGTCATTGGGAAATTACCGTAAAGTCCATTACAAATATTTTTGGATTGTTACAAGTCCATCATGATTACTAATTGTAATGCTTATTTTAGAAGCGCATTATGTTGACCAAACACACACTTATACTGCATTTGGACATGGACATAATGATAATTACTAGTAGATAGTCTACCCATGCCTTAAAATTAGTTTCTGCATTTTGTGAAGACCTTGAAAAAACATGATAGACAGAATTTGGTTCATATTTAATGTATTGTCTGCATTCCTCCTCCGTTTATTCTTCATTGCCAAGTTAATTTGCCTGGAAACAGGATCCTTGTCCCCTAGAGTTCATCAGCTTCTGCTGCTTAATCCTTTTTTCCAAGTCAAAGGGCCCCATTTTTAAAGCTGAACGTTTTGTCCACGTACCCATCAGCGGTATGTGTGAGATGGTACATGGCTGGCCTGGAGGTCATATTTAAACAGGAAGCACGCTCGCTCTGACTGGTTGAGTGCTGCCTGTTTGAATATGGGGCTGTGTTAGAGCCACACACAGTGACAATGGGTGGTGGTAACACAGTCTTCTGCAAGGAAAGTGACTCAAAGAAGCAAAAGGAGATAGCATATCCCAAACAGGATAGGGCCTTTGATCCTGTGAGCCATGTTCAGCGCCTGGCATGTTAATGAGCTTGTATGGCATACCAGGTGTTAAAGGGGCTTGTATGCCATTATGCAGCCATTCATATCTCCATACAGTGCTGCCATGCACAAATTCCCAGAGGCACTGTGCAGAGGTTCGGTTGCCTCCACCCCCCCCCATCACTGTTCCCAGCTGTCATACAGAAAACAACCCATTCCCTGGTAGTCTAGTGGACCCACGCCCCCAATCACAGTCCTGATAATTAATATGTACATTGTTGGTAGTCCAGTGGCCCCAAATCACAATCCCTATTGGTAATATGTACATCACTGATAGCCCAGTGGCCCCCTGCACCTTGATCACAGTTCTAATTGGTAATACGTACACCATTCGTAGTCCAGTGATCCCCCCACCCCACTCGCTGTGCCGAGCTGTAATAAAAAAATATTCCTGGTGGTCTAGTACACCCTTCACTCAACTGCTGTCAACCCCCCACTACCCAGATCACCCATTCAGCACCCACTGTGCCTGCCCTCTGTAGGCACCCAACTCACCCCTCCTAGCATTGACAAATAGCCACTGCCAGGTCCACAGATGCCGACCAGCATAGCCACTCTACTCACCACCTCAAGTGGATGCCATCTGAGTGACAGGATGCATGTGTGTAGTGTAGAAATAGCTGGTTCTTGTTTACAAGAAGAAAAGATCTTGGACCCTTCATGGACCACTGCTGCCTGTTCCCCACCTGGAGTCATGCTGTTCTCTACCTGTGACATCACAACCTTCTGCCATAGGAAATAACTGATGTCACAAACAGAGGGTCGTGACCTTAGCTACGGAAAATTCAGCAAGAACAGGTGAAGGCTAAGTCTCTGTTTTCATGTCCGTGCCCACAGAAATAACCAATATGTGGGGAAAAAAACACAAAAGACTATCTTAAATTCAAGCAGAACTGTATTTAAATGCATGTTTTCACATTTTCCACATATTTCAACTTGCAGTACCAGTGGCTCAGTAGGTTGCACACATGCCTCTGAGGCCAGAAGACTGGAAGATCAAGGGTTCTAGTCCCACACCAGGAACTTCGGATAATACCTAATAGTGACACTGCAGTGCAACATTAGTGATGTGCCACACTGCTGAGGTGCTATCCTTTGAATATTAAACCAAGATTCCTTCTGCCCATCTCTGCCAGCCGTCTGGGCAGACGTTGAAGATCCAATGGCACTTACTGAAGTAGAGGATAACTGCCAATAAATAATAGTTCAAGTAACCCAACCCCCTGCACACACCTAAACGTGAACTGTCACATAGCTCTGTATGCCTTTCTTGGTCCAAAATAAAAATTACAAATACATTTTCCCAGAGGAATCCATTTCTTTTAACTCTTATAGCGCTGAAAGCGACAGCACAATGAAGCTTAAATCAAGGTTTCCTTCTCTGCCAGATTTCTGGCTTCTCGTTTTATGATGCCACCATTTCCACTGCTAATTAAAAGGTAGAGGCAGGCTGTTTAGCCTGTAGGGATGGGGCCTACAGTTTTCTGTGCTCTGTCACAACAATATTATACCCACATCAGATGAGGCTAGAGCTGCCAACTGTCTTCTGGCAAAAGTAAGCAAAGTGAGCCATGAGTGTTCTTCCTGCTGGGGAGCCCTAGTAATTGCCCTTTTATTAGCAGTGCCCCCCTGCGGGTAGCATATGACTCCCTACTAACACAGTCCCTGTGATCCAGCAGGGGTGATTAAAAAGAAACACGTTGCCTTAAACTGGCTAGAGTCAGGATGGCATTGTTTAATTGGGATGGCAAGAGGTGGTAGGGCTACTAAGATTATTAATAAAGAAAACTTTTGTTAAGGTTCTGCCTTCAAGTTGCTTGCTTGTCTCACAATACTGTTCAGAACATCGACATCTAGGTTTGATCCACTTTATTAAACTAAAAAGATAAAACTTTTAGCTAGCCTAGTGGTGGGGAGGGCTGAGACGCTGCACGCCTTACTTGCCGTCACACCAGCGACCCAGGTTCTGGAATGGATCCAAGTCACTGGGGATGTCCGGGGGAGAGAAGGACTGAGCATTCCATGGACAGCTCTCCTCTCCTGTGCTGTGGGGGAAGGCATGCTACCTTAGCCCTTGACTGCCACCAGGTGGAGGTCTGGTGCTAGTGCAGGTCCAAGTAACATAGAAGGACGGACAGCGTTCCGCATTGTCTGCACTGTTCTAACGTACGCACTTACGTACAAGCAGTGGTTGGGGATAAGAGGGAGAAAAGAAATGGGGCTATGTAGGTTTATTGAAGTCCTGCCCGCTTCCTCCACCCAGCATCGTCACCCGGCCACCAGAGAATCTGCATATATGCATCCGGGGGGGCAGCACTCCCCCTCCTGGCTCCACCGTTTGGGGCAATCCATGGGGAAAAGTAGCCAGTGGACCAGGGGAAGTGTACACCAATTGAAGGGGAGCAGAAACAGGGCTGATAGCCGGCCTGCACAGACCTGAGGGAGAAAAACAAGCAATATTGGGGGGAAAACAAACATTTTTTTTTACTCGAAAAAGCTCATGCCAGACTAGCTCTGTGGTGCCAAGTGGTATAGGACTGCTTATATGCTGGTGAAATAGGTTAATGCCCCAAGCTGGGGCATTAGGAGCGGAGGCTGGTTTGGAAGGATTGAGCTTTGTGTTAGGCAGAAGGCCACAGATGGGGCCAGTTCAGTCTTGGGGGTGATGTGATGGGATGTGTGGTGCTCAGAAGAGCCCACAATAATCACTCAAACTCACGGGGAAGGGGTGGAATGAAAACAGGAACAGGCCTGCCCACCTGTCTGATGGCATTCACCATGTTCTGCCAGTGCTAGCTAGTCTGTGCTCCACAGGGCTCTCCTCGACCTCCAAAGTCCCAACACTCCCCCTAGCCAGTAAATGCAGCTAATGTTCTCCCCCAGTATGTCCTCGCACTCTATCCACCATGAGGAATAGATATGGAGCCTGGGCAGGGCGGACCACTCAGAGACCAAAAGAGGAGGTAGCCCTGAACACGGTATCACCAGCAGGAGTCAGGGATTCTCAGGGCCTGAGGGAGACAGGGTGAGGAGCAAAATAAAAGCTCAAACCTCTCTGCAGCCTTCTGGCCCCATAACGTGCGAGCCAAGTTCCACTGTTCTGAGAGTGCTGTATCTGGGGGTCTACATGCCACAGTGACAGGCAGAGAATCTGGATGTAAAGTCATTTTAGAATGAAAAAAGGCTATTTCATTTTATTTTTTTTATGTAAACAAGTTTTTAATTAGATCAGGCAAGGACTCTTGGTATCCCATATAAGTCCAGAGCATATCAGCAGCTCTTCAAAAATATAACAGCTCTTTACATTATCATAACTACATCTAAATAAATATACTTTTTACAAATGCTATCCTAAGGCAACAGTTCATTGCCTCATTGTTATTCAACAATCACTATATGGACTATTAGTATCACCCTTTCAGGCAATCAGTTATAAGTGAGGTTTTTTTAAAGATATAGTACTGGTGTTCCTTATTCCAACTAACAGTATATTAGCCGAAGCACTTTTTCCAAACATGAAGCTCAGCACTTGGACCTCTCAATCTCTGCACTGCCAGTATTGAGCTTTGAGGGACACTCTGATGAACTGGATAGTATCCGCATTCCAGTGAGTCGAATGGGATCTACCTCCAATATCCTGTATGATTCTTCTTACACTATATTGTATGATTGTTCAAAATTAAATTAAAACTGAACCCAGAGTATAGTTACCTGCTTCGTGGGGGGGCGGGGGGACAGCTGAAGGTCTCAAAGGTAGAAAAAGATCTGGGGTGATGACTGATGACAGACTGAATAATTCGGAGCAGTGCAGGAGAACAGCAGTGAAAACTAACAGGATGTGGGGGTGCATTGCCAGGGGAATCACTTCACAGAGGAAGGAGGTTATTCTGACATTGTATAATTCCATGGTCAGACCACGCCTGGAGTACTCTGTGCAGTTCTGGCGTCCTTACTTAAAGAGGGATATCATGCTCCTGTATCGGGTTCAGAGAAGGGCATCTAAGATGATCCAAGGCATGGGGGGAAGGTCCTACGAGGAGAGACTTGAGGAGCGGTTCATGTACTCTCTGTAGGATAGAAGGGACAGAGGGGATATGATGAAGACCTTTAAATACTTGAAAGGGATTAATAGAGTTCATACAGTTTTGAATAGGATGGATGAAGCACCAGTCTCTATAGCATGCTTTGCAAATGGCCCTCAGACTAAGTGGAACTAAACCTATAGCATACTTTGCACATGACCCTCAGACTAATCAGCACTAAGCCTATAGCATAATTTGTGAACAGCCCTGCAGGCAATTTCCAAAGCACCCAGGACATCCTACATATCCCCCTGGGTCTATTGCATGCTTTACAAATGACCCTGTAGAGGCCCTATGTGAAGCAGCACACCCATCGGGCACAACCCAGGACCTGTAGCATGCCTCACACAGGGCCCTAAGGGCCTTTTAAGAAGTAGTATACCCATCGGGCACAGCCCTGGGCCTGAAGCATGCCTCACACAGAGCCCTATGGGTCTTACAAAAAGTGGTACACCCATCAGGCACAGCCCAGAACCTGTATCATGCCTTACACAGGGCCCTATAGGCCTTACAAAAAATAGCAGACCCACTGGGCATAGCTCAGGACTTGAAGCACCTCATGCAGGGCCCTACAGGCCATGCAAGAAGCAGCAATCCCATACGGCACAGCTCAGCACCTGAAGCACCCCACACAGGGCCCTATGGGCCTTATAAGAAGCAGCACACCCATTGGGCAAGCTACAGTACCTGTAGCTTCCCTTGTGCAGGCCTGCAGCAGCAGACACATCGGACTGGTCTAAAAACTGCCAGTAGGGTGTTGGTGGGGGTAACTGCATTGTCCCTAAAATTTGGTTAAAAAAATGTTAAACATTTAAAAGTTATGGGTGATAAATATCAATACATTTTTATTTTGTTTATTTTGGGGTGGGATATATATATATATATATATATATATATATATATATATATATATATTAGTTCCTTTCTGCTCATTTTTCAATGGAATAATTGTGTTCTGTTTAGAAACAGACTACAGTAATGTCATGAAAGCAATACCAAAAGGTTTAAACTGTGAACGTGTGTAGGTGTATCCGTGTAATACACAGCACAGAGCATAGTCCTGTGATGTTATTAAGCTTGGAGAACAGATAAAAGAGTTCACCACCTCCTCATCTGGTATTTTGGTGTAAGCTTGGTCACAGGTCACCCAGCTCATTTAGTGCTTCACCAAGGTCACAGAATCTGAGACAACTTACGAGTATACACTTATATAGAAAGCAAGCGACCCATATCTTTACAGTTTAAAGGCAGGGGACTGGATCAAAGGGCAGAAGAGATAGGAAAACACACATGCACTGTCAAATTGGTTTGTTTTACTATACTGACCTAACTTCTTCAGTGAGGGCAGCCGATGCCTCAAGTCATCCAGAATTGTGCTCAGGTATAAGGTTTATCAATTTCTGTGTCATGGCCATTGCTACAGATTTTTATAGGTTCTCCTAAATTTTACTGACACAGTTTTCAGAATAAAATATATTGGAATACATCATATGAAGCAAAATAGCTCAGTTGCACCCCCCCCCCAGCCTGGGAGTGGGGCCAGGGCACTAGTGCCATCCATTGATAGATTGAACATGCACCAGGGGAGGAGGGAAGAAGGGTGGGGCTCAACATGTCATCAATAATGCTAGGCAGATTGACCAATCAATTTGCCTAGATTAGTGATGACACTATGAGCCCTGCCCCTTACTCCCTTCCAGGCTTGCACTCAGTCTATCAGTGAGACTGGTGTGTGCACACCCAAGTTGGGTGGGTGCCATTGAGCTATCTGAATAGAATAGTCTCTCAATTTTGGATCTGAGCAGAAGGAGGCCTTACTAAAAAAAAAAAAAAAATGAGGAGATGGGGCTTTGTGGGACAGGTTAGGAGGTGGGATTCAGAATAAACATGATGCTAGTGGACCTGGCATAATCACATATCATGGCAGGCCAGAAGGGGGATGGGGACTTCTCAAGGGGAAATCAGGTAAGGAAGAGGCCAAATCTATTTGAGATCAGAGCTGTGGGGGAGGTGCTTAGGTTTAGGTGTGTGCCTAGATGTACACGGTTTGTGTCTGCATTTTACACATGCTGCTACCATGGACAGATTCAAGCAAACCTAGGCTATTATTGTGTAGATAATATATTATAAGATTATGCAATTTTACCTAGAGACCCCCCAAAGATTCTCTAACTACAGCCATTTGTGAGCTCTACATTTTTTTAAACGTCCTCTTCCAGCTGCTTGTAACCCACCCAAACTGCTGCCATATCCCTTTCTGACAAATTGCAAATGTTGTATAATTACTTTGCAAAAGAGTCCAACGACAAGCATTGAATCCTTATCTTTGCGATGTTTCTGTCTGACTGAGCACTGCCGCAGCATCAAGTGGCTGCATGCAGTCAGTCAACTGGAATCATCTAAATGATGAAGATCCACCGCTTGGTAAGTGCTGTGCTACCTTGTTGTTCTAAATGACTATGTCCTTGGAAATAATTGTGAAAGTAGTTTGGGTGGATAACAAACAGCTGGAAGTGTGGCAGATTTATTTTTAAAATTTTAAGTCTTATTACAAACGTCTGCAAAAAACATTTTGCAAGGAGAGAGGGGGATCTTTGGGCCCCTGACAAAAAGTAGGAAATTCCCTTTTCTTTTTTTTTGAATGGTCCACTGGACCACCAGACCGAAAGAAGTAAAATGAGCATTATTGTTTTCCACTAAGATGAGGAAAGTGCTGCTGGAAAAAAAGGCATTTTCTGTGCATGTGCTTCACTGGTCTCCATGGAAACCTGTTGTTCACATTCTGGTTTTTTACTCACTACCCCAAAAAGTCATTCTTCATGCTTCTACGTGAAGAATTACTTTTTGAAAACACCAAATCTTACATTATGGCACCATTCTGCACTATGCACCATCTGTGGATATCGTTGTAATGTATGAAGAACGAGAATACTGTGAATACAAAGGTTCTCAAACAACACAGTTGCACCTCTCCTGCTACTTGTCATCGTGCTGTTGTACTGTCTGCCTGTGTCAGAATCTCATCACAGGATCCCTCCAGTATATTGTTTTGCTCTTACTCGTTATGTACAGCATGGGGTACACAAGGCAGTAGGGCAATCAACAGGGCTATATGTATAATGGGAGGGGGCGCCAGGGTTCTGGGATACGATTTTTTTCTTCCTAGTTACACCCCAGTACTTTTTTCTTCTTTTTCTAAAACTTGCTTTTTATACTCGCTAGAAGTAGTGATCTGCTTAGTCACTTTATCTTCCAGAGTTTTACTGATGATGTGTTATTATTTTTTTATAGTTCACTGAGTTGCTGCAGAGCATATAAGCAAATACCCAGTGGCCCTGACTCAGCAAGAGAACTACACCTGCACCCAGGGGGTGGGCTGCTGATGGCACCTCTTGTAAACTGTAGTTGTGCCTCTATGTGTGTGTATCTCACACAGTGGGGCCATTAAGTATAAAGGGCATTTTTCATTAACATTCAAAACCTGAAAAGAATAATGAAAATTATTCTTCCCTCTTTAGGTCTATACTATAGGCAAGCTAATAAAGTTCTGGGATGTGGGAAAGGGCTGTAATACATCCACTATAAAGGTGAATGCAGAATGTTTTTACACATGGGGAGAGGGGAATGCATAATTAAGGAGGGGCAGTCATGAGCAACGTCATAAAGATGAAGGTAGAAAGGATTACAGATGTGACACTGCAGGTTGAGAGAAAAGCCAGGGATCAAGGAAAATGCCTAGCTCTATGACTGACTGCACAGGCAAAGGCTTGAGCCTCACTGCTCTGCACTGGAGATGAGGAGATTCTGTTTGGAGCGTACTTTTTTGCTGAGAAGTAACATCTCCAAGTTGGAAACAACAGACTCAAGGAAGCTGTCTTAAAGCCAGAAACTATAACGTGGGTGAGTTGGGAGGAGAGAAGGTATCTCTGAGACAGAAAGTGAATCCAAGGAGAAAGTGTCAAGTGTACACCATTGAGCTTCAGTGTTTAGGCTGCCACTCACCAAATTTCTTTTTGATAAGCACTGCTATAGTTAGGAATCACATCAGATAAACATCACCAAATTGCTACTGCAGTCTGACAGACAGTCACTATCAGTCCATAGAACAAATTGCTCGGTTCTGAAGCTCCACAGGCTACAGATCAAAATTTACTTAAAAAAAAAAAAGAAAGTTTTTAAATTGCATGCTTTGACCAAGAGTTTCTGTCACTTGGCTTAAAGGGACACTGTCAACCCTTTTTGCATCACAGCACTTCAAGCCGAAACCCACATTTTATGATTGCTGCTGGCTACCAATAACAATGAAGTAAACTTACCCTCCTACTCTCTGTTTAGAGCCGACAGGAGGACCAGAGGCAGAGGAGTAGCCATATACACCAAGGATAAAGTCCCTGTCTCAATTATTAACTCCACCTCTATCCCAAATGAATTCGAAAGACTGTCTTTAAAAGTTGAAATTGCAACCATAGTTTCACTTTGTGTAACAGGTTGTCACAGGCCCCCGTCAGCTGGAATGCAGTTGCTGAAACACCTAGGTAACATTGTAGGTCCAGCCTCATCAGAATATATCATATTAGGGGATTTTAACTTAGACTGGCTCTCTAGCACATCCACTCTTCTTAAAATCTTCTGTGATTCCCTTGGACTGCCACAGCTGAAAAACGGAGCTAATCCTCCTAATAAGACTAACTCCAACAACAGTACTCTGTTGGATATTATCCTAGTTAGCAAATTCCATTCATTTTCTCACACTGGCATCTTTTTCTCTGATATTAGTGACCACTGTTTCATTGCATGTGTAAGGTCAACCCACAAAGTTACAACTGCACCTAAATTTTCTGTTAAAAGATGCACACATAATTTTGATCCCTATGGGTACATCTCAGAGCTAAGAGACTCCTTGCATTGGCAGGACTTTTATTCAGCTAAGTCTCTGACTACAGCATATGACATTTTCTCCAACATTGTGTTAGGGGCTCTAAATAAGCATGCTCCTCTGGTGAAAGTCTGTATCAGGAAAAAAATCTGCCGATGGTTTACGAAGAACCTGAAGGATGCTATGCAGAGCAGGGATGTGCTTTAGAAAACCGCAGGAAAAACTAATCTCACTAATGAATGGAATCTATTCAGGAGGGCAAGGAACCTTAGTACCAAGATGGTTAGAGAAGCTAAAGCTAATTTTTACCGCTCACAGTTAGAGATATCTTCTAGGTGTTCATCTAAATTTTGGAGTACAATGAAAGATATAGAAGGCCATACCCCTGGAAATCCACTACCTGCTAAAATATTAATTGGTGACACTGTAATTTCCGATAGGCCATCTATCCTTGACTCCCTCAACAATTGCTTTGTTACTGCTGGGCTAACCTCGACTCCTCTTCCACCAGCCCTCTCTGCCATCAACTTGGAGTGAATACTCAAGATAATCCCATCTCCAGCCCATTATTCTCCCTACAGCCTACATCTTTGAAAGTAGTTGAAGATCTCCTTCTACAGTTAGATACTAGAAAAAGCACTGGCGCCAATCTCATGGACCCATACTTCTTAAAGGTTAGCTACCATGTCCTTGCAGTCCCAATTACACATCTCTTTAACCTATCCCTGTCTCAGGGTGACCTTCCGCCCATCTGGAAAACTGCGCTTGTGGTCTCCATGTTTAAATCGGGTGACCCAAGTGACCTCAATAATTACAGGCCAATCTCCTTACTTCCAATCCTGTCTAAGCTGCTGGAGAAAATTGTGAACACTCAGTTATGGAACCACCTGGAATTGGCGAAGCTGCTCAATCCGATACAATCAGGCTTTAGAGCTTTACAGCGCAGCATAGTACAATCTCAGCTTTAGCCAAAGTGACCAATGACTGGCAACATGAGCTGGATTAACAAGAGCTTTGTCTGCTCAGTGTTTTTAGATCTAAGTAAGGCATCTGACACTGTTGACCACAGCCTGCTTCTTTCATCACTTTGGAACATTGGCTTGGACTCTCTATCCCTAAGATGGTTTGCTAGCTACCTCTTTGGCCGGCTTCAGCAAGTAAAGGTGGAAGGGGAGGTTTCTCCTCTAAAACCCCTATTGAGGGGTGTACCACAAGGTTCCATTCTGGGTCCTTTGCGCTTCACTATTTATATTAACAATATTGATGCCACCATTAAAGAAGCACAAATACACCTATTTGCGGATGACATGGTGCTTTATGCTAATAGCCCTACCCCTGACGCTACCTGTAAAGTCCTTGAAAGTGAATTCAATTTGCTGCAGCTTCAGCGTCTAAACCAGAAGTTACTTCTGAATGCCAAGAAAACTAAAGCAATGCTCCTCTCGTCCTCTTCTTATGCATCAAATCGTCCTACTGCCGGAACACTCCCACAGATCACCACTATCCTAGGTGAGCAGCTGGAATACGTAACAAAGTTCAAATATCTCGGAGTATGGTTAGACAATAGACTCTCCTTTGTTGACCACATAGAAGAGTTGGCAAAGAAACTTAGAGGTTTGATCTTTTCTACAGGATCAACAATCTTCTCACAAAAGACGCCAAGTTAAAACTGGTCCAAACTACCTTTCTATCCTTACTAGACTATGCAAACTTCTTATATAGCCAGGGTCCTGCCGGTGCATTAGCCAAACTCGACACACTTTATCACCGAACCTTAAGGTTTATTACAGGTGTTCCCTACTCTACCCATCACTGCTCCTTATATTCTGCAGTGGGGTGAATATCCCTTAGCTATAGACGATGGAGAAATGCCGCTTTCTGGACTTACAATGCCATCATAAAAAAACTGCCCTAGTATATCTCTGCCTGTCTACCATTATGCGCTCTTGGCAAGTATGCTCTGAGAAGTACCTCCTATATTTCCTTGTATGTATATAAGGCAAAATCACATTTTGGCAGAGCAGCCATAAGCTACGTAATACCTCAAATGTGGAATAAGCTGCAAAAAATCTTGAAATTAACTTACCCCGTCAGCTTAGCAGCTTTCAAATCCTTATACCTATGCCATATTAAGGAACCTTGTACTTGTTTCCCCGACTCAAGACCTTATTATCCTAGTGCACTACGAGTCCATGCTGTTATCGGCTTCACTAGGATTGGTAATCTGTCAACATCTTGCTCCCCTCCCCTTCCCCTTACCTCACTCTCCTCATCCTTCACTTCTGCACCGCTTGGTCCTTGGACCACTTCCACATCACTTGGATCTTGGTATCGTATAGAATTTCCAACCTTCCATCCTTCTCTTCCCTGTTTTGAATGCCCTGTTGTGAACTCTTGCAATGGCTGAGTGTTTTTTCACTCTTGTGACAGCCCCTCATTTTTCTAATCCTTTATTGCCATCTCCCCTTATCATCCCCCGCCCCCCGCCCTTGTTCCTGCTATTATCACTAATCTCCCAAATCTCTTTCTTCATAAATTGCCTCCTAGGCTAGCCATGTAATACTGACCCTGATCCTGGATAATTATATATACTGTACATCAAGTTCTGATTATATTTGATGCACCATTTGATCTTATATAAATGTATATAAACATGTATATTTGTGTATATTGTGTTCTGATATCTGATGTACCTTGTTTACCTGTATGTATATATATATATATATATGTATATAAAAACACATGTATATTTCTGCTCATTTGTAAGTATTGTTTCCTTTTACCTATATTCTTACATACATTTCTTAATGCCAATGCCTCCTACTGTTTACTTTTTGTATATACTGTATGATTTCTTGTTCCTTGGTTTATTGTATATTGTATATATATTTTTTTGTTATACTGTTCTTATTGAATAACCCAGGTCCACCTCGAAAATGAGCATCACTCAACAGTGAACGCCTGGTTAAATAAAGATTTTGATTGATTGATTGCTTACCTTCTCTAAAACTCACAGAAGATGCTGGTTGTTTTATCTCCCTCCTCTCTTATTAGAACTGAAATGCATGGGAATGGTGCAATCATACTCAGCTTTGTATTGCTTCAAATCCTTGATCTACTCTTATTGCATGCATCCTGAACATTAGGAACACCCCAAACAGTGCAGCCACTCATGATACAATAGTCCCCTCTCCTCACACTGCATCATGAGTGGTTAGATTGTGTTGAGGATATTCCCAAATCCAGAAACAATGCAGTGGAAGTCGATCAAAGAATGTAAACAAACACATTTTTGCGTGGTAACACCAGTATTGTGGGCAGTCCATTTTTTACTTTTAAAAAGGAAAAAGGAATCAGAACCAAACTACCAGCCACATCAACAATCTCTGCAGAATGCTAGCAATCGTTTTTTTTTTAAACTAGCCACACTTTGAGGCCTAAGGGGGTTGGACAGTGTCTCTCTAAATGCTTTGGAGGCAATTACCCAAAACAGTTTTGAGTCTTTATTTCTGGTTTAAACCTTGAGCATACTGCTGGAAACCTGATTAGCTCTGACGGGGCTCCTCTGCTGTAGGAAAGGCTACAATGGCACAGCAGTCCATCACAACCACTAGGTGTCACTGTGGGAACTGGTGACAGGGAGCTAATATCTCAGGGAACAGGCATAGGTGAAAAGGAGAGCAAGGGTAGCCTATAGTCCTGCAGGTTGGCTGGCAGCATTGTGGCATGTTCTGGTAAGTTGCTGATGAGTGAAGGCAAATGGAGGGCATTCATTCCAAAGGCAGGTGTAGCTTTAGAGACAATCTGTAAACATTTTATATGCAAAGACATTGGGGGTTTGATTGTCAGTAGATGTTGGTGGTGACGCAGATTTGGGGTGCAGACAGACTCCTCTCTGTGCTGCCACTAAAAACTGTTATGAACTAAGGCCGGACTTAGCCACTGCAGAATGGGGGGGGGGGGGAGGAATCTCCCTGGTGACTAAATTACAATGCAGATCACTTGGTCAGATGTTAGTGAGTGCAAACATGGTTTGCACTCACTAACATGCTGACATGTGACAGATCTGACAATGGCCTAGCAATAGTCATCTGACATTATCCCATGTCTTGAGCCCTGTATGAATGGCACTACCACCAGTCATCCCCCTCACCCATTCGCCTCTCACTTTTTAGGCCCCCTTCTAGGTCAGTGAGAATGTGATTGTTCTTTTTGCCACAGTCCAACACTGGAGGTCCAGTAGTCCACTCACCAGCTCCCAAGCCTTTGAGAGTCCCTAGAATCTAGTGGACTCCATATCAGCTCCTTGTAAATCCACTGCAGTGCTGTGACACCCCTATCACCTAAATAATGGGGTAAAGTGTGACAAAACCCTGGGCCACATACTATGTTGCAAAGGCCTGTCACTAAGTGGTCTCTTGTGAGCAACCCTGTTATGTTATATTCAATAACTTGATTAGATCACAAGGCTTTTCCTATGTGGTCAGTAAGCACACTGGAAAAGAGGTGGGGATCACCACGGTAATGGCCACAGGGACATTCACAGTGGATGGCAACCCTAGGTAACACAGTCACAGAGCTTTGTGACATCTCCTGCCTTAGAACTACATAAGGCAGGTCACAGGGGTGTCACAGCTGTGGGCCAAACAGGCCTGATGAGGAAGATTCAAGGGGAGCCCAGGAGTCTGGAGTAAAAACAGATTAAAAAAAAAAAAGCACAGCCAGTATTAGCAGCACTCAACTCACATAACATTTTCCTCCAAAATTTGAATTTTAGGACATAACATTTTTTTATTCCTAAAGGCATCTACATGAAAACAGGGTCTTTACCCCTTAGATTTCATCTGTTCCTTGTTATTTTTCCTGCCAGAAAGTCAGAATCCTATGCTTGTTACATCAGAATAATATCCCTTGACAACAGGTTGTGATGTCATAAGCAGAGGGTTGTGATATTACGGCATGTATAAGCAATGGGAACAGATGAAGTCTTAAAGAAAAAGATTCCATTTTCATGGAAATGTCTTCAGTAATAAAAAAATGGAAGGTCCTTAGATTCTAAATTGTGGGGAATTTTGTGTAACTGAGTTGTGCTAATGCCAGCTATTATTACTATTGTTTTTTGGCCTTTAAACTAAAACAATTATTTATGGGTTTGGGGTTTATACCATTATCAGGCTTTTAAATATTTCTCATGAAACAGCATTTTTACACTGTTTGTTGGAAAAATATCTGACGCTTCTTAATGGACCTCAAGACTGCTGAATTTGTGACATCATAATCTGTTGTGGTGAACACTATGATGTCAATCAAGTGTATTGGGAAGTACAAAATGCCTTCCTCTATAGCTCTTTCAGACAAATTCCTTTCTTCTTCTTCTTCTTTTACTTCTATCTTCATATATTCTCTTTTCTTCTATGCTCTTCATCCTGTCTGCAGTTAGAAGGGGGAAAGAAGTTAACAAGTAGTATGAACATGGGGCCCAATCCATGAAGGTTCCGGGAATACCACAACCACTGGATGGGTCAAACATATGGCATACAGAACTTGCGGCATTCCCCAGCCAGTGATAGGGATTTCCAATCCTGTGCACGGACTGCTGCAAGTTAGACCAGCTTTTTCTGGTCTAACCTGTGGCAATCTTGGCTACCCTTTTTACAGTGTTTGTGCCAAATATTTGGCGCAAGCTGCCATACATCGGAAAAAGTATCGCAAATGTGCCCAAACTTCTTGAATTAAGCGGATTCCGTGCCAAGGTGTCTGGCACAGTTGTGCCAAAAAATTTGTTTGATGCAGCGCTTGACAGAAGCCCTGCATCGCTGTTTGTGAATTGGTCCTGTACTAAAAAACTGGGGCTGGCAGTATAGGCTAGAGGTTAAAGCAATGAGCTGTGAATGAGCTTGGTACATTTAGCAGACCTGGGTTTGATTTCCACAACCTCCACTTGCACACTGTGTGGCTCTGAGCAAGTCATTTAACCTTCCCAGTGCACCTGGGTTGACCCTGAAAACATGCAGGTTTTTTTTTCTTTTATTCTTACCAATGAATAAAAAAATCTATCTTGTCAAATATAGAAATGTTCTTGTTGTTCTTTATTTGTTATGCATGTATTTAAAAATTAGTTATAACGTTTCTTTAGAAATCTTTTAGTGTTATATCACTGTTAGGCTAAATCTAAGTCTTGTATATGTTTACTGTATTTAAACTAAAATTCATTGTTTGAAATTAATGGAGATATATGATATTGTACCAGCTGTACTTATTGAAAACTGTAAAACAATTCCTGGGAAAATGCGCATAAACATAAGCAAAACCTGAGAAAAATAAATACAATTTTAAAAAAGTTCCCTACCCTTAATAGCCTTCGGGTAATGGTATAGAAAGTAAAGCTCTGGGGTCAACTTCAGTCTGATATGGATCACCTCATACAATTCCTTCTCCAAGTCCAAGAGCAAGGCTATCAAGCAAGGGCAGTCCCACATGGCATGTGTATGGGTGGCTTTTACCTCACCACATCTCCTCCAGCAGGCTGCACTTCCCCCTGCCCCATACCTGGCCATGATTGCTGGTGTCCTGAAATATCAGATAAACCTCTTCCAGGTGAATTCACGTCAGACAAGGAAACCCTCACCACTTTAAGCATCCCCGTTCCCAAGCTACCAGTGTGATTTCCTGACCCAGTTCCTCTCCCCACTTCACAGCTATGTAGAGGGTATTGTCACAAACCTACTCAGCAGGTCAGCCCTCTACTCCCAAAGTGCCAATCTCTGAGTGCAGTCTTGTGAACAGTTTAACAGAACAAGGTAATCCTCTTGTCTGTTTTGTGAGTTCGGATCAACCTTTGGTCCCAAGTCTTGGAGGGATTCAAACTGTGAACCTCTTGCCAGCGTACCCAATGCACAGGCTCAGATATTTCTGTCTTCAGGGGCCAGATATCTTTGCCTATGGGCACCTAACCAGGTATACAGAGATGAACCCTTAAAAACTTTAATAAAGACCTCAGATTTAAAACGCTTCTCTTTCCAGTTTGGTATCACCATTCAAGCTTATGCCTAGTGTCTGCTATAACCATATATACTTTTCTTATAAATGAAAGAAATTCAAAGACAGACCAAGTATGCTCTAAAAAGAGTTTTACTAAAATAGACAAAAATATGTAAAACACAAAATACAGAACTATTATATCACAAGACATACAAATCTTTTAAAAGAACAAGGTTTAAACAGTGCAAATTCCTACAACAATATTTAGATTTATCTCTCTTTCTAAATAACTGTTTAAAGTGCTCACAGATGTTTCTTTGTCAGAGTCTAATAAAAGTGTCCCTGAAGGAAAACAGAATAATCTTTAAAAAGCTGTTTTTTCCCACCTATTTTACATGAGGTCACCTAGCTCTTCCCTGTCAGAATATATATAAAAAAAATATCTATATAAAAAACAGGATGTCTTTTCCAAGTATTAAATTCTGCAATCTTCAGCATGACTCATGTCCTTCAAATGACATTTTCTCACCACGCCAGAGACCCGGGTTCGGGAGCAAGCTCAGGGTGCTGGGGGTCAGCAGGGGGAAGGAGTGGATCGAGCGTCTTATGGACTGCTCTCCTCTCCCAGGGTGGGTCTGGGTACAGTGTCCGGCGTAAGTCTAACACCTAGTGGAGGCTGGGTGTCAGCATGTCTGGCCTGGTAGAATGGAGTGGTAGGCAGGGCAGCCGGAGGGCGCACTGCATGCGGATGCATGCGCAGGGAGCCCTTGTCAGCACTGCATGC
This sequence comes from Neoceratodus forsteri, assembly GCA_016271365.2. Lineage (NCBI taxonomy): Eukaryota > Metazoa > Chordata > Ceratodontiformes > Ceratodontidae > Neoceratodus > Neoceratodus forsteri. The sequence continues at coordinate 156,705,780 of JADMNL010000031.1, read as the reverse complement.
CCTGCCCCAACAGAACATGGAAAAAAGGGGAGTGCCCAGCTGTTGTGGCTTGATGGCCATCCGCGATGTCCTGCGTACCACTCTGAGGGACCACCGTGAGCGGATCCATTGTGTGGTGGGGGAGTTGATCGACCCCTGCCGCCCCAACCATGGGGGGTAAGCCATGGGGGTAATTGGTGGTTGCCCTCAGTAGGAGACGCTGCAGGTCGGACGGTGGCCAGATCACAGGGGATGCAAGGACGATGAGGCCGGCTGGGACCCCCATGGGAGAAAAAAGTAATACAAATGACATTTTCTTTGATCTATTGATCAGTTTCCTCTCTCACACACAGACATCAACATTTATGATTTCGCACCAGTTTACTAAACCTGGTTTCCTCCACTTGAAATGTCATAAAAGGGATGACGATTTCCCTTTTAGCAGCAAAATCTATAATTTACTTAGAAAAGTCTATAATTAGCTTCTGGCCTGCCATGTAACACCTGTTATCTAAAACCTGTGTGTGTGTGATCTCACATGCTGTTTCAGCAGTTTCTTATGGCTTTCATCTTTTTCAGCTGAAACCTGGAGGGGAGGGAGCAAGGTCACTCCAAGAGCACCAGATTTCTCAGCATCTCTCATGACAAGACAGTCCATAACCCATTTTTATATCCCAAAAAATAATACAGTGATCAGAACCAGCTGTCCAAACGTCACATTCCTTCCCACCTAGACTGAATTTGGGGGCTCTGTCCTCTGCATGGGATGAGCTTCCCAAATCAGTTCACTCCTCATAGACCCTAGACAGACCATCTGAGTTCTGATTTTGTTTTCCAGCCCTATGTACGATTGTCAGATTATACTCTTGCAAAGCAAGACTCCATATTAGCAGTCTGCCACTGTTTTTCCCCATCTGCATCAGCCAAACCAGGGAGTTGTGGTCAGTCTGCACCACAGAATGCTGCCAATACAAGTATGGCTCCAGCTTCTTTAGGGCCCACACTATGGCAAGACATTCTTTTTCCACCGTGGAGTAAGCTTGCTCCCTTGGAAGTAACTTTTTACTCAGGTAGGTTATTGGGTGATCCCTTCCTCCCTTGGCTGGATGTCTGACTTAGTACTGCCCCAATACCCACATCTGAGGCATCAGTCTGAACTATAAAGGTTTTGCTATAGTCAGGACTTGTCAAAACATGAGCACTGCACAGTGCCTCCTTTAGTTTGGTGAAGGCTTCCTCATAGTCTGGGCCCCAGGTTATTTTCTTGGGCATCCTTTTCTTTGTCAGGTCAGATAGGGAAGCAGCCAGGGCACTGTAATTGGGTACAAATTTTCTGTAGTACCTTGCTGTTCCTAGAAAACTCTTGACCTGCTTCTGGGTTTCTGGTCTGGGCCATGCCTGGATCACCTCTATCTTTATTTGGTTTGGATGGAGCTGTCCACGGCCTACCACATGCCCGAGGTATGCCACTTCCCCCATGGCCACCTGGCACTTCCCAGCTTTGACAGTGAGCCTGGCCCTCTGTATCCTACCCAGCACTTCCCTAAGGTGGGATAGGTGTTCCTCCCAGCTGGTACTAAAGACGGCAATGTCATTCAGGTACACCACAGCGTGCTCCTCAGCACAATTTAACACCTGGTTCACCAACCTTTGGAAAGTGGCCGAGGCGTTCTTCATTCCAAAAGGCATTACTTTAAACTCAAATAAGCCTATCAGAGTGATGAAGGCCGACCTCTCCCTAGCTCTGTCCGTCAACCCTACCTGCCAATACCCCTTTGTCCGGTCAATGGTTGTAAGGTAGGTCGACCCTCCCAACTTGTCCAGGAGTTCATCCGTCCAGGGCATCGGGTGGGCGTCTGACTTTGTGACTGCATTCAGTCCATGATAGTCAACACAGAAACGAGTTGAGCCATCTGGCTTGGGTACAAGGACTACGGGTGAGGCCCAGGGACTGTGGGATCTCTGGATTACCCCTAAATCAAGCATCTCCTCCACTTCCCTCCTAATGTCCTTTTGGACAGCCTCTGACACCCGATATGCTGTCCGCCATATGGGCGTCTGTGTCCCTGTCTCCACATCGTGTGTCGCTAAGGGGGTTAGTACAGGCTTGGCACTAAACAAGGGGCAAGTCTGCTAAAACCTCCCTTACTTTCTGGATCTGGTCCGGGGCCAGCTGGGGAGACAATTTTACTGCCTCAACAGAGGACTCCCGCTTACTCTCTTCCAGCAAATCCAGAAAGGGGTCTCCTTCGTCCATCTCCTCCCCATGACTACACACTGCAAACACCATGTCAGCCCTATTTGCATATGGCTTCATCATGTTGACATGGTACATCCTTTCTGTCTGTCTTCAGTCAGGTAACTCCACAATATAGTTCACGTCATTTACCTTCCTAACCACTTTGTACGGTCCTGCCCACTCAGCTTTCAGCTTGTCTTTCCAGACCAGAATAAGGACCATGACTTCCTGACCCACCATGTACGAGTGAGCTCTGATGATATTGTTCAGGTGTTGGGGGGAGCTACATAGTGAGACAACTATTGCCCTCTCTCCTCCTCTGCCCCCATCTCGAACCATATGTTGTATCCAGTCCCTTTTTTCTTTTTTTTTTGAAACATACTGATTTTATTGCATGGAAAGTCATAGGTTACATCAGCTGTCATAATACATCGTACAATTCAACAAGGCATAGACAAGGAGAGTATTAAATCAGTTTTAGGAGGTCTGCCGGAGAAGGTAGTGGCAGCTGAATTAATGGAGGGGTTCAAAAGGGCTTGGGACAGATTTAAGGGGTTGGGAAAAGAATGGCTGAAGCATAACAGAAGGAGGGCGGTAGGGTGTTGGGCAGACTAGATGGGCCATGGGGCCTTTCTCTGATGTCACATTTCTGTGTATCTGTGTGTCTCAAAGAAACCAGTTCAACATATGAAAGTCCATACTTTTTCAAAATTCAGTGTGGTAACCAGTCTCCTTCTCTTTCCTTAGGTATGCTCATCTTGTCCTTCATTCCAAGATTGTTGTACCTAGTCAAATCTAAAGGGGTATAAAAACAAGAAAAATAGCCACATCCACTTTTCAGCACATTTAAACATGCTCACAAAAAAGATGATTTTAGGCTGTCCTGTATGTCCCAGTATAGTGCCATGCATTTAAAGAAAACTTTAACACCAGTTAATAGACACAAACACTAACATACAGAAAAAAGTAAGCAAAACTGTACTCTTGTATTTACCCTGCGTATCTATCCAAGGGCTTCCTGAAGTCAGAACGTGAGCTTACATCCAATATCTCAGTGCTTCCATCAGCCTCATTATTGCTCAGGTTAAAAAAAAAAAAGGTACTGAGAGATTCTCCCTTTCTTCCCTATGATGGGAGAAGGGTAACCATCTAAAGTTAAATTTATCCAGATTCAGCCTTAATAAGGCTGTTATGGCCTCCATTCTCTTTAAGGACATTTACAAGCCACTGTCTCTACTAAGGGCAAGAATTTGTCAGCCACAACTGGATTATGACTTGCCCTGCAGCAGCTATCAAAGTTCTGAATAAGTATTTTTTATGCACTGAGCCTGCCCCTCTGGGAGGGGGGGAGGCTCAGTATCAAATTTGCAAAGGTAAGGTGTAAGAGAAGGTCCAGCATCTGCTTGATGGACTCACCCACCTCTGATCAGAACTGTGCCATCTCTGAACACCCCCAAAATATATTATATTGAGTGCCTCTTCCCCCCACAACCTCTCCAACATCTATCAGCACCACTCATTCCAAAATGTACCGAGACCACAGGTGTTGTGAAAAAACGTGTACAAATTTTCCCCCCAAACTCTCAAAATGACAAGGAGGCTATAGTACTGTGTGCTCCCCACCAGATTTTCTTCCATCCCTCAGATGGGAGATAATCGTCGTGGTGATGCTGAATAACATATACTGAAGGACCCAGGTGCTCCACCAAGAGGTGAATATCTCAGTTCTGTCATTCAGCCCAAAGGTAGTCCTTTCCATAGTGTACAGCAAATTTACTATTTCTTTCCACTGATTTATCCTGGAGGCCTAAGGAGAAAGCCACTGATGTGTCACAGCTTTTTGTGCAGCTACTATCATAATGCCCAATAAATATTTCATATACCTACCCTGTACGAGCGAGCTCTGGCTCTGCGGTTGTACCACACTTTTTGTTTCTGTTGGGCAGCTGCTAGGTTGCTCTGGGCTGTCCCCATAAGTTCCTTTAGCTTTTCCCTAAACCTAAGGACGTAATCCACAATGGGAGTTCCCTGGGTGGCGTGCTTGCCTTCCCAGTCCTCCCAGATCAAGTCTAGGGGCCCACGTACCCGGCGTCCATATAAGAGTTTGAAGGGGGAAAATCCTGTCGACTTTTTGGGCACCTCCCTGTATGCAAACAACAGGTGGGGAAGGTATTTCTCCAAGTCCCTCCCATGCTGTTCAGCAAACGCCCGGAGCATTGACTTTAGGGTACCATTGAATCTTTCCACAAGTCCATTGGCTTGTGGGTGATACGGTGTCGTGCATCTCTGTACCACCCCACACTTCTCCCATAAACATTTCATCAGGTCCGACATGAAGGAACCCCCTTGATTGGTGATTACCTCTTGCAGAAACCCAGCATGGGAGAAAATCCCAAGTAAGGCATCTGCCACTTTGTCTGTCATCAGTGAGGATAGGGCGACTGCCTCTGGGTACAGGGTGGCATAATCCATCACAGTCAGGATGAATCTCTTCCCTGAGAAGCTGGGGTATTTAAAGGCCCCACAATATCCATTCCCACCCCTGGAATGGCTCCTCCACTATGGGCAATGGAATCAGGGTGGCTTGGGTCTTCTTGCCCGCCATCCCTATTTCTTGGCACCGGTGACAAGACCTGCAATACTCCTTCACCGGCTGGGTGAAGTTAGGCCAGTAGAAATTCTGGGCCAACCGCTGCACTGTACGCACGATTCCCAGATGACCAAACAAGGGAATATCATGTGTAATCTTGAGCAACTGCTCACGATACCCCTGGGGAACGACAAGCTGCCTGCCTAGCATCCCTCCCTCTGTCTGTACTGCCCGAGTATACATAAGTCCATTTTCCCAATAAATATGTCTGCCATCACCTCCCTGTGTGCTGTCTGAGTCTGCCCAAGCCCTCAGCTTCTCTAAACTAGGGTCACTTCTCTAAGCAGCTGCAAACCCCTCACACATTCCCAAGGCATGGGACAGGTCCCCTTCAGTCGCTAAACTAGGGTCCCTAGCACTAGCATCAGGGCCCTCAGGATCACTGTCAATCCCAACCCTCTGACAATGGGTCACCCCTCTCTCTTCGGAGCAACCCTCTGTAGTTGTGTGGTTACTTGCTACTGGGGAAATTTCTACCCCCTCTTCATTAATCTCCATATCAGGAGACAGGCTGGGGAACCAGCCTCTCAGTGGTTTCCACAATGGCTTCTGTGGGGTTCAGGGAACTACAATTTTCCCTTGCCACTTGGCTATGGGTAACTGCACATACCATCCCATTTTAGATTGTTGCCCAGGATCACATCCACTGCTAAAGTTTTGGCTACAGCCACCTGTTGCACAGTTCCCCCTGTTTCACCCCAGTCCAGAAGAACACTGGCCAGTGGCAATGTTTTCTCTTCACCAGTGAACCCTTGGACAGTGACATATTTATTGGGTATAAGCTGACCAGGCTGTACCAGATCCCCTTTTACCAATGTCAGGGATGCCCCTGTTTCCCTTAACCCTTGTGTCTGTACACCATTCACCATGACTGGGTGCATGTGTTCCCTCATGTTCACTGGCATGCTTCCAGGGACATACAAACAACCTACTTCCTTTCTAGCACCCTGTTGTGTATTGCTCGTCTTTTGGGGGCACTGTCTGGCAATATGCCCAGTTTCTTTACACAACCAACATTCATTTCTTCTCTCAGAGAAATCTTTTCTCTGAAACCTGGGGCTAACTGGTTTCGGTGGAGGCAGTGAAGGGTTTTAGCTGCCCTGAAGGTGCGCTTTTCCCTTTCTGCACTGCCACGCCTGCCCCATTTGCTCTCAGAGCGGTCTTCTCTTGGCATAGCGGTCCGAGAGTTCAGCAGCCTCTTGCACTGTTTTGGGATCTCGGTCCTCTAGCCAGGTTTTTAGCTCTGCTGGGCATGCCCAATAAAACTATTCTAATAAAATCACATTTTCAATTTTATCAACAGAGCTTGCCTTAATTCCTTCCCACCGTTTTAAAAACTGACGTTGCTTCATGGCTAGCTCATCATAGTTCATATCAGGGCTTCTCCGGAGCTTACAGAATTTAGCTCTGCATGATTCAGCAGTTAATTCAATCCTTTTTAACAGTGCAGCTTTTAGTTTGCTGTAATTTTTACTGTCCTCATTGTCCATTTGACCCAATGCATCCCAAGCTTTCCCGGTAAGTAGCAGGGATAGCTGGATGCTCCAGGACTCTCTAGGAATTTTAGCCTGAATACAAACTTTTTCAAAAGAATTTAAAAAGGCATCCATATCCTCCTCCTCTTTAAATTTGGCTATTGATTTTGAATTCAATTTGTAACCCAGTCCTGCAGTCCCAGTTAAACCCAAGCCACTTACCTGCTCTGGTGCCGCTGGTTGGAGTCGTAGCTTCTCCAGTTCGTGTTGCCTCTGGTGCTCCTGCTCCTCACGGTCTGCGTCTCGGTGTTCCCACTCCCTCTTCTCCTCTGCAACTCGCTGGCGTTCACGCTCCTCACGGTCTGCGTCTCGGCATTCTCGCTCTGCCTCACGGTCCGCCTCTCGGTGTTCTCACTCTGCATCACGGTCCGCCTCTCATTTCTCTCTTCTCCTGGAACTCCAGCTCCATGCTGCACAACTCAATTTGCAGCCTGAGTACCTCTAGATTCAGGATACTGGTGACCTTCCCCTGCTGCTGTGGCCCTTCACTGACAGTGACCCTGTTGCCCTCCTCATCGGATCTGGACACTGCACTGGCAGCTAGCCCTGCCACACTCGAGGTTTGGTCCTTTCCAGTCATGGTCCGTGACTCACTGCTCTGGGTATCTGCTACCATCAGGGCATCTATGAGGCTCTGCTTTTTGGCTGTCACCTTGAAAAGGACTCCTCTGTCCCCACACCACTGCTTCAAGTAATCTACAGTGTGCCTGCTGTAGTCAGAAGCCATCTTTCCTAACTACTACTACTCTGACTTGCACTTTAGAAAAAAATTAAATGGGTAGGAACTTGACTGTATGCCAAGTGATATAGCTCTGTTTTCTTTTTAAAATAAAACTCTGCCTTTTTCTTTCTTTGCAAGAGAGCTTACAGTCTCAAGCTGATGCAGAACAATAAAAGCTTGTGAAACCAAAATTATGCCACTGCTGTCAACCAATCTGTCATAAACTTACTCAGCAGATCAGCCCTCTACTCCCAAAGTGCCAACCTCTGAGCGCAGTCTTGTGAATAGTTTAACAGAACAAGGTAAACCTCTTGTCTGTTTTGTGAGTTCAGATCAACCTTTGGTCTCAAGTCTTGGAGGGATTCACACTGTGAACCTCTTGCTAGCGTACCCAATGCACAGGCTCAGATATTTCTGTCTTCGGGGCCAGATATCTTTGCCTATGGGCACCTAACCAGGTATACAGAGATAAACCCTTAAAAACTTTATTAAAGACCTCAGATTTAAAACGCTTCTCTTTCCAGTTTGGTATCACCATTCAAGCTTATGCCTAGTGTCTGCTATAACCATATATACTTTTTTTACAAATGAAAGAAATTCAAAGACAGACCAAGTATGCTCTAAAAAGAGTTTTACTAAAATAGATTAAAATATGTAAAACACAAAATACAAAACTATTATATCACAAGACATACAAATCTTTTAAAAGAACAAGGTTTAAACAGTGAAAATTCCTACAACAATATTTAGATGTACCTTTCTTTCTAAATACCTGTTTAAAGTGCTCACAGATGTTTCTTTGTCAGAGTCTAATAAAAGTGTCTCTGAAAGAAAATAGAATAATCTTTAAAAAGCTGGTTTTCCCCACCTATTTTGCATGAGCTCCTCCCTGTCAGAATATATAAAAAAAAATATCTATATAAAAACAGAATGTCTTTTCCAAGTATTAAATTCTGCAATCCTCAGCATAACTCATGTCCTTCAAATGACATTTTCTTTGATCTATTGATCAGTTTCCCCTCTCACACAGACATCAGCATTTATGATTTCTCACCAGTTTACTAAACCTGGTTTCCTCCTCTTGAAACGTCACAAAAGGGATGCTGATTTCCCTTTTAGCAGCTAAATCTATAATTTACTTAGAAAAGTCTGTAATTAGCTTCTGGTCTGCCATGTAACACCTGGTATCTAAAACCTGTGTGTGTGTGTGTGTGTGTGTGTGTGTGTGTGTGAGATCTCACATGCTGTTTCAGCAGTTTCTCATGGCTTTCATCTTTCTCAGCTAAAACCTGCGGGGGGAGGTCACTCCAAGATCATCAGATTTCTCAGTATCTCTCACAACAGACAGTCCAGAACCCATTTTTATATCCCAAAAATGATACAGTTATCAGAACCAGCTGTCCAAGCATCACAGGTATCATATGATTGAGTGCCTTGTATGCCCAGGTATATGGTGGATATAAGATGCTGTGCCCCCAGCAAATCTGTATAGGCCACTAAGGTAGAGATTAGCAGGGGTGTCTTAGAAAGGACCTTCACTTCTGCCAATTGAGACTTTAGGAAGTGGTGGACCTGGAGATTTAAAAAAAATCTCTGCGATCTAATCCATACTGCATCTTAAGATCTTCAAAAAAGCGGATCTCAGAACCAAGGTAAAACTGCATTACATGCACCAAGCCCTGCCTCCTCCATGCTACATCTCCAGAATGCAGGATCCATGCTAGCCATGGAAAGCCTCTCAGGTGGGCTATACGGCAGACCCAGATAAGGGCTGGGATTAAATTCAGTGTGGCTACTAACTCGTACCACACTCTCCCAATCTGCTCTATCCAGGATTTTGGAGAGGCAGGTCCTGTGCTATAGGGTGGAGCCCATAACAGATACTGCATCATTTCCCAGAAGGGAAGTAGTGTTTGTTCTAGTCATTGCGTGCCCCCTTCCATCATATATCACTAAAACAGAATCTGAGCCACTGCATAGTACATCTGGAGATCAGGGAGAGCCATGCCTCCTTTAAGTTTTGTGAGCATTACGGTGTAAAAACAAACCCTTGGCCTCTTGCCAGCCCATATGAATCTAGCTATAGCTTTGTCCACAACTGGGCTCAGCACATTTTAAAATAGGTAGCACCTCTATTGCAGTATACCCCAACAAGAAAGCACTTACTAATTTTAACACAGGCAGTGCCTCTATTGCATTTTGTAAGACATAGAGAAACCTAGAGAGGATTATCATCCTCCCTGTGTCCACCCTGCGGATCACACTAAGGGGGAGGCTTTGCCAGTGCTGCAGATTCACTGTTAATTGTCCAGACAGTGGTCCAATATTAGTGTCATAAAGATGCTCAAGGCATAGAGGAAAAAATTACTCACTGCAGTAATCTTCTTTTTTCCAAGGGGTCCTTTAGCATCAGTAACTTTTTTGTACTTAGCTGGCTAGGTGCAACTGCCCAGGAGGTGTGCCTTTAAGAGATATTTAAATGAGCTTAGGGCCAAGCCAATCAAAATACAGGAGGGAATGTGAGCTGAGTGAGAGCTGTTGAAGGCTTCAGAATTTTTTCAAGGAAAAACGAGGGCAAATACCCCAAAAAAGAATCAACAGGATTCAAAAAACATGCAAATGTCCACAAAAGTGGAAATAGAAACAACAGCAACATGAGCTAACAACTCATCACTAAGAAACTCCAAATTTGGTAAAAGGCAACATAAAGAGCCCTTCTCTGACAGGTGAACCAGGGAGGAAGGGAGAGGCTTACTGATGCCAAAGGACCCCTTGGAAGAAAGATTACTGCGGTGAGTAATTTTTTCTTCTTGCCCTAGGAGTTCTTTAGCATCAGTAACTTTTTTTGCAGACTACTGAGCAGTACCAAGTGGGAGGTGGGTAGAGAACCTACTTAGGAAAGAGGCTCTGCAGAACCGCCCTGCCAAATTTGGCATCAGATCTGGTCTGCACATCCAAACTGTAGTGTTTCATAAAGCTATGCACAGAGTTCCAGGTAGCTACTTTGCAGACATTCAGTAGGGGAATGTCCCTTGCTACTGTAAGCAAGGCTTCAGTGCCCCGGGTGGAGTGGGCTGAGCCCCACTGGAGGTTGTTGACCAGCTTTCTCACAGCAGAATCTAATACAAGACACCAACCAACGAGAAATAGTTATGTGTGGTTCATAGCTCAGTGCTTATGCTTCATACTGCAGTTTAATGTAAGTTGTGCTTGGATACAGAGGCCAACAGAAGTAGGGCAATGCTATCACAGTACTGGTTGTAGGAATTGATAAGTGCTTAGGTACTTCCATAGATTTGAATAAGTCAATGGTTACAGTATCTGTAAATTGGATAGTACAGGCATGGTGTTTAACTGTTTCAGCTTGTGAGTAAGCTGATAAGACTTGATGTTTTGGCTTTACTCTTTATCCCACCGTAGGAAGGCTGCTTAGTCGAGTAGGAAGATATCCCCCCAAAAATTAATAAGAATTAAATGGTTACTGAATGATTATCTCCTCACTCTCTGGAGAGTGAGGTCGGTAGCATGCAGGAGAGGACCCCCACTTGGGGGAAAACCTCTGAGGACCCATAGCTACTGACCTGCCCGTCCTTCTGGGCATGTTAAGGAGAGAAATCCTAATTAAAGATATAGGTTGTCAGCTAATCTGAAGTCCAACTGTTGTAAATCCAGAATCCAATGAAACAGAAAGGCTGGAACAGGAGCCCTGATGATGAGAGTCCATCGAGATGGCAGCACATCCTTCAAGCGAAGTCAGAGTCCACTAGATAACAAATGCAGGTAAAAATCTGTTACAGATAAGTTCAAATCCACTGGCGAGTGGAAGAAAACTTAAGGGGTTGAGTTGTACAGTTCAAAGCAATCAAGCAGGTGGATAATTCTTTCCGAGGAGGACTTGAGCTTGAATGAATGACTCTGTGATCCAGCAAAAGAGGATTTGAGATTCTGGATTCGATGGCAGCAATGCATAGGTAAGGTCCTTGATGCAGTAAAGAAGCTAGATGCAGGCTATATGCTGGGGCAAATTGTTGAAACGTAGGTTCTAAGCAGAGCAAGCAGATAGGAGTAGATTGCAACAGAATGTAATATGACAACTAGTATTGGAACCCACTTGAGAGGGAGCAATCTTAGACCTGGTCCTCTCAAATGGAGATGTAGAAGTGGATCACAGATGTAGAAGTGGGTAGCCATCTGGGAACTAGCGACCATCGAACAGTATGGTTCACAATAAACACAGCAATAGAGTCAAGCCATACAAAGGCAAAAGTACTGGACTTCAGGGGGGCTGACTTTGCTAAAATGGGTGAGTGCCTAAGGAATGCACTAGCAAATGGGCAGGAAGGAGGGGTGGAAGAACAATGGGGAATAATAAAAACTGCCATCACAGAGGTAACAAGCCTTTGTGTGAAGCAAATAAACAAAACAAAACGATGTAAGAAACCACTATGGTTCTCAAAGGAGGTGGCAGTGAAGGTTCAAGAGAAAAGAAAGCATTCAGAAAGTACAAGGAATCACAGAAGAAGCAGGACAGAGAATTGTATCAGTTAAAGCAAAGGAAGCTGGGAAGGCAGTCAGAACAGCAAAGGCCGAACTGAGGAAAAGATTGCCAACTCAGTTAAGAAGGGGATAAAACCTTTTTGGGTACATCAGGGAGCAAAGAAGACTAAGGGAGGGATAGTGAGGCTTAATAAAGGGAGGGGTGGGCAGAGGGTGACTGTGAAAGGCAGAGATACTAAACTAATATTTTGCTCAGTATTTACAAATGAAGAGGGGGAGGTACCTAAAACAAACAATAGAAACACTCTGGATACAGAAGTTGATACCAGCCCATTTACAGAAGAAAGGGTTCTGAAAGAACTCTTAAAACTGAAGGTGGACAAAGCAATGGGGCCTGATGGGATTCATCCCAGAATTCTAAAAGAACTAAGGGTAGAACTAGTGACACCACTGACTACCCTCTTTAACAAATCATGGGAGGATGGGGTGGTACCTAAGGACTGGAGGAGGGCCGATGTGATTCCCCTTCACAAAAGTGGGAGCAGGGCAGAAGCGGGAAAGTACACATCAGTTAGTTTAACCTCAGTGATAGGGAAAATGATGGAATCACTTCTGAGGGAAAGAATTGTCGAGTACCTAGAGGCCAGAGGGGCACAGGACCCAAGACAGCATGGATTCACAGCAGGAAGGTCATGCCAGACAAATCTAATAGATTTCTTTGACTGGGTGACCAAAGTAGTAGATCAGGGAGGGGCTGTGGACATAGCCTACCTACACTTTAGCAAGGCATTTAACTCAGTCCCACACAAAAGATTAATATACAAGTTAGCCAGCCTGGGAGTGGGTCCCAAGATGATAGCCTGTGTAAAGAATTGGCTGGAGAATAGGACACAGAGGGTAATAGTAAATGGAGTCCACTCTGAAGAAAGGGGGTTACTAGTGGGTGTCGTGAGGTTCAGTATTAGGACCTGGTCCTTCAATGTCTTTGTAAGCAACATTGCAGAGGGACCAGAAGGAAAAGTATGTCTCTTTGCAGATGACACAAAGATCTGAAACAGAGTTGATGCACAAGGTGGGGTGGAAAGGATGAGAAGGGACTTGGCAAGGTTAGAGGAATGGTCAAATGTATGGCAGCTTAGATTTAATGCTAAGAAGTGCAAGGTAATGCACCTGGGAAACAAAAACCCAGGGGAAGAGTACACAATGAGGGGTGAGATACTAACAACAACAAAAATGGAAAGGGACCTGGGGGTAGTCATATCAGATGACTTAAAGGTGGGCAAGCAATGTGAGAGGGCAGTAAGGAGGGCTGGGGGATACTGGGATGCATAGAGAGAGGCATCACCAGTAGAAAACAGGAAGTTGTTATCCCTCTGTACAGACAGCTGGTGAGACCCCATCTGGAGTACTGTGTGCAGTTCTGGAGACCCAATCTCTGCAAGGACATAGACAAGATGGAAGCTGTCCAGAGGAGGCAATTAAAATGGTGCAGGGTCTGCACGGAGATATATGAAGAGAGAGACTAAAGGAGCTTAATATGTATAGCCTCGGGAAAAGGAGGAGAGGGGGGACATGATAGAAACGTTTAAGTACTTCAAGGAATCAACAAAGTCCAAGAGGGTAGCATCTTTCAAAACAAGAGGTGTGCAAGAACAAGGGGGCACAATTTGAAGATAGAGGTGGGGCGGCTCAGAGGTAATGTAAGGAAGTATTTTTTCACAGAGAGGGTTGTGGATGCATGGAACGGCCTTCCTGAGGAGACTGTGGAGTCAAAAACAGTGATTGAATTCAAACATGCATGGGACAGCCATAAGGCAATTCTAGGGGGTGGGGGTAGAAAGAAGTAGGCTGCTGGTTAACTAGGGTCTGCAGCTTATCCATTAGGTAGGGAAATGGCCAGACTGGGTGGGCCAAGCGGTCCTTATCTGCCGTCAAATTCTATATTTCTATGTTTCTATGAGTAGCTGAGAGCTAAAAACCTCCAGGCCCAAGGGGCGAAGCAGGTTGTAGAATAGATGAGATAGTTTTGATGAACCTCTAGGTCCTGATGGGGTGAAGCAGAATAATATGAGCAGATAGTGTACATAAGTGGACCTGAATCGGTCCGCAGTATTAGTAAATCAGACTTGCATGAAGAAGATGTAGTAGCAGAGGAATAATCAAACCCCAAGCTCTGATATGGAGGTAGTGATGGAGGTGTATAATGAATAATGATGAGTAAATAGAGTTGTATTGAGTAGCTCATTAGGTACTCAGCGGAGAGCATTGAGAATGTAGATAAGCATGTACAACGAAGAGCTTCTCATTGCTTATCAATATAGCTCAATAGAGCGATGCCTATATATATATATTATTAGGGAAACAGGAAGGTATAATGAGTAAGAGCTGAGAGCCCATGAGCTGAGTAAGCAGGGTGTGCTGAGATTGTAATGAGCAGTGAGTGCTAAGACTTGCAAGGCTGAATGCAGAATCGAGTACTGAAGAATCCCAGAGGCTAAAGCCGAGGGAGGGCTGTAGGCATGAAGTGAAGGTTTGCTAAGCAATGATTATATGTAAGTGCGGGCAGAAGCATCCAAGTATTGATGGCGAATGGTTGCGCTAAGCCAGATGTATGTCCAAGTGGAATAAGCTCCTTGAAGGCTATAAGAGAAGTGCTGCAGGAAGGCATAGAATAGAGTATGCAAACTCCAGTCTCCGATGGTAGGCGAGGCAGTTTTGCGTAGTAATGGTGAAGCCTCCAGGCCCCCATAGAGGGTGAAGCAGGTATAGGAAGTCCTGACGATCAAGAAAGCAGAATGCAGAAGGAGGCAAAGGTGGGTGTGTTGGCAACATAAACAACAGATAATAAGATATAGCACCGAAAAAGGTTGGGTTCGAGGTTTGAGCCATTATGGAGACATAACGGAATAGAGCTCAGCTAAGAATCCAGGCAGGTGATAGGAGTGGTAGTAGGCCCAAATGAAGTGAAGCATCCTGATAGGTAGCATCCAAGGAAGTAAATGGGAGCTAGGCCCATACAAAGTATATGCAGTGAGGCTGGACCACACGTAGGTCAGCCAGTAAACAAGCAGAGCGGCAGCTAGACGCTATGAAGGCAAGCATGTGCAGCTGGACCACATGTAGGTCAGCTGGTGAAGTAAGTAGAGAGCGGCAGCTAAAGCCCATGAAGGCTAGCAGGCTGCATGCACCCCCACATAGGCGGTGAAGAAGCGGAAAGTGAGCCAGGCAAGCTAGTGGTATGGCAGACCTTGGGCAGGTAGGCGTAATGAGAGCGCAAGTCAAACTAGACCCCACGTAGGCTAGCACAATGGTGCCACCACAGAGGGCTGCCCGGCTGGACGGACATCCCAGGACTGAAAATTGAAATGTCAGGAGATAGTGCTAAGGAGTACAGCAATAAGTTAAAATAGAAGGCCTTGTAGGCGTACTTATAACATGAACTTAGCAGACAAGGGGGAGCTGGCAGATCCAAAATGAGCAAAATAAACGTTATGCAAAGACAGTGAACTCAGCAGAGCATGGGCAACGGCTACTGAAAAGCAGAGGCAGGGATGCAGTAATCATAGATCAAGGATTCAGGCAATAGTTGAAGCAAAACAATGAAGCAGGCGAAGGAATAAAGTGAATCCCAAAAGAAGGGACCAAAACAAACAGCACACAATGGAACAGCGGGGGCAACAAATGGCAAATAGCGGACAAGCAGGGAGAGGCAGCCGAGCACCAGCAGTGCCACGGCGAGTGTGACTCACTCTAAGCAAAGCACCTGTAGAAGGTTAGCTTAAATAGTGTGTGGGGGAGGAGGCTAAGGAGCTCTTCCCCCACATAACTACAGGCAAGCCTGAAAATTCTCTTGGTAGCTGGTCTTCCTCTGCCTACATCCCCCTGTAGGTGAGGAACAACTGAGTGGAAGAGCCTCTGGACTGTCTAGTATACTCCAGGTAGTGAAAGATGGCTCTTTTGACATCCAAGCTGTGGAGCTTTTGCTTGCCAGGAGTGGACGGCTCAGTAAAGAAGACAGGCAGAGTAATGGACTGGTTCAAGTGAAACCCTGAAACCACCTTTGGCAGAAATTTCCCATTTGTCCTGAGTTCAACTTTATCGTTGTTAGGGATGATGTAATTCGGCTCAGTGCACAGGGCCTGTAGCTCTGAAATCCTCCTGGCAGACGTAATGGCTACCAGGAAGACAGTCTTCCAAGTTACAAACTTGATGTGGGCCATGGACATAGGCTTGAAGGGTGGATTCATGAGCCCATCAATGCAAAGCCTCAGGCTCCAAGGAGGAACAGGCTTCCTGGTTGGAGGTGCAAGAGGCCTTTGGAAAACTATTTAAAAATGGCATGGGAAAAAAATGATTTCTTCTTTCCCACAAAAAGGTAGTCTGAAATTGCCGCCAGGTGTAGCTTGAGTGAAGACTGTTTCAAACCTGACGCCTGTTGGTGTACCACGAAGTCTAGCAGCTGAGGGTCTGAAGCTAATAGGGGTTCGACCTTTTCGCTCTTGCAGCAGAGGGAAAACCTTTTCCATTTGGCTGCATAAGTTTTCTTCATATTCGTTTTTTTAGCCATCCTCAGTATCTTAAGGACCTGTTCAGAGTACTGTGATGATGGAAACTCGAACTCCTCAAGAACCAGGCCTTGAGGTGAAGAGAGTGTATGTCTGGGTACTGCACTCCCATCTGAGGGGAGTGAGTTGGAGGCAGACGAATGGGCCTGTTGCAGGACATTAAGAGAAGGAGAGGGTACCAGGCTTGCCTGGGCCAGTTCGGAGCCACTAGGATCATTGATGCAGGCTGCTGTCTGAGTTTCAGCAAAACCCTGAATATCAGGGGAAAGGGAGGAAGTGCATATAGGAACCTCCCTGACAAGTCCAGGATCAGGGCGTCCAGAAGAAGTGTTCCCAGAACTGGGGGCCTGCAACAGTATTGAGGAAGCTGAAAATTGAGAGGAGAGGCAAACAGATCCATGTCTGGTGTGCCCCCCAACACCTGAACGCTGTGGCTAGTACTTGCTTGTTCAGTGTCCATTCCCTCTGGCCTTGACTGATGCGGCTTACAGCATTCGCCAGAGTATTGAGTTTGCCTGGGAGATGAATAGCCGAGAGGCTAACTCCCAAGGAGAATGCTAGAGACCAGAGCTTCAGAACTTCCAAACAGAGTATTCCTGATCTGGTACCACTGTTTGTTTATGTAGAACATTGCAGTGGTGTTGTCCATTCGAATTTCAAGTGCCTGCCCTTCTATGCTGGGAGCGAAAGCTTTGAGAGCTAGTAAGACTGCTCTGAGTTCCAAAAGATTTATGTGCAACTGTGACTCTTTGAGAGTCCAGTTGCCACTTACAGAGGCACTGTCCAAATGAGTTCTCCAGCCCAAAATGAAGGCATCTGTGGTGATCACCTTTGTGGGAAGAGGAGCTTGAAAGGGAGACCCTGCCTGCAAATTTGCGGGGTTCTTCCACCAAAGCAAGTTTTGGAGGAATCGCTCTGACACAGGTATCAACTCTGAAAATGTGTCGCTTCTCTGAGACCAGCACGCTCTGAGGTAGGCTTGCAGGAGTCTCATCCTGTACCTGACCCCTGGGACTACTGCAGTCATAGAAGCCATATGTCCCAGAAGTTTGAGGAAATGTCTGGCTGGTCTTGGCTGTCCCCGGGTGAAAGAATCTGCCATTGAAAGGAAACTCTGAATTCCTTCCCGCAGGAGGAAAGCATATCCCTTCTGAGTGTCCGGCTGGGCCCCTATGAAGGTAAGCAGCTGGGTGGGTTCTGGGTGAGATTTCTTTAGATTTACCAGGAAACCCAGAAACACCAGAGTGCATTCTGTGCTGGAAAGAGATTCCTTGACCTGGCAAGAAGACTTTGCTACTATGAGCCAGTCATCCAGCTAGGGGTACAGAGGGACACCCAGTCTCCTGAGATGTGCTGCTACCACTGTGAGACACTTGGTAAAGACTCTTGGGGCCCAGGACAGACCGAAGGGCAGTGCAGAGAACTGATAGTGACCCGAAGGAAGTTTGGACCTGAGAAACTTCCTGTGAGATCTCCTTATGGGTATGTGGAAGTAGGCATCCTTTAAGTCTAGGGAGACTAGCCAGTCTCCCTGATGTAAGAACTGTATGATCAGTGACAGAGTGACCATTTTAAGTTTGTTTTTTTTCAGATGTTTGTTTAAACATCTGAGATCTAAGATAGGTCACCACTCCTCAGTTTTCTTTTGTGTCAGAAAATACCTGGAGTAGAAGACCTTGCACTTCTCGTGGGCGGGGGACCCTCTCCACTGCTCATAAAGCCAGAAGGTTTTGTACCTACATTTCCAACAGCAGTATCTGTGTTGGGGACAGAGGTATTGACACCTGAGTATGCTTGAGATCTGGCAGCTGCTTGAACTGTAATGACAGACCCTTCTTCACTATCTCCAGCAACCACTTGTCTGACGTGATGAAGGACCAATGCTGAAGATAGTGGGAGAGTCTGCCTCCAACCGGAAATGGGGAGGCGATCTGGACACTCACATTAGGACTTGGACTGAGAGGGAGATGGCTGGGTAGAAGTGGCTCTTCTTTGGCCCGTTCTGCCCCTGCTTCGGAAAGAACCCCTGTACTGGCCGAAGTCAGACTGGGGATAGGGATTGTAAGGCCTGAGTGGCAGGCTTAGACTTGGATGAGTGTCTCTGTCAGGAGGCCTTGTACTCATCGACTTTTTTCATGTAGTCAGTGGTTCTGTAATCAAACAACATATTTTGATCACAGGGAAAATCCATTGCCTTGTTCTGAGTGTCTGTGGTCAGACGTTCTAAGCCAGGTGAAGCATCTGAGAGAGATGGCATGGGCCATCACCCTAGAGGCTGCGTCACTGTTGTCGTCTGCCATGTGGGAAATAGCACAGTCACACTAAAAATAAAAAATTTGCACAGCACTAATGAAAAAAGTAAACCTTTCACTCAGCACACTAAAGGAAATAATTTATGAGGAAAACTTTACCCAGATAAGCACTAGGAGGCTGTCAACAAGGAAAGTTGGGAGACACCTCAGAGGCAATATTGCTCAGTTCAGCAGAGAAAAAATTCTGAAGCCTTCAACAGCTCTTACTCCCTTCTGTCTTTTGATTGGCTTGGCCCTGAGCTCATTTAAATATCTCTTAAAGGCACACCTCTGGGGCAGTTGCACCTAGCCAGCTAAGTGCAAAAAAGTTACTGATGCTAAAGGACTCCTGGGATAAGAAGGAGACCGGCGATTCCTAAATATTTCAATTCCTGTAGATCCCATTTCAAGAGTTTGTTTTTATGAGGTTCCTGGGGTGACAGCAGCCTTCATACATCCAAGACATTCCATAAGTGACAAAGATCCAAAATGCATTTTGCATCACAATTACAGTTCCTTGGAAAATGTCTTTTTAAACAGCTAGTGTTCCACCTTGATTGACATTAATTTTCAAAAGTATTGAACTATTATTAATAAATATATAATTTTATTCTCTTCTTCTTTACTAATTACATTTTCTACCTGACAATACTATGTGTGATGTGTGTAACAGTACTCACCTAAAGGCTGACACAGCTAGTTCTATTCCTCTTCATGCATCATCCGCCCTATGACCCCACTGTCTTTGACATCACAAATGATAAAGAGCCAATCACCTACTGCAAGATCAGCCACTTGTGATGTCAGAATAAGTGAGGTCACAGTGCTGATGAGGTATGAACAGAAAAACAACTAGCAATGTCAGTTTTCAGGTAAAGTACTGGTCTCACACAATCTGCAAAGGCTGAGAACAGAAGACAACAGATATGTGCTTCATCCTTCTCAGGACAGATCAGTGTGCCTCATCTGTATCTCAACCCAGAAGAGGCGTCACCTCTACAGATAGCAGTCAAAGTACTTGTCTCTGCCACCCTCAGTGGGAAGGGCAAAAAATGTTGGGGCGTGCCCCCCCCAGGACGATGACCCACAACGACGTAAGGAGGTTACCAGTAAGAAGATTACTATTGCCACTCTAAGAAAACTTTTACTCCTTCTCCTCCTGTGCTCAGGAAATATGGAGCTCAATCTGGGGCCACCAGCTGCAATCACATCGCCCTCTGACCTTGCCACACTGAAAGGCATGAGTTTCCTCCACATTAATGTATGCAGTCTGTTAAAAAAGTTCTCCATGATCCAGGCCTGGGTCCTCCATACTCGACCAGACATCCTAGTGGTTTCAGAAACCTGGCTTAGACCGGCTACCTCCGACAGGGAAGTCAATATCCCTAACTATTTACTATTTAGAGCAGACAGACACTCCAGAGGTGGAGGGGTTGCCATCTATGTGAAGGATAGGTATACGGCATCCTGTCTGAGTTCTTTATCTGTTGCAAATGCTTATGAATGTCTGTCTCTTCAAGTCACCATCCCGCACACTTCAACATTATGTATCATAGGGTGCTATAGACCTCCTTCTGCCAATCTACAATTGTTACCTCATCTGAGTAATATCATCAAACAACAATCCTCAGAAATAATTACTCTTGGGGATCTTAATTTAGACTGGCTATCTAAAACCGCTGCTCCTCTCATAGCTTTCTGTGACACCCATGGATTATCGCAACTCATTGTTGAACCAACACGAGTAAATAAAAAGAACGTGGATAACAGCTCCCTGCTAGATGTTATCCTAGTGAATAAACCACATCTCTTCTCCTTTGCCAGCACCTTCTTCAGTGATATCAGTAATCATTCATTTATTGCTTACATAAAATCAAGCAACAAACCTACTACTTCGCCGAAGTTTGCTGCCAAGAGATCTAGACGGAACTTTGATCTCACTGCCTACATAAACAAACTGAAACACTCCTTGTATTGGCAAGAGTTCTATTTGGCAAAAAAACATGCAATCAGCATTCGACATATTCAGCAAAATTATCCTAGACGCCCTAAATAAATATGTCCCTATAGTTAAGGTGCGAATAGCAAAAAAATGCATGTAGATGGTTCACACCTTTATTAAAATCTGCAATGACTGAAAGAGATAACCTATGGAAAAAAGCATGCAAAATCCAGTCTGCTGTGGACTGCTGCAAGTTCAAAAGGGCATGAAACTCATGTACTAGAATGGTTAGAGATACAAAAGCTGTATACTATCATTCTGAATTTCTCTCTGCCTCCAAAAATCCTACAAAATGTTGGAAAACCGTCAAGGACTTGTCTGGTCACACGTCCAGTGGCTCACTACCTGATGAAATCTCCTTAAACAATAACACCATTAGTGACAGACTGGAAGTTCTGGATGCCTTCAATAATCACTTTAAGGATCATGTCAGTCTTCCACAATTCCCTGCGAATCTGATATGCTTTTCAGGTGGGATAATCAAGGTGCAGATCCTAGCGTCACCGATTCAGTCTTCTCCTTGCATCCTACTACCCTGAAAGAAGTTGAAGACCTATTGCTAAAACTGGATGTAAAAAAAAGTGCTGGTGCGGATACCCTTGACCCATATTTCCTGAAGGTGGCCATCCATGTGTTTGCCGTGCCCATAACCCATTTATTTAACCTATCATTAACTCAAGGATCCATTCCTTCAATATGGAAAACAGCGCACATCATACCCCTGTTCAAGTCCTGAAATCCCTGTGATCTAAATAATTACAGACCAATTTTGATTCTCCCGGTCTTGTCAAAATTACTGCAAAAAGTCATAAGTAACCAGCTGAGGCAGTATCTAGAAGCTAATAACCTGCTTAATCTAGTCCAATCAGGGTTTAGAGCTAAACATAGCACCATCACAGCACTTGCCAAAGTGACTAATGACTGGCAAAGAGAGCTAGACAACAGGAATTACACCTGCACCGTTTTCTTGGACCTGAGCAAGGTCTTCAACACTGTCGACCATTCTCTGCTACTCTCTTCCCTGACCTCACTAGGTGCTGACCCACTATCTTTACAGTGGCTCAACAACTACCTCTCTGATCGTTCCCAGCAAGTGAAAGCGGAAGATCTCTCAACTCTCAAACCTCTCCTAAGAGGTGTTCCCCAGGGTTCTATCTTAGGACCGATCTTATTTGCAATATACATCAACAATATTGATGAAAAGCATAACTAAGGCTAACATTCATCTGTTTGCAGATGACACAGTTCTTTATGTAGCGCCCGTCATTACAATCTGCATGTAATGACCTTCAATCTGAGTTCAACCTGCTGCAACACCAACTCCTAAACAAAAACTATTACTTAACACCAAGAAAACAAAAGCAATGCTCTTTTCTCCTCTGCCCAAATGGTAAATTCAGCCCTATCAGATCCTGTGCTGCAGATTACTACAATTCTTGGCGAGAAGTTGGAATTTGTCCCTAAATTCAAATACCTGGGAGTATGGCTAGACCATAGGCTCTCCTTTATAAGGCACATTGAAGATTTACTCAAAAAATTACGACAGAGACTTGGCCTGTTCTTTAGGATAGCCTGCTTCTTAACTAGAGATGCCAAACTACAGCTGGTACAATCAACCTTTCTATCCTTGATAGATTATGCTGACATCCTCTACAGTCACTGTCCCATTTCCTACCTCACCAAACTTGCCACAATATATCATAGAGCTTTGAGGTTCATCACAGGCCTGCCTTATTCCACTCACCACTGCTCCTTATATCAATCAGTGGGGTGGAATTCTCTTCAATTCAGGCGTGATAAAAATGCAGCCTTATGGACCCTGAGAGCCATCTCCAAAAAACTGCCCCAATACATTACAGACTGTCTTCCTATAAAACCAATAGGCAATTACACCCAGAGAAGTTGCAAATCTCTCCTACTGATGGTTCCCAAAGTTAACTCTCGCTTTGGCAGGGATGCTATAAGCTTTACACTGTCCTCCTTGTGGAATAAATTGCAAAAAAAAGTGACACTGAGGTCACCCATCGGCATCTCATCTTTCAAGCTCTTATATTCACGTCTCAGAAATGATCAGTGCAATTGTTTCCCATGACCATGAATTGTCATCATGCTAACCTGTACCATTTAACCATGAATGAATTACTTCTAGTGCTTGTCTCCTCCTTGGCCCTGGTCTGTCATCATGCTTTCATGTAACACCTTGATGCCTCTGTCCTCCCTTTGATACTGGTCTATCTTCCCGCTTTCTCCAGCCTTCTTTTCACAACTCTGTACTGCACTCATCCACAATCTACACGCAATCATACTATAAAAGTCCTAACTCCCCTTTCCCTCTCCCCATAGGCCCCCACCGCCGCATCAGTTCTACCGACCTATCCTTGGGACTTCACTTCTCACAATGCTTATCCTTCGCTTACATATTTACATACCCCTCCTGGTACCCCATCTGCCATTAGTTGGTGGTTCTCCAAGCCATTTTCATGGCTAGTACTAGTGACTGCCCTGGTAAATGAACTAACTGGCACTTCTATACAGAGAACATGGTTTATATACAGTTGCATGGTTCAATGGTGGAACCTGCCCCCTTGTATTTGAATCCTCCTCTGTTATGGCTTGCCTTGTCTTCCTTTTATCATTTGACTCCCCTATTACTGCACCATTGTTTGTGTTTATATACTTATTTACATGTATTTATATGTTTTTATGATGGATGTTACCCGACCCTGTTCTAACCAGGTCCATCTTGTAAAAGAGCTCTGCTCAATGATGTTTGCCTGGATAAATAAAGATTTTGATTGATTGAGAAGAAGGGGGAACCATCCCAATGACTGGCTTACCTTCCCGGATAATCCTTGCCTCAGTGCTAATGTGCTGAGGTTCTTTGTCTTTTGAATTGCTTTCCTATTTTGAGCTCTCCATGACTCAACATGTAAAACCGTTATTGAGTTGGCTGGGACACATCAAGATGAGGCACACTGATGACTCCTGAAAGGGACAAAGTACATGTCTCATAGAAAACATAGACTTTCACAGCAGATAAGGACCACTTGGCCCACCCTGTCTGCCCATTTCCCTACCTATTGGATAAGCTGCAGATCCCAGTTAACTAACAGTTTCTGTCTTCTGGTCTCAGCCTTTGCAAATTGTTTAAGAGGCCTTTTGGTACCAGACACTCCTGTGTAAAACAGAACAAGACTAAATTCTTTCATAGTGATCTGCATATACTTTCCAGGATACTTTGCATTACTGAGGAATGTGCGATTTTTTAAAAGTTTTAATGCATTTTTTTCTTACAGCTTGAAGCAGCAGTACTAGTTAACAAAAACTTAAATAATTTGGCTGGCAGTTAGGACAAACCAATACAAAAATGTAACTGATTTTCTTTCTGCTTTATTTCATTCCTTTGGCAAGACAGAGAATTTTGACATTCTTAAAAATGACTGGTCCTCTGCCAGGTCCACCATCACAGATGTAAGCATATCAGGGCGCTGCTGTGCTGTTGGCAATCAGAAACATTTGCTGTCAACACCCTGACATATCTGCATTATAAATAGTGTGTGATCTCTGGGGAGAAGACTTCTGAAAGTTACTGAGGGCTGCCATCTTTACTCCAGATCCGTGTAAATTACAAAAGTTGCATTTTTTTTTTAATTATTTGAACATATTGGAATTGCAAACCTTTGAGTCAGAGACTCCTTTACAAAGGTTCCACGTCAAGAAACAGAACAGTTGTACGATATGGAATACATGGGAATCATGAACAAAACAGTATCCCAGTAATGAAATACATCAGGAATACAGAGTTGGGTTACAGGCATATGTTATACAATGCAAGAGACACAACCAGGGCAGAGTGAGGATACACAGGCAAACAAAAACAATGAAGACCGTAAGGCAGGATGTGATCTATTGTCAAGAAAAAACAAGTAAACACAGGAGACCTTAAGGCAGGATGTGATCCGTTGTCAAAAGATAGAATAGCTGGGTGGGTGGTGACAAGACCTTGGGTTGTGGGCGGGGCGGGAGCTTCCAGTCTACTAGTAGCAGTCACAGGCGCTAGTGGTATGGAGATGATCCCTGAGGAGGGCTTTGAAGGCGGCCTAGACGAGCTTCAGAGGTTATGGCACTGGGAAGTCGTTCATCAGAGAGGGCCCTGTAGCTGGGTTCTGGCAAGGGTAGTTCTGCACCAAGGGATCAGAAAGGGAGATTTGGAGGAGCTGCGTGTGGTTTTTAACTAGGGTGCAGGCTGCAGGAGGGTGGACAGACCCGGGGGAGAAAACTCTGAGGAGATCTTTTTGGCCAGGGGGCAAGTTTGATAGTTAAGCCTACCATCAAAATTGAGCCAGTTGGAGAGACTATACAGGGAGCAGGTGTGAGCGGTTCGATCACAGCTTATGACTAGGTGGCAGGCTTTGTTGAGTGACACTCTACTTCTGTGGAGGAAGGAGTTATCAGCCATCCCATACACCAATATCCCATAGTCAATTAGTGACAGGATTGAGAAGACAGCAATACGAAGGGCCCCAGGGGTGAGACAATGCTTGTAGCGGTGGAGCAGGCCAATTCTGGTGTTGACAGTGGAGCTTAGAAGGTGGATGTGTTCGAGATAGTTAACAGCAGAGTCTAGGGTGATGCCAAGGTATTTAAAAGTATCAACCTGGTCAAGGGGTTATTTCAGGGAGTTAAAGATTTGTAGTGGGAGGCCCTTGTGTATGCTCTGGTGGTGTGCGAACACCATGACTTTGGTTTTCTTATAATTTAACACTAGCCGGTGGTCAGCGAACCAGGATTCAGCTTACGTGAGGTTTTTGAATATTAAACATGGTCTTAAAAATATTAAACATGGTCTTAAAAATAGCTGATTGAATTAAAAGGAAAAAAAAAAACACTGAAGAATCTAAGATTAGCAGGAATACATTATTGCTAAAAAGAGGTAGGATGATATTTTTTGCTGGCTGACTAGTACTGCTGCTTTAACAAACCAAGACCATGTACATAAGCAAACCTAGCCAGGGCACAAGCCCTTTGGAATTATAACACTAACCAAAAGTTTAGCAATAATTCTGCATATCTACTGCACTGAACATTTATTAAAACCTCTGTCTGACAGTCTTTAGTCTTGTGTCCATATGTAGCTACTTCTATACTAAAGGTGGTAACCTGCTTTTGCTAACAATACGCTAACAACTACTGTACTGCTGATGGGTAAATCATGCTTGACAAAGCTGTATCTTCTTCTGACCCCAGGGTCCCACCCCTTACTATACAGTTCCTCTTTTGGAGTCGCATGCTTAACTATGGCCTATCCTCAGAGTTAGGGAGCAGTTGTGTTCTCCTCTCACCACTCTTCTGTAGGCTCTCAAGCATGAAGTGACCCCTGGGTACAGCATAAAAGGGTGTAAAGAAACTACCCACATTTTCCTGAAAGCTTCCAGTCTGCTCCTGGCCCGGTACTGAACTCTTTTATAGCTGGACATTTTCACTAATTCTGCTAGCCATTCTTGGAACTCTGGTGGGTTCTGTTTCCTCCAGTGCCAGAGCACTATCCACTCTGCAGTGACTAGAGCACTATGTAACCACTTCCTTGCCTGCAGCACCAGTTGGATAGTACCTGCAGTTAGGTGCTCCACTCCTAACATCACTAGAGGGAGTTTCTAGCTGGGTGTCAGACACAACCATGCAAATTTGTTGCACATGTTCCCAGTAGGCTGTTAGGGCTGGATACAACCATATGAGGTGTGTTATTCCCTTAGTTTGCTGACATCTCCAGCAGGTGTCTCTGTCCATCATCCCCAGGCATGCAATGCCTCAGGGTTCTGTGCCATATGTGTAATATTTTGAACTGGGTAAACCAACCAGTACGGGTCTAGGTTACTTGCCAGCTTTCAGCACTGCTGCCAGAGCCCTGTGTGCCCTCTCTGTCTCTAGAAAGGGACGCCAAAAGTGTTTCAGCATTTTGGGCAGTTCAGTTAGTAGGAAAACTGCTGCATTGTGCTTCTTTGCTTTTCAGGGAAGCTGGGCCGGCCCGCCGGTGCAGCGGTTGGAATTCTGCTTGCAACACTGATGACCCAGGTTCGGGAACGACCCAGGTGACCAGAGGGCTGGCTGGGGGAGAGGGATAGAGCGTCCCATGGACAGCTCTCCTTCTCCAGGGGGAGGGTGGGGAAGTGTCTGGCACATTATGGACCCCTAGCAGAGGCTGGGGGTCCCACAGCTACCGGCACTTGCAGCTAATGGAAGCAGGGTGGACGCTGGATGTCACTGCACGTCCCCACCTCCCGGAGGAAACAAACAAGAAAATGGAGGAGGGAAGAGCCTCAGTCTACATGAAGCCCTCCCCAGGCTTCAATCAGCCACTGCCACCGCACTCCCAACCAGTCACTAAACCCATGGCACCGGAATTAGGGGAACCGGTGCTGCGGCCCGCCCTCCGGGGGGTAAGCCACGGGTAACCAGGAGTTGCGCAATAGGCAGTTGGTGGGAGCTCCAGGGGCCGTGACCAGAGCGGATAAACAGGACGGAGGTCTCTCCCGGAGGGGGAAAAAAAAAGGGAAGCTGTTGAATCGTAGGCTATTCCTACAGCAGCAATTCTCAGTATCATCAGCTCAGTGCCATAGCAGGTCTATCAGCCTCTCCAGCTCCTGGATACAGGCTTCATGCTGTGTATCCTTGTCATCTATACAAGACAAAAAGGTTTTAGTGTCCCATGCTCTTGTCAGTAAGTTTCCAGGTTGGCCGCAGTGGATTTAAAGGAGGTAATTTCATACAGGATATGCCGAAGGAGCCCCTTTATTTCTGCTGAGTTACTGCTGGCGCTGGGTACTGCTGCTGGAGGAGTCACCCTGTCACGGCACTGCTGGTTTCACCACAGGATACTGTTTTCTTCAACATTTTCCCATTATCAGTACTGTTTCTCCACGTGGGTGGAACGAAATTCGTTGACTCAGATTTTTGTCTAATAAAACATGCGTAAAGTACTCTTCACTGCAGGGAGTCCGATTTTATGAATTTCAGTGGATTGTGTCGAGGGTACTATGGAGCTCTTCATTTAAGCTGCCATCTTGACGGCAACCTGAACATGTACCCCATAAGTGAAACAAAATAAACATGGAAATACAGCAAAACATAATCCAGTACAGGGTAGTACAAATACAGTAAAAATAATGTGCAAATATGGAGCAATGCAATTTATGCAAAGAGAAGATAAACGCAAAAGACTACACAGTGCATATTGGGCTCAGCAGTGATACAGCAGTCAGCCAAATCCAATCATTAGGCATGAGGGTAGACTTACAGTAGGGATCCGCAGCGGGGCAGACACCAGTGGTGTGGCTATGGGAGTACGGCCTTACAGTAGGGATCAGGTGCAGACATGAGTGGTGTTGTTATGAAGCTGGCCTTACAGAAGGGATTGGAAGCAGGGACAGACACGAGTGGTGTCGTTATGGAGTAGGACATTACGGTAGAGTTCAGCAGGGGCAGACATGGAGTGGTGTGGTTATGGAGTGTGGCCTTACAGTAGGGATCAGAACAGGTGAAAACATGAGAGATGTGGTTATGGAGTAGGGCATTACATTAGGGATCAGGATCAGACATGAGTGGTGTGGTTGTGGAGTTGGGACTCACAGTACAGATAAGTTGCAGGGGCAGTCAGGAGTGTTGTGGTTATGAAGTAGGGCCTTACAGCAGGGATCAAGAGCAGGGGCAGATATGAGTTGCATGGTTCTGGAGCAGGGCCTTGCAGTAGAGATCAAGAGCAGGGCCAGATATGAGTTGCATGGTTCTGGAGCAGGGCCTTGCAGTAGGGATCAGGAGCATGGGGAGACACAAGTGCTGTGGTTCTTCAGTAGGGTCTTACAGTAGAGACCAGGAGCAGACATGACTGCTGTGGTTATGGAGTAGGGCCTTACAGTTGACATTAGGAGCAGGGCCAGACATAACCGGTATGGTTAAGTGTAGTAGCATCTTTCAGCAGGGATCAGAAGCAGGGGCAGACATGAGTGATGTGGTTGTGGAGTGCAGTCTTACAGTAGCGATCAGGGCCAGGGGCAGACATGATTCCTGTGGTTTACATAGTAGGGACTTACAAAAGGGATCAGACGCCGGGCCAGATATGTCCAATGTAGTTACAGGGGTAGTGCCTTACACCGGGGATCAGCAGCAGGGGCAGACATAAGTGGTGTGGTTATGGAGTGCAGTCTTACAGTAGAGATCAGGACCAGGGGCAGACATGATTCCTGTGGTTCACACAGTAGGGACTTGCAGTAGAGATCAGAAGCTGGGCCAGATATGACCGATATGGTTACGGGGTAGTGCCTTACAGCAGGGAAAGGCAAGACATCATGAAATCTTGTGAAGGGCAGGTCGGCAAGGCTTCTCCAAGACAGATATTAAACAGGCCTGTGCATCTGATCAAGTAAAGGCTGAGAACAACAGACTACAGACATGTTTCGTTCAGACAACAAAGACAAAATATTTTTTTAAATCAATTTCTGGCTACATGAGCAGCTCATTAAACCACAATAAGGGTAATTCCTAGAGGCAGTGTGGTTTAGTGGTTAGACGAGTGCAGGCTTAGGAACGCTAGATGAAAAAAGTCCAAAACCTCCCTGTGCTTTGGTCCACTCAGCTGTGAAAGAAGGTAAACACAGGATCTCACAGAAAATTAGATGTTACATCTCAGCTGGGCTATCAATATTACATAGATAGACAGATAGATAAATGTTGGCAGATAAGGGCCTTGTGATCCACCCAGTCTGCTCTCTCCCTCTTTCTAATGCTTAAGGTACCCTAGATGCTACAGCCCTCCCTCCCTTCGCCCTAGCTTGGTAATTCCCATGTGCCTATCTCATACATTCTTGAATCCCTGAACCATGGTAGCCCCCACCACTTCCTGATGGAGACTGTTCCATCTCTCCACCACCCTTTCAGTGAAGTATAATTTCCTCAAGTTCCCCATGTTTCCCTTTAGTCTCATGCTGCTCCCTTGTTCTGCTATTTCCCTTCATGTGAAAGATGCTCCCTCTAGTACCACTGATCCCCTTTAGATACTTGAAGGTCTCTATCATGCCCCCCTTCCTCCAGGGAATACATATTGAGAGCCTCTCTCATACGACTTATGCTGCATCCGGACAACATTTTGTCACCTTCCTCTGTACAGTGTCCATCCTGTCAATGTCTTTTTAGAGATGGGGCCTCCAGAACCGAACACAATACTCCAGATGAGGCTTTACTAGGGAGTTGTACAATGGTACCACCACTTCCTCCTTCTACTTGTTATACCCTCCTATGCACCCTAGTATTCTGTTAGCCTTTCCAACTGCTTTGTCACACTGTTTAGCCACTCTGAAGTTGCCTTCTATGACTACCCTAGATCTCTTTTCTCTGTGGTGGCCTACAGCGTTACCCCTGCCTAGTTCATACTTGACCCTAGGATTCCTCTCCTAGGTGCATAATTTTGCACTTTTTGCACTGAAACCCAACTGCCATTCCTTGGGCCAGTTTTCTGCCTCTTCATATCTTTCCTCATTTTTTCTATATCTTTCTGTGTATCTACGCTACATAGCTTTGTATCATCTGCGAACAGGCTAGCCCTCCTTCTAGACCCTTTGCAATATCGCTTATGAAGACACTGAAGAGCACTGGTCCCAGCACTAATCCCTGGGGTACACCACTGTACCCATCCCTCCTGTGAGCTAACCCCACTCTTTGTGTTCTGTTACTCAACTAGTTTCTAATCCACATGACCACCTCTGTCCCCATTCCCAGATATGCTGTTCAATAAATCTGTAGAACAAAACTGTTTAAAATAAGCATTGCTGCAGCCTTCTACTGTGATGCAAAACTGTCAAAAGTCTTCAGTCACTTTTGCCTATATAAAACAACTACAGGGGACATCACATGGTGTACCAGAGGCTTTCTTGCCACCATATATAAGCGGCCTATACTATATCGACGGTGATGATATGCAAATGTGTGGAGAGGTCATGTGATGACCCTAGTTTTTATATATACAATCTCTATGGTTTTGCCCATCAGTTTTCTGTCAGAGGTCAGAGTGAGCAGAAGTTCCTGCAAATGGGCCAGACTCCATCAATCCCATTATGTGAAATGTTGTGGTTGACAATCATAACATCAGGAATTTCAATGCCACACAGGTTTTCTCATCTGCTGGAATACTGTATATCCATACCAAAAAGGAAAACTTATTTCCACGAGTCCCATTTATTGCCGTTTCACTGTAGTATGGAACAAACTGCTAAAAAATGTCATTTGGCCTCTCAGTACCTGCAAACAAGTGGTACTAAGGTACATAAAAATAATTCTGATATTGCTTGAGGTATATTTATATTAAGGCCTTTCAACCAAAACTCCAGGCAGGGGTAAGCAAGCCAAGGAGTCATAACAAACAAAATTAAATTTCAGGGTAGGAACAAACATACATTTTTATTTGTGCATTTATCAATGAGGATCTTCTAACTCATGTGTTTCGTTTGCTCATTAATATGTTATAAGTGTTTTCCTGTTGGTCCAATAAAAGGAATAAAATTATCTTCTTTATTCACCTATTTGTACAAGGACCAATACGGCTTCAATCATTACTCTGCCCCAGAGAAAATAAATCCCAAATCAGAATCACTTCAGAAAGCAGTCTCCTGCTGTTGCTAGCAAACTTTAATAAAATACCAGCTGACTTTCCTGGCTAGCCTAGCTGAAATGCAGTAACTTATTTTCAATGGGGTCTGTTTCTACCATTTCTGCAGCGAGTGGACTGGAGCACTGGGATATGACTTCTTTGAAGTCACACAATGGACAGCATCTGGTGGGATCTGAACCAGACCTGGTTCCCAATCTGATGCACTACCCACTAGAATTCCTGCCTCCAAAGTCCTGTACATTTCCTTGGACAAGTGCTCTGTCCTAAACTGTGCTATGCATCTGTTGAATAAGAAATACATCTTTCATACTTCTGAGTATATTTTAATTAAAGCTTGTTAGGCAAAACTGCACATCCCTTATTATACAACTAAGGAAAGTAGGTTCATTTTATTTATTTTAGCATTTTGGCCAGGGATGGCACATTGATCCAACACTCATTTCCAGCTGGAACAGGAGGCACAGGTAGGCTAAGTGACTTTCTCAGGGTCACAGTATGCTAGCAGCAGTTGTGGGTTCAACCCCAGGTCTGCGGAGTCTTCAGACTCGCAGCTTGGTGCTCTAACCTCTCTAGGCTACACTACCTTGCTTCCCATATTCCAAACACTTCCCATATTCTAAATAATACACATGGGAGGGTCAACAACAAACTGTGAGTCTGTGACACATTTTAAGCTCCATGTTTCAAAAAATGCAAAGGGACTAGGACAGATACACAACAGGTGATGATTGTGCTACAGCAAGGCTTCTAAAGACAAGCTATTCCTCCTACAGAAATTAAAAAAAAATTCATGGCTTGGTTTTATTCAGAACGTTTGATGCATCGGGAACACGCAATTTGCCCTAAGCTACTTCGTTGAGAAGGAGAAAACTTTGATTTCATCCAGTGAGAAACCAGAACAGCACCGTAGTTACACGGCGAGTGAGAAAGAACAAATAGTAAAATACAGACTGTGAACTAATGTTAACACCACTCAACATGCCCATTGTAACCCTTCTACCAACCAGTGCAGGCAGAATTACAACCCAAAAGTTGGCCTTTACACTTTCCTTTCAAACCAGGACAGCGCACACCGCCACCTAAAAAAACACGAGAGAGAAGAATTCAACAATCACAATTAAACCCCAACTGCCCAATCCACCGCGCTCGAGACTCAGGCACCAGCTCGAGGACGGTTTCAAGCTCCCACAATGTGAATTGATTCTACCGAGGACCTCTTGCATTCATGCCTCAAACGCAGGGGGTCCGTGACCCCAGTATCGCTGACCAATTCCGCCAGCCAGGATCGGGGGAAGACGGGGTGCTCTAGGAAAACTCAACAGTAAATACAAACCTTATTTTAGCTATCGACTCCAGATTGTTGGTGTTGTTTAATTGTCTTTTCTTCGTCCGAATAATTTCCCATTTCTTTCTAGCTCTCCCTGTGCGCAGAAGTGGTATTTTCCACAATTTATTCCAAGGAAGACTGACAGTTTTTGGGTCATGAAGCAGCTCTTCAAGTCAGCAGGCTGCGCGCCCTCCGCTGGAATAAGAAATGAGTCCCTTTTAAGTAAATAACTGAATCCTGGAGTTTTGGTGGGAGGAAAGGTTTTTTTTCTTTTCCAATTGCGCTTCATAGTTTTTTTTGTTTGTTTGGTTTGACAAGACTTGCATTTTTCGAGATGACCAGTTCACATTTTTTCCGTTTCCATTTTTTTTAAATTTATCTGCTACATTTGAAAAAAATACACACACCTGTATATATAAGAAAATGTTTTCTTGTGTGTTCTTGATAATCTTTGGTATATGCATTTATCCTGTGTTTTGCACTTCTTTAACCTTGCTGAAATAGGCATTTTGTCCAAAAACAATAATCAACCTAAAACTTTCAAGCTGGGAAGGTATTAAGCTTTCAGGCAATAACGGTGTTACACTCCACTAAAAGAACAGTCTCCCTTAGTTAATGGAGGAATTTCAGGTTAAATGTTAAAGAGCCCACCCCTTTAAAAACTGCGACTGGTTATATAAATAGATGCTGTAAACAGTATAACATACTGGGAACTTGCAAGTTTTCTTAAAAGGGTGTTAAACAAAACATGTCATTCAAGAGGCTCTTAAACTTGGTCTCTGAAAAGGGACCTCTCCACACTACATACATTGTTCACTGGATATTTATTTCCCAATTTTTAATGCTTTTTGCTGGTACAATTTATCATTACAAATGCAACGAAAAAGCAGTCAGATGTTGAGTGGTATACTAGGCTACGGTGGACTACCGGTCCCCATCGGGATTTTGATATTCTTTACACTTGCATTGATACTGGTCTAAAACTGGGTGGTGTGAGACAGGATGGGCTATCCATCTGGGAAACATAAGGGAAAAGCATATCCTGCTTTCTAGAAGGGACACTGGTATTTGGAGCTAGCTGCTTTCCCCCTCAGACACTGCTAGTTCAGCTGAACATGAGCCACAGCAGGGCAGACTGGTGCAGTGGGAAGTTAACCGATTTGCCCATGACCACACAATTTGGTTCTGCCGGGGTCTGAACCTATGATTTCGGGTTCCTAAACTGATGCTGTACACCACTAGACTGCACTGCCTCTCTGATTTAACACTGGATTTGTTGTGTAGTGGGTAGAAATAACATGGAAATGGAATGAGAAGATGCAATTAAGTCAGACTGGATATGATCGTTTTCTGTAACTTTTATCTGTCCAAGATCTGGTTGCATAAACTAACTACAGAAGTTCATTGCTCATCTTGAAATATGAGTTTTCTGCGCGGTATCATGATCAATAACGGCAAAGCTTGGATGATGGTAACTGTGAAAAGTGAAAACCAAAGAATGAAAATCAAATGCCAGCATAACACAATGAGCAAGAGAAAATGATGAATTAGAATTAGCAACATTATTATTTTTTTGCATTCAGTTGAATATATGCCACTGACGTCGGCAGGCGTATGCAGTGTGCTCTGCTGCATACACTCTGTTTCAGAGGGGGGCATTTTGGATGTAATTTCTCTGCCCACCCAGTCTGCATCTTGGACGGGGGTAGTGTGGCAGCTCTGTGTACAGTTTGAAATCCTGGCTACACCCCCTGATGTATGCAGCTTAAAATAATGAGAGGTGGACTGTGTAAATGGAGTTATCCTGTAGGACGTATAGTGGACACAAACAGCACCCTGTGTCCCTGTCACAAACTGACAGATCTGTTCTCTAAGCTACCTGCTTTCGTGGGGGGCAGGAAGAAGACTGGCACTATCCATTGGGGGTGGAGCCTGTGTCCCCTCTGCCACAAGGCAACCAGCCTCTGCATGAAGGAAGTGAGCAAAAGCAGGAGGGAAAAAACCTTAAGGATACTCTAGGTGAGTGGCCACAAAGGTGAAGAAAAAAATGGTGACGTTCTGGAGGTACAAAGAAATGCAGAGCAGTGAGTATAGGGAGGTGTACCACACAAAACAGAGGGAAGCAAGACACTGAGGGGAGCAAAGGAGCAAACAGAGGAAAGAATAGCCAAAGGGATAGCAAAAGAGGACAAGACTGTATACAGGTTCATAAGCAAGAAGAGGAAAGCAAGGGGAGGGATAGTGAGGATAAGGAGGAGAGCAACGAGAGACAGCGCAGAGGAGGATCAGGAAAAAGCAGACATCCTGAACAGGCACTTCTGCTTAGTCTTCACAGTAGAGGGAGAGGGGGACAAACCACCAAGGAGCAGCAGGAACACTGGAGGAGGGAGGTGGACACAAGTCCATTTTCAGAGAAAAAGAGTCCCAAAGAGACTTGCACATCTGAAAGTGGACAAGGCCATAGAACCGGACAGGATACACTCAAGGGTGTTAAGAGAACTCAGGGAGGTGCCTGCTGCACAGCTGATGACCTGTATTCAATAACTCACTGGAAAGAGGAGTGTTCCAGAGGACTGTGGAAGAGCAGACATTGTCCTGCTTGACAAGAGCAGCAGCAGGGAGGAGGCTAGGACTATAGACTGGTGAGACTCACATAAGTGGTGGGAAAAATAATGGAAACTGGTAAAGGAAAAACTAGTAGAGTATTTTGAATCCAGTGGGTTACAAGACCAAAGACAGCATGAATTCATGGAGGAGGAGGTTGTGCTGGACAAATCTGATTGATTTCTTCTACTGAGTTAACAGAGAAATAGATCAAGGAAGGGCAGCAGACGTGGCCTGCTTGAACTTCACCAAGGCCTTCGACACTGTACCACATAGGAGAATAATGAAGAAAGTGGGCAGTCTAAGGGTGGCATCCAAAGTAGTAAACTTGGTAAAAAAAAATGGTTAATGGATAGGTGACAAAGAGCGATGGTAAAGGGTACTCATTCTAAGGAGAAGAGAGTGACTTAGGGAAAGGGGTTCCACAGGGCTCAGCACTGGGACCGGTCCTCTTCATTGTCTTCATAAGTGACATTGCAGAAGAATCAGAAGGGAAGGTATGCATTTTTGCAGACTGCATTGAAATCTGCAATAGTTGGATGTCCAGGAGAGAGTGGAGAAAATGAGCGGGGACCTTAAAAAACTCGAGGAGTGATCAAGGGCACAGCAGCTGGGGTTCAGTGGCAAAAAGTGCAAAATCATGCACCTATGGCATAGAAACCCAGGAGCTGAGTATAACATAGGGGGGTACTGTTGGTCACAAAGCAGGAACGAGACCTTGGGGTTATCATATCTGATGACCTCAAAGTGACAGGGCAGTGTGACAAGGCAGTGGGTAGGGAAAGTGGGATGCTGGGGGATGCGTATGGGAGAGGTATCACCAGCAGGAAGAGGGAGGCGGTGTTGCCACTGTATTGGTTGCTGGTGAGACCCCACATGGAGTACTGTGTCCAGTTCTGGAGGCTGAATCTCAGAAAGGACACAGACATGTTGCGCTGTATAGTGCTGTGAGCCTGTTGCTGGACCCTCGGACTGGGCAGTTTGCCTCCTTCTGTTGGGACATTTTATGATTCTTGTCCTAGTTACTTGAGTCTGTAGGGCACTGTTTACTTGTAATTTCTCCATATTGATGATATTTTAAATTGGTTGGTTGATAAAGGTGTTTGGGTGGGAGGGAAGTTAGTGGTGTGTATGTGGTTTGTATGATCTAGAGTTTGAGTGTATTAGTGTGTGACTGATTGTGTGCAGGTTATTTATTTATTTAGTCAATTTTTGTTGGCTGAGGGTCTTATTGCTGGATGTGTCTGGGGGTGCCCAGATAGTAGGGGCGGGCCAGAATTGTGTACAGGGCGTCCCAGCTTCGTGACCTGTGGCCCTTCACTGACCTCCCTGTCTCTAACAATGCGGTGCATCGCTGTTGGGAGGTTGGGATTAGAAGGGGGCTGATTTGGTGGGAGCTGGCGGGGTGCCGCTGTGCACATCAGATGGGGTAGAATAGAGGTAGTGAGGTGCAGAAGACGCCCTGGGGGTCAACGGGACCTAGAGAGAGGCCAGACGTGTTTCATTCCCATCCCCAGGGGTGCCACGAGACTGAGTGGGCAGGCAGCCAGAGGGGCTGCACTGTCCAATGCCAGGTCAATCAGAAGTAAGACCACAGTTATTGTGGATCTGGTTTCATCAGTCGATCTGGCATGCATTACAGAGACCTGGATCGGGGATGATGCTGGCCCGGTGTTAGAGGCTAAAGCCCGCCCCCCCCCCCCCCCAAGGTACTCCATTGCACACTGCCCCAGAGTGGAACGCAGGGGTGGGGGTGTGGCCATCTGTTTGAGATCTGAGCTGGGCTTTACCATGCACCCAGTGAGAACATCGAGTCTATTTCAATGTGTGGCTATCCATGGTGGTCCGGGCGCAAGTTGCAGGATTCTCCTGATTTACCGCCCGCCTGGGGCAGCAGGAGAATTCCTGCAGGAAGTAGCTGATTTCATCGCCGTGAAACACTGGAGGCCCCCCAGTGTTTAGTCCTGGGGGACTTCAATGTTCGGGCCAATGACGAATCATCTAGATTGGGTTATCACTTCCTCCAGATGATGGCATCTCTGGGCCTGTCGCAAGAGGGTTTCAACTGTGACACACCAGGGTGGCCACATGCTGGACTTGGTCTTCTTGCTGGGGCTTGAGATTGATTATCTCAAGACTGAATGGATCATTTTGTCCGATCATTGCATGGTGGCATTCTTGCTCAGGGCCCCTCGTGAGCCCTCCCTCTGCAGAGATGGTAAGCTACCGCCCTTTGAGGGGTTTGACCCCGGAGGGTTTTCTGGCGGTAGTTGACCTATCTAGTGTGGGCAGTGCATGCATAGGGGGTGTGGGTGAAGCAGTAGCTGCCTATAATGGGGCGTTGTCTGGGGCACTGAACTCCCTTGCACCGGTCTGTGTATGACCCAGATCCTCTCACTTGAGGTCCCTTTGGTTTGATGGGGAGCTCAAGGTGATGAAGATCAAGGGTTGGAGGTTAGAGGACTGGTCTGGAGACGGACAGGCTGGCCCTGTGTGCACATTATTTAGTGTACCAGGGAGCAATCAACCATAAGAAGGCAGTGTTCCTATCCAGAGAGATTGCCGCTGGGAAGAACTGACCAGCGATGCTTCTTTGGACTATGGACAGGCTATTACAGCCAGCTTGTCTACAGCCAAAAAAAGTGTTTTTAGATGATTTATGCAACGATTTTGCTCGGTTCTTCTCAGACAGAGTGTCCGCCATCAGGCAGGGGATCCCACTAGTGAGCCACAGTGTGGCCAACAGTGGTTACCTGGATTGTTTGAGGTGCACTCCACCTGGTTGGGGGGAGTTTAAACCAGTGGAGGTGGTCAAGGTCATTGGGATGGTCTTGAGGCTGAAGCACACATACTGTGAACTGGACCCAGTGCCAACGCGTTTCTTAATGGGATGTGTTGACACTGTTGGCCTGGTGTTTGCCTTGACTGTCTGGTATTTTTTGTCAGAGGGGGTCTTCCCAGATGCCTTGAAGGAGGCACTGGTGAGACCCCTTCTGAAGAAGCCCATCTTTAGACCCTGATGTCAAGGTGAATTACTGTTCTGTCCAACCTGCCATTTCTGGGTAAGGTTGTAGAGAAGATTGTGGCACAGCAGCTCGGAGAACACCTCAAGGCCTTCAATATCTATGAGCCGCTCCAGTCTGGGTTTGTGCTGGGCATTGTATGGAAACTGCATTAGTTTGAGTGCACAGTGATCTCCTCAGGGTGAGA
Organism: Neoceratodus forsteri; assembly: GCA_016271365.2. Taxonomy (NCBI): domain Eukaryota; kingdom Metazoa; phylum Chordata; order Ceratodontiformes; family Ceratodontidae; genus Neoceratodus; species Neoceratodus forsteri. The sequence continues at coordinate 156,667,503 of JADMNL010000031.1, read as the reverse complement.
GATCGAGGGGAGGGTACAATTCTCATTCTCCTTGATCTCTCTTCAGCTTTTGACATGGTAGACCATTGAGTGTTACTCAACTGCCTGAGGGAATTTTGTGGACTCACCAGCACGGTCATCCACTGGTTTGAGTCCTATTTCACAAATAGGAGGCAAAGGTTTGTGATGGGGAATTTCTCCTCCTCCTCCTCCTCCCCGAGCCTTCTATCTTGTGGAGTACCTCAGGGTTCGGTCTTGTCACTGATGTTGTTTGCAGTGTACATGCTATACCCCTGGTGGGGAATCATTAGGAAGTACAGTTTGGAGTTTCATTGCTATGCCGATGATACCCAGCTGTATCTATCCTTTGCCCCTGGAACATCCAATGCAGTGGACGTACTTAACAACTGCCTGGCAGAGATCAATGACTGGATGGCCTCCAGCTGGTTGCGACTGAACCCTGCTAAGGTGAAGGTACTGGTGGTGGAGTCGAACAGGAGGCGTGATAGGATGGCCACTGGTGCAGAGACTGGATTGTTTCTGGGATCTGTGCCATTGAAATCCTCCTCTGGGGTGTGTGACCTCGGCGTTATTCTTGACAGCAGATTGATATTTGAATCTCAGGTGTCGTCCATTGTCCGGTCCAGCTTCTTTGATTTGAGGACTATCTTGAGGATCAAGCACCTGGTTCTGCACCGGACTTCCCCACCTTAGTGCATGCATTCATGACTTCTAGGCTTGACTACTGTAATACGCTCTACCTCGGGGTCTCTGGAGGTACCCTCCGTCAACTGCAGCTGGTACAGAACGCAGCTGCCAGGTTGTTGATGGGACAGTCTAAATACTGTCACATCACCCCGGTGCTGCGTGATCTGCACCAGCTGCCTGTTCGATGGAGGGTTCTCTTTAAGGTGGGCTTGCCTACCTTTAAGGCCCTACATGGGCTGGGTCTTGGCTACCTCTCGGATCTTCTAACTCCTGCTGCCCTGGTCCGCTCCTTCCAATCCTCCTCTAGAGGCCTCCTGGCGATTCCCAGGATGAAGTTAAGAACTACCAGCGACAGAGCTTTTAGTGTAGCCAGCCCCATCCTGTGGAATTTGCTTCCTCCATCAGTAAGGGAGGCCCCTTCAGTTGAGGCGTTCAAGGCCTGCCTCAAGACTTTCTTGTATAGTGGGGCATTCCCAGACACTGTTCTGTAGTTAATATAGGGGTTATTTAACTGCTATTATTGAATTTTGCTGACAATCTGAACCATTTTTTAATGATGTTATATAAGTTGTAATTAGAATGCTGATTATTTATAATGTTTAAAGTTTGGTGTTTTTATTGTATGGCTCCCAGAGTCTCTGGGATTGGGCGCCTGAAAAAGAAAAGTTGCCTTGCCTTTCCAGTCAAGAAGAGAGCAACTAAAATGGTGTAGGGGTTACATCAAAAGCCCTACGAGAAGACTGAGTGATCTCAACATGTACACCCTAGAAGGCAGGAGGGGGAGGGGGGACATGATAGAGACCTACAAATACCTCATAGGGATGATCAGGGTACATGAGGGTAGTCTATTTCAAAGGAGGAAGTGCACCAGGACGAGGGCATGCAATGAAGCTGGGAGGAGTTGGAATTTAAGATGGATGTGAGGAAGACCTACTTCACTGAAAGAGTGGTGGACACCTGGAACAGTCTGCCATCAGAGGTGGTGGGAGCAAAAACAGTGGGGGGCTCTCAGTGGTTAAAGAGCCATGCAATCAGCACAAGGATGAAGAACAGCAGTTTTTCTTTTGAACATCAATCATGAACACTAGAAAAAAGCAGTGATGTGAGTCCAGCTCTTCTCCAAGTAGGTGGGTGCCTATGTCTGGCTTATTTTGGAGCAGACTTGATTGTTTATGGAGTCTGGGAGGCAGTGTAGCATGGTGGTTTGAGCACAGAACAGGCAAATATTCATATTTTTGAGCTTTTCCCATTCAAAAGGTGAAAGTTTCACAACCTGTGTCTTGGAATACTTTCAATGCCAGTATAATGGGGAAAACCTTATTTTGGGACATGGTGTAAAGACTAAAAATATTTACATTAGGAGGCAGCATGGTCCAATGCAGGGCTTCCAAGTCAGTATCCTTCAAACAAGGAAGAATTTATTTTGACTACTAACAACCAAGGAGATTGTCACAAGGCCCCAATTTAAGTGCCAAACCAAGTAGGAGATGGCAATCGTGCAGTCTGTTCCTTGATTTCGATGATTTTGTTTTTTTCTTATTAGAATGGTACTGAGAAGGGTGGAATGACAAAGAAGCGGCCAAACTCAAAAAGACATCTGGGCAATAGAGAGACTTGGAAGGGATATCTAGTGGTTACAGCCACCACTGATCCTTGTTTTCTTGGGGGTTCCCGTGCGGACATAGTAGCATAGGAGTAGCAATTCTTTATTTGTCGAAACATTGGTCATTACCTATAGAACGAATGCTGGGAAAGTACAATGTACAAGTAAAATAATTCCACCCAGTGGTCAAACAAACTAATAAATCGTAAGGGCAAAAGCCAAGTGGTCCTATTAGCTTGTCTGACCACAAGATGGAATCATTTTACAAATGTACTGCCATTTTCCAATCTTTTATTTTATATAATACATTTTTGTTAGTCACAAATTTCTTTATTTTTAGTTTTTTTGTTTTGTTTTGTTTTATTTACAGATTTTTAAAAAGCTGCAGCAGGACTGGAGTTAAAGAGCAACTTTCCTGGCATACCCAAGGCACTAGAGTAAGAACCCTTACCTCCCCGGAGTGCATCCATACATAAACTATCATTTTGAGAGCCATTGTTTTTGGAAGGGAAGGGATCGTATTTTGGTTCCGTGGAGCTGAGCCGCCAATCGCTTCCACTTTTCTGTCCTGAGCGGTGCCCCTGCGCTAGCATGTTTTGTGACATAATTGTACGGAGAGCGCAGGGGTGTGCTCCATGGATTACTATAGGGGCTGACTTTAACGTCTTTTTTCTTATAGTTCAGAGTTCCGATTCAGATAAATCAAGGCCACCATTCAACTAGTAAGAGCATTGTTAGTTGATGGTGCTCTTGATTTATCTGAATCGAAACTAATATTAAAAAACGTTAAAGTCAACTATGAATCTATGGGCGTGCCCCAAGTTGTCCATATAATTACATCAAAAAATGTGCTAGCGTGGGGGCAGAGCTCAAAACAAGGAAGTGGAAGGGATTGGCTCCAAAATACTATCCCGTCCCATTCAAAAACAATGACTCTCAAAATTATAATTTATGGATGGATGAGCTCCAGGAGAAGTATGGGTTCTTACTGTTTTTTCAAAGGGGTTTTATGAAAGTGCCGGGAAAGTTGCTCTTTAAGGCTTGTTAAAGGAGTGCTGTTAGGTTCTTGTTTAGTGTTTGTGGAGTACGAGTGTGTTCACAGTTGCCACCAGTTGTTGTTTGTTGCTTGTTAACTTTGAGCAGGTGGGTAAACGATGTACCTGATGGGTGTGATGCAGTAAAAGTAAGAGAGAGAGTCTGTTGTCAGTTTCTGTGAATCTTCTGTTTCGAGAAGCTTTTCAATTTACATACCACACCACTAAAGTTAGGGTTGAGTAGGGTGTTCAGTGTTAAACCCCTAACTTTGCACATTAATATCTTTGGCAATGTTCCACAAAATGAGCTGACATTTTGTATGTGTTGTCTAGGAGGCAAGGTCTTGATCTGTGGAAATTTTTGTGACGGCAGCTTGTGTGGTTTCTGATATCTGTATATGTCATTTTTCGTAAAAGGCTAACTTTTTCTTATACTTAATATTTTTTTTTTTGTTCTCACCTACAGCCTGCATGGAATGGGATTTTTTCCCTATACTTGCAGGAAACATGTATCATGTCCTAAGGTAGTGCCTTTGATAGGTCTGGTGAAAAACTATTAAAGGGTTACAGCATTATAAGACTTTAAAGTGCAATGTTTTCTTACCTGCGCATGCACAGTAGGGTTGTTGAGATAGCGGAATGGTGCGAAATGAAAAATTTGATGTTGTGAATGCCCACTGTTAAGGGAAAAATTTGATGTCCTGAAATTAAAATTTGATGTCATGAAATGAAAAATCTGATGTCGCAGCTGCCCTTTTGATTTCTCACCACTTCCTTGGCATTTTTTGTGCTGTGACAACTGCCATCTTGTTCTTTCACCTTCAGATTCCCTAAGCTCTGGTCTAAGCTCCCTCCATGCTATTCAGTCTGCCTCCTTTGCACTCCTCTCTCAAAACCCTCCTCTGGGACTTCTCAGCTAATTCCTGTACTTGCCTCTGACCCCTCCTAACTCTACCCTTCTCTCAACTGTCTGCTCATATTATCCACTGCCCCTTGTGTCCCCCTTCCATAACTGTATCCCCTACCTCTTATTGTAATTGGACAGCTGCACTGGCATCATTGATACTGTTCCTATCACATGGCATTGTTATACAAATTACTGTATATCATTTTTGTAATTAGTTATACTATTGTACCTCTGTATACTTCTATGTGTGCGTGTATATATATATATATATATATATATATATATATATATATACACACACACACACACACACATATACATATATATGTGTGAACTCTTATTAACATATTGGTGTTTTGCACTGTTTATAGTTCCTTTTCCTCCCCACAAGGTAAAGGGATAGTATGAATTCATGGATGGATGGAGGATGGGAGCGCAGGCAAATGAGGATTTGATTATACTATCTCAAAAAGTAAGGACATTCATTGCAAAAAAACTTTGTTAATGCATCAGTTAGGGTTAAAACCACAAAAGTAGGCAAATGTATCATTAAGGTTTCCAACCCTAATACACCACCCCCACCATGCAGGCGGCAACAGGAGAAATCATTGCAGTTTGCCCTTTCTACATCTTCACAGATCACGTGTGTGGTGTACCTCAAGGTTGTCAGCCCTAACACTCACCACATTCTCATGTACTCCACACATCTCAGCTTCTTTATTGATGGAATGGGATGAGCGTTAGGGTTGACAACCTTAAGGCACACCCCATGGCTGATTTGTGAAGATGTAGGAGAGGGCAAATTGTTATGATTTCTCCTGTTGCTGCCTACAGGGTGGGGATGGGGTGTTAGGGTTGGAAACCCTAATGCCACATTTGCCTACTTTTGTGGCTTTAACTCCAACTGGTGCATTAACAAAGTATTTTGCAATGAATTTATACATACATACATAAATAGAAAATGGTGGCAGAAAAAATATTTGTTTTTCATCTAGTCTACCCTTAAAGGAAAATTATACCCTCATATATTGAAAGTTTTGTTTCCATGTCAGCAGACAACTCTTTTCCTATAGCTGTTGGGGATATCCATGTTTGCTATAGTTTGTTTTCACTGTTCATGCTAGTCCCCTATTACTATCCTGGGGGTCTCCATTGTATGGCTGTTGAAATCTCACTGTCCATGAGAACTGCATTAGCATATGAGAATATGATGTCACAGCACCCATTTATAACATGTATCTATATGCTGAAAGTACAAGTATCCTGAAAAAAACACTCTGGAAACACACACTGGGCTCTATGTACTATCCCCATGGAGTGGCTACGCGCATGTGTCTGGGATGCATAGCCACTCCGCACCCAATGTGCCCCCCCATGCAGGATGCACAAAGGGGGGGCATGCAGGATCAAAGCACCTGATCCTCCTGGTCTGTGGACTGCACCATACAAGGAGCATGCCAGCACTACGCGCCATGCACAAAGGTGCATAGTGCTGGCCGCAGGTGTGCAGAGCAGCACAGGGTATGCCAGGGAGAACCCTGCCATAAGCCCCCTATGCACCCCCATGCACACATCAGGTCCCCGCCTGGATAGGCAACCCACTGGGACCACTGGCACCACCTGACACAGCACACACTGGTGTGTGGCCCTACCAGGCAACCCACCCACCCAAAACACTCCAACACAGGGGCACAGGCCCATGGATACTACCCCCCCCACCCCTGAATGGCACCACCAGCCCGCCACCAGCCTCGCAGGGCATATGGTGGGGTACAGTGCCCCCCAGCACCACCAACAAGCCCGCCAACCTGGTCCAAGTGTACCACTCTGCGCATCACCGAAGGGCTGGCGCCGTTACCCTCCTCTCACCCCCATAGCCACTAGCCATCAGATATCCATGGGGCACGCGTGCCCCACCATGTAGGTGATCCACTGAGTGACCCGGTCCAGGCATCTGATTGGATGCCTGGCCAGATCCATGCCTCTGCCCCAAGTCACCCTGCAGAGTCCTGTGCACCAGGGGGGGGGCTGCAGACAGGTGCGCATCCATTGTGCATACCCCTGGGTGCACACCTGTCTGCAGGTGTGGAGTTGTATAGGCAGGTTATGTGTCTTTTGTGGGTAACCTGCACCCATTCGTGCATAGGAGCCATTGAATGCAATTTAAAGGGAAACTCCAACACAGCTGCAAGTGCAGCAGCTGCTGCAGAAATGCTTGATTAGGGCTTTTAGCATCAAATTAAATTTTTCTTTTACCTGCTGCTTTTCAATTTTAATTTCAAAGGCCCGTTCCATCCATAATGGCTGCAGAGCTGTGGGTGACCATTCATGCGTCCTGGGTAGCTTCCATCGCGAAGGTTTTGCTAATGAGGTCTACCAAGTAATGGTAGAGTTTGTAGCCCTCATTAGTATTATCTTCACTGCTGAAGCCACCCAAGGTATGCAAGATGATTACCCATGGCTCTGCAGCCATTATGGACAGAGAAGGTCTTTACAATTAAAATCAAAAAGCAGCAGGTACAAGAAAAGCTTCATTTGATGCTAAAAGTTCTAAGCAGGTGTTTCTGCAGCAGCTGCAGCACTTTGCAGGCAGCTGTGTAGGAGTTTCCTTTTAAAGGGAAAAACTCTGCATTACAATTCAGTTTGCAAAGCTAATTGAATATAACTGTGGTATTTAACACCTTGCTGCAACTTGTTCTGTTGAACTCTAATTAAGCAGACTGGCATACTCTGGAGTCTAAAGGGTGCTGACACATCATGTTCTCATATGCTAATGCAGCTGTCTGGGACAATGACGTTTAAACAGCCAGAAAATGGAGACCCCCCAGTCTAATTACGGGGAGTAGTATGGACAGTGAAAATAAACTAAAGCAATTACTGTACATATATCCCTACCAGCTACATGAAGAGAGTCATCTGTTGATGTGGAAACATATAAAACTTACAAGATGTGAGGGTGTGGTTTTCCTTTAACTTTTCCTATTGTAACTTTTTATTACATGGAGACCTAGTGCCTACAGTATTAGTGGTTCAGCTCTTCTCCACCCCAATTATAAAACTATTATGCCAGATTTGAAACTTTTTTCAGTCCAAATATTTCCTGTGGTGAATCATATTAGTGTAATTGAGTTTGTATAGAATAATTAACCCCCAAGTGCTAAGAAAAGGAAAATGTTTGTCTTTATAGTGTCAGTTCAGGGGGTCATCAGGGTACTGATGCCCCAAACTTTGAAGCGATCACTGCATAAAGGTTGCCAGTACTTCTCCTTTAAGAAAAGGCTGATTCCTTACATCGAGTGGGTTCAATGGCATAATGTAAGCTTGAGTACTCCTAAAGTCGACAAACCTATGAGGTGTTTAGAATCACCTGTTCTCAACATTTGTTTATTTAATAAAATATAATGGATACTTCATTTTTAACATTTTTTCTTTTAAATAAGAAAAAAATTAAGTGAATCAGTGAGTGAACGTGGCCATAGTTGTAGAGAACTGACGAACAAGTGAAAATGTATTTCAGATTTCAGTTGCAGTTTGAAAAACCTCAGGTGTTGGTATTGACACTTGTATTAAAGTCATCTTGATTTGCAGATTCACCTGTGAAAACCCATACTAAACGTTCTAAAAAACGTCATACTTTATGGGTTGCTGTTTAGTAAAAGTTTTTGAAACCGCTGCAAAAATGAGGTTACCATATATTATAAATGCTTCTTTTTTTGTGTTTTGTGCTATAATAATTGATCTTACTGCTCAAAGAGATGTGATGTGACACTTTTTTTTTATACTTTTTATTTATATCTTTTATGACATTACAATGCAATGCATAGATAATCCAAGAATCCTGCAGTACTTCTTGGTATTACTTAATAGATTGACGTGCAGATTGAAATCCAGGATTACTGTTGTTACAAGGTATGGAGGCAAAGCAAATATTAATTTTCCCAACAGTTACACATTCACTTTGGTTATTGCTGTCAATGCCTTAAAGTAATATAACTATAATAACAATACCCCAAAATAGTGAACCGGCACAATTGCCTTATGTTTTTTTCCCCTTTTTATTTAAGTTCTCATTCTCCCCTTCAATGAACTCCCCTTTCTGCACCCCGAACATTCCCAGAACAAAAATTCAAAGTTCCATGCTTAAGGTCATTATGGTAAGTCCTCGTTATTATCCCCAGTCCGTATTTTAAGGACCATCGGTTTCAGCTACCAATAACAATGTTCCTCTCCATGGCGCAGTGTAATAAGAAATGAAAACAGAGGGAGTATTCCCCTTTCAGTCTCGAGGGTCAAAAAAGATCTAAGGATGGATGGACTCACAGTTCAGGTTCCCTCGTCTTCTGAAACATCGGAAGAGTCTCCCTCCCTTGCAGCCTTTTCAGCTTCCAACTTGTCAATCATTTTAGAAGCGTCTTTGGGATCTGTACACACATAAACACGTCGACCCACGACCACTTGTAGTCGAGCTGGCATGAGCATGCTCGTGGAGAATTCCAGTTCCCGTAATCGTCGTCTAATCGGATCAAAACTTTTACGCTTCATACGGGTGGCATAGGCGAGGTCCGGGAAAATCATAACTTTGGTTCCTTCAATCTTGATCCCCTTCTTGGTGCGGGCAGCATAAAGAATTCTATCCCTGACTACCGAAGAGGTTGTCTTGCAACATAACAGTCCTGGTTCTGCCCGTCTGGCCGGTAGCTCTTCGAAGATTAATCCGGTATGCTTTAAGCAGACAACTTTGCAAGTTCAAATCAAAAGTAGTCTCTAGCCAGTTATAAAGGAAAGCAAGCAGATCCTCTCCCTCTGTTCCTTCTGGGATCCCCAGAATTCTCACATTTGCAGCCCTTGACTGATTCTCGAGAAATTCCAGACGGGATTTCAAAAGCGTCTGTTCCCTTACGCATGTTGCTGCCGTGGCCTGAGCCCATTCTGATGTCTTCTCCACTGTCTGTGCCGTACTTATTAACCCATCCATGACACTTTTTTTAAAGTCTCGATATTTAGCTTTTTCCTCAGTTGGTGTAATTTGTTCATTTTGTGTCTTTTAAACCACGTGCTGTGATGGCAAGATGTGTCAGCATCACTGTGATGTTTGCTGGGGGTGAAGGGGAAATTTGAACTGCTTGTTATACACGTGTCATGGTTTTACTGTGTTGTTTCTAATCCATGATCTCTCTACTAAGAAGCAAGATCATATTTTCACTAGAGTCCTTGTTTTTTTTGCCTATTTTCTCATCTGGATGGGCTGCAGCAATAGGAGGTCAAGTGAGTAGTAAAAGGTCAAGTGGTGGGCATTTTGCAGTTGCTGCAAATGTGTAATTTGAAGTCACACAGAGAATAAATAACACCTAAGTGTGAAGAACAAGCTGATTTACACACCAAGTAGGTACTGTGATATCATGGAACACCAGAGACAAGCTTAGGCATTCCTATGATGTCTCTGCATCTATGAGGTGTTAGCATGAGTGAGTTCTTCACCCTTGGGTGCTTTCTTTATTTTTTATATTACAGGATCAGCATGTTTTTTCAGCCCATGTGATTTTTGGGGCAAAGATCGCCGAGCCACCAATAGTTTCAGCAGGCAGAAGCGTAGCTTTAAAAGAAAAACGTGAAAGGAACCCCTCATTAGTGCACCACCATGCAGCCAGCCGCCACTCACGGCTGTGCTCAGCTGTTTTCTGCATGTTCAAAGTTTTCTAATGTTGTGAACAATTTTTTGAAAACACCAAAGAAACATGGTAATCATGCATCATAAACCTTTAAGTGATCCAACTATTAGGGTGTTTTTAATTGATGTCCCAAATTTTTAATTGTCAGATATAGGGAGATAAGTCTACAATTTTTTAAGGGGACAAAGGCCTAACTATGTATTATAATTGCAATATATTTTCTACAGAAACAAACTGAAAATATAAATTATGCCTTTTACTAATGTATCAATTAAATAACAGATAAACACAACAATTAAATGCAGAAAAAAGTTTGAGAATCAAAGAAACAAAGATTAATATTTCAGGTCAGTTTTACACTCAAAGGTTTCCTTCTCTGGTTATCATAGAGCATATATTTAGCAAACAGGAGAATAATAGATTCATGGTCTGAGAGAATACAATTTATTTGCATTATTCCTGAAACCAATCTATTTTTTTTAATAAGGGGGGCACAAATTACATCCTTAGAACTTTATAGAAACTAGAATTAACCAACATATGAATAACAGCCATGGGGTCAAATTAAATTTTATATCCACTATCCAGCAGGGTTAGTGACTGGGAATATCCACTGCCCCAACTGATGTACTCTCCAGCACAAGTCAGCAGAGCTAGTTAAAAGAGAATTTTACGAGCTTGATACAAAATCTACTAGCATTTTGCTAGTGGGATGGAGCCAATTTTGACCCGAGATCATCAATTTGACCCACCTCATAAGGGAAGAATCTTTCTTCTTTGTGAATTCCTGCATGAACCTGCCCATTTATACTGTAGAGCCAACAGAGTTGACTCTTAACTCAGTGAATGCTTTCCTTTATTGTGGATCGTGCATTATGTCTAAGTAGAGTTTGGTAACCTAGGAAATATCAGACAAAACAGACCACAGGTCCATCATGTTCGTTTTTTGTCATCCAGAGAGCTTACATTTACTATTACACAAAACAGCTCTCACTGTTGTTAAAGTGATTTTCCAGGTTTCCAGAAAAACTTACTGTCAGCATTGACAGGACTCAGATTTCATAAGAGTCCCCAAAACTTAAATTTGGACATTCCATTCTTTATTACTGAACACATGTGCATAAGAACAGCCCCTTTGACTTCATCTGTCCATGTTGCTTTTCCTGCTTTGAAGTACAGTAATAATTAGGGTTGTTTGGAATCCTTCCAACAGAATCATAATCTTCAGGCTGTTTTTCGGATATCAGAATTTCAATATTGAAAGCCAAAATCCAAATTTGAAAAACCCAGGTCAGATTCCAAACTGGTATACAATTCTGATAACTCATCCAACTGCAGTGTAATAAAGTAAAACCTCCAGTTCCCAATCCCCACCAGGAAACAGCAGTAGGTACAGTATTAGTAACTCAGGCCAAAATAAAACAAAGCCCTCCCTCCCCCCGCCTTCAGAATAAAACAGTTGAGGATCCTGTTTAGGTCTAAATTATGTGGTCCAGAAGGGCCAGGCTGTGTCTTCTAGAGAGGTCATTCTGTCACCCATACCATTGCCGATGACCTGCCAGCTAACATAACATATCCTCTTAGTTCTGAATCTAGTCTGAACCCTGTCCCAGTCAACCATTACTCAGCTTCCTCTCCACAGGCAAGCAAGGAGTAGCATCCACCTGACCACACACAGTCCCTACCCCCAAGCCGGTCCTTTAGATTAGTCCTCCAGGAGTCCAGGGCAGGGCAGGCTCTGATATGGGGTCAAACTGACCACCCAAGTCTGCTGGGTAAAGTGGGGGTGGTCTAGCTGGCCTACCAGTACCAGAAATTCCAATTCCAGATGTGATTCTGTTCTGGCAGCTTAATCAAAACTGGATTGGAATTGGACTTGGAATTTTCAAAATTCCAAAAACAGGAAACAGAACTGATTCCGAGTAGCCCTAGTAATAATCCTCTGCTTGTGACATCTTAACCATTTCCACGGCAAGAGGCTGTGATGTCACAAACAGAGGATTATGATTTTATGTCAGGAATAAGAAAACAAAACAGATAAAGTCTAAGAGAAAAAAATCCTATTTTGTTGAAAATGACTCCAGTAATAAAACACAGAAGGCCCTGAAATTCAACTTTGTTAGGGATTTTCTGCAGCTGACCTGATGATGCCACCTGTGAATTTGTTTGCTGAAACCTGAAAAATCTCTTTAAGTAGGGTTATCCTGTGTCCATGAAAATGGAAAAACTGGGAATAAAAATGGAATGGAAGCTGGATCTCATAGAAATCTGGTATAGACAAGCCACAGATAATATAAAACGGTATGTTGAAGTGGCCAAAGACTGATAGATATTTTTTTTTCAGGCAGAATTCAGTAAGCTACGAGAACTGTCATTTTGTAAGGTCTATGTTACAGTAAGCGTAAACAAACATGCAAGGAGGAAAAGTATTTAACTTTTTGTGAAGATAGTATGCAGAGAAACGCCTTTTGCAGGTTTAGAGTGGGTCTGTTGAATCTAGGATTTGGGAGAGAATGTATCTTTAATTTAGTGAACCATAAATGTAGTTGTGATCCAAAAATCACTATCACAGTGAAACACCTGATTTTTTAATGTTTACAGTACATCTGGCTAAAATTAGAGAGAGAAATGGTTACACCCAATTTGGGGGACTGAAGATTTACAAATGAAGAGAATATTATCAAAAGTATGATTTACTGTGATAAGTCAAGCCATATTTTTGCAATGGGCATACTTTGCAAAATCAGCACTTTATAGTATTAATAGTATGCGTTGTTGAATAGAAGTATAAGGTACCAAAAATAAAAAATGGATTTTAAGTGCTGTCTGACAATTGCATCCAATGCTTTTATAATGTTTGTTGAAATGAAATGTTTTGTGATATAAGTGTTTTGTATGTGATAATGTAAACATGTTATACATACTGAATAAAAAAATCTGAAATCTATTTTAAAACATTTATGGGTCAATTTTTCATATAAAAAAAGTTTTGCACCACATGTACAACCACACTATGCGCCAAATGTGTGAAAAACCCTCATTTTGCACTACATGTTTAGTGCAAAACATGCATATATGCAGTCATTTTTTTTGGGGGGGGGTCAGAAAAAATGGGTATTAATATTTTGTAAAAATGGAATTACCTATTTTTGAAAATGGAAAATCAGTGGCCCTATAGATTGTACTACCAGGAAATGTTGTAAACTTTGGCTCTATGGAAAAGAAAACTACCCATGGCAGAAACTGGGAACCCAAGACCAAGTGATCTGCCTTTGCCTCCTATGCATACTGACTCTGCTATGAGGCGGCCCTCTCTTCACTAATTAATTAAGTACTGTACCCAGCAATGCTGTTCTTCATTAGAAATGGAGCTAGCTGGAAGGTAAAAGATTCAACACTCTTCACTTGCACTGCTTCCTCTGGGAGCTTGTTCCATAGTTTTTTCACTCTCTGGGCGAAAACAATTCAATCTCCTCATAGCCTTCTTTCTTACCTGAGAAAACATACTGAGCCTGAACAGTCCTCATAAGCTTAAAGGAAAACTGTTTGGAACCTGTAGGAATTTTTTTCCTGTAAAAGCTGTATTTAATTTTTATTTATTTTTATTATTTTATCAAGGTTGTACATTTAATATAATTGTATACATTGAACAGACCATGGTATACATTATACCCCAAACAAGGAAACATCCTTTTAATCCCAAGATTCGTGCATTCAATATATTATGATACCACACTGGGGGGAAATAACTGTATTGCAACTATAAAGTTCTAAACAATTTTGTAGAACAATGGTGCCCGTGAGCAACATGGCTAGTTACAAATAAAAGGAAAAGTCCAGTAAATCTGTCCTTAATGTGGCGCCCTACCAGAGGGCTTATGGTGTCATGCTTTATACCTGAAAGAAGTATATAAACTGTTATTAAGCTGTCAGCAAGCAACAAACATATTCAAAAGAGAAACTTCTTCATAGTTCTATATTTAGACACCCCCCAAGTGAACAATGGCTTTATCTGTATGTCTGAATCGAATATAGAAAACTTGTCTGAATCGAATATAGAAAACCGTCCAACCTATAAACAAAGTGCAATTTTGACATTCCTGACAGATTCTAGTGGAACACAGATCAGTTTTCTTCTCTCCCCTCTACACTAGCATGTTATAGGAGTGGTAAAATGCCATACCCCCTCCCACCAACTAACATTCCATATTCAAATGAACAGTGTATAGTAGTATAGCCATTGAGAGAGAAACAAGAGAAACTCTCTTATAAACATAGCTGGTAATACTGGAAAATGTATAGTAAATGAGGTTGTCAGAAAATCCCAGTAAAATGGGGGAAAGCAGCAGTCCCTCTCAGACTACATGGTAGAGGCTGAGCTATGAGCTTGAATTACGAGTCCTGTTCAAGTATCTTCTGTTTCCAAATCGAGATTACCATTACCTGTTTCTCTGAATTGAAGTCCTGAAACCATTCTGGAGACCCATTTCCCGCCTTCTACCAAATCTGAGTATGCCATAACTCCCCCTCATGCACAATCAGCAGCTGGTCTGGATAAATCATGACGTGAACTATCCCCCACCTCCTGGAGCTGTTGACAAACACCATCAGACTTCTTGTGGTGTTGTCTAGTTGCATAACTTATATCTGGGAGCAAGCAGATGTTACGATCGTCCTGGATTATTGGCCCAGGTCCATGACCCAGCTGTAAAATGTGATCCCTTGTACCGTTGCTATCTGTAATGAGTAGCAGAGTGTGAGGTTCCTCAGTTTTCTCTCTCTTTGCTGTGTGGTATGATCCAGTAAGCTTTTTGGAAGCTGAAATCAGGCATTTGAGCCCCAAACTTTCGCCCAGCCATTCTCTCGGAAATATTCGTGGATAGTCACCCTCAGTCCTCTCAGGGAGACCAAGGATTCTTAGATGTGCAGCACAGGATTGATTTTCCAACCTTTACAGATGAGCACTGAGGTGAGTGTTTTCTTTCACCAATGAGGTCGTCATTGTAGTCGAGATGGCTGTCTGGCTCTCCATCTCTGACAGGCCTAATTTAAGAGAATCCACTGCCAATTTCACCACAGTCATGCTCATGTTAAATCCGCTGACTTTTTTAACTTAACTTAAATCTGCCACTGATGTGATAAGGCATTAACTTTTCAGTCTCAGTGATTGCACTGTTTCACCCGAGCCGTGCTCAGCAGTGGTTTGGGTCTCTGTGCCAGAGCATGAGGACTGAGCTGTTAACAGTATTCCTGCCTTTTCCTCCATTCACCGTCTGCTTCTCTTTTCTAGGATTTACCATCTTGTAAAATTGATGCTGCTCTATCGAGTGGTGCTGGTTTAAACAGCTCACAATTCTTAAAATACAGTAAGTATTTTTGGGGCATTTTCACTGCAGGGTGCAGAGCTGCACAGTCTTGCTGCCACTCAGCTCAGGCTCCACAGCACCCCCCATGCTGTATTTTAAATACAGGTTCCCACTCTGTTATTAACGCCATCTCTTCTGGCTTTCTGGTAAATTCAATGGATGTTTCAGATTTACACACTGGTGGTAAGTACCATTTTAGAACTGTGCAGATGCAGAGCTCAGTAGTAGAACATGAGGGCATTGTGCCAAGAGTTGAAGAGTGGAGCAAGGATGTAAACATCATTGTAAAAATGGTCCTTACCAGCTGGGTGTAACTCAGAAATACTCACTGGGTGTGATTTTTAAGCAGTTGCATGCGTCTTCTGCATGTTGCTGCAGAAATCCACCTGAAAAGTTAGACCACTAAAAGTTGGTCTAACTTTCTGGACAGAGTTCCACACTTGTATCTGACAAATGCACACAGCTCCCGCAGTTGCGGCAGAAATTGCTGTAAGCTGCGGGAGTGGTCATGAATGCATCCAGATGTCTGTGAATAGGATGCAGACACCTGGACGCATTTGTGCGGATGCAGTACATGTCCATTCCCGTAACCATTTTATTTGCTCTCTGCTGCCCCCTATCGATTGCTGTAATATCCTTTTTATATTGTGATGACCAGATCTGCACATAGTACTCCAGTGTCCCAAGATGGGGCAGAATCACATTAATGGCATGTTTGGTCACATTTAA
Source organism: Neoceratodus forsteri (assembly GCA_016271365.2). Taxonomy (NCBI): domain Eukaryota; kingdom Metazoa; phylum Chordata; order Ceratodontiformes; family Ceratodontidae; genus Neoceratodus; species Neoceratodus forsteri. The sequence continues at coordinate 156,651,508 of JADMNL010000031.1, read as the reverse complement.
TGCATCCCAGCGTTCAGTTTGCCTTGGCCACTGCTACTACACATTGCAATTACAGCAACGGCTTCCGATCAATGATTATCCCCAGATTCCTTTGTCTGTAGCGGGTTTGCTCACCAACAAACTTCCATAAGATGCAGCATCTCCTTTTTATAATAGGATCCTAGAAGGCAGTAAGCATCTACTCAGCTGTTACAGTAAGCAGGAATACAGGTGCAGCAAGGCAGTAAGATTAAATACAGTAAGAATGTACCTGTAATCTACCTGATTCTCCTCTGTTCTGACTTATCCTGCCGCCATGTACCTTGGTATTCTTCAAGATCGTTGGGAGTCCACCGTCGCCTATTTTTTTTCCTGGACTCGGCTGGATGCCAACTTACGTAGTTATCCATGCTACCCCACAGCTGATTTTCCACTCATTGTGCTCAGTCAAATGTGATCTATGTACCTCAACTATTGTACCTTACTCAAATGTCTCTAAAGTGCTTTAATCTGTGTACCCTATTCGTATGATTTATCATGTTGCCTGAACCTAATGTATGTTAACCCTGTTTATACCTGTATGCCTGATGTTCATGTATTGTTCCACTGTAACCCTCCCGGGTCGCGCCTGAAAATAGGCACGTGGCTGTCTAGTGCGCTCACCCGGTAAACAAAAGCAAATAAAATGTACCCCTTCCCCAGGGTCACACCTGGAAATGAGCCTTGAGTCTGTGTACCTTTCCCAGTTACCAATTTATAAATAAATAAAGAAGGAAGAGCATCTTTCAATAATTGTAGCGATTATTCACAATAATCCTTGGTTAGCCACAGACTGATATACAGTGCATTCCCCTTCTATGTACATCAGATATCTGCACATTCCAGTTATGTGCACACAAATGGCATGTCCCATTCGCAATCCTATTTACTTAATAATAAAAATGTTGCTTATATGCACACCAAATTTTGGTTGTATGCACACCTTTTCCTCTAGACAAGGACTCCACAGACATTAATACTGCCAATCACACCTGTTAAGCAGGTGCTAACTGCGCTGCCAGTGGTTAAGTACATGTTAAGTTTTTATCAGTTTCAACTTGTCTGTCAATGCAGGCAGTCATGGAGAAAACAAAAAGCTTGGCGTGTGCAACATTTGGTGAATTTGTATATTTTCAGTGAGTTTGATACATTCAATAAAGGTAAAAGCAAGTAGTGTGTGAGAAAGTGTGCTTTACTGTGTGGCTCCATTGATTCTAATACAATTTTGGGTGTATGCCATTTCGGATGTATGCACAAAAATGGTCTATCCCAAGCATGTGCGTGCATATGGAATTGATTGTATTTGTTTAACATTTCAGTCTGCTCTCATGCTGTTAGCTCAAGAGTAGACCCTTTTTGAAGCTATTTGGGAAGTCCTGCAGATACGGTAGTTCACGTTTAAAGTCTGTGTTAGCTATTTTAGGCAGTAAACAAAGACATCCACCTTTTCTTTAACCCATAAAGAACTTCACATACACTTTTTACTAAAATGACCAACACTGCCATATTTCATTCACAAAAATTGTGCACTCCCCACTGCATCTTAAAAACTGCCACAGAGACTTTAAATATTTAAAACTTAATTTTACTGAGATAAAATCTGTATCTATCTTCTTGGCATCCTGTCATGTACCCAACTTATGCCTCATGCATTTCAGATCAAACTGCCCCTTTATCAAAGGCCTATGATGCACATCCTGGCGGGACTTATTACACATATAAAATGGCTCAAAGTAGGTTTTTTTTGGAGGGGGGGGAGATTTGGTACCTGACCATGCGTTTATAGAGATTTAAAAGAGATCAGGTGATGTCTCTCAGCAAATTAAATTTCTTGATTTCTTTCTTGCCATTTTATAACAGTACATAAAGCACCCTCAGCCTTTGGGATAGGGTGCCCTATAAATAAAATTGCCTTGTCATATACATACAAAATGGCCTTGCCCTTGTAAGGTGGTTAGATTATGTACCCTGCTGTCCTGGTCAGCCCCTTTTGATGTATCCCCACATTTTTCCAGCCTTCTTGATAGCAGCCATGTACTGCCAGTCACGCTTTAGCCCCTTGTCTGTTATAACCCCCAGGTCCTTTTCCTCCACTGCAGGAAAAGGAGCACTGCACAGGGTGTAGATCCTACCACTGTTTCTCCTCTCTAAGTGTAACACCTTGCATTTGGGTACATTGCATCTAAGACTCCAGGAAGCCAACCAGATGCCCAGCTTGTTCATGTCCTCCTGAGGTTAAACATACATAACATAGGATGTTGCAGACAAGCGGGGGCAAGGCTTATCTTGCTTGACGGCCATTACAACTAACGGGGGAAAACTGTGTGCTCTCTTTTCTATTAGATATTTATCTAATTTTCTCTTAAAGCGATTTGCCGACCTTAAGGTACCACTTTGCAGGATATGGTACCTTAGAGTGGGGATAGTCTGTTTCTGGCAGTTGTAATATTTCCTTGCCAGCCTATATGCAGCTGGAAGGGATTGTAGTGTGGCCTCAACAGGCCCTTGTTAGTTAAGTGGCATCCTTCCTTAATCTCTAACTCTAATCATAATGTATAAAATATTAATAAAAAAATACCCCCATTCATTTCAATGGGGCGCACCCCCAAGTTCTCCCTTGCATAATGTGTTTGAGTGGGGGGTGGGATGGGGGTGGAAGTCAATAAGGAAGTAGAAGGGACCAGCTAGCCATCTTGTCAGGGCCAAACTACAATTCCTTCCAGTTGCATATAGGCTGGCAAGTAAATATTATAAATGCCAGAAACGGACTATCACCAAGGTAGGCTACCAAATATGGTAAGTAAGTCCTACATTGGCAGCAGAAGCTCATAAAATCACTTTAAATATATTCATGTAAGTTTGTTCCCATCCTTAAGGGAGCCTGCCACTACGGTCAGCTTAGTATCATCAACAAACTTAAACAACCTGCTGAAGACCCCAGTTTCCAGATTGTTGTTTGCTAGTAACGTATCATTTTTTTTTCAGCAATAATGTTCGTCTGGCAAAAATATTAAGATACACTTTTTTTTTCTTTTCTTTCATTCTGAACCAAGATGTAGGATTTTGAAGCTTTTAAAAAGTTCCCACTCCTGTGCCATGCCCGCCATGAAAAAATGTAATCTCTTGGTAGAGTTCTGTGCTGTTTACCATTAAAGACATGTGGTAGCACCATTCCCTAATACATATACCATATAACTCTAGAATGTACACTCAGCAGGTAACCTCAGCTGAAGAGAGTTTTAAAAATGGTGAGTGGCAGCCATCTTTAATGACACGAGTCATTAATTACAAAATGAGCTGAAAAAGCTATTTTAACAACATCTGAGAAAACTAAAAATACACTAGGCATGAATCTTAGGATGTCAGGCATACATTTTTGCTAAAAAAAAAAACATGATGTCATTTTTTGCCAACTAACAAATACTGCTGCTTTAACATGTCGAACAGCCAGGGCTCCAGCACCGATCCCTGAGGGACACTGCAGAGTACTTTACCAACAGAAAGGGTGACTCAAAAGCGCAAATGGTGCTCACAGTAACTAGAACCAATTATGAAAACAAAAAGTTAGCCCAACACCTTACTGGACAAATTTAAACATTAGTCTGGTTGCATATCAAATATAATGTGCTTATCTGCATGTTCTTAAGTAGCATAGGTGCATACAATGTAGAAATATCACTCAGGAGATTCACCCAACATTGTGCACAGCCACCATATACTTTATCGAGGTTGCCAGCCGTTTATATGGTGAATTTAAAGTGATTGTGTGCTTTAAAATACTGTAGTTCTCCATGTTAATAAATTCCCATCACCAGAGACATAATAAAACAAAACGTTTAAAAACAAGGATCATTGACAGTAAATCTTCCCGATTTATTAACATGATAGATTACATAGCATGTACCTGTAAAGAGCCTAGTAACCTTTTGATCCTTTTTTTTTGACTTTTTCGTTTTGGTCTGTATCTGGCGAGGGGAATTTATTAATATGGAGCTATTTTAAAGCACACTGTCACTTTAAACTCACTGTGTAAAATGTATCCTTGACAAAATATACAGTGGATTGAAAAACACTGGGCATCTCTCCCGAGTGGTGGTAAACTGAAAATAAATTTCCAGTTGCCTCTTGAATTTCCTTTTGGGACAAATTCCAGATATTTTGCCATTATATAGTGGACCCAGAAGACCCATCTAAATGGAAACTGTTGTGACATATCATTGAATGAACATGTTTCTTTCTCTGTGTTTTGTTAGTCTTTTGGCAACCGGGTGAGGCCCACTAGGCACAAGTGCCTGTTTACAGGGGTGACCTGGGAGCACTGGGGGGTTAAGTGACTTGCTCAGAGTTGCACAGTACACAAGTGGAGGTTGTGGGAATCAAACCCTGGTCTGCTGGATGTACCAAAGCTCATTCACAGCTTGTTACTCTAACCCTGGTACGTTTGATACATTTGGTTCATTAAAGTTTTCCATATATTTTTTGTCTGGAATGTTATTTCTCAGCCAACGTTTTGTTTTACATGTCTTACAGGCCTCTATGTTTATGCCAAATAAGTGTCTTACATGGGGGGCTCTACAACCCTGGGGATATTGCTATAGCAACAAATACAGTCTAGCTGTTATTTGAACAAAAATCACTAGCATCTCTCCAGTCTTGTTTTCTGTTGCTTGTAGAAGCGGCTGTATAACCAGGCAAGTCTACATAACTTGTGTGTCATGTGTTGTGCCTTCTCCATGCACAGTCTCCAGTCACTGGGTATTGTTTGTTGATTTTGCCTTGACCCAGTTACTGGGGTTTTAAAATATCTCAAGAAAGCTTCCACAGATACTGTCTCAACAAACATGGAGCCATTGTCCTATGCTGTGACTCGCATGCCCTGTACTATTCCTCCTGCGAGATTGTCATCTTGAGCTCTGATGCACTTTTGCCATATTTTAAAAACACTTCCATGTATGTTTAGGGACTCCTTCACCCATCACAAGGGTAGGCAGGAGAATGATGCCCATCCATCTGTGCCTTGGCTCCCCTCTCCCCCAGTTTTGTGGGAGCACTTGGGAAGGAGGGGTGCCAATTCAAAAGCACCTTCTGCCAGCCAATTGATTACAGCAGGCTATGTTTCTAACATTGTTCTCAGAGGCGGCTGAGCCCAAATATTAGTATTACAAACTCTGATGTACTTAATACAAGTAGAGGTTATGATGTCAAATGCAAACAAGCAGTAGGAACAGATGAAATCTAAGGGAAAAGATCACATTTGATGGGACTAGATGGGGGAAGTGTATCAGCAATGGGTTAAGGAGCCTTTCACCTCTAGGTCACTGGTTCGAATCTGGCAAGGGTTGGTAGTGTCCAAAAGCCTTAATTATCTGATGAATTTCTGTTCAGTGGTCAAGTAAGCAATAACTCACAAGAAGGTGTGCATTTCTAGAGAATTAACACACGTCCCAGGTGACAACGGCCTCATGCCTTTCAACACAGCTGGGAAGTACATTAATTCTCAAGAAATGCATATTGAGAAGTGGGTTATTGTGCTTATAAAATGGAAAAATTTTTTTTAATGGAAAATGTTTTTATTTTTATGTAGTTGGGCTGTTGCTAGGTAGATTATGTTAGGCTGGTGGCTTACTATACATTTATATGAATTAGTGAATGGTTACATGATGTGCATCGACCAATGAATTTGCTAGGATTACAGATGTAACCCCTAGGTGACGCTATCCCAATGGCTACTACCCCTGCCTGCTTGGCTAGTAGCAGGCCAAGGGGCCTGGATAATGAAACGGGTGCCTCCACCCGGAGGTCAGGGTTGTTAGTGGTCAAGCTAACCTGGGCACAGTCCTCCGGTACACTGTAACCCCCCTCTTTCCCTTCTAGTGGCCTGAACAATATACAATAATTACTTTCATAATGACCCTTATTCACCAGGCAATTACCCACACCGTTTGCACTTACCACCAGGGCTGGTTCCTCTAGCTTGACCCTGGGGAACCCCTGTAAAACAAGATTAAGCACAGCAAATAGCAACAGTACAATACTTTTGGCACAAACTGGAACCACAGTCAGGTTAAATGCAAACAAAGTTAAATCTGATTTATTCGGGGGACTTGAACAAGGGAGGGGCATAATCAGGTTGCTTTGCTTAAAAGCTATATTAATCAGACAGTTATGCATGCAGTTCAGAGTCCCTACACAGTCACACACTCTAGGTACCCAGGTAGGAAAACGGTGGGCTAGCCAGGAACATTGCAGCTGGTTGGGGCCCTGTGATGGAAGAAAGCAACATGCACAACACACACTATTTGTAATCTGGAGCTGGAGGGTTCAGTTCGTGAACGAAAAGGCAACAAGACAATCAGATGACAACACTTTTAGATTTAGCTGTTGTTGCAGTGAGCTACCCTGATGTTTACTCACGATACCCAATACTGGACACAGGCAGGATGAAATGAAACTGCAGGCTGTTGAGCTGGAGTGTCTGGAGAAGCAGGGCCCACATGAATCACCGAGACGTCATTCCTGTTCAAGGCGTTGAGCAGGGAGCTGATCCCCAGGCTGGTCTCTCTTCGATGACTTTCTCTGTGTAGCAGGTATTCTGGCTGGGTCAGTGTAGCAGGGCCCAGGCAAACAGAAATGGATACGGATTCAGTCCATGGAGCTGGATACAGCCTCCAGCAAGCAAAACACAGTTCAGACACACAGTGGGGAGCCAAATCACGACCCACTATAAGCACACAGCACATTCACATGTAAGGAAATTCCACTGTACCAGGCAAATGGCTCTCCAGTCGCAATTACAGAGTCTCTGCACAATCCGGGAGTTCAGAGGTAGCTGGAGGTCCTGACAGGCAGATCGCATTCAGCAAATCTTCGGTCTTCTTCAGGTTAAAGCCTGGTCACACCAGTGGCTTAATTCGCCTCCAAATTTGATTCAGTCCAAAAAGCACAAGTTCCCTCTCAAGAACAGCAGGCAAGCATGCAGGCCAAACTCGGGCCTTTCCACAGTTCTCCCGCGCGGATCCACTATGGATTGCTGCTCGAACTATCTCGAGCTGTTACTTCTTCACTTCCCAACTCAGATCTAACTGAAACTGCAAGCAGTGTGGGACTTTCCCCAAGATCCAAAAGGTTCGGTTGGCTGATCTGTCTGTCAGTCACAACAAGGGCTCCCCCTTCCAGGTTATTTTAGGTGCCAAAAGCCCAAAACCACAATTCCTACAAGTTTTGGCCCCACCAAGCCCCTGTAGGCAGGCTCCATTTTAGAATCCCAAATCTACTGATTGGCACATTCTGCAGTTCAGGTCCAAGATGATGGAAACAAACAGAACTGTCCATGCTGCAAAGAAGGCAGGTTAGAACAAACTGCAATATTATTACTACTCTAATAAAGGATCAGCAAACAAGTACATTTTCTAACAGAGATCCCTCTCAGATTAATTATGACTGCAATCCAGGCAGCTCTTAAAGAGACAGTACACAGAGGCTATACAGGCACTCTCTGGCAATACATTTAAACTGCTAAAATGCAGAACACCAGACTGGCAGTGAGCATTTAGGCAAGTTGAAGGAAGACTTTTCAGGAACACCCATTTGTAGGGGGGTTACACAGAAAATTCTGAAGTCCATTGTATAATATGAATTATAAAATGGGTATGAGAAATAAAGACCTTTGATTAGTCAGATGTGATTGAATGATTATATTTTATTCCAGCACAACAGTATTGGTCAGACATACTGATACAGTTTTTTGTTTTTTTTTTATAATCAATGTTTTATTGAAGAAAATAACCGAAACAAAAATACAGTACAACAAACTCCTGGCCGGGGCAAGCCCCATGGATGTACAGCTCTGAACATTATAAGAAATATGGAGTGCAAGCAATCGTAGTGGGTGCGGTTCACCAGTTCCATTAGAAAACCAGCACTTTTCCTCATTTTGAAGGACAATTGACAGTATAACGTCTGGATATTACTGTGAGACACAATCAGAGAATAAGCATCTAAACTTACATCACAGAATGTCCATGGGTCTAATTTCATTTCTACTTGTCTGTGACACCTGTTCAACTGACATTAAAAGGATTTAGAGTCCTGAAGTGAATACATGTTGCTGATTCTTTGAGTATTGAATGTTAGGTCTGACCTATACTAGCATTCTTCTTTTAATCTTTGTGAAGTGCAGTATCCCCACTAGGGGATTGTGTGCCCACCCTGGAGATAAAATGGCAAGGGGGGGGGGGGGTGGGTGCAGGTGCATTCTTGGTGAGCTTAAGTAACTTGGGTATGACTCAGTTTTTAAAATAAAATCAGAGGGAAGGATTTATTAGCCCAATGCGGCACTCCAGGGTGTATGTAACTGTGGGATAATGCCACTTCCCAGATGCGTAAGACACTTACCGTTGCACTTGTGCCTCATTTCCAGAGGTGTGCTGTTAGCCCACAATAACGCACGCCCTGTCATGCCTTATTGATTAAATGAGTTGTGCTGGTTTCAGTCAGTTTTTAGTGGACAGGGTCAGTATTCACAAAGACCAAAAATGGACATTAGTAAAAGTTGTGTACAAAGTCATTATGCAATGTCCAAAAAAGAGGGGAAAGCTGTGCCCGAAATGAGTATTGCCCTTATTCATAAGTGTAACTGCACCAAAAATGCAGGTGGCTTATATCCAAACCTACCTGTGTCTAAAAAGCAGAGCTAAAAGTGACACAAGTCTGTGGATGTGGACCCACGTACAGTGCTGAATCCAGATTTATGCTGCGATATCCCCATTACCACAGTTCGCGAATAGGTGTGGATAGGAGCCTAAGTGTGATGAAGACACATCCACTAGACCACATAAAGGTGGTCTAACCAGACTAGCCAGCACCTTTACTGACAGAAAACAGCAGACCATATGGCCTCTCTAGTAATGTTCAACATGCAAGAGGAGGAGGAGACACCCACACCCAAATGCCGATGTCCAGCATGGGTCGGCGCAGAGAGTAGTGTATGCAAAGGCACAGAGTCTAAAATGGTATGGCCATGCTGACTCCCACCGGATACATGCCCCAAGTATCCTATTATGCAACACACACATACCACCTCTGCTTATCCCACAAGGGGATCTGAGACCCTCGCTGCCAGTGCGACATGAATAAGGGAGTACTTCAGGGCATGATACATTGCTGAGCGTTGGCCACCTACATACCTACAGTACAAACAGTTGTACCTCAACCACCAGATAAGAGAACTACAGCAAAGGACGCATGTGAATAAATCACAACATGAGCTACCTGTGCATAAAAAAACCTTTATTACTGGTACACCTCTCTCCTCATCCATTTTGGCCTCCATGGATAGAATTGCATCCTGCACTGTTGTAGCCACCATTCTGCGTGCTGTTTGTGGATGTGATCTAAGCTAGCAAGCACACCAATCAGCAACTTAGATCCTTTATGGACACTGAACTGCTAGCTTGCATTCCTTTTGTTGTGACTCCTGCCCCTAACTGCCCACAAAACCACCTACTCAATGTGAACCCTTGTTGGCAGTCTCACATGAGAAACTGAGGACTGAATGGGCTTGGAGTCCAAGCTACTCTCTCCCTTATGTGGTGGCCCCTCCATGACACAGTTCACACACATTGACAGGGCAGTATAGGGAAGCTTGCATTGCAGTCCCCCAAGCTGTACCTGTTTGATGGATAAACTGAGGGCATCAGTCTCCAGTGATGTCACTCTGACACCTTTCACAAGCAGTAAAACCCCCTATAATTTTTTTTTTAAATCACATTTGCACAGTTGGCAACATATAAGTGCAGGGTTTTTTTAGTTATTTTGTATGAGAGATATAGAGATGTAAGCCCTTATTTATTTCAGGGTTTGTATTTGTGTGGTTAGTAAGCACAAAAGTCTGTGAAATAGACTTATGCAAAGCCTTTTTGGCATCACATTCTGTGAAACAATCTGGAGAGAGAGTGCCTAGCTGGAAATCCCCCGCCATTTGCTTATGGCTACGTCTTCTAGAAAACCTTTCAGTAGGAGGGCTTTCTTAGTTACGTTTGTGAGCTAGTAGTTCCTGGGTTGGGGGGTGGGGTCCAAAGTCAATTATCAGTGCATCCTAAACAATACACCCAAAAAAATGTAATGCCCGTTATTCAGAAAACTATGATTAATGTGATTTCATGTCTTGAAATGTAACTAATGCTCAGTCTGTTGCAGTTAAGTATGCTGCAGGCATCGATTGCTTTGTTTTATTCTTTTTTTTATCAAGTAAAAAAATAATTCCAGTGTACCTCTACTGCTATAGCCCTTCCCGCGTCCACTGTGAACAGAAATGTGTCTGTTTTAATTAATTTGATTCTTGGTGGGAACAATTATTAGGAGTATCGAGTGGGCTGTGTTCTGAGAGTGAGATTTAAGCATCTCTGTGTATCAACCTGGAGGAGCCAGTGACAGTTAACCATTTAGATCCGATGAATGTGACCCCCGGCATATTTTACAACCTGCTCTGCTCTCCCCAAGAAGGAAGGAGGAAGGGGCTTTAATGAAGCAATAAGGCATGACATGTTGTCTTTATGGTGGAATAATGTCACACCTCAGGTGCATTGTGAGGCACGAGGTGCAGTCAAGTAGCTTCAACCACCCAAGAGGTTGTTTTAATCAGCATAACAAACTCCCTGTAGTGCTTCATTGCAATCAAAAAATGGATCTTGTAGAATTAAGAAAGGCCTTTAATGTTGGTTTTTCTTTAGATTAGATTTAGACCATGATACATTGAACCTAACAGCTTTTAGAATTTTTTTCTAGACATTTTATAATTTACTGATTGCCCAGGATAGCCTAGCTGAGTGTGTGTGTGTGTGTGTGTGTATGTGTGTGTGTGTGTGTGTGTGTTGGGGGTACTGCATCTACCCAATTTTACAGCTCGGGGGCACTGCAGCTCAAGCAGGTCAAGTGACTTGCTCAAGGTCATGATGAGATTCCAACATGGGAACTTCATGTTTTTCACTGTATTGCTCTGTGCTGCCTTTCTAATATTAGGGATGTGAACTGAACTTTTTTTTTTTTTTACTTCTCATCTTCAGAATTCATGTATGTATTGATTTAATTTTCAGGATAAGCCACGTAGCTGCCAGCATACAAACAGAGCCAGTGTTTATAATTGAAAGTGAATTTCAGAAGCTGTTTCTTCCAGTAGATCACTACCTGCCCTTTCTGCTTTGTTGAATCCAGTTGACTAGCAATGGAACTCAGCAGGTGTTAATGCTCTGAAGTGCAGATAACTTTCTACTGTAGCCTTTTGTTCAGGGTGTACAGGTTTTTATATTTCCTTTAACATTTCCAGATTTGTTGAAAGCATTCGCAACATGCTCTGGGCATGTCTGTTCGTTTTGTCTTGTTTTGTTTTTGTACTGTCTTTATCAAGCATGTAGATGAGAGTTTATTTATTTCAAAAGTTTCACCAGGAAAGACATACTGAGCATGTAACAGCTCGTTTGCAGATGCGTTCGGGGGGTGGGGAAGGGGAAGTATACAATACATGATGTACAAGTGAAAATACCTAACATAAGGTGCAGTTGTCACAATAAAAAGTACAGTAAAAATGCAGACACTAAAATAACATAAGATAAATAACGTTGTGCAGTCTTAATTTACAGGCAGAGTTTTCAAGGCTACAGAAATAAGATGAAAAACGCTGCTATTAAGGTAGAAATGGTAAAGAGTTGGGTAATCGGCTATCCAGATGCATTGGCTGGACAGTTACTTAGTGAAGGTTTTCAGAAGGGTTTTAACCTCCAATACCATGGGGGGAAGGAAAGAAAATGGGCAAAGAATTTGGGATCAGTAAAAGGAAAGGAGGAGCTGCTCATGAGGAAGATTAACAAGTAGAATGAGGCAGGAGGAGTGGAAGGGCCATTAAAGGAGCCCCCTTTTGCCCCCCTCTGGGTGTCACCGCTGGAACCTGTGCCCAAGAAACAGCCGGGGGAGCATAGGGTGATACATCATCTATCATACCCGGAAGGGGACTCAGTCAATGAACACATTAGGGAAGAGGACAGCAGGGTGACATATGGCATGCTGGAAGATGCAGTGGCATTGATTCGAGCCTCAAAAGAGGCATGGCTGACAAAGACGGACATAGAATCGGCTTTCCGTCTGTTGCCAGTTAGGAGGGAAGATTGGGAACTGCTAGGGTTTCAGATGGATGGTTTGTACTGTTTCGACAAAGCTATGCCTATGGGATGTTCAGTGGCCTGTGCAACAATTGAGATGTTTAGTACATGGCTCCAATGGGTTTTTAAAGAAAAATATGATCATGGGTCAGTAGCGCATTACTTACATGATTTTCTTTTTATAGGTGGGGGAAAACAAGATGTGGAGAAGATACGTAAGGATTTTCAACGTATGCACCATAAGATGGGGGTTCCCTTGGCAGCAAACAAGACAAAAGGGCCTAGCTGGTGTTTGGAATTTTTAGGGATAGAGATTGGTGTGGGAAAGGGTCTGTTCTGGTTGCCCACAAATAAGATGCGAAAGTTGAGGGAGCTGTTGGGAGGTATAATGGGAAAAAGGCAGATGACTCTTCAGATGGTACAACAGGTGCTGGGTCAGCTTGTCAGGCCATCGGACCTGGGCATGCGTTTACACGTCACCTGGTCAGGGCTATGAGAGAAGCCAAATGGCCACACCACTGGGTTGACATCATTAAGGCTAAGGCAGCGGTTCTCAAATGGTGAGGCCAGCCTCCCTGGGGAGGCCCCAAACTGTTCCAGGGGAGGCTCAAGCAAGTTTGAAAAAGTACTGCATTTAAATTTTGGGTTTTATATATTTTGTGTGAAGAGATTAAGCAAACTGAAAGAGGATAATAATAGTAGGTGAATTTTATGTATTTATTTACTAATAGATGACGAGGGAAGGTAGAATGAGCCAAGGCTCATTTCAGGTGTACAGGGAAGGTTAGGGAGTGAAAAAATTTCAAAAGGTAACTGCAAACGATCAAGAAATATACAATGAGCAATAGTCAAATAAATATATATGAACAATACATTAATAACAGTGGTGGTAATTGATCAATTTGTAAACTGATGGCAGAACAGCCCAAATACAAGGGTTGAGCATAGAAGTGCTAAGAGCAATAGCAGGAAGGAGCAAAGTAATCCCAGAGAGTTGCTTAGGAACAGAGAAGGAGGCGACAAAGTCTTAAGAAGTTATTTCATATAGAGAAGAAATGGAGGAAGTAGTTGGACCCATGAAGGTACTGCAACAAGGGGTAACAATGGTTCAAGAATGAAAATAGCAGAACAAGTAGGTTGGCCTGTTTGTGTGTGGGGGGTACAATAGGCTGAATAATAATGTTTGTTTATTTAGCACAGGAGCTCTTTTTCAAAAGTTCCAACTCAGTATAAGACAAAGAACTGAATTTGAGCCAGGTACTCAAAGGGGTTTCAATGTATTCATGGTGTACTGCGCAAAGTACAGCACATTATTCTTCTTTGGGGAGGCCCAAGATTTTTCAATTTTTGGGGAGGCTCAAAATCTTTTCCATGGATTTGGGGAGGCTCACTGTGACAAAGTCTGAGAACTATTGGGCTAAGGCAGTCAGGGAGGACATGGTGGTGTGGGAACGTTTCTTACAGTCATACAATGGGGTAACTTTTTGGCAGAAAGAGTGGTTATTCAATACAGACCTAGAGTTATATACAGATGCATTGGGGGATAGGCATGGGAGCGTTCTTTAAAGGGTAATGGTTTGCTGAGCCGTGGATTCAGTCCTGAAAGGAGAGGGGACTCACTAGGGACATCACCCTGTTTGAGATATTCCCAATATGGGTAGCAACGGAAGTATGGGGGGAGGCCCTTTGCAACCAACAGGTGACTTTTTGGTGCAACAATCGAACGGTAATGGATGTACTGAACAGCAGGTGGGCAGCATCGATCACAGTCTTATGGGTATTGGGACAATTAGTTTTGCAAGGTTTGCTGTTTAACATGAGCTTTAGGGCTCAGCGTATAGAGGGAATAAAGAATACCATGACTGATAGCCTCTCCTGTCTGCAGATGGACAAGTTTCGGGCCATCATTCCGGAGGCGGATGAGTTTGGGATGAGGATCCCAATGGGAATGTCGGAGATTGGCTGGAAGGAGCGGAGTTTCTACTTTGGAACTCCTGGGCAGACAGCACCTTGAAAGCATACAAGGGTTCTTGGAGAACATTCCAGGCTTTTCAGGGCAGAAGCCACATGGAGGTAAGTGGGGCAGTCACTGAAGAGCAGATAGCCAGGTCTGTTGTTTCGGGATGGCAGAGGGGAGTAGCCCAATGCAACTATGAATGTGCACTTAGATGCCATCGGCTATGTCGTATGCTGAGGGATTGGGGGACCCCAGTAGAGGGCAGATTAGAAAGCACATGATGATGATGATGGGTGACTAAGGGTAAAGGGAGAGAGCAGGACAAAAGGTGGCCCATATCAGAGCACATTTTGGGGAGGCTGATAAGCGCCTTAACACAGGTATGCTACTCGGCCAGTGAGGTAGTTTTGTTCACTGCAATTTTCACGACTATGTATGGTGGGGCCTTTAGGGTTGGGGAGTTGCTGGGCCCAGCATGACTCAGTCAACGGACAGGCCTAGAGTGTGGGGACATTCAGTGGGACAAGGAAATGATTACCATAATGTTAGGAAAATCCAAGATTGATCAGTTGGGAAAGAGGGCAAGGGTTTCCCTACATAAAAATAGGATGAGGCGCATTTGCCCAATACACAAGCCATGTGGGACTATGTGGCTATCAGGCCACAGGGACAGGGTATGATGTCCATACACGAAAATGGGACAGCAGCTATGGGGGCCCATTTGGCAGGGGTTTTAAAAAAAAGGGATTGCTGCTATAGGTGAGGATCTGGGGAGATACTCCTCACACTCTTTTTGGATAGATGCCACATCTGAGGTGGCGGCGATAGGGGTGTTCAAGAGGAGAGTCTGAAAAGTCCTGGCAGATGGACATCCAGTTGTAATAAAAAATATGTTAGGTGTATCAATGACTAATGGCTGTTGTTGTCTTCTCTGCATAGGACCCGGATGCTTAGGGGCAGACTTAGTACGGGAAGGGGGGGGGAGGTTGTCACCAGTGCGCATCTCACATGTTTTCTTTATGTATTTTAAAGAACACACAATGTGTAGAGGTTTGAATCATGGGACACTCCTACATTTATTGGGCAGAATGACAAGTAGAAAGAAAGCTGGGGAAGTAGTTTTATTTTGATCACCAAGAGGTGCGCTTTCTATGGAAAGGAATATGGGGAATACGATGGGGACAATTCTTGTCGCCTCTGGAGGAAACATACAGGATCAATCCAGAGCCGCACTTAATCATAGTGCATTTGGGAGGAAATGATTTGGGCACTCGGCCTTGGTTGGACATTTTTTATCAAATCCAGGAGGACCTGGAAGTTGCAAAAAGGTGGTGGCCTAAGGTCACCCTTGCCTGGTTAGAGATGGTGCTGAGGAGGTGTGGAGATCTGCAAAAAGCCACAAGACTATAGAGGGAGCCTGGAAAAGGATGAACAGAAGGGCGGGAAAATGCTTCAGGGACAATGGGGGATCACTGGTGAGTCATGAAGAGCTAGTGGAGAAGATGGTGGTATTGTACAGGGTGGACAGGGTCCATCTATCGGAAATGGTCAATCGCATTTTTATAACAGAATTTGGAAGGGGCATAGATGCATGGTATAAGTAATCAGTAGGTCTTAAAAAAAAGGAGTGGGGAGAGTGATTTTCTGGAAAAAGGGAGACATGGTTTAGGAGAGGGGAAGCCTGCCTTCCAATGCAAGCCAGAGATGGGCAAGTGGAAGAAAAGGAAAGAAGGAAGGAAGTCCTTAATAGGGGAGGGGGAGAAATCCAACTTTGGTGTACAGCAAGGTGGGGGTTGGAGGGCTACTCGGGGGTGTGGACACCCAAGTTAGCAAAAGAGGGGGTCAGAAATGGACACCTGGCCCAGGATTCAAGAAAAGACCCCCTCAGGTTTATATCTGGGGGTGAAAGTATAACAAAGTGATGTGATAAGAATATGTAATAAAAATGAAATAAAGGTGAATAAATTATGATGACAGTATGAGGTGGATGGAAATAAATGCGTAGAATGGTTTGTGAACAAAAAGAATTGGGATTGTATTATGTAAATAAGGAAATTGTTAAGAATTTTAATAAAAGGTGTGCCGACTGAGCAACCGACATAACATCATGTGTGGTCTCACTTCATTGGGGTAGGACTCTAGAACAATATACCAGCTAGATTAACTGATTAAGGCACAGATAGCCTGGAGGGGGATAAAAGTCGCTCACAGTGGGGGGGGGGGATTATAAACCATGTTGATGTAGCTTGATAAATCAGTTCAGAAAAAGTTAAATGCTGGACCAGAGACTACTTCTGTTATTCAGTGTTTCTGTTTATTTTCGAATGCCACTCCAAAATGAAACCAAACCGTTTCGAGACCACAACCAGTCCCTTCCTCAGGGTATGTGGCTATGAAAAATATCAACATATAAATATAAGAAATTAAATACTTACCGGTACAATCAGTTAAAATTAATTGAATAAATAGAGCAAACCAGACTCTGCATTTTACCTGTTGATGCAGTGCTTGAGTGTGTCCTTTTAAATTTGGTTCACCTCTTTTCCTTATGCGAAATTCTGTTTAATTCATTAATAATAGAGAATGATTATCAAATTCAGTTATATAAGATTATTACTGACATATTACTTACTAAGCTTTGCACTTGCATTCCAATATGTCATGTAACCTGCACTGGCTCTTAAGATATTAAAGGTCTTATGACCCTTCTTTTAGCTTCTAAAGTAAAAAGAGACAAAAAACTATCACCTTATTTGAAAAAAAAACATTAATCTCACAAATATAGCCTGAGTCATATTAACAGTACTTTAACTGGTGTTAACGCCCCCTGTATTATCTTGTTTCTATTAAAACACCTCTATTTTTGATTATTTTAAAACGGGAAAGAAAATAATACATATTATTTCATGTTAATATTATTTTCTCATATACTCAGTTTACTTTATTTATTTGTTGAAAACTCTGGAGAATACCTTTGAGCACAGGTGTTCATTTACAAAGGTTCCACGTCAAATACACAGTCACAAAACACATTACAAGTACAATAAGCAGTTCCAGAGGAAATGCAGCCGAGTCAGGCTGAAAGCACTTAAGGCAGATCAATTACATACAGTTTTGGAAAAATCCATACAGATCACTGTATAAAAAGTGACAGGATATGTATAGAGGGAGACCGAATAAAACAGTTTAACAGTTAGAATTGCAATGGACTTCATGGGCAGTCCACAAAGCTCTCTTAACCTGACTAATACCGGGAAGATTCAGCGGATTATCAGGCAGTTCGTTTAACCAGTTAGTAGCCCTGACAGCAAATTACCAGTTGCCCAGTTGAGTACCTTCCTAAAGCAATTTTTGTGTTTCCTTTTCAAAGGGTGCTTCTCCCTGGCAAAGAAACAAATCTCTGGTAAACTAATGCACAGCTGCATTTGCAGGTATATACATTCTCAAAAACGGAGCTATTTCCTCAATATGCACTCTTCACTGACTCTTAAATATAAAGCCATCCTTTCACAAATATAGTACTCGTGTATCTGTAGCATCAGAGTTTCCACTCACCAGTGTATTGGGACGTTCACTTTTGGCATTCCTTCCAGCTGCTGGTTAATTCTGAAAGGGGTTGACCCCATTTACATGCTGCATTATATCCTCAGGCAACCAGGCGCTCCTTAGGCAGCACGTGAAGTCAACAGCATGTGTGACATTGCGGACCGTCAATGTGTGACGTATCATTCTATCTGGACCCAGTTTAGGGACGTTCACAAAAAAGCAGCAATGCAACTTTCTGCATCAACTGCAACTGTGAGCCCAGTGAGACTTGGAGGCAAACAGTTGTTCACATTTTATGTTTATTTATAGTTCAGCTAACATCCATTTGTAAAAATATTCTATCACATTCTCCATTTGTACATGAACCCTTATAGTTCTAACTAGACTGATAGGAACACAACAGACTAACGTCTAAGTTAAGGGGTGTAAATATTTGGTGCCTTGAAGAAGTTACATTGTGTCACACCCCTACCAGCTGGCACTGGTATTTTACGGACGGTAGGGGAACTACATAAAAGTCAAGCAGTCGATCTTCTAATTTAAACCATGCCGTTTATTTACTGAACTCAATCTATCTGTCCACCAACCCCCTAATTTCAGTAACATTTTGCCCCAGTCACCCTCCTCTCTGGTTTGTGTACCTGCTCAATCGCTAAAAACTCTTTAAGATGAGACTTGATGTCTCAGCTCTTGACTGTGGATTTTATTATTCTGTTTTTCACCCTCTCCCTCCATTGGTTCTCTCAGCAAACACCCTGATATTGTGGGTCACCTTGGCTGCATTTTTCTCAAGCTGAAAGTGGGCAAGTGACTGCCTTCACAGTTGACATAAGTGCCACTCTGTGATTAGGGGTGCTCAAATGCTGGGCAAGCTGAGCCTTACCTTTCTGATGTGTAGGGCCCGTGGAGGCTACAGCATAGGATTCTGGGGCTTGATCTTGAACTCCAGTCGTGTCACTGCTCCTGTGTTGATTGTGGATTTTGATTCTTTTACATTAATAGTTATAAAATGGGAGGCAGTATAGCGCAGTGGTCTAAGGCTCTGAGCTGCAAATTTGGTGACATCCAGCAGGCCAGACCTGGGTTTGAATCCCACAGCTTCCACTTGCATACTGTGTGACCCTGAGCAAGTCACTTAACCTCCTTGTGCTCCCAGGTTGTTCCTGTAAAAAAGCTTTCAGCTTAGTGTGCTATACCTGGTTAAACAACTAAATAAAATAAATAGGTAGGTAACAATTTATTGTTCGAAAGTTTAAAACAACCATTACAATTTTTAAAAAGGAGAAGAATAACAGATAAATTCTTCATACAAATGTGCAGTAGATTTGCTTACACGTTCTTTATCTATACAGTAAACTATGGTACTGAGTAATAATTTGTATTAGCTCATTTTCAATACAGACTTCACAGTTCAATTGTACAAGTTAGGGAAAGAGAACATCGGCTAATGCTTGTTATTTACCAGGCATGTAAATCGATTAGACCAACTTGGTACCTGGATCCTATGAGTATAAATAGAAAAACATAGTATTCATTTCTTTGGCTTTATTTCCAGGCTGATGGACATGAACAGTTTTCCAGAGTTATAAGAAAACAATCAACAGTGGACCATGGTGTCCACTGTAAGGGTAAGCTGCAAAACTCACTTGTACGTGTGCCACTCATGAGCTGTGCAATTCACCCCATCTCTTGAAAAGAAATGCATTTCACCACTCACCTCTGTTGTGCGTGTAACAGTTACATGCTGTATGTATATATCCTGTATGTGTATGTATATTTTGTGAATTATCATAGCTGTTTCAGGCCTACAGACATTTGCATACCTGGATTTTTCTAGAGATGGAGGCCATGATCAATGTTGATTTTAATCACCTGAAAGATCAGTGAGTAAGCCAGATGAGTTCTCTGAGCTTACGTCTGCTTTATTGACCAGTCTAGGATCAAATGTTTGGCAAGTGTTATGTATACTAGGGTAGTCAAAGTCGAATTAGGACACTCGATCAGAAGATTTCTGTTGTCTCAGCACATGGACCAAATTTATATGGTAGGGGGGTGTCCTGATTCAGCTTTTTCCTGTGTCAGTCTTGCTCATCACTAGGTAACTGCAGTGTAAGCACTAGAGCAACTGATCAGCGAGTGCTTTCTAAGGGCCTTCTGGCATGCATTGCCAATTACTTGGCTATTCAACAGGCTGTATACAGAGGTAGTAACCTAGTGTTTAAAGCACAGAGCTGCGAACCTGGGGATGCTAGTCTAAATCCCACAGCTGCCACTTACTGTGTGACCCTGAGCAAGTCATTAAACCTCCCTCTGCTTAATTATCTCTGTACCTAACCCCCATGAACTTCCCTTAACCTCCCTGTGCATGTGTAGTGGCTGCTGTCAGCTGTTCATGTATAGTAACACACTTTGGGATACAGTGTGTACAAAAGACACTGTATAAATGCAAGTCTCTGTCTCCTTCCTTCCTTCCTTCCTTCCTTCCTTCCTTCCTTCCTTCCTTCCTTCCTTCCTTCCCTCCTTCCTTCCTTCCTTCCTTCCATCTTCCCTTCATGTAACAGCCTATAAAACACAGTTGGACAGGCTAGCCCATGACTTGCCAGTTGTGACAGGGTAGACTAAGACCCTGTCCTATTTGTTTTGAGAAAGTGTTTAAATGCAAGGATCTGTATTCTTTCCTTTTCTGTCTCTTGTCTGGTTGCGCAACCAAATTTTCCTGTGAGACTTCGGACTTGATCAACCTGAACAGCCTCGCAATTCTTTGCCTCTCACTGTCTCTCTGTTTTCTCTTGCTTTCTGTTTTTGCTCCCTTGCATATCTAGATTTGGTAATATAAGAATATGTGCAAATCGATATATGGAAATGAAACTGATAATGGGATCACTTTTGTTTAGAAAATATGGTGTTACTGTTGAAGTGTATATATATTTATAATTTGAGATAACTGTAAAAAGCTAGAGGTTACTTGGGTGCAAATGCCTGAGCCTTTTGCAGTTGCGGTGGGGACCTCTGGAAGTTCTCAATGTTCTAGCAGCTCCTGAAATTTACAAAGAACAGGATGCTTGCAAAGGATGGGGGTTGGAAAATATTTATAAAACAGCTAAGCTGAGCTGCAAGAGAGATTTTTTTACAAGAAAGATTTTATTTTTGCTTCTATACATATTTATTCTGAACAGGTTTATTTTATTTTATGTTACTGCTACAATAAATAACGTTTTGGTGATTTTTACAACTGCTCCTGGGTTCTCCCTATGCTTCCTGACCTGTGCCTCGATAACAGATGGTGTGAGAAGTAGGATTTAAGCCATGCATACACTAAAACAGGAGATTTGTGCATGGGTACTGGACCTAGTACCAGGGAAGCACAGAGGAAGGTGTGGATTCTGCAGCTGAAGTCCAGTCTGAGATTGTACAGCCAGCACAAGTTATGGAAAAAGAACAGGCAATGACAGAACCTAAAAGCCTAATGAACTTTTTGAAATGGTGGGCTATACAACAAAAAGAGACTGAGAAGCAGAGAGAAAAAGAAATTCAACTGTTAGACGTGTTGAGAAGAGATGCAACAACAGGAGCAGCAGATGAGAGAAGAGCTGCAGTGACAGGAGCAGCGATGGCTGGATGCCTTGCAAGCTATCGAAAGAAGAGGATCCAGCACAGACCCAGATGAGCAACAAAATGCAAGCAACTTAAAGGCTATTAAACTTACTAAGTTGTGTCCCTCACATGATATTGAGGCATACCTGACAACCTTTGAAAGAGTTGCCACAGCCTGTCAGTGGCCAAAGCAGCAATGGACAATCAGACTGGTACCCTACCTGACAGGGAAAGCCCAGCTTGCCTACAGCAGTATGGACACTGCACAGTCAGAAAACTATGACCTGGTGAAAAGCGAAATCCTGAAAAGGTATGACATCTCCAGAGAGATCTACAGGCAGAGATTTCGATCTCTGAGGTATAACTCAGTTGACAATCCTAGAGAAATCTTCACCCAACTCCGAGAACTCCTGATGAAGTGGATCCAACCAGAGAGCAAAACAGTCCCACAGATCATTGGCACATTTGCCATGGAGCAGTTCATCAGCATCTTGCCTACAGATGTGCAGCTGTGGGTAAAGGAACACCAACCAGAGAATGGGGAAAAAGCTGTTTCTTTGGCTGAGGACTACCAACTGGCCAGACAGATGCCACAACAGCAAGGTAACAGCCAAGCACCGGTAAGAAACTATTTTTCCCATTTAAACTCCAAGCCTGCTAAGAACTCTGGTGGGGGTAACAAATCTGTGACAAAAGACGTTATCTGCTATAACTGTAATAAGCCAGGCCATTTTGCAAGAAACTGCCATAATAAAGAGAGTGGCACTGGAGCAGATTTGTCCTTGGCAAACTGGGGAAAGTACCTAACAGATGTGAAGGTGGGGAATAAGACTGTAAAGGGACTCATTGATTCAGGAAGCAGACAAACCCTAGTGCATCTTAAAGTGCTGGGAAAACACTGTGCAAAGGGACCAGGTACTGGTGTCATCTGCATCCACGGGGACACTCGATACTATCCCACCACTCAAGTGACTCTGACTGTTAAGGGTGTGTTGCACCAAATGAAAGTGGGGGTAGTACCAAAGTTACCTGCACCTGTGATTATTGGAAATGACTTTCCAGGATTTACTGAATTGATCAAAGAGGGAGTAAGTCCTGATGTTTCAGCAGCTGTGGTGACAAGAGCTCAGGCAAAGAAAATTTCAGATGGTGGGGACACTTCTCCTTTCAGTGATTTTGATTCAGATCTGTTTGAGCACAGCTCCAAGATCTGGAAATCCAGGAAAGAAATACAAAGCCTGAAGAAACTGTGGCAACAAATGACTGATGGACATGAAGGGTTAAAATATGAAAATACTGAAACTAAATTGATAACTGATTGTGATTTTCTTTCAGAACAAGCTAACGATGTTTCTCTCCAGGGTTATTTTAAGCAGCTGGGGGTGAACCCAAAACAGGGTGGACCAATGTTTAAAAAATGTAATGGGTTACTGTACAGAGTTTGGGTTAAACTTCAGACACAGGAACAGACAGAACAATTGGTTATACCACAGAAGTATAGAACAGAATTGTTACAGACAGCACATGATAATCCTATGGCTGGTCACTCAGGGAGGGATCGCACCCTTTCCAGATTGCTGTATAGATTTTACTGGACAGGAATTCATGAAGATGTTGCCACCTATTGTAATTCCTGTGCTGAGTGTCAGAAGGTAGCCCCAGTTACTAGAAAAGACAAGGTACCCCTGGTACCCCTACCCTTAATAGATGTGCCTTTTGAGAGAATTGCAATGGATGTGGTTGGTCCTTTAGACAAAAGTAAAAAGGGTAATAGATTTATCCTGGTAGTATGCGACTATGCTATTCAATACCCAGAAGCAGTTTCAGTGCGTACTGTTACAGCCCGAAAAGTTGCAGCAAAGCTAGCCAAAATTTTCAGCAGAGTGGGCATACCTAAAGAAATTATTACTGATCAGGGTAGTAATTTTGGCACTGCACTGGTTAAGGAGCTGTACAGACTGCTAGGTATCACTGCCATAAGAACCACCCCTATCACCCTCAGGCAGACGGTCTTGTTGAGTGTTTTAACCAAACCTTAAAACGCATGTTAAAAAGGTTTGTAAAAGGGGAAGGGAAAGATTGGGACCATTACTTGCCTTACCTACTTTTTGCTTACAGAGAAGTGCCACAGGCATCAACAGGGTTTTCGCCATTTGAAATGCTGTATGGTAGGCAGCCAAGAGGGCCACTGGATGTGACAAAAGAAACGTGGAAAGATAACCCCACTCAGAAACAATCTATAGCTTCTTATATGTGTGCCCTAAGAAAGAAGCTGGCAAAATATGTTGAAATTGCCCATAGTTATCAGGAAGAGGCTCAAAACCAGCAGAAGGTATATTATGACCATGGGGTAAAAGAAAAAGTTTTCGAGCCAGGTGAAAAGGTTTTGCTACTGTTACCCACAACAGAAAACAAGTTGTTAATGAAGTGGCAAGGGCCATATAAGGTTCTTAGATGTACTGGCACTGTTAACTATGAGATTGAGACCTCTGACAAGAAAAATCCCTCGAAAATATACCATGCTAACCTCCTCAAGAAATGGGTTGAAAAAATGCCAAAAGCTGCCTTGCTAGTTTTACCAGAAACTGATAAGGAAGATATTGATGTAGTTTATGATAGACTAGAACAAACTGTAAATGCTGATGTTATAAAGGTGAATGTTTCTTTAACCTCAGAACAAACTGCAGACATTCGTAATGTGCTAAAGACATTTAACAGTACTTTTACCATGGTACCAGGCTGAGCAAAAGGGGTTGAGCACATAATAGTGACAAAGAATGCTCGTCCTATTAGACAAAAGTCATACAGGTTGCCAGAGCAGTTAAAATCTGATGTGGTTAAGGAAATACAAAAAATGAAAGAATTGGGTATCATTGAGAAGTCGAGGAGTGCTTGGTCATCTCCCATGGTAACTGTAAACAAAAAAGAAGGGGGTGTTAGAATCTGCCTTGATTTCAGGAAACTTAGTCAAGTGTCAGAATTTGACAGTTATCCTATGCCCAGAATACGAATATGCCAGCAGAAACAGACCACCCAGTCTATCTAAGTCTGCTCGCTTGTGCAGCCAACACCCCTAGTTTTCAGCTGCCCCTAGTTTGCAGCTGAATAGATGATTTGGTGGACAGACTGGGGAGCAAAAAGTATATCCATACCCTCAATCTCACCAAGGGTTACTGGCAAATACCTTTAGCTAAAGAATCCAGAGATAAGACTGCATTTGCCACCCCTATAGGATTCTGTCAGTTCACCACCATGCCCTTTGGTTCACATGGTGCACCAGCTACATTCCAGCAGTACATGGATGTAATCTTATCCCCTCACACTGGTTATTGTGCTGCATACCTGGATGATGTCGTGGTGTACAGTTCAGACTGGAAAAGTCATGTGGAACACCTATGAGCAGTTATCCAGGCTATCAAAAATGCAGGTCTGACTATTAATCCTACTAAATGTGCATTGGGCATGCAGGAAACTAGATATTTGGGCTATGTGTTGGGAAATGGAGAAGTCAAACCAGAGGTTTCTAAAATAGAAGTTGTAGCTAACAGCCCTTACCTAAAACAAAGAAACATGTCAGGTCATTTTTAGGACTGGCTGGTTATTATCAGAGATTTGTTCCCAACTTTGCTGAGTTAGCTACTCCCCTCACTTAACTCACAAAGAAATGGTACCTAGATAATGTGAAATGGACCCCAGAGTGTGATGGAGCTTTTCAAGCCATGAAGGCTGCAGTATGTTCAGCACCTGTTTTAAGAAGCCCAGACTTTGAGAAACCATTTCTGCAACAAACAGATGCATCCGAGGTAAGCCTAGGTACAGTCCTAAGCCAAAATATAGATGGGAAAGAACATCCTATTCTGTATATAAGTAGGAAATTGCATGACAGAAAGAAAAGGTACTCCACTACTGAAAAGGTGTGCTTAGCAGCAAAGTGGTCCATGGAGTCCCTCAAATTTTATTTGCTGGGAACTGATTTTGTTCTTGTAACTGATCACAATCCTCTCTGTTAGCTTAACCAGATGAAAGATAAAAATTCCAGAATTGCGCAGTGGTACCTGGCACTGCTGCCATTTAAATTCTCTGTGATTCACACATCTGGTAAAGAGAATAGCAATGCTGATTTTCTGTCAAGATATTGATCAGGAATTGAAGGTTCTGATGGCTAAAAAAAATTATGAGTTAAAACCATGCTTTTTGCTGAACTGTTATAAAAAATGGATGCAAATGTGCTTAATTGCTGAAAGCAGGAATTGTTAGTAGAGAATAGAAAGTTTTGGAAACCTGTTTAATAAAACAGGTTCCCTCTTAAAGAGGGGGTTATATGTAATAGGGTAGAATTGGACCTTGTCCCATTTGTTTTGAGAAAGTGTTTAAATGCAAGGATCTGTATTCTTTCCTTTTCTGTCTTTTCTGTCTGGTTGCGCAATCACATTTTCCTGTGAGACTTCGGACTTGATCAACCCGAACAGTCTTGCAATTCTTTGCCTCTCACTGTCTCTCTGTTTTCTCTTGCTGTCTGTTTTTCCTCCCTTGCATATCTAGATCTGGTAATATAAGAATATGCGCAAATCAATATATGGAAATGAAACTGATAATGGGATCACTTTTGTTAAGAAAATACGGTGTTACTGTTGAAATGTATACATATTTATAATTTGAGATAACTGTAAAAAACTACTTGGGTGCAAATGCCTGAGCCTTTTGCAGTTGTGGTGGGGACCTCAGGAAGTTCTCAATGTTCTAGCATCTCCTGAAATTTACAAAGAACAGGATGCCTGCAAAGGATGAGGGTTGAAAAAAGACTTATAAAAACAGATAAGCTGAGCTGCAAGAGAGATTTATTTTTACAATAAATATTTTATTTTTGCTTCTGTATGTAATTATTCTGAACAGGTTTATTTTATTTTATGTTACTGCTACAATAAATAAAGTTTTGGTGATTTTTACAACTGCTCCTGGGTTTTCCCAACGCTTCCTGACATGTGCCTCGACGACACCAGTTTACATACCAATTAAGCATTTTTTTTTTCCACTTAGGTTTTTTGCCCCTGTCCTACCAGCCCCCATCATGTGTGGTCTGCTCCAGCACTGTCACCCCCCATCCCCTGGACTTACCCCTTTATGCCCCATGACTTACCCCTTATGGGGGGGATTTGCCCTTGTCCCCCCAAAGCAGGCTCCAGGTTGATAGACAGATAATTTTATTTCTAAAGTGCCATTTCCAGAGAGACTCTGGGCACTATACAATATAAGACCAAAGTCTGGGTGCTTTGTTGGTAGTGTCAAGCCTGCTGGCAGGCTGACTTTCACCCCGCATGGCAAGACATCTTTTCCCTACATGTTTTCTTCCCTCCTGTCATTGTGCAATGACCTACAGTGTTATGCTGAGTTCCCACCACCCTACTGGGCTTCCTGACTGCCTTGACACCCAGCCTTCGCTAGGTGTCAGGTGCATTATTGCAGGAAGTGCTGGCTACCCTCCCCAGGAGAGGAGAGCTGTCCTCCAGATGCTTGATCCTCCCCCCAACGGGATGACCCCTTATGGCTAGTGTTCACTCCCAAACCCAGGTCTTTGGCATGGTAGATGGTAGTACTACCGGTGTGCCAGTGGGCTGGCATGAATCAAGCATGTTTATAAAGACTAGTTCATAGCTGGACCATTTCTATTCTTGCTAATATTTATTTATTTAGCTTTTGTTGACCAGGTAAGCACACTAGACAAATATATGCCTATTTTCAGGTATGACTCAGGAGATTACAAAGAATATACAGACAATGCACAGGTTTAACAAGATTTCAAGAGTATACAAACAATGCAAAGGTAACAGCACATAACAAAGTTAACATTTTAACAGTTAAATTAACACTATGTTCAAACAGGGCTCTAGAGAGAGACCAGACAGAATGATACAGTGCAAGGAGAACCAGTTTAGATATCCACATCAATTAAAAAAAAGGTTGATATTACCCCCTCCCCAGAATGAATATGGAAACAAGCCGTTACAGCTCAGTGTGCCTTTCCTGGTCAAAAATTGCAAACAAATAAGACAGACAGATAGACAGATGGACAGACAGACAGATAAGATAGATAGACAGACAGACAGACAGATAGATAAACAGACAGACAGACAGATAGATAGATAGATGGTCATTTCTCCCCATAGGTGAGCCATACTCACCAAAAGGTACTGTACTATTGATTAGACACAGTAATCTGTTAAAATACAGGGATGGGACTTTTTACCCACAGAAGTTGTTAACAGTTATTTCCCTTTATAAAATGGGGTAGGTTAAACTGACCAAATAGACCAACTTCATTGGTTAAAGGGACATTGTCAACCCTTTTTGCATATTATCATATTATTTCTAGGTGAAACCCCACATTTTATGAATGGTTACCATCTCCAAAATTCAGTAATGTTGTTGGTTGTTTTATCTGCTTCCTTCCTTAGTAGAACTGAAGTGCAGGCTAATGGTGCAATTATAGCTAACCCTGTTTTGTTTCAAATGCTTGATACTGTATACTCTAAACTGCATACTTTCTGAACATTAGGAACACCTCCAAACAGTGCAGCCACTCCTGATGCAACCGTTTCCTTTCCTCACACTGCATCTTAAGTGGCTAGACTGTGTTGGGGTGTTCCCAAGTCTAGGAAAGATGAGTTAGAGTTGATCAAGGAATGTAAATAAACCTGTGTTTGTGTGGTAACATCAGTATGGTAGGCAGTCTGTTTTTGAATGTTAAAAGTAAAACAGGAATCAGAATCAAACTACAGTACCAGCTACATCAGCAATCTCTACATAAAATGAGCAATCATAAAATGTGTTTTTAACACTGGGGATCATTTGGGGTCTAAGGGTGTTGATAGTGTCCTTTTGAAACGCAACACCTGGTTGCTGATTATTTACTTAGAAACTGCACAGTTCATAACAAACCTGCACTAATCTGCCTAGCAACAACCTAATTAAATTAACATAAAACCTTTTCAAATAAAAAAATCCATTTTTTAAAACATAAAAACCCACAATGGGGCATAGGGTTCTTTAAAATAATGCAGTT
The DNA here is from genome assembly GCA_016271365.2 of Neoceratodus forsteri. Taxonomy (NCBI): domain Eukaryota; kingdom Metazoa; phylum Chordata; order Ceratodontiformes; family Ceratodontidae; genus Neoceratodus; species Neoceratodus forsteri. The sequence goes on along the minus strand of JADMNL010000031.1, from coordinate 156,623,181 downwards.
CCCAGGTTCATTCACAGGTACACTGCTTTTGTTACCAAACTTGCCTATTCTACCTAGCAACAACCTAACTAAGGGAAAATAAAACCTTTCTCTATTAACACCAAAAAAAAGCATTTTCAATTTTATAAGCACAATAACCCATTCCAGGGCATGAGTGTCTTGAGAATCAATGCACTTCCTTGGTGCACTGAAACTCGGTCGTTGGCTCATGCCTTCCAATTCACCCAAGGTGTGCATTCATTCTCTAGAAACACATGCTCTGCTGTAGGTTATTGCATACTTAGACCCCTACCCTGTATGTGGTGCTGCAAACAAAACTAACATTAACCATCCAAATGTAATATATCAAACAAACACTAGACAACTGTAGTATACCCCTAAAATATACTATTGAAGGGAGCTCAGGAGGTAATTATGGCCACTCAAACTTTGGCCATGTGGCTACTTATCTCATGAGCTCTTCTTGATGGTAACTTTCCTTGTACACCACAGTTGCGTATCGTTTATTCTATATATGCAATACTAGCAAGCTGACAATGGTATTGAATGCATAGCACAAGAAAGGGAGTTGGGATTGTACCAAACGCTTCAATTAACAAGGGCCAGACCATGAATATTAACATAGAAACATAGACTTTGACAGCAGATAAGGACTGCTTGGCCCACCTAGTCTGCCCATTTCCTTACCTACAGGATAAGCTGCAGATCCTATTTAACCAATAGCCTATTTCTTCCTACCCCCACAAAAATTGCCTTATGTCTGTCCCATGCATTCTTGAATTCTCCCACAGTTTAAGACCCCACAACTTCCTCAGGAAGGCTGTTCCATGTGTCCACCACCCTCTCTGTGAAAAAATACTTCCTCACATTGTCCCTGAGCCGCCCCCTCTATCTTCAAATTGTGTCCCCTTGTTCTTGCACATCTCTTTTTCTGAAAGATGCTACCCTCTTGGACTTTGTTGATTCCACTGAGGTACTTAAACGCTTCTATCATGTCCCCCCTCTCCCTCCTTTCCTCAAGGGTATACATATTAAGCTCCTTTAGCCTCTCCTTGTATGGCTTCTCTTGCAGACCCTGCACCATTTTAGTTGCCCCTCTGAACTGCCTCCATCCTGTCTATGTCCTTGAGGAGATGGGGTCTCCAGAACTGGACGCAGTGCTCCAGATGGGGTCTCACCAACTGTCTGTACAGGGGGATAACAACTTCCTGTTTTCTGCTGGTGATGTCTCTCCCTATACATTCCAGTATCCCCCCAGCCCTCCCTACCGCCTTTTCACATTGCTTGCCAACCTTAAGGTCATATGATATGAATACCCCCAGGTCCCTTTCCATTTTTGTTGTTGTTACTACTTCCCCCCTCCAATATTCTTATAGGTTGACAAAAACAATTTTAAAATTGGTGCAGTAAGTGACAAGCCAGTGTGGACTAAGACTGCAGGGGCAAGTACATAGCATTGAAGAATGAGAACTCTCGTAAAAACACGCTGTAGCTTATATAAAGAGACATCTTAAAGACACGCTGTAGCTTATATAAAGAGAGATCTTTAAGACATGCTGTAGCTTATATAAAGAGACATCTTAGGAAACGGGAACAATGTTTAACCAGTAGCTCACTAAGCTGAAGCTTGTTTCCAGATGCAATCTGGGAGCACAAGGAAGTTAAGTAACTTGCTCAGGATCACACAGTATGCACCTAGGCAGCTGTGGGATTCAAACCCAGGTCTCCAGATCTGCAGCTCAGAGCCTTAACTCTCTGCGTTATACTGCCTCCTTAGGCAAATTTGAAAAAGGGGGTATTAATCCAAACAAGTATTAATAAATTCATGGGTCAGCAACTCTGTTGATTCCTGCATGGAGTGTGATCATGGATGAACACTACTGCAGAAAGAAAGAGAATCCTTAGAAACCACATCAGAATAAAATGAAAAGTTAAATCTGAGTTAAAAAAGAGGACCCCCATTTTTTACAAATCTACTTTTTCTGCTGGCTTTTTAGTTCAGTGGTGGGGCTACTGCATGTGATGTTGGAGACATTGCAGGGCATTGGTTGTCTGGGGCTTATGCAATTCCCAGTGCTAAAGGCACTCAGTGCAAGTACCTCATAGTTCATTACGTACCAGGGTGTGCATTAACCCCAGACAACCAATGCCCTGTCGTGTCTCACTGCGTACTAGTGAGCTCTACAAGAGCCTGCCCTGTGACCAGATATGACTCTTGCCGCTAGTGCAAAATGCAGCAGCTTGTCTCCTGACCTTCTTGTGGAGGCCAGAGCACAACACTGCAGCACTCCAAATGTTATTTCTTTGGACATAGCAGGAGACAAAAACAGTTTTAGGTCAAGATCTGGCATGTTCCCAATAAAACAGTTACCTCACATTTATAAACAACAGATAAGTTTCTGGGGGAAACACATTCCACACAATTGTAAGCGACAGATAGCTCCACTGAAAAATAAGTCTTTTTTTAATTCTTTGGTAACCAGGTAAGGCCCACTGGGCACAAGGCCCATTTACTGGGAGACTTGGGAGCACTGGGGAGGTTACGTGACTTATTCAGGATCACACAGTATGCAAGTGGAGGTTGTGGGAATCAAACCCAGGTCTGCTGGATGTTCCAAGCTCATGCACATCTTGCTGCCCTTACCTCTAGGCTACTCTCTCACCTCTAGGCTACTCTGTCGGCCTTTTTGTTAGCTGAAGCCAACTCTTGTTTAACATTTAATTCATTTCTAGCCATTTCAGCTTTGGCACATTGCAGAACCCTTGATACTTTATCTTTTTTCAAGATAAATTCTTTATTTATTTTATAACTGTAAAGACAAAACCTATCATAAAAAAATGAATGTGGTCCTCCCCCGCACCTTTAAAAATGGAAGGTTCCACTTTTTCCCACTGGGAATTTCTTGCTTCCTGATTGGCTAAATAAGTTCCATGACCATTTTGAATTCTTTTATTTTTATTCCATGGCATGTGCATTCCACAGGTATACTACTTACAGAGTGTTAGAGGGACTATTTTCTCAGTCGTATAAGGATACATTTAAAAAAAAATTAATCCAAAACTTTTCTTTTACTTATTATTAAATTTGAACCCATTTTATAATTACAATATAATACTCCAGGGTGTGGACTGTAGTGGGATCGTGGCACGTCTCAGGTGGTTGAAGGTACTCGGCACTGATAACTCCCCTTACAGCACACATGAAGCATGCCATTATCCTACAACAGTGCACACCCTGGAGCGCCTTTCTAATCATGCCCCTATTCAACCAGAGTTCACTAGAAGAACAGAAACATTCTGACAATGATGTAGGAACTTTAACAGGTTTTGACATCATAAAGGAAATATAAAAAAAACACACATTTTTAGACATATTTCAGCTTACAGTTTATATATTTTTATTTATAAAACAGGGATGTGATCAATAGCAAGATAAAAGACAGAGAGCAGTCGAGCTCGTTCACAGTGCTGAGATAAAGAATTGTTATATTGCAAATTCCAGTGCTCAGTTTAACAGAAGACATCATTACAGAGGCTCATATAGCTGTCTTGTGCTAGAAATCACAATAATAACATAGTGTTTACATTTTTTGTACTCTATTCCATTATAAAGCCTACAAGCAGGCATAGACATGCACGCTCACTGCTGAGCGTGTTGGGGCCGGCGTACACGGGAGAAATCTTCCTACATCAATGGAGCAGCGGGGCTCTGAACATGGAATGCTTTTACAGGCACAGCAGGATGTTGTCTCACTCATTTTCCACAGGGGCTAATAGAGGACCAGAGGCACTAGTATTGGGTATGTACACTGTTACTAGGGACTACAGTATAGTGCTCAATGTGCACTTCAGTGTAAGGGGACTGCCACATAGACGTCCATGCTCTCACTCGGTGGTGAGGCATAGACATCATCACAGGAGCCACATTTGTTGCACAGAATGCCTGAACCTAGTTAAAATGGCGCTGCATGGTGCTGTGCTTTGTGGGTGTTAATGGTTGTAAAACCTACATTCAGGGGCTCTAGCACCTCTAGTTTTCAACATGTGCTAACAGACAACCATGTAAGGCTCACGTATTTACAATGTGAGCCTGCATGGTACAGATTCCGTTTAAGTAGTTTTACTTAATTTGAAAGAAGGCACAGACCTGGGGATCAGTTTGTGGAACACTTGTTTGGTCGGCTGTAATCTGCTGTGGCTCCATTTAGTAACATAACTATGATACAGTGCTGTTCCTTCTCTAATTGAACCATGTTGAAACCACTGTTACTCCTCCCTGAACCACGCTGCTGAGAACCGCGATCATGCCTCCCGATAGTAATCCTCCTGGCAGCCATAAATATAACACATCAGTATAAACGGACAGCTGTCCCACGGGAAGTGAACAGGAGTAGTGAGCCATTCCTTTCTCTTGTAGGTTAGCCTTTGCAGATTGCGGGTTGTGGATCAGTTGTGGAACACTGGTTCAGTCGAGTGACATATTAGAAAAACAAACTGTTATGAGGGAGAGCTCATCCACACGCTATGCTGAAGGGCAGAAACTGTGCAGCTGGGGATCTGACTGGGATCGGGTTGTGGAGCACCTGTACAGTATGTTGGGCTGGTGTCTTATGCCATAAATTGTGGCGGTTCTGTTTCTGGGTTACTTTGTGGGTATCCAAGTACTGTCGTGCCTATGCAACATGTTTACAATACAGAATAGAGAGTTGGAGAAACTGGAGAATACAGAGTGTGGTCAATATGAAAAAAAAACTTGTATTAATTCAATTATTAATGCAGTAAAATGAATGCATTAATCCACAAAAAAACTCAATTAATAGGGGTCCAATTAATAATTAACTTGCAATTAACAGGATCCATTAATTAAATTAATATTAATGGAAAAATGGCTCAATTAAATTAATAATTAAATTAATAATTAACAATTAACCAACCCTGGTATGGATACTGCTGAGCTTAGAGAATGTAAAATTACTTCTAAATCCAATTCATCTTTTACATACTCAAGGGGCAAATATTTTTTCCACTATTGATTATTTTTTTGTTTCACACTCATTACCCATTCCTAAACTGATAATATATCCAGTAGAATTTTCAGATCATTGTTTTTTACAAATTTGATTTTCATTGTTCACACTACCCATAACCCCCCAAAAAAAATGCTGGAAAATGAATATAGCTACTTCCGCTGATCCCAACGTACGAAAAGAAATATACCAACTATTATGGGCAAGGACATCAGTCAGTTTTCTGTACCAAGATATGGGTAATTGGTGGGAGGATACCAAACTGGAGGTTAGCAAATGGTTTCAAAAATATGGTAAAATGACAGAAACAAATAAGTTTTTTAAGTACCTAAAACTCAGACAGCAACTCCAATATCTCTATACAATGATTGCCACTTCCAGATATGATTTTTCTGTTCAAATTGCAAAGGTTAAATTATATATGAAAACCTACCAATATGACAGGGCTCAAACAGTGAGAACTATGCTTCGGTATGGCAGAAATCACCTGTGGGGGATCCGTACGAAGTATGTAAACACAGGAAAGTAAAAACCATAATAGAAGAGCTTAATGATGAGGCAGGTAATATAGTTACCTCCATTCCTGGGATGACAGAAATCTTTCAGAAACACATTCGGTCTCAGCAGATGTCTCCTACTCATATTCCACAGCTACAAGATTTCCAGGAATATTTTCAAAATGTACATCTACTCCAGTTCCTGGGTGCGGCTAAAGCTATGGGGGACTCCATTTCGGTTAAAGAAGTGCAAATGGTTGTTAAAAACTTAAAGTCAGGTGCTTCCCCGGGATTAGATGGTATTCCATATGAATTTTATAAAGCTTTTGCTAAAGAATTGAGTGCCTGTCTTACAGTAGTTTTTAATTTTTTTTATTTTACACAATATTATTCAAACTTCATTTACAGAAGGATTGATAATGTTCCTTTATAAAACAGGGGATAAACTTTTGATCCAGAACTGGAGACCCATCTCTATTTTGAATTCTGATTTTAAAATTCTGTCACAAGTTTTGAACAATAGACTCAAACAATTAGCAAGTTTAGTACTTTCACCAGCCCAATTTTGTGATGTCTCAAGTAGAAAGATACACCAGGCATTAACGATCATCAGAGATATAATAGAATTTTTGGAAGTACAGGGTTTAAACCATTATATTATAATAAAGCTTTCGATAGAGTACATCATCCTTTCCTTTTTTTTCCTTACAACAGTATGGAGTCCCAAAGGAATTTATTAAGTAGATTCAACTATTATATTCCACTGCAACTGTACGTCCAATTGTTTTGAACCATATAACCCCAAGAATAAAAGTTACTGCAGGTGTACGTCAGGGGTGTACCCTCAGCCTTTTGCTTTATCTATTTTGCCTGGATCCATTATTACAAATTATAAATAATCTGCCCCATGGCAAGGCATATCTACTGGTACTTTAGAGAATGATCTAAGAATAATTGCATATGCAGATGACATTTGTTTATTCTTGTCAGATGCTTCTCAGATCATGGTATTTCGTAAAGTAATGGAAAAGTTTACTGCCGTATCTAATGCCGAGTTAATTTTAGAGAAATGCAAAAGATTGATTGTAGGTCCTGAAGGTCCAGCAGATTGCCTTGTCAGTGGTATTCAGGTAAATTATGACCCCATTAAAATCCTTGTGGTGGTTTTTGGATGTCAGAATTTAGCCCCCATAACTGGGAAATAGCTCTACAAGGTGTAGAAAGGAAAGTCATAAGATGGAAAGCTTGGAAATTATCTAAAATCAAAAGTATTGAAATCATTAAACAATTTATAATACCAAGCTTGTTGTATATAGCAATGATTTTCCCACCACCCGTTCAGTTTGAAACAAAATTATACAATATTTTCTTTCAAATGCTATGGGGGTTCACGTCTCAGTCCCATTAAAAGAGGTTTTACATACCTATCTAGAGAAAAAGGAGGGTTAGGAATGGTTGACCCTATTATTTTTTTTCATACCATATTTTTCTCTCAAATGATAAAATTAGGATTATTTCCTGTGAAGTCTTTGGATAGCCAGTGGATTAAGACTACATTAGGTCATTACTTTTTATTATGGAACCCTGATCCTCCTAGAATACATAATAACCTAAAACTCCCTGACTTTCTCAAACCAGCAGTGCAGAAACTATATAAGTGGAAAGTAGACAGTAACATTATTAAGGTGAATTCAGCGAAACAGTTGTATGGAATCATTCAATCTCTAATTCATCCCAATACCCCCGTGTTTAAACTTTGCTCACCAGAGAATAATGGGGTGGTCTTACCACAATTGAATAATAAAAGGATCCCTTCTTATATGTGGGAAATTCTATGGTTGACTATGTATGGACCTTTAAATGTTAGGGGTAATTGGAAACATAAAAGTATAGAAGACAGGAACTGTCCTTACATGAACTGTTAGGAAAAGAAGAGACTATGCAACATTTTTTGTTTGAATGTTCCTTTGCTTCGGCATTGTGGAAATTTTTAGCTACCCAGTGGAAGATGCCATGGCTATGTTATTTAAATTATGATTGTTTTATATTGGGATTATATTCTTCACCTCGTCATAAATTTCATAAAGTCGCTTTGGCTATCTTTTTTTGTATCTTAAAGTACTATTTATGGAAAGCCAGGTGCCAATGGGTGTTACATGAAAAACAAATGCCATTTGACACTTTTTTGATCCTAGTATCACAAGCCATGTGGTTGGTGTTCCACAAAGATCAATTAACTGGTGATCCCCTAAAAGTCTTCAGATGGTGGAAGGGTTTTTCGATATTTATTAAATATAAATGATTTCAGGAGGGCATGGATAAAAAGAAACGAACACCAATAAAATAGTGTTATGGCCTTACAATGTACCATTGAGAAGGGTACTTGTAAAACAAAACTGTTAACTATAGAAGTATGATTATAATACCCAACCCATTTGATTTCCTTTATAATTTGTATAAGTTTCCTTTTTTTTTAGGGTGTGAAGAAATATTGTCTAGGTATTTAATTTCAACATTTTGACTATATGATTTGTATTTTGTTGTTGGTATTTCAATAAGATTTACCACTAGTTGTAAATATGTGTTTATGATGTGATTACAATAAAAATGTTCAAGAAGTGCCATGGGATCTTTAACATCCACCTGAACTACCACCAGAATAGGCAGATGGTACCTCGGTTTAACAACTCATCCGAAAGACAGCACCTCAGGAGTGCAGCACCCCCCCCCCCATGCTGCACTACAGTGTCAGTATTGGGATATTAACCCAAGTGTGTGGTGCGGGGACAGAACCCACAGCCTTCTGATCTCCCGGCCTCAGAGGCGAGTGTGCTACCTGCTAAGTCACTGACACTGAATATGACCTTATACTGAGACTGTATTCCTGAACTACTTGCCTTGCTAATTTTACCAATTGTGTCCTACCTATCTAGATAATCTGACATGAAACCTTTGTAAAAGAGCCACTGGCTCAAAGGTGTAAATCTGAAATCAAAATAAATAAATAAAAATGTGAAGGGGCAAGAAGTTCACATCTCACTCTTTGCTCTGGGTATCGTGAGTTATGGTCCTGCCCCCCCCCCCACACACACACACACATGAAGATAAATTGCATATTCTGAGTCAGCGTATTGTATATCCCCTATTCATGCCATACTTGTGAGGATAAAAAACAGCAAATATCAGTAATATATTTGCCACTATGTGGACCTAGAGTGAGAATATCAGTGTTATTTTCCCTCAAGGTCCATTTATCCACACACTAGGTCCATAGTGGAATGGTGGAGAGTACAGAGCCTTATTCTTGCCATTGTTCCCCTTCATACAGTGTGGGTGTGCTGGGATAACATTACTGTTTATTGTGGCCACTGAACAATCAGGATGCAGGATTTTTTTCTCACCATTGTATAATAAAAGGCACGGCACTTATGCTGACATAAGGTCAGACTTCCCTCCGGAAAATAGTGATATTCACTGGTGGAAATGGGGTGGGGGTGGGTGTAACCTGGGGGAACTCAGTTCCAGGAGTGAAATTAAAAGCCTGACTCAGGTCCAGGAGCAAAATAGGGAAGGATTGCTCCTGTGTAAAATTTACTGCCCTAGATGCATACAACGAACTAAATAAAGTGTGAAAATGCCGCATAAAACGAGGAAACCTTCCCCCAGTAATTTTATCCCATTTCCAGCACTGGTGACATTTTCATTAGGGCCATGGTATATTCCTTATATATTTAGCTCCCCCTTTCCTTTATGACTAAAAAAAAAGGATCACTATATATCAGACTAAATCAACTCTGTCTGCTTGTCAATCTCTAGCATCACAATTCTCTGCTTGTGACATTACAATTTGTTACTGTGGAAAGATTATAACGTACTAAAGAGGAGATTATGATATCACATGAAGACATAAAACCAGAGCTTATGAAGTCTAGGAGATCATGAACTCATTCACATGTTAAGTAAGGGATAACACGTTTCAGAATGTGCGGTTGTAAGGGAATAATGCACACTTGGGTGCCACAACCACCTGAGAAGTGCATTATTCTTGACAAGGGCATATCCTAGAGAGTGTTATCCCACTTTTAAAATGGATTTTTGTTTGTTAAAAAAAAGTAAGTAGTTTGGGAGTAGTATGCAGTTGTAAGAGAATAATCAATAGTCATGTGACACATTTCGACCAAGGACGTTACAGGATTTTCATGGCCCATTTTACAATTTGCATACATATTATGAAAATGGGGAAGCTAACTACAGAAAATACTTGAAATCTAAGATGATATGTCTAGAAATTGGGCATGTTTCCAGTGCTTCTTTTGAGGCATTAGGGTCTTTAGCATACATCCTAGAATTCTAAAACTGTCCTTACCACCAGTATGTAAAACAGAAATGCACCGAGTTTACAAAAGGCCAATAAAGATAGAATAAATGGTGTCCCCAGTGAAAACATTCATTTGCGTCAAAAACTGTTGCAGTAGGCAGCTGGATGGACAGAGGTAGCTTATCTTTCTACCAAGTAGGCAGCCCTGAGTTCATGTTGCAGATTCAGATTCCCTTACTCCAGTGACAAGGATGGGGGTGCTGTCCATGGTGGTGCTTTCTGTCTCTGGGGCAGGGAACAAAGTCTACTCACTCCTAAAACTACCTCTGCAGTTAAGCCAGCAGCCACCTGATTTAAACATGTCTGCATCCCTAGCCACAAGGGGCCTCCCTTGGAGACAACACAGTGTGTGAGCAGGGACGGATGAAGAGCACCCATGAACTGTATGCGTTAGTGACCAGACATGTGCAGTGGCATCATAGGAGCCAGTGGGTGGGGACTAAGAAACATGGAAAAGGCTCCTCCTTCAAGGCACATTCAGGCCAAATGCCACTTCTACCCACCTAAGACCCCATAAGGCCATGCAAGGATCTCCATCCAGTTTTCACCTCCTCTGATACATGGCCCCACTATGAGAGGTGAATGTCAGCAAGCCCAAAGGGCCATGTCAGGGTTGAGTTAGGGTTAGAAGGCTGGCACGGTAGACCTGGGAAGCACTGTATAATGAAGGACAGTTCAACCACTAGGGGTAACAACTACAGGCTGGCAGAGTGGGGGGAAGTGAAGGACACAAAGAAACACCTTTTTGCAGAGGGAGTGGTGAACAAATTGAACAGCCTGCCCAGCAATGTAATTAATGTTGGGACCATAACAGGTGTCAAATCACAGTGGCACAACTTCAAGGGGCCTCATCAGCAAGGGGAAGGTAAACATTAAAAGAAATATACTGGGGAAAATGAGAAAAGGGCTGAAAATAAGTAGAGCCTCGGGGTAGAATCAATGGCTTTAGTCCTCCTCTGTCCGAGCTTTCTGTATGTATGTGTTTTACTAAAAGTGGGAAGATAGGTGAAAATGGAGCCAGCCCATCAGCTCTGCAGCAGCATTGCTGCCTGTGATACTGGTGACGCATGTTTGGGAATGATCCTGGGATGCTGGGGGGCCAGCACACGGAGGAGGTTTGAACATTCATGAAGTTGCTTGCTCCTTCTGGGGTGGGAGACAGACCAATCCACCACTGCAGCAGTGCCCCCTAGGGGTCCACAGGTGGAGCAGGCCAACTGGGGACGGCAGTGAAACACAGAGAGAGAGAGAGACGTTCGGTTCAGCACCACGCTTGCCTGTTGAATGCTTACAGCAGCCATTTAACACCAACATCTCTGAAGAAAGGTGAACAGGAAAAAACACTCCACTCCAGAAGGCTGATGTTAACCAGCACTCTGGGGCCTTAGGCTGCATGCACTTTGGCATGAACACATACCTACTGGATTTAGACACATTAGGGGTGACTCCCCTTAAGCCTTGCCCTGCCTTGCCCGGGGGATGGGGGTAAGACATGCAAGAATAGGTAAGAATCTACAGCCTGCAGGGTGGACAAAGGGGCTAGAAGGTTGCCCAGTAAGAGGGAGAGAGGATGGGGGTCAGAGCAGCATGGGAAGCGAAGGAGTAAATAAAAAAAAAAGATGGTAAAACACAACAAAACTGATGCAATGTGGAAACAGACATGTAACCCCCAGTCGGCGCTAAACTGAGTGGGTTACTACCCCTGCCTGTATGGCTAGTGAACAGGTTGAGAGGCCTGGGTCCTATGACGTGGTGCCTCCATTTTTATAAGCTGAAAATTTGGGGAGAAAGGTGTCACTCTGCATGGTGACTAGGTTTAACTACTCTGCACAGGGGCACCCAAAGTAATCCAGAGACTAGAAGCAATAACATAATGTTCAATACCAGGAGATGGGATTCTAAAGTGTGGCTTTATTCAACAACACTGAATGAAAAGCACAGATGGACCCCCACGGGGCTACACTCCTTGTAATGCAGATAAGGTAATGACACAGACACATATCCATTCTTGGATCCTAAACTTCCACATGTCATGGACTCTTTAACTAGTGGCACACTACCACCCTTTACTCCATCCCAACGTCTGGGCACCCTCTTCAGGCACTGGCCAATACCTGACAGAAAGGTGACTGGTGTCTCAAAGTGAATCCGTAGAGTTGAGCCCTGTTACGCCAGGTGGGGGGTCTCCCACCTTTTGTTCCATAGATCCATACCCGGCCATTCCTTTGTTTACACACACATATCCTTGGCTACTGTAGTGCAGACTGTACATGGCTTTGTAATGCAGTAACTGTCTTTCTCTGAAGACCCCACATACAACAGTCATTACATCTCACTGTTCCATAAGCCTCTTCCTTGGTTACTATAGTGCAGACTGTACATGGCTTTGTAATGCAGAAACTGTCTTTTCCTTGAAGACCCCCCACATACAACAGTCATTACATCTCACTGTTCCATAAGCCCTGGACTTGGCATCCTGACTGACCCACAGCCCCAGAGACTTATTTACTCACTGTTTTGGTGAATGACACTGGCCTTTTATCAAAGCTTCATCACCTTCCATGTTGCAGGCATCCAAAACTCTGAATGAATCTCATTCCACAAAAACTGTAGTGCCCCAGCACTCTTCATCAGACAGCATCTTCCTTTTCCCAGACCATGAGGTTGCCCCTGGGAGTTGGTTCCTTGTGCCTCTCTTATGGTGGAAGAAGACACCCCAAGTTAGCTCTGAGACAGAGCTGAGAGCAGAGGGGCTGCCCCTTCAGGGCACCCCCTTCCTCCACTCTACTACAGAATCTACATCCTTCTCTGTCTTGAGCCTACTTCAGACTGCAAACAAAAACTAGACTGCTGACTTCAAGGATCAACTCTAGACTGACTTTGAAATTCCCCAATGTTCTATCTAACGTCCAACTGCAACATTCCATTGTGGCTTATGCTGCTGCAGAATTCTAAATGATGTCATAGCCCCAGCTGAGCAGAGACTGAAAACAGAGCAAGACATAGTGAAATCCATCTAACTGGAGTTTCACTAGCTGCCTGTCCCTGCCTGCCACTAGATCTAACTAGGGTTCTAGTAATCCCGGGTAACAGGGGGGTTACAGACACATAAATAACATCATAACTTCATAAACTGGAGCTTAGTTCACCTCTCTAGAATCAGGTGCAATATTCTCAGTATCATCCATTATTCTATATTTAATTTCGTGTGCTTTATACCCCTTTTGCCCGATTGACCCACATTAGTCCTGCCACTCCACCCAGCCCTGTCACCCACCATCTCCAGGAATTATCTCCACTCCATGTTCCCCCATGGATAACCCCCCCCCATTGGAAAGGCTGTCTGGGATCGGGCCCTACTACCCCAAACAGAGTTCAAGTGTTGGTTCTAGAGCAGGGATCCCAGCAGGTAGTGCGAGGCCTAAGGCCAACAGCATTCTTTTTTTTTTTTTTACACTTTTTCCCCAGCCCACAGACATTGGAAGACCTTCGCTGTTGCAGTATACATCAGACCACCAATGCTCCCCCCTCCCTCATTCCCTGGCTCCAGCTTGCACTGCCACCTGTGATCACCCAGGTGGCGGTATTGCAGTGGAGTCCAGACACCCTCCCACCCCCAAGGAGGCAAGTATCCATAGGACACTCAACCACCCTCCCCCGGCCAGCCCTCTGATGACCCAAGCTTTTTCCCAAACCCAGGTCACTGGCATCATAAGCAGTAGCACAGCTGCTGCACTGGCAGACCGGCTCAGTATCATTCATTCAAGTATCAGTACCTAAGTTCACAGTGGCTGTTGCTAGCCTATTGCACCCACCTGAGCCATAAAATGCCCCACTGCACTTAAAACAATGTAACTTGTTTTATCCTTTCTTTCTCCGCTCCCCCGCCCCAACTTTGTTAGAGCTGGATATTAAGGAGCAGGAGACTGAGACCGCACACCTGGATGGGAGCTATTTCCGAAAATCTCCCTGTCAGAAGGGACAAATTTGCAGAGGTTATTAATGAAGTGTGATACAAGCAGTGTGGTGTGCTCGTTAACAGGAGCCGTAAACCTGCTTGAAACCATTCTGTCATACAGAGACTTTTATAGAAAAATAATAACCTTTTTGGGCTAGAAACGAGTTTGCAAAAGGTCTTTCCTTTCCTGTTTTGTTGGGGACCAGATTTCTTCTTTTTACTTTTACTTAGCTACGTCCCAACTGCCCCCACTTCTCCCAATCTTGGTGTGGCATATGAAATGGGAAGCAATTGAAAACTATACAGTATTAATGAATAAAACAAAAATGCCATTCCCTTTCAGGGTCTATGGATGCCAGCCAAGAGTTGAGATGGGGCTATTCCCAAGTAGAGTAGCCTCTCCTAGTAGGGAGCAATTAAAGGGACATTGTCAATTTTCTTTTGCATCATATTATTTCTAGTTAAAAACATATTTTATACCGGCCCGGTGGCGCTGAGGCTTGAGGCGCTGGACGCCACACCTCGCGCTGCAGCTCGGCCCGAACGGACTCCGGGTGGCTGAGGGTCAGTGGGGAGAGGGAGGATCGAAAGGCCCCAACAGATGCTCTCTCCTCTCAGGGGTGGGTAACCAAGAACGCTTAGGTGCTCTGCATCCCTTCCATAGCCGTGGAAGCTACTGGCAGAGGGAAGGGATGAGAGCGGCTTCGCCGGCCGGAGCCGGGAGGGGAACATCACAGCACATGAGGGTTGACGTGTGTCAGCATGCCAACACTCGGACGACATCCCAAGTGCTGACATCTCAGGGGGAGTGGGACACAAGGTTAGAAAACGGAAAAACCCCTCCAGCAGCCCTAGATGAAGGCCGCTCCAGTACCACCCAGGGCCTCCTACAGGACAGACCCCATTGTGCGAGGAGAAGATGAGGAGGCACTCTAGGGGCAGATCCCCAAGGTAGGTGACTTGGGGGGGGGACATGAGCAGACGGAAAGAGTGGGCACTGGAGGTAGGCAGGAGGATAAAGAAGAAAAGTAAAAAAAAACACATTTTATGATTGCTTACCTTCTCTTACTTCCATTGATGTTGCTGGTTGTTTTATCTGTTCCCTTTCTTAGTAGAACTGAAATGCATGTTAATGGTGTAATTATACTCAACCTTGTTTTGTTTCAAATCCTTGATCTACTCTTATTGGGCCCTATGCAGGATGCCAATGCACTGCAGAAACCAGGCACATTGGTATCGCTGTGCGTGAACGCCGTGCAGCCATACCTCTCAACCTCTTGCCTCATGAATCAGGGACAAGGCTTAAAAAAAATCAGGGACAAAGACCCCAAATGAGGGACACATCTTAAAATTTGGTACTATTCACCAGAAAGCTGATAGGAATGAAAGGATTTATGTTAAGATGCATTTTCTGAAGAAGAACAAGTCTGTAACTTTAATGTCTGACATCATTTTGTGCTTTTTAATCCCACTGTTCTGTCACAAAAATACAAATTTGACGAGGGACAGAGGAAAATTTTGAGGCAAAATCAGGGACATCCCTGAAAATCAGGGACAGTTGAGAGGTATGCATGCAGCTGGGTCCCACAGGTCCCCCCACGCCATTCACAAATGGAGCACAAGTGAGTTACACACCCGATCCTCTGGCCACATGGTCAGCAATGCATCAGAGGTGGGCAGAGGGGCATGCCAGCACTACACGCCATGCACTAAGGCACGTAGTGCTGCCCACAGGGGTGCAGAGGAGGGCACTAGTTACAGTAGGGGAGCCCTGCTGTAACTCATATACATGCCAGCACGCTTGCATAACCCTGCCCAGTCCAGGATGGCAGTGGCAGCCCTTTACCCCAACAGTAACGTCCCACATGCCCCCCCGCCGCACACACCCACAGTGCCGTGGTGCCCCTACCCCATCCAGACTGAAGTGGCAACCCCCCTGTGCCACACACCAGTGCCACATCCCTGTCTGTGCAAATCCCCCAAATCTCAGCCTTGCCCACACCCCCATGGCTATGACAGCACCCCCCTTCCTGTCACTGGCCAATCAGCGCTGCAGCTCAGGACAGCCAGCGGCATTGCCCTCCACACACCTCTGTGGCTGCTGTCCAACTGACATCCGCAGGGGCATGCAGCCAATGCACATCCTGCCACATAAGGGATCCACTGTGGAACCCGAGACAGACATCCAATCGGATGCCCACCCAGGTCTGCAGCTCTGCTCGTCGCTGTCCTGCGCAAACCTGAACACCAGAAGGGCAGGGCTGCGGACAAGTGGCTGATGGTCATGAATGCCGCAAGGTGCGCTCCTGTCCACAGGTGCGGAGCTCCGAGGGCACGTAATTCCCATCCCTATGTGCACAGGGCCCATTGTATACTGCCTGAACACTAGGAACATCCCTGAAGAGTGCAGCCACTCATGATACAGTTGTCTATTCTTCTCCCGCTGCATCATGAGTGGCTAGACTGTGTTTGGGGTGTTCCCAAGTACAGGAAAGATGTCGTGGGAGTTGATCAAGCTGTGTGCTAGCTACACACTCAAGCAGACTTAATAGACCGTGAGGACTGTTTCTGCTGGCAATTTTGTATGTTTGCATGTTCATATTATAAACAAACATGTTTATGTGTGGTAACACCAGTAAGGTGGGCAATCTGTTTTTCACTTTTTAAAAGCAAAAATGACCAGAATCAAACTACCAGCTACATCAGCAGTCTCTACAGAATGTGAACAATCATAACACGTGTTTTAAACTAGGGACACTTTGGTCCCTAAGGGGGTTGACAATGTCCCTTTAATGGGAGTTTGAATAATTATGAGCCAACAAACATTGCTGGGCAAGCAGTCACAGTTACTTAATACTGCTGAGGGTTAGCAGAATATCGCTGGGCGGAAGCTTGGATGGACACTTTTTACTAGGGTTGCCACATTTGGATATGACTCAACCCAGATAATAAACCGTTACCCTAAATTCTGTCCCAGCCCCCTCCCATTTTACAACTGATGAGTACATTGTATCTCCTCAGGTGATGTTTGCGATGTCAGAGAATACGTTCATGGAACTGCTCAAGACCGTGGGCAGGACTGTTACAAGGATCCGTCAGAGATCTGCCGCCCACTATTTTCAAAATGAAGATGTGTTCAATCTGTTAGACCATCTATTAGATGGTCTAACTGCGTCTAAAATTTGTATAACAAAAGACGCAGTTGGGCCACCTTAAATGACCCAGTGGCAGTGTATCACACTGCTGTACAGGCGACCCAAGTTCAGGAGCGCAATCAAGTCCCCACGTCAGGAGGCAGGCCAGACCGCAACAGCTGCCACTCAGCAGCGTGGTGCATTCAGGAGGAAAGGGATCGGGCACCAAGTGCCGCAGCGATTCCTGTGGTGGGCCAGGGAGCTTCCTCACTCCTTAGACATCACCAGGTGCATCCACAGCTGTCCGTAGGCTCTGCCCTTGCCAGGGTAGGTGCAGGGATGGGAGAAAATAGGATAAAATCCTAGGACTATCTAAATGACAGCTGATGTTCCTGATTGCCCTGGGCCTTAGTCCCTTCGACACTGGATCTTGTTCACTTGGTGGACTACCTCGGAGGGAGGGCAGCCTTCCCCTGGAGCCCCTACCCAAGAAGATGCAATTGCAGTATAGAAGACGCAAATCCTATTTGTGTCATTTTTGGCCCTCAAATGAAGTCCTTTTGTCATAAACAGATGCATTTTTTGAAAATAGCGATCTAGCGGATACAGACAGAAGCGCATCATATATTTGAGTCCACATCTTACCTTTTTGGAAATCTGGTCCCATGTGTAATGTGGAAAAGGGTATATTGATACTTTCACCATGTTTACCCAGCTGCACCGATATCTCCAGTGGTCCAGTCCAGGCCCCACCTCACACACCGATGCAGCAGCACATTTACATGACCCTTTTCCATGCTGATGCAAACATGTTGGAGAGGGTCCATGAGTCCAGGGTTGGGTGGTGTTCCACAATGTTAAACATCACTCCTCAAATGTAGGTAAGTGGGTGGCACTCAAAAAAAGGCAACAGCCAGGCAACAAGGGCAATAACCGAGCAGCAAAAGTGTGTAATCCACACCAAGATAAAGTGCTCACAAATTAAAGGACATTTCATATGAAAGGGAAAAAAGGCACAGGCAGACAGTGTGCTTCTGGGAAGTGGAGGCACCCCAGTCTTACAAAAGTACTAGCCTTTTCATGGAGGAGATTCAAGAGTCCAGTCTAGACAGAGAATTATGGGTTGGGCAGAGGAGGATGCGGGGAGCAGCTATCTTGTATCAGAGCGAGAGGTGCAGTTTGTCCACGTGGGAGCTTACACCACGTGCTCCAGAATACATCCCCAACTCTGCTGGGGCTCAGAGAGAGGACAAGGGATCAACTTGCCTCACTCAGGTAAGTACCCACCCTGCCACATTTGCATGGCAGCAACATGAGCCCTCAGATTGCTGTGGTGCAAATGTGGCAGTCTAAACAGGCCTATTATCTTTCACCTACCTGATTGATTGCTCTTTGCAAGATGTCCACTCTGTATGTCATCAGACACTTGTATACAGCCCAGACATATGCCAAAAACAATGAATGATTTGGAAGTATCAGTTTTAAAAGCATGTGACCTGTTGGCCATTATAAACACAGACTGGAACACTTCATTTTTGTTTTTAATATTCTTTTTGGTGCCTGGTCCCCCGGTAGCTCACCCCCTGCTCTCTCGGCCCCCACCCACCCTCTGGGACTTACCTTGGGTGATGATCCTCCCAGGCTTGCCCTCTCTGGGTGGGGCCACTGAGTAGGCACGACCCCAATGGAAGCCTGTGCTCGGTTCCCGGCAGGCCACCTGACTACCAGTGTTCTTCCCTGGCTTACCCCTCCCCAGTGACGAGCTGAGTGCTGTGGTGGGCATAGTGGGACTGAGGAAGTGGGGCATCATCCATGGGGCCAGCATTTTGGGTGCTTTTGTTCCCTAGGAGACATGGCGTGCAGTGATGTAGTGCGTCTCCGCCAGAGGTCAACCATGCACTGGATGCTCACCTGCCCCCCCCCCCGAGGAGGTGAGCAGTCCAAGTGGTGCTCAAGCTTCCTCCCCCTGGCCAGTCCCCCAACCCCTTGGGTCCATTCCCGAACCCGGGACGTTGGCATTGCAAGCAGAAGCCCTACTGCTGTGTTAGCAGGTCAGCCCCAGATTGGAACACTTCTGTAAAAATGGGAAGATCAGATGAAGATACTGAAAAACCAGATGGTCTGGTCCAAAAATGGTATAAGTAGCAACCCTACATCAGAGTGGAAAGTGGTGCACTGATGACAGGTGACTCTTCAAGGGGAATGGGGTTAAAAGTGGAAAAAGGGTTCTCCCACCATTAACCAAACAAGTTCATGACCCCCCGACATACCTGGAAACAAGATATCATAGCTTACTGTGCCATCCCTGGTCAAAAATTACAGATAAATAAAATATTAATAGAACTTGTTATGACTCTAGTATCTTTCCATTGTAGTTGTGGTATGGTCATTTTGTCCCCTAGTTAAGCCTACACTTTCAATCTTTCACAGTCCATGCTATGCTAAAATCAAAGCAGTGCTAGTCAGCTGTGCGTGTCCCCAGTGTTAAACCTGGCTGACAACCAGAAACCATTAGCACTGGCCTTGAGCCAGCTTCCATGTTAACTCCCCCTAGAGCTACCATCCCCTCATCACAGGGAAGTCGAAACTACAGGGCCTCAGAGCGACAAGATCAAGATCTGTCTTCTGTTCACTGCTAGACACTGCCATTTCAACACACATCCTCCTGACCAACAGTGCTGGGAAGTGAACCAGGTTTTGCATTGCAGTAGCCAGTGCATTACTGCCCCCTATATTAATCCACTTCATGCAGAGATGGAAAATTGCATGATTTAGTAAATAGCAAATTACTGGCACTCCTAATTGTTTGTGCAATATAGCAGAATAGTGGGTTCAGGATTCGGGGAGCCAGGCATTCCTGTTGATTTTGATAGGAATGCTCGAGAGTTCTGTGTAACTCCATAGTTCTTCATTGCAGCTAAATCCCTTATTGCATGAAAAGGCAGAGCACCACACCTCAGCTGCAGTATACACAAACGTTTGTTCTACTCAGCACAAAGCACGGAGTCACAATTCTTCTGACAGCTCTGATAAAGCTAACTTCTGTTAAGTGATCAGAAAATGTGTACCAACTCTGCCTTGTGTCACCTCTGGGGCTGGAAGATCAGAAGGTTGTAGGTTCCAGTCCCACACCAGGAACTTGGGGTAAAATCCCACTGCTGACACTGTAGTGCAGCGTAAGAGCAGTGCTGCACTCCTGAGATGGCATTTTTTTGATGAGACATTAAACCTGTTCTGGCGGTTGTTCAGGTGGAAGTTAAAGATCCCGTGGCACTTCTCAAGAAGAGTTGGGGAATTTTTATTGAAAGAAGCAAAGCCAAACCCATATATTACAAATGCATACAAAAAAAATTAACATAAACAAGAAAAGTATGCAGATTTCATACCAGCAGTGCAAGTTCCTAACTATACATTATCATAAAATAGGCAAAAGTAACTAAAAGAACTCACTGTTGTACAGGAAACCTATTGATATTTTTGAGACAGTGGGAGCCCTAGAACCTAGTTAACCCTCTCCCATGGTAATCCACAGACAGGCATCCCAGTAACATTGAAACAACCCGCCTGTCAAATACTGTGATTCTTTCTGGCATAATCTTCTCACTGTATATAAAACCTGGTTTTCCACTTCTAAACAAAAGACAGTCTTCTTTTGGTTTTAAACTTTCCTTTTGTAAGGCCCCAAATGGAGCCCGAAAGACACAGCTTGCATATCCCAGTTGTCAAGGAAAGTTAAAATGCTTGAACTTAATACACTGATTTTCAGACATCCTTAATGCAGTACTTAGCACAGTATAGAGTACAGTGTCAAAGCCGCCCATCGGCACAGCGGTGGATTGCCATGCACCGGGCCAATTCGGTTCGGAATGGATCCGGGTCGCCGGAGGGTCGAAGCCGGGGAGTAGGGATCGAACATCCGATGGGCAGCTCTCCTACTCCGGGAGGGCGCGGGCAGCACTCGTGCGATAGGGACCCCTGGTGGAGACCGGAGTTCCACGCAACCGACGCCGACGTGGGGAGGCTGGGCGGACGCTGGCGCCATTGCACGTCCCTGCTCCTCCGGGAGAAAATCTGGTGGAAAGAAGGCAGGCAGGACCACCGATCTATGAAGCCCTCCCTGGAGAGAGCACTCATTGCTTCCGTCGCTCACGGGACCCCGACCAGTTACAGTTCCGGGGTCACGAAGGTGGCCCGCGGCCCCACCCTCCGGGGGGCAAGCTGGGGGTGACTGTGGGTCCCCAGCAGCAATTGACAGAGGTAGAGGTCTCCGGGGGCCGTGACCAGGGCGGATGGCCCCGGTGGTCCTGCCAGGAAAAAGGGCAAATTTAAAAAAAAAAATAGAGTACAGTGTCTCAAAAAGTGGGGACCTGCTGAATCCCATGCCTGAAATAAGTTTAAAAAAATCCATGAAACAAGAAAAAAAAACATATGGTATGCATAATTTGAGGACAACAGTAACTTAACCCTAGCACAGAAGACAAAGAGGGTGCTGGTAGGTTACTGGACCTGCTGGGATGAAGGTATTTTCCCAGCCCTTCAGGACAAGCCATGCTGGAAAGAAAATAATGTCTGAGACTTCAAGCAAACCGCATAAACTGTAGAGGGAGTTACAGATAAAAAAAAATAGGAATATTGTATATAATGTTAACCACCTTTACATCTTTGGGTCAGGTATCAGTGGGTATGGCCTATTAAATATAAGTTTCAATTCTTGCAAGCTGGTCTAAAACAGGGATCCCTTCCTCCCAGTCTATGAAGTCCATAGAGGGGAGCCACTCTTGTATTGCTTTGTTTGTAAATGTAAACAAGCTGTTAATAGCTCCATACCTTGTATGTCTTTAAATTTCGCAATCTAGTCTGCTTTCGCAAGAGGACTTGGTGTGAGCCATTTGACTGTGATGCACTTACAAGTGGTGGCAGTGAAGATACTGTATCCCCTTTTGGCAGTGGCAATGCAGATACTGTATCACCTTTCGGCAGTGGCAGTGCAGATACTGTATCACCTTTTGGTGGTGGCAGTGCAGATACTATATCACCTTTTGGTGGTGGCAATGAAGATACTGTATCACCTTCTGGTGGTGGCAGTGAAGATACTGTATCACTTTTTGGTGGCGGCAGTGCAGATACTGTATCACCTTTTGGTGGTGGCAGTGCAGATACTGTATCACCTTTTGGTGGTGGCAGTGCAGATACTGTATCACCTTTTGGCAGTGGCAATGAAGATACTGTATCACCTTCTGGTGGTGGCAGTGCAGATACTGTATCACCTTCTGGTGGTAGCAATGAAGATACTGTATCACTTTTTGGTGGCAGCAGTGCAGATACTGTATCACCTTTTGGTGGTGGCAGTGCAGATACTGTATCACATTTTGGTGGTGGCAGTGCAGATACTATATCACCTTTTGGTCGTGGCAGTCTAGATATTGTATCACTTTTTGGTTGCAGCAGTGCAGATACTGTATCACCTTTTGGCAGTGGCAGTGCAGATACCGTATCACCTCTTGGCCAGTCTACACTTTATGCCCTTTAATTGATGGTTCTTTTGTAACAACAAAGCACAACACGCTTTCCACAAATGGTATTTATGTACCGCAGATACAATATGACCCGTGACATACTCGTATGACAAGCTTTCCATTGAGAGTGAAAAATACTTAAGATTACACTTTCCAAATCAGGGTTCATAAAAACAGGTGCATTCCACACCATTGGCAGAGTTTTCCAAATCTGTTTGGAAAATGGGCAGTTGAATAAAACGTGTTCCTGGGTTTCTGCATCTGTTGGGCAGGTATGTTGTAAACACAAACTCTCATATTGCTTTGTGCTTGAAGGATACATTCACCCCTATTTTCCCATGCACTCATAGACATGCAATATCCCACATGGACACTAGTACTCTTTTATCCTGTAACAGTGATAACACAGCAGAGTGGTCAGCAAGAGGAAACGAGTTGGGGCATTTTTAATAAAAGAAAAATAAAATGATGCATATATTGGCATGCCAGTTAAAAAAGATATCAACACAAACAAAACAGATCTCATAGCTTAATTACAAAATTAAAAAAAATTACAGTACATTCATATCTACCTGATGACACTCAATTAGATATACTTAACTCAATGTCCTATCTCAAGTTAATCTTGTACTAACCAGAGACACTGATTCCATTATTCTTCTACCTTCTTATATGAACCTTTGGCCATCTTTGAGCAACATATCGGTTGTAAGCAAGTATGAATCATATGTACGTTACTGGAGAGGGTATGTACTTTTGCTGCAGTGTTAGTGCACAATGTGCCTGCCACAGGTAATATTTACAAGTTGCAAAGCACACTTGCAAAGTGTCCATGTGATGCTTTCGCCATTCTTTAGGATCTATGCCTAGTACTATTATCTGGTAAGTTACTGATGCAAACAAAGGGGAATTTCCCCAGCATCCTGGCCAAAGTTCCTACGTTCACTAAAAATACCACCAGCAATTTAATCTGGTTCAATTTCAGCTGGTCTCCATCTGTATCCCCTCCCCCCCAGGACGAGGCTGAAAATAGGCAGTATTGCCTAGCCCTCCTTTCCCATAAACAAAAACTAAATAAAATGAAAGAAATATGTGTGCTATACCTTGTTTTTTTCTCCTGTAATGCTTGGTGGCTGCTTCTAAGTATTGTGTATCTTATTTCATATGTGTTGAATAAAGTAAATTTATATTATTTACTAGTGACCTGGTACTGCGCAGTTTGGGCGTGACGATGCTCCGAAGGAGCACTTTTGTTCTTCGGTGCATACCCTGAAACTGGTAACAATCACTGAACTCTAGAAAGGAGAGTTAAGAAAGAAAGGAATTTGGTGTTGTATCACACCTTTCATGCACGCTGTATTTCAAAGTGCTTTACAAATCATGTACATATGCGGTAGTCTTCAGTAACATAGTGTAACACACACCCTTTCCATGTGGTGTTGGTGTAACTGTTCAATCTATTTATCTCCCTGGCATTGAGAACTGGCAGCCTGGATCTGGATTCTGAAAGGGCTAGCTCTACCGGGTCTCAGATGGTAGTAGATGGCATCCTGGTATGGGGGGTGGGTGGGCTGGTTGGAGTTTGACAAAGGGGAGCTCACTATGAGATAGTGGGGACTAAGGAGGACATGAAGGAGGCCTCACCTGAAGGGGGAGTCCGGATGGCTTTCAGGCCTGGAGTTCAGTCCTGGGTCTGGGAACATCAGTATGACCAAGGCCCCTAGAATTCTGTGGCCGCAGAATTTTGCGCAGGACTTGCAATCTACCGCAGAACTTCTGCGGTGCCACAGAATTCACTCTTCTTGGTGATTTTTTACTAATATTTCTGTTTATCCATAGAATCTGGTTCCCTTCCCCTCTTTTTATATCCAAAACCCCCCTATATGCTCAGATTGTGATGTTATCATTGCTATAACATCATACATTAGCTAATGAAATGGCTGCATTCTGCAACAGAAATGAACAGTCACTTATCTACCACAGCTCCCACTGCCAGAGACGGTGGCACAGCACATCATGCATGGTGATATTTGCTCAACCTGTACTACAGCCTAATACAATTTTCAGTCTTACATTATTGCACTAGGGCCAGCTTAAACAAAACCTTGTCAATAGCACAGACCTGTTAAGTCCATACCTCACTTTGTACAAACCTATTTGTGCCTTCAAGGTATAAAGAAGCCATCTGAAATGAATAACTGGTAAAATTAATTTAACTGTCATTTTTAAGAAAAATAAGTAACTATGCCCAGAAAAGTGGAATATAATAATGTGTAGACCTGTTGAAAGAATAGACCTGTTAAGTAAATAATTGCACTGTACGCTTTTGCCAGGGTTATTGATTACATATTGTCATTGGTTGATAGAATCACCTAAAAGTTATGGAGAAATGTTGTGTGCAGGGACAGCTGTTGGGCCAGAGGGTAGCATGCTGTGTTTCCATGCTGGCAACTCAGGTTCAGAGATTAGCTCTGGGAGCTGGCTGGGCAGCATAAGGATTGGTGGAACACATCACTGCTCGGAGCCTGTAAAGGTATGGTGCAGTGTTCTGTCACATGGTGGACACATTGTGATGGGCTGGAGAGCTCTATCTCACAATCGGTTCACATGCATGTCATGGCCTGATGGTGTTACGCTGTGTGTCAGGGAAAGCAGGTTGACATGAAAAATGAGTTTTGCAAAAACTCCTCTATTCCATTTCTAATGGGACCTGTATGAATGAGGATGTAAGTTCATGGAAATTAAAAAAAATATATATATATACACACATAGACACACACACAGTATCTATGTCTCTCTAACACCACACACACACACATATTTGTATGTATGTTACAGATTGCATATAAATATATAAGTAATACACAGTGGGAACCTCATGAGTGGTGTAGAAAGCACATACAAATATATGTGATAGACAGTAGAAACCTCATTAGTAGGCTAGATAGCATGCATATAGAAATACCTTATTTATCACATAAGATCCCCTCTGCATATGTCATTTATGCAATAGGCTAAGACCTTAAGGGAGAGACATTTGTTTTGCTTTTTTAGGCATAAAATTATTTTTATAAGTATGTTATTTTTGAACTAGTGTTACTGTGCTTTCCACCACCCTGATTGCTATAACCACTGCCATGAAAGAGAAGTCAGGATGACAAGCTGACACTGTGATGTGGTAGTTTGTTAGTGCTGCAGAACTTCTGCAGAAATTACAAATCACCGCCGCATAAGGTCTGCAGCAAATGGTAGCCTTGCCGCAGAACTTGGTCCCACTGTGCCGCAGAAAAGTAGGGGCCCTGAGTATGACCCACAGGAGCAATGGAGAGGTGGTTGCTATATGACTTGCCATGTAGGAGGATAAGTGTTACATCTCCTTCATGAGGAACTAGGAGATCTTTGTGTTGGGGGGGGTCCATGAGGCCTTTGAGCTGGGTACATTAGAAGGGGCTGGATTCCTAGACTGGGCTGGCTGAGAAGGCTCGAGCCAAGAGACTAGATGGGTGGGTCCTGGAGCCTCGTGTAAATCTTTGGACCCAAGGTGCACTGGTTGTGGTGGTATGGCATATGTTTGTACATAGTTTTTCCAGCTTTAACTGGAGATGTAAGAACTTGTGTAACTACTCCTTGGGCTGGGGTAGGAGGTAAAGGTGCATCTTAGAATGAACTAAACTTTTGTATTTATGAACTGCAACCTAGATGAAGTAAAGGCAATTGCATCCTCTATT
Organism: Neoceratodus forsteri; assembly: GCA_016271365.2. NCBI lineage: Eukaryota > Metazoa > Chordata > Ceratodontiformes > Ceratodontidae > Neoceratodus > Neoceratodus forsteri. The sequence goes on along the minus strand of JADMNL010000031.1, from coordinate 156,596,943 downwards.
ACAGTCTCTGTGGTTTATGTCTTATGTATTTTTATATAGTTACTACTGTCTCTTATGGTTATTACAACTCCATGAAACAGAGGCAGCCAATCATGAATGGAGAATTCACACCTCATGAAATACTTGCATTGTTAAGAGGGTCTCATGCGTTGCCCTCATAAAGTTATATGTTGCCATGACAACTTCTCACACAACAGCTTGGCAGTAACACAGTAATGGCAAACAGCAATTTTAAAGACAGTTCAGTGACAGCTGCAGAAGTAACAGACCCCTGTCTTTTAAAAAAAAATTAAGACGACTGTATTTATGATGTGGTAATATATGAACATACATATGAACATACGAAGAAGCCAGAAGAAGGCCATTTGGTCTATCAAGTCTGCTCATATTGCAGGGTTCACAGCTTGAGCTAATGTCCCTGCCCTCCCTCCCCACTCCTCCCATCCTCCCTACCCACAACCCTTACCGTCCCCCTATGCCTGTCCCAGCCTCTCTTAAAGCTGCCCACTGTCAACGAGATTACCTCTTCCAGCAGCACATTCCAACTGCCCACCACCCTCTGTGTGAAGAAGTGCTTCCTGATCTCCCTCCTAAACCTCCCACCCTCCAGCTTAAGACTGTGCCCCCTCATGTTATGGTTGACACTCACCTTAAAGAGACTCTCCTTATCAACCTTATTTATCCCTTTCAAGTACTTGAAGGTCGCAATCATGTCCCCCCCCCCTCCTGTCTTCCAGGGAGTACATATTCAGTGCCTTCAACCTCTCCTTATATGCCTTATCCTGCTGACCCGCTATCATCTTATATGCTCTGCACAGCTACTCTTATGTTTATAAGTAGGTTTATTTGGGTCCTTTTTATCAAAGAACAGCTCAGATTCACTTCACTGGTCTCTCATGAGAAGAACATGCACAAAACCACTCATACGTTGATTAAGAGTAGCTGTGTAGAGCTGGCCCATTGGCGTGGCATGCTGAGACACTGGTTGCCTTACCACCTGCCACAACGACGACCTGGGTTTGGACACAAACCAGGATCACTTGAAGGGGCCATCTGGGTGAGGGACAATAAGCACCCAAGGGACAGCTCTTCTCCCTTGAGGGAGGGGGGATTCTGTATCCCACCACTTGACCACCACCTGACGGAGGCTGGATAGCCGTGATGGCGGGAACAAGCCAGGCCTGGGGTTGGTGGGTACGTCAGCAGATGCAGCACATACAGGAAGAAAACCAGCAGGAGGAAAAAGGCCCGGACTGCTTGGATCTCCCCACTAGCCCTGCATGATCCCAAGTGGCAGGCAACCACCCAAACATGGCTCTGTGCAAGAGGTGGATAAACGGTAAGTTCACCGGATGGGTTGGTGACAGAGCTGGGGGGAGTTGCTGCTGGGATTGAGGACAGAGGTGCATAAAACACTGATAAAAAAAAAAAGAGTTGCTGTGCAAAATGTATTTACACACAAACGGTGCATTCTTGAGTTTGTTGGGGACACAAGAGACTGTTTGACAAGGGGTGAGATTAAGGAGGACTTTCCACTATACTACTGGAACTGCTTGGCACAGGGTGGGGTAAAGGTGAAGAGTGGTCCTGGGACTGGGTACTTCTTGTGCTTAAAAGTATTGACAATGCTGACTCAATAAAAAATAGCGTGTATCTGTTAAATTTCCTATAAAAAGGGAAATTCGTTGCAGAAAACTAAATTAATGAGTCTGTCAGGGTTGAATCTTAATGCTACAAAAGAAATACAATGCAACTTCAGGGCAGAACAAAACATCCGCTGCGCCTTGGTGCCTCTGTGGCATGATATTTGTTGTGGTTTGAGTGATTCTGTGACACAGCATTAGTGTTGCCCAAAGTTCAATACACTCTCCCCAGGCACTGGTATGCAAGTGTTTTTCTGTGCCTGGAAAGACGGTGTCAAAGTTAGGCAACACCAATGCTGCTGCTGTGCATGATCGTTCAAACCCTGAGAAACATCACGCCACAGACTCACCAAGGCTCAGGGTATGTTTTCACTCAACCATCACACTTCCTTCTTTTTGTGCATTAAGATTCCACCCTAACTAATGCTTTTTTTTTTTTGCAATGAGTCCTGTATCAACATGGTAAGTTTGACAGCTTTCCATCATTATTGCTGCTATGTTGTGATACATTTTAATAAGTGCTATAAAATCTATATAATGCAATACAAGATCTTTGAATTTCTCATTTGTTTTAGTGAAAACAAGAATTATATATATATATATATATATATATAGTATATATATATATATATATATATATATATATATATATATATATATATATATATATATATATATATTATATATATATATATCTTTGGCATCCTACTCTGTAAATGTAATTTGTGGCACCTTATTCTAGGTAAATGTCTGCATGTTGTGCATGATACTGGGAGAGGTCCCCCACTCGTCCTCATCTGTGTGTATGGGAAGTTACCAGCTAGACAGTTTGAGAAACTATGGGTAAGTTGTCCATGGGTCCTTGAATAGCCAGCCTCTCTCTCAGTGTTGGAATTATAGGGAGGAGGGGCTTTCCAGGATTCGGCCCCTCTAGCTCTGAAGTGAGCCCCAGTAGCTCACACATCACTGCCATTGATTTATAATGGGAAGGGGGACTCAGTTTAAAGATCAGGCTCATATGGGACCCCCACCCTGCTCCCAAAGCTCATAAACTGTAATTCCAACACTGCTCTCTCTTCATTCAGTTCAAGGCCGGTTACTAGAGGTCTCTTGAAGGATTAAGCCTGACCCTGAGAGTTCTCCTCTAGGGGGGCAGTGCTTGGAGACAGGATGGCTTGGTGTTTGTGTATAGAGTGTTCTAGCTCAGCTAGAAGTGGGAAACTCTATCATGATCACACATGGTCATGCCCTTCCCTGATTGCCTATAAGAAGGGGAGGGGAAGGAAGCCTGGGAAAAAGAGATTGTTAGTAGTAGAGAAGGGAGGAACAGCAGTGGGAGCCCAGCTCCCTGGCTATGACTGAGTGGGGGAGCCTGTGGGCCCAGGGATGGTGGCAGGGTCTCTGAATCTGGGATGGCAGTGGCTCCCTGGCAAAGCCTCCAGAACAACATCAAAGCTCAGCTGGGAAGGTGGAGCATCCCATGAGCTGCCTCAAGGACCTGTGAAAGATCAAAAACCAGCATGGCACCATGAGGAGTTGTGGAGGGTTATCCTTCAATGGAGGCCATCAGGATCCATGAGAATCTGCTCCCGGCATAGAATCGGTTGCAAAACAGCATGGCTGAAATGAGAGCTGCAGTCAGTTTAGTTCAGTTGCTTTTATTGATCAGCTTTATCAAGCTTCTTCAATATGACTTACACAAAAAGATAATATACTGTACAATATTTAAAAGATAAAACCCAAGACTGTCAGAATTGAACATAAAAATGGTCTTAGGATCCGAATACAGTGTTCAGCATACAAGAGCACTTGCGATTCAGTTGATGTTAAGAATTTCTAGTTCATTAGAAATTTTCTACCCTTGATGGCACTTCCCTTGACATAGTCCCCACGTTCAAGTATCTTGGCGTGTGGTTGGACAGCCATCTCAACTTCTCTTCACACATCGACTATATTGACACCAAACTCCACCCTAAGCTAGGAGCCTTGCTTAGAAACAAAGACTCCCTCTCTCTTGTGGTTTGCTGTGAGCTCCTTACCAAAATTATCATTCCTGTGTTTGATTACGACGATGTGATCTTCTGGTCTGCCCCTGCCTCAACCCTGTCCAGACTCAACCCTCTTTTTTAATGCTTTTGACCACTTTGCCATCGGTGCTCCCCCCGTACACACCACTGCTCCCTCTACTCTCCCCTCTCCCATCTCCCTTCCCTCCCTTCACTTACACCACCATCACAACGTCACCTCCCTCATTTCCAAATTATGGCTTGGGTCTATATCCTCCTACCTTTCTTCTCTCTCTTGTCCCCACCATCCCCTTCCTCCTACAAGCTATGCTCCAGAGATGCCTTTACCTTCACTCTCCCACATCCCCATTCCAATTCGGGACAGGCAGCCTTCCCTTACCGACTGCCCTCCCTCTGGAACTCTCTTCCAAGCTCCCTTCATTTATCTCCATCCCTGCACTCTCTAAAATGTACCCTTTCCCAATCCCTCCCTTCCTTTTGTTCTTGCCCTTCCTTATCCCAGAAACCAGGGTGAGGATCTCTCTCTTGCCACACATTCTTAACTTGCCTCCTTCTGCACCCCACCACCCCTAACCCGTCTGACTCCTAATGCCAACAAAAATCATTGCCTCATTCCCAATGATCTTTCCCTCCTTCCCTGCCTCCCTTAGTTTATCCTCTTACAGCTGGCTTCCTATGCTAATTTTGAGCAACAAATGTCTGGCAATATTTGCCAATGTTACATTGTTATTTCTATACCTTTTATTTTTAATAATTGTACTCTGTATTTATATTGTAACCTGACTGTAATCTTGTCTCCACCCCCTTTGCCTTTCCCCCGGGTCACACCTGGAAACGAGCTTCAGCTCAGTGTGCCTCTCCCAGTTACTAAAAATTTTAACTAAGTAGCATTTGCAAATAACATTCAATATGAAACCATGTGTTGTATAACCCAGATTCGGGTCTGGCTACCTACATTCCTGAGGATATCTGGTAGTCCCTATACAAATTAATGAGCTATAAACTCTTAAAATGAAGAAGGAGTTGTCAACAGCAAAAATAAAGTTTGTAATACAAATGTTGCACCCAAGACAATGTTATTCTGGTTTCCAGGCATAGTCAATAGTCTGTTTTAGTCACAGATATAACTTTGTTAATGTGAATTATAGACAAAAGGGTATTTAAGATGCTTATCTAAAAATGACAATAAATCTTAGAGCTGCAGTCTGAGAGAGGGCACTTTTGCATTAAAGGAATAATACACCCTTGTATCTTGTAAATGTTATTTATTTCCATGTCAATAGATAACATTTTGTGTAGCTGTTGGGGATATATGTGTCTGCCTTAGTTTGTTTTCACTGTGTTCACACCAGCCCCTGTAACTAGCCTGGGGGTCTTCATTTTCTGGTTGTTGAAGTCTCATTCTCCCAGAGAGCTGCCTTAGGAGGGCATGATGCCACAGCAACCATTTACACCATGTATCTCTATGCTGAAAGTACACATAACCTGAAAAAAAAACTCTCTAGAAACACACAGAATAAATGCAGCTTAAAGGAAAAACCTTGCATTATATTTTAAGACAGTTTGTAAAGGTAACAGAAGGTAAACATGGTATATCCCACCTTGCTGCAACTTGTTTTGTTGAATTCTAAGTAAGCAGACAGGCTTACTGTGGTGTCTAAAGAGTGCTAACACATGTGCTAATGCAGCTCTCAGACACAGTGAGATTTCAACAACCAGAAAATGGAGACTCCCCCCCACCCAGGCTAGTCACAGAGGCTGGTAAGAACAGTGAAAACAAACTAAAGCAAACACATGTATCCCTAATAGCTACACAAAAAAGTTGTCTGTTGACAAGGAAGCAAATAACATTTACAAGATATGAGGGTGTATTACTCCTTTAAAGATGTCCTGTAGTGAATTAAAACCCCAGGTACAGTAGTGTAGATCCCCCTGGCATGGAAGCCAACTTAATGGGTTGTCAGGAGGAGGGAGCCTGGCAAGAGTTGGGGTCAGTAAGTCCCTGTGTGAGGGGTCAGGCTTGGGAGCCTGTTCTTTGGGCCATTATGGCTATCAGCATACTGTCAAAGGGAAGCAGGCACAACCCTTCCAGCTAATCAGATGTATTAGTACTGTTATAGTCATACTGGAGCTGGCAGTATAGCCTAGACTCTAGGCCCTCAAGGTTATAATAACAAGCTGTGAATGAGCTTGGTACAGTACATCCAGCAGGCAGACCTGGGTTTGATTCCCTCAACCTCCACTTGCATATTGTTCAACTCTAAGCAAGTCACTGAACCTCCCCAGTGTTCCCTGGTCGCCCCTGTGAACAGGCACTTGTGCCTAGTTGGCCTTACCCAGCTACCAAAGAATAAAATACCAAAAAAATGAATAAATACAGAATAGCTTTCTTAATGTTGTCCCACGTGGGCACAGATACAAACATTCTTGCACAACTTTTTGCCCCCAGTGAAGTGCCAGGGCTCTGATTTAGAGATTGTGTGTGAAATATTGAATTGTGTTCTTGGACATGGATCCAGTGAAATGTAATTAACAGTGCCCCTTAGATCATGGGAGGTAACCTGGCAGCAATTTTGTGGCAATAGTGCAGGGCAGATAGGCCCTGGGAACATTGGTGAGGGTGGGGGTGGTGGTCTGAACCCTAGTGAAATGTTACAGTACAGTGTGGTGCAGTGAGTGCTGTGCTTGGTGACCTAAAGTGAAGATTGAAGTGGCAAGGGAAATGCCCATAATGCTGTGTACCACCTTGGGAGAGCAATAAATCCACCCAGCTTGATCCCTTCTCCATGGTTGGAACTCCGTCTGTGTGTGGTCTCATGTTTAATGCTGCCCCGATGTATGGTTAAGGGTGCTCCTTGCCCCATCACCCTAAACCCATGCTGGCATGGTTAAAGGCAAAGCTACTGTTTCTATGGCGTAAGGCAGGTGCTTCTCTGACAAAAGATGCCACCATACACCCTTAGACACAGGGTGCCAGGCCCTCCCCCATACCTCTGGGTGATTGTGCATAACCTTAACATGCAGGTTAACCTTACATACAGAATACTTTCATATATAAATCCTATGAGTGTGCAAATGAATTGCATTTTTTGGGGTGGGGGTTTTAAACAGTGTCTTATTGGGGATGCTTGTTTGAAGGTCTTGTGGTGAGCACATCATTTTTTGTGTGAATTTTTTGTTTGATCTCTGTATCTGTCATTGATATGTCTGTATGATTTATTTTAATAAAATTCCCATACTCTTATTTGATAAGTGACATGGGATCTTTTACTTCTACCCAGAGAGTGACCAGAAATGGGCAGAAGGTTTAACATCTCATCCAAACAATGGCACTTCAACAGTGCAGCACCCCCCTCATACTGCACTACAGTATCAGTTATGTGTATAACCCCACCTACCTGGTGTGAGACTAGAACCCACAATCTTCTGATCTTTCTGTCCCAGAGGCAAACATCCTACCTACTGAGCCACTCACACTGAGTTTCAGGGTTCTGTTTGTTTAGAATTTCAAATACCAGGATATCCAGATTTAGGCAATATGCCTCATTTACAAGGTGGTCTCTTGAGTACAGATTCAGCAGCAGGGATTTCCTAACCAAATGATATGGATATATGTACAGAAATAGTTAGCCGTACAAAATATTGTCACATATGTGAGATCTAAGAAAGAATCACTTGTGGTTGGCTCATGAACACACAGATGGAATGACCAACCCAATGCTGTTTTTGCCTCCAGGGGCAGGAGAGCCAGAACTCTGGAACTCGCTGCCAAGATCCTTCAGGGAGGCCCCTATGGTGGAGGCTTTTAAGAGGGCCTGAAGACTTATCTTTTTACTAAAGCTTTTCCTCCTGACGTATTACAAGTTCAACTCTGAATTTATTGTATTCTGTTTATTTATTATATATGTATTTTGAATGTTGTGTATCACCCTACTGACTTTTACTGTAAGGCACCCAGAGCCTCCGGGATTGGGTGCCAAACAAATAAATTTACTTCCTTCCTTCCTTCCTTCCCGGGGTATATGCATTCTTAACTTCTCTGTTGTGCACAACCAGCCCATTGCTGTGTTGCCACCTGGCATTGCTCCCCACCCACCATCCACCCACCTCTGTAGTATAACTAGAGGCATTTCCTTTGCTTCGCTGGGATACATATTCTTTACTCCAGTACCCTACCCTATCAACCCACTGCATTCTATCAACCCACTGCTGCACTGCCTCCTCAAATTGCCCGCCACCCCTCCCCTCAAGGGTTGTGCCTTTTCTTTTAGTTTCACAGCAGGTGTTCCCTGTATGAATTCATTCACTCACAGTGAGGAGAGGAGACGCTCTAGATAGCATGGGGGGATGAGGCATCATCTTACAAACAAGCAACCAGTTTTTCATCCCCCTCAACAGTGCTACCCCTTCCACAAGGATGCAGGGACAATGGAATTCCAGACACACTTTGTGTACATGTCCCTTCCCCCTCCCAATGCTACACTGTCACCTCTCATCATTCATGTCACATATAATGACATTAAAGAGAACAAAATTCAAATAATATGCTGATTCTTCAGTTTTGTGGATTTCAAGCCAGTGTAATATGCACATGACCGGATACATGCTCGGGGGCCACATACCTAACTTCTTTGTTAATTCTTTTTTTCATTATTGGCAAGAGACACACAATACATACTTGTGTGTGTGTATATATATATATATATATATATATATATATATATATACATACACACACACACACACACCACTATAGTTAGTTTTGAGTAGGATGTTTAATGTTAAACCCCAAATTTTGCAACTTAATAGCTTTGCCCCTGTTAAATGGAATCACACTCAGTTTTGCACACATGGTCCTGTAGGGTAGATCTCTTGACAAGCCAACTTTCATTCCGATCAGATGTGTGGATTCTGAGATCTGGATAGTGAAAAAAAAGTGATTTTTTTTTGCTGTTTTCTTTGTCCACCTCTACCACCCAGACAGTCTGGAAAGTTGGTCTGAATTTAAATTTCAGGGCAGAAAGAGCTTGCTCACAGATGTGCCTTTTGCTAGTTTGGTGAAAAAAATATGAATCTGTTCATACGTTATTGGTTTTTAAAATTTTGGTTCTGAGCAAGCTCAGTAGGCACTTTCAGGTTAGCTGCAGAGAAGGAAACAAGAACTGTGTCATACAAAAAAGGATCTTCAAACTACATGAAGTCTTGCTGTATTCTGACTATTGCAGTTAGCCCCAGCACTCAAACTGCCCCAGAGAGAAGAGGGTTAATTTTCTATTCAGAGCATAGAACGTTGAGCTTGAGCTTGGTTCAAACCTCTGTCTGCTGCACTTAGAAGCACAACCGTCAGATTCTTTACTCCACCTAACTGAACGGCTGCTCCGGAAATTTCTCCTTTGCTCGCAGTTCAAAAGTTGGTTAAAGTCTTCGGTTTTACCAATTATTTTTTCACAAGTTTCAATTCGGAACCTGATTATGTGGAGATGATGGACATCCCAGAGCCCAAGAGACTGTCTATTCCCCTTCATAAATCTTTTGGGAAACAGACACAAAAGATTTTAAAAACTCCAAATTCTGTACCTCCTGTTGACAGGAGGATGGACAAAAGGTACACCTTATCAGGTTCAGGTACAGAGTACCTGTATCAACAATGAAGCCATGTTGGGGTTGTACAGGCTGCAGCCTGTGATAAGGCTAATATACATTTGGCTTCACACCCCCCCCAGATAAAGACTCTAGGAAGCTGGATGCCATGGCAAAGAAACGGTACATGGCATCCGCCTTGGGAGTCAGGCAGGCTAATTATATGAATGCACATAGCCCACAACAGTTGAAAAAAGACTAATACATGGCACGGCTTACCGTATCTTCAGATTTTATTGTAGTCTCAACTCACATCACAAACAGCAACCACACGGAGTGCGGTGGCGGCTACTCGACTCAGAATCAACATGCTTTAAACATCAAAGTGCTCTAAGGAAGGCGTCTAGCCCTAAACGTCAGCTGGTACTCCGTGCGTCATCACGCACGTGAGCTGTTTCTGCTCGGCTGGACCCGGTCTTTTTAAATGCTCCACGATTATGTTTATATCACTTTGATGTTTAAAGCGTGAGATTCTGAGGGCTATGTGCATTCGGACTGCTTTTTAGAAGCGTGTTGGTTTTGGATTATAAATCTCTTACCGAATTAGCACCGGGTCAATTTACTTCACATTTAGTGCAAGTTGAGCACCTCGAAGTTTTGTTTGGTTTCGCCAGGCTAATTATATGGCCTATGCAGCCAGGTACCAGAAGTCCAGGTGGGACACTGTTCTGGCACTGGCTAAGCAGGCCTCCCCCCAGCTAGTCTCGGAGCTGGAGGGGGGTGGCTGCTGATGGGATTGAGGCATCTAAGGTACAGTTCCATTCTGCTGTGGACTCTAATGATGTGTCATCTAGACTCATGGCTACATCTGTGGCTCTTCAGAGAATGGCTTGGTTCAGATGTACTAGTCTCTCACAGAACACCCAGGCTAAGGCCATGAATTTCCCCTGTGGTGGGTAATTCTCTGTTTGGGGAGCAGATAGAGAATTACATGAAAAAGATGGATGCATATAGGACCACCTATAGGAGTGCACAGGCAAAGGAAAGGCAGGCAACTCCTCAAAGGCAGCAAGCTAGGGGCAGGGGCCGGCCTTTTCATAGGCCTTTCTACCAAGCACAGGCATCTTCTCCTTTTCCTCAGAGAGGGTTCTTCAGAGGGAGAGGCAGAAGGGGGGATGAGCAGGGCTGCATCCAACCCTCAACCTAGGGCTCCTGCCAAGCAGACACCCTGATGTGTCAGCCCAGGTCGACTCTCCCATTCCTGTAGGAGGCAGGCTGGCTTACTTCGTCCAGGACTGGATGTCTGTTACCTCAGACAAGTGGGTCCTGGAAGTGGTAAGCCAGGGGCTGGTTCTCAGCTTCAAGAAATTTCCAAAGCTGAGGGCCAGATCTTTTCCACCTGCAAGCATCTCCGAAACCAATGCCTTAGAGGCAGAGGTTTCATCTCTATTGGCTCTAAAGGCTGTAGAGAGAGTTCCTACATTGCACAGGGGCCAAGGTTGGTACTCCAGGTACTTCCTTACCCCAAAAAAGACAGGGGAGTGGTGACCCATCCTCGACTTAAGATACCTGAACAAACATCTTTTAAAACCAAAATTCAAAATGGTGACTCTGGGAATAATCCTTCCCTCTCTAAGGTCAGGGGACTGGCTAGCCTCCCTGGACTTAAAAAATGCCTACTTTCACATTCCCATTAGGGTGCTCCCACAGAAAGTACCTCAGGTTTGAATTGCCTTCAGGCCATTATCAGTTCAAAGCTATGCCCTTCGGCCTGACATCGGCTCCAAGGGTATTCACAAAATGCCTAGCAGTAGTAGTGGACTTTTTAAGAAGGAAGAATATTTCCATATTTGCATACCTGGATGACTGGCTTATTTTGGGTCAGTCCCCAGACCAAGTCAAGTCAGACCTGCTAGTGACTCAGCAAGTGCTCACTTCCCTAGGATTCCTTCTCAATCTTCCCAAGTCAGTTCTCGAGCCTGTACAGTTCCTCACCTTCACAGGTGCAGAGTTGGATATAGTCAAAGCAAGAGCTTTTCTTCCCCTGGAAAAGTCAAGGGCTATTGTAGAGCTGGCTTCTTCATTCCACCTTCTGGTCTGTCAGCCAGCAAGGCACTTCTTTCAGCTTCTGGGCCACACGGCAGCTTCTGCAGCAGTGGTCCAAGGGGCCAGATTTCAGACGAGGGACATTCAGTTTCACCTGAGGGCCTCTTGGTCTCAGAAGAAAGATTCTCTAACCAAACTTGTTCCAGTGACTCAGACTCTGATCCAGGTTCTCCAATGGTGGCAAGATCAGGGCAACCTCAGACAAGGAGTCACATTCATCACTCAGTCTCACTATGTGGTCTTAACCACGGATGCTTCTCTATTGGGGTGGGGAGCCCATCTGGGGGCTGTCACAGCCCAGGGACTGTGGTCCCCTCAGGAACCCCTTCTTCATATTAATCTCTTGGAACTCAGGGCGGTCTTTCTGGCCTTGCAAGCTTTCTCTCAGTCAGTGCAGAACAAGGTGGTTCAGCTCAGGACAGACAACACCACCACCATGTGGTACATCAACAAGCAGGGAGGCACTCAGTCCACGGCCTTGTGCATGGAAGCCATGAAATTGTGGTCCCTAGCTTATTCTCTGCAGACCTTTGATAGCAGTCCACCTTCCAGGGAAGGACAATGCGCTAGCAAATGTATTGAGCAGGATCTCCCAGGGCCATCACAAATGGTCCCTGGACCCTCCAGTGTTGAAAGTGATTTTTTTCAAGGTGGGGCACTCCAGAAATAGATCTCTTTGCAGCCCCTCACAATCACCAACTTCCTCTGTTTTGTTGCAGACCCCCAGTCTTGGGCTCAGTCCCTCTGGATGCTCTGATCTTGAACTGGGAGGGGAAATTTCTATATGCCTTCCCTCCTTTTCCTCTACTGTTCAAGGTTCTGGTCAAGATAAGGTCACAACCCTGCAAAGGGATTCTGATTGCTCCAGACTGGGCCAGGCAGCCTTGGTACCCCCTGTTGTTGTCCCTACCAGTCCATCTTCCCATGTTTCTTCCCAGGAATTACAACCTGTTAACCTCCTCTCAGGGGAGGATTTGGTACCCCAATCTTCGGTCTCTCAATCTCAAGGCATGGCTCTTGAAGAGTTAGAGTATGCAGATTTGCATCTGTTCCAAGGGGTTCTGAATATTCTCAAAGCCTCTCGAAAGCCTGCCACCAGAAAAACTTATAACTCCAAATGGAAAAGATTCAGCATTTGGTGTTCCAAGAAGTATATATCCCCAGACACTGCTGAATTTTCTACAGTTCTGGATTATATGGTTCATCTTAATGGCCTAGGCCTCAGACCAGCTACTCTCAAAGTACATTTGTCAGCTGTTTCTGCTTTTCTGTCAGTGGGAAAGCCTTCCTCACTGTCACCTCACCCTGTATTCTGTAAATTTTTCAAGGGATTGCTTCATACCAATCCTCCCTTTAGGGATCCTGTCCCTGCTTGGGATCTTGATGTTTGCATTGCTCAGCTTATGCAACCCCCTTTTGAGCCTTTATCTTCAGCAGAGTTTAAGTACTTGACTTGGAAAACTGTGTTCCCGGTGGCTATTACCTCTGCCAGGCATGTCAGTGAATTGCAAGCTCTGTCAAGTGGAGCCTGATTTTATCTCATTCCACAGAGGTAAGGTGGTCCTTAGAACTAATAGGAGGTTTTTACCTAAAGTCGTTTCAGATTTTCATCTGAACCAATCTATGTCTCTCCCTGTGTTCTTCACTGATCATTCTTCTTCAGGAGAAAGAAGTTTAAACAGTTAGGATGTCAAAATAGCCCTTAGTTACTACATTGAGCATACTAAGGCTCACAGGTTTGACTCCCCCCAGTTGTTTCTCACTTATGGGGAAATGGGGAAGGGCAAACCTGCCACTAAGAGAACTATTGCAAGGTGTATTGTTTCTTATATTCAATTCTGCTATGAGAAGCTAGGCAAAATACCGCCCTCAAGTCTGAGGGCTCATTCGACTACAGGTACAGCTGCTTCCCTGGCTGCGGCCAGGGATATTCCTTTGCTAGAGATATGTAAAGCAGCCACCTGGAAAACAGCCCATACATTTACCAAACATTACTCCCCGGACATCCAGGCTAGAAGTGACGCTCGATTTGGTACAGCAGTACTGCAGGGCCTATTCCCAAGGTAGGTCCGATTCCCTCCCTTCATGGAGGTACTGCTTGGTAGTCTGCAATAGTCAGAATACAGCAAGACTTCATGTGGTTTGAAGAAAAAATTATTCACCTTAGTAATTATGTTTCTTCTAATGGAGTCTTGCTGCATTCTGACCTCTCTCCCTGCCTCCCCTCTCAGAACCTGTTTTTGGAAAGTGGGCTGGCAGGTGCAGTGTTGCACCCCAGGGGTGCATTTGGGCACTCCCTCCTTTTAGAGAGGGGGAGGGGGTTATATTATTAATTTAACAGTCTTAAGTTGTTCACTACCTGGTTTTTGATTTTGGATTTCTTGACTTGAGTCTTTTGGGGATCCGAAATATTTGGTTGCCGTTTGGCTAGTAAAAATTTTACAATTTCCGCATAGTAGTTAGTTAGTATTAACTCATAATAATCTGACAGTTGTGCTTCTAAGTGCAGCAGACAGAGGTTTGAACCCGAGCTCGAGCTCAACGTTCTATGCTCTGCATAGAAAATTAACCCTCTTCTCTCCGGGGCAGTTTGAGTGCTGGGGCTAACTGCAACAGTCAGATTACAGCAAGACTCCATTAGAAGAAACATAGTTACTAAGGTGAGTAACTTTTTTTTTTTATATTGGTTACTCCTCTTTTGTATGAGAAAAACCTTTTTCATATGCCGCCATCTTGTTTTTCTTTTTTCTTTTGTTTTTTAACTGTCCAAAACCCACAAAAATGACATGCTGCACAGAGACCAATAAATGTATTTTGCTCATCAGGACCCCATTACATTGATTATACACTTATTATTGTTAAAATAACCCCCAAATGTGTTTTTTCCAAATGTGACATCCTTTTTTGTGACTCACTTCAGCTTTTTTCATATGGTGCAGTTGTAAGATCCACTTTGCCATTATGCCTTTCCTGGAGAAGCTACTGCTTTGCTAGCTTGAGACATGTTCGCTTTGCCAACTCAGCTGTTTGCCATATGAAAAACCATATACAAATCTTTATAGTATCCCTTTCCCTGCTTTAATCTAGCCCCCACACGGTTTCCTTCCCCCTCCCTTGTTAAAGGAGTAGTTTACCCAAAACTTGCAAAAAACATATGTTGTGCAGAGTGTTTTGATTTGTATGTGAAGTTGTTGTGTTTCCTTCCCTCTGTCTGCTATTAAGAGCTTTTCCTAAATTAGTCTGCTAGCTTTAGGGTAGTTTTATGATCCCTGGACATCTCCATCTGAAGACAGCTTAATTGTATTCCTTTGTCCTAGAATGTATCTTGTCTCATGTGACAGTGATGTAGCAGAGACCATAAATCCAGTAGAAAGCATTGCTTCACAATCAGTTCGCAACAGTAGAGATGACTATATTTTAAAATCTATAGAATTCAGCTTAGTGTCTACCCTCATCGTAAAGGTCTTACTGTCCTGAAGAACTTTGCTGCTGGTAATTTTTGTGTAGCTTGTAAAGCTTCCAAGATATTTAGTTTGTTTGGCACGTGTGTGCTGAATGTTGGGTCTCTACTACATCACTGTCACATGAGACAAGATGCACTGTGGGAACAAGGAATACAATTAAGCTGTTTCAGATGAAGATCCCCAGGGTTCGTAAAACCAGCATAAAGCTAGCAGGCTAATTTAGGAAAAACTCCTAATAGCAGTCAGAGGGAAGGAAACACTAGAACTTCACATGCAAATTAAAACACTCTGCACAACATATATTTTTTGCAAGTTTGGGGTGGACTATTCCTTTAATTGTGAACTGATCACAAGCAGCTGGAGTTGGCAGTCAGTGTGCAAGTGCCGAGACCAACTGTAATCAGAACACCAATATTTTGTGGCAGAAAGCATAAGATCGGAGGACAGAAGTTGGTGTGTGCAGTCGGCAGGGATTGCATTGGGAGGGAGGTTCAGTGGGGTACAGGGAACTAGAGGGGGCTGGGGGGAAGCTGTTTGTTTTATTTATTTAACTTACTACTACTGGCTACTCGGATCAGGAGTTGGGGAAGTCATAAGAAATCGACTCGGGAAAGAAGGACAGAAGTCAGCAGTTTTCAAAGATCAGATACCCCACCTGACTCCCCAAGCTAAATGGTAAAAATGTCCATTTGTTGAACATGTCCAGTCCGTCCATCCATGATGACTGAGCAGAGTCAGAGGAGTCAAGCAGCCAGCATTGAGGTTTACATTGTGCAAGGACATGAGAGCCTGGACAACAGCTGTTGTGCCGTCCCTGCCTGATACAATAGGTACGTTTTCCCTCTATCCTGTAACCCTGTTGTTTTCCTTTGCAGCAACTTCCAGCAAGGTTCTTTTTTTACCTCACCCCAGCAGTTTGTTTTCTGGTGGCCTCAGGCTCTTCTGGTCCTCCTTTTAACCCTTAGGCTGCCAGAAGATTTAGAATGTATAGGTTTTAGGATGTGTATACACGTCGGCGACACAGCAAGGGTTAATACCACACACTATAGGCTGTGCTGCAGAAAGTTATGAGAAGCACGAACAAACTGGCACTGAATCTAGAGGTATGCTGTTGTGCAAATACTTCATTTAAGGTGCAAAGATAGTGTAAAAAAGATGTGCTGTAAACACATAATTTAGCAATAGTGAGCAGAAGACATTTCTAGGGCAGTGGTTGCAGGGAAGCAAGGAACCACCAAAATGTCTACTGCTCACTGTTTTTCTGTGATTGCGATCCCAAAGCACTCTGTATGCCTCCTCTGCAACCACCAGACAACCCCTCACCTTCTACCCATTCACTCTAGCACCCCACCCCACCCCGACCTGTAGGACACTCTTCTTATTTTAAGCCCACTAATAACAGGAGGAGAGTACAGTTCAGAAAAAAACTGAAGCAAACACAGAATCAAATGGTGAAGCCACAGTGCCTCCTGATCCCAAAGTAGATCCTGGCTGCATTTTCCCCTTGGCCATGCAGCAGGACAGACTGCATGAGCGCACACAGACACTGTTGGTAAGCAATGCAGAATTAACTGACACCGAGAGAGTACATGCCTTCACTTTTGATAAATAAAAAAGGAAAAAATGACTACAACTCACTTTCATACTTTATGTCTCATTACAGACATCTCCAGCTTAGTGAAGATAAAAAGAAAAGCCACTCTGAAATATACGGGGGTAAGGATTCTTTATACTTCACTTTGGCAAATGTTATACTTTAAATTTGAATGTCATACACTCAAAGCATTTAAAAGGGTTAGAAAATAAAGTGAAAACACTTCAACATATGAAACTATTGGAAATTAGGGAGAGAAGTAAATTTTCAAAGCACACCAGATATACATATATTGCTGTCCCATATTATTGATATTTCTCTGGTGTCTAGTGGCAGCCCCCTCACTTCTGATCACCGTTCCTGTGTTTTCTGCTATTTCCCTGGTATCTAGTGGCACCCCCCACCTTTCCAATAGTCGTTCCCGTTGTTATTATAGTTTCCTGATGTCTAGTGGCACCTCCCGGCCCCCATCTGAAATAAAGGAAATCATCCCTTGATGTCTTTTTTTTCTGTAAAAAAGAAAACAGCCCCTCGTGGCTCCAACCCCAATCTCACCCCAACCTGCCATGGAGCACCCACCACCCTGCATCCCCCCCACACCCCGCACATGCCCTCATTCATCTGAACAGCTCGCTGACCAAAGATCCACTCTCCGATCGAAGGCACGTCTTGCTTCTGGAGCTGCCACCTGCAATATGAGAAACAAAGGTAAATGTGGTACAATGTATTTCAATGGGGTTTTCAACTCTGATGCATAACTTTGCCATTTTTGCATATTTTGAGCCCAAATTTTCAACATGGCCTTTTTGGGACCCCACCTCATGAACAGTGGTAGTGGCATTAGACTGATTTGGCCTGAAGGGTAATTTCATGGTCGCTTGGTGAAATCACCTTTTAGGCAGGAGTTGAACATTTTTACCACCCTTGTTCATGAGGTGGGTTCATAAGAATGCTTTGCTGAAAATTTAGGCTCAAAATATGTAAAAATAGAAAAGTTATGCATAGCCGTTGACATTTTGCTATGCTAGCACGTAACTCTGGTAATTTTAAATATTTTACCCAAAATTTTCAACATAGTTATTTTTTAGACGACCTCATGAACCTGACAGTTGTCATTTTTCAAATCCCGTACAAACTGTGCTTTTGCACTTGTGGCGTGGAATGACGTTACGGTGGTGTGCAATCACATTTTGGAAGGGATTTCAAAATTTACTGTACTGGTTACATGAAATGGGCTAATAAGAAGGCTATGCTGGCAATTTGGTTGCTGTTATCCTTCAAATGGAAACACAGGGCCCAGAGGGCCCTGCACTTTCAAAGCAACTTACATATATGCCTCTATGGAGGGCCCTGCGCTCCCACAGGTAAATAAGGATAAGATAATACTATCTCAAAAAGTAAAGAAAATTATTGCAAAAAAGCATTGTTAATGCACTAGTTAGGGTTCAAGTGACAAAAGTAGGAAAATGTGGTGTTAGGATTTCTAACCCTAACACTCCACCCCCACCCTGAAGACCGCAACAACAGAAACCATAACTGCTCGTCTCTCTTGTTTCTTGCATTGTATGTAATTAGGTTGTCAACCCTAACGTCTACCCCATTCTCATATACTGTACCCATCTCAGTTTATTTACTGATGGAATGGGGTGAATGTTAGGGTTGACAACCCCAAGGCACACCACACACCTGATTTGTAAAGAGGCAAAAGAGGTGAACCTATAATGTTTTTTTCTGTTGCTGTCTGCAGGGTGGAGGTGGGGTGATAGGGATGGAAACCCTAGAGCCACATTTCCCTACTTTTGTTGCTTTAACCCTAACTAGTGCATTAACAAAGTCTTTTGCAATGAATGAGCTACATAGCTCATTGCTTTGATTATTTCAGTATGTCCAATACATGTAACCTTCAACCCAGGTTAGACAGCCAAAATGTTGCACTTGTTCCTGTCCAGATCAGCTATACCACATTCCTATCTTTTTTTTTTTCTTCTGTTTCTCACCATCCCGCCCCGTCCCTTATCCATCCAGCCCCCCACAGCCCCATCGCCCTGGTGTCCACTGGTCACACCTTTGACAGTAGCGAGGTGCCAGCTGGCTGGGTGTGGGGCTTCTGAGAGGCTGGCTGTCATCCTGCCGGGTGGGTATTTCAGCTTCCATTTTCTCCCGCTCCCCCCTTCCTGGCACATCGCGGAGGTGTGCAATGATGCCAATGGCCGAACTGCGCACACTTTCACACACAGCACACTGGGTGTCTGCCCCACTGCTAGGGGTGAGGCAAGCAGCAGACTCCGTCCCCACCCCTCCCTGGGAGAAGAGAGCTGTCCTCCGGACACTCGATCCTCTCCCTTCCTGGCTGACCCTCGGCAGCCTGCTCGTTCCGCGAACATGGATCACCAACGTGGTGAGAGGTAAGGCATGACACCTCAGCCCTCTGCGTCACTGGGCCGGCTTACCACATTCCTATCTGAAGTGGAGATACCAGTGTCCTCCATAGTTGTATGATATTTTGTTCATTTGAAATGCTGCAAACTTGATATTGGAAGTAGTTATTGAACCTCAGTGTAGTCCTTTTTACTCCACTGGTGGTAATTGGAACACTAAGTGCTTGCACTCTGTGCAAGCTGTAACTACAGACACATCCTGGATAATTAGAGCTGTGATTTTTGTCTTTGGGTTATTTGTTTTGAACCATATTGGTCTAGAGTTGTAAAAAGACAGAAAACATGTAAAATAATCTAAAAAAAAGTCACAGACATGAGGCCCCCAGTGGCTTGGTGGTGGCTTATGGTCCTGCTGATTGGGCAACCCAGGCTGAGTAGTGTCTGCAAGTCTCAGACTCCTTGGGATAAAAGAAAGAGAATGTGGGAACATGAGGAATATCATGGCTGCCTAGGCATGTTTCCCTGGAAAAAGGCTTGCCTAGCAAAGACAAAATTTCAGGTTTTAAAATTTTAAAGGGATTGGATTGGTTGGATATGGGGAACCCTTTTCAGCTTGTTCTAGGCAGTAGAATGAAATGAATACCCTTTACCTAAAGGAATACCCTGCACTTAAGTGAAGGGTTACAGTCATGGGTGAAATAAGAAAGCATTTTTATGGCTACATAGCATAGTTCTGTAAGACATAATGTGATCAGGAGAAAAATAGGAACGTGGAAGCAGAATTGATGCATACTACTTTCAGCATCCGCAGTGCAATCGGATCACCTCATTCATATGTGGCCAGTCATTCTGCTGTGTCCCTCTGTTCATAGCTGTTTAGCCTCCCCATCCTTCTCCTCCCTATTGGTACTGGGGTTTTTTTGTACCCCCGATAATCTGTACTTGGTTTTCCCCATTGAGTCACCAAAGCCTTTGAAAAGCATTATCTGCTCTCAGGGCATCTGGAAAAAGGTTAGCTTGCATCCGTACAGCCGGCTACTGTTTTACAGAATGTAATGGATGGACCGATGGTCCTTTTCTGACATCAGTGTCTATGTTTTTATAATAACATGTAGCAAGCTAACTGCCAAGTGTCCTAACACCCACCCTAGATTGTAAAATTGGCCCCAAAGGGCTTTTAATACAAAATGCCTTTTGGGTTAGTCATCCCTGAAAGACTTTATCAATTAAATGCCCATCACAGCTGGTCAGTCAGCTCTGAAGGGCTTTTTTTCTCTAAATAAAGTTCCCAGTGTGAGCTGGCCCAGTGGCACTGAGGGTTGAGGCACTGGATGCCACACCAAGCTCCACGCTGGTGACCCAGGTTTGAGAATGGACTCGGGTCACCAGGGGTTGGCAGGCACAGAGAGGGATTGAGCATCCATGGACTGCTCTCCCTCTCCGGGGGAAGGGGGCCAGAAGTTGTCGGTGCACTGGTGACCTCTGGCAGAGGCTGGGGGGTGGTGCGCTGGCACTACACAGAAGGGTGTGAGCTTGGGACACGGCACCAGGAGGGAGCGCATGTGGACGCACGTGTGCTCCCTCCACTGGCGTCATTGCATGCCCCAGCCCACACCAAGAAAAAGTAGGAAAACATGGTGCTTGGTCGTGGTGGCTTGATGGCCGTCCGAAGGGACTGCCTGGCCTTGGGGGCACCATTGCCCAATACTGGATCTTGTGTCAGTGGGGAGTAAGGTGGACTCTCTGCCGCCCTGCCACAGGGGGCAAGCCACAGGGGTAGATGGCAAAGGGGGCTTCACTGGGGGCCGGGGCAGGACTGGGTGGTGGCTGGAGGTGGATGGATGCCGGGACGTGAACAGCAGACAAGAGGCCATACAGGTAAAAAGGATTAAGAAATTAATAAAGTTCCCAGTGCGGTGAGTCAATCAGTCTTGAAAGGCTTTTTGAACAGGTGCGTGCCACAGCTGTTCAATCAGCTCTGATGGGCTTTTTGACAAAGTGCCCACCACAGCTGGTAAGTCAGTCTTCACATGCTATTTGAGCAAAGTGCCTGCACACAGCGGGTCTCTTACGGCCTTTGTTTGTTTTATTTGTTTTTTAAAGCTTACCCTGAAGGATTTTAAATATGATTGTTTAATTTAATCTAATTGTATGTTTTTAATGTGTTTGTACAGCGCTTTGGCTTTGAAAAGCACTTTAAAAATAAAGTTTTACTTTACTTACTTTACTTTGATGACAGCTGCAGGAGTGCCTCTGGTGTTAGGCTCCAATCAGGCCTTTAGCTGTGGAGGAGCTTCGGAATCTGGCCCCAATCGGGAAACAACTGAATATAGTTTCTGCATATCGCTAGCACTGCTGTCTGCCTCACTGGTGAGTCCAGAACAGAGAATGGTGAACAAGTTGGTTATCCTAAAAGTAAGTATGGTGAGTGGGGGAACGGTGCAATTGGAGGCCCATTCCATTCCATTATATGCCTGCAGTGGTGGGCTAACTCCACGCCAGGGTCCAGGGACTGCTGTTTTTTAATACAGGTTATTAGTCATGGACTGTTTTGTGGACCAGTGCTGGGCTACCACTGGATGCTTTTTAGTTTTTTTTTAAAGGGGGAAAAAAACATTTTATTTGCCTACTGAGTATGACGGACAAGCACTAGAAATGACACTAAGCTGCTCCAGGTAAGGTTTCTGAAAAACATTAGTAAAAGGATTTGTGGTGGTTTGTCTGCTCAGAAATAAGCCCGCTCCCCTCCCCAGAAATGCTGGTTGACTGTTTTTAATTTTCTTATTGAAATAAACTGTACATATGTTTTTATCATGAATTTTGTTCATGCTATGCTTTCGAATCCAATTCTGCAGGCCTCAGACAGCAAAACATTCATCACCAGAATTGTGCAACACTACTAAAGAATTGAGTTTCGGCTACAGGTGTGCTCTAAATCTTGGATGGGTTCATTATCAGGCTCACACAGTAGCTTTTCCAGCTTATTATTAAGTAGTGCCAGCTCACTATCACATGCAGAAAGAAGCATGAAAGACCTTGAAAAGGATGTTGCTTTTCATTACAGCTGATGCCAATGCATACCAGTGGCAGAAGACTGGAGAAGAGCTAATGTGGTACCTCTCCACAAGGAAGGGAGTTGGGAGGAAGCAGGCAATTACCGACTGGTCAGCCTTACATTGGTAGTGAGGAAACTGATGGAAACCTTAATAAAAAAAAAACTTGGTAGAGTACCTAGATAAGAACGGTCTGCAGGATGACAGCCAACATGCGTCCATGGCGGGAAGGTTGTGCCAAATGAATCTAATCACATTTTTTGACTGGGTCACTAGGGAACTAGACATGCCACCCAGTGGACCTCCTCTACTTTGATTTCAGTAAGGCCTTTGATTTGGTGCCACACAACCAATAAACTGAAAAAATTGGAAGACTTGGGTGCACCCAAGTGCATAGTCAGTTGGGTAGGTAATTGGCTTACAGACAGAAAACAGAGAGTAGTGGTCAACGGGGGAAGGTCTGATGAAGGCACGGTCACTAGTGGTGTGGCCCAAGGCTCAGTGTTGGGGCCAGTCCTGTTTAATGCCTTTATCAGTGACATTGGCATAGGTATTCAGGGCAAAATTGTCCTATTCACAGATGATACCAAGATAGGAGGAAGGATTGACCACGAGGAGGTGGTTAAGGATCTACAAAAAGATCTACAGAGGCTGGAAAGATGGTCCAATGCCTGGCAACTGAAAGTCAATGCAAAAAAATGTAAGGTGATGCATCTGGGTAAAGAGAACTCAAGGACAGAGTACTACCTCAGTCAAGTCCAGCTCAGCACCACACAGGAAGAATGGGACCTAGGTGTCATCATAAGCAGCACCCTTAAACAGACAAGCCAATGCAACAAAGCCTATAGCAAGGACAATAAAATGATGGCGTGCATAGGGAGGGGATTCAACAGCAGGAGAAAGGAGGTAATACTGCCACTGTTCAGGTCCCTGGTAAGGCCTTATCTGGAGTACTGTGTCCAGTTTTGGAGTCCATATCTGAAAAAGGATATAAACAGGTTGGAGGCTATTCAGAGAAGCGCGACCAAAAGGATCTAGGACCTTCAAGGGCACTCATACGAGGAGCGTCTGGAAGCATTAAATATGTTCTCATTGGAAACAAGGACAGAGAGGGGAGATATGATTGAAATATACAAGTTCTTGAGAGAATTGTCAGAGAACACCAGGACAAGGAGCTGCTGTTGTGACGACTTCTCTACTGGGACTAAAGAAGCAGAACTCTACTACTGGGACCTTCAATTTACTGGGACTTAAGAAGTAGAACTCTACTACTGGGACCTTCAATTTGTTTATCTGAGTTGGCTGAAGTGAATTATCTGAGCAGTTATCTAGGTGTTAATCTCAGGTGGCTGAAGGGGATTGTTATCTGTACAATTTAGCTACGTGTAGAAAGATCTGTTAAGCAGGGGGAGTAGCTTAGCTAGAAGGAAGCCAGGTTAAAGCCAGATTTAAACACTGCCTTAGACAGCTTCTGCCAGAGAACTGACAGAGAACACCAGGACAAGGAGCTGCTGTTGTGACTGGACTTCTCTACTGGGACTATATTGCCCTCCTTCCTCCCTCCACCCCCCACCCAAAGCCAATTCTACTTTTATAGGCACAGGAGTTGACTGACAACAGGAACTTCCTGTTTGGGAGCAGGAGGTGAGTGATCACAGAGCCACCAGAGACTCACCATCCTAGAAGGACAAGAGTAGCTCTCTGTCCCACCCAAGTTGCTGGAGGTCTGCCTCTGAGCAAGTAAGGGGACTACTGAGAAATACTTCTTGTCTCAGAACAGGAAGATCAGGTGCCTAAAGGGGACAGAGGCAGTAACTAAGTAGGGAGAAAAAAAAAAACAGAGGAAAGAGTAAGTATTCCAAACAACAGTGAAGGGACCAGAAATAAGACATGATGGGAGTGGTGCAGTGCAGTGACTGTGGAGTAGCAGTCTTCCGGGAGACGTTCTGGAGGATGCGGTGTTGTCCCATCTGAGGCATCTCTCTGGGCTGAGGGAGGAGTTTTCTCATCTCCAGGCTGAGTTGGCCAGGATTTGTGGGACCTCCTCTCCCATCCAGGGACCACCAGGGCCACTGCCGTTGCCTCAGAGGTTGCCAAGAAAGAGAAGAGGTTGGACCACAGTGGGCTCAGGAAGGGTGAGGGTGGTGGAACAGAGGCACATCCCTCCAGTTATACCACTGCACAATTCATATGCTGTTCTGGCAAAGTGTGGTTCCTCTATGGAGGCACCTGCAGTGGGACCAAGGAGGATGCTGGGAACCTCCACAAAGGAGACCCACAGGAGGGTGGCATGGGACCCCACAGGGGAAGGAAACAACTTTTGGTGGGGGACTCCATTGTTAGGAAGGTAGAAATGGAAAGGAAGGGGAGAGGGAGGTAGGGTGCCTGCCTGGCACCATGGCTTGGAGGGACAGGGAGCGAATCCTCAGGATTGCCAGAGCAGCTGCACAAGGGAGGGAGCCGGATGTCATTGTCCACCTAGGAACAAGTGACCTGGCTAAGAAAGGGATCAGAGCAGTGCAGGAAGAGTTTGTGGAGTTGGGGAGGGGCCTTAGACAAACAACACACACGGTAACCTTCTCGGAGGTGCTGCCTGTCTATGGCGTAGGTGAGGCTAGGGTGCTCCACACCATGGGATTCAATCAGTGGTTGAAAACCTGGTGCAGAGCTCAGAGATTTGGCTTCATTGGGGACTGGGGGTCCACCTTGAGTGATGCAGGCCTATACTGGAGTGAAGGTCTGCATCTGTCCAGGAGGGGAACCAGGATCCTAGGTGATAGGTTTAAATGCTTCATTGGCAAGCATTTAAACTACCCAAGGGGGGAGGCACTGGAAAGGAGCAGGGAAATCCTAGCCCCCAAAAAGTCAGGGTAGTAAGTGAGGTAAACACCAAGCTAGAGATATCGATAGGGAGAAGGGCAGGGGTAAATGGAGAAAGTGACAAAGGCAATAAGGACAGGGATGGGGCAAAAAGGGGTAAGGCCATCAGGAAATAGAGGGTAATGAGTACCAATGCCCATAGTCCGGGCAACGAGCTCCCTGAACTGGTAGCCTTGATGGAAGAGGGATGCCTGGATATTGTAGCAGTCACAGAAACAGGGTACACAGAGAACCAGGACTGGGATGTTAACATACCAGGGTACACAACCTACAGGAGAGACAGGGAGGGGAGAAGAGGGGGAGGAGTAGCTCTCTATGTAAGGGACGGGATAAAAGCAACTGAACAAAAGAGTAAACAGGGAGGAGAGGAGGCACATGGGTCACCTTAGAGACTGGAAATGGCACCACAATCCGCACAGGGGTTGTATACAGACCCCCACGTCAGGGGGAGGGAATGGACAAGAATATGATAGAAGGCATTCTTAGGATGGCAGAGAAAGGGGAGATACTGTTGATGGGAGACCTGAATATGCCAGATGTTAACTGGAGCACCTTTGCTGCAGCCACATCCAAGAGCAGGGCCATTCTCGATGCCCTACAGGTGGCATGCCATGGACAGCTAGTTTTGGAACCCACTCATGAGGGAGCAATCTTAGACCTCATACTCTCAAATGGGGACAGTGAGAGGATCTCAGATGTAGAAGTGGGTAGCCATCTGGGAACAAGTGACCACCAAACAGTGTGGTTTACGACAAACTCAGCTACAGAGTCAAGCCACACAAAAGTGAGGGTACTGGACTTCAGGAGAGCTGACTTTGGCAAGATGGGAGAGTGCCTTAGAAAAGCACTAGCAAATAGGCTAGAAGTAAGGGTGGAGCAATAATGGGGAAGCATCAAAACTGCCATCACAGAGGCAACAAGCCTTTGTGTGAAGCAAATAAACAAATCAAAACGAAAGAAAAAGCCACTATGATTCTCAAAAGAGGTGGTGGGGAAGGTCAGGGAGAAAAAGATAGCATTCAGGAAGTATAAGGAAACACAGAAGGAGCAGAACAGAAAGCTGTACCAGTTAAGGCAGAAGGAAGCAAGGAGAGAAGTCAGATTAGCAAAGGCCCAAACTGAGGAAAAGATAGCCAACTCAGTTAAGAAGGGGGATAAAACCTTTTATAAGTACATCAGGGAGCGTAGAAAGACAAAGGGAGGGATAATGAGGCTGAATAGAATGGACGGTGGGTGGGCAGAGAGGGACAGTGAAAAAGCAGAGATACTGAGCGTATATTTCTGCTCAGCATTCACAAAAGAGGAGGAGGGGTAGGGGGAGGTATCTAATCCAATTAACAGAAGCACTCCGGATGGGGGGGGTCGATCCCAGTCCTTTCACAGAAGAAAGGGTCCTGAAAGAACTCCTAAAACTGAAGGTGGACAAAGCAATGGGGCCTGATGGAATTCACCCCAGAATTCTAAAAGAATTAAGGGGAGAACTAGTGAAACCACTGACTATCCTTTTTAACAAATCATGGGAGGATGGTGTGGTACCTGAGGACTGGAGGAAAGGCAGACGTGATTCCCCTTCATAAAAGTGGGACCAAGACAGAGGCAGGAAACTATAGACCTGTCAGTTTGACCTCTGTGGTAGGGAAAGTGATGGAATCACTTCTGAAGGAAAGAATTGTTGAGTACCTAGAGGCCAGTGGGGCACAGGACCCAAGGCAGCATGGGTTCACAGCAGGAAGATCATGTCAGACGAATCTAATTTATTTCTGTGACTGGGTGACCAAAGTAGTAGACCAGGGAGGGGCTGAGGACATGGTCTACCTAGACTTTAGCAAGGCATTTGACACAGTCCCACACAAAAGATTAATAGTCAAATTAACCAGACTGGGAGTGGGTCCCAGGGTGGTAGCCTGGGTAAAACATTGGCTGGACAACAGGACACAGAAGGTAATTGTAAATGGAGTCCACTCTGAAGAAAGAGGGGTTACTAGTGGGGTACCGCAGGGTTCAGTACTGGGTCCAGTCCTTTTTAATGTCTTTATAAGTGACATTGCAGAGGGAAGGGAAGTATGCCTCTTTGCAGATGACACAAAGATCTGCAACAGGGTTGATACACAAGGAGGTGTGGAAAGGATGAGAAGGGACTTAGCAAGGTTGGAGGAATGGTCAGAAGTATGGCAGCTTGGATTCAATGCAAAGAAGTGCAAAATAATGCACCTGGGAAACAAAAACCCAGGGGAAGATTACACAATGTGGGGAGGTAGTAACAACAACAGACATGGAAAGGGACCCAGGGGGTAATCATATCAGATGACCTTAAGGTTAGCAATCAATGTGAGAAGGCAGTAGGGAGGGTTGGGGGATACTGGGATGTATAGGGAGAGGCATCACCAGCAGAAAATAGAAAGTTGTTATCCCTCTGTACAGACAGTTGGTGAGATCCCATCTGGAGTATT
This sequence comes from Neoceratodus forsteri, assembly GCA_016271365.2. NCBI lineage: Eukaryota > Metazoa > Chordata > Ceratodontiformes > Ceratodontidae > Neoceratodus > Neoceratodus forsteri. Next base: position 156,569,768 of record JADMNL010000031.1, on the reverse strand, counting down.
GCGTTCAGTTCTGGAGACCCTATCTCTGCAAGGACATAGACAGGATAGAGGCAGTCCAGAGGAGGGCAACTAAAATGGTGCAGGGTCTGCAAGAGAAGTCATATGAGAAGAGACTAAAGGAGCTTAACATGTATACCCTTGAGGAAAGGAGGGAGAGGGGGAACATGATAGAAACTTTTAAGTACCTCAGTGGAATCAACAAAGTCCAAGAGAGTAGCATCTTTCAGAAAAAGAGATGTGCAAGAACAAGAGGACACAATTTGAAGATAGAGAGGGAGCGGTTCAGGGGCAAAGTATTTTTTTACAGAGAGGGTGGTGGGCGCATGGAACAGCCTTCCTGAGGAGGCTGTGGGGTCTAAAACTGTGAGAGAATTCAAGAATGCATGGGACAGACATAACGCAATTTTTGTGGGGGGTAGGAAGAAATAGGCTGTTGGTTAACTAGGATCTGCAGCTTATCCTGTAGGTAGGGAAATGGGCAGACTAGGTGGGCCAAGCGGTCCTTACCCGCCATCAAAGTCTATGTTTCTATGTTCTATGAATAAATAAGGTGCCATACTCAGACCTGTTCAATAGAGTCTCCAACTCTAACATTAAAGGGTACAAGTGGAAGTTGAGGAGTGGGACCTTCAAGAGGGAGCTTAGGAAACACTATTTTACAGAAAGAGTCATGGAGCCATAGACTAAACTGCCAGCTGAGGTAGTGGAAGTAAAGTCCATGACATCATTCAAGCTGGGATGGACAAGGCTAAAGTACGATCAAAAGCAACGGGAGCAGTAGGAGGCATTAGGCAGAAGGAAGGTTAGGCCCTGGGATCTAAGAAGGTCCAAGGAACACATGGGCAGACTAGATGGATCCTTGGTCTCCTTCTGCCATCTTTTTTTCTGTGTTTCTATGTTTTTAAGCTAATAGCCATTGAAGTAGTAGGAGGAGAGGGTGAAGAGGCGAAACCAGAAAAGGAGCCTTCCAAATGGCAGTAACATCATGTGTAGCAGAAAAATAGCTCACCTCAGACTTTTAGCAAAAGTGTAAGACAAACTATTTTGTTAATTCATGTAATCATGGCCTGGGTCACATTAATTACCCAGGAAGCACCAAACAGTGTTGATTGTTTCTCAGTGGCCTTGTGGGAGGTGGATCTGTGACACTTGTCATTGGCCCCAATCGGGCCTTCTGAGATGGCTGCATGTGGTGACATTTGTCAGTGACATCAATAGGCCTTCTGGGATGGTTGTGAGTGGCACTATTCGTCACAGGTTCCAGTTGCGCCTCCTGAGATGGCTGTGGGTGGTGGCATTCATCAATGGCTCTGATCAGGCATCCCAAGATGATCACAAGCTGTGAAATTCGTCAGTTGCCATGGATGGGCTTTATGATATGGCCACAAGTGGTAGTATTTGTCAGTGGCCCTGATCAGCCCTCCTGAGATTTCACAGGTGGCACTTGTGACCCCAATCAAGTCTCGCAAGATGGCCACAGGTGATGGCATTCATCTGTGGCTCCTATTGAGGCCCCAAGTTAGATCAATTCCTTATGGAGAAATATATTGTTGGATATAATGTGTCATTCTTTGGGTAGGGGAGGGTCACAAAAATTAGTATACCAGAAGGAAACAGGCATATCACTTGGCCACGGTTTCCCATAGGTTTTCACCACTGGTAGTTTTCGTCATCATAGCACCAATGTTCATAAAATGTACTTGTAGTACTTTCTGCTTATTCCCTGTTCCATAGCGTGATCCCCCTTAAGAAGTCCCCCTGCCACTGTGATCTAGGATTATTCCAACTACTGGCACCATGCTAGAAGCTGACCCAGTGTTCAGTCTAAATCCCCCTCCTTATCCTGCCCAGGCCAAATGTCCCACATACCAAGAGTATAGGCACCTCTTCTGCCCCGACTCCTGATTTGGGGGGCCAATAGTTTGAGTTCCTGCATAGCTATGTCATCCCCCCTCCCCAACCCATGGCGTGCATGTGCCACTCCCATAGACTGAACGAATGATGAAGGGTGAGAGGCTTTATACATGTCACTACTGATGATAGGCAGAGTACTTGGTCTCTCTGCCTCAAGTAATTAATTGCTCAATGTATTTGTATTCATTTATGTAACCCACCCTTTGGTTGGTTTACTATTTCCCCCCCTTCTGGCCCTGTTGGCCCCATTTCCATTTTTAATATGTATGGCCTCCACCCATCGGTGGGGCCTCTGCAGGTCGGAGGTCACTGCCAGGGCTCTGGCCATATATATAGTGGCCTTTTGGTGGCTTTGGGTTTATTTTTCCCATGCCATGGTTGAGCAGTGGAGGTCCTGCAGAAGCAGGGGCCATTGCCTGCTCCTGCCCAGTTTTTGATGGTCCGTGGTGGCAGTGGAGAGTGGCAGTGGTAGTACGTGGTGGTGGCCATTTGTGCAAGGCACACCTGGTGGGTGGATTCGAACCTTCAGCCCGCAGTCAGCATGGAGGAAATGGATGGAGCTGGCAGGCCTGGGTACAGGCTTGAAGAGAAGGGAGAGTGAGGGACTACTGTGAGGGGCCCTGGCTGTGGATCGTGGACTCCCTGATCCTGTCTCTTCAGCCGGTGTGCTTCGCTGTGCAAGGTTGACAGCTCCCACGGTGAAGAGCTGTGAGAGTCTGGACTATGACATGTTTCAGAGGCTGTCATAGAAACATAGGCTTTGACAGCAGATAAGGACCACTTTTAAGTCCCGTACAGTCCAGCACCCAAAGAGGCACCCCAGTGGCACAGAAGAACCCAGCAACACAGCCAGTTTGGTAAGATCCACTTTATAACTTAGGACTGTAGCTTACTGCTGTTGTGACCCCCTCCCCCCTCCAATACCATCAGGCATACCCCTAGACATGAGGACAGGAGGGGAGCTTGCATTTATTTCACCAGGAAAAGGCTCCATTGAGCAAGCTCATTTACAAGGAGATCCTGGGTAGGACAGCATATGAGACAGAAAGTAATGATATAAGAATATACGGTAGTGTAAAATAAAGAGTAATTACATGCAGTGATACAATCAGGCAATAACAGAGCACAATTAGTAGTAAAAAATGAACAATTTACACGAGTTATGAAATGAACTCCGTATGAGCAACGCCAACTAAACAGTAACCAGTCTGTGGAGGACAAGAGCACAACAGGCATGACTTAGCCACATGAGCAGGGCTTGGTACATAGTTCTTCAATGAGGGCTTTAAAAATATTATGACTGACCAGAGAATAACATTTTAGAGTGTATTGCAGCGAGTTCCATGCTGGGGGAATGACACAGCTGTTCACATATTTTACAAACTGCGTAGCGTATCTCAGGGTGTCAAAGAGGATGTAGTTATTTTTCCCTAGAGAGTAGTTGGTGTAGTATCTTACAGGGAGGAACAGGGTGCAGGAATACACTATTTTTAAGCGAAAAAGATGTTCCAGGACTAGACAGCATGGGATGAAGTTGGAGGGAGGACGATTCAGAGGAAACGTGAGGGAGAATTTCTTCACAGAACGGGTGGTGGACAAGTGGAACACCCTGCCAGAGGAAGTGGTGGGGGCTGAAACAATCATGGGATTTAGGAACGCATGGGATAGACATAAAGGAATTCTGGAGGTCAGGGGTAAGGGGCAACAGACTTCTAGGAAAACATGAATGAACTTACAAGCTCAAATGGACAGACTGGGTGGGCCATGGGCCCTTATCTGCTGACACTTTCTATGTATCTATGGATCTATGACATGTGGAAGGGTTCATTTTTCTCTCCTTCGTATCCATACCTCTGCTGGTAAACTCTCTTTCTCCTACAAGTTTCCGTTCCTCTAGGATAGTCTCCCCCCCAACCCGTCTTTTACCCTCTTTCTACTATCTCAAGTGCATACTCAGACCAACACCGGTCACCTCCTGAAGCTGTACCCCCTCCTAGCCTGGGACTGCAATATGCCTCGATTGTTTTTCTCTATGGGACATACCACTGCACGTTAGTTGTGCCTCCCATTGTATTTACTGTATATAGCTGCTAATTTAGATCTAATCTGTACATTGGTTCTAAGTTTCACTGCCTGCATTTGTATTATATTTGCTGTTGTATCCGTCTCCCTTATGTTACCCCCCTTCCCAGGTCGCACCTGGAAATGAACCTTGGCTCATGGTGCCTTTCCCGGTCACCAACTTTTAAATAAATAAACGAATGTAGCATGGGAGTTCATTTAATAGAACCTTGTAGCTGCGCCCCCTTCATCCCTCCTGGGCAAGCACTCAGTCTATCCTTGGGACTGGCGCACACGTGCTGTGGGTTAGGGAGTGGGGCATTAGAGCTATCTGGGAATTAAATGATTGACCCCCTCAAATTGTGGGCAAAAGGGGGCATTACTCTAGGTATGTCAGGGATTAGGGCGTGGTGGGCTATGGAGGGTGTATACAGAATGAACATGGGGTCAGCTACTGCTACAGTACCAGGGGCCAAGGTAATCCAAGAGCATGGCAGATAGGTGTTTCTAAGGGGGGGATTGTGCTAGGGAGTGGGATTGAGGCACATGTTTTTTATCAATGGACTGGCATACATGAGCCCTGGTTGGGGGGATTGAGTCATCCAAAGTTGAACTATTGGACCCCCCAAATTGTGGATTGGGGCAGAAGAGGGCCCTGCATGCTATATGTGATTTTGGGGAAGTGGGCTAGTCAGAGGTAGAGGGTTCAAAACTTGGTTCTAGTTCCTGGCATACCAGGAGCAGAAATAATCATAGATCAGAGGTAGGTTTATAAACAGGCATTGGGCTAGGGAGGAGAGACTCTATTGGGGGAGTCAAGCTAGAAAGGGGGAATCAATTTTGGCAATTGTGGCATACACTCTGTCTATCAGTGGCATTTTCACATGCATGCCTAGTTTAGGGGGCAGGGGGTAACTGAGCTATACGAAGCTGAGCTGCTGCCCCCCCCCCAAATCATGAATTGTAACAGAAGGGGGCCCTTAATTACAAGTATGTGTGGTTTTGAGGGGCAGGCTAGGGAAGATAGATTAAAGACACAGTGCTGCCTCCTGGCATGGTGCTGGGAGCTGGGATAATCCAAAATCATGGGAAGGGGTATTTCTCAGAGCAAGAATCTGGTGGAGGGAATCTTTTAGAGGACTGGGCTACGGATGGCAAATCAATGTTGGGGATCATGGGTCTCAGAGGGATCACACTAGGATGGGACAATCTATTGGGGGATTAGGCTAGGGAAAGGGGACTCAATTTTCGGGGTTTGTAGATCTTTGCTCTGACCTTGGGATTACATCACAGAGCTGCTGCTGTTTGGTTTCAATTCAGGATTCTCTTTACAGAGAGTGGACTGCTGCTCTGACCTTGGGATTACATCACAGAGCTGCTGCTGTTTGGTTTCAATTTAGGAGCTAAACACTGGGTATAGTAAGGGGTGTTGAGTAGAAGGGGCATACCAGGAAAGGAACAGCAGCAAGTGAAGAGGTGACTGCTCAGTGGAAGGGAAGTAAATGCAAATCTAGGAGCTTCATTATTACTTCTTCGATTGATATTGCATTGGGGAAAGGAGGAGTAGGAGTTTGAAGAAGGTTGTGCAATGGCTACTTAAAGCCTGTTTTGAGTGTGGATAGGAAGGATAGGAATATAAAAGCAGTTGCTCAATATATCTAAACGTGTGCAACAAAGGAGGTAAGGGAAATAAAGAAAATGTTTTGCACTGATAGAGGAGGGAGAGGGAGACTTGGGGAGTGTTTGGTATCCTGCATCTGAAGGTTGGGGGTCGCTGGTGGGCACCGACAGCAATGGGTAGGGTGGTAGGCTGCAACAACTGCAGTGCACCAATCTTTCTAAAATTGCCTGGAGTGGGAGGATGTTTAGTGTGCAACCACATAGAAAACTTAGAAAGGAGATTGAGGGTCTGCAGGAGGAACTAAGACAGGCAAGGCAGATTGGGGTGGGTTTAGCCTAATACTGGAGGGAGGAAGAAGGGGAGATGAGGGAGGCGATTTAAGCGAACAATGGTGAGAAGAGGGTCAGAAGAAGGGAAGAGAGACAAGGCCCAGGCCAGGAAGAACAATTGCCGGGGAAACCAGGCCAGGAGACAAAAGACAAATGGAAGGAGGAGATAGGGACTTGTGAGGGGAGGCGAAGAAGTGGCAAAAGTCATAGAGTGGAAAGGAGAGAACAGGTTACTATGAAGAGACAGGGAGCGGGCATTTGTGAAGGGCCTTCAGAAAATAGTTGTGCACTGCTAGAGAGGAAGAAGGTGGAGGAGGGAAATGATGAAATTAGAGGAGTAATTGATAAATGCCTGGACCAAACTGGAGCGGGGGGAAGTTCTGCTGGGAGAATTGCAACAGGGGTAAAAGGGGGAAATAATGTGCAGGAGGAAGAAGAGGAGCTGGCAATGAGAGAGGGAGATGAATGGAAGCAAGCACGGAGTAAGAGGGGTGGAATCTTAGTGCTGGGGGACTCAATACTAAGAGGAGTTAGGTGGGGTAGCAAGGGGGAGAGGCATAGTCGCATTTGGGTGGAGGCCATGCCAGGAATGACAGCGGAAAGGGTGGGACAGTCTGTTCTGAAATATGCTAGAAGGGGTAGGGACAAGCCTCATTTAATTATACATCTTGGGACAAACGACCTGGCTAACAAGACAGTAGATACAGTCCAGAGGAGGTTTGAGGAACTAGCACAATTATGTGAGGGAGCAGGAAGATCAGTAACTTTTTCAGAGATACTTCCAGTGCCAAAGGCAAGCACAACAAGGAAGCTGAGAATAGAGGAATTTAACGGATGGCTAAGAACCTGGTGTTGTGCTAAAGGGTATGGGCTGTTGGGGGGTGGGAGGGACCTGGGAGGACAGTAGTCTCTATGCCAAGGACAGACTACACTGGAGTGAGGAGGGAAAGAAAGTGTTGAAACAGAGGATGGAGGAGTACATAGAGGAAGTTGGGAATTTAAACTAGGAGTGGGGGGTGGCAGTTGGGGAAGAGATATGCAGAGACCACAGGTTGGGAAACCATATGAGCTTACCCCCCATAACAGTGACAAGGACAAATGGCAAGTACTGTTGGTGATGCTAGGAAAGGAGGGCAGGATGGGAGGGGCAGGGAAAGGGTGGAAGGTGGTTACCCTTAATGCTAGGAGCCTTGGGAGAAAAACTGCAGATTTACAGGTTCTCATGGCAGAGGGAGAGGTGGACATTGCAGCCATCACGGAAACATGGGCCACCCAATACAATGACTGGGACCTGTCTGTACCAGGGTACAGTTTATTTCGTAGGGACAGGGTGATTGGGAAAGGAGGAGGTGGCACTATATGTGAAGGAAGGACTGAAGTGTAAGGAGGAAGGGAGAGGGTAGTAGGAGTCACTTTGGATGTAAATCCAGGATTCCAAGAATAGGATTCTTTGAATGGGAGGTGTACAGGCCACCATCTCAGATGGAGGAGTTAGACAGGGAACTAGCAGGACAGATCAGGAGGACCTGCAAAGGGTAGTGTGGTGATTGTGGGGACTTCAACATGCCAGGGTGGACTGGAGCACCCCAACAACCAGGAACAGAAGGGAGCAGGTACTGCTGGATGCCTTCCAGGACAGCTTCCTGCTGCAATGGTCAGTGAACCAACCAGGTTAGGGAATACCCTTGACCTTGTGCTGGCAAATGGGGACTTTGTGAGAGAACTTATAGTGGAGGAACCGCTGTCAGGGAGTGACCACCACTCAGTATGGCTCACATTGGATATGGGCAAGGAAGGAGGAATCCGCACAATAGTGCTGGACTTCAGGAGGGCTGACTTTGGGAGGATGGGGAAGTGGTAAAAGGGTACCTGGCCAGAATTCAATCTAGTATGGACACTAACCAGAGGTGGGAGCTTACAAGCTGGGGATAGTGGAGGCAAACTAAACCTGCTGCAAAGCCCAGAGCAAGAAAGCTAGGGCTAAGAAACCGATCTGGTTGAGCAAGGAGGTCATGGAAAGGTAAGGAGGAAAAGATCTGCCTTTAGGAAGTACAAGAAAACAGGGAGGGGGAGGATAGGAAGGAGTACTTGACAGGATCAAGGAGGTGACAGGGCAGTAAGGGGAGCCAAAGCATCTACGGAACTCAGGCTGGCACAAGGCATTATGAAGGGGAGAAGGACTTATTTAAGTACATCAGGGAGAAAAGGAAGCTGTAAGGACCACATAGTAAGGATTAGGAAGGAAGGGGGTTGGGTGGAAGCAGGGTGCGATAAGGCAGAAGTACTAAATGAGTACTTCTGCTCAGTATTTACTAAAGAGAAGAGGGGGGTGACACCCAAGGTGGGAGAAATGGCAGAAGCAGGGTGGGAAATGGTGACAGATGGGGAAATCATGGAGAGCAGAGTTCGAGAGGGTTTGAAGGCACTGAGGGTGGACAAGGTGCCAGGCACAGATGACATCCACCCCAGGGTACTGAAGGAGTTGGCAGAGGTCCTTGCAGACCTTGGCAGACCTATTTAATGCCTCACTACATCTGGGTGTGACCTCAGACTGGAGGATGGCTCATGGTGCCCTCCACAAGAGTGGCCCCAAGGATGAACCAGGAAACTACAGACCAGTGAGCCTCACATCCATCGTGGGTAAGCTAATGGAGACTATCCTGAAGGAGAGGCTGGTGGCCCTACTAGAGGCCAAGGGACTACAGGACAGCAGACAGCATGGCTTCATACGTGGCAGATCCTGCCAAACCAACCTGGTCAAGTTCTATGACTGGGTAACTAGGGAACTGGACAGGGGCCATGCAGTGGATGTCCTGTATCTGGACTTCAGTAAGGCATTCGACTCAGTGTCACATGGAAGGCTGGGAAGGAAGTTAGTAGGCACATGGGCGGGTGCAAAGCTGGTGAGATGGGTAGGAAACTGGCAGCAGGGAAGGCAACAGAGGGTGGTGGTGGGTGGGGAGCTCTCACACTCAAGGGCAGTGACGAGTGGTGTTCCACAGGGCTCGGTGTTGGGACCAGTGTTGTTTGGGATATTCATTGCAGACATATCATGGGACATCAAGAGCAAGATCAGTCTGTTTGCTGATGATACCAAGGTAGGCGCGGTGGTGGATGACCTAGGGGGATGGCAGGGGTTGCAGGATGATCTGGCAAAGCTTGAAACCTGGTCAGACACCTGGCAACTGGGCTTTAATGCCAAAAAGTGCAAGGTGCTGCATTTTGGGATGAAGAACCCAAGGAGGAGTTACCAGCTGGGGAGAGCAGCTAGCCCAGACAGAGGAGGAGAAGGATCTGGGTGTGCTCATTACAGGGTCAATGAACAACTTGGCACAATGTAGGAAGGCAGCTGCAAAGGCCAACAAAATGCTGGGTTGTATTGCAAGGGGATATCCTCGAGGAGGAGGAGGTGATTCTGCCACTGTATAGGTCATTAGTTAGACCACACCTGAGTACGTGCAGTACTGGCGTCTGTATCTGAAGAGGGACATTAAGTTACTGGAGGGTGCAGCGAGGCGACAAAGATGATCAAGGGGCTGGGGGACTTATCATACGAGAGGAGGTTGAAGGAGTTGAACATGTACTCAATGGAGGAGAGGAGAGACGGGTGACATGATTGAAACCTTTAAATACATGAAAGGAATAAACAAGACAAGTACAGAGGGCTGTTCAAAGTAAGGGAGGGAGGGACACCAGGGCCATGATATGAGACTGGAGGGAGGAAGGTTCAGGAGGGAGATGAGGAGACACTTTTTTACAGAGAGGGTGGTGGCTGGGTGGAATGCGTTACCTCCTGAAGTGGTATGCAGTAGAACAGTGGACTGCTTCAAACGAAGATGGGACAGGACAAGGGGGAGGGTTATTGAAGGGGAAGGGTGGAAGGGAGGGGCAGCTGCAGAATAAGGGGTGCTAGCTGCACATTCGAGCAGACTTGATAGACCTCTAGGCCTTTATCTGCTGGCAAATTTCGTATGTTCGTTTCTTTGAGGGGATTGACCTTGGGAGGAGGATTCAAAAATAAATGACGCTAGGAGCTGGGATAATCATAGCTTAGAAGGGCTTCGAATTATATTTGGGGTCTGAGGGGATCAGCCTAGGGAGGGAAGAAGGTGCTGGACCTGTCCGAACCAGCCTGGATTTGGATGATTGCCCCCTCCCAGAATTGGGACTGGAAGTCAGAAGGGGGTCCAATTTGGAAATAAAGGGACATGCGGTGAGTGGGGGTGAAATAAGGTGTACGCATGGAGTAGTCTGGAAGAGGCTGGCAGTGTCAGTGAATAAGGGAAAAAGAACATTAAAATATATTTCTTATGCAAGTCTAGAGAAAGCAACCCAACTAATCACAGAGAAGGCAATAAACTGCTATAATAGAACTGAGCACTTTTTATTACTTAATAATATTCTCTGTTCAAATTGTTTTTATATTATTTGTTAGATAAGTCTTCTTTATTCAACTATTTAAGTGTCAACTGTATTCATACTTCCTTATTTTATTGTTATTCATATACATATTTTCTTGATCTGTTTCTGTTAATTTGTTAATACAAAAATAAATAACAAAAAAAGATTTAATTGAAAAAGAAGGCATTTGTTTTGCCATAAATATATCTGAGACAGGGATAAATATCCAGACAGAGACAGTCTGTATTTTACACTAAGCTGTTTCCAAAGCAATACTGTATATAGAATACAACCAGAGTCAATACGTGGCATTATTTATTTGAAAATTGGTGACTAGGAAAGGTGCATTAAGCCAAGGCTCATTTACAGGTGCAACCCCAGGAAGAAGAAAACAGGAGGGAAAACAGGTATAAACAAGTTAGATTGAACTGGCCTGTCTATAAGCATCACTGGGATAACAGCAAAAAATAGTAGCATAATAAGTAAAAAGCCACAACAGGGTGCGCATTATAATATTTTATTGCACGCTCCAGGGATGTAGTAAAACATGAGGCCAAAGGCCGAGTGCCCTTATGTCCCTGGGAAGTGAATTACAATCCTATGATGCACACCCTGCAGGGGCTTATTACATGTATAAAATAGCTCTAAGTAGGTTATCTGGTGGAGAAAAATGAGATTCGGCACCTGACTGTGCATTTTTATAGAGATTTAATAGACCAGTGACATCTCTCGGCCAATGAGATCACTAGAATTTTTCTTGCCATTTTATAATTAAAATGGTAAGAAAGAGATGTTGTCATACCAGCATTTTCATATTAGGTTAGAATCTTCCTAATAATACTAGAATGTTATAAAAGCATTACTTAAGTGAAAGGGGCAGTAGCTAGAGCCACCATACACCACTGTATTGAAACTGCTAGTCTGGCAGCCTACTTTGACAAGGGAGGAATTAGTAGACCTGACTTGGGGCTTAGATTATTTTTATTCCAGAGAGTTGGAATTTAAAAATGGTTTATTCATGTGAAATTTGCATCAAATAGATGGCAGCATGGCTCCATGAGATACACTATCTTGTTTTCATGGGGGTCCCTTGCTGCACGTTTTTCATGCAAGGCATATTATAGCTGCTGAGGTTACAACAAGCAAATAAAGAGGCAGCTTTATAGTAATTTTTACAGGTGCAGAAGAGGAAACTGGGCACAAAAAAGTACTCAAGAAGAAAAGCGATTAAAGTGGTTTTATTGTACCCATTTATGTCACTGATTAAGACATGAATTTTGCTGGGAGAAATATCCTTGCCACCGAATCTGTGCTCTAAGTGTGGTGCGTAGGCAGCCAAGCAGCAGATGAGTAATGCAGGGGGTCTGGAGCATAGGAACATTAGCATACATAAGCTATAATTATGTGTAATTTTCTAACTGCAACAATAATTAGAACCCAAACAAAACACTGACTAAATTACTCATAGGACTAGGATATTACGGGCACATATGGTAAACAGAGGGAAAAAAGTAGCGAGTGCAGTCTCAAATATTGATAAACATTACTGACAATGGTAGAGGCTCCAGCCAGATAGCATGTCGAAAGATCATTTGTAGGAATGTCGCCAGGGCTTCTGGTAGGTCACTGCAGTGGCTCAGTGAAGCATACCTCTGCAGCCCTTCATGGCTACCATCTAGGATGGGCAGAACTGGTTCTGGAAAAAAAGAACCTGGTAGAATCCAGATGGTTCTAAAAAAATTAGGTTTATAACAAACCTATACATAACAAAAAAAAAAAACAGTTCTCATGGTTTGAAATGCAAAGTATTCATTAGCATGTAATTAGCATAAATTAATTTGCAGACATGCAAATCATGGTGTAAAAAGGTGGTTGTGACAAGAACCTTTTAAAACTTCTTTGGTTCAGAATGAGAGTCTATTCTAAGTTTAATAGAACTGAAAAAAGTTTGCCCATCCCCTAGATACAAATCGAAGGGGATGACCTTTAAAATTGTGTGTCGGGGGAGGGGGGAAACAAATAAGGCATGTTGTCAGCTCATGAGGGAGGCAGATATGGAAATAAGTACTTGCAGTACTTTTTAAGCACACAAGGTGGTCGGTGTAGAATGATAAAATAATAATACATTTCTGCTGCAGGATCTCCAAGCACAGTGTGTAACCGCAGAGTCTCTGTGGGTGACAGAGGGGACGAGGTTAGGTGAGAAAAATATCGGCAAGTCTCCAGTAATGAAGATGTGCAGGAAAGGCTTTGGCCTTCTGCATGTGATCACTGCAAGCCTGCCTCCAGTCCCGGACAAGGAGCAGAAACAGTGCAAAAACTGTAGGGCAGAACAGGTCTTGAGGAAATCAGTGTGCTCCTCGTAGCAACAGTTTGAGATAAAGGGGAGGTGCGGGAGCCCAGCGTGATATTGTTCCCATCAGTCCTAATGATCCTTCAGGTAACCTTGATCCAGGCTCAGCTAGACATATCCAGGGACAGCAGGTGGTAGCGAGCTTCTCTCCTTACTACTGACTGGTAGTAATGGTATGGGAGGTGGGAGGGCAGGTTTTCTTTTGTCATTGCGATAGCCTATGCAGTGTCTCCTGAATGTGAAAAATAAAGATATTGTTTGATACCTTGCTAAAGAATTGGGCAAAGACAAGCCCTGGAGTGAGCTCTACAGATCCGCTCTGTGCCACGCGTTTAATAGCCTAGGCAGGGATTGGTGAACTGAGAACTCTTACTCTTTGTTTCTTAGTCTTGCAGTTCTGGGACATAAATTTGGTTTCAGATTCAGGATGAGGCTTCGGGTGTTTTATTCTTATATATTATATTTTTCACCCACCCCCACAAAAACGGTTATGTCTGTCCCCTTGATTTGGGCAGATACACATCCAGCCACTGCTAGAAATCAAACCAGTGAGTCTGAGTCATGAAGGCAGCAACTCTTACCATTCAGCTAAAAGTTAGTTCCCACTAGCTGCAAGGTTAGAGAGCTCCATTGACATTCATATACTCGCTGTGTTATGGACTATCATTATTGTACCTTAGCTGTTGCAATTACTCAGCAATGCTAGTCACAGCTTTCACCACTAGATGGCTGCATTGTTTTTGATTGTTATTCACAGCTTTCACCACTAGATGCCATACTGTTTTTGACTGTTATTCACAGCTTTCATCACTAGATGGCTGTATTGTTTTTGATGGTTATTCACAGCTTGCACCACCAAATGGTACCGCTTCAAGCAAATTGCCTTTTCTCACATACGACAAAATTCTTACCGAGTTGCAACGGTGGTAACTAAAACATGGGCTACCACTGTCTGGCACTGACATTCTCTTTCTTACTGTCAGTAGGCTCTGTGTCTGAATGTGGAGTAAGCTATCTATAACCCACTACAGGGCATGGGTGTATTGGGCATTAATGTGGCACAAGACTGAAGGCAGAGTGTGTTCCAACCACCCAGGAAGTGCATTAATGGCAAATACACCTATGCCCTAGAGTGGGTCACTGCACTTATAAAATGGGTGTAGCGTTACTATAGAAACAAATTATGGAAACATTTGAAAATTGGACAGAAAGCATAATTTTAGTGGATATTTATCCACTTGGTAAAGTAGTTTTGTTTAATTTTGAGTCGACTGCTGTTCTTTTTAAATTGAGTTTGCATTGATTTCTACAAGGCATTCCATTCCGTTCTTCATAACCAAATTATCTGCATCAGAAAAACTTTTTACCCCTTTATACTTTGTCTGTCCCTGCTGCTATTCCTACTTTAAAGTCATAATCCTCTGCTTGTGACATCAGAATTGTGACCATGGCAGCAAGTTGTCATGTCATAAACAAAGGATTACGACATCACCGCAGGTGCAGTATTAACATGTGTGAAGTCCGAAGGAAAAAGACCCCATTATATTGAAGTTAGCTTCAGTTATAAGGAACAGAAGAACCTGAAATTTATGTTTTGGGGATATTTTGTGTAATGGAGTTTTGCTGATGTAAACCAAACTTTTTTACTGGTAATTGGCACATCTCTTTAAAACATTTTTTTTTGTTATCATTCATTATGTTATTTCCCCCTTCTTACAGGTTCGGTTCTGCAGTTCTGTTCTATTTGGCAGTGCTGGGTACCCTGCCCATCTGTCCTGCTGTTTTTTTTTTTTTTTTTTGAATGCTGATCTTATGCACCCCAACTTCATCCACCATGGTTCACTAAACACACAGGTTTGTGCTTTTGCTGATGTATCTGTTACAGGGACTGAAACAGCTGGGGAATGGAACAGAAAAGTCATTCACTGTGTTTACATGCAGTTTTGGTTACTTGGAAACTGACATTTTTGGGGGTGTATCCCGGTAATGAAACTTGCATCTAAACAGCACAGTTTCCCAGAACCAATCTTCCGGTGAATGCATTATTGGTATAGAATGTGCCGGAAATGCTGTGTTTACTAGCTGACTGTGTGCATGTAAATGTGGTGACTGAAGAGGTAAGTAAAGTTAGTAGTGCTACCAAGAGGGGGCGCAGTCTACTTCTCTGCAGCCCGAGATTATAGGGGGTGGCCTCATGACTCAGAACCCAGGCTGCTGAGGCTCACTGAGTCTCTCCCACTGAGCAGCCTCACAGCCCTTCGGCAAGTGCTGCAGCACGATAATTGTTCCAGTCTTGCTGGGAGGAGGACTCACTGGTGACGTGTTTTTGGAAGGTAGGGGACAGTATATTTTATAAAATGAGTGGGAAAATCTATGTTGAGTCACAGGAAAACATGGTTTCTTATTGTTTACAATTGGTGGGGAACTGATGTACTGATATTATTACTGTACTAAGGCTTGATGCACTTTCTGTGTATATCACTGTGGCTTCACTAAACTGAAAATAAAAGAATGGAGAAAAAAAAGAAGCAAGGTGGTAAGCTTTGCATGAAATCACCCACTAAACCATTATGGTGGGAACAGGTTGGGTTTGGGTGGGCCTCGCCCTCCAGGTAGTACTCTGTGTACATCACAGCTCAGCCACCCTTCAGACAGGCTGATTTGGTGGCATTGGGTGTGGTCCCTTTTCCGCATCAGTGGGCTGATTAGATTCTTTCCAAATAGGTGCCAGGGGGTGGCATTGGTGGCATCATGCGTGCACACACTGCAGCCAGCACCTGTTGACTGATCATTCCCCCAAAAGTCTGAGGAGTACAACTGGAGATGGGCTGTTGCCCCTCTGTGGCCTGTACAATACACACAGCAGACTAGTTGCTCTACTGCTGAAGAAATACTATACTGCATTATCTCTCACCACACTGGCTCCCATTCTCAAGTTTCCTCTCAGGCTAGTAGGGGTGGAAGATTTGGATTTTTCCCCCAAAACTCCACCACCACTCTATCCTCCCCCTTTCATTCCTCAGCCTGTCCCTTACCTTGTCCATCCTCCAATGTATTTATTTTATTTATGTTTCTCTGACTGCACACTCTATGTCTCTCTCTCTCTCTCAACCTATTCATGCATTAATTTGTAAGGCAGCACATACAACAAACAAATTATAAAATGGAAAGAAAAATTCCTGGGCTCTGATTGGTCAGTGCTGACCTTCAACATCACACGTATCCAAAAGAAACCAAAAAGCAATTAAAAATGAATTTTTTTTTTTACCTTTTTTTTTTTTTTTTTTTAACCAGCAAGCATTTTATAATTGCAAGAATGCACTCCAGGGTGGGTGTTGTGGTGATAACATCACTTCTTGGGTGTTGAATGCACTCAGCCTGCAGCCTTATGCCCAACCACCCAAAGCGTGATTTTATTCCAGCATGACCTATGTCCTATTGTCCATTATTGTTTCAATGACTTCCTCATCTCCTATTGGATGCTGTGGCTTCCTAGCATGCCAGCAGTCCTAAAACCACATCCCAGTCCCAACCCAGCCTCATGATGGCCTCTGAAGGCAGTGTGGCCTAGTAGTTGGAACACAGAACAGTGAAACAGAAGATCCCAGTTTTAAATCACTGGTTCGCTGTGTGACTTTGAGCATAGCATCTTCTTTTATCCCACTTTCCCCACCACCCTCATCCAGCCCACTGTCTAGTCCATCCACCTGTCTCCTGCCGCTGGTTGCCTGCGGTCTGCCTCTCACTGCAGGGCACCTTGGGTTTCAGTGAACTGGGCAAATGTCCAGGCCAGTCTCTGGCCTTTATTTGCTGCTAGAGGGGGAGAGGGGTAGATTCCCCTCTTAGGACCTTCCCTTGGATGTCGTCATTGGCAGAGATAAAATGCACATGCTGGCATCCTATCAGCATCCACCCACCCACTCAGCCTCTACTGGACTGCTGCAGCACTGTTCTCCTGAGCCACCAAAGATCAGTCTCACACTGACTGAGGCACCCCCCCCCCCACAATTGCAGAGGACCAGAAAGAGGAGAACATGTACTCAAGCTCAGCAGCATCCTCCCCACCAACCTGTGTTGTGTATGAGGAAAGGCAGTCTGTATCAGTAGCGCAACTAGTGGTGAAAGCTGTGAATAACAGAAGCAAAGCAGTGTTGAGTATTTGTAGCATCAAGAGAGAGACCTCTAGTGGTGGCAGTTGAGACTGCATGCAAAGAAGCTGATTTTGGAAGCAGAACTGAACAGGTGTTTGGGTTTGATTTTCCTGTATCTGTTACAGTCATGAGGACCTGCTCTGCTCTTCCTAATGTTGTCTTTTTCACTGAATACACTCTAAAGTTGCAAAAGTTATCTCGTGCCTTGTTTGCAAATGATAAACTGATGCTACTCACTACTGCTGTAATGATTAAGGGTCAGTATAAGAGACTTCTACCAGTACAGATATTCCTTTGACTCTCCCAGTAGAGCTCTTACTTTTAGAACTGGAAAACAGCAAATGTTAAACTCTCATAATACATAAGTGATAATGCACAACAGAATGTGCACAGGGGCATCACTTCGGGGGTAACCAGGCATTGCAGTCGAGACCCCTATGATTTCTTTGCAACCTGTATGATGTCCACTGCAGTCTCTAAGAACCTGTAAAACAAGGTTTCCATAGCATTTATTTATATAAATTTGGTGAGTGGAAATAGGAGTTTTGCAACCCCTATGATTCTGGTGTGATGATGCAACAGGGTGTGCAGTCACACTCTGATATATGCGCACCTCACATGTGTTGTGAGGCACAAGGCAAAGCCGAGTGCCTTCAACCACCTGAGAAGTGCATATATCAGACAGTGACCGCACTCCCTGAAGGGTGTTATCGCACTTATAAAATGGGTGCAGAACAAATATATATATATATATACAGTAAAACACACATGAAAAAGGTGCAGGCATGTGGACATTGAGGAATAATGTTCGGTCACGTGACATGTTTAGAAATCTAATACCCCCTGATGTAGTTCTGGCCAAACCTGCTGTATTCTTTTTGTATCTGTGACATTGTACTGCTATGTATACTCTGTAAATTGTGTATTTTGTTGTTATTTATTGCCTGAATGCTTTCATACAACCTAATGTTTATTCCCCCTGTACTGAATCTGATGTTTGTATCAGCTGTAGTACAACAATCTAATGTATCTTGTCACTTAGGTGTTTTTTCCATTACCTTTGCTGTACCAACTCATGACCCGGTCATGCCTGAAAATGACCCCCCCCCGGCCCCGGTCAAGAAACAAACAAACAAATAAATAAAATGTTTGCACTATTGATATAGAGTAGGATTTTTCTTACTCATTTTATGATTCCTGTTAATTTAGAGGCTATGGGGAGGGGATTTTCAAAGGGAGTCACCCAAGCTGCATCTGTTGCAATTTTTAAAGGGAGCCACCCAAGCTGCATCTGCTGCAATTTTCAAAGGGAGTCACCCAAGCTGCATCTGCTACTATTTTCAAAGCAGAAATGCATCCAGGCCTGACGGACCATCAGTTAGATGGCCTAACAGCATCAAAAAACGGACATCATTACATTCATAAACAGATGCAACTCTATCCAAAAACAGGCACAATTGCACTTCCATCCAATCTGGATGCAATTTTATCCATTTTTTTGCTGAGAATTGTGACTTTTGTCATAAATGGATGCAACTTCTGAACAAAGCAGCAGGGCTGCCTGGTTGCAAGAAAATAGATGCAGCACGCATTTAGGTCCATGTCTAGTCTTTCTGAAAATCCCGTCCTATATGTGTCCACATAAAAATCTCACAGTGTCAGCTACAGAGCTTGTCAAAAGCAAAAAGAACTCAGATGATCTAAAGGTGGGTAAGCAATGTGAGAAGTCAGTAGGGAGAGCCAGGGGGATACTGGGATGCATAGGAAGGGGCATCATAAGTAGAAAAAGGGAAGTGGTTATCCCTCTGTACAGACAGTTGGTGAGACCCCATCTGAAGTACTGTGTGCAGTTTTGGAGACCTCATCTACGCAAGGACATAGACAGGATGGAAGCAGTCCAGAGGAGGGCAACTAAAATGGTGCAGGGTCTGCATCAGAATCCATATGAAGAGAGACTGAGAGAGCTTAATATGTATACCCTTGATGAAAAGAGGGACAGGGGGGACATGATAGAAACATTCAAGTACCTCAAGGGAATCAACAAAGTCCAGGAGGGTAGCATCTTTCAGAAAAAGAGATGTGTAAGAATAAGGGGGCACAATTTAAAGATAGAGGGGATGGTTCAGGGGTAATGTGAGGAATTTTTTTTCACGGAGAGAGTGGTGGACACATGGAACCGCCTTCCTGGAGAGGCTGTGGGGTCTAAAACAGTGGAGGAATTCAAACACGCATGGGACAGACATAAGGCAATTATAGTGGGGGGTGGCAGGAAGTAGGCTGTTGGTTAACTAAAATCTGCAGCTTATCCAGTAGGTAGGGAAATGGGCAGACTGGGTGGGCCAAGTGGTCCTTATCTGCCGTCAAAGTCTATGTTTCTATAACAAGTACAGTTTAATGGTGTTTATTCGGGGCATCCCTGGGCTAAATGTCAGGGTACTAAGCACCTCCCCACCCCCACCACTGACTTTATCCTAAATTAGTTGGGGGCCCAAATTCTTCCCACCCTCAGTTTAAATCCTCACCCACCACCAAGCTTCTCTAACTCACCTAGCATCCCCCAAAATCCCAAGTAGCTGAAAATATAGGGGGGAAATAAGTAAAATTCGATAGCGTTTTTTTGCCTTGCAGAATGTGACTTTGCACTGTCACTGGCAGCTACTGCCACTACCTCTTCTCTAATGCTATCCCTTACCCCCTTTCATAACCCTAGTAATACCCTGCACAGCAACACCTCCCCACCCCCATCCCACCCCACACACACAGCTCTCAGAATAGGCTGTCCAGTAAGCAACTGGGTTGTCAGATTTGTCCAAAACAAAGGAGAGCTCTAAAAATAGAGGGATGCAAAGGAGAAAAAAAGACAAGCTACTGTAAATGAGAATACAGTCAGCTTCTTATTCGACATCCATCAGATATACAGATGTTCTCCGAGAAAGTCCTAATACTTCAGGATGGCTAGAATGTCGTGCCAGCATTTTTAAATTAGGTTAGAGTCTTCCTAGTAAAACCAGAAATGTTATAACAGCATTACTTGAGTGAAGGGGGCAGTAGCTAGAACCGCCACGCACTGCTGTATTGAAACTGCGTGAGTCTGGCAGCCTAATTTGACGAGGGATGAATTGCAGAGGCTCAGCTCATTAGGGATAATGATGCAGATTATCTCGAGCCTCTACTCTTCCAGTGGAACTCGGCCTGCACAGCCCGTACCAGTCTCTTAATGAAGGAGATATGAAATTAGCTCCCCACCAGACAGACACCCTGAGGGTAATCCACTTTTTCACAAATTGCAGTGTAAAAGTTTGATTTTTGCATCTCGGCAATACGACTTGCCTGTAGCACAGAAAGCACATGTTATTACATCAACTCCTCCCCCCTCCCCCAGAAAAAAGACAATTACCAAAGCACCCATAAAATGGTTTGTTCCTTTCAAACACAACTGTCCACAAGTTGCAAAGTCAAAAGATCAGATTTTTTTATTGTTGTTTTTAAACTGGTTCTGGTGCAGAGTAAACCACCTTTTTGGCACATTTTATTTATTCATTTATTTATTTATTTTTAGTATCTTTGTTTATTCCCTTTTCCCCTCCTAGTTCTCCCTTTCTCCTTAGCCTGATTTCTACGGTTGCCATGTTTCACAACTCGTATTAAAGGAAGGGGCTCATATCAATATGTCTATATCTTCAGCAAATTCTTTTATTTTAACAAGCCAGACTTTTGACATTCTGGGCCATGTTTCACAGCCACTGTACCACTTCATCTAGGCCCTTACCACAGACTAGTGTTCATTTTTTAATAATATGTGTTGTTTTTGCTCATCAGTTGTCAGTCATCATGCACACTCTTCCTGCATCAAGTTTAAACTGTATTCCTGATACACTCTTTACCATCACTTGACTGGAGGCTGTCCTAGTACCCCTTACTCTCTGGCAAGGCAAGGCAATTTTATTTATAAGGTGCCCAATCCTGGAGCCTCTGGGTGCCGAACATAAATAAGGACATACAGCGATAAATTGAAACATATAGTAAAACCTATTAAAACCATAACACAATAAATATTCATCAAAATGAAGGTTTCCAGAAGTCAATCTTCGGGGGACTGGTCAAAACTAAAGATGGCATCAGCAGTCAAAGGCCAGGCTGAAGAGGTGGGCCTTTAGCCTCTCCTTAAACACCTCAATCGATGGAGCCTCCCAGACTGCAGGTGGAAGGAAGCGAGTTCCACAGGGTCAGCCCAGAGACATTAAAAGCATGATCTCCTGGAGGGAGCTGTGGAGCCTGAGCGATATGGATGTGGGTCTTTAGAGCTCCGAAATCCAGCTTCAAAAATATAATTTATTGAACATTATTGACGGTCAAATTTCTATTAAAACAGAGAAATATTGTTTTGGAGGTTTCGAATAATTAAAATGCCGCATCCTCGGAGAGACAAAGGACATGGGGAAGGAGCAATTACCAAAAATGTAGCAGGAGCTCCCACCACGCGGGCGGCACAGGCCCGAGACCAAGAACAAGCTGAGGAGACTCCAACTGAAATGTTGCAAACCTTAGGGGCTAAATTGAATGTACTAATTAAATCAGTTATCGGTTTGTCAAACAAGTTTGATGCCCTTACTCACAGGGTTACAGCTGTGGAGACCCAGATTGATACGATTGCTACCACATCTTTAGAAGCTAAAAAGACAGCGGAATCTGCAATGGGTACAGCAGTCAAGACAATAAAAGACAATTCTCATCTATGGTCTCGATTAGAAACCTTGGAAAACCAAGCGAGATCCCACAATTTGCGCCTCATCGGATTGCCGGAAGGCTGAGAGGGAGATCATCTCCTGATGTTTTTAAGAGACTGGTTTACTCAGCAATTAGGAGAGGAAGTGCTTCTTGAAGTACAGCACTTCCAAAAAAGCTCATCGCATCACTCTGAGGGGTCGACCTGAAAACCCTGAAGCCCTGAGGACAGTAGTGGTGGTCACGGATGGAGTGGGCTCGAGAGATCGTTTGTTAGCCCTGGCCAGAGTCAGGAGATCCTTACTGCAGGATGGCCTACAGATCAAGATGTTCCCTGATTTAAGTTACGCCACATGGCAGAGGCGTAAGGGCTTCGATGGGGTCCGAGCCATACTGAGAGAGGCCTGGAATCTCACACAGTCTAATCTTTCCAGCGAGGCTGTGTATTGCCCATCAAGGGAAGGTTTTTGTCTTCACAGATGTTATGGATGCCATGAAATGGGCCCAGAGGAACACCCAAGATCGTATTCATAGGCGTCAGGATGATGAATCGGGATCTGAAGAGGATGATCAAATATGAAGTGCCTCTATAAATGTGCTGAGATGAGTCAGGTACTTTTAAGGACAGAGTTTTCCCCGATTGAGCTCTTTTGTTAAAATTCCCTTGTTTCTACTGAACAATTTAAAACAAACTGTTTGAAATTCTCGGAGTGTTGGATGTTCGTATTAAATTTAACATTAATACTAACTGTAGCCTGTTGCTGCACTTAGGAGGCAAGAGGGTGCCTTTACTGCTCAATAATTAAAATTTTGTTATGTTTAAAGATTTCTCTGCTTATGCTACTCCAGATAATATTTCGTCTGGGGATGAGACTGGTTAGCCTGGAGCCTGTAAGACCCTACGGAGAACAAGTAAGAGCAACAGCTCTAAGGGGAACGCCATTCTGGTGTACTAATTAGGAACTTACATGGTGAATACAAGTGTTCATATCCTCTGGTAGGGTTAGGAACTGGAGACTTTGAGAACAATATAACTTTAAAGTATTACCATGCTGCTCATGGGTTCTGTAACAGCTTTTTGCTATAAAATGTTTTCTTTCATGTTTAGAATTACGCCCCATTGATGTATCTTACAACTTCCAATGCACACATCGATTGTATTAAGAGAAGAAGCGCTCTCATGCTTATTAATTTGAATGCTAGATTGATTGTTAGGAAAATAACTGAATATTCTTGTGAAAACAATAAACTTAAAGTTTTTTTTAAAAAAAAGCATGATCTCCTGGGGTCTTGAGCCGAACCCTGGGAACGTCCAGGAGGCCCCTCGAGGATGAGTGGAGGGAGCAAGCAGAGGACACCAGTGTCAGGAGCTCAGACAGGTAACCAGGACTCAGCCCATATAGGGCCTTAAAGGTGAGAAGACCCACCTTGAAAAGGACCCACCACCTGACTGGCAGCCAGTGCAGAGCACGCAAGACCAGAGTCACATGACTGGACCTCGAAAGGCCCGTCAGCAACCAGGCTGCTGCATTCTGCACTAGCTGCAGTCTGCTTGGTTTGAAAACCACTGCACCTAAAGGATTACTGCATAGCCTTCCAGCTGATGTCCTATGCCATGGGGAGTGAGAAAACTACATTATACTATAAGGAGAACAGCCCCTAGTGAGGGCCTAGAGGAAGTGGCACAATGACCATGAAACGTGGCCCAGAATATAAAAAATGTGGCTTGTTAAAATAAAAGAATTTGCTGACGTAAAGGACATATTGGTGTAAGCCCCATCATTTAATACAAGTTGTGTAGATTAGTTGGCAGGGGCATCCGTATGATCAATAATAAGTCTTTTGTGACATAGAAAAGGGCATCCTGGATGTGTGTCCTTTGTGTTGCAGTTGCCATTGTTTCACTCTTCTTCTGAGCTGGAAGGCAGGCAAGTGTCTGCCTTCACATCAACACCAGTGTCACTCCTTGATTGACCAGTAGGGGGCATGTGACTGGCTGGCTGGCGGCCAACAGTATCCTTCCCTGGGAGTCAAGCAGCTCCCCTCCATGATGGATGTTTGACCTCCAGGCAGTTCTAGTGTAGAATTTTGCAGCTCACATGCAAATCCTTGTTCCCCAGGTGGCCCGCAGTTAGACCAGCCTCTTGGTATAGTGTCACTTTGTGCTACAACTGCAGTCCAACCTTGTTTATCTGAACTACTTGGGGGCATCAGATCAGTTTGGATAAACAGGAGGTCGGATAAATGGGAGTGCATGGCTGACAACACTGTATTGTGAAAGTGGCACATCAGACATTAACTGAAGACAAGTGAAGCAGTACCTTCTACAAAATAAGGTTTATTTACACATGGCTTCACAGAATAAATGGCTTTAGTCAATAAAAAGAAATAAAGAAATGAAAGTTCAGTTAAAAAAGTCCTTTAGAGATTTTTGTTTGAGACAATCAGATTTCTTTCTGGCTGTGCGTTGTCTCATACTACGTAGCAGCATCAGCTGTACTGGGTCATAGTCTGGCTCATTTTCGAGAGAAAACAATTCAGTCCTCGAAAAGCTCAACTGCTTCACCATGCACTGGAACTGTAACAGCAGGTTCTTCAGTTTCAGACTTGCATTCAGCTTTGGGCTCCTCAGACTGTGTTAATATCTCTATAGTCGTATCACCCAATAGCAACTCATGACCCTGTTCTTCCGCATCACACTTGTTTGTTTAAAATTTATTTTTATACAGGTTAATCTGTTGGGGAGTAAATCCCCATTTACAACAAATACCTGTGGTACATTGCTAGAACAACAACAAAACAAAACTAAATAAATACACACAATACAAAATCACAATAACCTAGAAACAACTACAACAAACATTTAAATAATTACACTTCATCCACTGTTTTACCTCTTTCTCCATGGGTGGGTCTGGGAGCACAGATGCCAGGCAGGTGAGCTCGTTATCGCGTGAGAGAGTGGGTTCAGGGATGTCAGGCATGGAATTTATTTATTTATTTATTGAAATGTTTCAGCAGGAGGGCAGACTGAACAAGTTGGTCGTTTCACGGTGTGACCAGGGGGGAAGGGGTTACATGAGGATAAGAAACAAAGATTATACAATTTATGGATAGTTATAAATTGTGTAGGAGGGTAGACACAATAAAATAATGCAGCAGTTGGACACAGTACAGTTTGAAAAAAAATGCAACAATGAGATTCCACAGATTAGGATACAGTACAACAGGTGGTACAAACTATACAAACAGAACAACCATAGTGCTATGATGTACCTAGGGAAGGCTCAAGATAGTTCTCAAGTGCAGGATTAGGAGTAAGAGGGGATGCCAAAAGGTGCAGAGATTACTCCTTCAGGATGTTGTGAACCCTGTCAGGGGGAAGTGAGCTGGTAGGTAGGGGCTAGAAGTAAAGGAAATTAAGGAGGGTTAAAGCAGGAATAGCAGGGAGAAAGGAAATTGTGAAGGGGGGTACTAAGGGAATAGATGGAAGAGGAGTGGCGTATTTCAGGGGTGAGTGTGTTCCAGATTTTAGGGAAGCGATGACAGGAATGACGGCTTGTTCGCATGCTTGACTTTATCCAGGCTTTCTGGATTACAAACAATCCCATGCCTCAGAGGCCCCGTATACCACATCTTTTAAATTGAATGCCTTTATGATGCTTCCCAAAGGCATCTGCTCATTCTCTTTAGACATTCTCCTTGGACAAAACTGCTTGCAAAAGCTCTCTTAAAAATGTCTAGAACACTTTGATCACATGGTTGTAGCTTAGACATGGTATTGACTGGAAGGAACATACACTCGATAACCCCATCCATTGTTCTAATGTCTGCAACATCGGGGTTGGCAGGGAAGTTGTCCACTAACAGAATGGCTTTAAGAGCTAGACCTTTTGAGGGCAAGTAGTGCTTCAGTTCAGGAACAAAACGATCACTAAACCAGCATGTGGAAATTGAAGTATCCATCAACAAACTGCACTGGGATTCATAGTGGATGGGAAGGGATGGCATATTCATATGTTTAAAACATCTTGGCTCCTGTCATTTTCTCACTGTGAGCAACTTCATTTTGTGGTCAGATGCACTAATGCACCCCAGGACTGTCACCTAGTCCTTTTGTTTTTTGAAGCCTGGTGTACCACGTTCAGACCCATGGGCTTGGGTGCAATCTGGCAGACGTCGCCAGTAAAGCCCAGTCTCACCTGCATTAAAAAGATGATCAAGGACCAGACCCTCCAGATCAATTGTTTCTAGCAACTGTTCTATGAAAGGGGAGAGTTCCTCATCAGTGGCGCTCAGTTGTTCCCCACACAACCGCAGCTGCCGAATCCCACGTCTCAGCTTATAGCGGTTGAGCCACCCCTCACTTGCCACAAACGGGCCACTGTTGCCAAGTTTCTTGTGAAACGACAAAGCTTTTTCTTTCAGAAAGGATCCCAAAATAGGGGTCCCCTTTTCTCTCTCTTGCCAAAACCAAAGATAGATGCAGTATCATGCTGATTATCCTGACAGGTCCACATGTGTTTTTTCAGTCATCAGACCCTGCAACAGTCTCCATAGAAAGTGCAAAGTCTTTCAGCTTCTGTTTAACTTCAGCTTCTTTATTTAAAAAAAAATGCAAATCAAATACCTAAGCGCTTATACAAAAGGTAAAAAAATGCAGCATAAAAACTTCATATCACAGTCCAGGCAATTTAAAACAAAGAACAACAGAAATCATCACAATCTGTCATCCATCTTCAGGGAAGCCGAGCCTGAATAAGTAAGTTTTCAGAGCCGACTTAAAGCTCCCCATAGTCAGGCAGTCCCTTACTGAACAAGATAGAGAATTCCACAGGGTCGGGGCCACAAATGCAAATGCCCTAGCACCTGATGTCTTAAGTCGGACCCTGAGAATCTCCAGCAATCCCTCATCAGTGGACTGAAGTGGGTGGAGGGGGAGACAAGGACACAGGAGTTCTTGCAGATAGCGCAGACCCTGTCCATGTAGGGCATTATAGGTCAGCAAACCGACCTTGAAGGTGATTCACCACTGAACAGGCAACCAATGTAGTCTATGGAGAACAGGTGTGGTTTTATATCAGTTATGGTGGACTTGCCGATGCCATACTCCCCTGCCAGCACCATCGCTCGCTCACCATTCTCCAGCCACTCCATTAGTCACATTTTCTGAGCTAGCGTATGAACTACCCTTTTTCTGTTTCCAGCCAGAGATTCTGTTGCAAAACAACTTACCCAGCACTGAAACAACAAGTAAAGCTAGGGTACTGTATTTAAGCACATATTTCACCTGTCGATCATTTTGATTGTTTTGCTGACCATTTTCATTGTGATTGATGACAGCCATGAATTAGGAGTCAGTTAGCCAAAGCAACTGGCAACAGCTGTCAGCACATAAAATGGGGGATGCAAAACCAGTTCATTAGATAGGGAGGTTCGGATTTAAGGGGGTCGGATAAATGGGGTTGGACTGTGATTTTTTTTTTCTCAGAGATTCTCCCACTCTTTCTGTTGGTAGACCTTCATATTTCCACAGTATGTACATGATGTTCAGCTGTGTTCAGGTAACTGCAGGAAAACAGGTCTCCCACAAGTTGGCCAGAACTGTTTGCAGATACGGTGGTTGTCTAACCCTCGTCTGCACACAGCAAATAAATTGTGGCCCTAAAGGTCCCACAAACCATGGCTAAATGACCAAGGTTAACATGACTTTTGGTGGTTTATTAAAGTCTGGCACAGTGTGTTGCTGGGACAGTTTCTTCAGGCTACAGCACTTACTAAAGCTAATTGTCTTTTGTGTTGATTATTTTCAGCTGTTACTGAATGGAACACTCCAAGCAATCCAGTGACATGTATGCCTAGTATGCCTCTTTTTTTACTTACAATTTTCCCTCCTCCTCCTCCTCCTCCTACTCTTCCTACTGCCGAGCCCAAAACGTGAAGCTCTGCTCTGCCGCCTCCACTGCCTACTGTGTCCAACAGGTGGGGCCCTGCTCCCGTGGCCCCACCCTAGGGGGTAAGCCAGGGCAAGTGACCCTTGACCTTGGGGGAATGCCTGCCAGGTGGCCCCACCCAGGGGGGTAAGCCTGAGCATGGGGAGGCGGCGAGGATGGGAGCTGAGTCCCTGCAAGAGACCAGGGAACTGACAATGAAAAACAAATTACAAACAAAAAGCATCTAAACAAACATAAACAGATATATCAAAGTACACAATACTGATTAAATTAGGTGTTATTTACCGTGATGAGGAAACCCTCTAGTTAAGATGCACATTAGGAATTACAGTGCTAACACTGCTTGGGTCTGGAAAAAATGCAGTGAAAATGGCTTTAAGCTTTAACTGAAACCACAGTGAAGCATGTATAGTAAATACCTAACTGGAGGATATACCTCAAAGATAGTGCGGGAGCGCTCGGGCCACCCGGTGATAGGAAAGTAGCTACTCCCCCTGGTGCCA
The DNA here is from genome assembly GCA_016271365.2 of Neoceratodus forsteri. Classification (NCBI taxonomy): domain Eukaryota; kingdom Metazoa; phylum Chordata; order Ceratodontiformes; family Ceratodontidae; genus Neoceratodus; species Neoceratodus forsteri. Next base: position 156,541,756 of record JADMNL010000031.1, on the reverse strand, counting down.
TGTGGAATGGCCTGTCTAAACTCTGAGCAGGAGACCCCTTAGCACAGCCCTGACCTTGTGATTGCTGCCACCTTGGGCTCTAGACGCAGAGGGAATAAAATGTTAAGTTTAGTATTAAGAAATTATCAGGACATCGTATACGGCCCTTCTCTAGACTTCAGTGTAAACATTCTATCAATAATGCACAGGCATTAAAGCAGCAGTGCAATGAAAACAGGTTAAAATTTGACCCAACTTTTTTTTTTTCTTCTTAATCAATGCCAGATGTCTTCCAGTTTATTTTGGTGGTAAAAGTTTCAGTCTTCATTATCATTTAAGAATTTTATGAAAGTTCTAAACTAATTATTTCTCAAGAAAAAAAGATGGCCACCTCATTTTTGCATAGAAATAATACTGAGGACCAGAGGAGGGTAAGAGTCCAGAAAAAAGTTCAGATGTACAGTTCACAGCACAGGAAACATCCAGAAAACCCAAATCAACACTTCTGTCAATATTTTTCATAACCATAGCAGAAAATTAGCTTTTTGGAATCACTTTGTTCATTGCACTGCTGCTTTAAACTGTTATTCATAAGAGTTCCCTCATAGCTCTCCTTCAACAGTCTCTTGAGAACTATAAGTGGCTGAAACGCTGGGTTAAGTCCTATTTTAAAGAGCTAGAGTACTGCCTAAAACAACTATTAGTTTTTAAAAGCAGGCAGCCATTACCTTTTATATCTGTGGTACTTTTTATTGTCCCTCTTTGGTTAATTAGAAGATTGTTTACCTGATGTTAGTAGGTGTGATGTGTGGAACAGTATTCTGCCTGGCCGCTGACATATCTAGCTCTGTGCACCCCCATTACATCATCAGCATTGTGTTCTCACTGACTGTGACATCACAGCTGCTCAGAACAGCCACTCAGTAGCTGCCAGGTCAGTCATCAGTGATGTCACTGTCAGTGAGATCACAACACTGATGATGTAGTACGGGGCAGAGATGGATAAGTCAGCTGCCAGGCTGAGATCTGTTCCGCACATTCAATACAACATTATCACATATCAGACTTTCTAATGAGCAAAAGGAAAACGAAAAATACTTCAGAAATAACAAGTTACACTTGACTACTGAAAATCTGTATCATTTTTCTGTCTGTCTGTCTGTTGTGGTTCCACTAGGTCTTTAAGGTGCTCAGGTTTCCTTCTCTTCTTCACCATCCACACATCCCTGGGCAAAGTCCTTGCAGAGACCCTCCGATTTGCACCCTGCCTCTGCTGGATCCCCAGGACTGGTGGTATAGCCTAGAGGTTAGAGTAATGAGCTATGAATAAGCTTGGTACATCCAGCAGACAGACCTGGGTTTGATTCCCACAATCTCCACATGCATACTGTGCGACTCTGAGCAAGTCACTTAACCGCTCCAGTGCTCTCAGGTTGCCCCTGAAAACAGGCACTTGTGCCTAGTGGGCCTTACCCAGTTACCAAAGAAGTAGAAAAAAATTAAATAAGAAAACCTTTCTGGTGTGAATCGTTTTTGAGCCTAGCAGGCAATTGTAAATTACTCTGATATACCCAGGGATCTCAAGCCGGCATGGCAAACAGCACCCCTGCCACTGCTATGAGCTGGCCCAGTGATACGTTTATTAGCATGCAGTCTGCTAAATTGCTATATTTAATTTTGCACTTGCTAGGGTTGCCCATTCTGCTTAGGTTCCCATATAATATACTCACACTATACAGTACTTGTGACCTACAATCGACTTCTATTGTTTATTACAATTCACTGTGCACCTCACTGTATTGTTTTTCTCACTGCACAGTATTATCACTGTGTACCTTATTTTTTGCCGTACTGATGTTTTGTTTTTAATTTACTGTAATTTATGCCCCTTTGACACCCAGCCTACCCTGTCAGCCTCCTCTCTCCTACCCTGTCATCCTGCTGTCCTTGGGATTTACCTCTGACCCTGCAGTTCCTCACAGTTTACCCCCCGGTGGCAGAGCCCCCCCCCCCGGTTCCCCAAGCCCAGGAGGAGTTTAGCTCAGGTGCGTGTTGGGAGTCGAATGACCAGGTGTGGGGCCTGTGAGGAAAGGTGGCTTCATTCTGTAGGCGGGGGGGATTTTCTGTTTACCCCCCCCCGGATGGCTAGTGGGCTAGGACTGCAGCAGGCATGGGCATGCTCGTGTACCAGTCAGGAGGAGTCCGCCCACCCATAGCAGCTCGACTTGCATTGGCAGTACAACAACGCAGCACATAGACCTCCCTCCCTCCCTCCCTCCCCAGAGGAGGAGGAGGGTGTCCTCTGGGGCACTCGATCCTCCTCCCCCCTCCGGCAGGCCCCAGACAACTCAGATTCGCTGCCGAACCCAGGTCAATGGCATCGCGAGCAGTAGCGCTATCACTGCGCTGATAGGTCGGCCATTGTATTGATGTTTTTATGCACCATTATTCCCGACTTCTCCTTCCCCCAGGATGCATCTGGAAACAAGCTGTTACCAGCCTAATATGTCCTTCCTAGTAAAATGTTTGAAATAAATAAGTAAATGATTTCAATCAGGTATTGCTAAACAAAGATTTATTTGCCACTTGGACAGGAGAGAAGGACACATTTCCCAGGTAACAGGCAAGTGTTACGCAAAGCTTGGTGCCCTCTACCGAGTGAAAAGCTGCCTTCAGCCACACATAAAGAAGCTGGAGGTTGAATGCTTCATCTTGCCTTTGCTGAACTATGGGGACACTGTCTATGCAGGAGCCAACTCTTCTGCCCTATCCAAACTGTCAACACTGTTCAATGCACTATGCAGATTTGTGTTGGTCTGCCCACCCCCCACACAAACCACTGCATAATGTACCTTCAAAGAGGCACTCTCTGCACACTGCACTTGTGGGTGCTAGGTGCTGGTCAGGAAAACTCCATAGTTACCTCCTGGATCTCTTTACACTGGCTTCTAATTGCACTTACTCTCTAAGGTCTGAGGAAGGTTGCCATTTCCAGATGCTACACTGCAGGAGAAACTTAGGGAAAGCCTAGTCACCTACAGGCTTCCTACCACTTGGAAAGGCCTGTCTGTCAAAATCACCTCAGCCAATTCCTACTTGTCATGTAAGTGGCAACTGAAAGTTCATCATGCCTCCTTAATTTCATGCTCCCACTGCCCCAGTCATGCATCCTCCAGTTGAATCCATCATAGTCCTTGATGTTACATAGTGAGCTTGCTGGGCCACCAATTACCATGTTCTGCAGCACAAAGCCAGACTGGCTCAATGCCTGTTGTAAGTTACATTGGTATCTTGCTCTATGGATAAATGGGAGTCTTTATTGTAAAGACACCAACTGCATCTGCTGCACCTTGTATGTATTTGCATTGTATTCTTATATTATATACCGCTCCTGTTTATTAAGAACCTTTGTGGGGGAACGTATTCCTATACTTTTTCTAATTGTGCAATTGTACTTTGCTACCCTGAAGACCCCTTGTGGGTGAATGTACTTCCCCCTATAACATTCCTACCCCCCCCACCCGGTCACAACTGGAAACAAGCCTTATGGGGCTCTGCTTGTTTACCTAGCAAAGTATGTTTAAATAAAAAAATAAGAGACAGACATAATTTGTTTTGTTGTTTTATTTTTTTCTTTAAATAGTCTCTGTAAGGGCTGATCCAATGATGCTGAGGGCTGAGCCACTGGATGCCTTACCTCGCGCTACGCTGGTGACCCATGTTCGGGAATAAGCATGGGCCACCAGAGTCGGCGGGGGGGGGGGAGGAGAAGGATCGAGCATCCGAGGGACTGTTCTCCTTTTCCGGGGAAGGGGGTCACCAGCAGTCTGTGTCGACTGGCCCCTAGCGGTGGCTGGAGGACAGCACACTGATGCTCTGAAAGGGGAGAAGAGGAGGCAGACACTTGGAGGAGCGCATGCAGATGTGTGTGCACTCTCTCCTTAGGGCATCACTGCACACCTCCTCTTCTAGGGGGAGAAAGTGGAAAAAGGAGTCCTGGGCATGGCGCGATGACATCCGATCCCTGAAGGCCCTGCTCCCACAAATAGCGGTAAGCTCTGCACTGGATCCATTCCAGCAGGTTGAGGGATCCCTGCCTCCCCACCACAAGGGGCAAGCCATGGAGGGCAGTAGAAGGTAAGCCGCGAGTGGGGGACGGGGCTGGGGATCAGGATTGAAGGTTTGAAGGTGTACCACCCAGGGAAGAGAAATAAATGAACTGTAAAAAATAAATGGTCTTTGTAAGGATGCGAAAGTACGCCTCAACTCTCTGCCAGAAATTAGGGACAAAACTCCAATATCAGTATGGAAGCAAAAGAAAGAGGGGGGAGAGGGAGATAGAGAGAGAGAGAGAGAGAGAGGATCAGGAACAGGCAAGTAAGGGAAAGCAGTCACACTCAGCACTGGCGTTGCTATCTTCCAGTCGAATTAGCTGGTGCAGAAGCAGCCAGTACCACCACAGAAAATGGGTGAGGCCATGGCAGGGCGCCCCCACGGAAGGATGATGGCATGGCTGTTGTGGATGGCAGCCTAGCACCACAACTCCCACCATCAGCTACACTATACTGCTGCAGTTGTGTCTGCAGCACTACAGCTTGAGAACTTGGGAGGCCGAGGAGAAGGAGGAGGGGATTGGGAATCAGATGAGGATGATATTAAGAAGGAGGACTAGAACTGGGAATCAGATGATTCTGAGGGAGAGGGGGACTGGGATAAGGATAGAATAGAATAATATTGAGGGGGACTGGGACTAGGAATCAGATGACGGTGGTAGAGAAGGAGAGAGAAACCGGTCAGTTGACAGAAATGGCTGCTGCCAGCCCACAGGCTCCAGATCAGTGTCGCCAGCTACATCCAGGTCACAGTCTGTCACCACCTCCTCCTCCACCACCATTGGCACTAATGGGGTAGTCTACACAGCAAGGCCTGGGTCAATAGCAGAACAGAGGGAGCTGGAATCAAGACAACCAGAGTGTAGCAGGGCCCATCAGTGCGAGTACCACAGGGCACAGGTCCAAATTAGAGACAACAAATGCCCCACACACTGAAGGCATGCAGCTTGGTGTAGGCCTACGGACCTGCTGCAACCCTGGCCTGGGCTCATCTGAGCTGCCTAAACTGAGACACGAGAGTTGCCTCATTTATAAATCTACCCACAGAGTCAGTGCGTCATTATTGCGACACACTGTTGCAACTTCAAGTTAAATGAAATTTATTTTTTAATTTAGCAAATAAAGGTTTTGAAAAAATGGCAATAAGACAAAAAATAAAGTTTATTGCTTGCTTGGCGTAGATCATTTCACTGTGCCTCCCAGGTTTGTGTGAGTGTATGACTCACTCAGCTGTACAACATTGTAAGTAGTTCTTGGAATTCTTGCTTGCAGCCTGACTAGTGTAGGCTGAAGCATCTGTCTCTGAAGTGAGATGGTTCACGAGAAGGATTCCAAACTGTTCTGGTCTGACTTTAGGCATTAAGTTGGCAAACACTGCTGTCTGCCTAGTTTGGGTTGCAGCCTCCAAATTATGTGTGATGTGATTAATCTGATAAAAGATTTTGACCCTTGCCAGCTGATAAAGAGGAGACAGTTTATCACATTCATCTGTACATTTTGACTCTAAAAATGTTTTGGTCGTTTCAGGATGATTTGGGTTTCCTTTGGGGAAATCATAGGAAAGATATTTATTTATTTTTTTGTTAACTCCTCTTAGGCTGCCAGTAAATTTAGAACTTACAGGAATTCAGGGCATGTATAAATGTCCACAGCACAGCATTAGGTACACTAGACAAAAAAAAATTGTTTATTTTCAGGTATAACCTAGGAGGTTACAGTAATATAGAAATCACAAAAATAGGGACAGATGTAAACACATTTCAGTAATTTCAGGCATTACAAATAGGTATAAATAATATCACAGAGGACATACCATAATATGGTGCATAATTAGATATATACCACTAGAGCAATATATATATATGATTGTGTACGATCATTCATACACAACAAGCCTGTGTCTGAATTTCAGGGTTGCCGTGGCAACCAGAGACTGTGTGAGCACAGCTCAAGAGGTCCCCTGGTTGTCACAGCAACCTTGAAATTAAGGCTCAGGCTTGTCTGTGTATGGATTACTATACACAATTTCTTTTATAGTGTATGGTTTTCTGTACACAGAGAAACTGAGTCTGCTTTTTGCTTTATGAATTTTATTTATTGAAATGCACTAAAATCATGGCTGAACACCAGCTTTTATAAAAATAAACTTCAAACAGTGCAACAGAAACTGCTTAGAGTTTGTTGGCCCTGCTCTACTGCTCACATTAGGTTAAAATTAACAAGCATTTGTCAATGCCGAATGTTGCCGTGCTGGCATTGGCAGTGGGAGAGGCGGAGCTAGAGATGCATAGTTCTGTGATTTTGTGAATGTGTCTCAAAAGGTGATTTTGCACAGCGAGCATGCCATTGTGCGCCACAGCTGCGGAAACACGTTTTGGGCAGGCTGTGAAAAATGGCAGCTGGACTGTTGATAAGGAGATGTGCACAAATGCCAGTGGTGAAAATGTGGCATGAAAATATTGCAGATTGACAAAGTTACAAGGATGCGTGGAAACTGCACAATGCACGCTTGCAACACAGTCATTGCATGGACTTTCAGCACCAAATTTTCAACATAGGCATTTTAGGACCTCTGCTCACGAATAGTGTCACCGTCAGTTCTGAAAACTGTCCCGAAGACTGATTTCGCACAGTGACCTTGCAATTCTGCGCCGGACGTGCGAAAACACATTTCAGGCAGTTGTACTGTTTATAAGGAGGTATGGAAAAATGGCAATGATGAACAGCTGGAGTGAAACTATTACAAATTCACAAAGTCATGAGCGTGCGTGCAAACTGTGCAGTGCACGCTCGTAAAACACTCATTTTATTGACTTTCGTTCCCAAATTTTCAACATAGGCATTTTAGGACATCTGCTAATGAATAGTGTCACTGTCATTTTCATCATGTGTCTCGAACATGGACTTTCCACAGCAACCACGCTATTCTGGGCTGGAAGTGTGAAAACACATTTTGCCCAGGATGTGAAAAATGAGAGCTATACAGTTCACAAGAAGGTGTGGTAAAATGCCAGTGTTGAGAATGTGGCATGAAAATAGTGCGAATGTGCTAACTTACGAGTGTGTGTTGCGCAGTTGCTACGCATGCTCGTAAAACAGTCATTTTATGGAGTATTGTCACCAAATTTTCAAAACAGGCATTTTAGGACTTCTGCTCATGAATAGTGTTACTGTCATTTTTGTACTGTGTCCCGAACACTGAGTTTGCACTGCAACTGTGCTATTGTGCGCCAGAAGTGCGAAAACACATTTTGGCCAGGATGTAAAAAATGACAACTATACGGTTCATAAGATGGTGTGGTAAAATGCCAATGTTGAGAATCTGGTGTGAAAATATTGTGAATTCGCTAACTCACGAGCGTGCGTTGCGCAGTTGCTACACACGCTCGTAAAACAGTCATGTTTTGGATTTTTCCCACCAAATTTGCAACATAGGCTTTTGGAGACCCCCATGAACAGTGGCACTGTCATTTCATTATGTAGTCCCAAAGGTGATTCACGCGGTGACTGCGAAATCACCTTCGGAACCGAATAACGCCATGACAGTGCAAGAATTCATGAGAAGGGGTCCAAAACCCCATGTTGAAAATTTGGAGCCAAAATTCATAAAATGCCTGAGATATGCAGCAAAGTTGAAAAAATCCTATTTATTACATTATACAGTTTACAGGCATTTCCTCAGTTGCATGGTCGGCTTTGAAGAGTGCAGACGTGTTCCTGGTCCATCAAGACTGTCACACTGGACCAAGGTAAGTGTGGGGTGAGGGAGGTGGGGAGGCAGGGTGCGAGTGGTAGGGTGTGGGTGGGGAGGGGGCACAGAGACTACGATGGACCATTTTCGCTTTACAGGTTCAAAAGAAAAAAAAACATTGGGACAGGTTTTTTTTTTTTGCGAGGGTGGCATGGAGTGGGCTCCCAGCATGCCCACCTAACTTTTTAGGTGGAGTGTCTGTAGCCGACGGAGGACTGGGCACCCTTGTCGGCAAACAACACAAGGGGAGACAATTTATGCCGATGGGTTGGGCACCCCGTCAGCACACAAGAAGGGTGGGAGGTAAGGCGAGGGCTTTGGCACCCCTCGGCATTAAACAATAGGGGATGCTTTATGCCGGCGAAGTGGGATCCCCGTCGGCTTTATTCACAAGGGCAGGGGCAGCCGACAGAAGGATTGGGCACACCGGTCGGGTAGTTCGGGCGCCAGTGTAAAGTCATTATGCATAATGTTGTGAATATCGCTGAGAAAAGGACCGCTGCATCTGATGAGCTTTGCTCGGATTGCAGCGGACCTTTTCTTAGATGTGCTCACCACATTATGTATGCATGGTGTGGCGCCGGCATGCAGGCTGATTGGGGAATGCGGGAAGCGTGCCCTGCATTGGTCCAACAGCGACCGCACCTCCAAAGCTGCACTGTCCCAAGATGTTGGCTGTGCAAGCACGCCAACATAAAAACTCAGCTATCTTCTTCTTTTTTTTTATTTGGCTCCCTATCCCCCGCAGGAATCTCAGCTTCCACTGGCCGCCTCCCCATGCCCAGGCTTACCTCCCTGGGTGGGGCTGCTGGATGGCCACCCCCTTCCCAAGGTCACCAGTAATGTGCCCTGGCTTACCCCCCAGGGTGGGGCCATGGGAGCAGGACTCCACCAGTGGACACAGTTGGTAGCAGAGGTGGCAGAGTGGAGCTTCACACTCGGGGCCCGTATTTTTGTGTGCTGTATGGAGGGCAGGGATATGCAATGACGGCCCATGTCCACCCCCCCCCACTAGTATGGCGCCTGCACAGTGTATCCCCCAGCCTCTGCTAGGGGCCCATAGCATGCTAGACACTACCCCCACCCCACCCCCAGAGAGGAGAGCACTCCCTAGGACACTCAATCCTTCTCCCCCCGACTGGCCCTCCAATATCCCGAGTCCGTTCCTGAATCCAGGTCATCGGCATCACAGATGGACGCACTGCCTCTGCGCTGGTGGGCCAGCCTTAACAAAACTGTCTTCTTGCTTCCTTCAACCTGATTCCTGTGTTGTGGATGAATAAAACAAGCACACCAGAACCTTTCTTTTTACCAAAGCATGTTAATAGTTTAAGCAGCGCGACAAGCAGCTGATGTAGTATGAGGGACAGGATATGCGGTTGAATCATGGGAAGACCTTAGCTTAATTGGAAAACTGATCAGAAAACTGTCTGGAAAACACCACAGCTGCCATGTATGCTGCACTTGCTAGCGCTGTCAGATGTACAGATTTTAAAATCTCCTCGCAGTGCTAATGACAGCAGCCACGGCTCCAGTCAGAACTGCAGTAAAGCTATGCTGTTCCAGGCATGGATTTCCATGCTGAACAGTGTTCCACCTTACACTATATAAACTTGCACTGTTAGAGATAATAAGCCTGTCGGCTGCTCACTGGAGCCCAATGACGCACTTATACATGTCAGCTATACGCTCAAACAGGATGGTTGCAACTCTTCAATCGCGTAATGTACCTTACATGCCTGATGGCAAAAAAATCTACCTTGGGCCTTACTCCACCTTGTATCCAAGACCTCCTGCACCCTAACACCAACCCCCTTTATACCAGAAGGTCGGAACGTCAGCTACTACAGATCCCACCAATGTCGCACCACTCAGGGCCAAAGATCCTTTGCCCATCGTGCACCCAGCTGGTTTAATGCCCTCAGCACTTACATCACCACCTTCCCTCTCTGAGATTATTCAAATCAAGACTCAGTCTTCATCTCACAGCCTCCAGCTCTTGTGACTGCTTCGACTAATTCCCCCCCTCCGCATTTCTACTTAGTCTTCCCTCCCTGATCACCTGACAAAGTCGTGAGCTGCACTAGACTCCTCTCGTCTGCCACTCCTTTCTCCTCTCTCCCTCCACCATTGTTTCCCCTCTAAAATTCTTGCAATGACCCTAAATGTGTTACTCAAGTTTATTAATACTACGCTGCTGTACCAGAACTGCTGAACACTGTTTAATGCCCATCTTCATAAATGCTGCTTGTTTTGTTTAACATTGCTTGTACTCAACTGACGTGGAACCTTTGGAAAAGAGCCATGGCTCAGAAGTATTGTAATTCCTAGATTTTAATAAATAAATAAATAAATAAGCATTCTATAGGCCGCATGTAAAGGTTTACAAGTCATAGATACGATTAGGTGCTGGTACATAAATCATCTAGTGGTAAATGTTTCCTTAAGGCAGTTTTCAACACCTGATGTGTGGGTCTACAATAGATTTCCAAAGGGAGAGAGTTCCAAGGTTTTGGCACATAGCAGGAAAAAGCTAATTCTCCCAGTTTAATGCAGCATTTAGAGTGGATAGCATGCCTGATCTTGGGACCTGAGGATGTAGAGGCATGGTAACACAAAGGAAGAGGGGACTGGAGCCACAGTACATTGTCTTACATCTGAGGTTGAAGGTGCAGCAAGACATAGGAGAGAGCCATCCCACACCAGCGTATAGGGTGCAATGATGCGCAAGGCAAGTTATTGACAATGCGAAGCGGTGTATGTTGTTGTAAGTGACATCTCATCTTCTCCAACTGGTTTGGGAAGTGTTGCAATAGATTACTGCACCATCATTTAGTTTAAGTAAAGGGATATCTTGAGCAATTGCCATACAAGCTTTAAGGGTCAAAATAGGCTCGATCTTGTATGTAAGTCACAGTCTTGAATTGACTGTCCTGGAAATTTCAGATATGTGCTGTGAGAAGTTTAGAGATGGGTCCAGCATAACGCCCAAATATTTAAAAGTGTTGACAGATGCAACAGGAGAGTCATCAAGACAGGTGACCTGTAGTGTAGCGGGACAGGTACAAAGTTTTGGAGATGAACCAAACGGAATGGCCTGCTGTTTTGAGATAGCCAGTGTTGTACAGATCTAAGCTTGCCACTGTCCAGAGGCAGAGCCATGGCAATATCATATGTGAGTTTTACCATAGCAGTAGCTGTACTGTGCCCATGCCTACAGCTATGTTGAGCAGGTGCTAGAGTACTGTAATTATTGAGGTAGTCCATTAGCTCGGCTAAAATCATTTTTTCCAAGACTTTGTTTAGCACTGCTAAAATGGCAATAGGCCTATAGTTCATAGCGTCTTTTGTAAACGAGTACCAGGTAGGCACTCCAGGAGTCAGGTGCTATATCCGTGGTTAATGATAAGTCAAACAGCTTGGCTGTAGGAGCAGTGAGAGGAGCTAACTCTCAAAGTGACACTTCTATACCAAACAAGAAATGCCACTCACTCACCAAATACAAAACAACATTTTTTTTTCACAAAAGACATTACTGGCCACTTTTGTCGAATAAACACCTTCACAAATATAAACACATAGACGATTAATTAGCTAGGTTCAGGACTATGTTCCATTTATTCCAAAGTTAGTATTTAAAGAAAGACAGAGACAGTTCTGTGCACACCTAACGCCGCTTCTCGGATATAATGATCCTTATCAGACATGTTAGGTGTGCACAGAATGTACCGTGTGTCTGCAATATCTTTTAAATAATAAATGTGCTTGGAATATAAATGGAACCTGTGGAGTCCTGATTTTACAAGCTGGTGAGTTCCCGATCCTGATGTGTTTGTACTGATTGCACATTGTGAGCACCACCACCACCCCACTGCGCACTACCAAGTTTTCGTTTGAACTTCACAAATATACTCAGAGCTGACCTTAGTGGGTTGCGAACTGTGCATTTGCACAGGGCCCCAGGAGCAGAGGGGCCCCCAAAAAAACTCAGCTGTCCAGTCAGCCTCCTTCTTCCTGGTCCTGTGTGTACTAATTTAAGTAAAATGCAAAATAGCACAAAACTAGCTAAAAAGGAAGCTACAGGGAGGCCATGATAGGGATGAGGATGTTCCTTGGGGGCTTTGCGACTTCTGCTATGGGGCCCCAGCAAGGAGGTTCACACAGGGCCCCAGAATAGCTAGGGCCAGCACTGAATATACTTCTTCAGGGTGCAAGCTAAGTCAAAGCAGCTTTGCTGCAGGGAATGGCGACAGAGCACAGCAGTACTTCATGTATGCATAAATAAGATAACTGCAACTGGTGTAGTTAGAGGCGATGGTGGGTCTGCATCATCTTTTTTTCAGATCTACAGAAAATAAATTAAAAATAAATAGTTTTACCTTGGCTATTTTTAGCTTACAGAAGCGAGATCATGTGCAGCACTGTCATTTTTCCCACAGCTAACATGAACTGCTGCTGAAAATAGATATTTTATTTATTTATTTATTTGTAATTTTTGACCAGGAAAGACACACTGAGCTGTGACAGCTTGTTTCCAGGTGGCTTACATGAACCTGTTTTATAGACGAGGGAATGTTAGCCATGACTCCAGGGGAAAACTCCTCTACTCTTCTTCAAAAAGTGCCATGGAATATTTTGCTTCCACCTAGCGAGTGACGAGAGATGAGGAGAAGGGGCCTTGGTTTAGCATCTTATCCAAAGGACAGCACCTCAGCAGTGCAGCACCTCCCTCATAAATGAATAAATATTAAGCCTTGGTGTAACATCTTATTTATGGGCAACACCTCCATCAGTGAACTGCAGTATCAGTATTGGATATGAGCCCAAATTCTGGTGTGCTACACTTGAACCTATGACCTTCTGGATCAGAGTGCTAGCCTACACACTGAGCTCCACTTTATGTTATAATTTTTGTTGTTGTTATGGAACTACTTTCGGGAAAGTTACCTTTTTTCTTCTATTTATCTCCAACTCCAGTCTATTACCCCCTTCTGGCTGAACCCCCACCCTGTTACACATCTTTCCCAGGACCTACCTTATCTCCAGAAGCCCTCGTGGCTCCTCCCCCCATGGTGGGGGCATGTGGGTGGCCCAATACAGCATGGAGGCAGGAGCCTGGTGCATGGTGCGGGGACTGCATGTTGCTGCCATTGATCAGAATTTCCTACATTGATAAAATGACCTTGAAGAAACAAGCAGTGAGCTTGGTGGACAGCTGGGGCCCCACTTGGAATGGCCCAAAAGAATGGAGCGTCAGAGTACGTAAGAAGAATAAAGAAAATGTATATAAAATAAAAGAGGTTTATTTAGGTAGGATCTTGACATCTGAAAGGTGCTTAAGGCTGTTTTCCTGAGCTTGACATATGCTTCTGTCGGCATGTTGCAAGTTAGGTACCAAAAACAGACCCATCCTTTTGGGGGTGAATGAAAGGCACTGTAAGAAATAAATTAGCTTTTAAAGAAATGAATAAATGTGGGTGTAGTGGTGCTTGCAGTAAAAAAACAGCTGAAATCTACCAAGGGTGTGTTTAAAATCCATTTGTTAGGGCTGCCACCTGTTCCCATTTCCATGATGCACTCCTAATCTGCGACTGGACATGCCTCATTATTTCTGTGTTATTGTTTTCATGTTGTTGTCATAAGGAAAACAAAACAAAGGAAAAACTGTTGATTTATAAATATTAGGGTGTGCAAATGGAGAAAGGTTTACTGGCAAACAGTCTGTCAATTTAGCAACAAAACACAACAGAATATGATATTATTTTATTCCACTCCTTCCCCACAGAGAAGTGTCTCATCCCAATTACACACAATGTACAGGAAGTGGGTAACGAACTGACTGACAATAGGAAGCTGGGAGTGCTGCTGGATTGTCAGCATTCAGAGTGAGGGGATGTTCTGATTGGAGTACCCTAAGGGTCAGTTCTGGCCTCATTCTTTACTCCGTCACTTATTTATAATCAGAAGGTGAGGGTCAGCAGCAGGCTACTGAAATTTGCTAAAGGCACAACGCTGGTGCAGCGGTTGCACTACCATTCGTGACACCAATGACCTGGGTTCAAGATTGATCCATGGCCATCGGGGGGTATCACATCCCGCTGCTGTACTGCCATCTGGGTGACCACAGGTGGTGGTGCAGGGAAAACACAATTGCAAGTGGGACCACTGGAGTATGCCTTCAGATTGACTGTGTCAGACCTCACCAGCAACCGATCACGCTGTACGCTCCTAGTGGGAGAGTGGGGAGAAAAACAGGAAACAGTGCGTACAGCACCAGGCAGATGAAGCATCATTGGCAACCCACTCCCACACCAGGTCCAAGCTGCAGCAGTCCTGGAGAATCCCTACACCTTCCCCTCCACCTCGGGTGACCAGATGATTGCGGGAAAGAAATGCCAAAGTGGCTGCAGGCATACCCAGCCCCAGTGGGTAAGCTGGGGGCGGTCAGCACAGAGATGTGTGGCAGGTGGGTGGAGGGACCAGGAGATGTTGCAGCAGGATCTCAGTAGGGAGGATAGCTCACACTGGGGGTAGCCAAAGGAGATCCTAGCCTGTGGCCAGGGGAGGAGAAAAAAGGCTGAAAAAAAAAGAATGGACAAGGCAGAAGGCGGACATGCACCACAGGGGGAGCTACATACATCAGAGGTGTGGCCTAAGAAATGGGAATGTAAAAACCCTTTGAGTACAGAATGTATTTTGAGCATATTCAGATCCTGGACCTATCTAAGCCTGCAACACTGTAAGTCTTTATGTGCAAAATTGCATGATTCTACACCTGGGGGAGGAATCCAGGATGCACATACACACCGTGTGATGTCACAATGGACCACACAAATGAGAGGGATCTAGGAGTAACTATGGATAGAAAGCAAACGTTAGGCAGGCAATGTGCTGCTGTAGTTAAGACAGCCAACCCAACGCTGGGATACATTCAGAGGGGGTAAGGGGCATGACAATAGAGGTGATCCTGCACCTTGTACAAGGCATTTGTTAGCCCCCTGATGAAGAGGGTTCTCCCTCAAAGCACGGGGGTACTTGGGACTGGTTGTCGTTAGGTGCTTTCAATGGTGAAATTTCGATAGTACAGGGTATATGCATAAGCCTGCACTGTAAGTACAGTTTTGTTCTTGGGTACTGGTCTTCAGACTTTCGTCCATCTGGGAATGTTATTGCATAAATTGAGCATGTTATCCACTTGATGCAAGGCACTGTTTGAAAGATATCAATGTTATGCAATTTTTTTGCACAATCAAATATATAATTAACTTGATTCTTTTGAGAGCTCAGCTTTTTCTTTGGCAATTGATTAGTTAGCCTACACCTGGAGTACTGTGCCCAGTTCTGGTTACTCACTGCAGTACAGAAATGGAATCAAAGGGACTTAGATGGTCCAACGCAGGACCACCAAATGGGTTAGCATCTTAGGGTACAAGAGCAATGAGGAAGGCTCAGACATACTCATTTAGCTTAGGGAAGAGACAGCAGAGAGGGAGTATGATCACAGTGGTTTGAAAACAAAAGGGGATAGACAGGGTGGCGTATACACAGACTTTACAGAGCCTTGAGCTGGTGAGTGATTGTAGAACTAGAGGACATATACTCAGACTGGTGGGAAGGGATCATGGGAAATATTAGAAAACATTACTTTACACAGAGTGCTATGAACATGTTGAATGGTCTGCCTAGTGAGGCTGTGGAAGCTAGCACTGTTTGGGCCTTCAAAGTAGGGCTAGACAGTTTATTGAAGGAGAATGGAATTGTTACACATCATGATTAGGAGCAGCACTCCAGCTGATAAATGTGGATATATGTCCCTAGTTACATTTCATATAGTCAACGCTGTGTAGCAGCAGGTGGAGTGACACCATGGAGTCTCCATCACCACTTTACTATATATTATAGTGGGTTTTTTTTTACTTGAAGTTTTCTTTTCACTTGTATTTCATTAATATTTAATTAAAACAACATATATGATTAATCGGACAGCATATCCATATCATTTGCATTACACATACCTGATACGATCAGAATGAAATAAACTGCATTCTGCATTTCAGGCCCGTTTGTGTTACCATTACGTTAAGCCTGGAGATAACTGTCAGACACTCATAAAAACATTAAAATAAGTGCATTATAGTGTAACCCTACTTGCTTAAAGTTTAAAACTGAAACAATATTTTAATTAAAAAACAACTTTGGCTGTTACAAAAGACAGCTGTGTGAGGCATAGTAATAGTATAGGTGTTGTGAGTTGCCACCACCCACCACAGGTAAGATTGCCCCTCTGATCAGATTGCCACATGCAATCAAGCCACAGTTCCCCCATTTATTTCTCAGCTTTCCCTTCCCAATGGTACTCCCCAGTTCTTCAGCCCTCAACCCCCCCCCACTGCCTTCAAGTTTTGCCCCTCGCTTCCATGCGTAGTTCTGTCCAGACCTTCAGCTGCAGCATCTGGTGGACAGCTTTCCCAGTTGGGGGCCCCTCCAGTCATTATGGAGGTGCTTCCTACTCTGTCAACCTCCTATGGCCAGCTTGTCCCTGTGGTGGGCCTCCCCATGACCTGAAGAAGCAACTACACACTTCTGGGATGCTGGCTCGCGGGGCCCCTCTACAGTGTACTGGGTGCTCGGTTGGTGTGGGGGCACCACAAAGCCAGCATGCGGTGTAGTGGTGTGATACTTACACTTGTCTTAGCCACTGCCTTCCCACTTAATGTATGCAGGCTGCAGCTGTCCTAAGGGGTGCCTGGCATCGTGTGGTCACCCACTCCATCAAAAGCACCTCCATCGCACTGCCACCACCAGGATGCACTACAGAAAACTGCAAGAGAAAGGACTGCAGGTTCGTGTTCAATTCCTCCTTTAGGATGAACCGTGTTCAGGTGTTAAAGACCAGTTCCAGAAAGAAGATGGTTAAAGCATGCCTTGACTCTAACCAAAATCACCCTAACTGAATGTTTCCATCCCTGACATAAGAGCGAAGCTAGTGAGGCTTTATTGAGTGTCTCATGTTGGAAGCCCACCTCAAATTTCTGTCATTCATCACCGAAGCTGTGCATCATTGTCCCTAATGGGTCGTGAAGAACCTCTTAGGTCTAACATTCTTTGTTTCAGGGGCATCACTAGGGGGTGGGCATTAAGGGCTGGAGATCCGAATGTTTATTCATCAGTCTCAAATAAAAGATTTCCAATTTCTAAAACTGACCCCAATCCTAGTTGTTTTCTCATTCACTAGGTGGGAGGAGTGGGAGCTCAAGCCCCTAATCTTTTCAAACCCTAGAAACACCCCTGCTTTATTTACTCCTATATGAAGAGGGGGTGCCCCAAATGACATTAGTTTCCTGACTGTATACCATCTTATGAGTGAACAATTCCAAGGCCTGTGTATACAAACGTATAACTCAAGTTGTCCTCCTTTGTTCGTATGGAACTTGGCATCCGTGTCCTCAGTTTACATCTGCCTAATGAAATGAGCAGCGATTCGATAGTGCTGAGGGATCCACTGAAAATGTAAATGTTATTTGGAGAATTGTAGTCTAATGACGTATTGAGACAGTCACCATGGTGGCTATTCTCCAAGGCGTACCCGCACAGCGCAAGAGCAGTGCGTATGGGTGCGGCACACAAGGTGTGCATGGTACGCAGCATTCAGCAAGATGCAACGCACTGAGCTGCACCAGTCACAGCGACAGGAAGATGCAGAGCAGCACACAGGGGTGGGGCAGAGATCCGCATGCTCAGGGACATACCCCGTGACCCCGCCAAATAAGGGCATGCACAGAGACAGCACGCATGCACAAATGTGGAAGTGAGAGTGCAATGGCTATGCCAATGAACAACGCCGGGATCCCTTGTGTTGTTCAGATCCTACTGGGGGGGCCTGGTCATGTTCATATGCGGGGGGGTTGCATCTGTGTGGTGGTGCTCTAGTGGGTGGGTGGGTGTGCCCGCTGTTGTCTTGGTTTTGCACTGCAGTGCCTCAGTGTTCTGTTCATGGTGTTGGTTTTTGGCAGTAAACATACTTGTCCCATGCACCCATGTCTATGCCTCTTTTGTGTGCCTGTGCATTGTGTGCCTGGTGTGTCCTGCTGCGTTCGGGGCCGTGGGGTGGGGCCCACCATGATGCTAGCTGTGCACTTTTCTGCAGTTGCCTATTCATGCACCTGGTTATGTCTCCTCCATTGGGGCATATGGCTGCACTCCCCTTTGTATGCCGTTTCCTGGTGTATCAGCGTTTGTGCATATGTGTGTGTGGCCGACATGGTCCGCACCCTGCGGCCATGAGCCTCTGCCTGTGTGTAGCGCTGGGTGTGCAGTGGCTCTTCCGCACCTCTGCTGCACCATCCTGTGCAGTGTTTGTGCATGCTGTGTACTGTGTTGCACCCTGTGTGCTGTGTGGTTCCCAGCTTGCGCCCACTTTCCACGTGTTGTGCACCTTGGAGAATAGCCACCCATAAGCACAATGAGTGCCCAGCCATTATGCAGCTGCATAATATATATCCAGACAGCCCCCCCAGAGGATAGGAAGAGCGCTGTACCAACAGTACATTTTTCTGAGGGACAGCACCTCTGGTTCATCTAGAAAGGCATCCCCTCTGATGGAGGCACCACACCATTCAAAGCAAACTGTTACAATCACAAACCCAAAGCTGTCTGCCCAAAGGAGAGACCCTCTAAGTCCCTTACAGTGTCCATTCTGCTGGCTTAGCCAATCCCTGTGGACAGGGGATGGCTATGATTTACACTGCCACTATAGGAGGCAGTATAGTGCAGTGGGTTAGAGTTCTGAGCTGCAAACCTGGAGATCTGGGTTTGAATACCACAGCCCCCACTTGCATACTGTGTGACCCTGAGCAAGTCACTTAAATTCCTTGTGCTCCCAGGTTGCACCTGGAAACAAGCTTCGGCTTAGTGTGCCTTTCCTGGTTAAACAATTTTCCCTTTCCCTATTGCTGCATATACTGCTGTCTAAAAAGGAGCTGATGGTAAGGGTCTGCGGAACGTGGAATTCTGCCAGCGGGATTTGTGCACGATGGCAATTTCGCTTCAAAAATGCTTTTTGGAATTTTGTGTTTGATTCTGTGGAATTCCAAAAATCATTTCTATGTAAACTGTGAAATAATATTCTACGGATTATGTAATCTGCAAAATATTATTCTGTGGTCTACAGAAAACTAAATCCAAGCAAAATGAAAACCGCTGAATACTAATCTTCGCTTGGAAAACAACTCAGCTTTTGGAATTTCACCATTCTGCTTCAGACAGAATTCCACAGAATCTCAAGTGGTCAAATCTTTCCATTATATCCTGAACATTTTTGTCAATATATGTTTTATTAAACCTTCACGTCTGGTCTTTGCAAAGTGTTCAATTACAAGCCCCACCCCCGGAGGTCTATTTTATTCTGCCCAAACTACCTCTTGCACAGTTTTCACAACAATGAACAAGCAGTCCTTTTTCCTTTTTTAAATCTGTACATTTATCGAGTCAGCATAGGTATAATAAACATGACATGTGATATGCATACAGGTAAGCATATCCTGGACAATGCAGCACTTGTAAGTATGACCAGTTACATGATGTACATTCATATATTTGGTCAGATAGTGCACTGGCACTATCCAACTGAATATAGGAGCATGTCGGCACAGTGCTCAGTGAAATAGCACTGCCCTGACATGGATCTTGGAAGTGCAGGGAACTGCACCTCCAGACCTGATAGCGCTGGAAGGACCCAGAGGGATATTCAGCCGGCACCATGCAAATGAGCCTATTGGGCATGCAAGGTGCTAAGGGGGCATACACATGCCCATTATGGGCTCATTTACATGGGAAGAGGTTGTAGGTTTTTACCCCTGCTGTGACCGGCCCCACCCACCCTGCTTGACCATCTCCATACAGGAGTGCCTATTCCCTGGTGTCCAATGGCACCCATGGTCCTCTGATCCCCAGCCCCATAAAAAACACAACATTTCCTGCTGTCCAGTGGTCCTCCCCACCCTCCCATCCTTGGCCCTGGTAAAAATAAAGCAGTCCCTGGTGTCCAGTGGTGCCCGTGATCTCCAATCCCCAGCTCCATTAAAAAAAGAGTAATCCCTGGTGTCCAGTGGTGCCCCTGATCTCCAATCCCCACCTCCATTAAAAATAAAGTAATCCCTGCTGTCCAGTGGTGCCCCTGATCTCCAATCCCCAGCTCCATTAAAAATAAAGTAATCCCTGGTGTCCAGTGTTGCCTCAAATCTCCAGTCCCTAGCTCCATTAAAAATAAAGTAATCCCTGGTGTCCAGTGGTGCCCCCAATCTCCAGTCCCCAGCACCATTAAAAATGAAGTAATCCCTGGTGTCCAGTGGTGCCCCGATCTCCAATCCCCATCTCCATTAAAAATAAAGCAATCCCTGGTATCCAGTGCCCCCCCGATCTCCAATCCCCAGCTCCATTAAAAATAAAGTAATCCCTGGTGTCCAGTAGTGTCCCCGATCTCTAATCTCCAGCTCCATTAAAAATAAAGTAATCCCTGCTGTCCAGTGGTGCCCCTGATCTCCAATCCCCAGCTCCATTAAAAATAAAGTAATCCCTGGTGTCCAGTGGTGCCCCCAATCTCCAGTCCCCAGCACCATTAAAAATGAAGTAATCCCTGGTGTCCAGTGGTGCCCCGATCTCCAATCCCCATCTCCATTAAAAATAAAGCAATCCCTGGTATCCAGTGTCCCCCCGATCTCCAATCCCCAGCTCCATTAAAAATAAAGTAATCCCTGGTGTCCAGTGGTGTCCCTGATCTCTAATCTCCAGCTCCACTAAAAATAAAGTAATCCCTGGTTTCCAGTGGTGTCCCCAATCTCAAATCCCCAGCTCCATTAAAAATAAAGTAATCCCTGGTGTCCAGTGGTCCCCTTCGATCTCCAATCCCCAGTCCCATTAAAAATAAAATAATCCCTGGTGTCCAGTGTTGCCCCCAATCTCTAATCCCCAGCTCCATTAAAAATAAAGTAATCCCTGGTGTCCAGTGGTGCCCCCGATCTCCAATCCCCAGCACCATTAAAAATAAAGTAATCCCTGGTGTCCAGTGGTATCCCCAATCTCCAGTCCCCAGCTCCATTAAAAATAAAGCAGTCCCTGGTATCCAGTGGTCTCTCCGATCTCCAATCCCCAGCTCCATTAAAAATAAAATAATCCCTGGTGTCCAGTGTTGCCCCCGATCTCCAATCCCTAGCTCCTTAAAAATAAAGTAATCCCTGGTGTCCAGTGGTGCTCCCAATCTCCAATCCCTAGCTCCATTAAAAATAAAGTAATCCCTGGTGTCCAGTGGTGCCCCCGATCTCCAATCCTCAGGTCCATTAAAAATAAACTAATCCCTCGTGTCCAGTGATGTCCCTGATCTCTAATCCCCAGCTCCTTAAAAAATAAAGTAATCCCTGGTGTCCAGTGATGTCCCTGATCTCTAATCCCCAGCTCCATTAAGAATAAAGTAATCCCTGGTGTCCAGTGGTGTCACCGATTGCTAATCCCCAGCTCCATTAAAAATCAAGTAACCCCCGGTGTCCAGTAGTGCCCCCGATCTCTAATCCCCAGCTCCATTAAAAATAAAGTAATCCCTGGTGTCCAGTGGTGCTCCCGATCTCCAATCCCCAGCTCCATTAAAAATAAAGTAATCCCTGGTGTCCAGTGGTGCCCCCGATCTCCAATCCCCAGCTCCGTTAAAAATATAGCAGTCCCAGGTGTCCAGTGGCCCCCCTCCACCCTCAGATCCCCAACCCCAGTAAAAATAAAGTAATCCCTGATGTCCAATGGTTCCCCCCAATCTCTGATCCCAGACCCCCTTACAAATAAAGCTGTCCCTTGTATCTAGTGATACCCCCCACCACTCTGATTGCTCGCTGCAGTTTCTTTAAAGAAGTCCCTGGCATTTAGTAGCCCCCTTGCACCTCCCACACCAGGTACACCACCCTACCACCCCATTTTACCATAGTTGCCAGTGCCATGGGAAGCCCATACAGCGACTGGCACAGCACTTCTCTCACCACCTCGGCTAGCCACCGTATGCAATGACAGGGAGTGTATGTCCTGCACACTGTATTGGGAGCATGCATACTGTCTACAGTAGATGAGGAGACATGCCTATTAACCTTGACAAATGCCTGAGGGGAGACATACACCCTCTGAAGTAGAGTGATGAAATATGTGGGGAGGCCAAATTTTCCCAGGCTAGTGAATAGATAGGGCCAAGAGACCCTATCAAGTGCCCTCTTGGCATTTATACTGGCAAGTAGAAAGGGAGTGAGCTGGGAATGCACCTGGTGAATTCTATGTAGAGTATGATAGTTATTATCCCTGGTTTCCCTGGTTTGCACAAAATCCATCTGGTCCAGGTGAATCAGGAGCAGCAGCAGGTGGTCCGGTCACTGGGCTAGGACTGCCATGAATAGTTTGTAGTCCATATTGAGAACTGAGATTGGTCAGTATGACTGACAGTCAGCTGGGTTCTTTCCAGGTTTGGCAAAATTGAAAATAGTGGCATATTGCCAAGTATTTGGGATACCCCCCCCCCATTACTTCATTACAAACCTGAACCAAATGTGGTAGCAATAAATCCCACTGGGATTTATAAAATTCAGTGATGTACCCATCGGGTCCTGGGGCTTTCTGGGTATGTCTCTTGTGTAGAGCCCATTCTAGTTCCAGGGTCTGAATCAGTCGTATTAGGCTATCTTCCTGGTCCTGGGTAAGTTCTGGTAACCACAATGACTATGGGAAGGCATCAATCACCTATGGATCTGGAGAGTGTGCTGGTGTATAGAGTGTGGATTAGTAATAGCGAAATGCCTTGGCCATCTCCCCTGTCCTGAGAAGGAGGCGAGAGGTGACTGGTGCTTTAGTTCTACTGTCACTCTGGTTTTCCCGTTTTCGTACCTGATAAGTCAAGACTCTGGTGGATCGAGGGCCCACCTCATAATATTTGTGATGTGAAAAGGTTAACGCCATCTCTGTTTTGGTCCAGGAGCTTGTCTCTGGCCTGCTCCATGCTGTGCAGCTGAGAGAGAACAGAGGTCTCCCCCTGTATGTGTGCCCATTGCAGAAAGGGGAGGATATCCTACAAGCTCGACAGCCTTTGTTGCCTCTCTTTCTGTTTCCGAGAGCAATATTCAATAATATGTCTCCTCAAGACTGTCTTCGGGGTATTCCAAAGGACAGCATGAGAGTGCTGCCCCCCACACCCCTCGAGTTAAGCACATTAATTTCAGGACTTTTCTCCACTACAAAGCACCTCAAATCCTCTAAATGTAAATGGTACTTATTCAAGTGCCACTGAGTTCGGGGGGGGGGGATTCCTTCTCCATTATTGCCTTCATCCTCCATCTTTGGTCCTGTCATTTAGCTCAGGTAAACACACCAACATGTGCATACAATTTGGAGCATCAGAGTGTATTAAAACTTGTGGCTTGATCAAAACATTTGACTGGGAAGTGAGGAGCTCACAGGAATTGCAGCCTCCATGAAGGTCCAGGCCCCCCGCACCACTCACGTAGCCTGTTTTTAATGACTGAAAGCTTGGTAAATCTTAATAACCTAGTGGACAAATATGCAAAAGCATATACGTCCTCTCATTTGATGAGTCTAGCTGAAACGGTGATCATGTTCAACTCAGTGACACTGACCCCTACTAGTGACCAGAATAATGTGCCACTTCAGGCATTTCATGGAGTATTTCTCTGTGCAGGAGAGAGAGAGAGGGAGAGAGAGACGGGGAGATAAACCCAGAAGAATAGAGAATGCTGGTCTGTATTTTGTTGCAACCCATTACAGAAATTATAGACTTTCTCATGCTCTCTTATTCTCTCTTCTTTTCTGTACAATACTGTAAAGACGTTGCAGGAGGAGACTGGATACTAAAGCTGGTGATGGTACTGTGGTGGATGTGACCTAAGACAAGAGGCTTTGGTGTCAGCAGAGGAGCGTGTTCAACTGTCAGTACTACCTAAACCACTCGACGACTGTAAAAGGAAAATAAATCATTGTCAAGTCTTTTTTAATAGGTCTGTATTTAGTCTTCCTAAGACAAAAGGTAAAAGGAAACTTTAATCTGCACTCTGAGCTACCAACACCCCTCATGACTCCTCCCCCCCCAGACCCTACATTCTCTTGTGCATTATTTTCTCACTTAAATAGAAAATAAAAAATGGGGTCTCATAATCCCCCTTTAGTAAAAGATGTTTGAACAAAAACAAACAATAAAATGGCTTTTTCAGTGCTCACCCTGAGAGATGACATTTCATCACAAAGCTGAGTAGTATGCGCACATATGCTAATCACCAGTAATGTAGATATCTAGGTCACCATTTCCAAACCCATTCTTCCATGTGACTGCACCTCTCCACCGTAAAAAAAAAAAAAAAAGCAAACCAAAGAGGATAAACCCCAATACAATCCACACACTCTACTGTTATTTGCTCTGTACGCTGGCACAAAGTGAAACCTGTATGAAAAGGAAATTATAAAATTGGCAAACAAATCCAGTGATCTGATTGGTCAATAGCTGTCTCTACCTGTGCAGTAATTGACCAATTGCTGCATGGGTCTGGAAAGTTGCAAGTCTTGGAACTACACTGCTTTGGAATTCTCAGTAATGGTGACAGTTGGGGAAAAACGACGTGGAACCTTTGTAAAAGAGTCTTTGACTCAAAGGTGTTAACTGATATCTTCAATAAATAAATAAATAACAAAAAAAAAAAAAAAACATTCAGCTAACAGCAAGAAAGGCTTACCTGTCAGCCAATTTGACCTTTTTGATGGAGCAAACCTAGGGGCCCCATTTTCAAAAGATCAGCGCAGCACAAACTGGGTTTGTGCCATGCTAACCAGGAACAGTGTCAGCTGTCGGGGGCGTGCCTATATTCAAAGGACGTGATGCACCCCTCATAGCACCATCTGGGGGTGTGCCCATATTCAAAGGATGTGACACACGCCCGACAGAACCATCATGCATAATATAGTGCTGCGCCTATGCAAGTAAGGGTTCCCCCATGCATATGCGGCACAGCACAATATTGAACGTGCTCAGATGCACTAAACGGCCACCAGCATCTGCGCAGTTTAATGCTTCTGAAACCCAGCCCTTAATAGTGCGCAGACCTGTCTACTCACTGTCATGGGCTGGGTGCCTTGGCGGATCAGCAGTCACTCCCTAGCCCCGATCCGTGTATTAGTGAAAAACATTCCCCATTCCCTGGTAGTCTAGTAGTCCCCCCTCCCCAAGCGCTGATCTGTGTTATAATAAAATACATTCCCCATTCCCTGGTAGTCTAGTGGTTCCCCCTTCCTGAGCCCCAATCTGTGTTACAATAAAATAAATCCCCCATTCCCTGGGCAAACCTAGGGGCCCCCCTCTCCCTCAGCCTCGATCCCTTCAGCATAAATACATTCCCACATCCTTGGTGAGCTAGTACCACCCCGCTGGTGGGCAGTGACCCACCACTACCACCATGGTTAACATTGATCGAATCCGTACCGAGCATATAGTAAACCGGGTTCACACTCATTGGTTGACCGGTTGACCAATGAGTGTGTACTGTTTACTGTACACACTGATACAGTTCAGTCTGCAACTGATCATGGTGATGTGAGGAGGGCTTTGTGAGTCGTCGGCTCTGGTCGGTTTGAGGGGGGAGCGGGGTGGTGGGACACTGCTTACTGGGGGGGGGGAACACTAGTCCACCAGGGATGTGTGAATTTATTTGTGCTGAATGGGACTGGGGCTTGGGGAAGGGGACCACTAGACTACCAGGGAATGGGGAATTTAGTTTATTATACCGTGGATCAGGGCTCGGGGAAGGGGGACCATAAGACTACCAGGGAATGGGAAATTTATTTTAATATACCATGGATCAGGGCTCGTGGATGGGGGGCCACTAGACTACCAGGGAATGGGGAATTTATTTTATTATACCATGGATCAGGGCTCGGGGAAGGGGGACCACCTGACTATAAGGGAATGGGGAATTTTTTTTTTATTAATACATGGATCGGGACTTGGAGAGGGCAAACCACTAGACAACCAGGGAATGGGGAATTTATTTTATTAATACACGGATCAGGGCTCGGAGAGGGGGGACCACTAGACTACCAGTGAGAAGGAGACATTTTTATTTGTATTGCACAGATCGAGATTTGGGGGGGGTACGCACACTTGGCTTAATGCTCACATGCAGATGAGCCCATGAGGGGCATGCAAATGGGCTCATCTGCATGTTTGGGCTTAATATCACCCATGGAGGCCACAACGCTAACCAGTATACACCATGCTGTACCCCTATGGGCGATCTTCAGCCCTGCACCCTGGTAGCACTGCACCGAACATGACAGCCACTTACTGTGCACTATACTACCATGGTCAGATATTCAAACAGACAGCGCAATCAGTTCCGATCATGCTGTTTGAAAATGGCGCCAGAGCCATCCGGACCTACTTTTTTGTGTGGTGCACCTTCTTGTGCCCACGGCCAGCCAGCTCTCAATATGGTGGCCTAGCTGTTTGATGTGAGAGCCAATTTACCAATCATGAAAATTAATTTATTCTCAACTTACAAACTGTAGTCAGAAAGAAAGAACAGGATCTACTGGGAATTTACCCCAGGCCCTCAGAATACCATCCTGGTGCTCTAACTACTGAGCTACAAGCTCACATGCTTGGTCCTGGAGCTCCCGGACACACTTCCTTCCTCTGCTATTGCATATCCTGCAACTAGGAACAATCAAGATGACAATTAAACATTTGTGGTGCAGTATTAGCCACTGCTTAGCAATTAAATCACAAATCTTAGTGAGAAAGAAATAATGTGACTTCCTGGGAATTGAACCCAGGCCCCCAGAATACTGTCCTGGTGCTCTAACCACTGAGCTACTGGCTCACATGGTTGGACCTGGGGTCACATTAATGGGGTCACATTATTTCTTTCTCACTACAATTGGTTAGCGCACTAGGACAGCCAGTATTCTGGGGGCCTGGGTTCAATTCTCAGTAAGTCACATTATTTCTTTCTCACTGCAATTTGTGATTTAATTGCTAAGCAGTGGCTAACACTGCACCAAAAACAACATCTAATTGTCATCTTTATTTTTAATTTAAAGATGTATTCAGACTTTTTTTCTTATTATTATTTTGGTATCATTTTATAAATGCAATAACACACTTCAGGGCTTGTGATTATTTTGTAATTACCACACTCCCTCATCCCATGGTTGAGGGGCACTTGGCTAATGCCTTGTGTCTGCAACCTATGGAGTGAGGGGGATATGCAGTAATTACCCCAATAACCACAAACCCTGTTGTGTGTTATTGCTTACTTAATCAGACAGCGGAGATTATGCTGAAATAGGTATAGTCTGAAGAGACCTGTACCGCAGCAAGTTGAGACTCAGCACGAGCTTGTTTGTGGTTAGACTGCTAAAAAGGGTCCTGTTATTTAGAGATTTTTACATTAAAATACTAGGCATTCTCTTTTTCATTATAATAGCAAAATATTTATGCAAGCGACTTGTGCAATAAACCTGACTAGAAAGGACCTGTCCATCAAAATACTGATTAGAAGCTTATCTTCTACACAATATTCTTATGAAAAGATATTTTTTGAGGCATTATGCAAGCAAGATTGTATTTAAATATGTATTAGATACTGATCATATAATTTATACCCCTAGGAACTTTTACTTGTTAACGCTTGGTTATTCGACTTGGTAGGTTTAAGCTAATGAGTCAAAAGTGGTGTCTGATCAGTGTCTCCACCAATCATTAGAACTGCAGTAGGAGCAACTGATGACTTTGAGAAACCTTTAAAAATGTGTCACTGGGACCAGCCCATTGATGCAGCGGTAGGGTAACAGCTTGTGATGCCAGAGACCAAGGTTCAGGAACAAGTTGGGGAAGGGGTGTCAGGGGCCAGCCCGGGGCAGAGGCTCGATATTCCCAGAGGACACTGTCCTCCAGGGAGGAAAACAGGCTCCATGGCTGTACTGCCACCTGGGTGACCAAAGGTGGCTGTGCAGTCAAGGTAGCTGCAGGTGAGAGGATGCTGGCAGGTGCTATGCACATCCATGCTTCTGCAAGCACAAGTGCACTTGGCGCCATTGCATATGCTGTCCTGAGGGGTGGGTGAAACTAAAACGGAGGGAAACTCCCCGTAATGTGGCAGCATAATGCCAGCATGTTTGGGCCATGCCAAATCGACTGCCCACCACCTTCCATACTCAAGGACCGGAGAGGGAATTGCCCTTATCCCCAATAGGATCCACCACAGAGAAATGGGGAAAAGAGGAAGGGACCCCATGATGACAGATAAGTGGTGGAGAATGGAAGGATGGGGCTGAGAGGTGGCCAGATCAATCAGGACAGCTCTGGCAATGGAAAATAAACTGAATATATTTAAAAAAAATACTGTTGGTCACCAGATGGCCCAGTTGTAGCAGGCTGTGCTGCCATAAGGTGGCCTGGGACTGGGATAGAGCCTGGAAAACCTGCAGTTGGGCAGCCATCACCAGGGAGTACGTCCCTGACCTGGGAGGGCAGGCACTTTGCTCCGCTGCCACAGTGACTCCTGTGGTGGGCTGCAGAGCTTGTCTCTGTCCACAGGAGATACTGCTTGCCAGCTTGGCCATAGTGTGGCAATTGTAGCGCGCCATGAAGAGGAGAGCAATTAAGGGAGAAAAATGGGGTGAGAAAAACATTGGAGATGGGTTTGTCATTTGTCACACTTGCCCCCCACACTTGCGGGTCCCACACTGTTGACTGGTGTTGGGGCTGGGGGGTTGCCTCAATGTAAGAGGGAGGCGTATCCAACTCACCTCTTTGCCAAGGTGAGGGATACAAACCTTAGTTGAAAACGAGAGTACAGTATTTTTCAGACTCAGATCTGTTTGTATTTTATACTTTTGTTTTGTAGTTCTTCCCCCTCCTCATTCTGTATGATGGAGGACACATGTATGGAAATAGGATATGCTAAGTGCACCCCTTCCACCCACGCACAGGCACACACACACACACACACACACACACACACACACACACACACTTACTTGAAAAGTTAAAAAACACACACATATATCTGAAGTCATAATCCACTGCTTGTAATTCCACAATCTGTTGCCATAGAAATAACTGGGATATCATAAGTACATGGTTATGACCTCATGTAGGGGATAAGCAGCTGGAGCAAATCAGCTAAAAGGCACAAAGACCATTTTTCATACAAATGTCTTGAATATTAAGGAATACATGGAAGAGAAATACAGAAAAAATGTGACCTGTCTAAACATTAGTTTTTTTTAAAGTTTATCTTGAGGTGTAAGGGAAAGGGGACATTGTTTAATCAGAAAAGGCACACTAAGCCAAAGCTTGTTTCCAGGTGCAACCTGGGAGCACAAGGAAGTTAAGTAACTTGCTCAGGGTCACACAATATGCAAGTGGGGGCCGTGGGATTCAAACCCAGGTCTCCAGGTTTGCAGATCAGTACCCTTAACCACAGTGTTATACTGCCTCCCTAAGTATAAGCTGCTTTTAAAGCAGCAGTATTTGTTAGTCGCCATGTAGTTTAGGTTTTTTTTAGCAATCATGCTTGACTGGAAAAAAACATCAAGGTACTCATTTTTTTCCCATTTTCTCTAATTCCTGAACCAAGATACTGGATTGTTTTAAAGTTTTTAAAAGTTCCCACTCCCTTGCCAAACCTGCCACAAACAAAATTAAATATCAGTAAATATCCAAGATTTGTTTTCTCTCTCATGCTCGATGCAATCAAATTAATTTGCCAGCAGATAAGAACTGCTTGGCCCACCTAGTCTGCCCATCACTTATTGCTATATCAAATGAAGGCATGGCTGTATATAGTTCTTTTTGATGGAATTTGGTTACATAAATGCATCTGTTTAAATAATGTTATTATAGCCATTACTATGGAACCCTATAGTATTACATGTTTTTGCTTTTTTTATTTATGAATGCAGGAGTTTGGTGTACGTCAATACCTAAAAGTATGGACTTAATGTTAATGATTCTAGATTTAAAGGATAATATGTGTAAGCAATTTTGGGTTTATGCTAGTTGTATCAAAACTATTGTATGTTACTCTAATTCCATCTATTAGAAAGGGAATGCTATTTATTTATTTATTTATTCAAACTCAAACACACTGGTAGGTTTTTGCTATGGCAGATAATTTTAGTATTTATAAAATGGTGTATTGCAATATTTACAGATGCCATAACCCTGTGAAATGCACAAATATTTTGTCATTCTTAAAATCTTTGAAACCTGATTGCGTTTCTGCAAGAAAAACCTCTTACTGAGGAGGAATCATTAAAACTAAAAAGAGCATGAGTAGGTAATGTATTTTACAGTTCCTTTTCCTCCAAGAGTAGAGGAGTATTATCGTAATCCAAAAAAAACAAAATCCCTTTATCTGGTGATTCAGTCACATCAGACCCAGATGGGAGATTTGTGCTGGTTAAGGTTACTATAGAGGAACAAAAAATATTACCAGTTAATGTGTAACAGTGGTAGCCCAAAATGTTTTGCCAACTTGGCTAACCTGATGTTTCTGAAATTGTTATGGCTGGAGACAGGAATACTGTGATGGATGTATTTTTAGACAGATCCAAAGGGCAAATTACCAGACCCCACAAGACCTCCTGGGCCCTCAAAATATTATACTCTGAACTTGCTCTTAACGATTCGTGGAGAGCCTTGAACGCCAAGGGTATTGACTATACCTTTTATGTCTAATGTTACCCACCAATTTAGCAGTCTAGACTATGTCTTTGTCTGAAACTCTCTATTATAAGGTCTAGCAAAAACAAATATAGGGAACATTGTGATCTCAGATCATGCCCCTGTATCAGTAGGGTTAACTCTCGGCAATACGGCTAAGGGGGACAGAATTTGGAGATTCAGTTCATCTCTACATAAGGAAATTCGTTTGTCAGATGGTTACAGGCAGAAATAGAACTATTTTTTGAGCTCAATCATAATGGGAAAATTAAAGACAGCATACTATGGGACGCCATCAAGGAACATATAAGGGGTTGTATTATTTCATTCTTGAGCCACAGAAAGACATCTAGAAAGAAAAGGCTACATGAGATGGAACAATTATTGAAACATAAAGAATAAAATTTTTATAAAATCAATTGTAATAATCTGACTCTTAAACAAGAAATTGTGAACTAAAATACACCATCAATTTTGAATACCAACAAAAAGCTGAATTTGCCTTAGTTAGGCTCAAATTTAGTGAGAATCAGCTGAAAGCCAAGACAAATTATTAGCATACTGGCTTACAAAAATTGCAGAAAACACTAAGATCTCCATCATCAGAGATAAGAAGGGCTCCACACTTGGCCATTCCTATCTACGAACAATATTTCTGGGCTCCCCTCTCCTATATATGAACAATATTTCTTCTAACGTTGATGAATTTTTCAAAGAACGTTATTGCTCAAAAATCAACTTTAATGAAAGCTTTTTTTCTGATTTTATACTAGGTTATAAAATACCTACCTGAAACAATACTGATAGGTTAATACTAGACAGACCAATCACTAAAGGAGAAATAATTAAAGTTATTACAGCTCTTTCAACTGGGAAAGCACTTGATCTGGATGGGCTTTCCTCTGAATTTTGCTAAGCCAAGATGTCTATTTTGGCACCGAAATTGTTAAGACTGTACTCAGATGTTCATGAAGTACAGGATTACTTCCACCTTCCTTAAGGAAAGCTATTATCTCAGTACTTCCAAAGACAGATAAAGACCCACCTTACTGTGATAATTATCGCTCAGTTTCATTGATTAATGTGGGTTGCAAAATTCTTGCAAAAATATTGGGTAACAGATTAGATGGTATTCTTAATACAACTTATTCACCCATATCAGGTGGGCTTTGTTAAGGGCAGGCACAGTTCTGACAGCCTTAAAAAAGCCTTACATATAATTTGTGTAGCACAATGAAATAAAAGCAAGAGGGCCCTGCTAGCACTGAACGCATACAAAGCCTTTGATAGAACTGACTGGAAATACTTACATTTTATCTTGAGTAAGTATAATTTTGGTCCATATTTTTGAAAATAGATGCAGGCTTTATACACAGGTTCTTCTGCCAAAATCAGACTCAATGGAATATATGGGATAGGGATAAGGGAGCAATACAGATGAATATGAATAGATAGGCCATTGACAGAGTAAAGGCCTATGGCACATTCATAAGGTAGAAAAAATGGGCAGACTGGATGGGCCTTGCGGTCCTTATCTGCCATCAACTTCTATGTTTCTATATTCTTAACTCCTTTTTACTACACAGGGGTACTACACAGGGATGCCCACTCTCTCCAATGTTATTTATTTTAGCACTGGAGCCTCTGTTGATTATGATAAGGAGCTCACAGGACATTGAGGGAATCTGCATGGGGTACACTTTAAACTTATGCCTTACCTTGATGCTATTCTTCTCTTCCTGAATAAACCTTTAATGCCCTTAGCTCTTTTTTTAATACTCTTGATAATTTTTCTCTAGTTATAAGATTAACGGGACCAAACCAGAAGCCCTTCCATTGTCTGATGATTTGGAAACCAGATTTAAAAAAGATTTAGGGATCAACTCATTCAGTTTGAGGCAGCCATTTTGAATAAGGTTAAGCACTGAATGTTTTGACTCAAATACAGTGGCGTCTCCCAGGATGAAACCCACTTTTAAAGCACTCTGCAGTATGCTGCAGCAGACCTACTGAATAAAGCAATGTAATTTCAATGGCAATTAGCCCCCTTTGTCATGTAGGAAACTGTGGCATTCACTTCATCCTGGCAGTGCCATATTTTCCTAAATGACAATAGGGACTAATTGCCATTGAAATTACATTGCTTTATTCAGGTCTGCAGCAGCATTCTGCAGAGTGCTGCAAAATGCTGCAGAATTGGGTTTCATCCTGGGGGATACCACTGTATATGCATTGGGATTGAACAAGTTAAGATGCAGAAGGAAAGCCTTATGGGCTGGATATTCAAACTGCGCCATTCTGAGGCGCAAGCCCTTGCGCTGCACAAAATAGTTGCGTAGGGGTGTGGCCGGGGCGATATTCAAAGGAGTTGCGCTATTGAGCAACTCCTTTGAATATCACCCAACCACAACCACTGTGCATGGCGCCCAGTGGAACTTAGCCTACAAGTTGCCAGAGTGGAGCATTCAACGCGGTGGCGCCGTACCATTCGCCATCGCCAAAATCACGATATTCAAAGGTGACATGCAAATGGGCCATAATTCATGCAAGGTGCAGGGGGCCATTTGCATCTGAGTCTCAGCCCCATTGCATGCCATTAGCATGTAAGTGCGCCCGATCCCGAGATTGCGCCTGGCACCCTGCCAGGCAGCAGCTGTCGAGGACCGACGCCCCTGCAGCCCGATCAGCGGGCATAGTGTACTCTCCCCCACCAGCCCAATCACGCAGCAATGTGGCCCCCTCTCCAATATTTCAGTGGTCTGTGGAAAATTGCCTGATCGCTGGCAGAAAGTAACCGACTTCAGCTCTGGTGGAGTGGCTCGATCGGCAGTACTGATCTTCAACATCTCCCGGTGGTCCAGTGATTGTTCGATCGCGGGCAGTAAGTACCTGAACCCTGAACATCTTCTCGTTCACCACGATTCACGCTTGCCGAGTTGCCGGTTTATTGTTATTGCCGCCGCCGACGATATTTGTTGCGTTATTGGGAGAGAAGAGCGTCGGGCGCGTTTATACGATGACAGTCCAGATTTGTGAATGAACATTCATTCACAAATCTGGACTGTCATACAGTATGGGCTGCACACCCATTGGCTCTGCTCTGCACCACTGGCGCGGTAGCTCACCGGCAGTCAGTCGGCGGGCGGCGGGCGGCAGGCGGTGGATGCTGCTGCCCGCCGCTGCCGGGGAGCGGTGGTGGGGCTTCATGGGTGGGTGGGGGGGGGACACTAGCCACCAGGAGATGTTTGGGGCGTCAATTTACTTATTGCCCGCGATCGGGCATTTCGCCAGAGAGATGTTCGGGGTTCTAGTTTACTTTCTGCCCGCGATCGGGCATTTCCACCAGGGAGATGTCTCAGGGGGTTCGTTTACTTTCTGCCTGACGATCGGGCATTTCGTCCACAGGACCACCAGGGAGATGTTTGGGGGTTTCAATTTACTTACTGCCCGCGATCGGGCACTTCGTCCACTGGACCACCAGGGAGATGTTTGGGGAGGAGCCACATTGCTGCCAGTGATCAGGCTGGTGGGGGAGGGAGCACTATGCCCGCGATCGGGCTGCAGGGGGGTATAGGGACTGCACAAATAGCACAGGTGGTAGCTGCTGTGTTGGCGCCCTGCAATACAGCAGCTCACCTGTGGGTGGCCCTTGACTTAGTTTTTTTGGCTCAAAGTTGTGCAGGCGCAGGTTGGGGGTTGCTCGCACAACTCTGCACAGCCCAGCTGAATATCGGCTGTGCAGTTTATGCATGGTTCCTCCCTCCAGTTGAGCATGCATTCATTTGCATTGCACTGTTGCTCAGCCTGTTTTCAGTGGCGCAACTGCCTCCTGTGAATATCGCAGAGATGAAGCAATTTGGACTTAGCATGCTGACCTATTCTTGCATGGCGCAGCTCGCACAATATCTGGCCCTATATACTTTTAGGGATCTTGTTATTCAGAAATAAACGGATCCCACATAAAAACTTTACTGTAACAATTAACAGGATGGAAATTGATTTTTTTTCCACTTGTTTAACCAGGAGAGACACACTAAACTGAAAGCATGTTTACAGGAGCGACCTGGGAGCACCACAGGGAAGTTAAGTGACTTGCTCAAGGTCACATAGTATGTAAGTGGGGGCTGTGGGATTTAAACCCAGGTCTCCAGATTTGCAGCTCAGAGCCTTAAACCACTGTGCTATACTGCCTCACTGTTCAAAGATGAAAGCTACTATTTCTCTCCCTTTGAGAAAAGATTCAGGCACTGAATATGATGACTGCACCCAAGATTTAATACCTTTTACAACATATCCCTGTAAAAATTCCAGAACTTACATTCAAGCAAATCTATGAGAAAATCAGTGGCTTTTCATGCGACAAGAAACTGGCTAGGCTTTCCTTAGCTAGAATACAGGCACCTAAAAACAAGGATGGTTTCTCACTTCTAGACTTTCACATTCAGCATTTGTCCTTTACCATTTTGCATAACATCAGAAGTCTGTATTATAAAGGATCAGATAAACCACCAGGCTGGATAGCCATTTAAAAAGTTTTACTCGGGATTCAAATCCAGGTAATGTCCTGTTTTCTGGCCTGCTGAGATGTTTAGCTTCTCACCCATTAATGAGTAACCTAGCAAAGATGTGGTCAAAAGTTATTAGAAGTTTGGAGTGGAATCCTAGCCAGTTGCACTTTTGTCCATTATGGAACAATAAATTGATTCAAATTGATGGTAAAGGTCTAAAGTGGGATAATTGGAGACAAACAGGAATTATCATTGTAGGGGACCTGGTAGAGCCAGTACTAAATACACTAGTGTCATTTACTGACCTGGCTAAGTGTTATTCTCTTCCTTGAACAGAACTTCATAACTACCTACAGTTATGAGACATTCTAAGACATGTCCCGAGACAGGCCCTCTCACTTTCTTATGAAAATGTACTAGACACAACATGCTTGAGAACTTGCCTTGGCAAAATAGTTTGCAAATTACTCATAGAAAAGAAAAAAGATGTCATGTAGGACCTAAAAACTAAATGGGAAAATGAGCTAAGTCTAGATATTTCCCAAGAAGAATGGGATGATAGTTGGAACTTTGCTCTCAGAGTTTGCAAAGAAATCAAGAGTGGGTGCATACACTATAGAATTGTTCACAGACAACATTACACACCACATAGACTCTTTAATCTGGGCCTGTCACAACGTTACTTATGTTGGAGGTGTAAAAATTAAAGGGGTGCTGTATCACATGTAATATGGTAGTGTAACGACATACATAATTTCTGGGAGGAGGTATGACTGGCTTGCTAATTAGTACTAAACGGTAGTTACAAGAGCAGTGCCAGATTTATATTATTAGAACGTGATTCCAACTTTCCCAACTCACCATTAGTCAAAGAAGGTGGTTACATTTGGATTGAATTGTGGCTAAAAATTTGATACTGAGGCACTGGAGACAATCTTCACCCCACCTATCAAAATGGGTTAAAGATATATCCACTGGGGCTGCCCATGGGAGATTTGTGTATAAAACACAATGCAGGATGGATAAATTCTATGGGATGTGCAACCCCTTCCTTAACTCATGCTTGTGTAAAATCCTGGATTAAATCATAGATCCTTTATATGATGGAAAAATTACAACAAGCTGCAACCATAAGTTAGCTAGCAACATTGTGAATATATATATATATATATATATATATATATAATACACACACTATTCAATGGTATGCTTTATTCATTAGTGTGTGTATGTATGTATGTGTGTATATATATATATTCTTTAATCTTCTGTAGTTAACTTTATTGTTTTATATATAGTTAGAAGTGTAGGTAATATTTCGTCTTTAACTGTATCATTTGTGTTTTGTTCCATTTTTTGTATGTTCTTTTAAAATTCTGTAAAATATGAATTACAAAAAAAATGTAATATTTTGGTGCAGGGCTATGCTATTTACCATCAGAAACATGTGATGGCACCATCTCAGTACGTCCAAATTATGACTCAGTCATGTACATTCCGCAGGTAACCGCTACAGAAGAGATTTTTAAAAACTGTGAGTGGCAGCCAGCTGAATGACGTGAGTCATAAATTACAAAATTAGCTATCAAAGCTGTTTTAGCAATATCTGAGAAAACTAAAAATACAGCTAGGATGAATCTAAGGATTCCAGATATACATTCTTTGCTAAAAAACTATATGATGAATTTTTTTTTTGTTGATTAACAAGTACTGCTGCTTAGCCAGCCCACCAGCACAGCAGTAGAGCTGCCGCTCATGGCACCAACGACCCAGGTTCAGGAACAAGCTGAGGCCTTCGGAGGGTTGGCCGGGGGGAGGTAGGATCAAGCATCCCACAGGATACTCTCCTTCTCCTCCGGGGAGGGAGGGGGTTCTGACCCGCTGCACTACTGCCACCTGGGGGACCATGGGTGGTGGTGCAGAGATTCAGCAACTGACAGAGAGGGACCTTCTGACCGAGCATGCGGATTGGCGATCCCGGCTTTGCCAGCATACCAATCCTATTGCACGCTCCTAGATGGGTGGGCCAAAGAAAACATGAAAAATGAGGTGCAGGATAGGGAGGATGAAATGAAACCTCAGTCTGCCCACCACATCTGCCCCTGGAACTGAGCCACTTGCCTCCAGGGATACTACCAGTCTTCACTGCCACTGCGAGTGGGCAGATGGACAGCGAGGAGAAAGTGCTTTGCAGCTGAAGGCATACCCGGCCCTGGGGGTAAGCCACGGCGGTAGCACAGTGGTCTGTCGTGGGTTGGCTGGCAATCCTGACAGGTTAGGTGACAGGTTAGGTGACAGGTTCTTGGCAGGAAGGTATATAACCAAGCTGGCTGTGGTGGAAAGAGCTCCCTGCCTGGCCCTGAGCAGCAGAAAAAGCATATTAAAAAAAACAGTACTGCTGCTTTAAATCGCATGGTAATAACTCACCGCCGGACACTAGATTTTTTTTTTATTTGTGGGAGGTGGGGGGCAGGGTTAAATCAAATTAAAAAAAATTGAGGATTAAAGAGCAACTCTGCACTTCAACTTTTACATTCATAAATGTTTCAGCTGTTACAATTTACAAGACAATACATTCTTCCTTTTCAGTGTTCCTTTTCAAGGTTTACAGTACGTCTTGATAGTGTATCTAAAATAAATCTGTGTAAAAAACATTTGCCTGTCCCCTGTTAACCTCACAGTGCCTTTGTTTATGACATCACAGTGCTCACCATGACAACAGATTGTGGTGTCTCAAACAGCAATTGGGTGGTTAGCAGGGGAGTCCGATACATTTTTAAAGACTTGGTGGAATAAGTACTGCATTGTCTACAATATTTAGTGGACCAACAGCAGTGGAAAGTAAAAAAAAAAATTAAAGGAGAACTGCCTTGTACCTGTAAGCCATTTTCCCCCAGTAGAAGCTGTTTTTGAGTACTGGTTAACATTCTGTTATTGTTTTACCTACACATGCCTTTTAGTAACCTCGGTGATTGTTTCTACTTTACGATGTGATGGTAAGTACCATTTTAGAACTGTGTGATGTAGTTTATGCCCCTCTCAGCTACGAAGTTATACAGTAGAACATGAATGCTTTGTGCCAACCATAGAAGAGTAGGACGTGACATAAACTACATCGTTCAATTCTAAAATGGTTCTTGCCAGCAGCATGTAAATCAGAAACACCCAGAACGATAACAGAATCTGAACCAGTATTTTAAAACAGCTTCTACTGGGAAAAAAGACATAAATTTAGCGCAGTTCTCCTTTAACACATAACTGGAAAACAATAAATTTAAAACATAACTGGTGTGTATCTAATGTTTGTCAGCTTTTTATTATAGTAGAGTGTTGCTGTACACTGTACTCAGGCGCTTGACTTCCCCCATTGTAATCTTTATGTAAGCACATATGTAAACAGCTTACTTAGAAAGCTAATGTCATACTTGGCATACAGAAGGGCCCCAGAGCAGACCCAGTGGACTTAAAGTGTTCTTCTGACCTTGCTATGTTTCTGTGTAATCATATTACATGTACAATATCCTTGTGTAACCCCTGGGTGGTGCTATCCCCAGTGTTACACCCCTGCCTAATACCCTGCACACAGGCTAAGGGGCTTGGGTTCACTAACTAGATAACAGTTTTAAAACATTTGCACAGTGCCTCCACTCAGGGTGCTTTACGAGGGTGAGATGGCGATGGGTGTAGCCCCCCCCCGAGCTGCTACACCACCCACAATGACCATTTACCTTCCCCAAACATGCCCCAATAAACATTTGTCCACACTTTGGCATTTTGGCATTTAAAGGCCCTCTCCAATAATATGCTCACACTAGACATTTCAACAACAATAACAAGATATTTATTTAGGAGGTATAGGAATTAGGGACGGGGATGAGGAGTACAGGTTATCTGATTACTATTTACAGATGTACACTGATTAACTGGATTTTGCTGGTGAACCCTCCAGCTGGGTGGCTACATACTAACAGGTCTAAAGCAATCACATTTTACCATTCGACTTCTGATACCCAGAGCCCTGGCTATTTAGCTGCTCACAAATCAGATGGTACATAAATAATTATTATTAATACCCACACTGATTTCAGCCCTAGAACAATATGAAACCCCGCAATCTCATACCATACTGGATAAACAGATACCACAGTCCAAGATGTTGCAGGCCTGGTGGACGTTGCAGCTGGTCGAGTTGGCTGGCTATTGATTTGAGGGAGGGGGCAACTTGGAAACAGATTCTTCCAAAGCTGCAGATTGCTATTTACAACAAAGGCAGGGATTGCCCTGCAATTAGAAGATGAGCAGGAATTGACCCTGCGGGACACAATAAGCCAGAGATTGCCCTGTACATACTGATTTCCAAACATTCCAGGACAAGCAACTTGGATTTAACATCCTGAACATTCAGCACAATATTTGGAAGTCCCACATCCAATATAGATAGAAACCGATACTTTTGCCAAGCATCCGAATTCCCTTGAATCGAAGTCACATCCAGTACATTTTCATACCAACATAAGCATCTATCCAGCTTAAGCAGACAGCGGTACTTTTAGCAAGCGTCCTAAACTCAGTTACTTGAAGGTACATCCAGTACATTTACATAACAACACAGCACTCATTGGCAAACTCCCATCCAGTATGTCTTGACATTTTACACTTATGGCAAGCACTCTCAGACGACATCCAGGTAAGACAACAGTAATATTCTCTTCAGAAAAACAGACACAGTATGCTCTAGGACCTCCTGTCCCATGAAGTGGTAATCGCGGCTTGACAGACAGCTCCACAGAGGCAGAATTCTAACCCACAGCTACAACAACTTGCTACACATTTATATGATTCACTAGCCAGGCATCTTGCTGCACCTGCAATTTAGCCATTTGGGCCACAGACAAGATGCATTCATAATAACTTTCACTAGACAGTCTCTGATGGGGTTAGTAGACCAGACTGATAACTTCAATATTTCAGAATCGACAGAACATATCTGTTAGCTGGGCCCCCAAGATCACTTTCACAGCTTCTCCCTCACACCAGGGGGTGCAAGGGTACTCACTCAGGTCCTCCACGGGTCTCATCCGCAATCGAAGGCATCCTGAAGACTCTTCAGCTCTCTCACTGCTGAGGCACGATAGACGGCTTCATGTTCCACCTCTTTCCCCAACGTGGGAGGGAGGGCTAACCTCTGGAGGACATTCCTGGCAACCTCCAGACTAGCAGTTGCAGAAACTAAATTTACTTTAACTTTTAAACTGGATGCAGAAAATAACAAATGCCCCCCGATGACTGGAGGGGCATAGCTAAGTGGCCCAGGCCTGGTGGCATGGCAGGGGCCTGAGCCATCACCCCTGTGGGGGGGCTCCCAGCAGGCTGGAGCCTGCTCTCTTCTTCTCACTCTGGCTAATCTCTCCCCCAAAAAACTGGCAAACACTGTCTCTTAGAGGGCTCCTAATTCGACTCCTGATTGGCAACAGAGATGGGGTGACAGGTCTCTAACTGGTTAAGGGACCTGTCAAACAGAACACTCGAGGCACAATTGGGTTAGAGAATTGGCATCTAAAATGATGTCCCTGTAAGTCCCCATGAGCACTTGGGTGGTTACCCATGAGGTGCAGTGAATGTCCCACAAGTCCTGGCTTTTTACTCCTGGCTCCCAATTGGCTGTGGCTGCTTGCAATGGCTGCTTAACCCACTGTCCCTTATACTGTAGCAGATC
This sequence comes from Neoceratodus forsteri, assembly GCA_016271365.2. Taxonomy (NCBI): domain Eukaryota; kingdom Metazoa; phylum Chordata; order Ceratodontiformes; family Ceratodontidae; genus Neoceratodus; species Neoceratodus forsteri. The sequence goes on along the minus strand of JADMNL010000031.1, from coordinate 156,500,937 downwards.
AGATACAGGCCTGAATAATGTCATGGTGCAGCCAGAAAGAATGATTTACCCCAATGCCCCACAGTTGTGCAGCTCAGAAGTTGTACTTGCAGCCGCTGCACAGATGAAGGGTGTGGCTCCTTTTGTTTTTTATGTCACTACTGCACTTATGCAAGCTCCCCCCTCAGCAGCTGACAGGCTTACACACAAGAGTTCCAAAATGCTGGTGAAGGCAGGAAAAAAGTATTTATTTTAAAGTTTGACACTTTCCCCCACTTGTACAATAAATCCCCCCCTATGTAGCAATGGTTTACAATGTTCAGAACATTTAATTTCTTTAATTTTCAGCAAAAGCCAAACATAGCTACCCTGAAGGCAGCCAGGCCCACAGTTATTAATTATACAGATGACCGAGGCCCTGCTCAGGCATACTTGCCCTGAACTCCTGTCAATTCAAAAGCAAGCGGATCCCCAGCAGGCTGTCCGTGATCACCAGGTCCCAATTAGTTGGAAGGGATCCCGGGACCCACGGCACAGTCCCCGAGGTGACCACAAAATGAGCGGTTTAACTGAGGGCAAAAATCTCACTAGCACAAGTCCCGCTGCCCTGGAGGCAGCACTTTTAACACGGGGCACGCGCAATGCTATTTCTGCTGCCCTGGAGGTAGCACTTTTAACATGGCCACTCGTGAGTGGCGTTTTGTAAGCCCCAAGGGGCTGGGTTTCAATCAGGCTGCAGCTGGAGCACTAGAGGGGCACAGCAGACCTGGGGGACCAGAAAAAAAAAACTGTTGGCCAAACGGGAGAAGTCCAGGAGACAGCAGGAGGAGATCAAAGGGACAGGGCTATGGTAAGCCCTGGTTGGCATATTTAGGAATCCCCATTTGAAAAGGGGGTTATACTTGGTAAGCATAATACAGTACTCATGGTAAATTTATTACATGTACTCTTAATAAGTATACTACATGCATCCTTGGTAAGTATATTATTTGTACCCTTGGTAAGTATAATACATGTATCCTTTGTAATCATATTACATGCATCCTTGAAAATCATATTACATGTATCTTTGGAAAGGCTGTTACAAGTACATGTATTCTTGATAAGCATAATACATTCACCCTTGCTTGGTAGACGTACTGTATTACATGTATTCTTGGAAATCTTATTACATGTAACCTTTGTAAATATATTACATGTATCCGATGTAATCATACTACATGTATCATTGGAAAGCGTATTACTGTACATGTATTCTTAGTAAGTATATTACACATATTGGGCCCGATTCTAGAAGGGTTATGCCTGGCATAACTTGACCTGCACCCCAAAAAATGGTGCAAGTAGCAAGTTACGCCAGCAGTTGTGACATGCAGTAATCTACAAAGTGGCCTGTGACATGCCGCAGGCCACTTGCGCCAAAGTGGACTTACACCAGCAGTTACACCTGCAACCCCCAGGGATATGGTGCTAGGGGGTTTATGGCAGCAGTTGCACCCTATTCTGGAAGGGCAGCAACAAAGTCCCCAATGTCACGATTCTACAACAACCTCTGGGGCAGAACCATCAATGTAAGTTACACCAGCATATAGCTGGTGTAACTGTACTTATGCCCCCAGGGGTTGCCTGCATGTTCAGCCCAACCATCCCTCCCATGGTATGCTGCCTTTCCCCCACACTGCCCTGTCCCCAGCACATGTTTGCCCCACAGGGTGACCCCTGGCTCCCCATACCACAATGCCTGCAGAGCACCCCATGCCTCCGACCCCGTACAAGCTGAGAAGCCCGCAGAGGCTGCAAGCCCCACCGAGTGCCTTTAAAAACACAACCGAACCCCGATAATGCCTCCCATCCCGATTCCCTCCAGTCATCCATACACCAGGCATCCCTGGTAGTCAAGTGACCCATCCCTCCCACCCGGCAGCATCGAGCACACCGCTCCCCCAGACCCGTTGGAGGCCGATGACTGGCACAGCCACCTCTCACCACCAAGGCCAGCCACCAACTGAACACAGCAGAAGCGTGTGCTGTACATACGCATATTCATTGTGCACGATACAGTACGCCGTCCCTACAGGGCTTAGTCGGTGGCTGGCCATGGTGGTGAGAGGTGGCTGTGCCAGTCAGCCGCAGGGACGGTCGGGGTGGTGGTGGACTGGCACTGCTGGTGGGGTGGGGCCACTAGACTGCCAGGGACTGTCCATGAACTGTACGTGCTATACAGTATACAGTTGACTTGAGGAGCCAGTCAGTAGTTGGGGGGTCCATGGTGCACTGACGGTGGGTGGGGGTCCTCTAGCCCTGTGGAGCTCTGTCCAGGGGATCAGGCATGGGGGCACTTGTGCCATGCTGGACGAGGTTGCAACTGCGATGAACTTCGCCAGGCACGCCTCTGTTGGTCGACTGGGCTTGATGTCGCAAGTCGCAGGACTTAGCAGCGAGGACCCTGCCCCTTCTAGAATCGGATGCAGGGTCTATGTCGCAACTGGGTTTGGTGCAAGTCACCTTTGGTGACTTGCACTAGTCTTCTAGAATTGGGCCCATTCTTTATAATCAAATTACATGCATCCCTGGAAATCATATTACATGTATCCTGGAATGTATATTTTGTGTATCTTTGGGATGCATATGACATGTATATTACAAGCATCTTTGGAAATCATATTACATGTATCCTTATTTTTTTTTTATCATATATTTTATTTTAATTTTTTTAATTATCTCTTTCATGTACTACATTACAGAAAACAGACCAATACATTACAAAAAGCCATGTTAAGAGGGATATATCAAGTCCAACTCAAATGGGGGGGGGAATGAAACTAAATCATACAAACAAACTATTCAAATAACAGTGTGATGAGCAAATCAGAGGTAAACACCTCAAATGACCTTTGAGTATCAACTCCCCATTATTTATTTTATATTATGACCCCCTAACAAAGTATAGCTAAATATAACTCAAAATAACTAAGCAAACTACTTAGCATTCAAAAAGAAAGCATGTAGCTTATATTATTATGTTATATTTATGTTAGACCCCCAAACCCCTCAACACCGTCCAAAACAGCTGACATCTCTAATTCAGAAATTGTGGGGGACTCAGGACCCTCTCCAGACTCTTCTGCTTCTCCAGACTCCTTATATTGATCCCTCAAAAACTCTGTCAACTGGACAAGCTCAAGGAACACATATGTCTTTTCTTTATGCAAAATCACACCTTCGCAGGTGCAAGTAGCTGGAATTGAGCACCTAATTCCAATACTTCTTGTCTACATGCCAAGAATTTCCGTCGTCTCTGCTGAGTGGGGTAAGAGAAGTCCGGAAAGATGTTAAATTTGAAAGCCTTATACAGAAGCAGTCCCTTTATTCTGGACAGTTTGATAATGTGATCCCAATCTGATTCAAACGCCAAAGAAAAAAGATTGTGGCTTTTTTCTCTGTGTCCCTTACTTCTTTCAGTTCTTGACCTTTAAGTACTCTAAAAGCCTTGGAAACAAAAGGAAGATTGTCTTGGGGTAACTCATAAACTGTAACGAAAATGTCTTTTACCAAGTCGCGAGTACATTCAAATTCATCATCTAACTTTAAAGGTAACCCCACTATGCGCAAATTATGATATCTTGACTGATTTAACCAGGCTTTCAATCTTCCTGTTATTTTATAATTATCTTTAGCAAGGGCAACCCCGGGCAGTTCGATTACTTTATCCCCATCGGTTAATTTCTGAATATTTTGAGTATTGTCCTGGACTTGCATGGTTAGTTTAACAATTTTCTCTCGATTATGTTTTACCTTCATCTGAATAAATTCAGCCTTCTGATTTAGAGCCTCAAATCTTCGGTCTAACTGCTCCACTCCCTGTAGGATTTTGTCAATGGAATCCCCATCGCCTCCATGGTATGTTTTGATCTAACTGGCAACCGTTGAGTCAGGAACTCTACATCATCGATTCGGTCTGGTCCCAAAATAACCTGTTTTTGGTCCTGGTCCGATCACTGAAAAACAGCTGAGTTGTCCTCTAAATTGTCTACCGCATCAGGTGTTTGTGTGGCTCTCACACTTTGTGCACATCACGGCTGAAACTCTGTATAGGAGCCTTGGCCCTGCGGCGCCAGAGACTCAGGCCCAGAAACGCCAGGCACCCTCCGACCTCCGGGGCTGGTTTTGGGTCTGAAGGTTTTCTCCATTGGCTGGATATGGGGCGAGCTATATTCCTCGGAAGAACCACTTTGTCTGTCTTTTCGTTTAGGTGGCATTAAACAACTACTCCCCAGCACTATTCAAGCTTCTTCAAACTTCTTCTAACCGCCCGCTACCCACGCTATACAGCGATGGAATACAGAGCACACTCACAGCTCCACCACACACTCAGCCATCTTGCCCCTCCCATTACATGTCTCCTTAGAAAGAATTTTGTATGTATCCTTGGCCACCAGCATCTAACACCTGATACACTGTTGCAACGTGTTCACCCACTAATCATGATATTGCTGATACCTTGAATAAGTCCTTCACAAACCTGAACTTAAAGTGATAATCTACATTTCAAAATGAAATGCATTGCTTACATCTGATCATAGATGATGATGGCGATCGTTCATTTCCGCAAATCCTGAACAATTTTGTGCAGCCATTATTTAATGGGAAGGGATCATAATTTGGCCCAGACAAGGTGGCCAGCCATCCCTTCCACTTCCCTACTGATTTTCACACACCCCTGCTCAGGCACATTCTGACATGCAGCAAGGGAGAGCGTTGGAGCGCGCCCCATTGGAATGAATGGGAGTATTTTTTTTATTACTATTTTATACATTATGGTGGTGAGTTGGAGATTAATGAAGGCCACTGCTTGACTAACAAGGGCCTTGTTAGTCAAGTGGGAACCTTCATTAATGTCACCCCTGGGCCCCACCCAGCCCTCACATTTTCATTTTCCAGGTGGCCCCCATAACAAATTTCCAGGTAGGCCAGGGGGTTTGCAGTAGATAGAAGATGGTTTCTTAATATCCTGGTTTTATACATTGTGGTGGTGTCCCCCATACTTTTGTTTTTGAGCTTGAGTGCTTTTGCCACCCCCCTTCTCCATGCTTCCCCACATGTTTAAAGAGAGCCCTCGTCCCCAATATTTTTGTTTTGTTTGTTTACAATTTACTTACTCTGTATAACCCAAGTGAGCTACAGTATCTCATTTTTAGTGGCATCCTGCTGTTACTCATTTTTCACAGTTGCATAGACTGGAGCACTGGTGACTTGCCCGAGGTCACACGGTGAGTATTGGGCTCCACTGAGGACTGAACCTGTGATCTCGCAGTTCCCACGCTGAAGCTCTAACCACTAGACCACACTGCTTCCTGTTTTGTTACAGCAACAGCATTTGTGAGACCACACAGAGGAAACACAATGAAGGGAAGGAGACACAGAGAGGAAATAAAAAATATAGTACAAAAAAAATAATAAGAAATTTGAAAAAAGGGGGACAAATCAAAGAACAGAGATGGGAAAATTATGTATCATGCCTGTGTTGCTCAACAAATGTCCCCATCATTTCAGTTTTTCCTCAGGGCAGGAAAACACTACATTGCATATCACATTTTCACAGAAAAAAACGTCTTCAAGTGGCATCTGTTCCTTGGCTGTTCTGGAAACTGAAAAGTGTACATGTGTTATTTTGCAACGCCTTCTGTTTCTATTATGAAAAAAATGTTCTTCCACAGAGTGTTACAAACATGAACATCATTTTAACATTCTTTGTAACTGCTATTTATGGTAACCTCCAGCTTGCCCGATCTGTCCTTCCCCACCCCTGAGCCCTATCACCTACCTTCTCCAGGACTTACCCCTTCCTCCAGGGCTCTCATGATTTCCCCTACATAACTTGGCCACTGGTGTTTCTAAGTCCCTCCCGTGCCCAAATCCAGCTGAAAAGGGTGCCTTCAATTGTCTGAGTTGGGCCTGTGGGTAACTGATGTCAGAAAGACACTGTACAGATCTTATGTAAGACCATTATTTGTGGTCCAGTTACAAGCATTTCATTTTGTATTTTGCACAGTATTTTTTTTAGCACAAAATAAAATATTTTGTCTGATACAGTAGGGTTTTAAATAATTGATTAGCAGTTTTTTTCTTGGGACAATACTGACTGTACAGAAAGCATTTATATAGGTTTTCTAGAAGTGTCATGTTTGTTAGACACAGTGAGGCAAGTGCGATGCATTTTCATAATGTTTTAGAACTTTTATGAGCAAAACGCTAATCAATTTTTAGAGTTAAATAAAACCGTGTACAGCAGGAGTGCTTGCATGTTGCTTGCTATTGGACTACAGCAGTCAGATGTGATGCCCGTGTAAAAGACATGAAATAGATAAAGTTAAACAATCACAATAAAGGGCTACCAAAATGATTACTAGTGTTACAAAAAAAACTACGAAGAAAGACTAGTAGATTTAAATCTCCTGAGCCTGGGTGTGCATTCAATAAGAGGGAATCTGTTATTAATATCTGTTGTTTAAGCAATAATGCCTGACAGGGTATGTGTCGTGCTGGGATAACGCCACACCTCAGGTGGTTGGGCGCGAGGCCGCGGGCGAGTGCATCCAACTGAGGCGTGGCGTTATCTAAAGCCACACACCCTGGAGGCATTAGTACTATTATCTAATGGTTCGTTGTTATATATAAAGTAAAAAAATAATTTTAAAGAATGTTTTTATTAGTGTGGAAAAATATTTTTGTTTCTTAAGAGGAGATGCAAAAAAAAAAGATCATCATCCAAAAGCTCATCTACAGGTTCACAGTGAGGCTGAGACTAGACCTGTGATGTTGTACTGATTAACATCACGGGTCCAGCCCAAAACTGACCAATCAGAGTCCAGGATCTTTTCTTGCCATTGTATAATATAAATTACCCATATCTTCTCAGTGAAATTAATTTTCAATTCAAAGAGACTACAACAGACACTTGTGGGCATCCGTGTCAGTGTAAGCCAACTAAATTTCAAACTTCCTAAAGAAATATTTCTATACACAACGAATAAAAAAACCCTGGAATAATTTACCAGAAAATGCTGTTTTATGTGATACAAAAGAAAAATTTTAAAAAGAACTAGATAAACACATTGCATCAAATAAAAATATAATTAAATATTATAACTAAAAAATACGAGCTATGGGCATTAGCCTCTTCAGCTCCTCAAAGCATTAGTGAATATGATAACACTTTAAGTTTCTTTAACTACATAGTAGTTACAGTGTAACTACACTGTAACTGCATTTCAATTGCAATGCAGTTACATGCAACACATTTGTAACTACAGTGTAATTACCCCTTCTGCATGTAATTAATGATTACCTACCCCGCAGTTATATTAAAACTGACACCTAAAATAAAGCGTGACTGTGAACATTAGTGAACAAAATGACACAAATGAGACCACATTCTGGTGCAAGAGGGGAGTTGCTGCTACAAGGACGGCTAGTGCCTGTATCATACCAGAAACACCAAACATTAACAGCACTCAACCCTGGAGTAAGGATGCAGCTGAAGTCACCAAAACTTGTTTTTATTTTAAGTACTCAACTCAAATGTGAGCATTCAGCTCAGTGAAGATGCAGGATAGACACTTAGTGCAGCTCCAGGCAAAACATCAATAAAGTGCAAGTGCAATGCAGTGCAATAAAGCAACACAAATCTAAAGGTACGTCTTGGAACCTCTTACCATAGCCCCAGCACTTTGACTCCCACTAAGTCTTCCTAGTGGGAGGAGTTGGAAGGTATTCCTTCTTAGGGAGCTGTTCAAGTGGGAACAAGTTTGTCTTCAGTTGTTTATGGAGCTTGTGGTTTACCTATAGCGCTTTGACAGTGCTAGTGCTGACATCCCCTACAGCGACAGCTACAATGCCGACCATTGGCATTGTAGCTACGGGATGTCAGTGCTCACAATTGGGCGCAGGTCCCAAGCCCCCCTTGTGGGGGGCTCCGCCAACCACACACCCCAGTCTCTAGGATTCTAGCTCCAAGTCGGAGTTGGACCGGGGGGGGCAATCACCAGTGAGGCAGTCCTGATCAGCACACTGTTCATCACAGCAACAGGCAGATTTTGCCCGATTCTTGTCGCTGTGGTGGTGTTCACCATCTGGGTTTCACTGTGGTGACAGTACACCGGAGCTTGTAGAGGGTAAATCCCCAGCAGTGACTGGGGAAGCAGTTTCAGAGCAGGGTGAACCAGTGAATCCTAAGCCTAAACAACAGTGAGAAAGAGAATGAGAGAGGGCCCATGCTTCAGTCAGAGCAGTAGGGCACAGTGCTCAGCAAAAGTGGCCACCAGTAGAATATTCTGAGCCAAAACTAGGCCAAGGCCACAATGAGCGAGCCCATGCTACAGCCGGAGCAAGAGGGAACAGTGCTGTAGACAGAACATCCATCAGTAGAATGTACTGAGCCAAGACCGGGCCAGAGCCACGGTGAGAAGATCAATGACAAAGTGAACACCGTGATCACTAGTCAGTTAACATCAACAAAGGGAACCCCAAGACTAGGCCCTAGCATGTAGAGCAAGATGGCCAGTGCACCGAGTATGGTCCCCAGTAACATATCCTCAGCCAAAACTGGAAAGGACCCAGGACAGACTCAGAGGGCAAATTCCAAAGTGACCACCATAGACACTAATTAATTCCAACATAGTGAATCCGAAGACTAGGCCTAGGCATGAAGAGCAAGAGGCCAATGAATCAGGTGGGCACCAGTAGACTGCTTCAAGTCAACATGAGGATGTGCCAGGACAAGACATTTTGTTCTATAATCATAACAACACCACTAGTGATGAATTACCCCTAGGCAATACAATATTTGCTTTTCTTGTATAGGGTCAATCAGACAAGCTGTATCACAAAATGCTTTATAGAGACACGGTAAGAAAAATCTGTTTTTTCTAATAATCAAATAAAAAGGCTGCAAAATAAGGAATTGTGATTATTGCTCCGTATCAGACAGCAACATTGATATCAGTAATGACCTTGGCCAGAGGAATCGTCAACTGTATTTGGCCTCAGGATCACTGCAGGACTGTCCACCAACTTACAAGCATTTACACATATTGCATCTCCTGTGGCTGATGCGCATTACTGACATAAGCTGCAGGGGATGCTAGAATGCTGCCTGCGCAGTCATACTTAGAAGATGTTGGGCCAGAGGGGGACAGAAGGATGGTTCTTTCCATGTCATAAGAGTGAAAGCAAAATGTCACGGGCAAAAAAGGGCACCACACGGTCACTAGAAAATGGCACAATCCAAAACCATGCTAGATTAGATAAACTAACTCCAAGACCGCTAACACTGTTATGACGGTGCTGTTTTTTACCGCGCCGTTTTGTTTTCACTCTTTTGTTTGGACACCCAGAAGGACCAACTTAATAAAGTTATATTCTAAGGCAATCAAGTAAGTGAAAACATTTTCTGTGCACAAATAGTGCCAAGCAGAGGCTGCGCCACATTGTATATGTGAGGTTAGCAGTACATGGAAATTACCCTTCAATGGAACAGGTACCAGTCTATGGACACATTTGTATCTTGTTTGCCGAAGACATTATACCAAGTAAGGCATTTCACATTAGTGAAAAGAGGCTGTGTGTTTGAATCAAGTGGCAGTTCCTAATTATATCTAAAACTAGCTTGCTTAAACCTTTGTATTGCTCACAAAATTAAGCAATGCACTCTATTTATGAGTAGCCACTGCAGGCATTTCAGAGCTGAAAAGCTAGTGTAGGGACCAAACCGTGGGTCCCACTGCAACGTGGTGGTTTGGCTTGCTCACATTGGAATTCCAATCTGAAAACTAAGAGGACCCCCTTTTTTCATGGAGTTTAAAGTAAAAAAAGCCATTAGGCAGTTAAAATGTTTACATTCTAATATGTGCCTTGTTTGGGGGGGGAAGGGTGGTGCACTGGGTTTTTGATTTAATTCCTAATTATACAATGGGCTAACTCCAACAGCTCAATCCCTGCATTCTGATTGGTTGGCTGGCACCTTCCCAGTGTGATAAATCCTCCAGTGTACTCACTGGAAAAGGTGCCAGCCAGCCAGCCACATTTTTGAAACCCATCCGAACCCACAAACTCGACAGCAGAACCAAAAGGGTGTGGTTTGCCCTCAAGGCCCTAAAGAAAGACAAATCTCCTGGGCCGGATGGCATTCATCCGAGAGTACTATGGGAATTGGCGGACATACTGGCTGCACCCCTGGCGGAGCTTTTCAGCAGGTCACTTGAGACAGGGAGGGTACCTAGGGATTGGCGAGAGGCACATGTGGTACCAATCCATAAAGGGGGGTCGAAGGAAGTACCAGGAAACTATAGACCCATCAGTTTAACCTCGGTGGTGGGAAAATTAATGGAGAGTATACTAAAGGAACGATTGGGGTTTACTTGGAGGAGGTGGGAGGTCTGGATAGTGGCAGCATGGGTTTGTGCCAGGTAGATCATGTCAAACCAACCTTGTGGAGTTCTATGAATGGGTAACATCAGAACTGGACAGGGTAAGCCTGTGGATGTATTATTCTTGGACTTCAGCAAGGCGTTTGACTCTGTCCCACAATGGTCTGGTGGAGAAACTGATGGGGTTAGAGTAGGCCCTTTGATGGTCAGATGGATTGAAAACTGGATAGCTGGACGCACTCAGAGAGTAGTGGTCTGTGGGGAGCTCTCGAACCCTACAGAGGTTAGTAGTGGGTACCACAGGGCTCGGTCCTGGGTCCAATCCTGTTTAATGCATACATATCGGACATCAGGGATGGTATAGGGTGTGAAATGAGTCTCTTCGCGGATGACTCCAAGATGGGAGCAGTAGTTGAGGGAGAAGAGGGGAGGTTGGCCCTGCAAGGGGACCTGGACACCCTGGAAAGCTGGGCTCACACATGGAAATTAAATTTCAATATCGCCAAGTGCAAGGTGTTGCATCTTGGTCGGGGAAACCCTAAACACAGGTACACCCTGGGAGGGGAGGTGCTGGAAGCCTCAACAGGGGAAAAAGACCTAGGGGTCATGGTGGATACATGTATGAATAACTCTGAGCAGTGCAGGAGAGCAGCTAGCAAGGCAAACAGGATGTTGGGATGCATCATAAGAGGGATCACCTCTAGGAGCAAGGAAGTGATTCTGCCGCTGTACAATGGACTGGTTAGACCACACCTTGAGTACTGTGTACAGTACTGGAGACCACACTTGAAGAGGGACATACAGCTCCTGGAGAGGGTACAGAGGAGGGCAACAAAGATGATACGAGGGCTAGGGGATTTGACTTACGAGGACAGACTTGAGGAGCTCTGCCTGTTTTCATTGGAGGAGAGGAGAGACAGGGGACATGATTGAGGTCTTCAAGTACCTCAAGGGAATAAATAGGGTAAACATGGATGGGATCTTTAGACTAAAGCAGGAGGTATCACCAGAGGACATGGTTTGAAGTTGGAAGGTGGAAGGTGAGGGGGAAAGAGGAGGAGGTTTTTCACTGAGAGGGTGGTGGACCCTTGGAATGCACTGCCTGGTGAGCTGGATCAGAGATCCACAGTGGAGGGCTTCAAGAGAGGGTGGGATAGACACAGAAAGTGGATGTATCAGATGATGGCCTGTCCCAGGGGGGTGGGGATGGATGATAGGGGTTTCTGGAGCACAAGGGATGGGAGGGTCTCGGCACCCAACTAAGGATCTAGGTTCGAGCAGACTCGATAGACCATAAGGCCTAATCTGCTGGCAAATAGTATGTTAGTATGTTAACCTGCCATGATGAACCCGCGCTTAAAAAGCATGAAAATAATGGGCCATTTTTAACCCCTGCTAAACAGTAACATCACGCTGCCAAACCCAAACGGCAGCATCACAAAAGAAAAACACAAGCAACTATAGCAGAATTTTTTTTTTCAATGTCACCACCATATCCGCATTCGCAAACTGTACCCACCTAACCTCTCAGTCCAACTCTCCTCTCGCATCCAGCTCCCCCTCCGATCCTTTTCAACTCCGTCTGTGAACTACACTCCCCCTCTATCTCGCATAACTCCTAAACAAACTTCACTTGGCTTTATCTTTTAAAAATACCTCATTTTCAAGGCATATCCTGCATCATTTCATGACCTGGACTCACGATGTTTCCACATACTCAACACCACCACGTTAGCGCTCAGATTGCACACCTTTACGAAACAGCACTATTTTTTCACACACACTGACAAATACAATAAAAATAAATTTAAATACCCCCCAAAAAAAACTTCTATATTTTTCTATCTGCTTAAAAAAGCGAGCATTGCATAAATAGCAATATACCCCTCCAGTGAGTGGGTATATGGGTGTATTTACCACTTCTGGTGTGGTTAAGTCACTCAGCTGTGCCTCGTGACCAAACTACACCAGCCATGGTAAATCCACCAATATACCCACTCCCTGTCAGGGTATATTGCTTAAGTTTCTGCCTTGTACTGAAAAAGGGAACCTGTGAATTTAGCCTGTGGGTTCAGTTGTCCCAAGTGCATTTGGCACAGTGCAAGCAAGTGCAAAAGATGAAACAGTTGAGGAATAAACCAGGCTGTGATAGTATAAAAAATACCTGTGGACACTACATAGAAGCACAGAAATTGACATTATGGGTAGAAAAAGACCATTGGTCCATCCAGTGTGCCCTGTTATATCCTATCCTATTCAGAGACCTATTGTCTAGACGGGGTCCACAAAATATACTAAAGTGGCTATATGTCCAGTAAGTGTGCAAGTCCTGTACACTATATATTTTTGCAAAGAAGTCTAGTTTTGGAGGTACCCAGGAAGGGGGGACTGGACTCTTATAAGGGAGACAGCTTCTCTGAGGGTCCACAAGGGTTGATCATTTTTGCAGCCACAAAACCTGATTTTTGTATCTAGTTCTTGCCACAACAGAATTTTTGCCCAGTGATAGTCACAAAAACAGAATGTGTGGCTACCCGGTCTGGTGGCTCTGCAGTCGCAAGTTGCATAACAATGTGGTAGATCTAGGTTCACACCATCAACCCGGCTTCCTCAGCTGGGTTACTGGGAAGTCCTGTGAAGGATTTCACTCACCCTACTGTAGGAGAGCCTCTTTTGGAGGACTGTGGAGCAGCATAGGATGCCATAGCAAATGATTAGAAAGGCTAGTTGTCAAACTACTCTCTGCCTACCTCTCTAGTACATCTTTCTTCTCCAAATACCAGTCAGGGTTTAATGCAGCACATTCCACATCTGCCTCTCTGTTCAGACTCACAGATTTCATTCTTTTAAATAGGGATGTGGGTCTTCAAACCAGTTTTATATTTTTTGATTTGGCCAAAGTGTTTGACAATGTGGACCATTTTCTTCTTCTAAACAAACTCACTGTCTCTGACCTGAACTGCTCTTCCCTTTCCTGGTTCTCCTATTACCTCTCTAACCATACCCAATCAGTCTCTATTGGCTCTGCTCTATCTGATCCTAGGCATATCACCATGGGAGTCCAACAAGGCTCTGTTCTAGCACACTCCTTTTACCATTTTTGTAAAATTTGCCACGTTCTGTAATAGCCACATGTACGCTGATGACATTATCCTTTATGTATCTGGGCGTTGTCCTGCTGACATCTCTGTTACTCTAGAGTCAGACTTCAACACACTATCAAGATGGTTCTCTGCTAATCACCTAGCCCTCAACTAGTCCAAAACAGTCTCTTTGTTTGTTGGCACCAAAAAATGTCTTGCAGCCAGTCCTGTCTTGACTCTGAATACCTTGGATGGTGACTTCTTATCCTCCGTGTCCCATTACAAGTACCTAGGTGTAATTCTGGATAATTCCCTGGACTTCTCTTCACCTATCCAGACACTTGTTTCCAAATTGCACAGAAAGTTTGGTGCCCTCTATTGGATGGGTGACTACCTCTCACTGGGAATGTGCAAATGCTTGGTTGAACATTTAATCATTTCAGTCATTGACTTTGGGGATGTGGTCTATGATGTCACCCCTAAATGTCATTTAACGAAACTGGATACCCTATTTAATGACCTCTGTAGGCTCACCCTTCGAGCCCCTGCCTAAATGCATCACTGCACACTATCTGATTGTCTGAACTGGCCCTCACTACCTGATAGACACGTACAACACCTGGCTGTCTTTGGATTTAAATACTGCCTATACAAGCTCCCAAATTATTTGTGCACCCTCTACACCCCTCCTGCTCTGCCCACACATCTTTCTTCCCACTCTGGCAACAAATTCATCGTCCCACATCAGAAACTGGGTTCTGGGCAGCTTGCCCTGAATTACTCACTCCCTCAGATATGGAACAACCTTCCCTTTGGCAACAGTTCCCCCCACTAGTATTTCTGCTGCTAAACAGCTTCTCAAAATATGTTTGTGTCCTACTGTGACTGCACTGAACTTGATTTGCAGGTTTATTGTTGTTGCCTACCTGTCCACTAGTTACTGAACTTACCTGATGATTGTTGTATCTCTGCTTTCTATATATTATAAAAACATTCATAGAAACATAGACAATGATGGTGGAAAAAGACCAATGGTCCATCCAGTCTGCCTGAGTTCGCTATTTAGCCCTGGGACCTACTGTCCCCCAGGGTCTTAGCCCTCCGCAACCTTTCCATCATTCCTCTCATTTCTCTCCCAGCTTATGCCACTCCAAGCAACCACTATACCCTTCATTCTATCCCAACATTGCTTGAACCCACCAACAGTTATAGCACCCACCTATTCAGCTGGCAGATTCTTCCACGGCTTCACCACCCTTTCTGTAAGTCATACTTCCCCATGTCCCTTCTGAGCCTACCTTCTTTCAGCTTCCACTTATGTCCACGTGATCATGAACTAGTATTCAAGCTAAATATATTCTATTTACTGTATATCTACTTTCTATGCTTATTATATTTCTATTTTTGTTTTACTGCTGACTTGTTCCCCCTCCCCAGCACCTGGGTCACATCTATAAATGAGACTATTTGTATATCTCGGTTTATCTACCTAGTGAAACACTTTAAATAAAATACATAGGTTGTCATGTGGTGACCTGCTCTCCTCCAGGAACAGTATGAGTGGAGTGGGGCATGTCAGGGCACAGGATATGCCTAAAGAGTAAAAAATTCTGTGAAGGCATGTAAGATGATACCTGAAGACCCACCCATGCACCAATGGCCTGTTGTCAGCCATGCCTCCCTTTCCCTGATGCCCTGGATCATGAGGAACTGGTGGCAACTTTCAGCTGTGGCAAAGCATCCAAAGGCATGCAGCGATATGGAGAGTGGGATTAGCTGATACTGAGGGAATGGCAGTGCTGGAGCGGGTACCTAGGTCAGTAAGGCAGATGGAGTAGTGGTCCTCACTGAGCGAGCAAATCTAGAATAAAAAATATGAAATTATCAGTAGCAAGGCTGGAATTCCATTGAGGGATTTTGGTGACATAATAAACCACAACAGCAAAGTTTGAGTGTATTTTGATGTCATAGGAATCCCAAGATGGACTGACAAGCCCAGTAATCTAAAAGTCAAAAACCTCAGCACAAATGCACTGAGGCAAGGGTTACCTCAAAAGGGCATTGGCAGTAATGCCAGGTTTCAAAGAAATATAATATTACATCTATCCCCATAATGCAAAGCATTGTGGGAAGTATATGCAAATCACACTTTCATGTTGATTTGCATATATGTCCCACAGTGCTTTGCATTATGGGAATAAGTGTCATTTTAAATTTTTCTGACAAACCTGGTTACTGGTTATTTCCTGTCAATTTTTTTATAATATATGGGGCTCTAGGAACACTCCACCTCATAACAGAAACATAGAGTTTGTTGGCAGATAAGGAACTATTGGCCTACCCATTCTGCCCAGTTTGTCCTTGCCTATACTGTTACTGCAGAACCTACCTGATCTCCAGCTACTCCGCCCCCTGCTGTCCTACTAAGATTCCTTTGTGCCTATCTTATGCATGCGTGAAGCCCACCACTGTTTTTCCCCTATGGCTTATGCCGGAAGACTATTTCAGGCATACACTAATCTTTCCGTGAAGAGGTACTTCCTCACATCCCTCCTAAATTCCTCCCTCCTAGCTCCATAGCATACCCCTTGCTCTCCTGCCCCCTCTCTTCTGAAAATAGTCCCCTCCTTTCCTTTACCTTATTTATCCCCATGAGGTACTTATAGGTCTGCCAGGGTGTACATATTGAGATCCCTCAGTCTCTTATAGGGCTTATGATGCAGCCCTTGTACCATTTAGTTGCCTTCCCCTGGATAGCCTCCATCCTGTCTATGTCTTTTCTGAAATGGGGTCTCTAGAACTGAACACAGTACTCCAGGTGGGGTCTCACCAGCGATTGATACAGTGGCAACACCACCTCTCTCCTTCTGCTGGTGATTCCCCTCCCTATGCACCCCAGCATCCCACTGGCCCTGCCCACAGCCTTGTTGCACTGCCTCATCCCCTTGAAGTCATCAGATATGATAATCTCAGGGTTTCTTTCCTGTTTAGTGACTATCAATACCTCTCCTCCCATTTTATGCATCGCCCCTGGATTTCCTTGCCCTAGGTGCATGATTTTGCACTTTTTTTTGCACTGAAAGCCAACTATCATACCCTTGACTACTCCTTGAGCTTCCTCAGGTCTCTACTAAGTCTCTCCGCCCCCCTCCGGAGTATCTACCCTATTGCAGATTTTGGTGTCATTTGCAAAAAGACATATCTTCCCTTCTAGCTGTTCTGCAATTTCAACTATAAAGACACTGAAGAGGACTGGTCCCAGTTCTAAGCCCTTAGTTACCCCACTGGTCAATTTCCCCTCATTAGAGTGAGTGTGTTTACCACCACCCTCTGGCCCCCATCCATCAACCAGTTCCATACCCAGTTTACTACATTGGGTTCCACCCCCGAACTGCCTAGTTACCATATTAGCCACCTATGAGGTACAATGTCGAAGGCCTTGCTGGAGTCTAAGTAGGCCATGTCCACTGCCCCACCCTAATCTATTTCCCTGGTCGCCCAGTCCAAGAAATCGATCAGGTTCATCTGACATCACCTCCCCCCATAAATCCATTCTACGTAGCCCACTGGATTCAAGATATTCCACTCACCTTTCCTTTAAAAGAGTCTCCATTAACTTCCCCACTACTGATGTTAGACTGACCGACCTATAGTTGCCAGCCTTCTTCCTGCTGCAGCTTTTATGGGGTGAGACTACGTAGGCCCTCTTCCAGTCCTCTGGAACCACTCCTTTTTCCAGGAACCAGGAATCACACCATTGATCTAATGTCAGACAATGGTATTAGGACCATCTGATGTCAAAAGTATGGTATTATGAGTTTTTGATGCCACTTAGATTACATCAACATATTATAAATAAATAATCATTGAAAAAAAATGCAGTGTTGGTCACCAAAACAGATTTTGCCCTTAAACATGGCTCAGCAAATTCTGACTTGTTTTTTTTTTTTTCTAAAATTGACATGGTAAAGGGGTTGACTTATATGTGAAGCTGACTACTACACAAGTATAAATGGTCTCACATATTAGTTCTCAGACTTTGTCACAGTGAGCCACCCCAAGCCATGGAAAATATCTTGAGCCTCCCCCACATACTGAAATAATATTGGGCCTCCCCATAGAAAAATAGTATACGTTGCAGAGTACATCAGAAATAAAGTGGAACACCTTTGAGTAGTTGGCTTTCATTTTATAACCCCCCCCCCCCCCGTAACACACTCCTCAGGCCTGCCTACTTCCTTGGTCTGCTATTTTGACTCTCGAATCATTGCTACCCCTTGCTGCAATACCTTAATGGGTCAGACTGTGTTCTCTGTCTGTTTCCTCTCTGTTTGTAATAACCTTCCTATCCAGCTCTACCTCTTCCCTGCTTACCCTGCTTTTAAGCAACTTCTCATGGATCCTTTTGCTCCCTCCTGCTCTTGCTCCTAGCACCTCTCTGCTCAACCTTTGTATTTGGTCTGTTCTGCCACCAGTCTAATCGGTCAGTTCATACCACTCATTATTCACTGTTCTGATTTGTTTGCAGTATTGTTCATTTTGTATTGCTTGACTATTTTGCAGTTTCCTTTTGAACTGTGTGTACTCCCTACCCTTCTCCGGTTACATCTGAAATGAGCCTTGGCTTAGTGTGCCACTGTTGTAGTGGTCACTGATTTGTAAATAAATACATACATTCACCTATTATTATCCACTTTCAGTTTGCCTTATCCCTTCACACAATTTTTAAAACTCAAAATTTAATACAGTACTTTTTCAGACTTGCTTGAGCCTCCCCTGGAACAGGTTGGGGGCCTCCCCAAGGAGGCTGGCCTCACCATTTGAGAAACTCTGGTCTAGCAGTATAGCCTAGAGGTTAGAGTAACACGCTGTGAATGAACTTGGTACATCCAGCAGACTAGGGTTTGAGTCCTACAATCCCCATTTGCATACTCTGTGACTCTGAGCAAGTCACTTGACCTCCTCAGTGCTCCTGGGTTGCTCATGAGAACAGGAAGTCATGCCTAGTGGGTCTTAACCCAGTTATCAAAGAATTTTAAAAAAATGGTAGCCCCATGAACTGATCAACATCCCTAGATTTTCCAGCCATTGATTATTTTGATTGAGTAGTCATTCAGTAGACAATGATTAAGAGAAATAGTTACACATTGGGTTAATGGGCTGGGGGGGGCAAAGTTAACTGTACAGTAGTTCCTCTAACTATATCATTATGAATGCTTTTCTGTATCCAGAACCTCAGAGAGATCCTGTAGCAGAAAACAGTACTGGGACACATTGTGGTTCTCAAGACTGTATCATTTCTATTCCTCTCAGATGTTTTTATCTTTTCTCAGCATGGCCTCTGCTTTCAAAACGAAGTGGCATTATCAAGGTTTTGGAACAAGATGTCTTAGTGCTTTTCAGCTTGGAGAGTACCAAGGAGTGCATGCCAGGCGGAACAATAAAATCTCTTTATTGGGAAACTAATGGGAATGAAAAGAGATGTACAGTAAGTGGAAGCAGAATTGTGAACAAAGAAACGGAGGGGTGGTGCGTATCTTGGTCAGACCATCCTGGCTTGAGCCTGGATGGTGCCTTTGCTAGAGCCTTTGAGAGCGTGTAGTACTGAGGCTGCTTTGTTGAAAATTTTCTCCTCTTCCTTCCTTCCTTCCTTCCTGCTATAGGGAGGCTCGGAGAGGAGAAATTGCTCTGTTGAGTTACAGAATAGGAACATAAGAACATAAGAAGGGAAGGATGGTTCTGATTTGTCATTTTGGTTGTTTCCTTTTTTTTTCAAGTTTCCTCTTTTTTTAAAGATGTGGTTACTCATTTCCAGTAAAACACATAGCAAACAAACAAACAAGGCTGCTGAGATGCAGTAAAAAAAAAAAGCCAAAATACAATTGTTACTTCATACTGTAGTAAAACATACTTTTGATTACATAAGGACTGTAGGGTATTATAAAAAATTGATAGGCAATAGTTGACACGTTACGGTACAAAATCCTGTGTTTTCATCGTAATGTACATTACTCATCTGCACCATCAGATATCAGATGCTTCTATGGACTGGTAAAGTTTAGCAGTTAATTTTTCCATGCTATACATTTCTGTTATAAGGTCCTGCCATGGTGCAACTATAGGAATCATGGTTGACAGCCAGTTTTTTTGTGATGACTTTCTGAAGTAATAATATACAGATCTTCAATAGCTTTCTGATGTTTTGTCTCCGTACCTCCTAAGAAAGTCCAGGAACTAGTACGTGGTGGGTTGTATGGAGACAGAGGAATCAAAGATTTCTCTCAGTTGCTCCTGTATTTGTGCCAGTACCCTTGTAATGAGGGGCAGAGTCAGAAAATGTGGGCATGAGTCACCCTGGGGTCACCGCATCCTCTCCAAAAGCATGCACCACAGTGGGGACTGTATTAAACCTGCTGGGTGGGTACACAGAAGTGCTATGTAATTGACTTCCAGGAAAATTATTTCCAGATGTGTGAAGAAGCTGGAGAATGCATAAAAGTTGTGTAGTGTTCCCAATGGGCCTTTGAGATGGAAAAATTGAGATCTGTTTGCCAGTTTAGTTGAGTATAATCTGTGGGATATGGGGTTAGGTCAGACAAGGTTTGATAAATCTTGAAACTTAAGGCGTCCAGTGGCAGGTACTCTAGGATGTGCAATAAGAGTATAATAGGAAATGGCATAGGGGAAGTGGGAGGGCAGGCCTGTCTGTACTCCTGAATATATCTCTTAAGTTGCATATACCAAAAAGCATCAGTGGAGTGGAGGCCATATTTATTACGGAATGTTTCAAACTCTAGAAAGTGCCCCCCCAACTTAGGACATGGCCTGGGAGGTAAATACCCAGTCTGCCCCAAACACTCAAGTTCTAGTCTACTTTTGCTGAGAGAAATACTGGGTTTGTAGCAAAAGACTAGCAGTAAAAACTGGGTGGCCTCAACTTTTGGTTTACTAATGTTTTGAACCAGATGTTCAGACTTGTTTTGGTATATCAAGTTTCCTCTTTAAATCTTTGAAGAAAACAGAGTTGGCAACCAGCACATCCGTATTCTATCCCAAATAGTGATTCGTAATAGCCAGTATTATGCAATTCATAGCATAATTGATTGCTCTTTCAAATTACATTCCTTGCCATAAAATGTGCATAGTTTCCCCGTATAATATTATCTTTCTCCTCTGCCTTAGCTGGGATTGTATTTTATCTCCTGTTTGTATGCTTATTCATTTGCAGCATTTAGCTGCAATCATTGCCATAAGAATATACCGTTCCCTCTGGCAGAGAATCAACATCTGCATCTAAACAGGGATGGTCTCTATTTATGTAGATTCATTGAATGGCCAGATTTACAGCAGCTGGAAGTAAAAGCCCAGGTTCTCCCAAGTGTGTCATAATCACATTTCCTGAAAGTATTTTCTAGACCTGGGGTCAGGGACCACTATCTCTGGGTCCACATGGGGCTGTTTGGGAGTATTTTTGTTGGCTGTTCTGGCTGCTGACATCACTAATGCATGTTCAGCCTTAATTTATAGCATTTTTGTAACAGTGAGAAAGTCATTATGCCGCTTCTTTTTTCTGAAATGCTTTGGGCAAGTGTCCAGGACTACCCCTCCATCCCGCCCCTTAGACGCATCAGAGGTACGTACAGCTCTTCAGTGGTATTGGGTCTGACATCATAGAAGTACTTCTGGCTCCAGGATAAGTTCCTAATCCATGTTCTAGACCTTTAACCGCACCTCTGTGTCTTCCTTTGGAGACTGAAGAAGCTAAAGATAACTGTCCAAGTACAGGAGACTGTCAGCCAGTGCAGATGGCGAAAAAACATTGCAGTGCTTAGAAGGGCAAACTGTGTTGAAGAGTCGAGTGAAAATGTAAAACAAATAACGAAGGCAAAAGTGTTTGTTTCTCAAAGTACACTGTTCACTGCCCTCTGCACAATAGGAAGCACTTCACTTTTTTGTGAGCATGTGCGTGTATGCGTGAGTACATTTGTATGTGCATGTATGTGTGAATACATTTGTGTGTGCATGTGTGTCTATGCATGAGTACATTTGTGTATGCATGAGTACATTTGTGTATGCATGTGTGTGTATGCGTGAGTACATTTGTGTGTGTGTGTGTGTGTGTGTGCATGTATGCATGAGTACATTTGTGTATGCATGTGTGTGTATGCCTGAGTACATTTGTGTGTGTGTGTGTGTGTGTGTGTGCGTGTATGCAGTACATTTGTGTGTGCATGTGTATGTGTGAGTACATTTGTGTGTGTGTATGCGTGAGTATGTTTGTGTGTGCATGTATGCATGAGTGCATTTGTGTGTATGCCTGAGTACATTTGTGTGTGCATGTTCGTGTATGCACGAAATGCTAGTGTGTGCATGTGTGTGTATGCATGAGTAATGCTTAATGCAGTGTATGCATGAGTACATTTGTGTGTTCATGTGCGTATATGCATGAATACATTTGTGTGTGCATGTGCGTGTATGAGTACATTTGTGTTTGTATGTGCAGTATGCTTTGAGTGTACTTGTGTGATGTACACGCGGAGTACATTTGTGTGTGTATGTATGAGTACATTTGTGTGTGCATGTCATGTATGCGTGAAGTACGTTTGTGTGTGCATTTGTGTGCATGTGTGTGTATGCGTGAGTGCATTTGTGTCTGTATGTGCGTGTATGTGTGAGTGCATTTGTGTGTGCGTGTGTATATGTGAGTACATTTGTGTGTGCATGTGCGTGTATGCCTGAGTACATTGGTGTGTGCATGTGCCTGTATGCATGAGTACATTTGTGTGTGCGTGTGCGTGTGCATGTGTGCATGTGTGTATGTGTATGTATGGGTGAGTGCATTTGTGTTTGCATGTGCGTGTATGCATTAGTGCATCTGTGTGTGTGTGTGTGCATGTATATGTGAGTACATTTGTGTCTGCATGTGCGTGTATGCGTGAGGACATTTGTGTGTGCATGTGCATGTATGCGTGAGTTCATTTGTGTCTGCATGTGCATGTATACATGAGTACATTTGAGTGTGCATGTGCGTGTATGCATGAGTACATTTGTGTGTGCATGTGCGTGTATGTATCCAGAAGCAAATGATTTGATACCTTTTAATGGACCAACATAGATGTAACAAGAACAAAGTGCTCTAGCTTTCGGACCAACCAGTCCTTCTTCAGAAGCTCATGGCAGTTGTTTGGAAAATACAATACTTATAACAGCTAGATAATGCAGAGAAAAACAGAAAAAAAAATATGAGTACATTTATGTGTGCATGTACGTGTATGAATGAGTACATCTGTGTATGCATGTGAGTGTGATGAAAAAAACATATTCCAGTAATGGTTCCAGGCTGAAGCCAGACAGTGTGCATACCACTGAAAAAAATCCCCCTTCCTTGGTGACACATGGTTGACAACATGCTGGTAACCCAGATTAAAATTCTGCCTACATGCCCACACTCAAGGCCTCTGCACCTTGTCTTTGCTCCAGTCATATCTGGGTCATACCTGAAAATAGGCATTTCACTGACTAGTGTACATATCCAGTTACCAAAAACCGAACAAATAAAAATGTAATTCCTGGATCCCTATTTGCCACATTTACCACAATGCCAACCTTGACATCAGGAATAGAGGTGTCATGAATGTACAACCAACCACTTGAGAACTGCTGGGAACGAAGATTATAGGCAAGAGTTTCAAAGCCCCATGTACTGTTTTTGACACAACTTCATCTGAAGTTTTTTTTACCTCCTTTCCTTAACCTCCTGGAGCCCACTGTCTCAGGCCTCACTTAGCTGCCACTCCACTGTCCACTGGATTTATTCCCATTAACGTCCCATAGTGTTTGTCTCCTAGAGGTGTCACGCTGGTTCCTTGGTCGGTTCTATCCCTCCCCAGAGGTACCCTCCCACTACGAAGACAGAGAGAGAAGCCAAGGATGAGAAACTCGAGCCAGACAGAATGTGGAATTCCAGCAGCAGAATGGCAATTCTGCTTTCAAAATACTTTTCAGAATTACTTTTTGAGTTTTGCGGAATTCTGAAAAGCATTTTGATGTAAACCGTGGAATAACTTTCCATGGGTTATGTAAACCATGTAATAATTTTCCATGGATTCCAGAAAAGGAATCCACAGTTTATGGACTGGATTTTCAAAGCATGGCACACGGCTTCACCAATCTTGCGCCATGACACTTAGGTTCTGGCAGTGTGCCAAACCCCATCACTGCAACTGCTCCGGATTTTATAATCTCAGGCACAGTAGTGACAGTTTTCACGATTTACGCCAGCTTGAGCCAAATATCTGGCACAAGCTCCATAAAAAAGGCCCCCAGGATTGCCGCATGTTAGACCAGAAAAAGTTGGTCTAGCCTGTGGCAATTGGCACACAGGATATAAAATCCCATTAGATCACCATAAGCTCCATCTGCCGTATCATCAGCATACCTAGGGATTACAGTGATCTAAGCCATTTGACAATTCCACCCTATGTAAAATGAGGACTGCTAATCTGTGACAAACATTCTGCTTTTGAAATTTTGGGATTCTCCCACCAATAGAATTCTGTGGAACTAGGTGGGATTTTCTGAAATTCCATGGAATTCTGTTCCATTAGAATTTAAAAATTGCACATAGCACTACCAGTATCCAGGAATTGGATATCAGACACACCACCAAAGAGAATCAAGTGGTCTGGAGGAGTGAGCACGTAGAGGCTGGCACCCGAGACTTCCAGGACAGGCCATTTTCCACCAGTTTTTGATGGGCACACTGGTGGCTGGCTTTGGGGGAGTGCTTGGTGACAGGTTGTACCACAGCTGTCAACAGCACCTCCAGGGTGCCGCAACCATGAGCCGCTACGAGAGCGGTGTCATATCCTTCCTCCTGCTCTGGAGGAACATGTCTGTGTGGATGCTCTAATGGACCACCAAATAGGTGGTTTAGCAGCATCAAAACATTCAACACAGTTACATCCAGTCAAGTGGAGCTTGTGTAAGACACCTGCATAATTTTTTTTATGCAAATTGCGATAAATCGTGGAAACTGGTACAAAAACTTGGGACCCTTTAAAAATTGGACTTCCAAGCTTCCAACTTCCAAGCCACACCTCATGCCTTCCTGACCCCCTCCTCTCCCTCCCTTTCCCCCTTAACTTCTTGTAATCACCCATCACTTTTGGTCCCCTTCCCCTTCTGTTGTCACCCACCCTCAGGCTTTCTCCAACCTTCTTTACTGTTTCCATTTTCCACCCCCCACGTTTCTGTTCTGACAAAGTCTTTCTATCAGACTGCTAACCTTTCCCCTCACCTCTAACCCTCTCCTCCTCACAGACCACATCTCATACCCCCTCTTCTCCCTCCTCCTCAGCTTCTTGTAATCACCCATCACCGTTGGACTCTACCCCTTTCTGTTGCCACCTACCCTCTTGCTTTCTCCAACCTTCCCCACTGTTCCACATCCCACCTCCCACTTTCCTTTTTGACAAAGTTTTCTACCAGACTGCTAACCTGCTTTTCCCTCACCTCTACCCCTCTCCTCCCACCTGCCCCTGGTTCTCCCTTGAACCCGTCTACTCTCCTCACTGCCAAGGATCAATGTCACCATAACTATCTCCCTATGTTAATTGTTATTACTGCACCTCAGTAAACTGTTTTTTGTTTATTATCATGTGCTGTATATTATGTATTTTCAACCATTTGTTTTTGTTCTCTGATGTGGAACCTTTGTAAAAGAGCTTCTGCTCAAAGGTTGTTTCCGAATAATTAATTAATAAATAAATAAAATAAAAAGCTGGCCCAGTGGTATGGAGGGCTGGGTACCATGCCCCTCACCTCTTGCTATGCCAGCTACTCAGGTTCAGAACTGGATGTGGGTCATTCAAGGGCTGGGCTGTTGAGGGAGGATTGAGCAACTGTGGGACTGCTCTCTCTCCCTCAGTAGAGAGGAGTTGCTGTGGATCGCTGTCTGACTGCCACCCAGTGGCAGCTGAGTGGCAGCATACTTAGCATCACCAAGCGAGGGAAGGGAGCCCATGTTAAGGGTTCCAGGGGTGTCTCCATGGATATGGGGCTTGCACATTGCACACATTGCACATCCTGGGAGAAAAATGGTGGAAAAACACCCCGGCTGCAGGATGATGACTGACCCATCACAGGGCTTTCATGGATGATGGGCCCCCCCCCTTAGTCCTGTGACAGAAGATGGCAATGGAAAGTTAAGTCCCACAGAAGTTGGGTGACGGGGTGGGAAGGTTGATAGGAAGGGGGCAGCTGGGGCAGCTCAGGAGATAAGCAAATGGTGTGAAACAAAATTTGGGCTTCCAACTTTGGTGCAATCAAGTGCATGCAGATACAGGTGGAACATGTATATGCATCTGTGTCCATCACATTTAAAGAGCAAGTACTTAGTAAGGATGTGTATCTTAAGACGGACGGTTTGGGGCCTTTAGCAGCCTTGGTAATCATTCTGTTTGCTTTTATTTGTTTCTTTATACCTTCTCATTATTTTATTTTTATTTTGCCAACTACTAATTCGATAATACTACTACTACTACTACTACTAATACTGATTTGGTACCACACAAAAGGTTGCTCAAAAAGATATAAGACCTGGGTGTGGCTAAAACCATAGTGAACTGGGTGGGTAGTTGGCTAGAAGGGAGGCAGCAGAGTGTGGCGGTCAGTAGGGTTAAATCAGAGGAAAGGGAAGTTATGAGCAAGGTTCTACAGGGATCTGTCCTGGATCCGGTCCTCTTCAACATGTTCATTAGTGACACTGGTGAGGGAATCCAGTGCAGGCTGTGCCTCTTTGCCGATGATGCAAAAATATGTGGGAGTGTGGATAGTGATAAGGGAATAAGGGATATTCAGAAGGACCTACAAAAACTAGAGGGGTGGTCAAAGGTCTGGCAGTTAAAATTCAAAGCCAGAAAGTGCAATGTAATGCACCTAGGGAAAAGGAACCCCAAGACAGAGTACTGGATGGGTGGGGTGAGACTTAGCACTACAGAAGAGGAATGGGATCTAAGAAATATCATCAGTAACTCCATTAAACAAGCTAGCCAGTGCACTAAGGCCTATATAGCAAGGCTAGCAAGATGCTGGGATGTATCAGGAAGGACACTGATAGCAGAAGAAAATAGGTAATACTTCCCCTGTACAGATCCCTGGTGAGGCCTCACCTGGAGTACTGCATCCAGTTTGGGAGTCCTCACCTCAGAAAGGACAGGGGTAGGTTGGAAACAGTGCAGCACAGAGTAACAACAATGATTCAGGGTCAGCAGGGTAGATCCTACAGGGAGCACCTCAAGGCACTAAATATGTACTCACTGGAAACCAGAAAGGAATGGGGAGATATAATAGAGACCTTCAAGTTCCTTAAGGTAAACTGTGGGGAATTATTTACCCTGAATACCGACTCGAGGTCACATGGTCATGATTGGAAATTAACAAGAGGGAGGTTCAGGAGAGACATGAGGAAGTACATCTTTACGGAAAGGGTGGTGGAACCTTGGAACAGTCTGTCAGTTGAGGTGGTGGGTGCAAACACAGTCAGAGGGACTCAAGCAGGCATGGGACAGAATGAAGGAAATAGTGGTTGCTTGGGGTGACAAGATCAGGGAGAAGAATGGGGATAGGACAGGGAGAGTTAGATCCTGGAGGAACAATAGGTTCCAGGGAAGGTTCCAGGGAGTATAGAGAATAAGGGCAAACGGGATGGACCGCTGGTCTTTTTCTGCCATCATGGTCTATGTTTCTATGTTACTACTAAAAAAGAATTGAACTGAATCCTTGAATTATAAAGTAAGAAAATCTTTACTATCACGACTGACAATGCATTTCTTTTTTTTTTGATTATTCTGTTTATCACCCCTTCATGCGCCCGAGCAGCCTCTCCTTCAGGCTTCCAAGGTCCACAGACATTCCTTATCTCGCCTTCCGCCACCTTACCTCACAATTGCAGCCATCCATGGAGTAGTCCCGGTGTAACCCTTCACCGGGTGGGTCCCTGCTCCTCCGAGGGGGATGGCACCAGCGGGGAGGAAGCACCAGCGCACTGTTTTTATTTTTGCAGTCCCGGGAGCTGCTGAGGCAATCTGTGGCATCTCAGGGAGTCTTTGGGGATGCCTGGGGCCGGCAGCCATCATCCGGCTAGACTTTCAGCGCGGATTTTCCGATTTCCTTGGTTCCCCTAGTGCACTGCTTCTGTAGTGCTCCCGGTCTCCACTGGGGGCTGCTACATGAGCGAGGCAATCCTTAACCCTCCCCAGGATAGGAGAGCAGTCCGTCGGATGCTCAATCCTATCCTATCCTCCCCCTGCTGACCCCCGACGACCCAAGTCCAGTCCCGAAACCGGGTCACCGGCGTGAGGAGAGGTAAGGTGCCAGCGCTTCAACCCTCTACGCCACCGGGCCGGCCCGACAGTGTATTTCAATGGGAAACTGCAAACAGTTGGTAGATTCTTACAGAGACATAAACCTTTCTACCACTAAAATATTATAGATTAAATAGAAATATATAATTTGCCAGAACCTACGATCTTTAGTTATGATTTAGCAGGTTTCATTTTCTTCCTAACTAGATTTTACTTGGTAAGAAGAAAAGAGAAGCCAATGACTGTTTTAAAATGCTGTAAAATCACACAGAGGGACCACAATAGTGTAAACATATAAAAGGCAAAGTAAGTTTGTTGCTGAAAAAAATTATCTCTTTATTTTGAAAAATACACAAAATATATTCAGGTTCTCACTGAAATACATCGAGATCCTAAGTAGTTGGTAGTTTCTGATATCACAATACCAGACTGCTAGTAAATTCTGTTTTACTAGCAGTGTGAAAAGGTAAAAAAAAAACACCTTGTTGCTCTGCACAAACAAATATTTTATTATAAAAGTAGAAAGTGATTACTGATACATCAAAACAATAATTAGTTGTCAATTTATTCCAAGTAAACACATGCTCTTAAAAAGGCTGCTTTACAAGTCTAATTTACTGCAGAACTGGATAAAGCCAGCAGGAAGAAAAAAGGCATACTTTGGGACTGAACTAATACGTGTGGGAAACTTTCCTTAAGGAATTCAGCAGAATGTCTTTGCCAATCAGCCTCGCAAAAATAGTTTTTTTTCCTATCCACATGCTATTGATATTCTATGAATCAGATTTGCCTCCCAACTTTAGGCCTGAACTGCTTTTTGCAAACCTTTCTACAAAGCCTTACAAATACATATTTGGAACTATGACAGTTCGACCCAGTTTTACCTTTTCTTTAAATCTGTTTTTCCACCTTCAGAGCCAGTGCCCCCCACTCCTTCAGGCCCACTGGGGCTCCGGCTAACCCCCTACTTACCTCCCTCGAGTCCCTCCTCTCCTGTCCTCAGATCGCAGCCACTCCCAAGGTATCCCAGCGTAACCCTTCGCTGGGTGGGTCCCTCTCCTCCGAGGGGGAAGGCACCAGTGAGGGCTACCTGGTGTTGACTCTATTAGGTCCCGGGATGCTGCTGAGGTATGTGGAATGGCTCCCTGGAGGGTTTCAGTGGTGCCAGAGACCTGGCAGCTGTCATCCGGTGGGCATCTGGCTGGATTTTCTGGTTTCTCCCCTGGGGCGGAGTGCTGACATCAAGGCATCCGCCGATGTCCACCCTCCCCGTGCATACTAGGCCCGGTGTCGGCTATGCCCCCAGCCTCTGCTAGGGGCCAGCAGGTGCCAGGATGTGACCTGACCCTCTCCCCAGAGAAGGAGAGCTGTCTCTGGGCACTCCATACTTCTCCCCCCCAGCCAGCCATCCAGTGACCTGAGCTCATTCCCGAACTCAGGTCGCCGGGGTCACAGACAGAAATCCAACCGCTGTGCCAAAGGGCCAGCCAGTTTTAAATTTTTAATGAAACTAATACTGTTTTGCAGTACTGTGTGCTTATAAAAAACCCTTAGGTGATATATGTTACTTAAAGCAACTGTATTTGTTAGCAGAAAATGTTTGTTTTAGTAAAAATGT
Organism: Neoceratodus forsteri; assembly: GCA_016271365.2. NCBI lineage: Eukaryota > Metazoa > Chordata > Ceratodontiformes > Ceratodontidae > Neoceratodus > Neoceratodus forsteri. The sequence goes on along the minus strand of JADMNL010000031.1, from coordinate 156,471,464 downwards.
ATTTCTGACAAAAATAGCAATACATTCATTTTTCTTTTCATAGTATTTACTACTACTACTACTACTACTAGTATGTCCCTACTGAACTGAGAAAGGGCATTTTAAGGTAGCACACCAAGTCCACAGTAGACAATACAGCGTGGGTGGAAACAGCACAGACTGGATGGTGCATGTCAATGCCATGCCACGGAATATTGCCCGGCAACAAAAAAACAGGTACGTTTACACATTTCACTGGTGATGGTCCATGGTGACGTGTTGTTGTAATAGTAAATCTACACTCACCAGTGATTCGCAGCTGGTTACACCGGGTGCAGTGTTGTCCACGCTGTTCTGACCACGTGGTATTGCATGTGACAACTTGGCGTGAAGCCCATTTCAAAGTTGTCAAAAGTCTCAGTTCCCTGGCCATGCTAACTATAAATAAATCAGAACTTCTGGTGTGGTGCTGTGCTGTTTACTATCGTAAACGTGTGCTCACACCCTCAGACTACATCCACAGTGAGAATCCAGTATGTAAAGCCAAAAGGTAACTTTAAGTGAAGGAATTTTTAAAAAGTTCTAGTGGTGCCCATCTTTAATGCCTTTAGACATTATAACATTATTTAATAAAAGTCCTTTTAAAGACATCTGAGAGAAATAAAAATATGCTGAGGAGGAATCTAATTATTTCAGAAATATATTAATGTTATAAACTAGAGCATGAGTGTAACAATTTACGATGGATATCTGTCACTGTATTCGCTTTTTTTTTATTATTTGTGTTCAATTCTTTTTGTATGAGTATCAGTTGGGATATAGCAGCTACAGGGATATTTGTGGAAAAAGTCAAGATTCTTAAAGAGCTAGTGTACTGCCTGAAACTAATATTAGTTTTTAGAAACAGTCAACCATTACTTTTTATATCTGAAGTACTATATTTTTTCTTTTCCCTTCGGTTGATTAGAAGATTGCTTACCTGATGTTTAGTGGGTGTGATGTGTGGGACAGCTTTCTGCCTGGTAACTGACATTATCTGTCTCTGTTCTCCCCACTACATTATTAGCATTGTGACCTCACTAACTGTGACATCACGGCTGCTTAGGAACAGCCACTCAGTCTCTGCCAGATCAGTCGCCTATGATGTCCATGTCAGTGAGATCGCAATGTTGATGATGTAGTGGGCGGGGGGGGGTAGAAACAGATATGTCAGTTACCAGGTTGAGAGCTGTCCCACACGTCTAGCACAATATTATCACATAGAAGACTTTCTAATGAGCAAAAGGAAAATATTTCAGAAATACAAAGTTACAACTGGCTAATTCTTAAAATGTGTCATGATGTTCCTGCCTGCCTGTTTTGGCTCCATTAGCTCTTTAACAGAGCAGATCCACCGACTCTGATGGCCATCTACTCTCTGTGCTGTCTAAATTCTTCCCAATAAAAACTAGACGAGTAAGGGCAACTGTTAATAATTGGATTTTCCCTGAGCTGTTTTCTTTAATGAAACAGAGGGATAAAAGTTGGAAATCTTTTTTTTTTTTCCAGTCTTTGGTGACCGGGTAAGGCCCACTAGGTAAAGGGCCCTGGGTGGTTAAGTGACTTGTTCAGAGTCACAAAGTATGCAAGTGGATGTTGTGAGAATCAAACCCAGGTATGGTCTGCTGGATGTACCAAGCTTGTTCACATCTCATTACTCTGCCCTCTAGGCTATGCTGCCAGCCCATTTAAAGCCTCAAATAGTCTATCTGAATGGAATGAATATCAACACTTGAGAAACATGTGTAAGTCTAAAATTTGTCGGTGTAAATCTGTTTTTTTTTTTCATAATCAGTAACGAGAGTCTCTAGAGAACCTTAAAAAATGTTGGTCTTCTGCAAAATCTCTTATAAATCCTGTAAGTAAGAGATCTGCAGGTGTTATCTATAATAATGGTGTTAAAATACTTCAGTCCTCTGAAATATGTGAAGCTTTTATGGATACATTTTTGGGTTTAACTAAATATAAGAAAGATATTGATGCCACCAAGTCAATAGAAATGAGTGCCTTGGTACTTTCATCTGAAAATATTCCTCCTTTTTTTTTTCGTAGAATCAAGCCAGTGCAGGTTTTAAAAATGCTGAAACAAATGCCAGTAAAAAAAAAGGCCGGGTTAGGATGGCGTGGAACCAGAATTTCTAAAACTCATATCTACAGCTATTTATCTTCCACTGACTACCATTTAATTTGTCCTTGATTACTGGGGAATTTCCTCAGTTATGGAAAAATACCACAATAAAACCCATCCCTAAATCATGATCCTTACTAATTTGGATAACTATCACCCAATTTCTACATTATACCCTTAAAGTAAAATGTTAGAAAAAACTTGTTAATCATCAGTTAGTTGAGTATCTTCAGGTTTGTGGTCTCCGGTCTCCCGAGCAGCATGGTTTCCGTAAACATCATAGTACTGGTACGGCCTTGGTCTGGTTAACTGGCCATGTCAGTACAGCTATGGACGAAGGCATGCTCTCTGGGATGGTATTTGTGGACCTGTCTAAGGCCTTTGATCTTGTTGCGCACCCACCGCTGCACGGGAAACTGAGGAGCATGGACCTGGTAGCCTCTCCATGTGATTGGTTTCTTTTTTTTTTATATACTCATTTTATTATGATAAGCAGATAAAGTGTATGGACAGACACATCCATATCAAACATTAGCACCCATGCAGAGTGCCAAATAAGCATTGTAACATCCATCAATCAATTACAACTGTTAAAGTTCGGAACAGAAACAAGAACATAGATAAATACCAAAATATCAATAAAGTACCAGGTTGCAAAATATTACTAAGTGGTCACATTTCCATACAGGAAATATTGTATATCAGCTTTCAGAAGGCTAGATAAATCCCCACCAGCATTAGCCAGGTTTATCATGAGTATTAACTAAACATGCCCCCCAACCCCAGTCTTCTAAGAAACGAGAAAGCCAAATCAAGAAAAGGAAGGCAACACATTTAAAGCTATGGAAAATAACGGAAAGAGGGCCCTCACCCTCTCCCAAGACCAGTCCATGTGCTTGGTTTCAAAGCTATCTTAGTGCTTGTCCTCTTAATATAAATTTTGATGGATCTCAATCTAGTACATGGGTTTTAGAACAAAAGAGTGCCCCAGGGTTCTATTTTGGGGCCTCTGCTGTTTTCAGTGTTCACTGATTCTATTCCTTCTACTTTCCTTTTTACTAAATCAGTTCTTTATGCAGTTGACATTATTATTTACTGTAGTGTTTCTTCTACTGAAGACATTAATTCAGCATTGAATACAGATTATATTACATTACATTTTTTGGCTGTTGCAAACTTGTCTTTCATTAAATAGTAAGAAAACTAAATGCATGCTTTTTGTATCTAAACCTGAGTTATCCAAATGTTCATAAACGTTGATTTTTTTACTCCAATGGCACCCTTTTAAAACAACTTTCTTACTTTAAATATCGAAGGGGTGCTTTTGGACTCTAATTTAACCTTTTCCTATCATATAAAGACCATTAGTGGAAAAGTTAATCAAAAATTAGGAGCATCCTTTAAGCTTAATAGTTGTTGCATCTTCTTGACCTGGAAGGACACTACTTCTTTATTCAGCTGTGAGCTGTGTGAGAAATTCTATATTACACTTGATATCTGCAACAACGTACACTTTTGCTCAATTCTGTGGGAGGTGAAACTAACTACTTTTGGTAATTGCTTTTTATTTACATATTTATTTAGTGTTTAACCAAGAAGGGGCTTGCAAACTCTGTTTATCTTGTGAGTAACTTCAGAAGGATTTAAATACTACATTTGGGTAGACCCTTGGAGGTAGCTAGATTGTCTACTAGGATTTTCTGACAGTTAAACTATTTTTAAATAAATTACAGGTGACTGAGGAGTTGAAAAAGGAGCTTGCAAACTCTGCTTATCTTGGAAGTAACTTCACAAGGGTTTGAATACTGCATTTTGGTTGTCCTTTGGGGGTAGCTAGATTGACTACGAGGATTTTGGGACAGAAACTATTTTTAAATAATTTACTGGTGCATAGGATTTTGTGATAGTTAAACTATTTTTAAATAAGTTACTGGAGGTTAGTTAAATTACTATAAAGGTCAGTACTCACCAGGGTGGTGGAGCAGTGGTATTTGATTGTTTCTAACAGTCACCTGTGGTTGTGGACTACCCACCCCCTTCCCCACCCCCCAGGCATGGCATTTCCTCTATAGTCAAAGTTCTGACATCTCTTCCTCAACAGGTCTTGGGGCAGAACTGTCATATTCTTAATAACCCATCACAGTGCATATAGGGTAAGTACACACCACAAAAAAAAAAAATATATATTACATATTGTATATTATAAGAGAGAGGGACGTGTGGGGAGTGATGCAATGCACTGGCTGTGGGGCAGCAGTTTTTTCTGGGAAACATTCTGGAAACTGCAGTGCTATCCTATTTGCAGGCAACAGTCAGCTCTGAGGGAGGATATTGCCCACCTCCAGGCTGAACTGGCAAGGACTAAGGAGGCCTCCCCCACCCAAACAGCACCACTGCCACAACCACTGCCTCAGAGGTTGCCAAGTATGAAGAGCAGTTGGACCACAGTGGGTTCTGGGAGGATGCGGGTGGTGGAACAGAGGCAAAGCCCCCTAGTTGTACCTCTAGATAAATCATACACCAGTCTGGCAGAGCAAGGTTCCTGTATGATGGCATCCTCAGTAGAGACCAAGAAGAATGCTGAGGACATCCACAAGGGAGACCCACAAAAGGGTGGCAAGGGACACCACAGGGGAAGGAAACAGCTTCTGATAGGGGACTCAATTGTTAGGGGGGTAGAACTGGGGAAGGGATAGGAGAGGGAAGTAAGGTGCCTGCCTGGTGCCATGGCTTGGAGGGACAAGAAGCGAATCCTCAGGATTGCAAAAGCAGCATCACAGGAGAGGGAACTAGATATCATTGTCCCCCTTGGGGCAAATGACCTAGCTAGACATGGAATCAGTGCAGTGCAGGATGAATTTATGGAGTTGAGGAGGGGCCTTAGACAGGTAGCAAGCACGGTTACCTTCTTAGAGGTGCTGCCAGTCCATGGCAGAGGTGAGGCTAGGGTACTGCACACCATGCAGTTTAATGAATGGTTGCAAAACTGGTGCAGAGCACAGGGCTTTGGCTTCATTGGGGACTGGGGGTACACCTGGAGAGATGAAGATCTATACTGGCACGATGGTCTGCATCTGTCCACGAAGGGAACCAAGCTCCTAAGTGACAGGTTTAAATGCTTCCTTGGCAAGCTTTTAAACTAGCCAAGGGGGGAGGAGCTGATAAGAGGCAGGAAATTTCAAGCCTCCCCCCACAAAACATGGCAGGTAGTAAGGTAAACACTGAGGTACAGAGCTCAGCAGAGGGCAGGACAGGGGTAAATGGAAACATAGACAGGGCAATAAGATCAGGGATGGGGGAAAAAGGATAAAGCCAACATTAAATGGAGGGCAATGAGTACCAATGCCCATAGTCTGGGAAACAAGCTTCCTGAGCTAGTAGCCCTGATGGAAGATGAACAATTGGATATTGTGGCAGTCATGGAAACATGGTACACAGAGAACCATGACTGGGATGTCAACTTACCGGGGTACACAGTCTACAGAAGGGACAGGGAGGGTAAAAGAGGAGGTGGAGTAACTCTATACATAAGGGAAGGGATCAAAGCTACAGAACTAAAAAGTAAAGGGGAGGACAAGAGTCATGCTGGGTCACCTTGGAGACAGGGAATGGCATCACAGTCCGCACAGGGGTTGTATACAGACTCCCGTCTCAAGGGGAGGAAGTGGACAAGAAAATGATAGAGGACATTCTCAAAATGGCTGAAAAAGGGGAGATACTGTTGATGGGGGACCTGAATATGCCAGATGTTAACTGGATGACATGTACTGCAGCCACATTCAAGAGCAGAGTCATTCTCGATGCCCTGCAGGGCCTTAGACAGCTAGTGTTGGAACCCACTCAGGAGGAAGCAATATTAGACATGGTACTCTCAAATGGAGAGAGGATTACAAATTTAGAAGTCAGTAGACATCTGGGAACAAGTGACTACTGCACAGTGTGCTTCACAATAAGCACAACCATGGAAACAAGCCATACAAGAACAAGGATACTGGACTTAAGAAGGGTTGACTTTGGCAAAATGGGTGAATACCTGAGAAATGCACTAGCAATTGACCAAAAAGGAGGGGTGGAAGAACAATGGAGAAAAATCAAAACTGCTATCATAGAGGCAACAAGCCTGTGTGTGAAACAAATAAAGAAAACAAAGCGGAGTAAAAAACCACTATGGTTTTCAAAAGAGGTGGCATGGAAGGTTAAGGAGAAAAAGGCTGCATTCAAAAAGTATAAGGAATCACAGAAGAAGCACGACAGGGAACTGTATCATTTAAGGCAGAAAGAAGTGGGGAAGGCAGTCAGAATAGCAAAGGCTCATACCGAGGAAAAAATAGCCAACTCAGTTAAGAAGGGGGATAAAACCTTTTATATGTAAATTAGGGAGCATAGAAAGGTTAAGGGAGGAATAGTGAAGATTAATAAAGGAGAGGGGAGGTGGGCAGAGGGAGACAGTGAAAAGGCAGAGATACTGAATAAATACTTTTGCTCAGTATTCACAAAAGAAGATGAGAAGGAGTTACCTAAACCAGACAATAGAAGCACTCTGGGTAGGAGGTTGACACCAGTCCATTTACAGAAGAAAGAGTCCTGAAAGAACTCCTAAAATTCAAGGTGGACAAAGCAATGGGGCCTGACAGGATTCACCCAGAATCCTAAAGAACTAAGGAGGACCTAGTGACACCACTGACCACACTTTTAACAAATCATGGGAGGATGGGGTGGTACCTGAGGACTGGAGGAGAGCAGATGTGATTCCCCTTCACAAAAGTGGGAGCAAGGCAGAAGCAGGAAACTACAGACCTGTAAGTTTGACCTCAGTAGTAGGGAAAATGTTGGAATCACTTCTGAAAGAAAGAATTGTTGAGTACCTAGAGGCCAGCGGGGCACAAGACCCATAGCAGCATGGATTTACAGCAGGAAGGTCATGTCAGACAAATCTAATTGATTTCTTTGACTGGGTGACCAAAGTAATAGACCAGGGATGGGCTATGGATATGGCCTACCTAGACTTTAGCAAGGTATTTGTGCCAGTCCCACACAAAAGACTAATAATTAAGTTAGCCAGCCTGGGAGTGGGTTCCAGGGTGGTAGCCTGGGTAACAAACTGGCTGCACAACAGGACACAAAAGGTAATGGTGAATGGAACACATTCTGAAGAAAGGGGGGTTACTAGTGGAGTACCTCAGGGCTCAGTACTGGGTCCAGTCCTCTTTAACATCTTTATAGGTGACATTGCAGAGGGTCTGGAGGGAAAGGTATGCCTCTTTGCAGATGACACAAAGATATGTAACAGAGTTGATACACAAGGGTGAATAGAAAGGATGAGAAGGGACTTGGCAAGGTTGGAGGAATGGTCAGACATATGGCAACTTAGATTCAATGCAAAGAAGTGCAAAGTAATGCACCTGGGAAACAAAAACCCAGGAGAAGAGTACACAATAGCAGGGGAGGTACTAACAACAACAAAAATGGAAAGGGACTTGGGGGTAGTCATATCAGATGACCTAAAGGTGGGTAAGCAATGTGAGAAGTCAGTAAGGAGAGCCAGGGGATACTGGGATGCATAGGAAGGGCATCACAAGTAGAAAAGGAAGTGGTTATCCCTCTGTACAGACAGTTGGTGAGACCCCATCTGGAATACTGTGTGCAGTTTTGGAGACCCCATCTACGCAAGGACATAGACAGGATGGAAGCAGTCCAGAAGAGGGCAACTAAAATGGTGCATGGTCCGCATCAGAAACCATATTAAGAGAGACTGAGAGAGCTTAATATGTATACCCTTGATGAAAGGAGGGACGGTGGGACATGATAAAAACTTTCAAGTACCTCAAGGGAATCAACAAAGTCCAGGAGGGTAGCATCTTTCAGAAAAAGAGATGTGTAAGAACAAGGGGCACAATTTAAAGATAGAGGATAGAGGGGGGACGGCTCAGGGGTAATGTGAGGAATTTTTTTTTTCACGGAGACAGTGGTGGATGCATGGAACCGCCTTTCTGGGGAGGTTGTTGGGTCTAAAACAGTGGGGGAATTCAAACATGCATGGGACAGATGTAAGGCGATTGTAGTGTGGGGTTGCAGGAAGTAGGCTGTTGGTTAGCTAGAATCTGCAGCTTATCCAATAGGAAGGGAAATGGGCAGACTGGGTGGGCCAAGTGGTCCTTATCTATCATCAAAGTCTATGTTTCTATGTTTAATATTGGAAGCCAGACACATTATTGCAAGAAGTATATTGTTACCTATATTAAATTATAACTAATTTGTGTTTGCTAATTAACTTCTACTGATTTAGTTCTGATAACTAGGACTTTTAATGGGATTTGTCATTTTGTGTTAAATATGCCATACAGTACACATCATTGTGTGCTGTATACAAATGCTGCCTGGCTACCACCAAAGCTCAGTAGTTTATATAATCTATGTTGTGTTGTGGATAAAACTTTGACAACAGCATCTGACTCCCCATTATTCACTCTTCTAGACTTCAGAAAAGAATGTAGGAAATTAAGATCAACTGGAAAATATTTGTTATCTATTCCAATTTCTTCTACTGCTATGGGTGAACATGCATTCTCTGCTTATGCTGCTACATGTTGGAACAATTTGCCTGATTTTCGTCAGAATACTGGAAGTCATACTGTTTTTAAAAATCAATTAAGGCTTCACTTGTCAAAACAGCTGGATTATATGTGTTTTAATTGACTACATCAATTGATGATGTTGTTGTATTTAAGCATTATTCCTGCATATTGCATGATGTATGCTTGGAATGTAGTTGCATTTGCATGTAGCATGTTGATTCATCTTGTAGCTGCCTTGTAATTGCAGCCCCAGGTCATTCCTGAAAAAGGGCATTTGACTCAGTGTATTTACCCAGTAAACAAAGTAAATAAATACAAATAAATTATCATGGCAAGACCCCTGGACAATTTATACATGTGCTTAGAACATGTCTTTTCATCTTAGGAAACTGCTAGCTAAAGCAAACATCCCTGATTAGCTCAAGTATATTGAAAAAAAAAAGATGTTTTTGTCCAAAAGTCCAGATCAGACCACTTTTCCAACCCAGCTCAAGACACAAAGCATACTGACTCTAGGATATCAAAGTGACATATTGGATGAGGTATCATGGGGTGCAGTGGAAGGGTCTTAAAGTCTGACAGAGCCTGAAAGAGACAGTCAGGTTTGGAACTATGAACAAGCTACCATCTAAGGGTTCAAGGCTGCCCTGATTCACCAAAGTGTCTTGTGTGTGGTAAGCCATTCAACCTTACGAGAGAGAGAGAGAGAGGGTGTTTTTTACTGTGTGAAATCTACTGTTCAAACATTTTCTTTTCCATTTCTGTAGAACTGTTGTTCCTCATAGTCTTACTGTAACATTCTATATTATCTGTGTAAATATGTAGAAGTATTAAAATATTAAATTTCTATATAGTTCATGTTGCTGTGACTGACTCCTTTGAGGTACAGCTAACTGATTTATATGTGACAAAACTGTATTTCCACCTTTAAAGAGAAAGCTACAGTTAGCATATTGTTTCTAAAATAAGGAGTTTTCAGTTGTGACATAAAGGGGTGGGTCGGTTGTCCTTGAGCAAGGAGCACTCTACTGTGTGAGCACTGGCTGTGGAAAGATCAAGACCTGGATATACCGCAAAAGAGTGTCTGTGTGGAGTGGTGGCATCTATTGATTACTCTTGCAGGCATCTGAAGGGTTCGAGAAAGCTGGCAACACTGACAGGCTGAGTCGGGGGGGGGAAGCAGTTTGATATACAAGGCCTTTTTTTAACTTAAAGTTTGAGTTTTTGTACAGAGTACACAGGCATTAAAGTAACTCGTATCATTTACAAGTTCTGTTATAATATCACGGTAGCATAGCAGTGTATGTAATCTAGAAGTCCTGACACAGTTTCTTAAAGCCTAGGTATATGGAGGAAAGTCATCAGACAAAATATTAAAAATCTCAGTTGTAAGATGCCTAGAAAAGGTCAGTTGAAATCATGACATACTGTACAGGGCCGGATGGGACTAAGTGCAGCAGGGGCAAGCCCATTCTTATGGGTGCAGCAGCTGTATCCATGACCCAAATGTAAGGCCTATATCCATGTCTCCTCCTTCTCCTTAGATCCCTAGGAGTCATAATGACATTTGTTGTCCACTGACAAATGTTGCTCCTTCATATGGCCCCTGACTCAACAAGGAGCACTTCAAAAAAATATAATATTTAGACACATTTTAATTTATTGACTACAGTTGGCATATTTAGCTTCTCTGTTTGCTTTATAACTACACTCAGTTACATGAAAATAGGATCATTGTTACCCGGATGTCCTTAGTTCTAGCTGCTTGCCTCCACCTGATATCACAATTCTCTGCTTGTGACACCATAATTATTTCCACAGCAACAGACTCTGATGTCAGGTAAAGGCAAGCAACCTAATAAGATGAAGTCTAGGGGACAGTAATCCTTTTTCTCCTGTTTCTGTGCATATTTTTAAAGAGGAATGGAACAGGGAGCTAAATAGTGAAGATATATGAAATATTTACTTATTTTATGTTATTTTATTTGAAATATATTTTACCTGGTGAGCAAGCAGAGTCCAAGAAGGTTTGCTTCCTGTTGTGACTGGTGGTGGGGGGAAAGAAACAGAAATGTGTCTAAATGTTACTTTTTTTTTTCAAACTGTCCCTTGAGATATCAGGTTTTCTTTAAGACACCCTTGTTGCCTTGGCAACAGTTGCGATTTCGACTGCATATTACCTTCACTGAATAATTATGATATAATACACACTGTAGGTAATGATTGCACCTTTATAAACTCCTAGATTTTGTGCTCTCATAATCAGTGAATAATGACACCCACATTCCTTTGTAATCGGCTAGTGCTGCTGTCCATTTGAGCTGATTATGAAGGAACACGTCAATACTCACTCATCTAAAAACTGTATCAGTGACTTCTAACTTCACCACCAGCATCACGTAGCTATGAATTATAACAATAATGTGCACCTAAACTGTACATTCTAAGGGGTTTATAGTGATAAACATGACTCACTTGAACATCACTCACATCACTTATTAATGTCTCCATAAACCCTTGATAAATTACATCCTTATAGTGTACAGTTCGGTGTACATAATTTCTTATATTATTATTTTTTTAATGTTAATTTCTTTATAAACTGCAGCAGGGTAAAGCTTTATAATCCATGAGTTGCCATGTCATTTCTTATGATTAGATAGTTCTAATGTTGTAAGGTTTTAAATAGTGAGTTCCTACATTACTGCTGCCTGATGAACTTTGACCAAAATTAAAATACAACATACTGTTACTGGCATCAATGCAGACACAGAGTAGGCCCTGTAATTAAAAAAATATAGAACATATATACAATAAATAATAGGTAAGTGTGATATACAAGGATGTACACCCATCAAGGGAGCTAATTAGGGCTATAAGGCTACAATCCTAAAGGACAAGTGGCTGTATTGCCTTAATTAGCCCCGAAATGGGTATACTTCTGATTGTATATCACAATTACCCATGATTTATTTTATATAATACATTGGGATGGTTACTATTTTGGTGCCTGCAGGTCGGTGGGCCATTTTCCCATGTAGAACACTTCCTGGCTTTGTCCCCTTGGTTTTCTGTAATGAAGTTGTTTTGTGGTGTACATTTTTATTTGGACTGTTTGGGTTTTCATAGTGTGCTGATTCCCTATATAAGAGGGCATGTCTGGGTGGTGCTTTTTCCTTTAGTTCAGTAATCGGTGGCAATGTGTGGGTTGTGAGTTCAGGAGCAGTGTGGTAGTATGGCAGTTCGTTGGTGGCATTTGGGGAGTGACAGTCATGAGCGGTGTTTGTAGGAGCAGCATTCAGGAAGGAGCACCTGTGAGGAGCAACTTAATGTGGATGCTGTCAGGGAAAGTGGAGGAGGGCTGGACTGGAGCATCGTGGCAGGCTGGGGTAAAAGCCATGGCATGTTCTGAGTGGAGTGTCAAAGATATTTTTTGGTGAGAGCCTTTTTTTAGGGTTTTGTTCCAGGCTGGTACAATACCAACACTCTTTTTTTTCAGGTCATAGTGTGCAAGGTTTGAGGATTGCTATTTTGCAGATTGAGGCACTGTTTATGGATGTGTTAATTAGTTAATTTATTAGATAAGTAGTTGTAGTTAGTGAGGTCCCATAGGGCAGTATGCAGTGTAGGTATAGTTTAAGCAGTGTAGGTATGTACTTTTAATTGATCAGTTACTTGCATGTGTGCAGGAAATGGCAGTATAGCCTAGAGGTTAGAGTAATGAGCTGTGAATGAGACTGGTACATCCAGCAGACTGGGTTTTGATTCCCACAACCTCCACTTGCATATTGTATGATTCTGAGAAAGTCACTTAACCACCCCAGTGCTCCCAGGTCACCCCTGAAAACTGGCACTTGTGCCTAGTGGGCCTTACCCAGTTACCAAAGAATAAAAAGAAAAAAACTAATAGCCTTTTGTATGTGGAGATATATATATATACATATATATATATACATATATATATATATATATATATATATATATATATATATATATATGGCTTCGTTCATCCACGCCAGACAAAGAGGTCAATATCCCCAACTATCTGTTAGTCAGAGCCGATAGACTAACCAGAGGCGGTGGTGTAGCCATCTATGTTAAGAACAAGATTACAGTCGCTACCCTCGGCACTACATCAATTGCCAATGCCTTTGAATGCCTGTCCTTAAAAATCAAAATATCTACATCAATGGCCCTCCGTGTCATAGGATGTTATAGACCCCCATCCTCGGGGTCACAGCTCCTGTCCCACCTATCATCTACTATGAGTACCGACACAATGGAAACAATTATACTAGGGGATCTTAACTACACTGGCTGTCAGCGCATCTCTTCACATAAATCCTTCTGTGACTCTCATGGGCTCACTCTACTTATTAATGAACCTACCGTATCAATAAGAAAACCCTACGAAAAGTACACTATTAGATGTACTTCTAGTAAGCAAACCCCATTTCTTCTCCCATGCTGGGATCTTTTCTGCTGATGTTAGTGACCATTGCTTTATTGCTGGCATAAAAGCAGTCCCTAAACCAACAGCCTCAGCAAAGTTCTCTACCAAAAGATCAAAATGGAATTTTGACCCGCTTGCATATATCAATGACATGAAAGCCTCCCTGCTTTGGCAGACCTTTTATTTAGCCAAATCAGTAGAAACAGCATATGCCATTTTCCACAAAATTGTATCCAGTGCTCTTAACACCCATGCACCCTTAGTCAAAACCCACATAAAGGCTAGAAAGTGCCGTTGGTTTACAGCAGACATCAAGTCAGCACTATTAAAAAGAGACAAGCTCTGGAAGCTAGCACGCAAATCCCACAAAGCCAAAGACTGGCATCTTTTCAGAACAGTCAGAAACCACTGTACAAAACTAATTCAGGAAAACAAGTCCAACTTCTATCGCTCTGAACTTGACACTGCCTCCAACTGCCCTACCAAGTTCTGGTCCACAATAAAAGAACTTTCTGGTAATACCACAGGAAAAACTCTCCCCTCAAAAATTATTTCTGACAATCTAGCTATCAACAACAATAAAGAGATACTACAAGCCTTCAACAATCACTTTGCTACTGCAGGGCTAGCTTTCGATAACTCACCTGCACGCAACCTACGCTCCCAGCTTACCACGCAACCTTCAGAATCTAGTCCTTCAGATGCAGTCTTTTCATTCTCTCCTGCCTCACTAAAACAGGTCGAAGATCTTCTCCTCCAGTTGGACATCAGAAAAAGAGCTGGCCCTGACACCTTCAATCCATACTACCTAAAGATTGCCTATCATGTCTTGGCCGTACCTATTATGCATCTATTTAACTTGTCCCTTTCTCAAGGGACCCTCCCCAAACTGTGGAAGACCGCATATGTTATTCCGTTGTTTAAATCTGCCTTTTTTTTTTAAACCTAAACAGTGTGTGGATCTCTCTGCAGGCTCTTTGCTTTAAAACTACAAGCTATTTTAAAAAATACTGTGATTCTGTTCTGTGTTTGTGTTTGTGCATACTACGAGTGTGTGACTGAGCCCTGCTGACATTTTGTCAGGAAGCAGGAAGAGGGACTGTAGTTCTTTTGACCAGACTCGAGAACTACAGTTCAAAAAAGGACTTTTCATTTTTAGTTTGGGGACTAGCATACACTCATACTCCACCAGCTTCACGCATGAGTGGTTTTTGTGGAGTTTTAAAAGGGCATTAAAAACATTAACTCTCGAGGGGCTCTGTGACCTTGTTTGAGTACTTCCAGGTCACTCCTCTCCATTTATTACTTTTATGCGGGCAAGGCGAGAGGTAAGGAGCTGGGTGTGCGACTCCGTGAGCGAAGACGTGCGGCAAGACACGCCCATTCAGCGCATGTTAAGCGTGTTAGGCGGTGTTAGGTGGAATAATTACGGCCGTGCTGTCACCTTCACTTATACTTGTAAGTACTATTACATTATATGGCTCTGTTGTTTCACCTGTAATGCGTGGTAATGGCATCCTCCTTAAATCTACCAAGCAATATTAATGTGTTTGTAACCACTACTAAAGGGGAAACAGGTATACAATGCACATCTTGCTATATGTTTAGCTTATCAGCTGATATTGCTGATAATCTCCCCTTTCAATGTGCAAAATGTACTGACAACATTGTATTACAATGTGAGAATAGCTTATACTATAAACGGATATTGGCATTCGAATCAAGAAATGATTCCGAACCTATAACAGTTCAAGATGCTTTACATGTAACAAATATCCCTTTAAATGAGACTTCCTCTACCTCTACTTACAGCATCCCTTCTGACAAAATAATATCTAGTGAGAATAATCACGCTACTATGAGTAGTTCAGTGATTTATCCATCTGATGTCTCTAAAAAAAGAGCTAGACAAGATGAGCACAGTTTGGTAAACAGCATAGAAGATACAACTTGGTATAATGTGCAAGGGTCTAAAGCTACTAAAAAAAGGAGGAGAAAGGCTGAGTATTTTAACATTCCACTACATAATAGCTTTGACCCATTGTCCACTGCCCCTGTCGATTCTAATTTTATTCCTATTGAGTCCCCTAATGAAGGATTAAATTCTAAAAACACTTCCCAAGTCATGGTTGATATGCCAAATTCTTCAACTCCACCACCTAATTCCACGACTGATATTCCTTTGATTGATTTTGCTACTATTAAAACTGGTGAAGAGGCACCCTCTATGTGTGTTCCTAATACTGATGATTCACATACCAGACAAATATTTGTTCTGGGTGATTCCTTAGTTAAACATCTGGATAGGGTTTTATGCAAGCCTGACAAACATAATAGAACTTATTCTAGTTTCAGTGGTGCTAAGATCTCAGATCTAACATATATGGTCGATAATATTATTAGCTCTCAAGACATAAATCCACTGTGTATTATCCATGTTGGAGCCAACAACATCTACAGGGACTCCATTCAGAATATCAAATTAGCCTATGTTTCTATGACTAATAAAATGATTGATCTCGGGTGTGATATTATTTTTTCGGAGATTCTACCCATACCACAGTAGTCCCGGTTTCTTAATCATAAAATTAAAATTATTAACAACTGGCTTAGGCAATGGTGTTTACGATAGAATATTCAGTGCATGACCCATTGGGAAGAGTTTTCTGATAGATCTGAGCTTTACTGTCCTGACGGTTTGCATCTTAACAAACTAGGGAATGCATTGCTGAGTCAACAATTCCTATCTACAATTAACATAATTTAAACTAAATAGTAGGGGGGGGATGCAAATGTACACACCTCTTCATCTCAGTCTTATAAAGTCTCCAGTAAACAATTACAGTTTCTTAGTTTTAATGCGAGAAGTTTGTCACAGAAATTCGATGAGTTACAAACTGTGATTTCGAATAAGGATTTTGATATTATTACGGTTTGTGAAACATGGGGTGATTATAACTCCCACTGGATCAAGCAACTCCTTGGATATATCTCTTATTATCTGAATCGAAGTGAAAGAAAGGGTGGAGGTGTTGCCTCATTTATTAACAATAAAATCAACTCAGTCAATATTTCTAGTTCTATAAAAATTCATAATCTCCCTACTGAGAGTCTTTGGTTTAAAATTTTCCTATCCAAACAGGATTTTATTATCCTTGGGACATGTTATGTTCCCCCAAATTCATCTAGTTTAATTATGGATGCCATTCTTTCCGAATTTGAAATAGCTACTCAAATGGGTTATGTTATTATTACAGAGTTTCAATCTCCCAGATATAAATTAGCAGTCATTCACAACATCTAGCAGTATTAGTAATAAATTTTTGTCCACTTGTTCGGAATTGGACTTACAGCAATGGATAACTTCTGCAACCCGAGGTAATAATATATTAGATCTTGTTCTGAGTAGTACCACCTTAGATATTAGGGATGTGCATATTTCATCACCAATTGGCAGCAGTGATCATAATTCTATTTTATTTAACTTGCAGAGACATATTGTCTTTAATACTAATTCTTCGATTATATACCTGTACAACAAAGCTGATCTTCACAGTATCAATCTATACCTTGAAAAAAATAAACTGGTTATCTTTTTTTGATAACCAGTCCTTATATCAAAGTTGGGTACTTTTCAAATCACTTATTTTGACTCTTCATGATACTTATATTCCATCAAAAAATAAGAATTCTAATGGGAAACAGACTCCTAGATGGATGAATAAAAACATAAAATGTTTAATAAATATAAAAAAATAAAAAACATCGTAACTACCTAAAGAATAGGACAATTTCTAATTGGGAATCCTATTTAAAATCAAGTAGGAAGTGTAAATTAGTCATCCGTAGGGCCAAATCTAGATGGGAAATGAAATTGGCAACAACAGCTAGTAAGTCTAATTCCAAACAATTTTACTCTTATATAAACTCCCTCAGGAAAAGTCCAAGTGTGGTGTGGCCTCTTACAACAGAAAACATACTTATCCATGAGCCAAAAGTCATGGCTGATGTATTTAATAATGAATTTTGTAAAGTTTTCTCTGCATCAGAAGTTCAATCACCTGCACCTATGATTTCACCATCAGATACTTTTATCACATTCTCAGTTGAGTCTATTCTTAAAAAACTACACTTAATCAATCAATCAATCAATCAAATCTTTATTTATTCAGGTGATCATCATTGAGCAAGGCTCATTTACAAGATGGACCTGATAAGGTCAAGGTTCGAGTTGGTGCACAGCAATTACATCACATACTTATGAGACAGTTATACATACAGAAACAAGAAAATGTTATTTATAACACAATAATATACAGAGAATTCACATGTTAAAGCTTGGCAAGAAAGTTAAACTAACATCTACAATATGTACAATACATATATATCACAATGAGGGCCATGACAGTCACACATAATGAGTACAAGGATGGTGAAGGGAATATTGGGTGCCTTATACTGGCAGTGTCTGGCTGGAAGGAATATGCCATATGTGATTGGAATAAGGTTTTGTGGGATGACTATTCTATCTCTAGCGGTAGCAACTGCATTTCTCTGTGAAGAAGGCTGTACAGTGCTGCTTGAAGGATGTAAATGGAATGATAATGGACAGTTTTAGGGATTTTTGTAGGGTGTTCCATGCTATGGCTAGAGGTAGCTGATTGCTGCCCTCCCTATTTTGGTGTTGACTTTGGGCAATTTGAGCAGGATGATATTGTTGCTTCTTAGGGCATAGGAGCTGGGAGTGGTCAGGTTGAAGCAGTCCAGGATATAGCTTGGGAGTTTTTGATAAGGCTCTGTAGATCCATAGAGCTGCATTTCTGCTCCTCCTGACATGAAGGAAACCCATCCAACTGAATCATAGAGAGAACAATGGTGAGTATTATATGCAGGTCGGTAATGAACCTTATTGCTCTATGGTATAAGGTATCCAACTTTTGAAGGTAGGGAGTGGAGCAGTGACTATAGAGGAAGTCTGCATAGTCAATGACTGATAGAAAGATGGCCTGGACTAATCTCATCTTTGAATCTCTATTAAGGAAGGGTTTTAATCTGTAGAGGAGGCCAAGTCTTAGGCAAAGCTTTTTCAGCAGTTGTTCTAGATGCTGAGTAAAGTCAAGTCTGTTGTCAATCCACACACCTAGGTATTTGAAATTTTCAACATACTCCAGATTTTCTCCAAGTATAGTGCATATCTGGGGGAGACTGATTGAAGAGGATGTGTTGGTGGAGTTTTGGGTTGTGAACATCATTGCTTTGGTTTTCTTTGCATTTAGCAGAAGCTTTTTCTCAAGAAGCTGATGTTGTAACAGGGAGAATTCTGCTTGTAGGATTTCATGAGCAACTTTAGGTGAAGGTTGCTGACATACAGTACAGTGTCATCGGCAAAGAGATGTACTGAGGACTTGGTAAGGTTGAATCAATTTTATTTATATAAATGGCAAAAGGATAGGACCACAATGGAGAGCCTTGGGGACTCCTCTTGACAGTGGTCTTAATGGGGAGAGGTCACCTTCAGCTTTTACCTGCTGTGATCTCACGGAGGTAGCATCTGAACCATAAGGGAGGATGGATCTAGGCCAATGGAGTGTAGGGATGAGGTAGCACTTCATGGTCCACAGTGTCGAATGCTTTGCTTAGGTCCAGGAATACTGCACAGACATTGTTCTTTTATCCAGTTCGGTTTGCCAATCATTGGTGACCTTGGCTAATGCAGTGATAGTGCTATGTTTGGCCCTGAATCCAGATTGAGCTGGATTTAATAGATTAGCATTGTCCAGATATTCCCTTAACTGAATACTCACTAATTTCTCCAGCATCTTGGATAACACAGGTAGGATGGAAATGGGCCTGTAGTTATTAAGATCCATAGGATCCCCTGATTTTAGAAGGGAGACCACTTGGACTGTCTTCCACAGCGTGGGAATAGAGCCAGAGTTTAGGGAAAGGTTAAAGAGGTGAGTTAGGGGGGACTGGAAGCACATGACATGCAATCTTTAGAAAGAATGGGTCCAGAAGATCTGCTCCTGCACTTTTTTTGGTATCTAGATGCCATAATATATCCTCAACTTGTTTCAACAGTATAGGTTTGAAGCTAAAGGAGGAGTCAACTCTTTGTTCACCAGTATAGTGGGAGCTTAAATGATCCCTTAATGGGTTAGCTGGGGAGGAGTCAAAGGCAAGGCCAGCTGTTGTGAAGTGGTTGTTGAATGCATCCAGGATTTCCAATGTGCCAGTAATGGGGCCATAATTACTGTGTAAATGGGTTGGAAGGGGGTTGTTAGCATCCTGGCCCATCATACCCTTGATGGTGCTCCAAAATCTAGCAGTATTATGATAGGAGGCGTCGAGCTGGGCCAGGTAGTAGGCAGCCTTTGCATCATGTATCCTAACTTTCCTAGTGCATTTATTCCTGGCTTTCCTAAAGATCATCCAGTCCATGATATTCTTAGTTTTTCTTGCTACTTTCCAAAGTTTATCTCTCTCAGCAGCGCAGCTTTGAGGTCAGCTGAAAACCAGCGACAGGATTTGTTTTTATTCGGTTACTAGAGATTGGGGCATGGGTGTTAAGGGCATTTAATATAATGCTATTTAGCACCTGCTGAGCTTTTTCTACAGAATGTGCAGATAGAACTTTTGCCAGTGTGGAGTAAGGCTAGATCATGCAGATATCCTTCAATATTGCTGTTTTTCTTGGATCTCCTCATGAGGAATTTTGCAGGATCTGTTTTAATGCTGTTGGATCTTACTCCTGCGATGGGGCAGTGGTCACTTATGTCACATAGGAGCACTCCAGCATGTGTGAATAGATGTGGTTTACTCACTAGTATGATGTCAAGTAGAGTACTGTTACTACTATTCCTTGCATTTAGTCTTGTTGGTTCATTAATTAACTGTGTGAGCCCATAGGTGTCACAGAATGATACCAGAGGTGTAGCTGCCTGGGTGAGCCAGTTGAAATTCAGGTCCCCTAGATAACTTCTTCAGTACAGGACTTGACCAGGTTTCCCAGGTGGGATAAGAGCTTGTGTTCAGCAGTGGGGGGTCCGTAGCATCCAATTAAATGGAAAGCTGCTGTATTGGGGAGAGAGACTTTTAGAGATAGACACTCAAATTCCTTGGGCATAGATGTTGCAGCAGTACAGGATACAACTAAACCAGCTATTACATATATGGCTACTCCGCCTCCCCTTGTTTGGCGATCAGCTCTGAATAGCTGATAGTTAGGTAGGTTAACTTCCCTGTCCATTGTGGTGGTCTTGAGCCATGTCTCAGTTATCACAAGAAAGTCTGGCAAGGTATGGGCAACCCAGGATTGTAGCAATGTAAATTTTTCAACAGACTGCATACATTAATATGCAGGAAACTGAGGCCTTTAATTGAGGATAGGTCTGAGGGAGAGGTGATGCTTTCAAGAGGTCCAGGGTTGATTTCACATTACCAATACAGAGCAATAGGAAGATCAGTAATTTCATAAGGGCTGCCAGTGATAGGGAGAGGGGCTGTCTTTGGTCCTCCTTTTTATTCCGTTGCCACTCTTTGTTTTGGGTGCTCCTGTGGATTTAAGGTAGTGTGTCGGGATACAATTAGCAGTTTGATGACTAGGCTTAGTGGGGATCTATATACCCAGTAGTGGGGCCTTGTCTGAGACATATATGTGGTGATGTGTAACTTTATGGTGATTGCACCACTGTAGTCGATGCAGCAATGGCAAGACATATGAGGGTATGGGTGTCAGCCATGGGGATGTTCCAGAGAAACTAGGTGGGTTGACCACTTTAGATTGTATAATGGGTCATCTTCATTGTGGAACCCTATGGCTATGGTGACAGGAGTATCAGTAGCAAGCTCCCCATTCTGAGGATATTGATAGTTAGCAATAGGGAGTAGCAAGTTGCTGATTGGTTGGGTCAGCAAGCTGGTGTGACTGTCTATTGGTTTAGAAAAAAGTGCTGTGAGGGAAGAGATTTCAGGCGGAAGATGCCTATAAATTAACACACAGGAAGGGGAAGAGCGGGTGAGCAAAATTTGCGCCTTTCCACTATCCCCTCGCTGTTCCTCGGCCTTGTGGTTCCCAAGTTTGGCTAGGTGCGCCCGACTGCCCGTTAGCGGAGAAAGCGCCTGACGCTCAGCTGGTTGCTGTGGGCTGAAGGAAGCAGGCTGGAGAGAGACAGAGGAGGGTGCAGTAATTAATAAAGGCAGTAGCAAGCCTTTTTCTGAGCGTCACTGACCAAATCTGCACTACAAAGGACTGTGGGGGGGGTCCTGTGGTGCCTCAGCGTCTGGCCCACCTTACATATTCAGACAAGGAGCCACAATTACTTTAAAGAGCAGTAAAACAGTAGTTTCCCCTTACAATACAATAGTGGATAACAGCACTTTTTTTGATGATTTACACATACAAAACTAGAAAGAGAGTGGCGCCTCAGCATCTGGCCCACTGCTGCTAACAGAGTCCAGCAGAATTCAACAGAATCAACAGCAGTTGCCCTCTATAGATGTCTCACCAGAGTGGAAGCAGCTCTTCTGGGAAACTTGCAGTAGAACACCAGGGGAAGAGTAGAAGACAAAAAGAAAAACAAATTTTCAAGTCCCACACAGATTTCAGCAATGCAAACTGAGCCAGTGTAAGTCAATGGGGCAGGACAGCCAATCGGCTGCTGTGCCTGGTGGAGCGCTTGCTTACCGATTGGCTGCACCTTTCCCGACTGCTCCCTCGCTGTTCCTCCCTTACTCCTTACTAAAAGGTAAATTTTGTTCAGGCACAGACAATATAGCAGGGCATTTACTTTACCTATTATCTAAACATATTGCCTTTCCACTCAAACTTTTATTCAACCTTTTTTTGCAATATAATTTTATCCCTTGTGAATGGAAAGAGGCGTTTGTGGTACCAATACATAAGAAGGGATCAAAACATCTATGGGAAAATTATCGCAGATTAGTTTGACTTCATCCATATGTAAGTGTTAGAAAGTCTACTAAAGGATAATATTGCCCTATTATTGATGCATCTGATTTGGAACAACATGGCTTTTAAGTAAGGGTAGAAACTGTCTGACAAATTGCTCTGCTTTTATGAACATTTTAGTTCTTGTTTGGATAACCGGTTAGCCTGTGACATTGTCTTTATTGATTTCAGTAAAGCTTTTGACACCATGCCACACTGGGCTCTAATTCAAAAACTCACAGGTCTTGGTATTAATAGTCATATAATTACATGGATTCATAATTGGCTTTCAAACAGAACTCAAAAGGTGATGATTAATGGGGCATTTTCTAACTCTGGTAAAGTTTTAAGTGGTGTTCCACAAGGCTCGGTTCTCGGCCCTGTCTTTTTCAGGCTTTTATATCTGAGTTAACTAATTCCTGCCTTTCATTTACAATTAAATATGCAGATGATGTGAAGATCGGAGGACCATGTTCTAATTTAGACCAAATATCTTGTATTCAGCATGATCTTGATATTATTAGTACATGGGTTAATAAATGGGGCATGAAGTTAAACTCTACAAAATGCAAAGTAATGCATTTGGTTCTAATAATTTAAATTTCCAGTATATTCTGGATGATTTACCATTGTGTGCCACTAATGATGAGAAGGATTTGGGTAGAAACATTTCAGATGACTTAACATATTCCAAGCATATGCATTCAGTTATTAGTACATCTAATAAAATTATTTGGTCTATTTTGCGTAATATTAGATCTCGAGATCAGGAGGTGTTGTTACCCCTATTCAGGTCCTATGTCTGTCCCATCATGAATATGCTTCACAGTTGTGGTGTCCTTTTAAAAATCAGATAGTTACTCATTGAAAGGGTTCGTGAAATACACTAAAAAAAATCTGGTCTCGAATCCTCATCTTATGAGTTTAGGTTGGATACATTGAAACTAATGCCTCTTACTATCAGGCAGCATTAGAGGTAACCTTCTCCTCCTATATGACATTATTCATGACCCTATATCATGACTGAGTTAGGATTTTCTTTTAAGTCATCAATACATAATACTAGAGGTCATGTCCTCCAGTTAACTGGTAAATCTTTAAACATAATAATCGTAAGTTTTTCTTTTCTGTAAGAACTATTGGGCCTTGGAATAGACTTCCATCTGATGTAGTAACAAGTAATACTAAAGAGATTTTTAAACATCGTCTCGACACGCTAATTATGTCTGGGTATGACTTAACATTCTACTCTACGGCCTAGCATAGGAGCATTATGGGCTTTGGCCTACTAGCTCCTTCTTCTAACCTTAGTATGAACCTTAGTATGAACCCTGTGATCTAAACAACTGCAGGCCCATCCCCCTTCTCCCGGTACTATCAAAACTTCTGGAAAAAATCATGAATGCCCAGCTAAAATCTTTCATAGATGATACTAACCTGCTAAACCCAATGCAATCTGGTTTCAGAACTGAACATAGTACAGTCACGACCCTGGCCAAGGTGACAAATGACTGGTAGCGTGAGCTAGAGAACAAATAATTTGTCTGCACCATTTTTCTAGACCTAAGTAAGGCCTTCGACACTGTCGACCATAGCCTCCTTCTTTCTTCATTAAAAGCTATTGGTCTAGATTCTACCTCTTTGCATTGGTTCCACAACTACCTTTCTGATAGGCACCAACAGGTCAAGGCCGAAGGTGAACTCTCCCCCTCAAATCTGTTAAAAAGAGGCGTCCCGCAGGGATCCATCCCGGGGCCACTCCTATTTGCCATCTACATCAACAATGTAGACTCAAGCATCAATGAGGCGAAAATTCATCTGTTCGCAGATGATGCAGTGATCTACCTAAGCCGTACAACTCCTGAAACTGCCTGTAGCGACCTGCAAGCTGACTTCAACATACTTCAATACCAACTCCTTAGTAAAAAAATTGCTACTTAATGCCAAAAAGACAAAGGCGATGCTATTTTCACCTATTAACCATGCAGCCTACCCTGCTCTAACCCCCATCACCACCCTCCTAGGAGAAACCCTGGAATTTGTGCTGAAATTCAAATATCTGAGGGTCTGGCTAGACTTCAAACTCTCCTTTGCAGACCACCTGGAGGATTTGTTAAAAAAAACTGAGGCAGAGACTAGGTCTCTTCTTCAGGTTAAACCACCTACTAACTACAGAGGCCAAGAGACAGCTAGTTCAGTCTGTGTTCCTTTCCCTAATTGATTATGCCAACTTTATATACAGCCAATGTGCTACTTCATACCTAGGTAAATTGGACATACTTTACCACAGAGCCCCGCGCTTCATCACTGGTCTCCCCTTCTCCACCCATCACTGCTCTTTATATGCGGACGTAGCTTGGACCTCCCTACACTACAGACGAAATAAAAATGCAGCTCTCTGGACATACAGAGCTATCACTGGCAAACTTCCACAGTACATTGTTGATTGCCTGTCTCTCAATATGCCTGGAACCTATGCCCTAAGAAGCTGTCCACTGATTTCTCTGAAAGTGCCCAAAGCCCTAACGCATTTTAGGAGAGCTGCCATAGGCTTCGTTCTACCGTCACTCTGCAATGTGCTACAGAAATCACTGAAACTGAGGACTCCTGTTAGTATTACTGTGTTTAAGTCCTTATACTCAAAATACATTACAGAAGCCTGCAACTGCTTCCAACGATCCTAGCTCTACGTTGTGCTACAGAAATCACTGAAACTGAGGACTTCTGTTAGTCTCACTGTGTTTAAGACCTTATTCTCAAAATACATTACAGAAGCCTGCAGCTGCTTCCAATGATCCTAGCTTACTTACACCCCCCTTCCACATCCTCCCTGCTTTTCCAATCCTCCTTCCTTCTTGTATCAGTGCATAACTTGTCCCTAAGCCACCTACTTATCTACTGCCCTAAATCTCACCCTCCCTCACCCACCTATTCCTTGTATACCCACAGCATCTCATTCCTTTGCTCCTAGCATTATCCCAGTTCCAGACCCCCCCCCCCACACTGGCTGCCCACTTATCCCGACACGTCTCCCCCTTGATACACCTGCGTCTTTTTAAACTGACTATGTATGTCTCTTCACTTGTAGCATCCACTTCAACTAATCTCTTCGCTGGACTATAATGCCTTTACCTTACAGGAATACTAAACCATGTATGTTGTTGTATCTGGTATAAATTTTAACTGACTTGCTACCCTATTGTTATGTATACCCTTACCGACTGTCTTTTACCTGAACACAAATGTATTTTTACTTATCCTGTCTATTGTAGGCCTACCTGTACTGTTGTACTCTTGCATCTACTGTCTATTTGTCTGTATATAAATGCATTGTTACTTGACTTGTGTAATGCAGGTCCACCTTGTAAATGAGCTTGCTCAATGGTGTTTGCCTGAATAAATAAAGAATTTGATTGAGATATATATATATATATATATATATAAACATAGAAACATAGAATTTGACGGCAGATAAGGACCGCTTGGCCCACCCAGTCTGCCCATTTCCCTACCTAATGGATAAGCTGCAGATCCTAGTTAACCAGCAGCCTACTTCTTTCTACCCCCACCCCCTAGAATTGCCTTATGGCTGTCCCATGCATGCTTGAATTCAACCACAGTTTTTTGACTCCACAACCTCCTCCGGAAGGTCATTCCATGCATCCACAACCCTCTCTGTGAAAAAATACTTCCTTACATTACCTCTGAGCTGCCCCCCATCTTCAGATTGTGCCACCTTGTTCTTGCACACCTCTTTTTCTGAAAGATGCTACCCTCTTGGACTTTGTTGATTCCCTTGAGGTACTTGAAAGTTTCTATCATGTCCCCCTCTCCCTCCTTTCCTCAAGGTTACACATATTAAGCTCCTTTAGTCTCTCTTCATATGTCTTCTGGTGCAGACCCTGCACCATTTTAGTTGCCTTCCTCTGGACAGCTTCCATCTTGTCTATGTCCTTGCAGAGATTGGGTCTCCAGAACTGCACACAGTACTCCAGATGGGGTCTCACCAGCTGTCTGTACAGAGGGATAACAACTTCCTGTTTTCTACTGGTGATGCCTCTCCCTATGCATCCCAGTATCCCCCAGCCCTCCTTACTGCCCTCTCACATTGCTTGCCCACCTTTAAGTCATCTGATATGACTACCCCCAGGTCCCTTTCCATTTTTGCTGTTGTTAGTATCTCACCCCCCATTGTGTACTCTTTCCCTGGGTTTTTGTTTCCCAGGTGCATTACTCTGCACTTCTTAAGCAATAAAGCATGACCAAGGGCCATATTAATGGTCTGTTATTCACCCTCTAGGGGTGTACTGTGGCATGAGGTGTAGCACAGTGCCACATGCCCCTAGAGAGTGATTAACCGACCATTAACATAATCCGTGAGACTGCCTTATTGTTGTTATAATAAAATTGTTTTTAAACAGTGTTAAACCTTGTTCAGCATATGGCTAAGCTCTACATGTATGTTAATAAAAGATTAACATAAGGCTGTTAGAATGTTTGCAGCCAATCAGAAAGCTCCATTTCTCAGATCCTTCTTATAATTAGCATTAAATCTAAGCTGCCTTATATTTGACCATTCCTCTAACCTTGCCAAGTCCCTTCTCATCCTTTCCACCCCACCTTGTGCATCAACTCTGTTGCAGATTTTTGTGTCATCTGCAAAGAGACATACTTTTCCTTCCAGTCCCTCTGCAATGTCGCTTATAAAGACATTGAAGAGGACCGGTCCTAATACTGAACCCTGCGGCACCCCACTAGTAACCCCTTTCTTCAGCGTGGACTCCATTTACTATTACCCTCTGTGTCCTATTCTCCAGCCAATTCTTTACCCAGGCTATCATCTTGGGACCACTCCCAGGCTGGCTAACTTGTATATTAATCTTTTGTGTGGGACTGAGTCAAATGCCTTGCTAAAGTCTAGGTAGGCCATGTCCACAGCCCCTCCCTGATCTACTGCTTTGGTCACCCAGTCAAAGAAATCTATTAGATTCGTCTGGCATGACCTTCCTGCTGTGACTCCATGCTGCCTTGGGTCCTGTGCCCCTCTGGCCTCTAGGTACTCGACAATTCTTTCCTTCAGAAGTGATTCCATCATTTTCCCTATCACTGAGGTTAAACTAACAGAACTGGGGATTCTGGGGGACCGCCCCCTTTTATACGATGCCTGACGTCAGGGGTGGGATCGCTGGATACTGCTAGCTAGAATTTTTCCATGGGGTCCTGGTGCCTGCCGGCTTCAGTCCTAATGGTGTAACCCGCTGCAAGAGTGGGAACTGGAGCTGTACGGTACCAGTGACATTACTGCAGTAGTTGACCACTTTTCAGCACTTTTGCAGCCCGAGTGTGACAGCAGTTTGCTGCTTGTAGGATGGCAAAGAGTTTAAGATTTTTGCTCAAACCAATTTCATCAATCTTTCTGCCTCTGTTATCTGGAAAAGCTGGCATGTGATTTCCAAAATTCTTATCCAAATCTGTTGAAACTTGTCAATGTGTTGAGAGTATTTCCTGTGTCTAATGCAATTGTAGAAAGGTGTTTTTCAACTATGAACAAGGTAAAAAACTGACTGGGGAGCAAGTCTGGCAGAGGATACCGTAGAAACATTTATTCGCATTAAATAGCAGGGGCCCCCTTCAACTGAATTCAACCCAGACAGGGCTGTAGACATTTTTTAGTGCTAAACTGAGACGTCCTGGTGATTTGGCAGCTGAGGATGGTGGATCACCCCAGGTCCCTCCCCCCAAAACAGGCCAGAATTACTGCTACATGCCTGGTGGAGAAGAATAGCAATAGACTGCACCCAATCCTTGTTTGTAACTTGTGTGGCCAATCACGGTCCCAGCCTGTTACTGTATGGTCAATCATGGTCCCATGGTATGCTGGAGCTGCAGGTGTTTTCATTTGTCATGGACCCACGATCACATATATAGATACGGTATTTATAAAATGGCAAGAAAAAATCCAGAAAGTCATTGGCCAAGAGATGTCACCTGACTGTACAGTAAATCTCTACAAATGCTTAGACAGGTGCCAAATCTCCCCAAAAAAAAACACTTAGAGCTGTTTTATAAGTGTAATAAGCCCCTCCAGAATGTATATCATAGGATTTTAAGGTAACCTGTGAAGTGGGCATATGAGGAAGGGTGCCGTCTATTCGCAGCGACACCTTCCCGTGCAATCCACTCATGGCTGACGTGGACGAATGGGGGCGACCGGATGAGGGGTGGACGAACTAGATGACAGGATGTCATTATACATATGCACGTGGGGGGGTGGGAGCAAGCACAGCGAGCGTGGTCTGGGAGGGAGTGGAGAGGCTGTAGGGAGTGGTGATGCAGTTGCCAGTCGAGCTGCATCATGGTGTTGGGGATTGGCTAGTGGCTGGGGTGGCTGAGGTACCAGGTTCGGGTCTGGGCGCTGGTGCGATTTTTATTGCACCCGGCCTGAACCTTTTTAATTTTACTGCTTTCACCCCCCCCGACATGCACCCCCCTGGAGTTGAGAATCCTTAAATAGGGGTGGGGGGCAGCCCCCACAGAAAGCAGTAAAAATATGTCCTGGTGCCATTGTGTTGGTGTTGGGTTGTCAGAGTGCCAAAAATGTTCGCACTCTGACTGAGCGATAATGGTGATCGCCTAGGCGCTCGCCGTTATCACATAGACCTGGATTTTAATGCACTTCCAAGGGCATAAGGACACTCTGCCTTCAGCCCCACACCTTACTACACCCCTACGGCATGCATTAAAATCCTGTGATGCACACCCTGACATGGCTTATTACATACATAACTATCTATATGCATATACAAGTCTATAATTGCATCTCGGGGTACTGGTGACAAATGCAAACCCCTCAAGGTCCATAAATGTCCCCCAAACCCCTTGATGCCTTACAGTGTGCACTTATGTGTGCTTTATTCCTTATTTATAAAATGGTCAGGGAAATTTCTGCAGCCTGATTGGTTGTTACCTGTGCATTGAATCTGTTCAATGCTCAGGTAAAAACAAGGTCTGAAAACCACAATTGCAGTACAAGAAAACAAAAGATCAGTGTGCCATTAGGATGGTCAGTTTTTAAATGCAGCCATTTTTTTTCCTGTGTTAGTTAGTGAACAAAATAATTCAGCTCAAAAGTCCACAGTAAGCATTTTTCACAGTAAACAGCACCCTAACACACATGGCTCAGAGTTAAATTTGAATTAAAAATGTACTAACTAGCTGGCTCCTTGGCACTGGGCGATAGGGGATCGCCTGGCATGTTGGCAACCCGGGTGCGCACCTGAGCCCACGACGACAGGAGTGGAGACCAGCAGAGAGGGCTTAGAGTGTCTCTCAGATACTGTCCTCCCCCTGAGGGGGTGAGCCTGCATCACCCTTATGCGGCTCCTGGTGGTCAGTTGTGGCAACGCACCTTGTGGCATGGGTGACCATGTGCCGCAGTACATCTAGCCAGGACACCACATGCATGTGACCATCTTGGGAAGGGGGTGAGTTATGGGAGAAAATGGGAAAAGCCCACTCGGCTAGCCAGATGATGGCGGCTGGTCCCCCTGCCCGCCACGCAGCCCGGAGGTGTCCGTGCCAATCCCCTTCCCCAAGGACTGTGTGTGCCCCAGAAAATTTGGAATGACTATAGGCAAAATCTCCCCTCCCTGGTTCCTCCTCTCTGGGGGGGCCCTCTGCAAATGGATATGATGGGCAAACCAGGGGCCACGGTTCGGGGAACGGTGGGACAGCAACGGGGGTGATCGGTGGGCCAGGGTGGTCCTAGGTGGCCTGAAGGAGTGGTCAACTAGGGGGGTTGGGGAGCATAAATAGATTTAAAAAAATACTAACTGAGCCCTTCTCCAGTGTAACAATAATTGGCCCCGTTCTCTCATCTGATGATCGTGCTGGCGCTCACCAGCATGCCTACTCCCACTGTCTCCACTACTGATCACATTCCTGCCCCTGCAGTCCCAAAACTAAAAGATGTTTTGTTATGGTTTTTCTTTTTTTTTTTACTTAATTGTCACACATTCACTTTTCCTAGCCAAGGCGGCAGCTAGAAGAAAGTACTTCTGCTCACTTGGCAACTCAGCTCGGTCCGTCATGGGAAGATGTGGGGCTGCTCGCTTATGTAGTTCTGCCCGCAGCGGTCACACTACACTTTCCAAAAAAGAAAAAAAAGCAGACTTCCACATTTACCATCCTCAACAGATGCTCATTCTGTAATCCCACACTCACAAAAAAATGCCGGTGTTGCCTCCAGCCCACTACACATGTTGTGTGTGTATGGGGGGGTGCTTGTGGCTGGCAACAATGTCAAATGGCAGTAAAAGAGAAAAGTAGTGTAGGAAAGAATATTACATCATGTTCTACCTAGCAGGAGGACTGTTGTATCACAAATTCTGATAATAGCTTTCTTTATACATATAAACTTCGCTTTTGTAACATAAACAACTGTAAAAAGGTAGCCCATTTTATAAGCAAAATAAGAAATTCTGGGGATGTGGACTGAACAGATCTGACTGCACTACCAGGGCTGAAGGCACTCGGCCAGTAGCCTTGTACCTTACTACGCCTCTGGGCGTGTGGTCAGATCTGTTCAATGCACACCCTTTTGTGTCTTATTGCTTACGTAAACAACATTCACATGGCATTTATTACTTACCCCATGTAATAACAATGAAATACCTCAGGATTTATGTTCTGTTACAAATACTTAATAAATACAATGTTATCCCTAAAATAGGGAATGTTTCCAACAGAATTATAAAAGTTCCATGTGATCTCAGCGATGCAATCACAGCGCATGCAATTACAGTGAAATAATAATAGCAACTCAAAATACAGCGATTGCCAATATCAGCGATGCACATTTCAACTCCCCACATTTGCAGCTCCCCACAAGGACTCATATCCACTTAGTTTCCCTCAATGACTACAGGGTATTTGCAAAGTGGCTGGCATACATACCTTCTTCTCTGTGTTCCTGTGCCTCTTTCACAGCTAACAGCACTAATCCTAAAAACATGCTTCACTCTGAAGCTGGATAAAAATATTTATTATTAAAAGGATAAGAGCAACATTCACCCTACCGCAAAAGACTAACTTTTTATGCTGACATGTGCTTTTTCAAGGCATGGATTAGACCTTCAGATCCATCCCTTATATACCCAATTTCATATTCCCTATGTACATACCCACAAGAACTTTTTAAAGTGACAGTGCAATATTTTGAGGGTTTATCTGCCCGCAATAACTTTCTCTCCTGAGCAACTTAGTGTCCAACACTAACTAGTGGATACTAAGTTGCTCAGGAGAGAAAGTTATTGGCAATGTATGAACTGCAGATAGACAAACCCCTGGGACTGAATGAAATGTTTTCCTTACAGCCTTTTTTAAAATAATCGAGTGAGGCCGGCCTGTTGGCAAAGTGATTGGATTGCCACTTCTGACGCCGGTGACCCAGGTTCAGGAACAGACCCAGGGCGTCAGAGGACTAGCCTGTGGGAGAAGGAAGGGGAAAGGGGGAAACTGTTTAACCAGGAAAGGCACACTAAGCTGAAGCTTGTTTCCAGGTGCGACCTGGGAGCACAAGGAAGTTAAGTGACTTGCTCAGGGTCACACAGTATGCAAGTGGGAGCTGTGGGATTCAAACCCAGGTCTCCAGGTTTGTAGCTCAGAGCCTTAAACCACTACGCTATACTGCCTCCCAGATGGAGCGTTCTGAGGACTGCTTTCTTTCTCTGGGGGAGGGAGGAATGGGAGTGTGTCTGGCGCTTGACGGACCCCTGGTGGAGGCTGGGGGTACTGCAGCAACTGGTGCCAGAATGCTCAGGGGGGCCGGGCAGATGTTAGACATCATTGCACGTCCCTGCCCCCAGAAAAAACAACAACAAATGCCGGCCCTCAGCATGATGGCCCATCCCGTTCCGCCACCCACTGCTACTAATGTCCGCCAGGGGGTTCCCATTCTTGTGGCCCCGACCTGGAGGGTAATCCACGGCTTGCCCACAATGTCCATAAGGGAGTGGGAAGCCCCCTCTATGGCTCCACCCCAGGGGGGTTAGGCCTGGGCATGGGGGCAGTGAATGGACGGGACCTGAGGATATGGGAAGGATGGCCCAAACATACAAAAAAATAAATAAATAAATCGAGTGAGATGGATATGTACATACTGTATATATGTTTTTACTGTGTGGTTATTCTATATTTCTAGCTTGATTTATTTGTGGTAGTGTCTTATTTTCTCACCTCAAAATACTGCAATGTCACTTTAAAAAGTTCCCATGGGGATGTATATAGGGAATATGAAACTGGGTGTATAAGGGGTGGGTTTAAGACCTATACCATGCTTTGAAAAAGCACGTCAGTGTGAAACATTAATTTTTTTGTGGTAGAGTGGGAGTTGCTCTTATCCTTTTTTTTTACTTTTTTTTATTTATTTTTCAATGAGCACATAGAAAACAATGCAGTCAGTGGAGCAAGGTTACATAGGCTTCAATATTAGATACACTACAAATATTTTAGCTTCAGGATTATTAGTCCACTAGCAACTGATACAACATGTGGGATACCATCCTAGTAATTTATATATAACTCTAAACAAGAACGTTTAGGATGGCTAGCCACGTTAAAATCTGTGGGGTGAAGACAAAGTTAGGTACGATATTTAAGGTATAATTATCATGGCCACTCTAGCCACTGTCCCCACGTAATTAAATGTCTATGTAAAGGAATGTTGTACCTCCCCTCTGCTGATGCATCCCCACCTGTCAAAACAACTGAACAGTATTTAATTAGAACAGACTAAATAGAATAGGCACACTCAACACAGATAGCCCCTACCAGGGATCCTCTATACCAGAGGCTTTGCTCCCCTTCCTTCTATTCGGGGGAAATCTTATAAATTATTTGCATATTTTACTCTGGCCCACTTTGTGATGTAAAGAAAAAAGGTTTAACAGCATTCCTGATAAGTTAACTAGCTTTGACCACATTTACTATAAGGAAAATAACGTCCCAATTTGGTAGCCTGTAACGTGTTACACGCCTCGTGGTCACCGCCATTTATATCTGTCAGCTGAGTCGTACTGTCAATTGTCCATTCCTGCAGTGGCGTCACCAGGCTGTTTTTGGGGAGGCTCAAGCCCCACTAATGTAAGCTCAAGCCCCCCCCCAATCATTCTCCCTGAAAAATTTAAAGACTCACAGCTTCACTGCTTGCTGAGAAAAAAAGAAGCCATGGTTTAGAGTCGGCACTTTATAGCTGTACCACATGGAGCGCACTTTCCTTTTTCTTTGCCTGACCTGGATCTTCTGGATCCAGCTGTGATCGTTGGTGGTGCTAGTGGTGGAGGTCGGGAAGTTCTGCTCCCACCCAATGCTTTGGTTGCCCCTGAACAGTGGCAGGGTGGAACTTTAGTGGTCCAGGTGCTGGTTTCAACCCAGACACATTTTGCTGCTGTACCTCATGGTCCGTCTGCCCAAACTTGTCCCCCTCTTAATGAATGCCTCTTGGACCGTGATCAGCTGGGTGCTGAGGCCCGCTACTGCAGTGGCACTAATTTACTGTGGAAGGGAGGTGGGGAAGAGAGCTGAGCAGGGGAACTCCACCACCAGTGACCACCAAAATGGACGCCGTTGCTTCATTCGGAGAGGGAGGGCTACAGGAGAAGGACCACAGTCGGGGGTCATCTCAGGGGACTGGAGCAAGAAAGGGGTCCTAGGATCCCACAAAACAGATAAAAATAAAAACCAAAAAATGGCAAAACTGAAGACAGAAAATAAAGAGGCCCCCCCCCAAAAGGGCACCACACCCCGCAACCAGCACAGAAGGCTAGGCAAAGGGATGGGAAGTAACCTGGAGCCCCCACAAAGGGGAAGAGAAACAAATTTAACAAAACAAAGAAGAGAAAAAAAAATAACCACTCCAGCAAAGCTGGGCAGGGCAACAGCCTGCCGACCAGGAAGTGGCACTAGAGGCAGTAAAGAAAGGGGGAAGGACAGGGGACTGCAATGGCAGCCCCATGCCAATGTCAATGCCAGAAAGAAAAAAAAAAACAGCCAGCATACTGGAGAGGGGAGACAGGGAAACTACAATGGCAGCCCCAAAAAGACACAAACCATGCCACACTTTTTCTGCAAAATAACAGGAAGCAAACTAATAGACTTGCCAAGCCATATTTTTATTCGAACAAAAGAGAACTTGGGTGAGCACTACCCTCATCACTTTGCGTCTGAAATTAATGCTTGTGCGACATGCACTACTAGGCACCCAGCGTCAGGACACCCCAGAAATCCCCAACACAAAAACTGGAAACTGAGGAAGCAGTCGACTAAAGGCAGCTCACCCTATGGAACTGGCTGCATCAGAAAAAGATCAGAGGTCCATACAATCTGCCCATATTCTCTATAATCCCTGGAATCTATTGTTCCTCTAGGGTACTAACTCTCCCCGTCCTATCCCCATTCTCCTGCCTGGTCTTTTCACCTTAAGTGACCACTGCTCCCTTCTATCCCATGCCTGCTTGAATCCCCTGACTGTGTTTGCACACACCACTTCGGCCGACAGACTATTCCAAGATTCCGACACCCTTTCTGTAAGGAAGTACTTCCTCATGATCCTCCTGTATCTCCCTCCTGTTAATTTCCACTCGTGACCACATGACCCCGAGTTAGTTTTCAGGGCAAATAATTCCCCACAGTTACCTTGTTAATTTATTTAAGGAACATGAAGGTCTCTATTTATATCTCCCCTCTCCCTTCTGGTTTCCAGTGAGTACATTTTTAGCGCCATGACACGCTCCTCATAAGATCTGCCCTGCTGGCCCTGAATCATTTTTGATACTCTGCGCTGCACTGTTTACAACCTATCTTTGTTCTTTCTGAGGTAAGGGCTTCAGAACTGGACACAGTACTCCAAGTGAGGCTTCACCAGGGATCTGTATTGGGGAAGTATTACTTCTTTTCTTCTGCTATCAATACCCCTCCCGATACATCCCAGCATCATGTTAGCCTCACTACAGGCCTTGTTGCACTAGCTTGTTTGTTTAAGGGAGTCCCTGATGATAACTCCCAGATCCTGTTCCTCTTCTGTAGTGCTAAGTTTCACCTCACCCATCCAGTACTCTGTCTTGGGGTTCTTTTTCCCTAGGTGCATTATCTTGCACTTTTTGGCATTGAATTTTAACTGCCAAACTCTTGACCACTTTCTAGTTTGTGTAGGTCCCTCTGCAAGTCCCTTATTTTCTCATCACTATTCAGTCTTCCATATAGTTTTGTGTCATCTGCGAAGAGACACAGCCTGCCCTGGATTCCCTCACCAGTGTCACTAGCGAACATGTTGAAGAGGACCAGACCCAGGACAGATCCCTGTGGAACCCTACTCGTAACCTTTCTTTCCTCTGATTTAACCCTGTTGACCACCACCCCCCTCTGCTGCCTTACTTCTAGTCAACTACCCACCCAGTTCACTATGATATTAGCCACACCCAGGTCTTCCATCTTTTTGAGCAGCCTTTTGTGCGGTACCAAATCAGAAGCCTTGCTGAAGTCCAAGTACAGCAGATCTACAGCGTGGCCCTTGCCTACTTCTGTGGTCACCCATTCAAAACAAAAATCTGGTTATTCTGACAAGAACTTCCTCCCACAAAACCATGTCGTTTATTGTCCTGGAGCCCGTTGCTGTCTAGGTAGTCCACGAGATCCTCTTTGATTAGTGATTCCATCAGCTTCTCCATGATGGAGGTCAGACTGACAGGCCTGTAGTGCCCTTGTTGCTCCCTATCACCCCCTCCCATGAAGCAGTATAATGTCTGCCATTCTCCAATCCCTAAGAACTTCCCCGGACCTAAGTGAGCTGTTGAACAGCCCAGCTGGTGGTTCAGCCAGTTCTGCTGCTAATTTCCTAAGGTATCCTCAGAAGCAACCCATCTGGTCCTGGGGCCTTATCTATCTAAAGGGCTGCCAACCCTTTCAGGACCCTCTCACTTGTAAGTATTGGCTGCCTCATTTCCAGGGCTCCCTTAGCAGCCGCTTTGATGCTGCTCTCTGGCAGGGACCCACAAACCTCTTTAGTGAATACTGAGCAAAAGCAGTCATTCAGGACGGTGACTTTTGCTCATCATCCTCTATCAACCTGCCCCCTTCCCCAACTAGCCGTGTGATGCCCCTTTTTTTCCTTTTTTCACTGATATATCTGAAAAACTGTTTTCCTCTGTTCTTGATCCCTTCCATGATATGCAGCTCCATGTCTGCTTTCGCCTCCCTGACGGCCCTCTTTGCCTCCCTGTTTTTCTGTAGATAATCCTCCCATTCCCATCTGGAAACGAGCTTCGTCTCAGTGTGCCTTTCCTAGTTACCAAATTTTAAATCAATAAATAAAGTCTGCCTCCCCCTGGTTTTCCTTGTATTTATGGAAGGCCTTGTTTTGGCCCTAACTACTTCACTGACCCTAGCTGAGAGCCATAGTGGTTTCTTAAACCTGTTGTTCTTAGATACTGTTCTTATGCTTGACATCGATGCCTCAAGATGGCTCCCTTTATTGCCCCCCATCTCTCCTCTACCCCGTTATGTCCTCCACCCCTACTTACTTATCCCTGACCAGTTCCCTCAACCTATCGAAATCCGCCCTTCTAAAGTCAGTGATTTTGGTTCTTGATTGTGGGTTGCCGGCCCCGAGGGTCAAGTCAAACCACACGGAGTTGTAGTTGTTGTTCTTTAGTGGCTCCCTTACCCCCACAGCACCCACCATCTCAGAGGTGGTGAGCACCACATCAAGGATTGCGTTCTGCCTGTTAGGTTCCTTAAGTAGCTGCACCAGTAGACAGTCTTGGAAGGTATCCAGTAATGTCTGACTCCTGGCACTGTTGGCCACCAGGACCTCCCTATTGACATCAGGTAGGTTCAGGTCACCCCCACCACTACTTCCCCCTTTGCTGCCCCTCTTTTAAGTTTCTCCTCGAGTTCACTGTCCCCTTTCTCTCTTTGCCCTGGAGGCCTGTAGATCACATCTAAGCACACTGTCCTGCCTGAGGCTGCTGTGAGTTGCACCCATACTGACTCAGCCTCTCCACTGCTAACCCTAATACTTCCATCTTCTGCCACGTCAGTGCCCTTCTTGACAAAAAAGGGCAACTCCACCCCCCCAGTTCTTCTATCCCTCCTGAACAGTGAATACCCAGGGATCATCATCTCCCAGTCATTTTTATCCATGGCCCACGTTTCCATGATGGCCACCAGGTCCACTTCAGTGTCTTTCATTAGCACTTGGAGCTCACTGAGTTTGTTGCCTAGGCTTCTGGTGTTAAGGCATACCACCCTCCATTTGACCCCCACTCTAACTCTGCTACTGTCCTTGTGCTCTTCGTGTTTTTTCCCCCTCTTTTTGGTGCTTATACTTTTTTCTTTCCTCCTCTCTGGTATTCCTCCCCTTGGTCCTGTACACCTATTGAGTTCTCTGTACCCTTTTGCAGTTACTGTCCCCTGGATGTAGGGGGGGTTCTATCAAGAATCCCCTTCTGCTCACCATCCACCATGGATCCCCTTAGACCCAGACTCCCCTGCAGTCAGCTTACAAGCCTGATGTAGATGTCAAACTTCTGCCCTAATGTGTTACCCTCTCCCTTATCAGGTGACGTCCATCACCCTTGAAGAGTCTCCTGTCCCAGAAATCCCCCCAGTCCCTGACAAAGTGGTACCCCATGTCCTGACACCACCCCTTAAGCCAACTGTTAAACTCCTCTATTTCATTACTCCTAATTCTCTCCTGCCTCCCTTTCCTGACCCACACAGGGAGGACCTTGAAAAAGGCCATGGAGGCTGAGTTAGCCACCAATCTGTGCCCCAGTTTCTGGAAGTTCTGCTTCATTGTCTCTACCAACTGGCTGACCAGATCATTGGTACCCAGGTGTACCACAAGGCATAAAATAAGTGGGTTTGCATCACAATTTGTGATCGAAGATTGGGAAAAAGAGAGTCAAATGTGTCAATGATTAGCAGTTATTGCTAATCATTGCCAACTGGTCCTGGGTCCTGTAAAAGTGCCTTATTGGGCACTGTCACTTTCATTTTTTTGGTTTTTTGTCTTGGTATCCATTTTTTGCCCTCCTCCTCCTCCTCCTCCTGCCCCACCCCATGAACCCTGAGCTGTTACATGATTGCTCCAGTCATGCTCCTGCTCCTCCCCCCACCCGGTCTGCATGCGGGAGAAATGTGAGTGAGTCCTTTTGCAGAGCACTCAGAAGAGGAACCAGGCTTCAGGAGCTTGAGCAGGAGTCCAAAGGTGAGTTTTCTTTATTTTTTATTTTATTTTTTTTATTCCATCATTGCGCCATCATCTGGTAACTTAAATTGTGTCTTTTTATATTTTGCAGGTGGTCAGAGACAAGTCGGAGCCGGGAGGAATGATGGGTGGCCACACTGAGAAGGAGCCAGAAGGAGAAGGCCAAGACCACGCGAGGGCATGGGAGTGACCTGGACAGAGTGGAGAGCAGGTGGCTGCATCACAGGGTGAGGCATGGTCGGATGGGCAGATTTCAGCGACCAGAGACCGAGAGTAAGAGCGCAGCAGAATCAGGAAGCAGCAAAAAACAAGTAAAACATTTTCGTTTGGTCGGGGAGCCTGGAGGAGGGAAGGGGGCACACAGACTTCAGGGCACAGATGGGGGAGATGGCGTAAGGGCAATGAATGGGCAAGGCCTGGAGCTGGACTGTGGGTGGTGGGAGAACAAGGGCATGATCACTGGGCAAGTAGAGGGTGCCCTGCTTGCAGTGAATTTGGGAACAAACAGTGAACGTAATTGCAGTGAACATTTGGGAACAGAATAAAGACTATGTGCCCTGCTTTGCAGAGATTGTGGGGGAACTAGAACTTAATGTGCCCTACTACTAATGTATGCCCTGCATCTTTGCAGTGAACATTTGGGAACAGATAAAGACTAAGTAAGTAGCCCTGCCTGCTTTGCAGAGATCTGAGGGTGACCAAGAAGTATTGTGCCCTGCTAGTTGTGTGCCCTGGTCTTTGCAGTGAACAATTTGGGAACAGAAAAAAGAGTAAGTAATGTGCCTGCTTTGCAGAGATTATGGGGAGAACCAGAACTTATTTAATGTGCCCTGCTATTATGTTGTGTGCCCTGCATCTGCAGTGAACATTTACGAACAGAGAAAGACTAATTAATGTGCCCTGCTTAGCAGAGATCTGCATTCTGCCCTGCTAGTTGTGTGCCTGCAGTGACAATTTGGGAACAGAAAAAAGACCAAGTAATGTGCCCTGCATTGCGGAGATGAGGGGAACCAGGCTCTTAAAGAATTATGTGCCCTGCTTTTGCAGTAAACATTTGGGAATAAGACTAAGTTATGTGCCCTGCTAACTGCAGTGATCCATGAGTGGAACCAAAAAGACAATGTACCCTGCTAACCTGTTGTGCCCTGCTCTTGAACTTGGGAACAGATTAAGACTTAAAGTAATGTGCCCTGATGTACAGAGATATATGGGGCAGGAACCAACCCTGCTGTGTGCCCTGCTGTTTGCAGTGAACATTTTGGGAACAGAAAAAGACTAAGTTATGCCCTGCAGCTTTGCAGAGATCCATGAGGGGAACCAGAAACTGTGCCCTGCTGAGTGTTGTGCCCTGCTCTTTGCAGTGAACTTGGGAACACAGAATAAGACTAATGTGCCCTGCTTTGCAGAGATCCATGAGGGGAACTTAAAGACTTGTGCCCTGCTTTGGCAGTGTTGGAAAAAATAAACTATGCTGTCTGCCCTTTTTCTGAGCAGAAAATGAAAATTTTAAGTGTTGTCACGTGCCCTGCAACTGCAGAGATTTTAACTTGAATTTACTCTGTTGCCCCTGCTTTTTGGAGGAAGGAACTAACTGTGTCCTTGCACTTTGATTTGGACACACTATTTGTCTTATTGTGGCAGCAAGCCCACAAAAAGTCAAGTAACGTGCCATGCTATGCAGTGACTGCTGCCTGCAGCACAGTCACAATGGGAAGGATTGCCCCACTTAGACAGGAAAAGGGCTTGGTCTGAGAAGTGCCAGCAACTGGGCCGGGGGGGGCTGGGGGTCACACATCTGCTGCCATTTTCTTTTTTTTGGTACAGGAAAAGCCTCATGTGTTAATTTAAGTAACTGCGCACCCTGACACCTTGTATTGCTAACTTCAAACTTTTTAGTAATTACAGTCTGACACGGCTGGAGTTAAATTAGCAACTGCAGAGGGGTGGCACCAAAAATATGATCCCGAAAAAATTGGCTACAGATTAGCAGTGAGGGAGACTGTGTAGTGTGTGTTTAGTTACAAATTGTGCTGTGATTACAGAGATGAGCTGCGTGGGTTGAGGAACTTCAGTGAGGCATTAACTGCAGGGATTATAGGCCCCCAGCTAAAAGTTAACACCATCCAGAAACATCTTCTGACAGAGCAGCACAAGAAAGCTGTTAACATTTTCAAATTTGGTAGAACAAGGTCACCACTTGATATATATCACCTTACCACAATTGGTAAGTTTAAAATAGTGAGGGGGGTTAGAGATTTGGATGCAGACCTAAAACAAGTTTAATTTATTTGTAAGGAGAGCTTTCAGTAATGCAGAGAAACAGCATAGAATGATTCTAGGCCGGTTGATGGAGATCCTGTACATGATGGCCAAAGAGGACATCCCTATTAAAAAGTTTAAAGTGATAGCAAAACAAGAGAAGAGCCATGGAGTTCATTTGGGTAATAAATACAATAACGCTATTAGTGGGAAAGAACTCACAATGTGTGCTGGCAAGAACCTAGAAGAAAACCTGCTGGCAACTGTCAAAAATGCAAATTATTTTTCCGTACCTATGGACGGTAGTATTGACAGTGGTGAAATTGAAAAGGAACTGGTTTAAGTAATTTATGTAAATCCCATTAATGGTCACATGGAGACTAATTTTTTATGAATGAAAGCTGTATCAGATGGCACAAATCAGAAACTGAAAAATCTCCTTTTAGACATTTTTACAGACTGTGGCCTTAATATAAAACACATGGTTGAGTTTGGGGCTGATGGGGCATCTATCAACATGGGTGTAAAACCGGGTCTTTCTACTCTTTTAAAGGAAGACATACAGTGGTTAGTTGGTGTTCATTGTTTCTCACACAGATTAGAACTGGCCATAAAAGACGCTTTGGATAACATCTATTCCAATGATGTTTCAAACATTCTGACCCAACTGTTTTATCTCTATCAGAAAATTCCTAAGACACTCAAAGATTTACAGTCCCTTGCCCAGGCCACGGAGATGTCAGTTGAAGAGCCCAAGAAGGCCCATGGCACACATTGGGTGCAGCATAAACTTCTTGCCACCCGTGTTGATACCAAATCATTCCCCGTAATTTGTGCCCATTTAGAATCTATGGCTGCAGACCCAACTCATGACCAGGCCAAAGCCAAGGGAGTATTGTAAATTATGATTAATTCCAAATGATGGTACACCTTTTGTATTTTGAAGTGCTTCTGCCACTTGCAGGTTCTCACTAGCATTCAAAAAGAAGTAGTTGAAATGTCAGTGCTACTTAGCTCTGTTGACATTTTGAGAAACCCTCTTGACCATGCAAAGCAGAGTGGTCCCATAGGTGGCAGTGAACTTGACATTCTCTTAAAAAATGGGTCTGATGTTCTTTCAAGAGTTTGTGCTGAAGTCACTTACAAGGGTGTGAAAGTAACACATTTTAGTGGCCAAGTTGTTAAAACTTTTAAACAGCAAACTAAGAAATACATTACAACCACTGAATTGTTGTGAACAAAGATTCGGTTTGACTGATGAAAGTAATATCTATAACCGTGCAAAAGTGTTAGATACCAAACTTTGGCCAGCAGACAGAAAGGAACTGGAGCTGTATGAGAACAGTGACATTACTGCAATAGCTGACCACTTTTCAGCACTTTTGCAGCTTGACTGCGACAGCACTCTGCTACTTGCAGAAAGGCAAGAGTTTAAGATTTTTGCTCAAACCAATTTCATCGATCTTTCTGCCTCTGCTATATGGTCAAAGCTGGCATGTGATTTCCAAAATTCTTATTCAAATCTGTTGAAACTTGTCAATGTGTTGAGAGTATTTCCTGTGCGTAATGCAATAGTAGAAAGGTGTTTTTCAAGTATGAACACGGTAACAACTGACTGGCGAGGCAGAGGATACTGTAGAAACACTGATTCACATTAAAAAGCAGGGCCCTCCTCCAGCTGAATTCAACCCAGACAGGGCTGTAGACATATTTTTTAGTGCAAACCAAGACATCCTGGTGATTTGGCAGCTGAGGATGGTGGACTACCCCAGGTCCCTGCCCCCAAAACAGGCCAGAACTACTGGCTACATGCCTGGTGGAGAACAGTAGCATAGATTGACAGAATCCTTGTTTGTAGTTTATGGTCAGTCACAGTCCCAGGTGGAGTAGGATTTTATGCTGGGCTGGGGGTTCATTATAAATTGATATGTGTCACGACTCATGATCACACTCACAAATTCACGGTCTGCTTTGGCAGACATCCTTCTCAACTCTTAAAATGTATGTGCTGCTGCACAAAATTGATGTAATTCTCTGAAAATGGCTAAATAAAACAGTATCAGTCTCAGAAACTTGTGTACAATGTGTATTTTATCATATAAGTAGATTTTATGGGGTTTTGAGCAAAAATATAAATTTTTGGTAATTGTTAATCAACTTCGGACAATTGCTAATCATTTTTTACTTTGATTAGTGAAGCCCCTAATCAAGTCTCTGATACTAATTTATGCCTTGTACCGGCCCACCCAACTCCCCCCACCCCACAATCCTCCCTACTCTGTCTAAATCCCGGTTGGCTGACACTCCAAGCAGGCATTGGACCAATCCCCTCCCATCTGACCTCTCCCCATCACCCTGTCTAGCCCCTTAATCATTGAGTCCCCAACCACTAGGACCTTTCTGTTAGCCTTGCTCCCCTTGGGTGCCAACATGATGTCCTGCTCTTTTCCCTTAACTGACCCGGAGTCCCACCTGGTGGAGTCAGGAGCCTGAACCTCCTCTAGGGGTGCAAAATAATTTACTGTCTGGATGGTACTGGGCTGGGCAACCTACTTATGGCTGCCTCTCCCCCCCCTCGCATCCTGCCCCCCTCACCCCCTGGACCAGTGGGTCTCTGGGGGAGTGGGAGTGTAGAGGGTGAGTGCACAGCTGAGATATCTCTATCTTTGCTGCTACTAGCTGAGCATGGAGGTCTGCTATGGTCCTGCAGAAGGGGCAGTACCCCCCTCCTCCACAGCACATCCCTGGAGAAGAGTGCCCCACAGTCCCCACAACTGAGTACCTCGCCCCTGAACCTCATCCCATAAGGAACTATATTGACAAGAGAGAACCTTACTTAATATCACTTAGTTTAGATTGTACAGTCTTACCACATAAAGTATGGCAACGGTGTATGATTCAAGTATCACAAGTAGGACCTTGATGCTGTCAGGTAATCAGGCTGTACCACAAATATAGATGTGAGAAAAACCAACCTTGAGAACTTCAGAACTATCCCATGAAGTCAACATCATGTCTGGGAGCAGTGTTGAATTGTGTTCCCTACTGGCAGTTGGATATTATTCTCTCCTCTTGGTCTTGTCAGCATAGCTCAGTTGGTAGCACATCTGCCTCTGGACCAGAAGGTTGTGGGTTCTCGTCCCACACCGGGATTGGACTTGCACCTAAAAATCGCTGGCATCCGAGTGCAGTATTGGGGGGTGCTGTACTGCTGGGGTCTGCTGTCCTTCAGATGAGACGTTAAACTGAGGTCCCTTCTGCCCATCCTGGTGTTGTCCTGGTGGGTGTCCAGGTGGAAGTAAAAGAACCCAGGGCACTCTTCGCAAAGAGTAGGGAACATTCCTGGTGTCCTGGCCAACATTCCCCTTCCCATAAACCGGTTCATGCAATTATCCAGGCTGTGTGTGGGTGATGATGTGCGCTATGACTGCCACCACACATTCAGTCACTTCACTACCAGTCTAGCATTGTTTGTAAAGTGCTTTGGGATACACTGTGTATGAAAAGCGCTATATAAATGCTTCTTCTTCTTTCTCCAATGGGGGAGGGGGGGGGAATACCAGCAGCAGGGTCTAATTTCATCATCTCACTGGAGGAGAAACAGATGCGGGGAATATGGTTTGGGTGTTTCAAATAAAGAAAGACAGAAAGCTACAAAGCTTCATACTGCACTATGTTGGACTGCTCTACAATATAGAAACACAGAATGTGATGGCAGAGAAAGACTCGGCAGTCTATCTAGTCTGACCAACCCT
Source organism: Neoceratodus forsteri (assembly GCA_016271365.2). Taxonomy (NCBI): domain Eukaryota; kingdom Metazoa; phylum Chordata; order Ceratodontiformes; family Ceratodontidae; genus Neoceratodus; species Neoceratodus forsteri. Next base: position 156,427,059 of record JADMNL010000031.1, on the reverse strand, counting down.
GCCTAGTACTTGGATGATGGCCTTACTGACCACCTTCCCCTTTTGGGAGGCAGTATAGTGTAGTGGTTAATAGCCCTGAGCTACAAACCTAGAGAACTGGGTTTGAATCCCACAACCACCACTGTATGACCATGAGCAAGTTACTTAACTTCCCTATGCTCCCAGGACACACCTAGAAACCAGTCTTGGCTTAGTTGGTCTTTCCTGGCTAAAAATTGTACAACAAATAGAGAACTACATTTTTTTCCACACTTACCTTGTTATTCACCGACCATAGCAGGCCACTGTGCCTGTCGCACCCTAGTCTGACTCTTCCCACAGTAGCCCATCAAGATAGTGACTCCCAAATGGCGAGGAGTAAAAATAGCACAAAATCACAGTGCGTGCCATAGCAGCGACTGATGGTTCCCCCTCCCTGAGGCCCCCCCCCCAAGTTGGTATATTAAGTAAGGGGGGTACGTGAGGAAGACCCCACAAACAGAAAGTTTGCAGTATGTGCGCATGCTGTGATTTCATGCCATTTTCACTCCTTGCTGTTTGGGAGTCACTGTCTTGACATGGTATCTGTCTGTTCCACCTATCCACCACTCTTTGTGTGAAAAAGTATTTTCAGTTGTCCCTCCTGAATTTCCTTATTTTCAGAACCATATTATAAAACATAATAGGGTGCATCACCGCCAAAGGCCTTGCAGACACCCTGCTTAGTAGTCTAGTCTAGTCCAACAAACGTTAATTTCTTTCCCGGAACACTTAATTTCTCAGTGTTACAAAGTGTTACACTAGCCAGATATACACACTCCAGAAGCAAATCGAATTAGATGGAATGCAAAGGTGGAGATGGTTGTTAGTAGTGGCGACTGGGAGAGAATGTTATACAACACACATAAGCATACTGCTTCTTCTGATGTAGGGAGAGGTTTCTTACAAAACTAATATTCACTATATCAGAACTCCTGTCCAGCAGAACTGTACTAGTATTTGGCAACATATGGGACAAAATGTTGGAGGGATTGCCGTGAATCCAAAGTGCCACATACATATATATTTTGTTTTTTGCCTGGCCTTCTCACACAATTGGACTCAAGTATAGTTAGATCTAGTGGAAGTGCTTAGTGAACCACATGTAATAAATGTCCAGTCAGTGCCTGTTTTATTCACCAACTCTGATAACAAATAAAGTAGATATTTTTTTAAAAATATACAAGTCACAGTAGCTAAGAAAGCTACAACGAAGTAACTACTCTACCCCCCCCACCCCATTCTATAGCATGATGGTAGGATGTTGTCATTAATATATATTTTCACTTAAGGTACCAATTTTTTTTCTTTCTACTCTAATCTTTTCAAGAACATGAGTTCTAACTATATTTTCTTTGTTGTGCAATTAATGTAATCCTTCCTGGATGAGATGAGGACTATGGAAACGGTTCAAACCGTTTTGTTGTTTGTTCTGGATAATGAAAAATGAGGTAGCCCTTTTTTATAGCTATTTTTGCTCTGGCCAGTGCCATTTCAAGGATATGCCCTGTGCAGGGAAGTACTGTGCACTCACATGCCCAGGACACCACCCCAATCCCCGCCACTCACTTTTATCCACCTGCTGCCCCTCACGGCTTGCCTTCCTTGACAGGGGCTGCAGGGGAGGGACATCCTTCTAACAAGGTGACACTATTTGGTGGAGGGTAGATGGTTTGTGGTTCGGAGGTTGGAAGGGGTGGGGCTAGGGACAGAGTTTAGGATCTGGTTTTTACCTCATTCAAAGGTGGCAACCCTAGGTTGGAGGATTACCAGCTGTCATCCTGATGTCACTGGGGTTTTATGCCCCCCTCCATATACATCCTTCCTCCTCTCAGTACACTGGCATAGCCTCTGTCATCCTCTCGCAGTGGCCCACAGCACACACTGAGCCAATGTCACCCTTCACAGAGGAGCAAGCTCCTTGGCCCACTGCATTGGGCGGCTGCGACACCGGAGCCAGGCACTTCTCTCACCCCTGGGCTGGCTCACACTGCACTCAGCAGCAGTCCACAGCCCTGGGCCACACACGATCCTGGCTCCCAGGCTCACTCTTGGACCCAGATCACCAGCATGGAAGTGAATGCACTTCTGTTGGGACTTGGGGCAGCCCCATCGTATCACCTTTGACCTTACATTGTAATTACAATGCTACCTCTCTGTCAGGTGCCTCGATGTAAGGCTACACCACTATATAAGGCTAATTTGACTTGGCATCCAGCTATAATAAAGAGTGACTCTGCACTTCTGCGTGTACTCTCATAAACATGATGATTCAGTTATTACAATTTACTACAGCATACTTTTTTAAACTTTTTAGATTTCCTTTTGAGGGTTTATAACACACTTGAGTAGTATAGCCATAAAGCCTGTATAAAGGCATTGGCCTGTACTCTATCGACCTCAAAATGCCTTTGCTCATGACATCATAATGCTCACCATCACAACAGACTATGATATCATATACAGCAATAGTGAGGACAGCAGGAACCAGCCAGATGCTTTTTGAAAGACTCAGTGTAATATGTACAGCATTATCTGAAATACTTCGTATAATCAGAACAAGAGAAAGTAAAAAACAAATAGAAAACACGATTAAACGATTAAACAATTATTAGAAATCTAGTAGTTTCAAGCTTTTTATTTTAATAAGAGAACTACTCTTCAAAAGGGGACAGGAACCAATGAAATAATTTTTCAGTTCAAAATTGCTCGCCCCTTTCTTTTTCTGTTTAAGTCTCTCTAATTTTCTGTTTTCTGTGTCTCTGATCTTTAAAACCAGCTCTAAGCTGGCCCTGTGGCACTGGGGGTTGAGGCGCTGGATGCCACACCTTGTGCTACACTGGCGACCCAGGTTTGGAAGCAAGCTCGGGTGCCAGGTCGGCGGGAGAGGGTTGAGGATCGAGTGCCTTTGTGGTGCTCTCCTCCCTGGGAGGGTGGGGTGGGATGGTTCTGCATGCCAATGGACCCCGGTGGAGACCAGGGGGCACTGCAGCAAGCTGGGCAGCATGTAACTAGTGTGGCCGACGCAGGCAGGGTTACCATACGCCAGTGCATTGGAATGTGAGCCACGCATGGGGGGGGACTCAAGTCCTAGGGAAAAAAACTCCATGGCTGGATAGGTGATGGCTCCACAGTGCCTGCCACCACACATCCATAACTGGACCTCCACCCCTTGAACTCCACGTGGACCTAGGGGCTGGGGGTCCCGTGGGGAGAACTAACGACTTTGAGGAGGTTGGGGGTCTCAGTGGGCAGTAGAGTGGCAGGCAAGCTGGCAGCCTGAGAGCGTTCCAGTCCGGTGGGGCGCTATAAAATAGAGAGTAAAAAAAAAAACAGCTGTATACGTAGGAGCTCCAAACCATTGACACCCTTAGCTATTACAGACAGGTCATGGCTTCAGACACAGATACCACAATTTGCCTGGGCTATCACAGTCATTCTCATTAAGCAGCTTTTCAACATGTTCAGTTTTCAGCAAAGTAGCAGCCCATGCAAGCAGCATCAGGAACCACTGAGTGATTGCAGCTGGTGATCTCACTGGACGGAGCACCTATCTTGGCTTACGGGGTTGGGGACTACATACAGAGCTGTTAAAGAGAAGAAAGAGAGAGAGATAGAACTAACAATGAGAGACATATAGAGAAGGAGAAGGAGAACAGAAGGTTTGAAAACATGAACTGGCACTGCTGCAGCGATTCCCTTGCATTTAAACCTGGGAGCAGTATAGCCTAGGGGGTTACAGCTCAAGCTGTGACTGTGAAGACCAGCATACCTGGGTTTGAATCCCACAACCACTACTTCCATATTGTGTGACCCTGAGTAAGTCACTTAACCTCCTTGTGCTCTGGGGACATGGACCTGCAAATGAACTTTGCCTCACTGTGCCTTTCCCAGCCAAAATGTATTGAATAAACACAATAAACCCCACTACAAATCTGCCTCTTTATAACACACTACAGTGTGTAAAACACTTGCCTGACAAGAGTTTCCTTATAAGTACGTAGTACTACACCTGGTTGCTTTGTTTCAGGCCATCACCTGAAGAAGGAACCTGCATGAGCACAAATGCCTGTTTTTGTTTTTTTGTTTTGTTTTTGATCTCCCCGGCCCAGCTGGTCCTCCCAGCCCCATCACTTCAGCTTCTCCCAGGGCTTACCTCCTTCCATAGTCCCCCATGGCTTGCCCTCCACGGCAGGATGGCAGGTAGTCCATCGACCCATCAAGACAAGATCCAGATTTCCAGGAGGTGCCTGAGTCGCTGAGTGCAGGGCCTGTGGGGGCCAGTGGTCAGCCTGCTCGACTGGGAGTTTTTCCGTTTTTCTTCCAATGGAGGAACATAGCATGCACCAATGTCAAAGCGCACACGCTGATGTCTGCCACGTCTCCCTCGCCTCTTTCAGCTCAGGTTGCTTTTCCCCTGGCTTCCATCATGAGCCAGTCGAGCGCCAAGATCTTCCCCACCTTCTCTCCAGAGGAGGAGAGCAGTCCCACAGACACTCAATCTTCCTTCCCCAAAACCTCAGGCTTGCTTCCGAACCAGGTCATCGGCGTAGCAAGCGGTAATGCTACTGTTGCACCAGCAGGCTGGCTTACAAACCTCTGTTTATTGCAGCTCACATGTTGGTCTGATTAAAGGTCTCCATTATGTTTCTGGTAAATAATACTAAGGTCTCCATTACGTTTGTAATTAATAATAATATTTAATATTAAGGATAACATCCACCTACTGGTACAGTAAATCCTACTTACTGAGGACACTGCATATTATGGATGTCATGATATTAAGTACACTGCACATTATGAATGTCACAACATTAAGGGCATTTCCTGTTGTCCTGGCTGCAAATAATGTGCAAACTGCATATTAAGGACTCCTTGATATTAAAAGCAGCTCTTTGAGTCCTGATGTGATCCCTAGTAATCAAGGTGCATTGTAAAAGTATAGCAGGGTACCAATAACACAATGTCCTTATAAGCCAACTTAATTTTTTTCCATCGTTTGACCTGCTTCCTTCTGCCCTGAGTCCCTCCGGTCCCATCACCCACCTCCTGTAGGACACTTCTAAGCACAGTCTCTGAAGGGATACCACCCCCTCCGGTGATGGAGCAGAGTGAGTGGTCAATCCTCTCTGGAGCACAGTCCAGACATGAAGGTCCTAGTCAGTGGTGTGGGGCCTAGGACGAGGGACCTGAGGCTTTATCCGGCTGCAGCCAGGGATTTTACACAATGGTTGTTTTGCCCTTGATGGCTGCCAAGCCTGCAATGGTGCACACAGAGACAAACACACACATATCAGCACCATGGGCAAGCCTTCCCCTAAATCTGTGTGTCCTGACAGTGGTGCCATCCAGCCTCCTCTGGAAGGATGATGAACTGCAGGACACTAGATGCCTCCCCAAAAGAGGAGTGCTGTCCCTGGGATGCTCAGTCCTCCCTCCCCTGCCAGCCTTTCAGGAGACCCGAGTCCATTCCCGAACCCGGGTCACTGCCATAGCAGGTGGTACGACTACCAATGCATTATCAGCCTGGCAGCCAGCTCCATTTTAAGCTTTAAAGCAAGATAAAATAGTGTGTCACTTCCCCTGGTATTCATAACAAACCTATATTAAGCATCAAGTTATAAAGCTTTTTCAGCACTCAGTACACCTTTTGTTACAGAAAAATAAATGACGTCAATGAAGTGATTCACGCAGGCAGCAGTGACTGTCAGAAAACCCTTTACCTTGCCTAGCGAGTATTGTCAGACAACCCTGGTCAACAACAGTTGTCATAAAATAGCATAGTTACATAATAATTTGAAGCATCAGTGCAGGATAGCGGTCACCGTTTTGACTTAAAGCTTTTTATTCTGCTCTCTGATTGCCCCATAGCGCCTGTCTTGTGTGATACCTTTTTTCCCATTTTGAGTTTATTGTAGCACTTTTGTTTACATTTGAAATTAAAGGAGCTCTCCTTTTTTTTTTTCTTTTTTGTTAATGCTGCAATCTCCCCAGTGAACCCTCCTTCCTGCCAGTCTTCCCAGCCCTGTCACCGTGACGTCTCAGGGCTTACCTCTCCCGTAGTCCCCCACAGCTTGCCATCCATGACAGGGTGGCAGAGAGTCTCTCAACCCACCGGGACCAGATCGAGATTCCAGGAGAAGCCTGAATCACTGGGCACAGGGAGTGTGGAGGACAGCAAGACAATGCAAGGCAAAGTTTATTTCTATGGCACTCATTCCCAGAGGCTCTGGGTGCCTCACATAAAAACAGGTAAGGGAGTAATAGAAACATACATAAATACATATTTAAAACAGTAGTAAAAACAAATAAAAATATTTCAGAGAAATATTTCCACAATCATCCTTGTGGTGGCAAGGGTGTTTTTCCCATTTTTGTCCCCATGGGAAACATGGCATGCAATGATATCATGGTACACATGCCGGCATCTGCCACACCTCCCCAAACTTCCAGCTGGGGCTTGCCTCTTTCCCAGCTTCTACCTGGGGCCAGTCAAGCACCAGGCTCTTCTCCACCCTCTCCCCTGGAGGAAGAGAGCAGCCCTACAGACGCTCGACCCTCCTCCCTCCAGCCAGCCCTCTGACACCCCAGGCTCACTTCCGAACCCAGTTCATCAGCATCGCCAGTATTAGTGCTCCCACTGCACCAGCAGGACAGCCAAGGAGCACGTCTTTTAGTACATCTCAGCCCACCTTTTCATCAGTATTCTGTGTTGTTTTTAAACACCCACATTATAACACCATTTTTCTGTTGACTATAATGAACTAGTATGCAGCAGACTGTGTCTCACTGACCTAATGTGACAATAGGTGTACAAAAGCAGCTGAGACTGCGGACAAAAACCTGGTAAGAAGCCGGCCCGGTGGCGCTGAAGGTTGAGGCACTGGACGCCACACCTCGCGTTGTGCCGGCAACCTGGGTTCGGGAACGAGACAGGGCTGTTGGGGGCCGATGGGGAAGGAGAAGATTGAGCATCCGGAGGACCGCTCTCTTCTCCTGGGGAGGGATCCAGGGTGTACCGAGCTCTAGTAGCATCTCCCAGCAGTGCCTGGGCACATTAGTTCAGTAGCATGGTTCTGTAGAGGGGTTGGCATTGGCAGGACATCTGTGGGCAGACCCATGCTGGCATCCATTGTATGCCATGCCAATGGGGAAAATTAAGTAAAAATCCCTGCCTCCTGATAGGAGAAAGAATGGTCCAGGGGCTGGCCATCACACCCAGTGTCGGGATTCTCTACTCACTCCACTGTTCTCCTCCCTGCCTGGCTGCTCTTCTAGACTGTAGATAGAGTTCCAGAAAGGAGTAATAATGGTCCCTCCTCGGGGGTCTCGGAGCTGGGGGGTTGGTTGGCCAGGCTAGTAGATGGAGAAGTGAGCCTCCAGAGGAGTCAAGTGGAGGATTTCAGATGGGTGGGATCTGGTTCCAAGCCATGTGTCCATCTGGAGAGAGTTCAGGGTAAGGCAGTGCTATAAACAGAGTTAAAAAAAAAACTGGTTAAGAGACATATTTAAAGGAGTGCTCCTTTTATTATTTCACATGTAAAAAAAGCATTAAAGCAGACTCAAAATGGGGAAAGAACAGTATTGTACAAGACAGAAGGTAATGGACAGTCTAAAAGGGAATAAAAAAGTATAAGTCAAAATTTTTACTGTAATATGCACAGCCCCTTTAAGATCAGAAGGGACTCTAGGTACATTATGCCCCCCATCATCACGCACAGAAAAATAAGTATGAAGGGCAACTATGTACTTGTTTATTGAGAGATAAAGCCCACCCTACTACCCAGGGTACCCTGAGATTCCCTACCAACTACTACCCGGGGTACCTTGTGGTTCCCCATCCACTCTACTGTCCAGGATACCCTGTGATTCCCCACCCACTCTACTGCCCAGGATATCCTGTGACTCTCCACCCACTCTACTACCCAGGATATCCTGTGATTCCCCACCCACTCTACTACCCAGAATATCCTGTGGTTCCCTGCCCACCCTACTACCCACGATATCCTGTGATTCCCCACCTACTATATTACCCAGGATATCCTATGATTCCCCACCCACTCAACTACCCAGGATATTCTGTGATTTCCCCCACCCACCCACTCTGCTACTAAGGATATCCTGTGATTCCAAACCCACTATACTACCCAGGATATCCTGTGATTCCCCACCCACTCTACTACCCAGGATATCCTGTGATTCCCTACCCACCCTACTACCAGGATATCCTGTGATTCTCCACCCACTATACTCCCCAGGATATTCTGTGATTCCCCACCCACAATACTACCCAGGATATCCTGTGATTCTCTACCCACCCTACTACCCAGGATATCCTGTGATTCCCTGCCCACTCTACTACCCAGGATATCCTATGATTCCCTGCCCACTCTACTACCCAGGGTATACAGTGATTCCCCATCCACTCTACTACCCAAGATATCCTGTGATTCCCCACCCACCCTACTACCCGGGATATCCTGTGATTCCTCACCCACTCTACTATCCAGGATATCCTGTGATTCCCTACCCACTCTACTACCCAAGATATCCTGTGATTCCCTACCCACTCTGCTGCCCAGGATATCCTGTGATTCTCTACCCACTCTACTACCCAGGATATCCTGTGATTCCCTACCCACTCTACTACCCAAGATATCCTGTGATTCCCTACCCACTCTGCTGCCCAGGATATCCTGTGATTCTCTACCCACTCTACTACCCAAGATATCCTGTGATTCCCTACCCACTTTGCTGCCTAGGATATCCTGTGATTCTCTACCCACTCTACTTCCCAGGATATCCTATGATTCCCCACCCACTCCACTGCCCAGGATGCCTTGTGATTTCCCACCCACTCTACTACCCAGTATATCCTGTGATTCCCCACACACTACACTGCTGAGGATATCCTGGGTATCACGCCCGGACAATGACCCGACTATAGGAAAATACCACCACAGCAACAAATTTTGCCAGGTCGAAATTTTTCGCTCTGGTGGTCCACTGTGCCTGACACCGAAACTCCCAGTGTTCTGCCCCCAACCCCAAAACAACTCTGACTCAGAGTTGTATATTTAGAGGCAGGGGAGTGGGGTGGCACAGCTCCCCTCATGGGGGGAGTGGGGGGCAAAGCCCCTCACAGAAAAAGACAGTTTCCCAACGGGAGAAATGCAGACAGTCGGCATTGTTCCCTTCACTGTTGGGGATGTCAAGGACATCCCCGACATGGTACAGTGGTGGAACTGGCTATCCTGTGATTCCCTACCCACTGTACTGCCCAGGATATCCTGTGATTCCATACCCACTCTACTCCCCAGGATATCCTGTCATTCCCTACCCACTCTACTACCCAGGATATCCTATGATTCCCCATCCACTCTAGTCCCCAGGATATCCTGTGATTTCTACCCACTCTACTACCCAGTATATCCTGTGATTCCCCACCCACTCTACTGCCCAGGATATCCTGTGATTCCCTACCCACCTTACTACCCAGGATATCCTGTGATTCCACACTCACAATACTACCCAGGATATCCTGTGATTCCCTCCCCACTCTACTGCCCAGGATATCCTCTGATTCCCCACCCACTCTACTACCCAGGATATTCTGTGATTCCCCACCTGCTCTACTACCCAGGATATCCTATGATTCCCTACCCAACCTACTACCCAGGATATCCCGTGATTCCCCACTCACACTACTACCCAGGATATCCTGTGATTCCCTACCCACTCTATCACCCAGGGTACCCTGTAAGTCCCTACCCATCCTACTGCCCAGGATATCCTGTGATTCCCCACCCATTCTACTGCCCAGGATATCCTGTGATTTCCTATCCACTCTACTACCCTGGGTATCCTGTGATTCACCACCCACTCTACTACCCAGGATATCCTGTAATTCCCTACCAACCCTATTACCCAGGATATCCTGTGATTCCCCACTAGCTCTACTTCCCAGAGTACTCTGTGATTCCCTACTCACTCTTCTACACAGGATACCCTGAGATTCCCCACCCACTCTACTACCCAGGGTACCCCGTGATTCCCTACCCAATCTACTACCTAGGATACCCTGTGATTCCCTACCTACTCTACTACCCAGGGTACTTCGTGATTCCCTACCTACTCTATTACCCAGGGTATCCTGTGAGTCCCTTTGTAAGCAAAAATGTGTCCAGTCTTTCCTTGAAGGCCTACGCTGTTTTCATCTCCACTGTCTCTGCCCATAGGCTGTTCTGTAGGTTCATTCCATCTGAGAGAAGTGCCTCCTAATGTTACCCCAGACTTACCACCTCTGTGCTTAAGGTTGACTGAACATCTCATTCCACTCAATCTTTTCAATCTCCTTGAGTTTTTGGAAGACTGAGATCATGTCCCCTCTTAGCTTCCTTTTCTCTGGGGTGAACATGTTAAAGGTCATAAGCTCCTCCTCCTGGCTGTTATCCCCCTCCTCTTGGCTGTTGTCCCCTCCTTGTGGCTGTTATCCCCCCCTCCTCATGGCTGTTATCCCCCATACCCCTGCCCATTTTAGTGACCCTGTCAACAACAAACAGCTCCTGATTCATTAAAGAGCATACTTTTCTGCATTTTCAAAACCATAATTTCTAGAAACCTTGAGGCCATTGATCCATCCAATCTGTCTTCCTATGGTCCTACAGTTCTATTTGGAAATGTGTGGGGTTTTGTTTTATTATTTTTTATTCCCCTGTTGTTTGTCCTTGTAGATCCCCTGTCCCCTGACCCAGCAATCTTGGCCACAGCAACTGCACGCTTCCTCTGATCCCAACCAATGCCACGCTGTAATCAGACAACAGGGCATACTCCCCAGGTGCTAAGTGCATCACCTCTGTGGCATGCCCAATCAACCCCACACCCTTCCACAGCTGCACTGTTCCTCTGATCCCAGCTAGCGCAAATGGTTTATGTTACCTTTTAGTGTGCAAGGCCTGGCTATGGTGCTGACTGCATAGTGGCATGGTCTTTGGCACATCTCAGTACCACGGGTGCTTCAATTAGCTACATCATAAAATGGGTTTCAGAATTCTAGAAACTTCATTAGTCGGAACACCTCATCCAACTAGTGATTTTTAATTCCCTATTTAATTAACAATTGGATTACCAAATTACAATCTCAGGCTAGTACCATAGTGACCTCATGACACAATGTAAAACCAGTACACTACTGTTTCTCTGGCAGCTCATTCTGTTCCCTAATTATTAAACTGAATGCAACATGTTCAGGGAGCACTCAGACTGCAGTATTTCCCTGCAAAGACTTGTTAATTACTGTGCTGCATACCATCTGTGCAGGTATTCTAATCAGGCATTCTGGCAGCAAGGGTGAGGGAATCTGCACTGACTTAGAACTCGCATGCAGAACTGGGACTCGAAAATGACAGTAGGAGCCCGACAACACTACATGCTGATACACAACAAAGACCAGCAGGACAGAATATCTACCTGCAGGTTGAATAAGCTCTCTTTATAAGAAAAAAAAAATAAAGTGAGGAAACACTCAACCTGGGGAACAGATGGAAAACAAATACTTGAGCAAATAGGGATAGAGCTAATGTAAGCTGTCTTTCATTTTCTTTAAATGTCTTTACTTTTCATTAGTTAATTCATTACTTCCAAAAGCTCTGTATAAAGTCTGACCATCCATTGCTTAACCTTGATAGAAAATGACCACCCAGGTAAAAACCACTAACACAGTAGGATGTCTTTCACTACCATTGGTACTTTAGTTTATTTTGGATCAGGAACATATCAAATGGTGACTAACCATTTGCTCCTCCATCTTTCCTTCTCACCGCTTTACTTCTTTACCAGAAAGTAAGAAGTCACTTTGCATCTTCTCCTAGAAGACTCTGGCAGAGAACCACAGTATATAAATGGCGTGATCTGATTCTATACTTATCCCAACTAAACCATGAACACTGAGGTATCGGTTCCAGAATCCTGAGGGGAAGGTTTCTGGGCTCTTGGTGTAACAGTAACTCCTATGGTGGGAAAGGAGCAGCATGGGACATTGCAGGTGACCATATGACATCCTGCTCCCAAGGACATCACTTGCCAGAGCCACTGTCAAGGAAGTGGGAGGGATCTTCACAAAGAAAAACATTCCCTGATTGGGGTATGATGCCACTTCTGACCTCACACCCCACCTCCCCAGTGTGTCTCCCCTGGCAACTCCCATGCAGCACTGAACTACAGTTACCCCTGGGCCTGCTCTAGTAAGGCTTTCCTATGGGGTGGCATTGGTTAGGTGGTCTGTGTGGAGGCCTTGGGGGATCAACTGTGTGGCAGCTGAGCACTACTGGCAAAGTGTCAATTCAAGGAGCCAAGTGGAGGGGGGCGCAGAAAAATAAAATGAAAAAAAAACATCAAAAACAGCTTTCCCTCAGTGAACCACTGTGCAGCAAAACAACTGTCAATTGTGTCTGGGACTTCTAGATGACAGACTCCTTGATTTTTGAAGGAGACCTTGGTATTAAAGCCTTGGTTGTCATGTACACATAAAATTTGTCTAAATCGAGGGACAGGATTTTCAAACTATTATTTTGTACAACTGTCCATTACATCAGACTTTTGACATGCATCAAAAAGTTGAGATTTTTCTCAGTTTATTTCACAGTTGAACTTTTTTCCCACTACTGAACTCTTGATTATTTTATGTATGCTTTTACCAGGGCATTTATCTTTACGTAGGTGTGCAGATGTGAGGGGGTGACCATCATTCCTATACTAACATATTGCTGGAACCAGTTCTCTTAGGCCAATTGGATCAATCAGTGAAGACTGGAAGGTTGCAAATGGCTGCAGCCACGTGGTAGCAAGACCTTGTAGCGCTATATTTGCCTTTGGGTTGAGCACCTCACACGGAGCTAGTGCATCATACTCCTCATTTCTAAATAGCACTAATTGCTTTCTAGAAACATTTATATAGCCTTTCATGAAAGTTGTAAATGTTGGGGCGAATCGGTGCCTTATTAATTATTTATTTAATTAATTAATTATTATCACAAATTATTTAAAAATGCCCTAAAATCTCACTTACTGGTAGTAAACCAGTGCTGTTGCACTTGAAATGATAGTGCTCTTACATTCTTGAGATTTGACCTGTATTGTCCTGTTTCTATTTGCCATTACATTTTGACTAGTGGCAGGCCACCTGTACACCTACCCTGTACTTCTGGCTTCCTCCACTGCTACCTGTTTTCTTTTGTCTACTGTATGCTCCTTATGTTTGAACCTAAATGATTAATTGTCCTGCCTTTGTCTCTTGTATGCTAATGTGTCGTTCATCTGTAATTAATTCCGGGTCACCCCTGAAAAAGGGACCCTGTTGTCTCAGTGGGCTCACCCGGTCAACAAATGTCAATAAATAAATAAAATAAATAAATTAACGCTGGTGCTCATAATGTTATGTACTTTTCTATCACATTACTATTTGTTTGATCACTTTCACTTATTTCATAGGGACATCTTCTATACAGCATTGCAGGAAGGTGTGAGGGGCTACTAAGCACACCTCATATCACGGGCAAGATTATTGAATTATGTTGTTCATTGTGGACTTCAGATAAATCACTGCTTGACTTATAGGGTGTTGTATCCTGGGACATTAATGGACTTTTCTTTTCAAACTATACTCCATGGTCATGGTTGCTAAACATTTCAATGGAATTACTTATAATTAACTGTTTTTTCTTTTTTTTTTTGTCATTTTGAAATTCTCCCCACCATGTGCAACACTGGGAGATAAAAGAAATCCTGATTTGGCACTGTTCTGCATTGATTTACATGCCTTGGAACCAAAAGATGTGATACTCATGTAAGTTTTGCTGTAATGAATAAAAATAAAATAAAAAAATTGGGATTTTCCATCTCTACTTCAAAGGATGCCTTCTAGATCACTTCTCTGTGGTCTAGCATGCCTCATAGTTGGCACCATTTGCATATGACTTGAATCTCGTTGCATCTAGTTTAGACGTAACCTGCCACAATGGACATTCAACCACTGCAAAATCTGTGTGTATTGGAAACCTGAGCGTAGGTGCATGAGCTGGGCCAAGTGTGCCAGCAGTGCTTAATTCCATAGATGTGCCTGCGAATGTTGCATCATCAACAAAATTCATGCCATAGGTAAGCTTCACCCTCCCTCCCTTTCTTTGTGTCTCACCTCAGATTAACCTGGGCACAGAAGGTCTCTCTACAATTCCACACAAGACCTAGGATGCAAAAGGTGCAAGAAATTACATTTAAGAACAGCAAATGATTGGTAAAACAGCGGTAATTCAAACAGCAGTGAATGATTATAAACAACAGTAAAACAACGGTAATTCAAACAGCAGTGAATGCTTATAAACAACAGTAAAACAGTGGTAATTCAAATAGCAGTGAATGCTTATAAACAACAGTAAAACAGTGGTAATTCAAACAGCAGTGAATGCTTATAAACAACAGTAAAATACAATTAAGAAGTGAAAAGATATTCAAAATTGGGGACAAGGAGAAATTTCAAAGACACTAGAAACATTGTCACATCGGAAGGACTTTTTCCTGAAGGGTAAAAATGGGGGCTCAGAAGAAGAATTTGTTTTTTCAAAAAGCATGAAAACAGAGAAAGTGCTTGGACAGAAATGAACAGAAGGCTACAGGGCAGCTGCCAAGAGTTGTTGCCAATTTAGATGGATCTTAAAACTTGAGAGGAGGAAGAATGTAGTTCCTTCGTATTGATAAAAAATGAACAATGAAAATGTTAATTTATAAAAATACAGAACAGGAATGTGAGAAGATTACTTCAGGAAACTAATTGTCTCTTTTACAAATGGAGAAACAGTTACAGGTGTAAGTGGCAGGCCATCAAGCAAAAGTGATCTAATTATCCTTAGAGCAGAGGTTAAAAGAGTAATCAACGTGGCTCTGACTGATAAAGTTGAACGAACTAAAAAAAAAACTACCGCAATAATAATAACACTAAGGAAGATTGCCTTTGATTGGCTCATGCAAATTAGTAATGGCACAAAAAAAATCAGTAAAGTGCTAACAGCCTAGTGCCATACTTATCTGAAAGTAGGACAGCATCCCGCCATTATTGCTACAAGTATGGGTTGATTGCTGTGCCAATTTCAACAAGTGTAATCTAGGTTAATGGAAAGAAATCTAAGAGGCAAGGTTACAAATCTTTCAGGAGGTTCACAGTTTGGATTTAAAGCAGTGTATCAATTGTCCAGGAGTCATCTTCATAAAACTAAAGATAATTGGGCACACACAGGCAGCAGATGTCTAACTACATTGACCAGGAACTGGCAACAGTTCACGCTGAGTTGTGTGCTGATTTTTTTCCTTTTTTCCATTGAGATTTTTTTATAACCTGTCCACTGACCTGCCCCATTCTGTCCAGTCCACCCAGCTCTATCATCCACCTTCTCTAGAACTTACCCTCCTCCTGGTTGCCCCCTCCCATGAATTATACTCATGGTGGAGCCATCGGGTCTGGCCAGGCCTCTCCTAAACACTATCCAGATCACTCCACAGGAGGTGCCTAGTCAGTGGTACAGAACCTGCAATGGACTGGAATGCCATCCTGCTCAGTTGGGGGTTTCCAGAATTCCCTCCCCAGAGTTTCCTTTTGCGCAGTGCTGTACCGTGGGTGCATGCTGAGGCACACACTGGCATATTGGTGTCTAACATTGGGCCCTCCCCAGCTTGTCACTCTTGCTGTTCTTCCACCAGGCTTCCACCAAGTGGCAAGCAAGTAGCGGTGAGATCTGTCACCCCCTCCCTGAGACAGAAGAGCAGTCTGCAGGACCCTTTTTCTTCTCTCTTCCCCCTGGCCAGCCCCCATGCAAGCCGAGTCCATCATTTTTCTAATGTAGTGATAACATTCTTTGTATGTTACTGTAGTCTTCTTAAATTCTCTTGTGATTGTACATTTTGTAATCTCCCCTTGCTTTTTCAAACTCACCTAAAAAACTGTCTTTCCTGTCTTGCCTTCCATTTGTAATTCTCTTACTCTAATTTAAAATGTCTTATTTTTTGAACTGAGTATCCGACTGCCATCAGATCCCATGATGTTGAAACTGCCTTATAGTTCACACCAATGGTGAATACATTGGGTAAATGTATTCAAAAGGCTCTGAGCTGCAAATCTGGAGACCTTGGTTTGAATCCCACAGCCCTCACTTGCATACTGTGTGACCCTGAGCAAGTCACTTAACTTCCCTGTGCTCCCAGGTTGCATCTGTAAACAAGCTTTCAGCTTAGTATGTCTCACCTGGTTAAACAATTGGAAAAAAAAAATAAATCATGTTATTTTGGGATAAATATTTATTTTCACCTAAAACGCATGTTATTACTCTTAGAACACAGGTTGTTACACTTTGAATACATTATTACACTTAGAACACACGTTATTACACATAGAATATTTTATTTCCACTTAGAATCTCGAAATAGAACACAGAGAACAAAGGAGCAAAATAGCTTACAATGGAAAGAAAGGTAGTTTGAAGTTAAAACAAGATAAAGCAGTAATACAGACATAAACAATAGCAAGGTATATAACAAATACATAATGGGCTGCAGTGGAATAACACATTTCTCTCCACAAAAGTGCTAAGACATTCATAACTAACTTGAGGCTTCGCCACTCATGAGTTATGGGGTCTTGCCACCCACTAATGGAGATAAATGTGTTCTTCCATGTGACAGGGTCAGAGCCCCTGTCTGAATTTTTGTTGCATTTTTTTTTACACTGTCCTGTTCTAGTAAGTTTACTGTTTTAGCTACAGAATGAAATCTGGCCACTTTCAGTCTTGTAGTCTCTGCCCCCTTCTCCCAAGTACTGTATAAAGAACATGTAAGTAAGATAAGAGGCTGTGTGTTGCTTGCCTTCTCCTGTGCTGGACTGCAGGCAGACACAGAGGACTGTAAGTAATGAAAAATAATTAAAACACAGAGCCTTGCACTCTGTGTTTTATTCTGTGTGAACTGCTTTGGGTTTGCAACAAGCCAAAAACAAAACATTCTTTCCTAGGTGAAGCAAGGTGTGTAAAGGTCAGATGAGTCAGTCTGTCTGTGTTTATTTAGGTCATGAGTCAGCCTACGTGTGTTTACTTAGAGAAATGTGTTTATTCAGGATGAGTCAGCCTGCCTGTGTTTACTTAGAGAATTGTGAGTCAGACAGCTCACATGGTGCTGACATCATCAGTAGGCAGGGATAAAAGCCTACCTCCTGAGATGCAAAACAGATGAATCAGATGAGTCAGTCAGTGGAGACCTGACTGTCATGGAGGAAGCATCACATAGTACATGCAAGTTTTCATGTACTAGGAATCTATTTGGCTGGAATGAAGCCTGGAAGTTGTGCACTGGGGAATTGTGCACTGTTTCTCATAGTACATGCAAGTTTTCATGTGCTAGGAATCTATTTGGTTGGAACGAAGCCTGGAAGTTGTGCACTGTTTCTCATAGTAGATCAAGTTTTCATGTGCTAGGAATCTATTTGGCTGGAACAAAGCCTGGAAGTTGTGCACTGAGGGAACTGTGCACTGTTTTTTCAGAACTGAATGACTAATCAACTATTTCCTTTCTGTACGTTTCATTTTTTTGGGAGGGGGAATAAATACTGCAAAGTGTGTTCTACACCTTTTACCTGAGTCTGTAAATCTGTCTAACCCACTAACCTTCACATTCCACTGCAGCCTATTATATATTCCCTATGTAACTGATGTTGTATGTGCAATGTAAACTGTCCATGTATTATATATTGCTTAACGTTTTATAGTTCTGTATAATTCTGTAGTTTTCTTTTTAATTTTTTTAATTTTCACTACGAAGCATTTTGAGATGCAATATGCATGAAAGATGCTATACAAAAATAAATTATATTGTATTATATTGTATGACAAAGACTGCCATTGTCTACCAAGAAAGCACAAGGCAATGCCAAGGGCCTTATGCACCCAAGAAGTGCCATTATCCCACAGTTACACACACCCTGGAGTGCCTTATTGTGATCGCAAATTAGTTCCACTGATTTTCATTTTAAAAACTGAGTAATGAGGTTCAGAAAATTAAACATGTATGACCTGTGCTGTTGTACAGAAATAAACACATGGCCATGTAATCACATCTGATCAATTACGTGTCTTAGTTTTTCTTATCCATTTTATAACTTTTATGAGAATAGAATCAAGGTAGTTTTAAGAATTAAAGTTTAACAAGTGGATGGCTAGTGTTTATATATGTCTAGTGGGTGGCTAGTGTTTATGTCTATTCCAGTCATGTTATATATAGAGAATAATGCATATATGATTGCTTGTTATGAGTTTTTTTACACACCTGAGGTGTGTGATAACCCAAAAACCTCATGAGCGAAGCTTGAGTGCCTTATGAGATTATCACACAATGAGGGTGCATAAAAAACCCTCATAGGCACATGCTTGAATATGTTTTATTTTTTTATAACTGGTGCTGCCGTTTTACATACCTCTGAATGGCCACCAGTCGCCATCTCTTCCTCTGCATCAGTGGTTCCAGGAACTTAGTTGAAAAATAGAAAGCAGAACAGGGAGAATGTGAGTAAAGAAATGTTGCAATAAGTGGGTATAATGTCATACCCAGTTAATGCGACATTTATAAACATAGAAACATACAATCTGATGGCAGATAAGGGATGCTTGGCCCATCCAGTCTGCACATATAATTCTTATTTTGTTGTTACCTTTATTTTCACTGTAGACCCACCTGATCTATGGTGATGCTTCCCCCCCTTACCCCTACGATTCCCTTGTTCCTATACCATGCAATTTAAACCCACCACTGTTTTTGCCCCCCACTACCTCAGCTGGAAGGCTGCTGCATGAATCCACCACTCTTTCTGTGAAGAAGTATTTCCTCACATCTCTCCTGAACCTCCCCCCATCTTCATAGCATGTCCACTTGTTCTAGAGCACCTTTTTTTAAAAACAGTACGCTCCTACCGTACCTTATTAACCCCTGTGAGATATTTAAAAGTCTCTATCATATCTGCTGTTTCCGTCCTTTCCTCCGGGTTGTACATATTTAGCTTCTTTATCCTGTCTTCATAGGGCTTATGATGCAGACCCTGCACCATTTTAGTAACCCTCCTCTAGACTGCCTCCACTCTGTCTATGTGCTTCCTGAAATGTGGTCTCCAGAACTGAACACAGTACTCAAGATAGGGTCTTACCAGTGATCTATATAAGGGCAATACCACCTCCCATTTTCTGCTGGCGATACCCCTTCCCATGCACCCCAGCATCCCTTAGCCTTCCCAACTGCCTTGTCACATTGCCTGACCACCTTTAGGTTATCTGATATGATTACCCCCAGGTCTCTTTCCTGCTTGCTCATTGTAAGTAACACTCCACCCATTTTGTACTCCACTCCTAGATTTCTGTGGCCTAAATGCAGGTAGCCCGTGACATGCGTGACTGCGATTGAGCGAACCGCAAAACAACAAATCAATCATGGCACATGTCATGGGGGCTATCGATGAGGTAGGGTGACCGGATGGGGGTGGGTTCACGCATATAGCGACAAGAGGTCACTACATGTACGCACGCGGGGAGTGGGAGCAAGCATGCTCAGCAAGGGGTGGGAGGGTTTTTGAGGGGTGGTGCCATGGTGGCCTACCAAGCTGGCCCCGTGGTGCAGTGGGTGGGTTCACGGTTTGGGTGGACAGGGTGCTGGGTTTGAAGTCTGGGTTCAGGTACATTTCTGTTGCTGCAGGCCCAAATTTTGTTTTTTAATGTTTTGCACCCCCCTGAAGTTGAGAATCCTTAGGTAGGGAGCTGCGGGGGGCACAGGCCCCCACATAAAACATTATAATTGTAAGTCCCCAGTGCCATTTTGCTGTGCACCAGGGAGTCATATCACTGAAATTGATTTTCAGCTATGTGACTTCGACGTAACGGTGATCGCCTTTTGGCGGTTGCCATTATGACATAGAACCATAAGTGCATTATTTTGCATTAAAATGCAGCTGCCGTACCCTTGACCACACCTCCAGTTTTTTCAGATCCCTGCCTGGAGTGTCCACCCTGTTGCAAATCTTGGTGTCATCTACAAAGAGACAGACCTTCCCTTCCAGCCTCTCTGCTAGGGAACCAGTCCCAACACTGAATCCTGAGGTACCCTGCTAGTCACCCTCCTTCCTCAGAGCGTACTCTTTTTGCCTCCACCTTCTGTCTTCTATCCCCTAACCAGCTTCATACCCAGATTACCACCTTGTTCCCACCCTCAAGCAATTCATCTTGTTCATCAGCCTCCTATGAGGAATGGTGTTGAAAGCCTTGCTGAAATCCAGGTAGGCCATGTCCATTGCTCCTCCCTGATTTAACTCCTTGGTCACCCAGTCAATGAACTCTTATCAGATTTGTCTGGCATGATCTCCCCGTGAATCCATGCTGCCTTGGGTCCTGTAATCTGTTGAATTCCAAATATTTCACTATTGTTTCCTTAAGCAGTGCCTCCATTAACTTACCCACCACCAATGTCAGGCTGACAGGCCTATAATTGCCCACCTCTTCCATGCTACCACTTTTGAGAAGTGGGACTACATCTGCCCTTCTCCAATCATCTGGGACCACTCAGGTCTCTAGAGATCTGATAAATTTAATCACACTGATAAGCAGTGTGATAATGGGGGTTACCACTTATTATAAAGATTATATGGCTGAGTGATAAAGAAGCCAAAACTAAAGAAAATGACAGAGCAGGGCTGCCTGATGGCTTAGTAGTAGTGCTACGCACTTCCACACCAGTGACCCAGGTTCAGGAGTATGCCCAGGTCTGCACGGGTCAAGCGGCCAGGCTGGGAAGATCTCCCAATGAGAGTGCAAGCCAGCTGAGGAAGGAGATGGATGGGATCCGGCACAGTAGTGGCCCCTCTTGGTGAGCCAGGAGCTTGCTCCTTTGCAAGAGATGATGCATACCCAATGTGCGCTATTGCATCTGAGGCCACCAGAGACTACACCAAATCTCTGGGGTGGAGGGTGGGACCAAGGGGAACACAAAGGAAAAAGCTTATGTGCACAGCCTCTATAAGTGATGGCCCCCGAGGTCCTCAGGTCCCACATCATGCAGATCTCTTCCAGCTTGATGAAGGGAGGAAGGGAGTGGCGATGGGCTGGGGACTGGCAGGTGGGCTTGATGGCAGGGGTAGGTGGCGGTCGAGGCCAAACAGCTTTGTAACCAAAAAAAGGAAGAAAATGACAGAGCTGCTTCATTGGACAAATTCCATGTCAATACCAACAAACTCCAAGCAATGCTAAGACTGTTGCAGATGATCGACTTGCAATACAAGGTCCCTGGGGCCAGAACATTGGAAGGTTATGGGCTGTACTCCTACACCAAGAACTTGGGCTTTTACCCAATACTGTCTGTTAATACACATGCAGAGACCACTGTTATGGTTGTAAGAGTGGTCTCACATGCATTCTTAGGTTATAAGAACCGTGAACCAAAGGTGAGCAGTTTTGATACACTAAGGATGTGAGACCACTCTCACAACCATAAGAGTGGTCTCCATGGCTGTATTAATATATTATTCAGGGACAGCAATCAATAATATAGTATAATTTAACTATGAACATGCCCATTTCTATGGCAGCTGCACACGAGACACTCTTCATAGAATTAGAGTGTCTCATGTGCAGAGAACGGGCACTCCAATTGGTCAGAAGTGCTTCTTTACTCTATAATGATACTGTAGTGCTGCACTTGGGGGTGCTGCACCATTGAGGTGCCATCCTTTGTGGATGAGAGATTAAACCAAGGTCCCTTCTGCTGTCCTGTGGTGGCTGTCCAGGTGGAAGTTAAAGATCCCAAGATCACTTATCTTTAGAGGAAGGGGCTTTTCCCTAGTATCCTGGCAATATTGTCTCTGTCAATAGAACAAATCAATGTTGCCCTCCTGGACACACCTGGAAATGAGCTATTACAGCTGAGTGTGCCTTTCCTCATCAAAAATTACAAATAAGTAACATTGGAAATACACAGCTTAGAAGAACAACTTTAGTGAGAGATTGCACTGAGATGATCCTAGTAGGTACCTGGGTATTGACATTCATTATATGGTTTTGGGGAGGCGTGATGTTGTTGTTTGAACACCCATTGTTCAGTAAGATCACTTTTCTTGTGACCACGTTGTACTAACAGGCAGCAGATACTGCTTCCTGTCCTTTTGGGACAATAGGCATACAAAAACAGCTAAGAAACATAGAAACATAGAAACATAGACTTTGACGGCAGATAAGGACCGCTAGGCCCATCTAGTCTGCCCATTTCCCTACCTACAGGATAGGCCGCAGATCCTATTTAACCAACAGCCTATATCTTCCTGCCCCCCACAAGAATTGCCTTATGTCTGTCCCATGCATTCTTGAATTCTCCCACAGTTTAGACTCCACAACTTCCTCAGGAAGGCTGTTCCATGCATCCACTACCCTCTCTGTGAAATAATACTTCCTCACATTGCCCCTGAACTCCCTCCTTCTATCTTTAAATTGTGTCCCTTGTTCTTGCAAGTCTCTTTTTCTGAAAAATGCTACCCTCTTGGACTTTGTTGATTCCCTTGAGGTACTTGAAAGTTTCTATCATGTCCCCCCTCTCCCTTCTTTCCTCAAGGGTATACATATTAAGCTCCTTTAGTCTCCTCTCATACGGCTTCTCTTGCAGACCCTGCACCATTTTAGTTGCCCTCCTCTGGACTGCCTCTATCCTGTCTATGTCCTTGCGGAGATGGGGTCTCCAGAACTGGACACAGTATTCCAGATGGGGTCTCACCAACTGTCTGTACAGAGGGATAACAACTTCCTGTTTTCTGCTGCTGATGCCTCTCCTATACATCCAGTATACCCCGGCCCTCCCTACTGCCTTCTCATATTGCTTGCTAACCTTAAGGTCATCTGTATGATTACCCCCAGGTCCCTTTCCTGTTTTGTTGTTGTTACTACCTCCCCACCCATTGTGTATTCTTCCCCTGGGTTCTTGTTTCCCAGGTGCATTATTTTGCACTTTTTTGCATTGAATCCTAGCTGCCATATGTCAGACCATTCCTCCAACCTTGCCAAGTCCCTTTTCATCCTTTCCACGCCTCCTTGTGTATCAACCCTGTTGCAGATCTTTGTGTCATCTGCAAAAAGGCATACTTTTCCTTCCAGTCCCTCTGCAATGCCACTGATGAAGACATTAAAAAGGACTGGACCCAATACTGAACCCTGCGGTACCCCACTAGTAACCACCCTTTCTTCAGAGTGGACTCCATTTACAATTACCTTCTGTGTCCTGTTGTCCAGCCAATGTTTTACCCAGGCTACCACCCTGGGACCCACTCCCAGGCTGGTTAATTTAACTAATAATCTTTTGTGTGGGACTGTATCAAATGCCTTGCTAAAGTCTAGGTAGGCCATGTCCACAGCCCCTCCCTGGTCTACTACTTTGGTCACCCAGTCAAAGAAATCTATTAGATTCGTCTGACACGACCTTCCCGCTGTGAACCCATGCTGTCTTGGATCCTGTGCTCCACTGACCTCTAGGTACTCAACTATTCTTTCCTTCAGAAGTGACTCCATCACTTTCCCTACCACAGAGGTCAGACTGACAGGTCTGTAGTTTCCTGCCTCTGTCTTGGTCCCACTTTTGTGAAGGGGAATCACATCCGCCTTCCTCCAGTCCTCGGGTACCCACCATCCTCCACTTGATTTATTAAAAAGAGTAGCCAGTGGTTTCACTAGTTCCTTCGTAATTCTTTTAGAATTCTGGGGTGAATTCCATCAGGACCCATTGCTTTGTCCACCTTCAGTTTTAGGAGTTCTTGCAGAACCCTTTCTTCTGTGAAAGGACTGGGATCGACTCCCCTATCAAGAGTGCTTCTGTTAATTGGATTAGGCACTTCCCCTCCTCTTTTGTGAATACTGAGCAGAAATATTCGTTCAGTATTCCTGCTTTTTCACTGTCCCCCTCTGCCCACCCACCGTTCATTCTATTCAGCCTCACTATCCCTCCCTTTGTCTTTCTACGCTCACTGATGTACCTATAAAAGGTTTTATCCCCCTTCTTAACTGAGTTGGCTATCTTTTCCTCAGTTTGGGCCTTTGCTATTCTGACTTCCCTCCCTGCTTCTTTCTGCCTTAACTGGTACAGCTCTCTGTCCTGCTCCTTCTGTGTTTCCTTATACTTGGAATGCTATCTTTTCTTCCTGACTTTCACAGCCACCTCTCTTGAGAACCATAGTGGCTTTTTCTTTCATTTTGATTTGTTTATTTGCTTCACACAAAGCTTGTTGCCTCTGTGATGGCAGTTTGATAATTCCCCATTGTTGCTCCACACCTCCTTCTAGCCTGTTTGCTAGTGCTTTTCTGAGGCACTCTACCATCTTGCCAAAGTCAGCCCTCCTAAAGTCCAGTACCCTCACTTTGTGTGGCTTGACTCTGTAGCTGAGTTTAACGTGAACCACACTGTTTGATGGTCACTTGTCCCCAGATGGCAACCCACTTCTAGATCTGAGATCCTCCACTGCCCCCGCTTGAGAGTACGGTTCTAAGATTGCTCCCTCACAAGTGGGTTCCGAACTAGCTGTCTAATGCCTGCCACCTGTAGGGCATCAAGAATGGCCCTGCTCTTGGATGTCGCTGCAGCAAATGTGCTCCAGTTAACATCTGGCATATTCAGGTCTCCCATCAACAGTATCTCCCCTTACTCTGCTATTCTAAGAATGCCTTCCATCATATCCTTGTCCATTCCTTCCCCCTGACATGGGGGTCTGTACACAACCCCAGTGCGGATTGTGGTGCCCTTTCCAGTCTCCAAGGTGACCCACAGTGCCTCCTCTCCTCCCTGTTTACTCTTTTGTTCAGTTGCTTTTATCCCTTCCTTTACATAGAGAGCTACTCCTCCCCTCTTCTCCCTGCCTGTCTCTCCTGTAGGTTATGTACCTGGTATGTTAACATCCCAGTCATGGTTCTCTGTGTACCATGTTTCTGTGACTGCTATGATATCCAGGCATCCCTCTTCCATTAAGGCCACCAGCTCAGGAGCTTGTTGCCCAGACTACGGCATTGGTACTCATTACCCTCCATTTCCTGATGGCCTTACCCCTTTGCCCGATCCCTGTCCTTCTTGCCTTGTCACTTTCTCCATTTACCCCTGCCCTTCTCCCATCGACACCTCCATGTTGGTGTTTGCCACACTTACTACCGTGATTGTTTGGGGGGCTAGGATTTTCCTGCTCCTTTCCAGTGCTCTCCCCTTGGCTAGTTTAAAGCTCCAATGAAGCATTTAAACCTATCACCTAGGATCCTGGTTCCTCCCGGACAGATGCAGCCCATCATGCCAGTATAGGCTTGCATCACTCCAGGTGGACCCTAGTCCCCAATGAAGCCAAATCCCTGAGCTCCACACCTGTTTTTCAACCACTGATTGAATCCCATGGTACGGAACACCCTAGCCTCTCCTATGCCATAGATGGGTAGCACCTCTGAGAAGGTTACCATGCGTGCTACTTGACTAAGAATACTGATGAAAACCCAGTTCAAGCCACATTAAATGGTTTACTGTTTTTATTATTTCAAATGTGAAGCAAGCGCCTAATCAGATTCAAAATGGGCAAAGAAGGGTCTCTCATAAGTCAGGTGATAAGGGGCAATCTAAAAATAGAATAGAAATGTATGGGTCAAAATTTCATTGCTATCATTGCAGTATAGGCTAGAGGTTACAGTAACGAGCTGCAAATGAGCTTGGTACATCCAGCAGACCTGGGTTTGATTCTTACTACCTCCACTTGCATACTGTGTTGCTCTGAGCAAGTCAGCTTAACCTTCCCAGTGCTCCCAGGTCACCCCTGAAACAGGTACTTGTGTCTAGTTGGCCTTACCTGGTTAGCAAAGAAAAAAAAAAAAAACTAAACTGTTGCTTTAACTGGGGAATTATGAAATGGTCTTATCATCCTTCTGTTGCTTGCTAGCTTGAGTCTCTAGTAAAGGTGAGGGGGGAGAGGAGGGTAGGGCAGCTGTAATATAAGCGTGCTAGCTGCACATTCGAGCAGACTAACTTGATGGACCATAAGGCCTGTTTCTGCTGGCAGACTCGTATGTTCATATGTTCGTATGTTCATATGTACACTGATCTTGGGGACAGTGCTGGGGTGTGTAGACCTTATTATAGATTTAGTGAGCATTCTTTACCAATCAGAGTGCACCTTTCCCTTGCACGTGAGATACTCTCATTCTGTAAAAAGTGTCGCATGTAGGTGCCCTGAAATTAGTACATTTAGAGGATTTTTTTTTAATTTTTTGATATTATTGATCCACCTTGATCAATACTCTAGAGTACAGGCAACTGTGTGTGAGGAGTTTTGTTTTTTTTTGGTTTTTTTTACAAACCCATAGTTTATGATACTACATAAACCACAGATCAATGCCACCGCTTAACTAGCAGGAGAATAGGGGAGTGTCCCCACTGTCATGGCCAGCATTCCCCATCAACAAATAGGTCCATGTGACATCACATAATGAAGTTCTAGCGGAGGATGCTGCCAGTAATGGCTCTGGGCTGAACGTCGAATTAAAACTAAAATGTTATAAGTTAACGAGTCAACTGGCAGATTTCATTAATACCAACAGCAACCACAATGGGCACAGAACTGAACGAATCTTCAGCTTATGTACCCAGGAGCTTTGCCAACAGTAGGGCACATTATCAGGATATTGACTTGTCCTTTTTAGTCCCTCACTTGGTTAGTTTATAATGTAATCAGTGAACGATAGAGCTGGCTGACTCACTATCACATTTTCCTGCCCAAAAAGGACTGGGCTACTGCTGGTCATTTTAATTAACCCACCTAGGCATGCACATTATTGAAAGTAGCATGAATACCAAAATTACATTTGTCAACAAGTTGTAGCGGCTTACTTAAAGTGTCACTGACATGAGATTGGAGGGGGGGGTAGATTCAGGAGGGAGATGAGGAGGCATTTCTTTATGGAGAGGGTGGTGGTGAAGTGGAACGCACTACCAGCTGAAGTGGTGGCATGTACCACAGTGGAATGCTTCAAGAAGGGGTGGGACAGGGCAAAAGCGAGGGTAAAGGGAGGCAAGGGGAGGGGGGGGCAGCTGCTGAATAGAGAGCTAGCTGCATTCATGAGCAGCCTAGATAGACCATGATGGCCTTTTGCTGCCGTCAATTTTCGTATGTTCTTATGTCACACTATGATACAGCTTTGCTATATAAGGTTAGATTAACAAGCTAATATGTAAAGGGATAATAGAAACAGTTGTGAATACAATAATCGCAGGGCAGTCAGAACATTTACTCAAGGACCGTGCACCATGCAATGTTATTTCTGTAGTCCTGTAGCTCTGCCTTTTATTCTACCGCTCATTCACTTTTTTTTTTTTTTTTTTTTTTAACACACTTTTTACTTCATGGCCCTCTGACTGGGAACTCCCTCCACAACAGGGAGCCCTATATCCTGACCTTAGAGCTTTCTCCCATCAACTTACAGTAATTCCCACACAGTCTCCCACCCAGGTTTATATCTCTGAGGTGGAGGTCCCACCTTCAACTCCGCAGTGGGCATTGGGCCTCCTATCTGGCTGTGTGTGGCTAGACAGTGCCCAATGTCTATCCCAGAGGTGAGGGATAAAAGCCTAAGATGGCTTGGTGGGGGGGGGGGTAGGCTGAGTTTCAGCTGCCTGACAGTTCGTTTTGTTCCAACCCTTTGAAAGTGCATATTGTGATGTTGCTGGGAGCCAGCATATCTGCCGCACTGACATCCACACTAGTCCCCATCCAAACATGTCTGAACTGCCAGCTGTTCCACCAGCTGTGGTCACCCAGGTGGAGGTACTGTTGTGGGAGGCATCACTTTCCCTCCCCAAAGGAGAAGAACAGCCACTGGGATGCTTGACCCTTGACCCTCCTCCCACCCCCCTCCACATCTGACCCTCCACAACCTAGGCTCGTTCCTGAACCAGGGCCCACGGTGTCGCAACCAACAACACTGCTACTGCACCAGTGGATCAATACTCACTGTTTTTCATTGGGGGACAGGGGGAAGTTATGCTGCCCAAGGATTACCTAAACCTTACAGCAGCTACCAAGTCCAGCCCATGAAATGAGGAAGACCTTTGCTTAGCAACTTGCAGTAAAAGAAGTGCCAGAGTGAGAAAAGACTTATTTTAGTTCACATGTACAATAAGTGGCAGATCTAGAGGGGGCGGAGAGAGCAGCTGCCCCCCCCCCCATTGGGCACTTAACTGACTTGCTGGCATCCTTCTCCTCTATACTAGCAATTCCCAAACCGTACTAAAACTGCATGATTGGTGTTTTGCAATGAACATGGAATGAAAAAGGTAATGGAACATTATACATTAAAAAATGTGCATACCACATCCCACCCCCAAGTCCCAACCCCTGTCCCATTGTAAAATCCTAGATCTGCTACTGTGTACAATCCTTCAGATCAGCACTTCCAACTGTCATATTCTGGAGGCACAGGAGCAGTGTTGGGGGGGGGGTAGGCTAAGGTTTCTGATTAGCTCAGAATTATGATGTGCAGAATAACCATATCTTACAGTCTGTGAAATCCAGCATGTGTGACAATGGGAAATTTTACAGCAATTTTCATATTCCCTAAACAAATTGTGTCATCTGTATCATGGATGATTGTCCATGGCATTACTTAAACCAGAAAACACAGTTTGTAGCAGTAAAAGCTACTCAAACAAGTAATTGTTCAGCAAAGTGGATAAGTACATAGCTAATTGCCCTGTAATAACATTAATCTTAAGGCCGGCATCAAATACCCCCAGTTCTTTCAACTGCCCCAGAGAGCAGTGTTCACCATTTCTGGGACTTCATTAATATGCAGCATTTGAAGCAGCAGCTGTAGGAGCGAATCACATCACATTCAGTACGTGGCTGAGTGACGCCCTTGTGGTGGTGTCTGCCACTTCAGAAAAGAACAGTCAACATACATGCTGTACCCTTAAGCAAGCAAGCCAGTGCTGTTTGCTCTTCACCTCCGCTGTGCTATTTCCAGGGATCCAACTGTTGAGCCAAGTGTGCTCCGTCCAGTGGCCGGGTACTCGTAAGATGAGAACCTGCTCAGGAGAAAAAGAGACAAGCACTCCTGCAGCACATTGCATAAATCATTTATTTAGCACAGCTGCCAGACATTTGACTTCCCCTTGACAGAGAATGTCGAGCCCCCGCATTTTGGGGTAAAATAAACTTCTTCCTCAGGTGGCTACTCACAAGGGTTCCCACTACTTACATTTTCTTCTTGAATGGACCAGTTTAAAATAAAATGCTTTTATTTCCTCTTTATGATCTCTGTCTTATTCCCTTACTCCTTGCTTTCAATCATGCAGGAAGAGGGGCGATATTAAGCTGTATTACTACACTTCCCAGATGTACTGTGCCTCACAGTGCATCAGCACCATTTGAAGTATAACTTAATGCACACCCTGCTGTGTGTTATTGCTCACTTAATGCATGGCTGGAGTGGGTTATGGACAGATTTATTTTAAATTCACAGTCCACTTTATTCACTTCATGTTCCACATTACATCAGGATGCTCACAGACTGCTATACCCCACAGGCACACATACTTACCCACACACACCATGTAGAACTGCTCCATGACCGGTTCCTCCAAGGCTTCCCCCCCCACACACACACACACACACACACACACTCGGCAGGGCTCCGATATCCAGGATGTGGGCTGCCTGTCACTGAGGATGCACTCTAGTCTGCGTCTAGGAGCAGGGTGTAGCAGGCATTTGGTGACATCTGGGGTGGGCTTCATGGACTTCTTTCATGCTGCAAGCTTGAGGTGGCTTTTTTATTATTTGGTCTCCATCCTGCAACTGTCCACTCACAAGGGGCTCCACGCACAGGCTGACCCCTCCACAGATCCCGGCAGATGGCCACCCCTTCCTCTAGAGACTCCATTGCACTGCCACTTACGGTCACTCAGGTTGTTGCATTTTTTGTCGTTGTTTTTTATGAATGCTTTCACAGTTAAAATTCTAATCATTTTACTCTACGTGAATGGTTTACAGCTATTAACCTAACCCTTTTAGAATGCCGTCATCCAGCCAGATTCATTTGCAGCAATTGCTTTATGCAAGCAATATATCTAGCAGCACCTGAGTAAAACGGTCACCGCTCAGTGCCCATTCCAGCTTTTCTCTTCATTCCAGGACAACAAAAATCCAGGAAATAATAGAATTATATGAAAGGCCCCTGTTCATTGTGGACATCCAGCACTGAACTGATGGATCAATTCCCTGCTAGAAAATGTGTTGCTCCCAGGCACCTGTAGTTTTCGAACATTCATAATTTTATCTGAAAGAAGGTAAACAAATGTCCACACAGTCCTTCAAAATATTCCCTAGGGGCCAGCCCAGTGGTATGAGGGAAATATAGTGCACTGTGCTTACATGTACGCCCCAGATTCCCACACTGTGGCTGGCAGGGGGACAAGCATGTAACACTGTGAGGTGGTCTGCTTCTTGGAAGAGAGTGCATGGGCTATCTGGCGTTCACGCACTCCTCTGAGTTTTGGATTTTAAAACAGCATCTGACCTTGTTCTGCACTGGGCAATAATTTCAAAATTACAAACCACAGGGGTTTCATCTACTATAATAGATTGGATCATAGCCTGGTTAAATGGAAGAACCCAGAGGGTAAAATTAAACAGCTATTTATCAGGAGAGGGTACGGTATCTAGTGAGGTGCCCTAGGGATCCATCTTATGCCTAATTTTGTTTGAGATTTTCATCTCAGAACTAGACGTCAACATAATTAGTTGGTGTAAAAAATATGTGGACCACAGTAACCGAGGCTGGTAGTGTGTGTGAGAATTCCAACCAAGTCGAGACCCTCCAAACAGATTTAGATAAATTTGGGGAGTGGGCATTGAACCAGCGCATGACTTTCAATTGGGAAAAATATGTGGTTATGCATGTCAGAAGAAAGAATAGAGGAACAGAGGTCATGATTATACATTACAAGGAAAGCCACTGCAGAGGAAGCAGACCTCCGTCCCGATCCCTGATGTTCCCAATAAATATTTATATATCATTCCCTGGTGGTCTAGTGGACCTCCCCACCGATCTCTGATGTCATCAATAAATATAAATATATAATTCCCTGATGGTCTAGTAGACCCCGGATCCCCGATGTCCCCCATAAATATTTTATATATCTGTCCCTGGTGATCTAGTGAACCCCCACCCTGGCAAGCAGTGCCCCACCACCCTGTTCCCCCATCCCAATCCCAAGTCGGCAACCAGTACAGCCCTCCACTCACCGCCACAGCTGGCTGCCAACTGAGCTTTCAATGAGCACGTACTGTGTACTGTACATGCTCATTGACATTGATTGACAGCTCAGAGTGAGCTGCCATTCAATGAACATGTACTGTATACAGTCCACACACATTTAAAGCTCAGTCAGTGGCCAGCCGTGGTGGTGAGTGGAGGGCTGTGTTGGTCACTGGCTTGGGGATGGGATGGGGGAGTGGGGTGGTGGGGCACTGCTTGCTGGGGTGGGGGTCCACTAGACCACCAGGGACTGATATATAAAATACTTATGGGGGACATCTGGGATCAGGTGGGAGGTCCACTAGACCACCAGGGACTGATATATAAATATTTATTGTGGACATCAGGGATCAGGAGGAGGGCTGCTAAACCATCAGGGAATTATATATTTATATTTATTGGGAACATCAGGGATCAGAGGGGAAGTCATCTAGACCATTGGGGAATTACATATTTATATTTATTGGGGACATTGAGGATCAGGGGAGGTCCTCTAGATCACCAGGGAAATATATATAAATATTTATTGGGGACATCAGGGATTGGGGTAGGGGGGCCAGGGCACAGGTTCCCTCCTGTCCAGGGAGGGCTGCAGGGGTGGCACATCGTCTCTAACCCTCCCAGAGAACACATTTCTAAGATCCCTTAGACCAGTCCTGGCTGGTCTCATGGTACTTAGAAATTCACCGTCTGAGAGGGTTTGGTAAATCACGAATTAGGGGATATGGCAGCTTGCATCTGCCGTAAGCCCCGTAGCGCAATGCCACAGCCCTTTTTGTGGTGCAAGGCAGGCACAAGCCCCCTTTGATGTATGCAGCCTGTGTTTGCCGCAGTCTGCATTTGTAAATTGCCGGCGGCGCATCTTTTGGCACAAGCCATACCTTGCCCCCATTCTTTGTGATGCAAGCCCCTTGCGCCACTCGGGGTGGGGGGGTTTGTGACTCAGGCCCAATGTCACTAAAAATGACTGCTGTCCTTAGTGTTTACTTTTTAATTTGCTGTCAACACATACAGTGATGGTTTTTATTTTAAACTTTTTAATAAAATTAATTTTCCGTTGAAGGAACATTTTTGGTATCCCTCTGTCATTAATACCAGACACATTTCAAAAACTGTTTAATGCTGACTAATAGATCTAATCATATAACACTCATTTCGGTACTCATTCTAGTAACCCTAAAATCTTCCTTGCTGTCACAAAACCTTCGGAAAGTAATAATTTATAATACATACGCTGAGCAACTTTTTCTGGTATTTCTAGAAAGTTGTTCACAATGTAAAAACACTGAGAACAACTCTGAACAATGATCAGTAGCACATGGAAGTGGGAGCCACTGGCACTAATAGCTTTTAACACTGAATGTGAAAACAGACAAATGATATCCCTTCTAAGTGAAGTATCAATAGTTCATCTAGATGAAATATCGGTAGAGAACCAGGAATATTGATCGCTGCTGCATTTAGAAAGAGATGGCCAATCTGTAATAGATAAAATAAAAATTAAAAAAGCCAGTGTGAAGAACAAGCTTGGTTCTCAACCTTCTAGGTACTATGATTCCACAGAAACACTCAAATTTGTGCTCGTGTTCTGTGACATCATAGTACCTACTTGGTGTGAGAAACAGTTTGTGCTTCACACTCTGGATAGACAAAGTTGGGGATCTAAACTTACTTGTTGGCTCAATAAAAGGTATCAGATCATCTACTTTGTCTATTTGTATAAGAAGCAAAGCGGCTACGTACATTTTGGAACAGCACGTGCTGTAGTTAAAGACTCTTGTCTTCAGTCAGCTCTGTTGCTAAGGCAGCCATGTTTTTCCATGCCAGTTGGATGGTGCACCCACAGCCACTTTTTTGGAAAAGAGGAACTCTCCTCACCAGCTGAGAGTGTTGCTCAGCAGAGAAAGTAAATAGGCCTAAACACAACCATATTTAGAAACGCAAAAACATAGAAACACAGACTTTCTCAACAGAAAAGGATCGCTTGGCCCACCCAGTCTATCTAGATGCTCCCTGCCTAATCTGTCTCCACAGACCCAAACTGGCCTCCAGTGACTCTCCCTCCTCCCTGCCTGTTTACTAATATACCCCTGTCTATCACATGCATGTTTGAAGCCCCCCACTGTTTTTGCCTTTACTATTTATCCCTCTCCCAAAAAATGTAATAAAATAGTTTATAAATGACTTATTCAAAGGGCATTGCAAACAAAACTAGAAGAATCAAACTTAAAGAGTGCTGCAACCAATAAAACATTTATCATTTAAAAAAACAGTATATGGTCATATTTGCTGCTTAGCTAAGTTGCAGCGTTGCTTTAAATGATGTGGTTCTGTAGACTCAGTCATTACTGAAGCCAGCCGATCTGACATAAAGAACCTGCCAAGATCTGTAATAGGAGTAAATCGCAATGCAATGATTTTTTTCTTAGGGATTACCTTACCATTTGATACAGAAAAACGTCTTCAGGTTTCACAACTTATGAGCATCTTCAGGACTAAAGGCTGTTGTCGATTCCATCCCTTGACAGCTTGAGGTACCGAGACTGATTCTCAGAGCAACGTGTTTGTATCAGTCACCTGGTTCTTTGCAATTAAGGTGGCAGCTTTCATGGGAGAGTATGAATCACGTGGACAGACAGTCTACTGGGGCCTTCATTAGATGAAATATAATGGTGCGATTTAATTTAGCAAAAACATAATAAATGAATGCTTCAGAACTTTGACAGTTTACCATTCTTGTGTATACCCAGCTGCCTCCAAAAAGATAACAAAAACAAACATACTGTTGACAGGGTAGTAGTTTCCATCTTTATCAGACGGGCACTCTAGTTCGGCTAAAGAAAACTTAACACCCCTTCCATGCACATTTCTGATTTACACAACTCCAGGTGGAAGTTTTCATGGAAAATAAAGTACAAAAAATATGCATTTTTGAAGGGCAAAAATAACCAAATCATGTCAGAATATTGTATATAACCAAAACCAAGGAACCACTCCAACAGAGGATTCTTTAAAATTGTTTTCCGTCACCTTTAAGGCATGACCTACTGTAGCATAGAATGGATTACAAATGTGATAACATAATTTTTCTAAACCAAATTTGGACCATTCCTAAGATGACAGGAGCTCTCCACTATTAATAATGTAGTGTAATAACATTCAACTGAATCCAGAGTTTCTTTGTCATCATGTATCTTTTTCAATTACTTTAAGCTTTGATTCAATAAAAAGAGATAATTTAAAATGTAGTTTCACAATCCTAATGGCAGATAAGCTGGGGTATCAGGTAAATTCCAATGAGATCAGTAGTGAAGCAAGTGAAGCAGCATATGGTCACTGGTAACAAAAACTAAGTATTGTATTATATGAAAGCAACAAGACACAATAGGGTGTGGGTTATTGATTGATAAGAGCACGCCCCCAGGTGCGTTGTTAGGCATGAGGCGCTTGCGCTGAGTGGCTACAGCAGCTGGGTTGTACTCTTATCAATCAATAACCCACACCCTGAAGTGTCTTATTGCTATTATAAAATGAGTAACAACTATTTTTATAACAATTAAACAAAACTCTGGATGCATTATTAAAGATTTAATAATAGTATGTTATTTTATTTAAATATGGTAAAAAAAATAGTCCCCAGACTTGGGTGGGGGAGTGGTAAAATTGACTGAACAGCAGCTCACTGAAAAATGCTAAACCAGTGAGTTGGAGGGACAGCAATGTATTATTTGAGCAGTTTGGGTCTGCCTCTGTAACTGTGTTTTCCCACCTTTTCTTTTTGTTTATAAAGTATTACTGTATTGCCTACTTTCTTCATCCTGGTTTTTTTTTTTTCCCTCATTCAAGACGCAGAGGGCAGGATATTCAGAAGGGTTGCACATGGCGCAACACAGTTGTGCCATGCACAGCCCACTGATGCACCCTGGCATGATATTCAAAGGGGGACTGAGCCAGGCACAAATCCCGATGCGCCAGAGCGCATCAGTAATGTATGCAGCGCAGGTAGGGGGGGCGTACCCATGCATACTCCGCACATCCTGATATTCAGCCCGGGATGTGCTGAGCCCATGCATGCGCAACCCCTACCTGCGCTGCACACAGGTGAGCCAAAAAAAAAGGAGCAACAACTGGCCACCCACAGGTGAGCTGCTGTATTGCAGGGCACAACACGGTAGCTGCCACCTGTGGGTGGCCACCCGAGCTCCGGCGGCACCTTTGTGGTGGCGCCCCCCATGCCCGATCGTGGCCATATGTTCCAAAGACAAGTCATATATCCCTGGTGGTCCAGTGGACTGCTCGCAGCCCGATCGCAGACATGTGTTCTAAAGATAAGTCCTATATCCCTGGTGGCCCAGCGTACCCCCTCCCCACCCGCCCACTGAGCCCCAGTGCCTTGCACCCCCAGTCAGCAGTGAGTGGCAGCCTCACCCACTTGCCACCCCACTGCCCACCGACTGACTCCATATGGTGGGGCTGTCGCCCACTGGTCCCTGGCGTGAGCCAATGGGCATGCAGCTGTACCATATTACACAGTCCAGATATGTTAATGGATCCATTCACATATCTGGACTGTGTAGTATGGTATGGATACACGCCCATTGGCACATGCCGTGGACCAATGGGCGACAGCCCACTGTACGGAGTCAGTCGGCAAGCTGGTGGGAGCTGCCGCCGCTGACCGGGGTGCGGGCAGTGGGGCTCAGTGGGCAGGTGGGGAGGGGGGTACCGCTGGACCACCAGGGATATAGAACTTATCTTTAGAACATATGCCCGCGATCGGGCTGTGAGCTGTCCACTGGACCACCAGGGATATAGGACAGTTATTTTAACTACATATGCCCGCGATCAGCCTGCAAGTGGTCCACTGGACCACCAGGGATGGAGGACTGTTAATTTTACTACATATACCCACAATCGAGCGTCGGAGCGTGTTGCCGCTTGTGCAGGGGGTGTCGGTCCCCAACAGCTGCAGCCTGGCAGGGTGCCAGGTGCAAGTCGCAGGGGATCGGCACATCTACATGCAAATGGAGCCATAATGTCATGCAAATGGCCCCATTTCTGCCTTGCATACATTGTGGCCCCATTTGCATGTGCACTTTTGAATATCGCGGTAGTTGCGCCTAGCGCAACGGCACTTGTGCTAGCGCATCCCCCTGCTCCACTCTGGCCACTTCTGCTGGTGCAGTGCCACTGTGCCATGTGCACTGCGGGTGGCCAAGGAGTGATATTCGACGATGCTGTGCCATGGCGCAGCTCCCGTTGAATATCACCCTGTCAACTTCCCTGCGCAGCCAATTTGCACTGCACCCAGGCTTGCGCCACAGCCTGGCACAGTCTGAATATCCTGCCCTCAATGTTTATCATGGAATGTTTACCATGGAATGTAGGGATTCAAAATTCTGCTCAGTTCCACTGGTAGAATGTTACTCTCCCAACATACTGTACACACAGACAACAAAGGCCTGTTTTAGAGCCAGTGACTCAATTATCTCACTGTCAAAGCAAATAGAAGAGATTTCCCTGATGAGCAGGTAAAGACAGAAGGGGGAATTTTCACTGTTAGTAAAGAAACAGTTGTAATGAAAACTATAAACAATACTTAATGTTTCTAATTTTTTATGTGTGTAAGGAGAGTTTGATGATCAGGGAAACAATGCTTAATTAATTTGTTTTATTTTTTATTTAATGTAGTTTTATTTTTAGGGCCCAGTTGAAGGTTTTTACAGTATAAAGGTAGCAGCCATGTTTGTGATGGAAGATCAGTTCTGGTTGCAGAGGGACTGATGGAAGACATCAGTTGCTCAAAGATATTGCTGCCCTTTCACCTATGGAGGTTAAGGTATTAGGAAAGTAGTGCCACCTTTCAGTTTGTTGACAGGTAAGGACATACCTTTTGACCAATCAGGGTGAAGGATTTATTTTACCCATTTTATAATATGGTACATTATGTTATGTTACATTACATTATATTATATTAGAAAAGTCTTATTTAAACAAAGGGGAATACTTAAAGAAAATGAGGGGTAAACTGAAAAAAATTGGAAACCCAGAAACACCCTGTTTGAGGTAAGACCACAAGATCTTCTCCAGGTCATAGGAAGTGTAGTATTGGGAATCTTGGGAGTAATGTAGTACAGTGGCTGTGGAGCAGTAGTCTTCAGGGCGATATTTTGGGGACTGTGGTGCTGGCCATCTGTGTGCACCTCTCTGAGCTGAGGGGGGAGGAGGTCATTAGACTCCAGGCCAAGTTGGCTAGGATTTGAGGGACCTCTTTCCACATGCAGGGGCCACTAAGTCTACCACTGCAACCACAGAGGGTGCTGAGGAGGAGGGCCAGCTGGACTGTGGTGGGCTCCATGAGGGTGGACTCAGCTGGTGCCATTACATAACCCTTTCACCATTCTAGTGAGACGAGACTGCTGAATGGAGGCACTCTTGGTAGTTGCTTGGGAGGATGTGAGGGTCCTCCATAAGGGGGGCCTTAAGGTGGCTGGCAGAGGACCCCAGAAGACAAGGAAGAAACTTCTGCTGGAGATGATGTGCCTATCTGGTGCTTCAGCATGGAGGGATAGAGAGCAGATCCTTAAGATCACAAGGCAATGGGCAGGATGAGAAACTTGATGTTATTATCAATCTGAGGACAAATGACATGGCAAGGGACACAGTAGGGGTGGTGCAGGATAGGTTTAGGCAGCTGGATAGAGGCCTGAAACAGATAACTTTTTATAGTGGCCTTCACTGAGTTGCTACCTGTACACAGCTCCGGGGAGGCTGGGGAACACTGCACCAGGGCCTTCAATGATTGGCTGAAGGCATGGTGCATGGAGGAAGATTTTGGTTCCATTAGGACCTGGGATCCTACCAGGGGGTGGGGGGGATACAGGCCTGAACAAGGAGATGGCCTCCATCCATCCGGGAGGGGAGTGGCAGTCTGGGTAGAAGATTCTACTTCAATGGGCATTTAAATTAGCCAAGGAGGGAGGCAGAAAAAATGAGAGAGGCAGCAAATGCCCTCCACAAGAAAATGGAGCTGCAGAGAGCAGACGTCCAGGGCAAATACATTCCCCAGGGGTAAAAGGGTGTAGGGACAAGGGAGAGGAAAAGATGGGAGGGGCATGAGGTGGATCTAAGGCTGGGAGTAGAGCTAAGGAGGGTGGGCAAAAGAAGGTTGGAAAAAGGGGGAACAGTACCAGGGATAAGGGAAGGATGAAGGATGGAATATAGGGGGAGGGTGGGACAAAAGGAATGGAGAGCCAAGTGTGCCAGCACAAGCAGCCTGGGGAATAAAATTCCTGACCTTGAGGCAACCATTGCAAAGGTAGACCTGAATCTGGCAGCCATAATGGAATCATGGTATACCGACAACCACAGCTGGTAGGTGGCCATTCCAGGTTACACCATATTTATTTATTTATGTCTTTGATAACCGGGTGAATGGACTGATCCAAAAGGACCAATTTCAGCCATGACCTGGGCCAAACAAGATGGCAGCAAAGTGTACAAGAGTAGTTATACTTAATACATATCCAAGCAGTAATACAGCACATGTACAGAAGATTGAAGCAGGGTAACAAAAATGAAGATCTAACTATAGAGAGCAACAGTATGTACAGATACACAGCTAATGGATTATATACTATACAGAGCAACAGTATGTACAGATACACAGCTAATGGATTATATACTATACAGAGCAACAGTATGTACAGATACACAGCTAATGGATTATATACTATACAGAGCAACAGTATGTACAGATACACAGCTAATGGATTATATACTATACAGAGCAACAGTATGTACAGATACACAGCTAATGAATTATATACTATACAGAGCAACAGTATGTACAGATCCACAGCTAATGGATTATATACTATACAGGGCAACAGTATGTACAGATACACAGCTATTGGATTTTATACTATACAGGGCAACAGTATGTACGGATACGCAGCTAATGGATTATATACTATACAGAGCAACAGTATGTACAGATACACAGCTATTGGATTATATACTATACAGAGCAACAGTATGTACAGATACATAGCTAATGGATTATATACTATACAGAGCAACAGTAGATACACTGCTAATGGATTATATACTATACAGAGCAACAGTATGTACAGATACACAGCTAATGGATTTTATACTATACAGAGCAACACTATGTACAGATACACAACTATTGGATTTTATACTATACAGGGCAACAATATGTACAGATACACAGCTAATGGATTATATACTATACAGAGCAACAGTATGTACAGATACACAGCTATTGGATTATATACTATACAGAGCAACAGTATGTACAGATACACAGCTATTGGATTTTATGCTTTACAGAGCAACAGTATGTACAGATACACAGCTATTGGATTTTATACTATACAGGGCAACAATATGTACAGATACACAGCTAATGGATTATATACTATACAGAGCAACAGTATGTACAGATACACAGCTATTGGATTATATACTATACAGAGCAACAGTATGTACAGATACACAGCTAATGGATTATATACTATACAGAGCAACAGTATGTACAGATACACAGCTAATAGATTATATGCTATACAGAGCAACAGTATGTACAGATACACAGCTAATGGATTATATACTATACAGAGCAACAGCAGATACACAGCTAATGGATTTTATGCTGTACAGAGCAACATTATTTAGAGATACACAGCTAGTGGATTTTGTGCTGTACAGAGCAACAGTATGTAGAGCCACACAGCGAATGGATGTCATGCTGTACAGAGCAACAGTGTGCAGAGCCGCACAGCGAATGGATGTCATGCTGTACAGAGCAACAGTGTGCAGAGCCGCACAGCTAATGGATGTCATGCTGTACAGAGCAACAGTGTGCAGAGCCGCACAGCGAATGGATGTCATGCTGTACAGAGCAACAGTGTGCAGAGCCGCATAGCGAATGGATGTCATGCTGTACAGAGCAACAGTGTGCAGAGCCGCACAGCTAATGGATGTCATGCTGTACAGAGCAACAGTGTGCAGAGCCGCACAGCTAATGGATGTCATGCTGTACAGAGCAACAGTGTGCAGAGATGCACAGCTAATGGATGTCATACTGTACAGAGCAACAGTATGTAGAGCCGCACAGCTAATGGATGTCATACTGTACAGAGCAACAGCACATAGAGATACACAGCTAATGGATTATATACTATACAGAGCAACAGTAGATACACAGCTAATGGATTATATACTATACAG
Organism: Neoceratodus forsteri; assembly: GCA_016271365.2. Lineage (NCBI taxonomy): Eukaryota > Metazoa > Chordata > Ceratodontiformes > Ceratodontidae > Neoceratodus > Neoceratodus forsteri. The sequence goes on along the minus strand of JADMNL010000031.1, from coordinate 156,386,404 downwards.
AGCAACAGTATGTACAGATACACAGCTAATGGATTTTATGCTGTACAGAGCAACATTATTAAGAGATACACAGCTAGTGGATTTTGTGCTGTACAGAGCAACAGTATGTAGAGCCGCATAGCGAATGGATGTCATGCTGTACAGAGCAACAGTATGCAGAGCCGCATAGCGAATGGATGTCATGCTGTACAGAGCAACAGTATGCAGAGCCACACAGCTAATGGATGTCATGCTGTACAGAGCAACAGTATGCAGAGCCGCACAGCTAATGGATGTCATGCTGTACAGAGCAACAGTATGCAGAGCCGCACAGCTAATGGATGTCATGCTGTACAGAGCAACAGTGTGCAGAGCCGCACAGCTAATGGATGTCATGCTGTACAGAGCAACAGTATGCAGAGCCGCACAGCTAATGGATGTCATGCTGTACAGAGCAACAGTATGCAGAGCCGCACAGCTAATGGATGTCATACTGTACAGAGCAACAGTATGCAGAGATGCACAGCTAATGGATGTCATACTGTACAGAGCAACAGTATGTAGAGCCACACAGCTAATGGATGTCATACTGTACAGAGCAACAGCATGTAGAGGTGCACAGCTAATGGACGTCATACTGTACAGAGCAACAGCACGTAGAGATACACAGCTAATGGATTTTATACTATACAGAGTAACAGTATGTATAAGCACAACAGCATAGTGGATTATATACAAGATCAGAGTTGTAACATCAAGCTATTGATTAGAAACTGTGGACTTATTGCTGTATATGATCACATCAGTAAGTGCTAACTATGTACAGTGGTACAGCAGTTGTACAGTCACGGACAGTCCTGATCAACCAGGAGAACTGAGAGAGTGTGAGCAAGTCAGGACTAGAGAGTAAGAGATGGAGGCTGGCAAGGTAAGGGTCAGGGATAGAGAGTAAGAGATGGAGGCTGGCAAAGTAAGGGTCAGGGATAGAGAGTAAGAGATGGAGGATGACAAGGTAAGGGTCAGAGATAAGGGCAGGCTGAAACGTAGAAGACTACGGAGGCTAGGGTGGGTCATGGGCCGGAACATGGGCTGGGGAACAGTTGCAGGAAGATTCAGTCAGGAGCCAGGCTCATGGGTTATTCTTGAGGGGCATGTGGGGGGAGGAGTGGATCGATGATGGGAGCTTGTTCCAGAGAGAGGTGGCAGACACAGAGAAGGCCTTACTACCTATGACAGAATGGGTAAATGGAACTTCCAGAGGAGGAATGGAGGAAGACCTGAGGGTTCAGGCACTACTTTCTCCATAAATAGGGAGGAGGGGGACAGATGGCGATTCCTAAGTGAGTTATCAATTAGGCTGCCCATGGCATAGTCGAAACGCCCCTGAAGGTTGGGCCACCCTAGGGTTTTGTATGGTGTGCATTGGTGTGTTAAGTAGGGTGCTTGGAGGACAAAGCAGCAGATGGAGTTGTAAGTAGTATTAAGGCAAGAGCGAAGTGAGGGGGTGGCGATAAAGGAGTAGACAGGGGAGCAGTAGTCAAGCAGAGGGAGGAGGTTATCTTGCGCTATGGTGAGGTGGGCGTCTGGGGACAGAAATAGCTTGGTTCTGTAGGCTGCACCAAGTTTTTGGTGTATTTTACTTGTCACATGTGTTTTGTGTTCAGTGAATGTTAGGGAGGGATCAAGAGTCACCCCTTGGTATTTGAAAGAGGAAACTGTCGAGCTGGGGGCCAGCAGGGGAGTGCATTAGTAGGGATGTGTTTGCTTTTGCAATCTTGGCTAGAAAAGGCTTGGAGTCAAATAGCATGGCTTTGTTTTTTTTTCTCATTAACAAGTAGTTTCCTGGTTAGGAACCAGCCATGGGCTGCGCTATTGTTAATAGTAAGAGTGGACGAGATTGACTCAAGAGATTTGTCACTGTGGTACAGCACCAAATCATAAGCATAGAGGAGTGCCTCACAGTTTAGGCTTTCATAGGGGAGAGCATTTATGAACACAGAGAAAAGTAGAGGGCCGAGTATGGAGCTCTGTGGGACTCCAGTGCGTGTGGGTAGTGAGACAGAGGGCACCCTTCCTATGAGAACAGATTGGGACCTATAGGACAGGTAGCTGCAGAAACCACGTAGCAGTATCAGGTGAACAACTGAAGTGGTGCAGGGTGGAGTGAAGGAGGTGATGGTCAACCAAGTCAAAGGCCTTTGATAGGTCAATGAATACCACACCCATGGCCTTGCCTATGTCTATGGTTTTCAGGACGTAGTTTGAGAAAAGGGCGAGGGCAGAGGAGATGCTGTGATGTTTGCAGAAACCATGCTGGCGTGGACACAGTAGGTTATATTTTTACAGATGTTCGGACAGCTGGTGGTGGATTATTTTTTCCAATAATTTGCTGAGGTGAGGGAGATGAAGCTATAGTTCTCCGGGGCAAGGGGGTCACCAGCTTTGTAGATAGGTACCACATGTGCATGCTTCCACGAATTAGGCACTGTGGATGATGAGAGTGCAAGGTTGAAAGTAAAAGTTAGAGGGTCTGACAATGGCTGGAGAGATGAGTTTCAGAAATGTTGGGTAAAGCCCATCACTCCCAGGGCTACCTCTGGCTGGGAGAGTCTTCAGAAGACTGATGGTAGCACCATGGCTGATGGGCCTAAAGTAGAACAATGGAGAAGTACTACTCTGAGCAGGTGACTGGGAGTAGCTGGGAAGGTTATCTTGGCTAGTGGGGGGCTGGGGGGGTAGCTTACTTAGGTGGGGGTAATGTCTGTAAACATTAAATTGAAAATGTCAGCAATTTTTGAGGGTCTGAGATGGGACCCAAGGCTGATGCAAGTTTGTGATTTGCTTGCTGGATTTAGGATTTAGGAGGGACCCAGTGGAGGCCCAGAAACTGCGAGGGTTACTGAGGGTGTTATTTTGCTGGCTGATGTAGTATTTGCTTTTAAGTGATCTGGCAGCCTGCTTGCAAGAGTTGCGCAGCTGTTGGTAGACATTCCATAACTGAGGGGAAGGAGACACCTTATACAGCTTCCATGTCTTGTCCCTTTCCTGCATTTTCACAAGTAACTCTTTGGACAGCCAGCGAGTGCATCCACCCCTAACTCTCCTGGTGCTGGTGGTGGGAAACAGTCTATCCTGTAATGTACTTAGGGTGTCCGTGAGAAATGAAACAGCTGAGGAAACATTGTTCTGCTGATAGAGGGTAGCCCAGTTTATGGACCTCGCATCCCTAAGAACCAGATCTAGGTCATGGCTATTGAACCTCCTAAAAGATAGAAGTTTGGGGGGAGGGCGCCTAGATTTTGTGGCCAGGATGATATAAATGGGGAAATGGTCACTTATAGAGTCAGCCATGGTGCCTGCCTGGAGGACTTTGTCGGCTCGATTTGGGACAATCCAGTCAAGAACAGAATGGTTTTGCAAACGGTGATTGTGTCTGGTGGGGGAGGTGAAGATTTGCTCCAAATTGTGCAACTTTAGCAGCATTGCATGGTCAGAGACCAGAGAAGATGTCCACTTTATGTTTAAGTCTCCAAGTAAATTGGAGTCTCTTGAGGGTGTCACATGCACAAACCCATCAAGGAAATTTTGTAGGCCCTGAGAATTCCCTGTAGGGGGTTATAGCAGCAACCTAGGTAAAGCTTTTTTGCTGCCCCTAGGGATAACTCCACAAGTATGCACTCACTCACAGAGGTAGTGGCTGAGCAGCTTATGGGAATGGTATGTTCTGTCCTGAAAGGACAGGACAAGAAGGAAAGGGGGTTTGTTTTATATGTGAGGGAAGGTATGAAGGCCACAGAGACATAGGGACACCTATGGGACAAGGAAGGGCTGGAAGTTTTTGGGTTGGCTTAGAGACAGGGTCCAGTACCTTTATCCAAAAGGGGTAGTGTACAGACCACCAACACGGGGGGGAGAAGTTAGACAAAATTTTAGGGGAGATCACTGGCAGAATGGCAAGCAAAAAGGAGGTATTGATAATGGGGGACTTTAATCTGCTGGATGTAGACTGGAGCATTCTGGCCACATCTACATCAAGAAGCTGGGCCATCCTCGACTCCCTTCAGGGGGCATTTCTCTGACAGATAGTTGTGAAGCCCCCTACAGGTAGGACAGTGCTGGACCTGGTGCTTATGAACAGGGACAGCATTGCAGACATGACAGTGGGAGCCCCTAGGGACAATCAATCACTGTATAGTATGATTTGGCATACGGACAGGCCAAGAGAAAAAAACACACTAGTACTGGGGTCCTGGACTTCAGGAGGGCCTCTGTAAATAACTTGAAGAGAGGGATGGCGGGGAGGGATTGAGGCACAATGGAAAAGGATAAAGGAGGGAATGAAAAGGCATTGGCAAGCTGTTTGAAAGAAAAAAGCAAGGGTGGGAGGAGGAGGAAGAAGAGGCCACTATGGTTCTCGAAGGAGGTGGCTATGGTGGTAAGGGATCAAAAAACAACTTTTAGGAACTACAGAAGACTCAGACGGGAACAGGGAGGTATATCTAGATAAATAAAGAGAGGTAGGAAGCAGGGTGAGGGCACCTAAGGCACAAGCAGAGGAGACGATCACCAAGGAGGTCAAAAAGGGGGAGGAGACTTTCTTCAAGTACATGAGTGAGAAGAGGAAAGCAATGGGTGGGATAGTGAGGATAAGCAGAAGAAGATCAAGAAAAAGCTAACATTTAAATGACTACTTCTGCTCAGTGTTCATAGTGGAGGGTGGGGAATGGACCAGTATGTATCAGCAAGCACTGGGGGAAGTGGGCACAAGTTCTGTCTCTGAGGAGAGAGTCTGAAGGGGATTGGATGCCCTAAAGGAAAACAAGGCGATGGGGTCAGATAGAATTCACCCAAGGGTACTAAAAGAACTGAGCACAGTGCTAGCTGCCCCTGTGGCAACACTATTCAGCACCACATTGGTGATGAGGGTAGTTCCAGAGCACTGGAGGAGAGCCAGTGTAGGCCCTCTGCACAAGACGGACAACAAGTAGGAGGCTAACAATTATAGGCCAGTCAGTCTCACATCAGTGGTGGGGTAATTCTTGGAGCCCCTCCTGAAGGAGAGGCTGATGGAGTGCCTGGAGGCAAATGGGATGCAAGACCACTGGCAGCATGGTTTCAAAAGGGGAGGTCATGTAAAACAAATCTCATAGATGTCTTTGGGTGATTCGGGAGATGGATCAGGGGAAGACAGTGGATGTGACTTCTCTGGACTTAAGTAGGGCTTTTGACACTGTGCCACACATGAGACTAATAAAGAAACTTAGCAACATGGGGGTTGGGGAGAAGGTAGAAGGATGGATATCAAACTGGTTGAAGAATAGGAGACAGGGAGTATTGGTGGTAAATGGGAGTCACTCAGGGGATGGGAAAGTGACCAGTGGAATGTCACATGGATCGGTACTGGGTCCTATCCTCATCAATGTCTTAATAAGTAACACTGTTGAGGAACTGGAAGGGAAGATGTGTCTCTTAAGATGACACACAAATCTGCAACAAGGTGAACACCCAGAAAGGAGTGGAGAGAATGCAAATAGATCTGTGAAAATTAGAGGAGTGATGTAAGGTGTGGCAGCTGGGTTTCGATGCCAAAAAGTGCAAAGTCGTGCACCTGGGGTGGGGAAATCCGGGGGCTATGTACAAGATGGGAGGTACTTACAGTCACTAAGCAAGAGAGGGACCATGAGGTAATCATTTCCGATGATCTCAAGGTGGCAGGTACGACAAGGCAGTAGGCAAGGCTAGCGGGATGCTGAGGTGCATAGGAGGGAGATTTCTAGCAGGAAGAGGGAGATGGTGTTGCACCATATTGCTCACTAATGAGACCCCACCTAGATTACTGTGTCCAGTTCTGGAGGCCGCACCTCCACAAGGATATTGAGCAAGGTAGAAGTGGTCCAGAGGAAGGCTGCCAAAATGGTGCAAGAGGTTGCGCAAAAAATTGTATGAGGAGAGACTGTAGGAGCTTGGCATGTACTCCCTGGAAGAGAAGAGAGCGAGAGGGGACATGATTGAGACCTGTAGGTACCTCATGAGGGTGAACAAAGTGCAGGAGGGGAGTCTCTTCAAGAGAAGAAGGAACTCCAGAACACAGGGTCATGCAGAGAAGCTGGGGGGGGGTTAAGAGAAATGTGAGGAAATACTTCTTCACAAAAAGAGTGGTGAACGCTTGGAACAGTCTGCCAGAAGAGGAGTTGGGGGGTGGAGACAGTGGTGAGTTTCAGGCAAGCATGGGGTAGGCACATGGGCATAATGCATAGAGGAAAGGGAGGAGGGAGGGACACGAGACCAAATAGTGTCCACAGCTTAAAAATAAGCAGGGAAATAGGGCAGACTAGATGGGCCTACTGGTCTTTTCTGCCGAAAGATTCTCTGTTTCTAATATTATGTTAAACTAAGTTAAAGCTTACAATGAAAAGGTATTTCTCTATTATATTTGAATAACAACATTGACCTTTAACCAGCAATAATATAGTCTTAGGGCCAGTCCAGTGACTCTTTTTGAGTGCATTATGCTCCCATGAGAGCATCTGGTAGCACGGGGGCGGGAAGGCAGACAGCATCCTTACTACATCAATGATGCCTTTAGTGGGTGGAGCACACAACACCCCCCAGACACTGTAGGGTGGAGGGTGGAACACGCAGCGGGAAAATCGAACATGCTCAGAATCCGGGGATAGGGGTGATCTCAGCCTCATAGCAAGACTGCATCCTGTGGATACTGGTGAGGACTTGCCATTGTGGGTAATCACGCAGTGCTGGTGTCCCCTCTTACAGCCAGGCAGCAGCCAGGCAGACTCAGCACATTGCATAGCGGAGGCTGGTGAGAGATAAAAACAATCCTTGGTTGTCACAAATGGACACTGGCCGTGGCTCCCACATCACAGGGCCTGGCATGGCCAATGACTACCCCTGCTGAGAAGTGAACATGTGTCTTTCCTGGGTGTCCTGCAGCCTTTCCTTAGATGGACTGCCCCCTCATCCATGGACCATCTTGCTTGCCCTTCACTGTACTGCCTCCACACTGTTGCCGTCTCTCCCCATGCTATTGTACTTCTCCACACTCAAGCATGATAGGAATTACAAGCTGAAATAACTGAGCAGCCAACCTCTTCTTTCTCATGTATATTTTAAAACATATGATTAGTGGATGTTGTTATCTTACAATTATTGCATTTGGGCTATGTGCATGGAGTGACAGAAGCGGGCACTAGGTACAGATATGCTGCAGTTGAAATGCCATTAGTGCCTGCGGCTGCTCCCTGCCACTGCTTTCAGGTGCTTGTTTTTCTGCTAAGTCTAATTCCCCCACCGAGCCGCATCTTCATTAGTTTGTCAGGCACTGGAGGAGAAAACTGTAGGCTTCAACATTTTTCTTTCATAGCGCAAAGAAAATTTAATCAGATGCAGCTCAGAGGCCTGGCAGTATAGCCTCGAGGTTAGAGTAATGAGCTGTAAACAAGTTTGGAACATCCAGCAGACTTGGGTTTGATTCTCACAACCTCCACGTGCATACTGTGTGACCCTGAGCAAGTCACTTAACCTCCACATCTCTTCTGGGTTGTCCCTGAAAACAGGTATTGAGCCTAGTGGGCCTTACCCAGTTACAAAAGAATACAAAAAAAATAGAAGGCTAGAGATATGTAATGTATTATTATTATTATTATTATTATTATTATTATAGCAGTATAGCCTAGAGGTTAGAGAAAAGAGCTGTGCAGCTCAGGTACAAATCCCATCACTGCAGCTCAGGACTCTGGAGAAAGTAACTTAAAAAACTAGAAGCAGTAGCAGGACCAGTGGTGCTGAGGGTTGAGGCACTGGACACCAAACCTCATGCCTTGCTGGTGACCTCAGTTTGACAGTGCACTTGGGTTGCCAGGGGTCGGCAGAGGAGGGAGAGAATCGAGCATCCAACTGACTGCTCTCCTCTCCTAGGGTGGGGGATTGGCTGTCCCGCTCCTTAGCTGCCATCGGGTGGAGGCCGGGTGGCAGCGTCGGAAGCTTGGGAAGCAAGGAGAACGACTACGTGGTATGTGCATGCCTCCATGCACGCGTGATGCTGCAACATGGGAGAAAAATAGAAGGAAAAATGGTGAGCGTAGGCTCCACGAAGCCCTGACTGCCAGCCTTGGTCCTGCTCTATCGCTGGCTGCTGCAAGCCCTGATCTGGATTGTGAATCTCAGGTGAGGGGAGGATGGCCCTCACCTTTCCCGGCCCCGAGTGAGGCTCGGCAGTACCAGAGAGGCATAGACGGCTCAGGGTGGCAGGACAGGGTGGAGTAAACCACCTATGGTGTGCCCGGTGGGGAGAAAAAGATTTAAAAAAAATAGAAACACCAAAAATAACAGACAAAAATGTTATTCATTTTTAATAATGGGATTGGGCTCATACCATAAACTCTGGCAATCCAGTGCAGAACTAGGGGGATGCTGTACTGTCAGGGTTTGCTGCTCTTTGGATGTGACAACCAAGGTCCCTTCTTCCCATCTCTGGTGCTGTCCTGGTGGGTTTCCAGGTAGAAGTAGAAGAACCCAAGGCACTTGAAGCAAGAGTTTAGGATTTTCCCCAGTGTCCTGGCTAACATTCCCCTTCCCATAACATTAGTTCATGCTACTGTTCAAGGCTGTGTGTGTATGTGTGGATGTGTAAAATGGCTGCCACTACATGTTCAGTCACTTCACTATCAGTCTCTCACTGCTTGTAAAGTGCTTTGGGATACAATGTGTATGAAAAAACACTATATAAAAGTTGATTCTTCTTCATCTTCTTTAAAGCATTCCATCTTTACTTTTTTATTCCCCAAGTATTTTTCTTTTTCCTTTTGCTCATTAGAATGTTTTCTATCTGACAGACATTGGTGTGATGGATCATGGGAGGAGCAGTGCTTTACCTGCTGCTGACATATCTTGTTCTTTTCCTCTTCACACCTCATCAGCATTACAACTTCACTCACACTTTGTTCTTTTAATGTTATTTTACTGAATTTGCCAATAGAGTACATGTTGGTACATCAACAGATTGCAGTTCCAATTACATTTTATATAACATACATTGCATACAGCTTAAACACATTTTCAGGTGTTTGTGCAAATTGAATCATATCATTAACATGAATCATTGACTTTGTATTAATTTTCCCTTGCACAAGTGTAGACAGAAGAAGATGTAGAAAGAAAGATATTAGTCAAGAAAGAACAAATACGTGAAGAAAACAAAATCAAATACCTGAGAATTGAAATAAAAATCAACAAATTCCACAGTGCATTTTGATAATAAAACTGTGTTACAAATTTTGGATGTGTCTCTCTTTGTGAGTGACCTCTGCCTCTTTAGAGTAATACAGGTAATATTATGGGAGGAGGTCAGAGGGTTGGTTCAGGGTCATTTGTGGGGGCATCATTATGTCATTGTGATACTCTTCCAAGGCCAGCCTTCTACTTTCATGTAGCTCTAGTCTCCCTCTTGTTCTGTAGATTATTTTTTTCCATATGGGCACAGTCTGTGAGTTTATTTGACTAGATTTTGCACATTGGTGGTTTTTCATTTGCAAGAAAGCTCCATATGGCTCAGCGGCTCCACAAAAAGCAATTCCAGTCCGCACGTTAGGACACAATAAGAGGGCTTTATTTTATACAACTGTCCTGTAAAGTTAAATACAAAAGCACATAGAAAAACAGAGTAGCACCCCCTTCCACCAACAAGCAGATTAACATCAACGTTTCACGCCGCCCTGGTGCTTTTTCAAGACGTCATAATAGCCAGGCATAATGGTTTAAATAGCTCACTAAAAACCTGGCATCTGTTTAATTAAATAAATTAGTTAAAGGCACAGAGGCACCTCAAAATAAATCATTCTTACACACTTTTAAAAACTGCTCAATATATATTCAGTATAGCAGGCTTCACTTCACAAAACACCCTCTTAATGACATCAAACTTGTAACAATTATTCAAGTCACTACAGTATAGTAGCCCAAATGGTTTTTCATTTTGCCAGTGTGTTAGGATTTCTAACTTTGCACACACTATTGCCACGTACACAAATTTCCTAGGGCTTTCTTTTATCATAGGCAATTTCTCAAGGTCTCCCAGCAAAACCATTTGTGCCTCTAATTTAATCTGAGCCTGTTTTATGCCACTAAATGTTCTTTCTATATCTCTCCAAAACTGGTCCAGTCTCACACAAGAAAAAATCATGTGTAGCATTGTGCCTGTTGGGGTTATAATGTCGCAAGACATTACAGCACAGCAATATACCACACTGCCAATACAGCATGGTATATTGCCAACTTGATTACTGCATGTCTTAAGGGGGGGGGTTCCACCCCCCTGCACTCCCCGTTATGATGGGCTGCATGCCCGAACCTCCAACTTAAATAACCAGCTCGGGGGGTGGGGGGGGGGCACTTAAAAATGCACAAAGTGCAGAAAATAAAAAAATATAATGTGCCTGGGACCAGGAATTGAAACCCGGTCCACAAACGTACTGCCTCCCTTGCTGCCTGTGGCTCAACCTGTCAAGCCACAGTAGCTGCTCACTGGCCCCTCCTCCCAGCAGAGGTCTTATCCTCTGCCTGGGAACAGTGAGAGGGTGCACTGCTGCGCATACACAGTTTCGCGGTTTTGCATCCTCTCGCTGTTCCCGACCAAGCTGTTAGTGTTGCACGGTTTTGACATGCGCAGTACAGTTGAGATACTGACCTGGTAGGTCACAGCACAGCACATCTGGGGCAGTGGCCATTATGGAAACATGAAAACATAGAAGCTGACGGCAGATAAGGACCGCAAGGCCCATCCAGTCTGCTGGGACATTCTCTCGAGTCGGGCCCGTGTTTTGTAAGCCGAATGTATAGCAAGGTATTATAAAAGCTTACATTTGCTTTATAGGGGTATAACAAAACAAAAAAAAACTCAGCATTCATTAACCTCCTTCAGTGTCACTCAACCTCTTTATGGGTGCCTACTGGGTACTGCCAATTGTTCAAGGATGGTAATGTGCTTTGCTGTGTTGTGTGCATGAAAGGCACTACATAAAATCAGATTCCTTTCAGCCACAAAAAGCTAATCCATGAATCACAAACCAAATCTCCTATGCTAAGCCCATCCTAAAAATAAGGATGGCAGAGGCAACAAGTGGGACAGAAAAGAAAGATGAAGGCAATAAAAGGAGCCCCAAAAAAAGAAACTGCTGTATTATATTTGGGTCATCTGGTGGTCAGACTCACCAAGTGTCCTCAATGTGAATTAAATCATGAACGCTAATAACGAAAGAGAGCAGCTCTTCCCATTGAAGAAAAGAAAGCCCCAACAGCTGATAGAACTGAGCTTCTAACTTTTCTGTCTCCAGCCTTTCGTACCTAAAGGCAATGTTGGCATTACAGGGGGCTTGCCTGGACTCAGCCCCCATACCACACATATTGCTGCCGCTGACTTATAATGGGAAGGGGGCTCAGTTTAAGGATCAACCGTCATGAGACCCCATGGCTCCTATAGCTTATAAACTGTAATTCTAACACTGCGTAAAGGGCGCGTCTATAGCAACTTCTTTACATTAAAAAGCAGCTGAACGCCTTCAGGAGAACTTTAACAAAACATAATATTTAGACACAGATCAGCTTGTATTTCATATTAGTTCTGTATTTTTCCTCCCAGTTATTTTGCTACTGAGGTCATTTTCATGAAAACAGAATTGCTGCTCCTGAAGCGACCATCCACTCCCATTTGTTATTCCCTACCTGAGGTCATAATGCACTGCCTGTGACATCACAGCTACTCCCATGGCAACAGATTGTGATGACAGAACAGAGGATTATGACTTGAAGTAGAGAGTAAGCTATAAAGGCAGATGAGCTCTAAGGGAACTCTACAGAACAAATATCATATATTCAAATGTACTCAGTAATACATAACGGCAAGGAGAAATATATAGAATATATAAATGGAATGCAAACAGAATTGTGCCAAATTATTGTTTTTCAAAGTTTTTTTTTTTTTTGTGGCGTCAGTAGCTCTTTAAAGGAGTCTTCCAGTGAAAACATTTAGTATTTGTTTCTTTCTTTTACATGTGCCAATAGATTCTTTCCATGTGTCCACCTCCTACTATAAGTGAACGGCGGGGCTGAATTGTGTGCAGTAAGCAGTTTATGTGAAGTGGTACCTAGCTGCGAGAAGCTACAGCAGAAGCACCCTCTAGGTGTGAAAGGCTGAACTAATGGAAATATTAAAAACCTTGTGCAAATCAAATTAAATACATTAAGGCAAGCAAATTGGGAGTAAAACTCTGTTATAATTGTGTCCTACACTAAAACAAAATCCAGAGTTACACTATAAATTATACATATATGAAACAGTCAACAACAAATACATTAAACAGTGATGACAATCAAAAGATAATAACTAGATTCAAAATATAGCAACTGTTTATTACATTTGCAGAGGGTATACAGACTGCAAAATATTTTGGTTTTGAATTTGGTCACAGTGATAAAGACTTAAGCTTCAAAATGCATTCTAGCACAAGCCAGGCATGGGCAACAGCATATTAAATGAAGAAAGCCAGGTTTGGATTTGAACTTTGGAATAACCACCAAGATATGATTTACTGAACAAGTCTGCCACCAAAATGAACAAAATAAATTAAGTCTTAAATGATCATGGAAATAACCACACAGTGCTTTATAACAAAAGGCATATACCTATTCTGCAGTCTTCTTGATTAGAGTGACATCCACATAAGAGAAGTCTAGAGAAGATGAATCCACATTTATATATAGAGAATAACGGATGGGGAAGGGTTGAGAATTTAATGCACACCCGAGTTGTGGGATGCTACATAAACCTCAAGGGCGAAGCCCGAGGGGTTTATCAAAGCATCCCACAATGAGGGTGTGCATTAAATTCTCATATGAAACACCCTCCCTATCTTTTATTTTTTATAATAACAGACCAGCAATTTTTCTCCAGCAGTCTGTGAGACTGTTTGGCCCCGCCCACATACAGAATGTTGGCCAATGAGGCAGCAGCATAGTTTGACTGACATGGCTCATGAGAGTCATAACAACCAGCCGGTTGTAATGGAAAATATCAACCTGGTCAGTACATTGAGAGAAATTGCTGACCAGTTATTATAATGCTTTTCATGCAAATTGTATCCCAAAGTGATGCCATTGTTCACTAGTTATCATCACTCCCAGGTCCTTCTCCTCCTCTGATGCAGATACCTGGACTCCACTCAGGTAGTACTCTGTCTTGGGATTCTTGGCTCCATTGTACATAACTTTGCATTTCTTGGCATTGAAGCCAAGCTGCCAGATCCTGGACCACCTCTCCAGCTTTTCTAGATCTTCCTGTAGGTCCCGTATCCCTTCAGCTGTGTCCACTCTCCCACAGCGCTTGGTGTCACCTGTGAATAGGCACATTTTGCCCTTAATGCCATCCCCAATGTCATTGATGAAGACATTGAACAACACCGGCCGCAGCACGGAGCCCTGTGGGACCCCACTGGTGACCTCTCTGGTGCCAGATAACTCTCCCCCCATAACCACCCTCTGGGTTCTTTCCCTCGGCTAGTTTTCCACCCATCTGGCCATCTTATCCCCAACCCCGAGATCTGCCAATTTCCTGATCAGCCTTTTGTGGGGTACAGAGTCAAAGGCCTTACTGAAATCCAGATAGAGGATGTCTACTGCTTGGCCCCTGTCTACTGTCTTAGTGACCCAGTTAAGTAAGTCAGCCAGATTTGTTTGACACAACCACAATTTGGGAGGCAGTATAGTGCAGTGATTTAAGGCTCTGAGTTGCAAATCTGGAGACCTGGGTTTGAATCCCACAACCCCCACTTGCATACTGTGTGAACCTGAGCAAGTCACTTAACTTTCCTGTGCTCTCAGGTTGCACCTGTAAACAAGCTTTCAGCTTAGTGTGTCTCACCTGGTTAAACAATTGGGACCCCCCCCCCCAATGAACCCATGCTGCTTTGCATCCTGGAGACCATGCTCCTCTAGATATTCTAACAAACTTTGTCTTAAGTATGGTCTCCATGAGCTTGCACATAATTGAGGTCAGACCGACTGGTCTGTAATTCCCTGGTTCATCCTTGAGACCGTTTTTGTAGAGGGGTACCACATGTACTGTTCTCTAGTCCTGAAGTACCACACCTGACTCCAGTGAACTAGTAAACAGGCCTGACAGTGGCCCTGCCAGCTTCTCAGCCATTTCCCTTAGTACCCTTAGATGTACTCTGTCTGGGCCTGGTGATTTGTCCACCTTCAATGCCAGCAACCCCTCCCTCACTCTATCCTCCTGTATCACTACATCTGTGCTCCCCCCCCCCCGCTCTTCTTCTCCCTCCTGAAAGCACTGGTCCATCCTTCTCCCTGGTGAAGACAGAACAGAAGTATTCATTTAGTATTTCTGCTTCCCCCATTATCCTCCACCCTCCACCCCTTCCTTCACTCATTACATCCTGATGACGCCATTATGGCACCATAAAAAACATACCTCTTTTTTCTGATGATGCCGTATGGCGTCCTAAACTATATGCTGTATTGCCTGATGACGCTGATTGGTGTCTATGTCTTTCTCTTGATGCAGCGCGAGCATTTGTTTACATTTGATTAACTCAGTTGCACCAGCCAATAGGGGACATCGAACCATTACTGATTTTACCTAATATAATACGCGTTCCCATTGGCTATTTTTGAGAAAACACATCTTAATAAATAAATAAATAAATTGCCTAATTTTGCCTGTGCTGTGAAAAGTTTTTATTATGCTGGTCTGTTGCGATTACAGTTTGTCTAGTAACAATAAATCATCTTGTTTTAGTGTAACATGTTAAGCTGATCAGGTTGACACTATAATTAATTTCATAACTTAGATTTTTGCATTCGAGCAATCTGATTGGCTGTCACCACGTTTGGTGTATTTTTTTTTTGTCTTTTGGGGTATTTTTCTACAATAACATGTTGTCACTGATATCATGATTGTTATAACTATTAGTCCATTTATACCACTAAGTGAGCGGAATAGTTCTGTATTTAAAAATTGGGCTCTGTGATTGGTCAGATTTTCTGACATCATCAATTTTGAATTTAATTGGTATAAAAGGATTGTCTTATATGTAGGCACAATCCTCCTGATGAAGCCTTAATTGGCGAAGCACCAGGGAACCTGCACACAGATCTTTTTGTTGTGCCTTCCACTATTCTATTCAATGTGTGTGCCTGAAACGTTGGAATAAATCCTTATTTAGCATTTAAGCAAGGACTCTGGTATTTTTCTACAACTGTCACTGGAGGGAAAGTTGCTCTCCGGACTCTGGAGTGTACAGTGATTTGTTTATTTTTTGATGTTTCAGTTAGGGCTCGCAGCCCACACTTGCACCCTGCCCTAGCTCTGTAGTGCGGCACCATTTAGTCATACTGATCCTCGCCGTTGTCATGTTTCCTCTATGCTTATTGTACGCGTCACTATTTCCATTAACCGGTCAGAGCGCACACTGGTGCAGGAAGAGTGTGGTGACTGGAAACTTAGTTTCAAGATGGAGATGCTGCTCTCGTCCTAAAATATTCACTTCATTTTGGTGCCAAAACCTCGATTTGTAATCTGTATTTACTTTGTTTTTATTTTTATTTATGACAAAAGTTTTCATAGTCATCACTTTGTTCATTTCGGGATAATTTCTGGTCATTCTGTGTGGATTGGATGTATGAGCCAGCCCGGTGGTGTTGAGGGCTGAGGCACTGGGCATGCCACCTCAACTACGCCCGGCGACCCGTGTTCGGGAATGAGCACCCAGGTCGTCGGGGTTGGCGGGAGGAAGAAGGATTGCGTATCCGTTGGACTGCTCTCCTTCTCCAGGGTTGGGGGACACTAGCTGTCAGCGCTCCACTGGCCCCTAGCGACTGCTGGGGGGTAGCGCGCCGATGCTACAGCTGAAGGGGAGGAGACAGGCAGATGCTTGGTGAGAGCACGTGCGGTAGCATGCACGCTCTCACCACAGGTGTCATTATACGTCCTGCCTCCTCACAAAGGGAGAAAAGCAGAAAAAAGCTCCAGCTGGATGACATGGTCCCCGCAGGGTGCCACCTCCGAGAAGGCACCTCCCTGTCATGGATCCATTTGGGGTGGGTTGAGTTGCTCCCACCACCCTGCCATGAAGGTAAGTCATGGGGTACAAGGGAGGGGGTCTTACCTTCCGGGGAGGGCGCGCTGGGGGACAACTGATGGCAGAAGCTGGGAGCTCGGAAGAAATAATACATCAAAAAAAAATTGGATGTATGATTTTTAAGATATGTAGGTTTAAGCACAGTGTATTTGTATAAATGCCGCAGATCTAAAACCCCTTCAGGAACACAGGTGTTCTAGCAGTAAGCAGAGTGTACCTGAACATTCTTTTTTTTTAATTTGCCTTTTTTGGTCCCTGCTCATTATCGTCCGAACCGCCAGCCCAGGTCACGGACTCTGGCTGCTGCTTCTCTCATATTGGCCGTCCTCCTGAACCCGTGGCTCTGCTTCCACGGCGAGTCAAGGCACCTTGGGCCAAGGCACCGTGAACATGGGAAAGGTGGAAGTCGGCCTGAGAGGAGCCAATCTGCGGGCATCATCGAGGCATCGGGAGAAGGGTATTTTTTTTCTCCCCTGTGTGTGGAGGAGGCAGGGACGTGCAATGATGTCCTGTGTCCACCCCGCCTCCCTGGAGTTGTTCGAGCAGTGGTAGCTGCAGTACCCCTGGCCTCCACCAGGGGTCCGTCTAGTGCCAGACACTATCCCCACCCTCCCCCCGGAGGAGGAGAGTTGTCCCAGGGACGCTCCATCCTTCTCCCCCGGCCGGCCCTCCAGCGATCCGTGAACATTCTAAGTGACAATATGATAGAATGAGTTAACCCTAACAATCCTGTCCTTCTTGTTCCTTTTCTCACTTACATGGTGAAACCATTGCAGTGGAGACCAGGAACCCTCCCTCCTCGGACAAGGCGCATGTCCATGGGATGCTCAACCATCCTCCCCCAGCTGGCCCTCCAGCAGCCCAGGCTCGTTCCCAAACCTAGATTGCAGGCATCACAGGCAGTAGCACTACTGCTGTGCCAGCAGGCCAGCTAAAAACAAACAGCCTGTATTCAGCTTAACAAACAAGTCTGTTCAGTCTCTCTCTCCACTTCACAGCTTCCTCTGCCTCTCTGTTTATTGAGCCCAGGTGTTGCTTATTAACACCCCTCCCCCATGGTACATCCAAGTGCCAGAACAGGCAGTGCAATAAATCAGTTGTACAATGGGCTAAAAAATACTGGCTTGTGATTAGCTAACTGGCACAATTTACAGCATGTTAATCCTGCCATCACCCCATGGGAAGACGTGCTAGCCAATCACCGGTACCAAACTTCAAAGCTGCCGGACGCCATATTGTTTTCTCAGGTAACCGGAACCCACGAAACTCAAAATGAAAAAAATGAAAACTTCTCTCCCTCCTACTTTATTACATTGTATAATCACAATATACCATGAGAGGGTGTGGGTGATGGCAGGATTTACCCACACCTGGTGTGGTTTCCTCACTTGGCCAGCAGCCCCATGAGCAAACCATCACACCAGGCGTGGTAAATCCTGACATCACCCACACCCTCTTGTGGTATGTTGCTTAAATGTCTCCAGTGCTCCCCAGTCAGGTTTAAGTCAATATGGCACTGAAAAGTTTGGAACAGGAAAGTTCCCCACAGGAACGTTCGGTTCAGGAAAGTTTGTCACAGAAAAATTAAACAGCCGGAAATTTGATCCACACCGCCATGGATCACCACTCCAGTGAAATCTGAGGTATGAGCATAGATTTACTATCGCAACGTCATGCCGCCATGCATCACCAGTCCAGTGAAATGCATGACCAAATTTCCGGATGTTTAATTTTTTTGTGGTGAACTTTCCTCTATCGAACTTTACTGTGGCGAACTTTCCTATTCTGAACTTGCCAGTGCCATATTTGCAGTACCCTTCCCCCAGTCACCCCTGAAAATAGGCATGGTGCCTAGTGGGTCTTACCCAGTTACAAAAGAGTAAAATAAATACATTTCCCTTTTTAATCAAAACCCCAATATTTTTAGTATTTGTTTTGACAACCCCATGATTATAAATTTTTTTCATTAAAAGGCATTCATTTTTTGATATTTGCAAATGTCAGATGCAGAATTTTCTGCCTCCCCAAAGCGATACTCTGGGTGCCCAGCTGGTCCCATTGTGGGATTTTTGGGGCATGCCCAAGGGCCCCAGTCTCCAAGATGATAGCCCAATGTGCTGACCCCTGCTATTGGACCAGCCTAGCAATGAACTGTTTAAAACATTTGCACCTTTGCTGATCTGTTTGAATAAAAATGTCAAAATAAAGGTAGACTGTTTCACAGATAATGGGTCCATGATGTTTCGTGACTTTTGCTATGATTTCTGTTATTTTTGACTATGACAATACTATAATTTTCTCAAACATTTTCCATGAAAAAAGTAAAGCCCTAGTCATAATAGAAAAGATACTGAAGCATGAAATGCAGGGCACACACACAGTCAAGAGGGCTGGAAAAATGTTGGGTGCATGAAAATGAGGGTGACCAGTGGAACAGGTAAAGCAACACTGCCGCTTTACAAGGCCATGGTCAAGCACCCACAAACACATTATCTGGTGTAGTGCAAGCAGTACTGGGCTCCCTAATTCAAAAAGGACATTGAGGGTCAACCCGCCAGCGCAGCGGTAGCGCTACTGCTTGCGGCACTGACAACCCAAGTTCAGGAGTGAAATTGAGTCGTCAGAGGGTTGGTGGGAGGGGGAGATTGAGCATCTGTAGGACTGCTCTTCTCCTCTGGGAAGGGAGAGTTGCTGCACACTGTGTAGTCCTGACCTTAGCGGTGACTGAGGGTTGGGCACCAGGGATGGCAACTGATGGTGGGAAGAGTGGCAGCTGCCAACGTCCTATGTGTGGGAGCATACGTGAGAAGTGTGTGGGTGACAGTGCACACTGTCCTCCCACAGGGAAGCAACAAAATGGAGAAGAAAAGCACAGATGGCTAGCATGAGAAGACCAACCCCTTGCAGGACCCACACCAGGCTCATGGCATGCATCCTATCCGAGGATCCATTTCACAGTCTCTGGGCCACCCCCACCACAGAGAGAAAGTCATGAGGAAGATGGCTAAATGATGGTAAGTCCATAAGAGGCCAGGGTGACAGGGCTGTGGACATCGGTCCCTGATGATGGGGCCATCCTAGAATGGTATAAACTAACTGGGAAAAAAAAGGACACTGAGACAGTTAAGACGGTGCACGCAATGCAGGGCCATCAAAATGTTCACGAGTATGGAGAACACGCACTACGAAGAGAAACCAGATGCTTTTAACAAGTTTATCCAGGAAAATAGGGGGCCAAGAGGGACAATCTCAGTCTTTCACATACTTAAGGATATTAAGATTTATGTATTTTATTTATTTAGAATTTCTGGCTGGTAAACAGCTGGAGATTGACCAGATGGAGATGTTTCATCTGGTGTGCTCCAGGAAGACACAGGGACACACCCAGAAGCTAAACGCTCATAGGTGGTGAATTCAAGGGTAATGTAAGGAATCACTTCTTCTCTCAGAAGGTGGTTGACCTATGGAACTGTCTACCAGTGCAGACAGTGGATATGAAGACAGTACAGGCCTTCATGGTAAGCCTGGCCACACTGCTGCCTACCAAGGTAATCACACGGAATCCTGGGTAGTGGAGTGGATATGAAATTCCTATAAATTAGTTCATGTTTGAACAGCATACTTTTTAATCCCTGTTTTTCGAATGAGGTGGTGCAGGAGCACAGATGTGATGGACCTAGAGTCCCTTCCAGCCTTATATTACTATATTAACATGACTGAACATTTGGACCTATGTGTGGTTTGTTTAATTTCCTTAGTACATTGTTTGTTTGTCTGTCTGTCTGTTTTTGAAATAATTGTGCTTTTTTATGTTATGGTGCCTTGTTAATGCTGCCTTTTCCCCCACCCAATTATCAATCTTTCAAGAATCAGTCTATATAGTGCATTCTTTGGTCTTAGCGCCAGAGGTACCAGGACCCCATAGAAACCAGAACATTTGGGGACAGCTGGGCCAGTGCGTAGCACTGATGCACAGTATTATCTGTACACTTGCAGGGTTATAGCGATGCCAGCCTCAAGCAGCTCAGTTCATCACCCCACACCGCCCTTGTTATCGAAGCGCAGTATTTTCCTTATCAGGGACCACAACACCAGCTTAAGTCAAATAGTGTTCTAGTCTAGTATTTTCAAGTTCTTTCTCCGTATTTAATTATGTATTTTTTGTTTTTGTGTAAGTTTTGGTGGTTTATATGATCAAGCTTTCTCACAGTCCTACCTCATTTGATGACATCTGAAAGCCATTATGGCAGGTATGGCACCTAACGAGGCAAGTTGCTCTGGCAACAAGGTTGTAGTTGATCACCACTCCTCTCCAGGCGAGTGTTCTGGTACTGGACAATCTTGCAACCAAGAGAATAGGCAGTCCTCCCATAGTCACAGAAAGAAACAGTGCCAGCCCCACTCATGCTTAGTGTTGCGTTCCAGGGACCGTTTAACCTCTACTTCTTCCTTGCATAGAAAGAAAAGAGGAAAGCAATGGTACAGGTTCAGATCATAGAAACATAGAAACATAGAAGTTGACTGCAGATAAGGACCACAAGGCCCATCCAGTCTGCCCATTTCTTTTTCTACCTTATAAATGTGCCATTGGCCTTTGTCAGTGACCTATCTATTCATAGTCATTTGTATTGCTCCATTATGCCTATCCCATGCATGTTTGAAGCCCTGCACTGTATTCATAGCCACCACTTCTTGTGGTAAGCCATTCCATGCATCTACCACCCTTTCTGTGAAAAAATTTCTCACATTCCCTTTAATCGGCCTCCCTCTAATCTCATGCTGTGTCCTCTTGTCCTGCTATTTTTCTTATATTTAAACATGTTAGACTCTTTCACCTTGTTTATGCCCTTAAGGTGTTTGAATGCCTCGATCATATCACCTCTCTCCCTCCTTTGCTCAAGGGTATACATATTGAGCTCCGTTAATCTGTCCTCATATGTCTTCTGATGCAGTCCCTGCACCATTTTGGTTGCCCTTCTCTGGACTGCCTCAATTTGGTTAATATCCTTTTGAAGGTGTGGCCTCCAATACTGCACGCAGTACTCCAGATGGGGCCTAACCAATGTCTTGTACAGAGGGATTATTACCTCCCTCTTACGACTTGTGATACCCCTACTAATACACCCTAACACCCCCCTAGCCTTACCTACTGCTTTAGAGGTCTGCTTGGATGATTTCAGGTCATCAGTGATGATGATGCCCAAGTCTCTTTCTTCCTTTGTGACTGCTAGCAACTCCCCTTCCAGCCTATAAGTGGCTTCAGGGTTTCTCTTCCCTATGTGCATGATTTTGCACTTCTTTGCATTAAATCCCAGTTGCCACTCTTCTGACCATTCTGCTAGTTTATCCAGATCTCTTCCCATTCTGCCACCCATCTGGATCATCTACTCTGTTGCAGATCTTGGTGTCATCTACCAAACAGACAAGCCTTACCCTCTAGTCCATCTGCGAGGTCACTAATGAAGATGTTGAATAGGACTGGCCCCAGGACTGATCCCTGAGAAGTACCCCACTTGTGACTTGCATCTCTTCTGACTGTATACCATTTACCACCACTCTCTGTTTTCTGCCAGTCAACCAGTTTGCCACCCAGTTGACCAACTTCTGACCACGAGCCTACCTAGCTTATTTATCAATCTTCTATGTGGAACAGTGTCAAAGCTTTGCTGAAGTCAAGGTAGGCTACATCAACTGCTCCCCATGGTCCACCACTCTGGTTACCCAGTCAAAGAAATCTATGAGATTAGTTTGACAGGACCTTCCTTTGTAAACCCATGCTGTCTTGGATCCTGTGCTATGGATTCCAGGTGTTGCTATCCTTTCCTTAAGGGTGCCTCCATAATCTTGCCCACTACTGAGGTAAGACTGACTGGTCTGTAGTTCCCGCCTCCTCCCTGCTACCACTCTTGTGGAGGTGGGATCACATGAAACCCTTCTCCAGTCTTCTGGGACCTCTTCTGTGCTCAGAGACTCACTAAACAATTCTGCTAATGGCTCTGCTAGTTCTTCCTTTAGCTCCTTAAGTACCCTGGGATGTATGCCATCAGGTCCCATTGCCTTATCCACCCTGAGCTTATAGCTCTTGTGGACCCTTTCTTTTGTGAAGGGAGTAGTGCTCACCTCCCTCCCCTGTGTCCATGATGCTGGGCTGTGGCCCTGCCCACCTTCTCTTCCAGTAAATACTGAGCAAAAGTATCTATTTAGGATAGATGCCTTTACAGTGTCCTCCTCCTCACTTGCTCCCTTTTCTCCATTAAAGCTTAGCAATACCCCTCTGGACTTTCTCCTTTCACTAATGTATCTATAGAAAGTCTTGTCACCTTCTTTTACTGTTCATGCTAGTGTTTCCTCAGTTTGGGACTTTGCCTGCCTTACTGCCTTGCCTGCTTCCCTTAGGGCAGTGTGGTATGCCTCCCTATCTTCATCCCGCTGTGTTCCCTTATATTTCCTGAAGGCCAGCCTTTTGGCTCTGACCTTTTCTGCTACTGTATTTGAGAACCAAAGTGGTTTCCTTCTTCTTTTGCACTTCCTTTTCTGTCTAACACAATGGGATGTTGCTACAAGTATTGCATCCTTAATGCTTGCCCACTTTGCCTGTACCCCCTCACCTGTGTTTCTTTTTGCCAGGGCTAGCTTAACTCTGTTGGCCATCTTATCAAAGTCAGCTCCTCTGAAGTCCCATATTTTTGCCTTGGAATGGGATGATTTAGATGTAGTAGCCAAATTGAACCATACCATGTGATGGTCACTGGCCCCAGGTGACCTTCTACCTGGAGATCTGTGAGCCCTTCTTTGTTAGTCAGTACTAGATCTAGGATAGCCCTGTCTCTTGTGGATTGCTGTACCAGTTGTTTGAGGCCCTCCCCTGCAGAATCCACTATGAGTCTAGTTCTGGCAGATGTTCCTGCTGGTATTGACCAATCTGTATCTGGCATGTTGAAGTCTCCATTATCAGAACCTCCCCTTTAGCTGTCATGTTTTGTATATCTTCTAACAGTAATGTGTCTATGTCCTCCCCTGGTCTGGGGGCCTGTAGACAACCCCAGTTCTTATGGCTGTCCCATTTCCTGTTTCAGGGTGACCCACAGTTCTTCTGGCTCCTTATGTGTATTCTGAATTTCTGTAGCTTTGATATTTTTCATTAACATACAGGGCCACTCCTCCCCCTTTTGCACCTCGGTCTCTTCTGAACAATACATAGCCAGGTACTGAAGTCTCCCAAGTGTGGTTACTGGTAAACCACGTCTCACTAATTGCTACTACGTCCAGTTTAGCCTCTGACATTATTGCCTGCAGGTCTGGGATCTTACTTCCCAGGCTGTGAGCATTGTACATGATTTCCATTGGCCAGATTTTGGTGTGTTAGTTGTTGAGTGAAGTTTGGCATTACCCCTGTGCATCGTATGGGGAGACAAACCTTTTTTCTTACCTGGTGATGCAAATGAACGGCAAACACGCTGAATTCCTGTTTGACCACTAGCTGAGGGGGGAAGGGTGTTCTTCCCATTCGACGTATGGGGTGCTGCACC
This sequence comes from Neoceratodus forsteri, assembly GCA_016271365.2. NCBI lineage: Eukaryota > Metazoa > Chordata > Ceratodontiformes > Ceratodontidae > Neoceratodus > Neoceratodus forsteri. The sequence continues at coordinate 156,362,727 of JADMNL010000031.1, read as the reverse complement.
CCTCTCCCCAATTGCTAGTTTAAATAGATCAAGTTCTCTTCATTCTGCCCTGAGGCAGCCATCTCCCTTGGGTGCTGGAGCTCTGGTGTCCCCTCTTTGATCACCAACAAGGGATGATATCACACCGGACTTAATTTTTCAGGATGACACCCCCTCTGCCTTTTGGGGATGTCTTTGATCAACAGCTTGGTCAATGGATGACTGTCATGCAGCAGTGGTGCTACTCTTGGTGCCTCTGTTGTCTTTGGCACTGGGGGCTTCTTCCGTGCCAGTGTGACTTTTTCTTGGGGTGCCACTACCTGCGTCAGTCCCTCATCATTGGTGCAGGGCCAACCGGCCTCATTCTTTTTATTGGGGGATGGGCAAGAATGCAATCCAGTGCTCACTGATAATGACTTAGAGGATTTTGAAAAGTATCCTCCAAACCCAGAGAAGATTCTGCCTGCTCAGAAAGTGCAAACTCCTTAGGCCAACCTCTCTTTTCAGTCACTACCGAACATGCACAATGCTCTATGCTTCAAGACTATGGCTGTGGATGAAGCTAAGAAGAGACAAATAGAGTGTGTCTATATCTCCTCACTCCCTGTATTCCTGGTGCCATGTATCCAGCCGGCACTTGAGAAGCTCCCAGAGGCAGCCTGGAGCAAACCAGCTTCATTCTGGCAGCCTCCAGCTCCCAGAAAAAAGTATATGGTACCCCGGACAACACCAGTTTACTACAGTCAGTCTATAGCCAACACTATTGTTATCATGGTTAATAATGATGTCAGTTGCTCTGGAAGGGTTTGCTGTGTAGCCTTCTTGTAAAGTAATTTTTTAAAGAACATCAGTTTTGGTGCAGTCCTCAAGCTCCTCTCTGTTAGCTTATCAGCCAAGGACTTTAACAGTGCAAGTTTCATCATTTTTAACTACATATGTTTTGTAGGGGAAAGAACTGTAAATCCACGTATCAAGGAGCTGGCCACCCGATCCCTTCTCCTTCCTGGTAACCTTCAGTGAAAGTTCCACTCCCGTGCCACCCCCAGCCTCGTGCAGTTTGTGACATATGACTTTCTGCAGCACGGAGGTGCGTTATATTGATTCTGGTGGGATAGATTTTAAATATTGTTTTAATATACTAGAGTGACACTGAGTTGAGATCAGTAACATCACCCAACTAACAAGAGCCTTGTTACTTGCATGATGGCCCTTATTTAAACCCAGAGTGGAATGAGGCAGAGCTTTCACTGAAGGGTGCCAGAAAGGGAAGGGATCAGGTGGCCAGCTTTTTGATACCAGGATTTACGATTCCTTCCCCTACAAAAATTATGAAAAAGGGGATTAGGGGAATGTTCTTTAATTTAAGTCAGTTGTTCCTCTTTAAGATTGATATTATGGTAGAACAGGTGCTTGCTTCAGCTACTCTAGACTTTATAGTTGCAAGCTACAAATCCTACATTGTGAGGTATGAATAGTATCAGCTACTCTAGACGTTAGAGTTGCAAACTACAAATCCTGTTGTGAGGTATGATACTCCCTGTGGAACAGGCTCAGAGATCTCTCAGAAAGCCTTCCTAAGTCTTCCTCAAAGTACGACCTCTTGGCAGTTATTACACAAGGGTTTGGTTCTAATAAGTACCACCTAAGAGCTTTCATTTTTGGATGCCTCTGATGCAACGACACATATAGCCACTGCTAGGATTCCTGACTACAAATGGTAGGGTTCATCTTCGACATCCAGCAGAAGATTATGAATATTCCCTTTAAAAGAACCTATCTCTTAAGTCATCATGTAAAGTAATCCAAATAAAAAAAAAAAATTACCCTTAAGAATATGAAGAATATCCATGCTCCCCCTCAGGAAGGTAGAGGACGTGGCTTCTTCCACCAACAACAGCCATTTTGTGGCAAGCCTGTGTAATGAGGCTTCCGCCAACAGTTTAAGCCTAAGCCATTCCAGAAGCAGAGACAGAAGCTGCAGCATAAGGCATTATTGGTGAAGATACTCAGTGCTACCATCTGACAGGAGACCGTGTCCACCCCAACTGCCTGAGATGGATCACTCATCTCAATTCAGGGGTCCACTAGCCCTCTTCTATCAGCAGTTGGAGATTATCACCATAGACACATGAGTCTTGAAGCTATTAGAGCAACCTACAGACCACCCTCCAGGGAATCTGTATCAGCTGGCAGGCCGGATGGCAGGCCTCATTTCCATGAAGATAGTGGGGCGCCTACAGAAGAAGGCAGTGGGGGAAAGTCCCAATGTCAGACTGGAGCAAAGGCTTTTACTCAAGGTATTTTCTTGTTCCCAAAGAGATTGGTGGCATGCATCCGATCTTAGTCCTCAGGCACTTGAGCAGGTACATGAGGTGCAAATAAAATTCAGAATGGTATCAATGGAATCTCTCCTACCATGCCTGAGACTTCAGGATTGGTTGACATCCTTGGATATGCAGAATACATACCGGCATATACCTGTCAGGGCCACCAACTGCAAATACCTCTGCTTTTGTGTGTGTCTTGAATATTGCCATTTCAAAGTCCTGCCCTTTGGGCTGGCATTGGTATTGCATGTCTTTGCCAAGTGCTTTGCTGTGCTTATGGCATACCTCAGAAAGACAGGACTGCAAGTATTCCCTTACCAGGATGATTGTCTCCTAAAACATCCATCCAAGCATCAGACAGAGACGGCAGTGACCTCAGCATTCCAGTTTCTGATTTCCATGGGAGTCATATTTCGTCTGCAGAAATAACAGTTGATTACCTTCCAAAGCCTGCAGTTCAAACAGGCATTCTTTGATTCCTCACAAGCATAGTCCTTCCTCCCAGAGGACAGAGAGCAGAATCAATAGTGTGCATGGCCTGCTATGTCAGAGAATTTACTCAGGTGTTCACAGCACCCCTTGCGAGGCTGCATATGAGAATGTTTTAGTGGATGCTCAGTACACAATGTTTGCAAGAATCTCACCCTCTGAAATACCCAAAATGGGTAATGAAGTCTCTGACTTATTCTCTGCAGTTGTAGTCCTCAAAGGAGAACCTCCTTCAAGGCTCCCTTTTCTCACCTGTGGAGACACAGATAACTATTACCATGGATGCCTCCTTACTGTGGTGGGGTACGCACTATTAGTTTCTTCAGACTAAAGGGACTTGATCAGTCTCAGAACACCATCTCCACATAAATGTGTGAGATATGAGAGCTGTTCTGTATGAGCTGCAGGCCCTGTCAGACCTGGTTTACCACAGGGTACTTTATCTCCAGTCAGACAGACAACAAGTGTGTTATGTTTTACCTCAACAAGCAAGGAGGGCATCACTGCTGCCCTCTGTGCAGGGAAACAGTGAGAGTCTGGGAGTGGTGCTTGGAGCAAGATACCTTTCTCCAAGCAACTCAGCTTACCAGGGTAAAAAATGTCCTGGCAGACGATCTCAGTGGAATAGTAGCAGGTCCTCATGGATGGCATCTTGTGGACAACATGGTTCCGTCTCTGTTCGATGAGTGGGGCATGCCAGAGTTGAACCTATTTGCATCCCACCAAAATGCAAAACTGTTGTGCTTCTTCAAAACTCAAGAGCATGGCAAGTTTTGTCAGGATGCATTCATGCTACAAAGGACAAGTAATTTTCCCACTACTCTCCCTGATCCAGAGGGTACTCCTCAAATTGGAGGCACTCAGTGCAAAATGATACTGATAGCCTCGTGCTGGACAAGGCAGAGATGGTGCCCATCGCTATGCCAAGTAGTGATTTAGCAGCCACAGACTTTACCCCCTGAAGACACATCTGACCTCCTTCCACAGTCAGGTAGTACATCCAAACCTTAAATTCCTGCATCTCTAGGCATAGCTCCTGAGGAGTTAGAAGTAAGCAGATTTCAAGTGTCTCAATGAGTCTTTCATGTCTTTTTCGTAGCTGGAAAGCTTTTAACCAGGAAAGCTTATGATGGAAATTGGAATTGCTTTCTCATATGGTGTTCTATCAAAGATTCTTTCTGCTGTCCTGCAAACGGTTCTCAACTATCTCTTGGACTTTTCAGAGTCTGAGCTTCAGTATTTCTTAATAAAAAGTCCACTTGTTGACCATCTTGGCTTATCATGAACACAAGGAAACTCTTCCCATAGCTCAATTCCCTCTCTTCAGGAGATTTTTGAGAGGTATCCTGTACGTAAGACTGTCACCAATTGGAATCTCAATTTAATGTTAGAAATGCTCTCCCATAAGCCCTTTGAACCAGTGGCTGACCTGAAGAGCGATGTTTCTAGTGACCATTTCCTCTTCGCTTAGAATTCCTGAACTGCATGCACTAGTGATGGATCCTTCATAAATGGTTTTCCATAAGGATAGGATGGTACTCCAACCACATCCTAAATTTCTGCCAGTAGTGGTATCGCAGTTCCAGCTCAGTCAGTCTTTGGTGCCGAGCTCCCAGTCAGTCTTCTTTCCCACACTGGAGAACCCAGGGGGAAACAGTGCTACACTCTCTTGATGTTAGGAGAATTCTCAGTTTCTAACTCAGTAGAATCCTACCGCTTTCAATCCCAATCAAAGGGGATTTCCTGTCTCCAAATAGAGCTTGTTGAATTGGATTGTCAACTGCATTCATCACTTCTTTTTTCCATTGTTGCTTCTCCTCTATACCATGGTCCCTGCAGCACCACCATCCCAGCCTTGTCGCTGGCCTTCTCATGGACTTATCAGTTAGCCACCACTTGCCCAGAACTACATATGGTGGTGTGTGTGTGACCTACCATGTTGAATGGTGCAGTGCCTGCAAGGAGTGGTGCTGGATAGTGCTGGGGCATTTTCAGCCATTTACCTCTACCCAGGGTGGCGGCGTACAGTGAGACACAGCAACGCACTCATGTGTGCTGGCATCTGTCAGCAGCCCTTCCCCTTCTGGTGTACTCACCTGCGCTACCACCTGGCTCCTGCCAAGTGGCAGTCTTGCACTGAAACGCACAGTCCCCCCCAACTCCAAGGGACAGGAGCTGCCCCTCGGATGCTCAGTCCTCCATCCCCTGGCTAGCCCCTGACAATCTGTGTTCATTCTCGATCCCAGAAGCATTCATCACTTCTCTGTGCTAACAGGGCAGCAACTGAAGGGCTCCATCAGAGCTCCTTCCACCACAGCAATGGTTATTTTAGTGGCTTTGCTCCACTTAGTCCCTAATTCAGAGATATGTTGGGCCTCTACCTGGAGTAGCATTCACAGTTTCACCAAACACTATGCTGTGGATGGCCACTCCAGGATACATGCACATTTTGGATTGGCTGAATTACAAGGCCTACTCTCCTCATGAGTCCTGGGTTTCCAGCCTCCCTTGTCTGGGGCATTTTCCTAACAGCTTGCTAGTCAAGACCAAAGATTGGCACTCTATGGAGAAGACTGATTCTTGAAAGATGGAAAAGTTACTTACCATAACTTGTTACACCTGGTTTATGCCCCTATCATCCCACATACACCTCACACTGTATTCCTGGTCTATTGTACTGTGATACTGCTATTTTGCACTTATATATAGATATGAGCACCGATCATATAAGCATGGATGCTAGGAATGTGCTTTGCTGCTAATATATGCTAATATTGTCATGCATGATTTATTATACCTCACTATAATACATTTATCTAGATTATGTTTGTCTCTTACATATATTCCATATATAATCTACCTAATCACTGATAAGATGACTCAGAGGGATTATCAGTGATTATTGTATACTTATATTCTCATAATTATATGTAGTGTGTATTTTACACTCAGGCAGATATGCCATGAAGTAGGGCCCTGTCATCAGTTCTCTTTGTCTAACCAAGCTGACACAGAGAGAAAGCATTTGTTATGTCTCTATGTTTTATAACTGGTGTAAGCAAGAAATGCCGCATGTCATTTGAACCAGTCAGCATTTCTTTTGTCTAAACTATAATGCTAATGGAAGCATATTCTGTCTCATATGATACTCATTAGTAATTCTGTCTCCTAAGTCATTCTCCGATGGAGAATGACTTAGGACCAATACGTATTGTTTCTCATATCTGTAACTATGTTGTAATCTCTATTGCTATGCTGTTATCTGTAGTATTTAGCTGTCTGCAACCCATTGTAGCGCTCTCGAGATACTACTGTAGCTTCTCTAGAAGGGCAGAGAGCTGGAGCGCGGGGAGAGATGGAACAAGATCTTAGAGAGCCTAAGATCTACAATTCTGGAGATTATGTACATTCTTCAGGAGTTGTGAGAACCCCAACTCCCTTGTGATTTTCTCTGTCACATGCTTGGCGTAAGTAGCATAATAAACTTTATTAGTACTCCTTGCTTGTTTACAAATGTTTCTTGGCAGACTCCGAGACACAAGAATCTGTATTATTATTATTTTTATTGTTTACCCTACACACCAAAAGTGTTTAGACAACAAACTCCAGATCTTTAAAAATATCTTCTCCATAATAATAATATTAATAATGAATTTTATTTCGCAAAAGCGTCTTTCAGGCCATCAAGGTGCTTTACAAAAAGATAAAAACAACCATGATAAAAACAATGAACATAATATTAAAATAAATAACAGAGGATCCAAATTATTTGGTGCCACCAAAAGCATGACACCATAAAAAGGTTTTCAGCGCCTATTTAAACCCTCCCACAGTCATGCACTCCCGAAGCTGAGGGGGTAGAGAATTCCAAAGGGTCAGGGCCACGTGCATAAATGCACAGGCCCCCGAAGATTTCAAAAACACCCTTGGAATCTCCAGCAACCCCTCGTCAGTTGAACACAACTGTCGCATTGGGCAGTAAGGCACAAGAAGCTCTTTCAAGTAGTCGGGGCCCAGTCCATAGAGTACCACTCACCTGCCGTCCATCTCTTGGACTTACCTCAGTTCCATATATGTTGTCTTCCCCACTCTTTGAATGGGTATGGGCTGTGAAGACACTTGTTCTTGTTACTGTTGTCTCTTCTTGTAGGGAGCAGTGGTCTCTCTTATGCCCTATTTGTTATGTGTTACTAATTTTCAAATAGATAGCTTAACTCTTCCTCTTTGGTAAACAAAACAAAAAAGCATACTGAGGCAGTTGGGACCAATGCTGCTATAGACTCTACGGGCCTGCAGACAACCTTACACATCAGTGCTGTGCACGGGCCCCACCAGCCCCAAAAAGGTTCTGGTTCCCATCAGGTCATTTCACCTCTGTCTCTAAGACCAAAGAGTGGTATTCTATAGAAAAAAATATTCTTAAAGATCTAGAGGTATGGTAACTAACCTTTCTTGTTATTTTTTTTAATTAAAAGCCATAGTGGATATAGAGGCATTGTACACCAACATTCCTCATCAGGAAGGAGGTATGGCCATGAGCTATAGGTTAGAAACACGTACTGACTACAGCAGTGATCTTATTGTGTTTCTGTGTGAATGTGCCTGGCTGGTCCTAGACTCTAACACCTTCATGTTCCAGGATCACATCTACCAGCAAATCAAAGGTATGGCTATGTCTATGGAGGTGACTTCTGCCCCCAACTACACAAACCTTTATTTGGGACTTTGGGAGAAAGTGAGTATCTATAGCCCTGGGATCAATCATTTCCATAGTAGGATCGACATCTGGTGGTGATATATAGATGACATACTGTTGCTATGGGGAGGGCAACAGAGGTAAACTAGATGAATTTGTGGGCTTTCTTGAAAGCACAAACCAAAACCAAATATTTACAGTTCATACCAATCAAAGTGAGGTGAATTTTTGTGATCTTATGATACAAAAAAGGGAAGACGGTACTATAAAAACTGACTTGTACCGCAAAGTCACCAATCAGAATACTGTACACTCTTATTGGCCTCTTGCTGTCACCCACAGCATATGATCGGGAATATTCCCAAATCCCAAATTTTACCGGCTAGAAAGAATTACAGTGAGGAAGGTGATTTTTCTGTGACAGAATAGGTGTATGAAGCAGAGATTCCAGCAGAGGGGCTACAGTGCTGACATACTGGACCAAGCAAAAAACCAGACCATTTCCACAAATAGACCCAGCCTTTTAATGGTTAAGGAGAGGGTCACAGACATGGAGCAACCCTTAATCTGGTAACAACATCTGGTAGGCAATCGAGTGCTATCAGAGAAATAGTCACTGAAAACTGGGGGGTTATCCTCTCTGATCCAATCTTCCATAATCATGCACACAGCCTCACGAGGATGGCCTTTAAGAGAGACCCAAACCTGGCCGATGGGCTTGCACATAGCATGCAACCCACATTTGAACCTGTTAACAGAAATTGTCTACCAGAACTGCCACATGGCTGGGAACTTTCCATGTGGTGGATGTAAGTATCGCAACCTAATGGAGAAAACTAGTCATTTCTCTACCATCAGTGCTTCTAAGACCTTAGCCACCTGCTCGTGTGGTGTAATTTCCATTGGAAACACAGGCAGGCATTTTAAGATCTATATTTGCAAACATGTTAGGACCATCCAGAGGAAAGACCCCAACAAACACGCTGTCTCAACAAATCAACATACAGCATGCACCTCAGGACCATAGATTTAGGTTCTGCAGTTTAGAGATAGTTAAACTGGTAAAAAGGGGAGGAGAGCCAGACACACTAATTTTAAGGTGAGAGACAATGTGGAAGGTATAGTTAGGATGACACTTACGTGCCGGGTTTAAATGAAAAGTTTGAGTTGATACTACTGAGTAAGAGAAAATAACACTGTTTATATTTCTGTATAGGTTGATTAACTGCCAACAATGATCTGTGCTTTATCCTCAGTATAGAGCATTTTAAATAGGGGCCTTACTATGTTTAAAAGATATTAACTTTTCTTATGCTTTTCTTCTGTTCCAGATACCTGCTGTACATGAGGATCCTAATTTTTCAAGAGGAACGACCAGACTTATTACTTGAGCTGGCAAGCCATCACATCCAGGGAGCAGTATGTTCATGTCTTGATCTTGGACTTGTGACAGGACTGGAATACATAAAATGCAGGGTTCGGTGTTTATCATACTAATGAATCGCCCCTGCAGTAACTGTTCATAATTGAAGCTTGTACTGACTCCATCACTGAAATTAGATATTTGTTTGTAACCATTGTTCACTTTGTGCACTTAAGTGAGCACTAGCATTTTAAATGTAGCATTCTTAATAGGTACTACTTCCTTACGTCTGGGAATCTTGAAAAAGCCCATGGTAAAACTGGTTCGAGTCTCTGGTCTGGGCGGTCTGATTGTTTTTAAAATTGCCACCGCCTGGTAAGTCTATTTTTGTACTATCCCTGCCTGCACTGTGCGTATTTGCACTTCAGCAATGCAGCACTTTGAATAAAAGTTGAGAGCTTTTTTTAAAAAAAAAAACATGTATGGTGCCATTTTTTTCAGCTCATTTACCAGTTTGTACCAGAACCTGGTGACATTGATTGAGCAGATGCCTGTAGTGAACCTTTACCACAGGATTCCACTCAAATGATGTCATAGGGTTCTGAGAGTATCAGCCAGGAAACAGGCAGTATCAGCAAGGGATCTAGAAAAGGGAAAAACAAGATAATTAGCAAACGAACACAAGAAACCATATAGAGGAGAGATTAAAGAGTTTAACAGCAGCCTCAATTTCAATATTTACTAAAAAAGGGAAAGCCAGGTTTCAGTTTGCTATATAAACCTTCCCAACATACTGTTGCCTCTCATATTTACAGGGTGCTTCCATTGCAGATTCCCACAGCTAGGGGCGCACCTTCTGTCCTGTGTCATCTTGGGAGTCTGCTGCAGACCCCTAAACAGTTCCGCACAGTGTGATGTGCAGAGGGTTGGGGAAATTGAGAGAGTAGTCAAACCAGATACAGCGGTGGCTGACCCATCAGCGCAGCGGTAACACTACCACTTGTAATGCCGGCAACCTGGGTTCAGGAATGATCTCAGGTCATTGGGGCCAGCCAGTAGGGGGGAAGATTGAGCACCCCAGGGAACGTTCTCTTCCTCCAGGGTGGGTGGGTAAGTAGTCCTCGCTGTAATACTGCCATCTGGGTGACCACAGGTGGCAGCGCAGCAAAGGGTGCCAAGGAAAGGATGGGTGCAGGCTTGGTGGTATGGTGCAGCAGCACGCTTCTGCGTGCACACGTACCCTGGACCTCCCAGCATGCCTGCATCCTTGGGAATGAGGAGAAATACAGGAAAAGACCCCACTGCATGACGGATGACAACCCCAGTAAACAGCAGAGGGACCAGCTCAGAAATTCTCAGCTGCCAGCCTGACAAGGATCGTTCAGGTGGGGGGGGCATTCCCCTTTTCCCCAGCCGGGGGGACTAATGCAACAGCAGAATGGAGGTAGGCAGCTAAAGGGGTTCAGAGCATGGCTGAGCCAGGCACCTTGTGGACCCTGAGGGAGGTCGAGGCAGTGGCACAGAAGGGGGCTACAAAACAACAGAGAATACAAAACAGATCAGATACAGTGGGGATCCTGGGGGATTTCAATTAACCTGGCAAAAAAGACACTGCAACAGGTGAAAAGAATCATTTTTCAGGCTTGTGAAATCCCTCAGGCACATTGTCTCTATGGTGGCCACTTCTTTACAGAGAGGGTAGAGTCAGGGTAGAATGAACTCCTATCTGAAGTCATCATACAAAAGACAGTGGGGTGGGGTCCAGAACAGTGTGAAATAGGGTGATGGAGAAGGTCAGGGTTGGGAGGAGGTGGGGCTCACTGTAAATTTATGAAGTAGGGGCACCGCAGTTCAGCAGACTCAATAGACTGTAAGGCCTTCATTTGCTGTCAAATACATATGTTCATATGATCTAAGAAGTCCTGCCAGGGCATCAGAAGGGGGACGGCAGGAAGGTCAAAATGTGCACACGTACCAGTAAGAGATGGCTGAAACAGTGGTGTAGTACAGGCCATTTCAATTTCATATTAAGCAGGAGTAAGGGTGAGAGAAAAAGATCAGAGCCAGCTTTGGTCTGGCTTCAAGTTAGGGCCTAAAATTCATTTGACATTGTCCATTCTGCTGAGCCACTTTTGCTCCCAGTGCAGTAACTGGCATAGGGTGAAACAGATTACAAATGGGGGAGCCTAATTCCACTGTAACAACCATGATCCCATGTGTGCTACACTAATAGGTTCTATGCAATGCTGATTTCAAAGTATATAGCACCCCTAACGTGGTCTCCAACCCTCCACTTTGCCTCTTGCCATTTATTATATTCTCCCTTGCAGTGCCACAGATTTTACAGAAAATATTGTTATATTATGATTATTATTTTTCATATTACCTCTTCTGTTATTGCCACGTTCTGCTTTTTATTTATTTGATATTAAATAGTAAGACGATTATAGCAATCTAAATATAATATAAGGCATACTATACAGTAAAAATCTGGTTTCTATTGTTATGTGCCACACAATTTATGATGATGATTTTTTGTGTTTAAAAGAACTGGTCAACTTCTGGGTTTTGTATTCTAATGTAATTTTATTATTTATTTTTTTTAAATAGTAAGAAAAAATAGCTATATGATAATATAATAGTACGTTGCATTGGGATGTTGTAGAAGAAGATAAATAACGGCATGTGTGGCATTCAAGTGGATTCCCCATGGGAAGGATCATGTCAAGGGTTGCTTACTGTGTGCCCTGGAGGCCTGTACATACAGTATGGTCACAGACGCAGAATAAGCTTTTTGCAGCACACACAACTGTATACACTGTCTGGGCCTGGCACACCTAGACAATGTGAAGCATGGTAGAATGTCGTATTGGTGCTTCAGTTCTTCATGCAAGAGTCTGAATACAAGTGTCTTCTACAAGGCAGAATGAAAGAACCTGCAATGTATATGATGCAGGCAGGGCTTTGTCTGTGGAAGTGGCCCTGAGAGACATCTGGACTGGTAGGGAGGTAGTTAGGTAGCCACCCATCAGGTGCGGGGGAGTAGGCAGGTAGGTAGGTAGGTGTTCTCTGGGGGGTGGGGGACTTAGAGCTGGGAGGAGGAGGAGGAGCATACCCGATAAAAGTAATAGCACCTGAGATGTTCTTCCTCTCTTTGCTCCCACCAAACTTCACCCTCCTAAAGAAGGGGTAACTGGGGGGAGGGAACTCACTGTCCCAAAAAGGAAAATCGCTTTAGGGGTCTAGAAGGAATTTTTCCTGTGTTTTTTTGTTTCCCAAAGGGTTTCCTGGTTTTCACCTTCTCCAGTGAGTATAGGTAGAGTATGGCAGGTAGGGTTCAGGTTAGGTTTGTCACAGTCATGTAATAAGTGGTGGCACGGTAGTCTTTGAGGTCTGCACAGAGGGGGTAACTGGGGATCACGAGTCTGTTGCAGCCAGATCACCCTGAGGCTGACAGGATTTCTGGCCAGATGGCTAGAGTTCCCCCCTTCAAGGAGGACAGTCAGATGGGCAGCCTTTTTGGGCACTTGCCTGCAGTATTGCAGCGTCCTCTAATTGGGGAGGGAGTTTCAGCACCTGGTTATTAGCCATCCCTCATACCCCGGAGGCAGGTTACCTCACAGGATTGGTATTCTTCAGACGGTTCCCTTTGGGTTATTGGATGGCCATTATATAAACTGTTAATGAGACGAGTAATGATTACCAGCCACGACTACCTTGCTGCGCACGTCACACTGACTTGGCTGTAACTGTTTATTATGGGTAATAAATACATGGCTGGGGTCATTTTCTCCAAAGCTCATTGCCTGCCTCAGTCTGTTCAGGTGGATATATGAGCCCTGAAAGAGAAAAGCTGAAGCTAAGGAGCCATCATCTCTCCACAATGGGTTGTGAAATAAGTGTCAGGACAATGGTTCTAGTGCTTCTGCTGGTACTGCTAGAGGAGCACAAAGGGGCATGATGCTATGAATCCTTAAGTCAGGAAGCCAAACAGAGCCAGCCCGGTGGTGCTGAGGGCTGAGGCACTGGACGCCTTATCTCGCACCACACCTGCAACCTCGGTTCAGGAATGGACTTAGGTCATCGGGGAGCAGGCATGGGGGGGGGGTTGGAGCAGGATTGAGCAGCCAGAAGGCAGCTCTCCTCTCCTGTTGGAGGTTTCCACCACCCCATAGTCCCGCAGCCACCACGTGGAGGTCTGGTGGTCAGTGTAGGTAGCAGGGGTGACACGTCAGGAGGGTGCCTCAAGACGCGGCATGCATACGCCTCCACATGCGCATGCATATCCAAGGTAGGGATGGGAATCGGGAAGAAAAACTGAAAAAGCACCAAAAAGTATGTATTGGGAAAAAGAAAAAAAAAGGAAGCCAGACAGGCTGTGTAAACCAGAATAGCCATAGCAGCTGCAAATAACACCAGTGCCTTCCTGTAAATAAATAGAAAGAGGATGGTGAGGGAGGTGATTGGCTCCTTGAGAATAAGGGAAGGGGGAAGAACCTGTGCTTGAGCCAGCAGCAATGGCAGAGCTGCTGAATGACTACTTCATGTTAGTGGTCACCAAAGGGCCCAAGGGGGGGTGCTCATTGGCATCCAGGATAACCATGTAGCAACCTGCAGAGATCATGCTCAACCTTGTAGAGTACTATCTGGAAAAGAACATGTCAGGTAAATCTCAAGGGGTGGATAGGATACTTGCCAGGATCATAGTGGGGTGAAAGGAACAGTTGGTAGGCCTTGTGCTGTAAGCTTTCATGAGTCTATCTGTACTGGCATGGTGCCAGGGGACTGGAATGTCACCAGTGTGCTCCCTGTCTTCAAGAAGGGGACAAGATTAGCTTGCCCGGTGGTGTTGAGGGTTGAGGCGCTGGACACCATACCTTGCTCCACACCGGTAATCTGTTTGGGAACGAGCATGGGTCACTGGGGGTCAACCAGGGAGGAGAGAATTGAGCATCCAAGAGCTGATGTCCTCTCCTGGGGAAGAAGGACTCCTGGATCTGCTGAATGACAGCCACCAGGAGGAGGCCTGATGGCAGTACGGACTGGGAGCAGAAGTGGGAGGTGCTATGGAACCTTGCAGCGTGCGTGCACTCCCACACACACCGAAGTGAGTGCCACAGAAAGGAGAACTGGGAAAAAAACAGTGGAAAATGGTGGCAGGGTAATCATTTATGATAATAATAATAATAATAACAATAATAAATCTTTATTTGTACAGCGCCTTTCTTAAAACCAAGGCGCCTTTACAATAACTGCACATAAAACAGTAAAATAAATACAGTTCAATAACTGCTAAATTCATAAAATACAATAAAATATCATTATCGGGGTGAGCTTTTGACCATAAATGGGTCTTGAAGGCCTTTTTAAATTCCTTCCTCCCTGCCCACTGATCCCACACCCACCCCACCACCAGGACAAATCCTGGGCAGGTGATTAAGGGAGCCCAAGCCTGCCCTGGCTGGAGAAGCATAAACTGTATACATAAAAAAAAGAAGGAAGCAAGATTGGACCTGGGAAATATAGGTTGGTTAGCCCTACATCAATGCTAGACAACATCCTGAAATCCAGTATCAGGAACAGAATAAAGGATCACTTGACTGAGGCCAAGAATCTGATTACTTCTCAGTAGATGTTGGCGAGCCAGAGCAGGCTCGAGCCTATTGCCTGGCTCAGCTTGGCTCAGCTCGATTCACTCTATAAGCAATTGAGAGCCAAGGTTAAGCTGAGCCAGTGATGGTCAAAGTAAGCATTTTTGTCAGCCTAAACAATTAGTGTAGTGTCTGAAACTTTCAACTCCCTATGTAGAGGACAGCCTGCATCTGCCATGGCTTGACTCTAGACCCTTGGCTCAGCTCTGGCTTCGATCCAGGTGAACTATTCCTGGCTTGTCCCCCCCTACTTCTCAATATGGCTTTATGGGGATGGGGGAGGTCACACCAAACCAACTTAATCACATTCTTTAAGGAGGCGACAAGGGAAGTGGACATGGGCAGGGCAGCAACAGATCACACGGCATCATTTGTATCTGCTGAGAAGACAGCCAATCACAGGTCCTCCTGATCAGGAGAGGGGTGCAGTGTGATGAGCCTGTCTGTTGGTGTAGGGGACAGGAGGAACCAAAATGGGGAAAAATGAAGGAAAAACTTATTTTTGTTTTTTGTGTTATTTCTTTATGCTTCCCGTCGGGCCACTCCTTCAGGCCTGCCTAGGACCCCCTTTGCCCACCAAGCCATCCTTCTCGGCCATCCTCCCCATCCCCCATGTGCCTTGCCCCAGCAGCCTGATGTATTCCTTTGCCGGGGAGGGGGAGATTTGAGATTTGAGAGTCCACTATACTGGGCACATGGTCGGAGATCAGCTGTAGAGGTGCTCACCCAGGCTGCATGATGCGAGGGAACCCAGGAACCATCATCTGGTCAGCCGAACAGGCAATTTTCTGCTTTCTCCTCAACCTGCCCACCTCCCATATTACGGCTGCATGCCGGCAGCAGCCTGGGGAGACACACTTGCAGCACATGGTCACCCACACCACGAAGTGAATGCACTACCACTACAGGCCTCCAGGAGCTGCTCGTAAACTGGTGCAGGCTCACGCCCCAGGGAGGAGAGCATCTGATGGATGCTCCTAACCTTCCCCGCTGGTCTCCCATTCTGCTGTCCCAGGTGCGGGCATGTACCCAGGTCACTAGCACGCCGCGCAATCCCCTATCGCTCGACGCCACAGAGCTGACAAAATTAAATATTGAGGAATCAGGCCAACTTGTTAGCCCCAGCTTTTATGGCCACTTATAGGTCAACTTATATGTAAAAATGTTGACTCTTTTTGCTCTGCCGTTGTAGTTCTTTGCAAATGAGTTAGGATTACAAATAATGGCTGAATGTTAGGTTTTTTGGGGGGGGGGTTTGTTCTAAATGTGAACCAAGAATTAGAAAAAGTTAGAAAAACTTCAGGTAAAATACATACATAGATATACTTTAAAATATAAATTCCATCAGTATTTGTTACTCAGCAAAACATTGAGCATGTAGTTGTGTAGCATTAATTTATTTCTGACATAACTATTTATCATCAGTTTATGTTTACTGCCATGCACTCATAGAACCAGTCTAAATTATCATGGTGATTTGCATATATAGCCCATGATGCTTTCCACTATTGGGGTATGTGTAATTTTTCTATTTCTTTAAAACCTGGCTTTCTTGTCAATGACATTTTGGGGTAACGCTTGCCTCAGTGCTTTTGTGCTGAAGCTCTATGTCTTTTTAGCTTGCTTTCTTATTTTTCTTATTTGAGGCCCACCATGACCAAAACCTGTACAACAACATAAGAACTGATTCAATTTTCCTCTGGACTGAGATGTAGATGAGATACTCCGATGAGACTGAAGAAGAAGAACAAAACACGTGTCTGTGCTTTCTGTTCTCAGCCTCTGCAGATTGTGTGAGAAGCCCTTTGGCACTTTGACTCATAGGGTTATGTAAGACTTTGTATTTTTTTGAACCCTGTCTTTGTTGCAAATACCCCCTTTGGGTAACGCTTGCCTCACTGCTTTTGTGCTGAGGTTCTTTCTTTTTAGTTTGCTTTCTTATTTTGGGACTACAGTGTCCCAAGACCGTAAGACCACATAAGGGCTGATTCATTTTCCCCTCAGTTGAGATATAGATGAGGCACTCTGTTGAGACTTGAGAGAAGGATAAAATTGTGTCCATGTTTTCTGTTCTCAGTCTTTGCAGATTGTGTGAGATGCTATCTGGCACCATGCAGAACCAGTCTAAATATTCATGGTGATCTGCATATACATGCCATGATGCTTTGCATTACAGGGGTATGAGTAAAAAAGAAGTATGACATGGATGGAAAAAATGCTAACTGGTGGCAAGTCAGTTTCACCCATGATGTTATCCCAGTACAACCTCACAGCTGAAACTAGTGTCATTAAAGCAACCTTCTTATGATTGTAAATACATGGATGGATCTTTATAATCCCAATTAGGCACCTCATGATATGTGTTGCTGCGATAATGCCACTGCTGAGATGGTACAAAACACTTCATCTATGACATCATGCTTCACAACCCACACGAGGCGTGACATCATCCCAGCACAACACACACCGCAGTGTTCCTTATGTATGCATGCAATAATACGTGAGAAAAATACATACTTTAACTTATATACATAAAAATATTTGTTTCCTTTTCAGTGTCAGTTTGGCTAGAACAGCAAAAATAACTTCTGTCCAGGATGGTAACAGTGAGCTGAGTGCACAACCTGCCAGCCAGGAACTTTAATTTTCTTACTAACTTGTCAGGGACTATGTCCAAGAGGAAGCTTTCATTTTCTTTTTTCAAGGATCCTAGGGGACTCCTGCTGCTGGATGAAATAGAGTGACAGGGAGCTTCACGATGCTTTCAAGCTCGACCCCTGTTGCTGGAGACAAGAGAGTGAGTGGGAGGTGTATTTCATTTTTTTGAAGGACAATTTTGACCGCGAGCCAACAGAAAGACAGTCACCATGTTTACATGCAGTTTTGATTACTGGGAAACTGAAATCTTTTTGGGTGCATTCAGGTGTATCCCAGTAACAAAAGCTGCGTGTAAATGATACAGTTTCCCATAAACCAATGTTTTCAAGTGAACGTGCTGCTGGGATAGGGTATACCAGTAATGCTGCATTCACCAGCTAACTGTGTGCATGTAAACACGATCAGTGGAGACAGCCAACGGTTGACTCTACACTTAGGATACTGTGTAGTGTAGCGCAGTGATATTGTAAAGGTACAAAGGCTGGCACCTTGAAAGAAATGCAGCCTTGTAATTATGGGCACATAATTACACAGCTGCACTCAATCAGAACACTTGAATTTGTTTACATGTTATAATGTTTAAATAATGTGACCTAATAGGGAATAAACCCAGGCTCCCTGAGAAACATCAAGGTGCACTACCAACCATGGTATCAGACCAATGGGTAAACATGAGCTATGGATGGGTGAACTAGGTCAGGACTCAGGTTCCAAAACACACACACACACACACACACACACACACACACAAAACATCCCACCCCAAGGCAGTCAATCTTAGACTGACTTGGGGCATCAGCTTCAGATTGCCACAGAGCCAGTCTGCAATGCTAGCCTGACCTCTAAGAGGTTGAGCATTCCATAACATTTGGCTTGATTCAAATTCAGATAACACCCTTCCACCCATCCACTCCAGTCCACCACCCCACCCTTGAGGCAAGCTGCCTCTGGATGGTTTAGCTCATCCAGATCAAATTCCCCGGCCAGAATCCCAATCAAATCATAGCGGCCCCATCCAGCCCTGGGTTAAGCATCTGAGTCAGACACATGCGAGCCTAAACCAGGGGCCTCAGTTCATCTCCCTGTCAGGTCATGTTATTTCTTCTTTCTCAGCATAAACTGTGTTTGAGTTACTCAGTGGTGACTAATACTGTAACAACAACTGCCTTCCACCTACATATTCTTAGCTGTGGGGATTGCATTATGAGGGGAAAAAAATAAGCCACGGGACATGCAGTCTAACCAGTTGACCTCCGTCTGCTGTAATGGGCACACTCCTGCAGCAGCATGAGAAGCACAACTTGACCTTAAAGAGCTAGATTACTGCCTGGAATTTATACTTTCAGAAGCAGTCAGCTATTGCTTTTTATATATGAAATATTTTTTTTTTCTTTTCTGTTTTGCTAATAAAAGATTTTTCTACCTAACAGAACTAGATGTAATGCGTGGAACAGCACTCTACCTAGAGGCTGACATAGTCAGCTTTCTGTCTCCCACTGCATCAGCAGCACTGTGACCTCACCGACTGTGACATCACAAGTAACCAAGAAGAGCCAGTCTCCTGCTGCTTGACTGGTAACTTGTGACACACGTTACTCATCAGGCAGCAGGGCTTTTGACATAACAATAAGTGAGGTCACATGCTGATGATGTGGGAGGAATAGAACTAGATATGTCTAGTTCCAGGCAAAGCACTGTTTCTGACATCACACGCAATGCCATTAGGTAGATAAACAATCTAATGAACACACAGAAAAAGAAAAACGCTTCGGAAATAAAAAGTAATAAGGACTTCTTAAAAATATTACTACAATTTCTTGCTTGCTATTTTATGACCCTTTAACTTTTTTTTTGTACTAGGCATCTGGACAAGTTGAAGCAAACTTACAGTTGCTTGCAGAAGGTTGCATCAGTTCACAGGTTTTATTTTTCTTGGGTTTTTTTTGTAAAATATGCTACTTAAAGCAGCAATGCAATGAAAAAGGTCTGTTAGGATCCCATTATGTTCCAGCCCCCCAGCCTCCCCCACCCCACTCGTTGCCACCTACTGAATCACACTATTTTCAAGGTTGTGAAATACTGGCTTACGTATTAAAGTTTGCTTTTCAGATGAGGAACTTCTAAAGTAAGTAATATTGGCCAAATGGATACAATATCACTTACCTTATGCTGGTGTCCCCAGTGAGTTATGGACCTTTAAAATGTAAACTCCCCCACCCACCCCACCACTACCACTTTTGGGGGGATTTCTGTCACCCTGGGGGCCGCTTCCTGCAACACCAGGATAACACCCATGATATCATGGGAGGGAGAGGGGTGGAGCAGAGCTGTTAGGGACAGTAGTGGTAGCACTACCAAAGGCTCAAACATGCCCCATCCTACTGGCCTCCATTATTGGGTTCCTTGATACTGGGTGCTGGAATAACAATACCCTAACCACCACTGCTATATGGACTGACACTGACTGCCTCTCCCCCTCCAAGTGGGATCTTGGCCATTTCCTCATATGTTTTTTTCTGTTTTGACTTCTTAAATGTTGTCCTTCTCTTGTTTGTTTTTCCAATCTGTAAATGTTTTCAGCTCTTAAGCTTTTTTTTTTTATAGTTACATAGATTCCTATAATATTTTTCTTTTTCTTAGTTTTTTTCCAGTGGTTGGTGTGCTTTTTTCCCTGTCCCCAATACGCCACAACAGCCAACCCCCATGATCAGAATAGCATTCACTTAGTAATAAGGAAATAGATCAGGAGAGTGCAGTGGGTGTGGCCTCTCTGGACTTTAGGAAGGCCTTCTACACTCTGCACAGGAGACTGATAAAGAAATTGACTGAAGAAACTCAGCAGCCTAGGGGTAGAATCCGAAGTGGTGACTTTGGTAAGGAACTGGTTAATAGATAGGTGACAGAAGGTGGTGATTAACAGCACTCACTCTAATAAGTGGAAAGTGACCAGCAGGGTGCTGCAGGGCTCAGTACTGGGGCCTGTCCTCTTCAACGTCTTCATAAGTGACATTGCAGAAGAACTGGAAGGAAAGGTATGCCTTTTTGCAGATGACACCAAAATCTGTAATAGGTGAATCTGTAATAGGGTGGACACTCAGGAAGGGGTGGAGAGAGAGAATGTGTTGGGACCTTGGGAAATTCAATGTGTGTTCAAGAGCATGGCAGTTGGAGTTCAGTGCCAAAAAGTGCAAAATGATGCACCTAGGGCATAGGAACCCAAGAGCTGATTATAGGATGGGGAAGCATTGATAGTCATTAAGCAGGAAAGGGGCCTTGGGATTACCATATCTGATCACATCAAAGTGGCAGGGCAGTGTGACAAAGCAGTAGGTAGGACCAATGGGATGCTGTAATGCCTTGGCAGAGGTATCTCCAGCAGGAGGAGGCAGGTGGTGTTGCCACTGTATCGCTCGCTTGTGAGACCCACCTGGAGTATTGTATCCAGTTCTGGAGGTGGTACCTCAGAAAGGACATAGACAGGGTGAAGGCAGTCCAGAGAAGAGCAACTAAAATGGTGCACTGGTTAAATCAATAGCCCTATAAGGAGAGACTGAGGGATCTCAACATGTACACTCTGAAGAGAGGAGAGTGAGAGGGAACATAGAGACCTACAAGTACCTCATGGAGGCAAACAGGGTACAAGAGAGGAGTCTCTTTCAAATAAGAAAGAGCACCAAGACCAGAGGGCATGCAATGAAGCTGGGGGAGGGTTAAGAGGGATGTGAGGAAGTACTACTTCACTGAAAGAGTGGTGGACACCTGGAACAGACTGCCAGAAGAAGTGGGGGAACAGCAGAGGACTTCAAGCATGCATGGGATAGACACAGGGGAATATTAGTAAATAGGCAGGGAGGAGGGAGGAGGGAGGGGAGGAGGGAGGGAGGGTCGCCAGAGACCAGATAGGGCCTGCAGAGACAGACTAGGCAGGGACCATCTAAATAGACTGGGTGGACCAAGTGGCCCTGTTCTGCTGACAAATTCTATGTTTCTATCTTAATGGTCAGTTAAAAATGTTGATAGTCCTCAGAGTCCAGTAACAAAGTTTCTGATAGACTTCAGTGTCCTGACGTAGCCACACAACACATCATCACACTGGTGCATATATGACTGTAGTGAACAAATCCAGTCAGCATGCATTTTATTACTTTGTCCCCCTCCATTTTGCCTCATTTCCTCCCCCTTCCCCCATTCCACATCCCAATAATTGCAGTTGTCATGGCTGCATCCTTACTCCAGCAGGGTTCCATGTCAAATGGGCGAAGATATTTGAGCGAGTGCAATTTTGAGCAATAAAACTACAGCGACCATCATTCAGGCGATGGTACACTGCAGTGAGGGACCATACAGCTACAAAATTACACGTGTAGCTAATGATTATAGGCTGAACCGAGGACTTACAGAAAGATTGTTAAATCTGTATGTGTAGGGCTAAAAAGCACGCCATAGTGGAAATGGGGTTAGTGGATGGATCGGGAGCCAGCAGCCATGATGGACAGAAGATGGGGAAGCAAAAGGAGAGAGCGCAGAGAAGATGGGGGGATTGCTGAAGTTGTGGTATCGCTGAAATTGTATGGTCGCTATACTGTGCCAGTTGCTCTTTTTGTTTTCGCTCACGTGTAGTTGCGAAATTGCTACGCCCAAATTACATCATCACTCAATTGATGTGCTACCCTCCAGCAGGGCAGGCCAGTTAGCAGCTATAGAATTCCATGACACTTTGTTGGGGTAAACACTAGAGGAAAAAAAAAAATAGCTCTGGTCAGAGCCAGTATGGTTGCTAATGCATTCGCCTGATAAGGGATCTTCAGCGATGTATGCCTTAGTTGTAATTTCCTTGTTATAATATTGTAATGTAAAAATCCCGCATTTACTGGACAACAGGGTAAAAGTTTATGGGGCATGGATTCAGCTACTCTTCAGGAACTACTTGAAATGGAGGGGGAGTTCAAGCAGCCGGTATGCAATAGTATACATTCTTACACAATCTATAGCACTGCATTACAGCTGTGCGGTGGTCAGCACCCTGCTGATTTTTTCCCTTGGAGGGGTTAAAACAGCCTTTTCTGGTTTTGGCCTTGCCTAGTGGATGCTAACAAGAAGCCTGCTTCCAGTGTTAGAAATAGAAAGAGTTCACTAAGGGAATCCATCACCTTTGATACAGTACCGAAGATATCCGACAGGGCTCTATGGATATGTTTTTTTTTTTTCAGTTATTTAACCAGGAGTAGCACACTAAGCTGAAAGCTTTTTTACAGGAGTGACCTGGGAGCACAGGGAAGTTAAGTGACTTGCTCAGGGTCACACAGTATGCAAGTGGAAGCTGTGGGATTCAAACCCAGGTCTGGTCTGCTGGAGGTCACCAGATTTGCAGCTCAGAGCCTTAAACCACTGCACGATACTGCCTCCCTATGTTATTTTATTATACAGTATGGTGCATTTTAACTCTTTATTTAGTTAGTTTCATGTCTTTAGGGGTGGGCAGTTCACATAAAAGCAGTACTTCCTCATTTTACTGCTGGAAGTGAGTCAGACTTTTAATTTCACTCTCAGACCTGAGTTCCTCCGGGTTCCCTCCCATTTCTACTACTGTCTGCTGTACACTTCACTAAGCAGCCTTACAGTGTTACAGCTGGATGGTATTGGGGTCTAGTGGTTAGATCACAGGCTTGGGAACCAGCAAGTTCAGGTTCAAATCCCAACAGATCCACTTAGTCACTGCTATCCCGAGCAAACTGCAGTAGCTCTAAGTGTAAGAGCAAGGACCATGAGATATCAAAAATTAGTATGGTGTTTTGCAATAGGTTAAACTGGGTTTTTCTCTGCTTCTGTTGTTTTTTTTTTCCATCTATTCTGATCAAAGCAGTATAATTACTTTTGTTATAACTTATAGTCTTGAATTGGTACAATTCCTTGATAGTAGTCTGACATGCTACAGCCACAGTTCTAACTGACCAACTTTAGTTGTAAAGTTAGTGGTAGAGTTCCTTGATGACCGGACCTGATCCAAGCTGCATCTACAGCTTTAACCAGTTGAACTAGGTACTGTGGTACTTTTTTTGCTGTGATGGATGGGCACTAGATCAGTCTTAAACTGTACTTTTTAGTCACATTGGGGGCTACAATCATGTATTTGGGGCTGAAAGGAACCCTTCTTATATAAGATGTGGGGGCTCCGTTCCATATTACAGGTTATTCCATGTGCTGGAAATGATCATCAGAGATGTACACAACTCCCAGTGCTAACTATGATTTTTTTTCATAATACATAAAATTGATGGTCGGCCCCCACCAGCCCAGTGCAGTACAGATCACTGTTACTTTGTGCCTTCTCTCAGCAGCTGCAATCTCATGTGGGCATGGTCCACTAGAAAGACAACCATTCCCTGGTCTCCAATTTAGCCAATGCTGGCTTTGCCACTAACAGAGCAACCATGGAGCAGGAGAGAAGGCAGAAGCTAGCAATTTTCTGACCATAATGGCAGGCAAACTCCGAGCTGTCATTTCTGTCAGTTGGTTGGAGGGTACCTGTCATACTTTGGCACCGAAACCCCGAGCAACAGGTGAGCCAGTCGCAGCTCGGACTGGCTGTAGAGGCACACCACCCACACTAAGGAACATAGTTGTGCTCTTGTTATTAGAAAAATGAGTTTTTACAGTTCTTAAGTAAGCAATAACCCATGACAGGGGTGTGGGGTTATAGGCATTTAATCCACGCCTGGGGCGCGTTGTGAGGTACGAGGCTGCAGGCAGAGTGCCCTCACGGTGCCCCAGGCATGGATTAAATGCCTATAACCCCACACTCTGGAGTGGGTTATTGCACTTATAACATGGGTTACCTCCCCCATGAGACAAAATCCCCGAAAAATGAGGTATTTCTCCTTAGTTTCCTGTTCTAAACCCATATTATCCTTCCGCTGTGAAAAATAGTCCATTAGAAATTATTTGTTTTCTTACTTTTGAAGTGCACTTGTGGTGATTTAATAGTACTTCTGAAGTTTGTGAAAGGTTATAGAGTTGCACTGCAGACAATACAGTCATGCTTTCATTTGTAGATGACTGACATACAATACTGCTGTTACTTTTTCATTGGTGTGCATTAAACTTGTATTCCATTATGTGGCTGCTATCTGTTCTATATGTGCAGTATACTAAATAAACTGCAGCGGTGCCTATATATTCTTTTTCTTATACATCTTCTGTGGTTCAATATGCAATTATGATTGTTCTTTGTGTGTGATAACATATGCATGCCATTTATAATATATAGTCTATATATAGCCACAGCTATCTCTCGGTAAAGAAGAACAGAAAGACTGAACGGAAGGTGTGCGTTGTGTACTACTTGCTGTTGAGCAAGATGCTGTATCACTGCATCATTAAAAATAACCCACTACTACCAGTTACTTAATATGCTCTATGAGGAAAAAAAATATTTGGTGTGATAACACCGTGTGTGTATTTAGTATTACAGCATGGGATGCAAAGACGCTCATCTTTTTATGTCTTACTGCCGTGCCCAGAAAGTTCAACAGTTTGTTATGCTTACAGTAATTTGTACGTACATGACTGGTTTTTGAAGCTCCACCAGGAATCCCATGCGTGTCTACTACAGTGGTACGGTTGTGAAATAGTACGGTTCTGATGTAACACTGCAGACTGAACAGTGTACCAGGGCGAGTACACATTTTGCAGTATGTGACAATGCAACAGTCTGACAACAGTACTCTACAGTGAGACACTTACAGTGGGCAAGTAAAGATTCATAGTACCATACTTTGTTTGACAACATATGCATTAATGTTCCTAACCTTTTAAATGAATGCGGAAAACATTTCACTACAATGGACTTCTACTACTATGTAAAGACTGTATTTACTAGATTCCCATATCTGACCGTGAGTACTCTTTGCAACACTACTTGACACATAACTTGACAGCCACCATACACAGAATCACATATGTTTCTGCTGTATCTACCTAGGGGCATGACAATGTATTCCAGGAACAAGTAGCATAGTAGTATGTGCTTGTCTGGAGCATAACATTACTTTTCCTTGTGGGGAGCTGCGAGGGGACCGTGTGTTTTCCCACCTGTGTGGTGCTGACAGTGTTGGACATATTACTCATGCTGTGAGTTGTCTTTTTTTATACTATTACCATTTTTGTCTGTGCCTGTTACCACATCTATCTGCTCTACTGTGCTTGCTATAGAGACGGCAGCACTAATTGTGACCGGTAACTGCACCATGGAGTTCTACATTTCCTTGTGTACTGCATTTTGTTGCTCTTAACAATATCCTGGTAGAAAAGGATTGTGCAGTCTGCTTTTCCGAGGCTATGCCAGTACCTAGAGCTACACCTGATATAACCAATAAGATTCAAGCCTTAAATTAGCGGTTAAGGAAATGGTGTTACCAACAGGGAATCACTTTTATTACGCACTGGGAAAACTTTAATGACAAACCTTCACTGTTCTGTTGGGATGGACTCCACCTTAGCAGACGAGGTAGCATTTTGTTAGGAAAAAGTTTTCTATCCGTAATTAACAATTATTTAAACTAGTTCACCTGGGGGAGAATGGGAAAGTTCCCAGGTCTCTTGATATGAAACCTACTACAGCAAAATCTTGTAACTTTCTATCTTTCAACACATGATCTCTAAACTTAACTAAAATTGCCAGATTAGAAGCCAGATGTAAATTACACAACTATGGCATTGTTTCAGTTACTGAAACCTGGTGGAATTCTAACACTGCCTGGATTAGGGAAATTCCAGGCTATAAACTTTACCATAAAGATCACCAAGATCAAATTGGTGGAGGGGTCTGCCTTTATGTAAGAAACAACATTCCTTCAAATCAAATTCTATATGATACAAGTACAGAAAGTATTTGGGTTAATATTCACTTCCCAGGGTATCCTCAAATTACTGTAGGCACCTGCTATAGGCCCCCCTTCAGCAGATCATGAATACACAGAA
Source organism: Neoceratodus forsteri (assembly GCA_016271365.2). NCBI lineage: Eukaryota > Metazoa > Chordata > Ceratodontiformes > Ceratodontidae > Neoceratodus > Neoceratodus forsteri. Next base: position 156,336,585 of record JADMNL010000031.1, on the reverse strand, counting down.
ATGTTGATTAAAGATATCACAGTACTGGCTGATAAAGGACATGCTATTATTGTGGGTGATTTTAATATGCCCTCAATAAATTGGCATACCTGCTCCAGTAAAACTTACATAGAAAATAGTTTTATATCAATATTAACTGATTTGGGGATGGAACAACTTGTTAATGAACCCACAAGAGGTAACAACATTTTGGATCTTGTTATTACTAATTTATCCAATAACATATCTAGTTTTTCCTTACTGGACCCTCTAGGTGGCAGTGATCATCACACCATTGCATTTTCTTTGACCTATAAATATCAGCTACCTCATAATTTCTCTTTATTTAAGAATTATGACTTAGCTGATTATAATTCTATCAATGAGCAGCTAAGCAGTATAGCATGGTGTGATATACTTTTACCACTATCACTTGAGGAGGCTTGAGTTTATCTTAAATAATCATCCTGTAATTAGAAAGTATATTTGTCCCAGATCATAAAAAAATACAATTCCAAGGGCAAGATCCCCCTATGGTTTAATAAAAATATTAAAAAAGCAATTAAGAAAAAGGAACAACTTTTCAAGAAACTTAAAAACTGCAATATTAATGACAAGGAAGATAATACATTTAAATATAAACAAGCAGTTAATAAATTAAAAAAACTAATACTCTTGTCTAAAAGAAATTTGGAATTCAAGTTAGCTCACTCTAAGGATAGTCATACATCATTATATTCATACCTTAATGATAAAAAGGCTTCTAGACAAATTGGCCCTCTAATGGTCAATAATTCTATATCATCTACAGATACGGATATTGCCAACTCCTTTAACAATTATTTTTGTTCAGTATTTACCTCCAAGGTAACTTCAACCTCAGTTTCCACTACTGTAATTTGTAATCTTAATCATACTGTTTCCTTAGATGACACTTTGACAGCACTTAAATCTATTAATAAAACTTCAAGTCCTGGGCCAGATAAAATAAATCCTAGATTCCTACATGCAGCATCCACAGCTTTAGCACTCCCCTTATCTATTATATTCAATAAATCACTGAAAGAGGGTCTGGTTCCAAATGACTGACATAAGGCTACTGTGGTTCTTATCTTTAAAAAGGGAAATCGATCCAATCCAGAAAATTATAGACCTATTAGTTTAACATCTGTTCTATCAAAAGTCATGAAAAACATTGTTAAGGCACTCCTTGAAAAAGAAATGGAACTATTGAGACTGAATGATATGACACAACATGGCTTCAAAAAAGGCCTGTCATGTACTACAAACTTAATTGCCTTTTACGAAAACATAAGCCAGGGTCTCGATTCTAGTATTCCCCAAGACGTAATTCTTCTGGACTATAGTAAGGCTTTTGATAAAGTTTCTCATAACAAACTTATTACTAAATTACAACTAGAAGGTTCCTCTACCATTTTAGTTAATTGGATAAACAACTGGTTGACCAATAGAAGCCAACAAGTTAAAATTCAAAGTACTTTATCTGTAGAAAGACAAGTTACAAGTGGGGTCCCTCAGGGATCTGTGCTTGGACCCACATTGTTTAATATTTTCATTGGGGATATGCAGATTAAATCTGCAAATTCTTTGTCAAAATTTGCCGATGATACTAAATTGGGAGGGAGGGTTGATTCACTAGCAACTAGACTCTCACTCATAAATTATTTAAAATACATTGAAACATGGGCACTAGACAATGATATGCACTTTAACATTGATAAGTGCACAGTCTTACATTTTGGCTCAACAAACCCATTTCAGACTTATACCCTTAATAACATCCCTCTGAAAGTATCTGCCTGTGAAAGGGATTTAGTAATACAAATTAATAATAATCTGACTTACACAGACCATTGTCTCAAAACAGCAAAAATTTCTAATCAACTACTTATGCACATAAAACATACCTTTGTTACGAAATCTGAAGAATGTATTATTCCCCTGTATAGAACATATGTAAGACCTTATATGGACTATGGGTCCTCGCTTTGGAGCCCATACTTATTGCAGGATATTCAAGGTCTGGAAAAAGTCCGGAGAAGAGCAACGAAAATGGTTCCCTATCTAGCTTTAAAAAATTATGCCTCAAGACTGCATATCACGGGCCTACATTCACTACAGAAAAGGAGAATCAGATGAGATCTTCTACTACACTATAAAGTCCAACCGTCTCCAGAACTAATGCAGTAATTTGGATTACACTTTAGCAATAGACATATTGTTCCTAGATTGCATAATAAACAAATTAATGCAGCAAAAGCAAATACAAATAAACAATTAAATTTCTTTACTTTAAGGACTCCTAGACTTTGGAATTCCCTGTTCCAAGAACTTGTGGACTCACCTTCCTTTGTTGTATTCAAATCAAGGCTTGAGAAATGGTTACAAGATAACTTGACTTTGGATTAATGTGCCACACATATTGTGGGGGACAATCTCGATGGGCTTTGGCATTCTTTTGTCCCAAATACACCAAGTAAACTCAAGCAGTGTGATGGAAGTTCAGGCTGTGCAGCTGACCGGGTAATTGCAGTGCTGTACCTTATTGTCCACTCCGCCAGCAGCCACGCAGACAAGGTAGAGCTCGGCATGTGAGAAAGACTGGGTTTTATGGCCATTTTGCTGCCCACTATCTCGTCTTCTGGCAACTGGGCTTCACTGCTTCATGCAGCACTTAAGACAGGCGCCAGCTCTGAAATTGTACTTTTTTTAACTTGTTGGACAACGACTTCCCAGTCACAAAACTTGTCTTTCACCCATTGATCTACATGTAGAACTCCAAATAAGAAGAAATTACTCTGCATTTCTTCTTAAAATAGCACTCTACTTGCCTCGCTAACCATATGAAAAATGGCTACTTTGAAAAATGAGCAGAGCAGACTGTCTAGATGCCTCCACTCCGTCAACAGGTTTTGTCAAAGCTGAGAAACAGGATCTGGCAGATGAACCATGGATTAAATAGGGAATTTACTCCATGGTCACCTGATGCCTTATATCCAATCACAGTTATTGCCCAAGGTAACCCATGTTATAAAGCCTTTTAATGCTCTATATCAGACAGGCTGTATGCCACTTTCCAAGAGATAGCTAAGAACCTGCAATTGAGTGTTTTCCATCCTGGGCTGCTCTCTGAAATCCACCAGAAGGTCTACAAATGCATGCAAAAGACACATGGCAGCCACAAAAACTGATTGGCCATTCCCCTGTTTGAAATGCTGTGCAGCCATGGCTAGCAAACCCATAGGTTAGAATCTATGGGCAAGGGTAGTATTAACATGGTCTCCTTTGTCATTACTTTAGCACCCCCCACACACACACACACTTTTCCCCATGTTCTGGCACCCATGAGCAAACCAATTAAATGTGTCCCTGGATGTCAAAGGAATCCATTCGTGTTAAAAGATGCAAAATTCTGGATCACTTAAAAAGATTGGGGAGAGGAGCAGCACTTCTGCAGAAAATGTACCTACTGAAACCTGAAGCAGACATCCTTAGAACTGGGTGGGTTGCACAGGTGTTTAGCAGGGCAGATAATACTAAGAGTAGGGCAGTGGCCATCTTGCTCCACAGAGATGTAGATTTCAAGGCTGCCACCACCCATATGGATCCAGAAGGGAGAAACATTACTGTAAGCAGTCAGCCATGTGAAAAGGAGACCACAATCTATCGTGTATACAGCCCCAATCAGATGGATGCTCTCTTTATCACATCCTTTACCCAGAAGCCAGCTGAAGTAGGGGTAGGACAAATCCTTATAGAGGGTGACATGAACTCAGTATGGGGAGAATTCATGGATGAAAGAAAGGCCCCTCCCCCCACAGGCCTCAGCCCCTCCTTCTCCATTTTCCTGAAAGAACTGGCCATGGAATCGACCCAGGTTCGGGAACGTGCCCGGGGATATGAAGGGCTGGCAGGGGGAGGAGGCTTGCACATCCGAGGACCACTTGCCTTCTCCAGGGTGGGAGGGGGGACAAGACTTGGTGCTTGACTGGTGGAGGCCGGAGGCACAGCAAGCACCAAAGCCGCTCAGAGGAGTTGGGGTGTGACATATGTCAACATTGCCACCTTGATGTCTGCGTGCCTGTCACACCCCCAAAGAACAGCAGAAAAATCAGCTCCTTGAGCACTGGGAAGACAGAGTGCCGGGTGCAGACCCCACATCTCTCTCTCCTGCCTGTCCTGCTGCAGTGACCCAAAGAAAACCAGAAGCTTGGGGTATACGGGCCCCACCTCATCCCCGCCTGGGGGTAGAACCAAGGCTCCATTGGGAACACCCACAGGTTCCAGGTAGGTGAAGAGAATAAGGGGCAGATACCATAGGTGACTCCCAATGGTGCAGGGCTCAGGGAGCAGTGGGGGATATAAAGGACAAGTAAAAAAAAAAAAAGAATTGGCCATGGAGGTGTGAACCACTGACATATCGGGATTCAGCCACCCCAAGGGGTGCAGCTACTCCTTTTTCTTGCAACCCCACAGCACCTTCTCCAGAACTGACCACCGGTTGGTCCCTGAAAGCTAGATGGGAGAGGTGACAGAAGTCTCCATTGACTCAGCACTTATATGAGACCATGGCACAATCTCCTTTGCATGGCTGCCACTGGACTGTGTACCTCCCAGCAAAGGTCAACAGAGATTCAACACTTCTCTCCTCAAGGAAAAGGCATCCGCACTTAGCTGTCTAAAGACATAGAATATTTCATCACCAACAAGCCTACAGACACCTCCGCAGCTATAAGATGGGACACTCTGGAGGCCTATATTAGGGGCTAATGCATAGCGTATGCCTCTAGACTTAACAGGGCAAAGGACAAAAACGTTGACGAGCAGCAAGGTGACCTGAAGGATCTAAAAAACAAATACAGAGAGGTGAAGAGTAACCAGAGCTGCTGGCACAGATCCTGTGTACTCAATTCAAAATAAATATGTATCTGCCATAAAAGGCTGAATATGCCCTGTTTATGCTGTGGCAGACCTTTTGGGAGGCGGGAGAAAAACCTGATTGACTTCTTGCATATCAATTCAAGAATCACCAGGAAAGATCAAGACTCCATGACATCACACAGATGAGTGGCAGTCGGATAAAATATAAAGAAGGAATAAATGAAGCCTTTACGGATGTCTACAAGTCTCTGTGCACATACAAACAGAGGTGAGATAGAAGTAAGTGCCTCAGCTGGGACCAGCTGAGGCACTTGCTTTCTTTCTCACCTCTGCTTGTACGTGTTCCATAAATATGCACACCACACTCCTGTGTGATCGTTACAAGTAAGTCTCTGTACACCTCTGAAGTTAGCCTCACAAAATCCATGATAAGCACCTTCACAGATGTGTTGAATCCCCCCACCCTAACCCCAACACAAAGGTAACCCCTTGACAAGCCCTTTTTGGTGGCCGAACTTTCTGCTGCACTAGCTGGCATGCCAGCACAGAAGGCACCAAGGAGTGATGGCCTCCCAGCAGAATTTCTTTGGACATTTAAAGCAGGCCTCATGAGCCTACTACAGGATGCCCTATCGGAGGTGTGTGCTCGGGGCATGCTCCCTCCCTACGATGCAACAAAAAAAAAACACTCCACAACAAAGAGCTAGGCAGCTAAGTACAGGTAAAAAGTGGCTACAGCTTTATTGAAGAAAACCATAGAGCACATGAGACAAGTGGACACAAACATCCCGGTGTTTTGAACCACACAGGTTCTTCCTCAGAACCACTGGCTGGTCCCTGCGGGCTAGGTGGCATTTAGTTGCCTAGCTCTTTGTTGTAGAACACTTTTTTTGTTGTATTGTAGTTAGAATTTTTAAACTGCTGCCCTTGTTGGCAAAGTTGCACTAAGAACCCTCCTTTGTCTGCATGCTCCCTCACTTACTGCACACAGCACACATTTCACTGCTGCCTAAAGCGGGGAAGGATCCCTTTAAATGTTGTAGTTACAGGCCCATCTCCCTTATCACATCTGAATGTAAGCTTTTCACAAAAATGATCATCGAAAAATTGAAAGAGGTAATTTCCCAGTTGATAAACAACAACTAAGTCAGGTTCAACCCAGCTTGAAAACACACTGACAACACCAGACATCTGACAAATCTCATTTGGCATGCCTCCAGTGCCCCCCACCCTGGTGGTGCTGCTGTCAGTGGATGCTGAGAAAACATTCAACTGGGTTGTGGGGCTGCCTTGTTCATATCCTACATAGATTTGACTTTGAACAAACTATATTAGAATGAATATCCATGATCTATACAAATGTGTCTGGGGTAGTATCCCTCACTAGGTCCCTCTCCCCCTTCCTTCTAGGGAGAGGAACATGGTAGGGCTGTCCTCCCTCCCCCTTTTGAGTTTGCCATGGTGCACAGGTGAAGACAAACTCATTAACATGAGAGGTGCTATACAGGGGTGTGGGGGGATGCATCCAGTGGAGAGCTCAGTTCCAAGGGCAGGTCAGCAGCAGGCAAATCAGTTGGCAGGCTGGCGATTACTCACTTTCTGTTGCTGGGGCGGAGTTGGCCAACTTTTCAAAGGACAGAGCTGCACCAATAGTGGTGCGGCTCTGTTCTTTGATGTGTAAAGCCCTGCCCATTGACTTCCTGGTTGTGTGTTCACACTGCCGTAGTGCTTACACGCTGAGCCTGCCCACTGCCCCTGTGTTCCCATTCGAGACCCCCTTGCCAGCAAATCACTCCCTCCCACTTCCTCCCACTGCTGCTATCCTCCCCACACCTGTGTTCTGTTGGAGCCCCCGCCAGCAAATCCCTCTTTTCTGCTCCTCCCATTGCTGCTATCCTCCCCACACCCACATTCTGTTGGAGACCCCCCTCCGCCAGCAAATCATTCCCTCCCACTTCCTCCCACTGCTGCTGTCCTCCCCACACCCATATTCTGTTTGAGCCCACACACACAAAAAAAAGAAAACCATCCAGTGTCTTTCTTTAAACCTGAAATAAAAAAAAGGTCCATCATTGTCTCCCTGTCCCCCTCCCCCATTCCGACCCTCCCACTGTGCACCCACCTCCCCACACCTCCCTTACCCATGCACACCTCCGGAGGTCGGGAGCAATGATCTTCTGTGGACCAGGAACATGTCTGCACTCTTCAATGCCGACCAGCAAAGTGAAGATTTCAAGGTAAGCCGTATAGTGGGACTCAATGGGGGGTTTCAACTTAGGTTGATATCTCAGCCATTTTTAGGAATTTTGGCCCCAAATTTTCAACATAGGGTTCTTGTGCCCCCATCTCCTGAACACTGTCACTGTCGTTTCATTACTCAGTCCTGAAAGGTGATTGCACAGTCACTGTGTGGAATCGCCTTTCAGGACCAGTTAATGTAAGGACAGTGCCACTGGTCATGAGGTGGGATCCCAAAAACCCTATGTTGCAAATTTGGTGAAAAAATTCCAAAAAATGACAGCGTTATGAGTGTGCATTGCGCAGTTTCTATGCACGCTCATAACTTTGCCAGTTTTTTTATATTTTCACTCCAGATTTTCAACATTGCCATTATTTCACACCTCCTTATAAACAGCATAGCTGTCATTTTTCATATCCTGCCTGAAACATGTTTTCACACCTGTGGTGCAGAATGGCATGGTGGCTGTGTGAAAACGGGATGAGTAAATTAAATGACACTGGCACTTTTCATGAGGTGGGGTCATAAGAATGCTACACTGAAAATGTGGTGTGAAAATATTAACAAACACGCACTTAAATTAACAAACGCAGGCTCATACCTTTGGTACTTTTCAATTTTTTGACCCAAAATTTTCATCATAGCCATCTCTTTACTGCACCTCATGAATGTGACAGCTGTCATTTTCCAGATCCTGGGCAAAATGTTTTTTTGCATCCCGGAAGTTGATTTCACAGCCACTGTGTAAAAGTACCTTTTGGACAGGAGTTGAAACTGTACTCTTCCTTTCTTCATGAGGTGGTATAATAAGACCACTTTGTTGTAAATGTGGTTTAAACATACTAAAAAAGCAATGAAGTTATGAACCCGTGTTGAAATTTGCCAACACTGGCTCATAATCCCCCCCCCCATGGCACCAGTACACACGATGAACATTCGGCATTGACAAATGCTTGTTATTTGTATTAGCAATAGAGCCTTTCATGCAGACAATCTGTCAGCACCCACAGATACATGGCATAACATTAGTGGGCAAGCACAATGCCATGGCCTATGCTGATGACATCATTCCGAATCTCACTAAACCTGAGGAATCCATCCCACACCTGCAAACGCTGATAGAGGCAATTGGGTAGCTATCAGGGTATAAGGTAAATACCATTAAGTCCCTGCTGCCCCCAACTCACCCCTCAGTGAATAACCTGCCAGGTTTTCCCTTGAACCTAACGGTGGCTCAGAAACATTTCAAATTCCTTGGCATTAACTTCTCATAGGATCTGCATGGATGGAAAAGATAAACATACAATCCCTCAGAGTCTCCTTAGAAAAAGATATAGCCTTGTGAAACCACCTGCAGTTGTCCCACAGGGGGAAGCTCACGCCTATAAAACATGGCATCCTCCAGAATTCAATACGTATTGGATAACATCCCCATCCTCACCGCTCGCAAGGCTATTCCCATGCTCTGCAGAGACATGTTGGGCTTCTTCTGGGGGAAGGGACTGAAATGACTGAATCACAAGAGACTTCCTCATGAATTCTCTAGAGGGGGTCTATATCTACTGGACTTCATCCTCAGGCAGGTGGTCCAGGTCCTCCATTAGTTAGCAGAGGCTAACACCAGCTCTCGTAGCCCAAACCCACCCATGTCAGTTATTGTGAAACAGTTCTGCTGGGCTCCTCCCTGGCCAAGTTGATATGCTTTGGCATCATTCCCCAGGAAATGAGGGCACATCCCACACTTAAGGATACTAAATCTGCATGGCAATACAGTGTTAATCTCACCAACTGGACACCCAAATAAGTCCCCTCACCTGCCTTTCTGGTCTAATGACCAAATACATATTGGAAGGAAAATGGTCGACTGGCATGACCAGTAGAACAAAGGGACAGAAACAGTACAGGATGTGGCAGATAAGCCCAGCAGCTATCTTAAAAGTCGCTCTCCGTAACCACCTCTTTGGCGCCCGAAGCTGTAGTTGCCCTTAATCAACCTAATGTTGGGGTCCCTCCCCATTTCTGGCCCATAGCCTTGACAATGTTCGTAGGACTCCCCCCTTTTTTTTTCTTTTCTTTTCCTCACCCCTGTCCCCCCACCCCACCCTTCCACATAGGTATTTCCCCAGTATGACCAGAATTGTGACTTCTACTGTTGTTATACTTTATATGATTGCTATTTACTGTATGTAACTTTATTCCGTAAACCACTGTTATATTGTGTTCTTTTGTTATCTGTATTGCACCTGTATGTTACCACTGTTGTATCTCACACTGTAACCATGTCTACCCTCCCTGCGACGAGGTGCCTTTGTAAATGAGTCCCTGACTCAAAGGTTGTAAATCCAACTTTAAAAAATAAATAAATAAATAAAACCTATCACCAACTGCAAATGTAATTTAACCTGCCATCACAGCAGCATTGGTGAAATCTGCACTTAGAAAATGGGCAAGTAAAATACTGTATTCTGATTGGCTGTTACCACTCCATTGGCATATGTTTATATGCCAGTACCCCCCTTTAAAAAGGTCCAACATGTGATCTGGAATTTGGACACATCACATACAGAATTCATGAGTCATTTCCATGATTCATGAGTTCCATCACTTGGCTGCCACCTTTACTCTTACATAAAATCCTTCAACTTCCCACTTCAAAACCACTCTTCGCAACCACCTCTTCAATGTCCGCTTCTGTAACTGCAACTAACATTTCACTCTCTCACCCTCTCTGATTCTAATTTTCTGACAAAATCCATTATGGATTGCAACCTACGTCAAGAATTACCAAACCCATGAATAGGACTGACTACTCTGTTTGGATACTTGTTCAAGCTAATAATGTCTCTCTGCTGTGATGATGTAAATATCAGCATCCAAATATTGTAAATAAAGTGTGTACTTATTGTAAATACTGTAAATTATGTATGTGACAAATGTCTGTAGCACATGCTCTATGAAACTGTTGTTAAACCCTGTCTGTATTAGCTTCTGTCTTATATGTAACGAGATACCTTTGGAAATGAGCCTCTGGCTCAAAGGTTGTAAATTGATATATCAAATAAATAAATAAAAATAAACCAGGCCCTAAAAATAAAACTCCCTTAAATTAAAGATATATAAATCATTGAATGTTCTTTCTACTTATGATCCATTTCTTACACACAAAAACAAATTTTACAAAAGCAAGCACTATTCAGGTTTGTTATTTCTAGTGTTTCTTTGATGACCATGAAAAATCCCCCTCATAGCCTAACCAGCTTGACACAGCAATCTCTGCTGCTAACCCTGCCCCAGTTAAAATTGAGCTTCTGGCTCTGTATGAGGCCTGTATATCTCTGTGTGAGTACATGCCTGTGGAATTTGGCCGAATTTTGAATTCATGCATTCCATGTTAACTTTCCACACTGGGGAGAGAGGTGAACATTCTATTAGACGAATACTGCAGAATATTGCATTCTATTCTTCCTTGGTAAACATACAAACCTACTGCATGTGTAGAAAGACAAATGACTGATGATAGAAACCATCTGTGGAGGGACTATTTACATTTTCTGAGCAATATTTTACTGTATTTTTTTGCATCTTCTTTTATCTTTTCGAGATTGATTTTTTTTTTGTTTAAATTTGCCCAACCCATGTTTAAGCACAATAAGACCCTTCAAGGTATGTGGTGTTGGTGGATACTCACACTTCCAGGGGCTGTAAGACCATCCACCTGTGGCGTTGGGCCTCATCACGCCCCCTAGGTATACAGGTATCCACCAATACCCCACACCCTATCAGGTCTTATTGCTTACTTAAGGCATGCCCTAACCTCAGTACTAGGACAGCAGTGCAAACTTCCCAGTCCATCAGATCGACATACACTCATACGGCCCAATACAAAACAATAGGATAAGGCAGGGCATATATTCAAATAACTCATTAAAGGGACACTGTCAACCTTTATTGCATCATATTATTTCTAGTGAAAAACCCCACATTTCATGATTGCTTACCTTCTCTAAAATTCATTGATGTTGCTGGCTGTTTAGCTGCCTCCTTCTTTAGTAAACCTGAAATGCATGCAAATGGTGTGGTTGTACCCAGATCTTGTTTTGTTTCAAATCCTTGCTCAACTCTTATTGCATACTTCCTGAAAATGACGAACACCTCAAAAGCTTTTAAACTAGTCAAAGGGGGAGGCACTGACAAGCAGCAGGAAAATCCCAGCCTCTCCCTACAAAACAGGGTACTAAATGAGAAAATGACAGAGGTAGAACGGTCAGTGGGGGATGCTGCACTGGAAGGTAAAGCCATCACAAAAAATGGAGAGCAATGAGTACTAATGCCCGTAGTCTGGGTAACAAGCTTCCTGAATTAGTGGCCTTGATGGAGGAAGAACATCTGGATATCGGGCAGTCACAGAAACATGGTACACACAAAACCATGACTGGGACATAAACATACCAGGATACACTGTGTACAGGAGGGACAGGAGGGTAAAAGAGGAGGAGTAGTTCTTTACATAAGGGAAGGAATAAAAGCAACAGAACAAAAAGGTACACAGGAGGAGAAGAAGCACTGTGGGTAAATTTGGAGACAGGCAATGGCACCACAATACACACAGGGTTGAGACATGACCCTTCTCAGGGAGGAAATGGACAGGGAAATGATAGAAAGTATACTTAGAATGGCAGAAAAGGGGAGATATTGCTGATGGGTGATCTGAATATGCCAGATGTTAACTGGAGTGCAGTTGCAGCTGCCACTCAAGAGTGGGTTATTCTAGATGCCTCACAGGGGCATGCCTTAGACAACTAGTACTGGAGCCCACCCGAGAGGGAGCAATATTAGACTTGATTCTCTCAAATGGAGATGGTGAGAGGATTACAGATGTAGAAGTGGGTAGCCATCTGGGAACTAGCGACCATCGAACAGTATGGTTCACAATAAACACAGCAATAGAGTCAAGTTACACAAAGACTAAAGTACTGGACTTTAGGAGGGCTGACTTGCTAAAATGGGTGAGTGCCTCAAGGAACGCACTAGCAAATGGGCAGGAAGGAGGGGTGGAAGAACAATGGGGAATAATAAAACTGCCATCACAGAGGTAACGAGCCTTGTGTGAAGCAATAAAACAAAACAAGACGATGTAAGAAACCACTATGGTTCTCAAAGGAAGTGGCAGTGAAGGCTCAAGAGAAAAGAAAGCATTCAGGAAGTACAAGGAATCGCAGAAGGAGCAGGACAGAGAACTGTATCAGTTAAAGCAAAAGGAGGCTGGGAAGGCAGTCAGAACAGCAAAGGCCCAAACCGAGGAAAAGATAGCCAACTCAGTTAAGAAGGGATAAAACCTTTTTAGGTATATCAGGAGCGAAGGAAGACCAAGGGAGGGATAGTGAGGCTTAATAAAGGGAGGGAGGGTGGGCAGAGGAGACTGTGAAAAGGCAGAGATACTAAACAAATATTTTTGCTCAGTATTTACAAAGGAAGAGGGGAGGTACATAAAACAAACAGTAGTAACACTCTGGATACAGAAGTTGATACCGCCCATTTACAGAACAAAGGGTTCTGAAAGAACTCTTAAAACTGAAGGTGGACAAAACAATGGGGCCTGATGGTTCATCCCAGAATTCTAAAAGAACTAAGGGTAGAACCAGTGACACCACTGACTACCCTTTTTAACAAATCATGGGAGGATGGGGTGGTACCCCGAGGACTGGAGGAGGGCAGATGTGATTCCCCTTCACAAAAGTGGGAGCAAGGCAGAAGCAGGAAACTACAGACCTGTTAGTTTAACCTCAGTGATAGGGAAAATGATGGAATCACTTCTGAAGGAAAGAATTGTTGAGTATCTAGAGGCCAGAGGGCACAGGACCCCAGGCAGCATGGATTCACAGCGGAAGGTCATGCCAGACGAATCTGATAGATTTCTTTGACTGGGTGACCAAAGTAGTAGATCAGGAAGGGCTGTGGACATGGCCTACCTAGACTTGTAGCAAGGCATTTGACACAGTCCCACACAAAAGATTAATATACAAGTTAGCCAGCCTGGGAGTGGGTCCCAGATGACAGCCTGGGTAAAGAACTGGCTGGAGAATAGGACAGAGAGTAATAGTAAATGGAGTCCACTCAGAAGAAAGGAGGGTTACTAGTGGGTACCGCAGGGTTCAGAGTTAGATCAGTCCTTCAATGTCTTTATAAGTGACATTGCAGAAGGACTGGAAGGAAAAGTATGTCTCTTTGCAGATGACACTAAGATCTGCAACAGAGTTGATGCACAGGGTGGGGTGGAAGGATGAGAAGGATTTGGCAAGGTTAGAGGAATGGTCAAATGTATGGCAGCTTAGATTCAATGCTAAGAAGTGCAGGTAATGCACCTGGGAAACAAAACCCAGGGAGAGAGTACACAATGGGGTGAGATACTAACAACAACAAAATGGAAAGGGACCTGGGGGTAGTCATATCAGATGACCTAAAGACGGGCAAGCAATGTGAGAGGGCAGCAAGGAGGGCTGGGGATACTGGGATGCATAGGAGAGGCATCACCAGTAGAAAACAGGAAGTTATTATCCCTCTGTACAGACAGCTGGTGAGACCCCATCTGGAGTACTGTGTGCAGTTCTGGAGACCCAATCTCCATAAAGACATAGACAGGATGGAAGCTGTCCAGAGGAGGGCAACTAAAATGGTGCAGGTCTGCACCGAAGACATATGAAGAGAGACTTAAGGAGCTTAATATGTATAGCCTCGAGGAAAGAAGGGAGAGGGGACATGATAGAAACGTTCAAGTACCTCAAGGAATCAACAAAGTCCAAGAGGGTAGCATCTTTCAAAAAGAGGTGTGCAAGAACAAGAGGCACAATTTGAAGAAGATGGGGGCGGCCAGAGGTAATTTAAGGAAGTATTTTTACAGAGAGGGTTGTGGATGCATGGAACGGCCTTCGGAGGAGGTTGTGGAGTCAAAATCAGTGGTGGAATTCAAGCATGCATGGGATAGTCATAAGGCAGTTCTGGGGGGTTGGGGTAGGAAGAAGTAGGCTGCTGGTTAACTAGGATCTGCAGCTTATCCAGTAGGTAGGGAAATGGGCAGACTGGGTGGGCCAAGCGGTCCTTATCTGCCGTCAAATTCTATGTTTCTATGTTTATGTTTCTAAATGGTGAAGCCACTCATGATGCATTACATTGTCTCATCCTACTGCATAATGGGAGGCTAGACTGCGATGGGGTGTTCCCAAGTCCAGGAAAGATGCAGTAGGAGTTGTTCAAGGAATCTAAACAAATGTGTTTTTGTGTGGTAACACCAGTATGGTGGGCAGTCTGCTTTTCACGTTTTAAAACACAAAAGGCTTCAGAATAAAACTTCCAGCTACATCAACAGCCTCTACAGAATGTGAACAATTATAACACACAGTTGTTGTTTTTTCAATTATAGACACCTTGAAGCCTAAGTGGGTTGACAGTGTCCCTTTAAACAGGGCCCATACCCAATGTTCAAAATCTCACAGCAGTGGAACCAGGAAAGGCCTGCTGAGTCAGGGTTCACCTCCAGGTATGACCTTGACTGTAAGATTTCCCCAAAGACATGAAACATCTGCTGGCAGTGGTTGGCCAAGTGAGTCAAAGACTCCTAGAATTGATTCGTACAGTTAAAATACTACAGAGATAGCACAGGACACCAGCAAAATGTCATAGCTCAGGACTGACACCCACAGATAAATGCTAGAGGTGTGAGAAAGAAATAGGGAACATTACACACATATTATGGTTCTGCTGTAGGAACATACTGGCCAGCTATACAACCCCTTTGCAGAGAGCTAATCTCTCGTATCCTTATATTAACTCCACAAATAGTCATACTAGGACACGACCAGACAGTACACACTTTGAGGGGGGGAGTGACATACCATAACATTCAGGGAGATGGCTAACCAGCACCCTGATGACAACTAAGAGAGTCCCCTTAGACACTGGGGCAACAATCAGCTCCAGCAGTAGCAGAAGGGCTCATAGAGCTAAGGACGTCAGCTAGTTATGGGGCGACTCATACAGCTCATAGGGGGAAGCCTGGGAATATGGAAAGGTCTGAGGAAGGTATCCGGCATCAGACCACTGCAAAATATAGGAAGGACAATTTTTACCAGAATACTTGAGACACCACAGTAATAGTGCAGGCAGGTTGGAGGGCGCTTTGCCAGATGCAGCCCACAGACAAGCCTTAATACACTTAAACACCTACGTCCCATTCAGAAATGCACTGTCCACATATGTTACAAAGGAATCGCTAATGGAACTTACTGCCAATTTGCTGAAACATTCATTAATAGATTTTTTATAGAATCGCATAGGAACCTTTACATCTCAAGATGGTTTGAAATAAGTTGTTAGAACTGTATATTCAAGAGGCACTCTCCTAGCCAGAAATCCTAAATGTACTGTGTTTTGCTTTTTATGCCCGAAAATCAATAAAAACATAGATTTTTTTTTAAAAAAAAAAGGTAACATGTGTCAGTTCCTGTCCTGTCTTCCCAGCTCTCTCACCTCTTGTTAGCAGTATGTTGCACAGCTCTAGCTCTGTACTTATAAGTATCTCAGTCAGCAAGCACCATGTCCAGGTATCACGTGACCTTTGAGGTTTGACCTGATTGAAAACTGCATGCAGTGGCGCTGTCAGATATATCTTCATTTTTTTATTTTATTTTCAGGACACAATTTATTTTTCTGGGACAGCCTAGCTAAGGCACTGAGATGCAACATTTTGTTTTGGTGGGTGCTACATCTTTCCAGTGGGAGGCATACAGCACAAGGAGACCAGGTAGCATACGTATTTAGTAATATGGCAATTTAGGGTCAGAAGGGACTCAAGGCCTACCAAGTCTGGCCCCTGCTTCATGAATGTCCAGCTGATGTCTGTGATACTGAGATTCTGACTTTGGAAGGGGTATAAATAGAGGTAACAAACAATGTAAGTATTTGAGAGTTTTCCTAGATAACTCATTATCTTTTGAAACCCATATAAATGAAATAACAAAAAAGGTAAACTCAAGAATTGGGACTCTGAGAAGATCAGCGCCCTTGGTCTCACATAGATTGCGACTGATCCTGCCGGTACTTGAGTACGGAAACTTGGTCTGTGGTAATGCAAATCAACATTTACTTGACCTATGAAATTTTACATCTGACAGGTTAGCTACATTGCTGCTAGGTTATAGAGGCAGTATAGCACAGTGGTTTAAGGCTCTGAGCTGCAAATCTGGAGACCTGGGTTTGAATCCCACAACCCCCACTTGCATACTGTGTGACCCTAAGCAAGTCACTTAACTTCCCTGTGCTCCCACGTCGCACCTGTAAACAAGCTTTCAGCTTAGTGTGCCACTCCTGGTTAAACATAAAAAAAAAGCTAGATTTGTTCTACAGTGCCCCTATGATACCCATCTTTGTATAATGTACCAAAAACTAAAATGGGACAGTATGGCAGCGTGACAAAAAAAAAACAATGGCTGGCCTTAATCTTTAGGATAAAAACTAACAGTGTCAGTGGCTTAGCAGGTTGCACACTCGCCTCTGAGACTGGAAAATCAGAAGGCTGTAGGTTCTATCCCCACACCAGGCACTTGGGTTAAATACCAATACTGACACTGTAGTGCAGCATGAGGGGGTGCTGCACTCCCGAAGTGCCATCTTTTGGATGAGACATTAAACTGAGGTCCTGCCTGTTCTGGTGGTTGTTCAGGTGGACGTTAAAGATCCCATGGCATTTCTCGGAAATAGAACGGGAATTTCTCCAGTGACCTGCCAAATTTCCCCCATTCACTAAAAATACCACCAACAGTTTAATCTGGTTCAATTTCAGTTGGTTATCATCTGTATCCCTCCCCCCGGGTCTAGTCTCAGTGGGCTTACTCAGTCAACAAAATTCAGTAAATAAATAATAAAAAATGGTTTAATTAAAGTTAACCTGCAGTTTGATGGTGAAAAAAGTGAACACAGATTCCCTCTAGGGGATATGGTTCATAGATGGGTGAGGATTCAAAAAATTCAGGGTAGATATGGTCAAATGACACTTTCTTATAATATAGCTAAACTGTGGAACGTAGTCCTTCCAGCCATAAGAAATATGCAAAAACTGAGTATTTTCAACCATGTCATTAGCACACATTTGGCCAAGACTTGTACCTGTATGAAATAAATCCTCGTGTGCACTGGGGGGTTTGATGTATGACTGGATCTTTGAGGTGGGCTTGTGAAATACTATATTTCTCTTTTGTAATGCAAATTATATGTGGATGCTTTATTTGTTATAAACAGTATGAGCAGATAATCTGCTTTCTTTGGATAACTCCTCTTATGTTTGCTTTGTTTATTACCAAGGTATGTTTCTTAACTGTCTTCTAAAAATGTTTTTTACTTATATGTGAAACGGTGACCAATGCAGGACAACTTTGAAAACAGGTCTGTTTGGGACCTGAAGTTTATAGCCTGTTGAATAATAATGTGTTTTTTTTACTACTACTACATAAGCAAATGTGGTTCCATGTCATAATGGCGACTGCAAAATAGCGATCGCAATTACAGAGTGTACATCGCCAAAAAGCACAACGGCGATGTACACTTGTTGGCGACACAAAACATCCGGCAACTGAAATAGGACTTATGTGGGGGGGGGCAACCCCTCCCCCACAAAAAAAAATCCAGCAGCAGCAACAAAATGCTTCCCGGCCCCCAGCCATGAACCCAGCACCTGCTGCACTGAAGCTAGCCACCCTCATCACCACACCACATGGCTAGCTCGATGGCAGCAGGCTACAGTACCCCACACAAACCCTCCTCCCTATACTTCCCCTTCTGGTCGCCCTCGTAACCCTCCCTCACTCATCCCTACTCTTACCTTTGCATTCTGTCGCTACCCTTACTGGGTAGCTCACGTGTGTAAAGCTGTAAATGAGTCGCTCTTTTGAGAGTCACTCATTTACAGTCGCTGTCATCACTGGATTCCTAAGAATGCTGTACAAATAAGTACTAGTTTATGTAGACTTACTCAAGATCACACAATGAGCCCATTACTGGTATGGGATACAATCCTTGGACCTCCTATCTCACAGTTTGGTGCCCTCTTCATCTGTAGTGCTACCTTTCCATAAATGGCATCCCTGCTAAGATCGCTCATTTTTTTTTTTTTTTATTTATGATCCCTCTACCCGTGGCACTCCACTCTCTTAGGGAGACACCTACGGCCTTCTACTCCCCGCCCTCTTACTTGGAACCCGAAGCAGTCCATCCCCATGTAGCCATGGCTTGCCCCTCAGGCAGGGACAACTTGACAAGGTGGGTGCCCTTACACCCTGAATTCCTTGGTTTTGTCGGGATGCTGTACCACCGGGACAGGTAGGGGAATTGGGGATTGGGTCCTGGTGCTCCATCTACCAGGAGTGCCGTGAGTTGTTTTTCCGGTGTTCTGGGCATGAAGTGCGCCATGATGTCTAGGCACTCAGAGCCGACATCCATCATGCCACCCCCTTGCTTAGTGGCTGGGCTTGCTGTTCCTCGGGTCTCCACCCGGGGTCAGACAAGCACGAGCCCTGGTCCCCCTCCCCTGGAGAGGGCAAGTGGTCCCTGGGATGCTCAAGCCCCCGGGCTGGCCCTCCGCCCTGGCTCATTTCCGAACCTGGGTAGCTGGCATCGCAAGTGGAAATCCAACCACTGTGTCGATTAAAATCACCTACAAATTTTAAAAAAATGCATAAAAGCTAAACACGTTGTTACAAAAATCAGGATTCTCATCGCCTTGAATCAGTACACGTTTAGTCACTGTAGCTCTATGGCTAGAATCAGGCTTTATGTCAATTACTAATGAAAGTAGGATCTACAGTTGAAGTATGTTGACCTCTGCCATAAAGCTTAGGTCCAGATCAAAGGTGAATTGTAAAAGCAAACTTGGAGAATTACTTTGGGACTGCTTGTCAGTCATGTGATCAGTCTCTACTATTGTGCAAAGAGGTGCTTCATGCTCTACCGAATAGGTCAAAAAGCAACAAAACAGTTTTTCCCACTTCACTCCTATAAAGTGCTGGGAGTAAAATCCAGTGTGTCTGAGCATACTGCCCTGATCTCTACCACCTAGGTTTATGATCTAGGTCAAGGGTTAAGCTGAATGTTTGCTTATGACTGCAACGAAAAATAATGCAAAGGAAAGGAATGGAACTGGGGTTTTCCAAAAGTGTCTTCCACACAGACTGTATCCTAAGGAGCCTGACAGTCAGGAGAGGGGTGGTAATACTGCAGCTGTTGATAGCACACTGGGGAAATTAAAAAAATATAGAGAGGAATTTAAAGAGAAAAATTAAAGAGACAGGATGAGTGCAGGGAGATTAAGTGACTTGCTCAGGGTCACAGGATGAGTTAAGAGGCAGTTGTGGGACTCAGCCCTTGATCCTAAGTTTGCAGCCCTCTGCTCTTCTAACCACTAGACCTAGCTGCTCCCAAAAGTAACAAGAGCAGCATTTGAAAGTGATATAAATCATGAGACACAGAATAGAGATGCCAGCCTGCACTCCCATCTTAAGTGACGTTACCTTGCTCAGATGTTACAGGCACTGAACATTGTTGCCAGTATCTTAAGATCAGGTAAGAACAGAAAATAACTTGACTTCAGTACAAAGGGTTGTCAGTTTAGAAATATAGACAGTAACGGCAGAAAAAGACCCAAGGTCCATCTAGTCGGCCTGGAGTTTCTTAGTTGCCCCAGTATCTAGTGTCCATACAGCGTTTTATCCCTCCCAGTCCACCCACCAGCTCCCCTCCCTACTGCTACCAACCTGAGCAACCACCAAACCCTTCACTCTGTTCCAGCCATGCTTGACACCATTCATGGTCTTGGCACCCAGCACCTCCACTGGCAGACTGTTCCATGGCTCCACCACCCTTTCCGTAAAATAGAACTTCCTCACATCCCTCTTAAACCTTCCTCCCTCCAGTTTCCACTCGTGAACTCGGGTCCTTGACTCTGTACTCCTGATGACTAGTTCCCCACAGTTCATGTTGTTTATTTCCTTCAGGAACTTGTCATACCCCATCTCGCCTGGTTTCCAGTCAGTACATGTTCAGTGTCTTAAGATGACCTTTGTAAGATCTGTCCTGTTGTCCCTGGAGCATCTTGGTCACCCTAATTGCACTGTCCCCCTCCAGCCAGTCCCTGTCCTTCCTTAGGTGAGGACTCCGGAACCAAATACAGTATTCCAGGTGCGGCCTCACCAGTAACCTATACAGAGGTAGTAGCACCTCTTTTTTCCTTCTGTTAATACCCTTCTGATTCACCCTAGCATCCCATTAGCTTACTATACGCCTTGTTACACTGGCATGATTATTTGAGGGAGTCACTAATGATGACTCACAGGTCCCTTTCATCTCCCATAGTGCTCAGTTTAACCCTTCCAATCCAGTACTCCGTCTTCTTTTTTGTTTTTCTGTTTTTTTCCTTTTAACCTAGGTGCATAACCTTGCATTTTTTGGCACTGAATTTCAACTAATAAACCTTAGACCACTTCTCTAGCCCTTGTAGATCCGTATGTCTCTATCTACCCTACCACAGAACTTCGTGTTATCTGCAAAGTGACACAACTTGCCCCAGATGCCCCTCTCCAATGTTACTGATGAACACATTGAAGAGGACTGCACCCAGGACAGAGCCTTGTGGCACCCCACTTGTGACTTCCATCTTATCCAAGTTGGCCCCGTTTACCATCACCACCTGCTGTCTCTCTCTTTCAGCCAGTTTCCTACCAATCTAACTGTGTCCCTAGCCATGCCAAGGTCCTCCAGCTTCTTCAGCAATCTTCTGTGTGCCACCAACTTGAAAGCCTTGTTAAAGGGACATCCTGTCAACTTTCAACTTCCCTGACCCTTTTGTGGCAATGCCACAAAAGATGTATGCCAGAAGAACTGCGAGTGAAAAGTCTGTTACAAATAAATCAGCATGACCACATATAGGGCTAACACCCCTACGTATCATCCAGCAAGAGCGCCTTCCTCAGGGGGTGGAGTTAGCCGACATTTCAAACTCCCTTAAATTACCCCATTTTCCAATATAACCAATTGCATATTAAGCAACAGAAATGTCAGACAAACGTGTAAATGTAGCAGTTAAAGTGATCAGTTTACAATGTGCAAAAGATAAATTGTTTGAAAATACTGTATTCATGATAAATTGCAGAGATTATTAAATCTATTTTCTAAGAACCAAACATATATTCTATACATAAAATATGTCAGTTGATATTGTCTCACTAATAGTTATGAGGCAATAATAATCCACAATATTTGTACATTATACTATGAGCAACTGGGTAATTGAATGGCATCTGGTTTTAAATTCACTCTTTTTGCACATTGTAAACTGATGACTTTAATTGCTACATTTGAATGTTTTTTCTGACTTGTCTATTGCCTAATATGCAGTTGGTTATATTGGAAAATGGGGTATTTAAGGGTATTTAAAATATTGGCTAACGCCATCCCCTGAGGAAGACTCACTTGCTGGGTTGATACATAGGGGTGTGAGCACTGTGTGTTGCCATGTTGATTTATTTGTAATAAACAGACTTTTCACTTGCAGTTCATCTGGTGTGTGCCCATTCTTCTTCCTTTTTTTGCTGTTGGTTTATTTTTTGCTGGTGCACCTTTGGGGGTGGGGTTGATGTGCTTTCTTTCTCCTCTCCACTGTATAAAACATATATGCCGCTCCCCAAGCCTGGGTGAGAGTTAATGGTTCATTGACTCACTTGATACAGTTGCAGGGGCAGGCTTGCTAGGGCTGCTCCCTCTATCCCCTTGTTGTTTGCTATATATTGAACTGTTGACGGAAGTCATTCAATGTAATAGGGCATACAGGGCATCCCTATCGGCGTAGTAGAGTTTAAACTCACCCTGTACACTGATGATATTTTACTAACTTTACAGGCACCACAGACTTCCATCTCGATGATATGGGAGGAGTTGGAAGAATTTGGAACAATGGCTGATTTTAAATTAAATGACCTAAAAACAGAACTCCTTTGCTACCAGTATCACCTGGACTCAACTCTCAAGTCTTTATTTCCCGCCAAGTGGCATAAATCCACGATAAAGTATTTGAGAATTATTATCCCACATAATTTAGTCAATGTAGAACTTCTCAATTTGGCACCTATCTCCCAACACATTACTTTCGACCTGGAATGATGGACACAACTCACACTAGACCAACTTGCAGGGCTCCCATATCTACAGGGATTCCTGTAGTTTACAGGGATTTGGAGGCATCTACAGGAAAACTCTTCCCATAGGCTTGCATTTGTTATACAGGAAAACAGGTCAATTCAGCTTAAATAGCAAATAATGTAATCTACAGGAAAACACAGGAATATCACCCTGGAGTTACAGGGAAAATTCCAAATCAATATGGGAGCACTGAACTTGTTACGATCGACATTATTAGAATGAATGTGTTACCTAGGTTATTGTATTTCTTACAGACTTTGCCACTGTTCCCTTACTTGTTTTGTGCTAGATCATGGAACAAATTAACCTCTCATTTTATTTTGCAAGGCAAACCACTAAGAATTAAATTTCCCTTCCTCCAACTTCCAAGGCATAATGGGGGACTCAGTCTCTCTAATTTAAAACTGTATACCCAGAGAGCAAACCTTCATATTCTTTACCGTTGACTTGTCCCTACTAGCACTCGGTTATGGAAGCATATTGAATTTCATCTTAACGATCTCAATATCTCAAAGTATTTATTCGCATATCCGCTGATAGTGTCACCTTACAGGGACTTTTTACAGGGTACTGCAGTGACTTTAACATTTTGGAAGTGGATTTCAGGCTCATAGTCTTTCCAGACAATCATGTTTTTGTGTCAGCACCTGGCATATGATTGCATCCTTTGCTCCCAGTAACACTGACCACACATTTCGAAGGTGGAGGCAACTGGGCCTCAGTCATGTGTTTCAGTTTTTTCATGTTAATTAAATCCTCCCTTTTGCAGACCTACAAATTAAATTTGGGATTACAAATCAATAACTTTTTTTTTTATTTGCAAGTGCGGGCATATTTATTACAACATGGGAGAGATTGTGACAAACTACCAACCCCGCCTATTTTGATAAGTAATTTATTTACGTGTGCCATTAGGGATGACAGGGGATCTCACCTCACTGGTCTTTTTTACAAGGGGTTACAGGAACTGAACTGAGTTCATACAAAAACCAATCTTGGAGAGGTGCGTAAAAAATATTGAGTTAGATCTCACTTATGAGGATTGGATTAAATTCGTCCTTCCTACTGAAAAAGGTTACCTCCTCCCCCTTTTCAATCAATCAATCAATCAATCACTTTATTTAACCAGGCATAAACACCATTGAGCAAGTTCATTTTCACGGTGGTCCTGGGCATAAATACAATACAGTACACTTCATAAGATTACAATTACAGTGGACAACGGTGCAAAAAAAAAAAAGAAAAGAAAAAACATTGTGACGGTGCCGGTTGGAGAGTATTCTCCTGGAAAAGCCACAACAGATATTTTTGAACACCAGCAGCACAGGCCAAATATATGGGAGAACACTGGACAGCATGTTGGAGGCTCTGTGAAGCATGACATGTTGATCATGCACATATTTTTTGGCTTTGTCCGCTTATACAACCCTTTTGGAGGGGGATTGAGGAACATCTTGCAAACATGCTTGCATCCCCCCTTACAGCCTATTTGGCACGTCTTTATATATTTCCTCAAAGGTCGGGCATTAGAGGGAACCCTAAAGTATTATTGGCAGTTATTAATTGCTGAACGAAAGGCTATCACCAGACAGTGGCTAAAACCTGCAGCACCTACTTTCCAGCAGTGAGCGGAAATTGTCAATAGCATGTATCATATGGAGCAACTGACTTATTCGATTAGCAATAGATCTCTCAGTTCCTGAACATTTGACAACCTTGGGCATTTTCAATTGTTAATACTGACCTGTCCTATATGCCATGAACTATCTGGAGGTTGAACATCTAACAACAAATAAAGTGTAGCCAAACATTATCGCACGAACCCTGTTTGTTCTGATTACATTGTTTGTTTTTTATGATTATTATTATTGATTGCTAAAAAGGTAACAGTATGCTTGGTGACCCGAATAGGCATCATAGAGGGGATACAGTTTTGCTGAACTGATTGAAAAGACTGTAATATGTACTATTGTCACCAGTCTGCTGCATGAAAAGAGATACGTGTATTGTCCTGTTTTGTTTCACGTCTGTAACCTGAAAATCTTTTAATAAACATTAAATATAAAAAAATAAAGCCTTGCTGAAATAGCAGCAATGTAGAGAAGATCCACAATTTGGCCCAGATTCATGTGATAATGGTGATTGCGGAAAGGGAATCGCCATTAGGGCGACTGTACATCAGCGAAAATCCATTTTGCCGATGTACATTCCCGGCGCACGGCAAAAAGGGCACAGGGAAATTGATTTTTTTTCTTTATGCAGGGGGCAGTGCCCTCCACACTCCTTACTAAGGATTCTCAGCTCCGGTGGGGTGCATGTCTGGGGGGGGTGCAAAATTTAAAAAAAGTAAATTCTCAGATGGCATAAAAATCCCAACATGCCCAGCACCGAACCTGGCACCCTCCCAATCATAGCCTGCCACGAACCCACCATACCACACAGCCAGCTCGGCAACCCACCATTGCGCTACCCCTCACAAACCCTCCCTCCCCTTCCACCCATCGTGCTCACTCCCCCTTGCGCGCATATACATATAGCGACAAGATGCTGCTATACTCGCATTCGCACCCCCCGTCCACTAGCCCTGAGAACAGGCGCCATTATTGAGTCGCCCTTTTGGTAAGCGCTCAATAGCGATTGCCTTTCTCACAGGATACCATGTGGCCCTTATCTGCTTTGTTACCCAGTCAAAGAAAACTATCAGGTGCATCTGGCAAGACCTCCTTGCCACAGACCCATATTGTTTACTATCCTGTAGACTGTTGCTCTCCAGGTAGTCCACAAGGCCCTCTTTGATCAGTGACTCCATCAGTTTACCAGTTATAGAAGAAAGACAGACAGGTCTGTAATTTTCCCGGTTGCTGCTTGTCCCCCGCCTTGTGTAGCAGAACTATGTCCACAGCCCTCCAGTCTTTCAGAACTACCCCTGTCTGAATTGAGCTATTGAATAGCCCTACTAGAGGTTCAGCTAGTTCCACATCCTTAGTACCCTTGGGTGCATCCCATCTAGCCATAGGGCTTTATCTACCATTAGAGCTTCAAGCCCCTTCTGGACCCTTTCTCTGGTAAATACTGACTGCTTCATTTTAGGAATTCTGCTGACAGCTGCCTTAATGCCTCTTTCAAGCAGGGGCCCACTGTCTTCCCTTGTGAAGACAGAGCAGAAGTAATTATTAAGGACGGCTCCTTTTTGTTCATCTTCCTCTAGTACCCTCCTTCCTTGTAGCCTAACAATACCCCCTCCCGGCTTCCTTTTTTTCCTTAATATATCTGATGAGTTGTTTTCCCACCCTTGACCCCTCCACAATATTTATTTATGTATGCATGTAGTTATTTATTTAGTTCAAAATGTTTCACCAGGAAAGACATTCTGAGCTTCTAACAGCTCATTTCCAGGTGCATCATGGGAGTAAGGGATGCATAAAAACATATGCCGCAAATACAGTATATGAAGGAGCATAATCAAAAAATGAAGGCAAATCAATATAACAAGACATATGTAATAAAGAAAAAAATTGGAATAAATGAAGTGATGGAACAGCTGTTATAGAACAATGAACAGGTAATGAAGGAAACCGATATATGCAATATATGAAAGAATATGCAGCTCCGTATCTGCCTTTGTCTACCTGACCATCCTCTTTGTTTCCCTAGTTTTTATTTGGTACCCTCCCCATTCCTCCTCCCCCTGCTTTTCCTTGTACCTGGTGAAAGCTTTTTCCTTGGCCCTCACTACTTCTCTGACCCTTTTTGAGAACCGTATTGGTCTCGTGTACACTTTGTTTCCTAAAGAATGGTCCCCTTGATTGTCTCCCTGCCCCCCCCCCATCTTTCCTCTATAATTTCAATGCTGTCCGCCCTGGCCAATTTGTCTCTGGCCAGCTCCCTCATTCAGGTGAGGTCTGCTCTTCTGAAATCTAGAACTTCTGTTTTTGATAGGGGCATTCTAATCCGAGGGCTAGCCTAAACTGAATGGAGTTATGGTCACTGGACTCCAGTGGCTTCCCTTCCCCAACTCCGCTTACAGTCTCCGAGTTGGTAAGCACCAAATCGAGAATCACCACACAGGCAGGTAGTCCTACAATGTTTTCAATAGGACCAGACCTTTGGCATACCTGGTTACTGGAATGTCCCGGTTGACATCCGGCAGGTTCAGCTTACCCACCACCTCTACTTCCTCATTCTTCACTCCCCTTGTCAGCTCTTCCCCAAGCTCTCTGTCTTTCTCTTCCCGTTTGTCCTGTTGATCTAGAGATCGTCCCATCCATATTTTCTTGCCTGTGGGCACCAGGAGGTAAACCCACAGTGACTCTGTTTCCCCTTTGCTTCCCCTGATGAGTCCATCATCCACAGCCTTTATGTCCTCCCTGACGTATAGGGCTATGCCCCCTGTCTTTGTCTTTCCCTTTGTCCTGTCCAAACACTGGGTAACCTGGGACTGACAAGTCCCAGTCAGTATTCTCTGTGGCCCTTTCTAAAGGGACTTTCAACCTACAAAATATCCCATCAAAATTATTTGTTATGCTGTATTGTTTATTTTTTTTGTTAACTGTTTATTCATAAGCAGCAAAATGAATACAGTCCAATTTCACAATAACTTGTACAGGGACTAACTGTATACAATAAAACATGTCATGGCAATGAGAAGAATGTATTTCCATTGTAATACAATATTATCAGGAAGGGTGGCAAGAGTACAACAGGCAGGATTTAAAAATAGCTGGACCCTTTCAACGAGTAAACGAGTCATCAATTTGTGAGATATAAAAAAAAAAGGATCTGCATGTTATTTCAAAATGTGTAGATCTACCCATATGCTTTGCGATGACTCACTCTACCATTGTGCAAGCAGATTGGCAGCTAATTTATGCCATAAGCAGTTAATGACCTTTTTATTTCTGCGGCCAGATAAAGGTATAACATACTACCACGTAGTGGGGGTGTATTGCCCATTGTTAAGTATAATAAAAACCAATTAAGCAGACAAAACAAAATCCAGATCCACCACCTGAGTCAAGCTGGAACTGATTGCCTGTAGAATTCTATATTCCACCACCAAAATTCCATATTCTGCCAAGGAAATTCCATATTCTGCCAGCAGAATTCCATATTCAACCAGGGGAATTCTTTATTCTACCACCATAATTCCATATTCTGCCAGTGAAAGTCCATATTCTGCCACAGGCATTCCATATTCCAACAGCAAAATGTCATATTCTCCCAACAGAATTCCATATTCTGGAAGTGAAATTTCAGATTCCGCCAGCAGAATTCCATATTCCACCAGTGGCATCCCATAGTCTGCCAGCAGAATTCCACATTCTGCCAGTGGAATTCCATATTCCACCAGCAAAATCCCATATTCTGCCAACAGAATTCCATATTCTGCCAGTGAAATTCCATATTCTGGTAGTAGAATTCCGTATTCTGACTGCAAAACTCCATATTCTGCCAGGGGAGTTCTATATTTCACCAGTGGAATTCTATAGTCTGCCACCAAAATTCCATATTCTGCCAGGGAAATTCCATATTCTGCCAGCAGAATTCCATATTCCACCAGTGGAATGCTATATTACATCACCATAATTCCATATTCTGCCAGGGAAATTTCATATTCCAACAGCAAAATTTCATATTCTCCCAACAGAATTCCAAATTCCGCCAGTGAAATTTCACATTCTGCCAGTAGAATTCCATATTCCACCAGTTACATTCCATAGTCTGCCAGCAGAATTCCATATTCTGCCAGTGGAATGCCATATTCCATCAGCAAAATCCCATATTCTGCCAGCAGAATTCTATATTCTGCCAGTGAAATTTCATATTCTGCTAGTGGAATTCCTTATTCTGCCCACTAAATCCCATGTTCTGCCAGCAGAATTCCATATTCCACCAGTGGAATTCTATATTCCACCACTAAAATTCCATATTCTGCCAGGTAAATTCTATATTCTGCCAGCAGACTTCCAAATCCCACCAGTGAAATGCCATATTCTGCCAGTGGAACTCCATATTCTGTCAGCAGAATTCCATATTCTGCCAGTGGAATTCCATATTCCACCAGCAAAATCCCATATTCTGCCAGCAGAATTCCACATTCCACCAGTAAAATTCCATATTCTGCTAGTGGAATTCCATATTCTGCCAGTGAAGTTCCATATTCTGCCAGCAGAATTCCATATTTCCCACGGCTCTACCTTATGTCCTTATATACCAAGGAAGTAAAATATATACATCAGGAAAGCCATATGAAGAGCATGCAGACCTGATTTTGAGGCAGGTCAAAAACCATAAGCTTCCTCATTAGTTCCAGATGAACCCAACTGAGTTGTTAGGAAATCATGACTTCCACTGAAGGAAATAAAAACTGATAATATGTTTTTATCCAGAATATATTGGAGGGTCTTTATTTATTTGCACTGTTTGACCAGGCAAGTGCACTGAACTGTGACAGCTCGTTTCAAGGTGTATACAGGGGAAAGGGGTAGCAGGGAACTGTTTTACTGACACGGAGAATTCTGGCCAGGACACCAGCGGAAAATCCCTTGCTCTTATGATAAGTGCCATGAGATTTTTAGCTTCCTCCTGGACAGCCACCAAAAGCAGACAGAAGGGACCTTGTTTTAGCATCTCATCAGAAGGATGGCACCTCAACAATGCAGTAACCTCCTTGTGCTGCACTATAGTGTCAGTGTTGGGTATTAGCCCAAGTCCGGACGTAGGACTAGAACCCTCAGTCTTTTGATCTTCTAGACCCAGAGGCAAGGTGCCACCTACTGAGCCACTGACACTGCTTGTAACTGCTGTTATCTGTTGACTTGTTTCAAGCTGTATGTACAGGGCAGGCATAGAGTATATGCTGCAAAGTGTGATTGCTGCACTGCATATTGTAGTGTCATATTTCATCAGGGTGCAAGTTGTTTAGCAATAAGCAAACTACCACCACTATTATCAATTACAGTGACTGGAGTGACGTGATCTATAGACTTGCACATATTTGACACATGCAGTATAAAAGGCTTGGAGTCTACTCCAGTTGTCAGGTGTTTGGTAAATGAAAGCTCACCTCCCAAAGTCCCTTCACACTTTCAGGACTCTAGAGTTTCGACTGCTAAAGGATCGAAGGGAGTAGTTGTAGATTGCAGTATAGAAGCAGGATTGAAAATGCATTTCAGTTTTCCTGTGAACACATTTACAGATGATGGTGAGACTGTGAACAATGGGCTTTCACAATGCAGAAAATGGTTTTGGACACCTTCTAACCTCTGTTTTGGGGATGCAGATTCATATCAAATTTACATTACAAAGTTACATTTTTATCAAAACTTTATTTCAGAAAATGTTAGACATTACTTGAACCTGTGTCTATTTATGTGGCCAGTACAGCTATCGGGAGGGGATGGCTCCATTGGTACCACAGGGGGTGTGTCCTGGGGGCCTATAGTACACTGTTCAGTACATTTTTACTTATAAGACTTTTTGGAAAAAATGCATTCATTTATTCGTGACCTGGAGGTGTCATCACCAGCAGCTGACTTGCCAGTCTGGGAAGAGTAACTACTTCACAACAAGAGATGAACAAAATGCAGAGGCATCTAGAAAGGCTTGTTTATGTGGGCAGAAAAATGGCAGAAGAACTTTAATGTTGAGAAATGCAAGGTGACACATCTAGGAAAGAAGAACGCAACAGCAAAATACTGCCCAAATGGCACAGAGATTACTGTCATCCAGCATGAAAAAGACCTGGGAGTGCCAATAAGTACCAGTTTTAAATGGTAACAGCAGTTTGGGGCAGGACCTAGCATACAAATAAAATCCTGGCAACTATCATGAGAATGTTTGTAAGCTAGAGATGTTGTATTGCCCTTGTGCAGATCTTTGGTCAAGTGAGGCCCCACCCTCAAATACAGTGCACAGTTCTAGTCCCAATACCTGGGAGTAATACTGACACGACAAAGAAAGTACAGAGTTGAGCAGCCAAGGTAGGTGATGGTTTGGAAAACAAGGGCTATGATGATTGGCTGACGGAACTGGATTTGTTATCCATGGGAAAAGGAGAAGCAGAGGGCACACAATCATGGACTTCGAATATCTTAAAGAGCCACACTGACAGCACAATGGTTAAGGTCCTCACCTTCCACTAAGGGGACCCCAGGTTCAATCCCTGATCTCTGGACCCTACTCCGGTGTGGTGGAGGTTGAGAAGCTGTCTGCTGGACACTCACTCACTCACTCTTCCCAAAGTGCAGGGTCTCCTAGTGTATTCTTAAAAATATCAACAGTAGACAGCCAGAAGTACTAGTCCTACTCTACACTAGCCTAGTGAGGCCACATTTGGAGTACTGTTCTCGTTAGGTACCCCTATTTTCACTAAAGACAAGAAACTAATAGAAAGGGTATAGAGGAAGGCAATGAAAAAAATCTTTAAATTGCAGAATACAGATTATGCTGATAGCCTCAGGACATTGGATCTATATTCTATGCAGTATAGAAGATTACAAGGTGACCTATGCTTAACCTATGCAGCAATACATAATGATGCCACTTTTGAAACCATTGGACAAGCCAGCCCACCAGCACAGCAGTTGAATTTCTGCTTGCGATGCCAGTGACCCGGGTTCGGGAATGAACCCGGGTTGCTGGAGGGCCAGCCAGGGGAGAAGGATTGAGCATCCCATGGACAGCTCTCCTTCTCCGGGAGGAGAGGGTAGGGGACTAGTCCAGCACCTGCTGGCTCCTAGTGGAGGCTGGGAGTACAGCAGGACGTGCGGCCCTAAGGGTACCGGGGGAGGAGCGGACATCGGCATATGCCATGACGTCACTATGCTGCCCCCAGCAGAAAAAAGGGAAAAAGCTCCCTGGCTGGCCAGATGACGGTTCTCAGCCCTCCGCTGCCACCGAACCCATGACCGGCACACCTCAGCAACATCCTGGGCCAAGTCTAGAGTGCGCTGGCTGACCCCCACCAGTGCCTTTCCCCTCAGAGAAGGCGGACCCATCCGGCGAAAGGGATATGCCGGGTTACCCAGGGGAGCCACAAATATGAGGTGAGTAGCTGGCGTGGGGACGGGCAGGCAAGTCGGGAAGGGCCTAGGGGACCCGAAGGAGTGGGCAGCTAGGGAGGAGGGAGGCATAAAAAAAAAAAAAAAAAAGAAAGAAACCATTGGACTAGTCAAAAACAGTACAAATAATACTACTAGATCCCATCACCTAAAAATAAAAGGGGATAGTTATGTAAGCAATAATACCCGACAGGGTGGGCTTTATTGGGAAATACCGGACCACCCAGGGGTGTAATGAGGCCTGATGCCGGAGGTGGAGGATCTTATAGCCCCTGGAAGGTCCAGTATTTCCCAATAATGCCCACCCTGGAGGGTATTATTGCACTTAGAAAATGGCTCACATATAGTATTTTTAATAAAATAGAATTATAATTAAGAACATGTCTAATACGTTTTAAAAATAGAATACAACTAGGTTTTTTTTGTGATGTAGTTCTTGTGTTGTGCCACACAGTTCAATAGAGGGTGCTGCTGATTAGTGGAGCTTGTTTGGCTGATGTTGATTTGTGCCCCACAGTTTGATGGGAGTTGTAGATTTATGCTCCGCGATGACAGTAGTGTGTGACACTGCAAGAAATCGGGTGAGATTTAAAAAAAAAGAATCAGAACACTGTGTCAAGTGAAGTGGCAACTATTTGAGCTGGTAGCTCAATGGTAGGTAACTCTTTTCTGTTGGAATTTGAAGTGCAGTGAGCGGGGCAGGAGCGGGAGTTTAATGAACAGTGCCCGTTAGATGGAGTCGGGCAGCTGGGTCGGAGCGTTTGTGAGCGCGGGGATCGGAGGTCTGGACAGAAGCATTTTTGAATACCTCGGTCAGGTGCGGTTTTCTGGCTTGGGGAGAAGAAGATGGGTTGTTTTCTTATTGTATATGTTTTGGTTTTTTTGCTTCAACTTTAGATTTCTTTGTGCGGGGAATGCTGGTTTGAGGACTCAAGGGTTGGGCTCTCCCGCTTGGTCTCTCGCTTAGCGAGGGAAAAAATATGGCACCAAAGTATTTTTTTAACTCAAGCTGGCAGTAGCTGCCACTTGTTTTTTTGGAGGGCATCTATTGAAAAATAATTGCCCAGCTCTGGGAGCCTGCCAGCCAATCAGGTCACAAGAATGTTCTTTGCCTTTTTCTAAAAGACTTCAAAATACAGTCAATGGTACACCCATAGAGTCATATCACACTGGAATACGTTACCTAAAAGTGTTGTAGAAAGTGAAACTATGACTATTTTTAAGAAAAGACTAGACCTACATATGGGAGAAAAAAACATTTGATTTCCACCAGTAACAAGGTGGTGAGTTCACAAAAGGCCCTCAAGCCGCCTGAACTTGTTAACACACTATAAAACTATGAAACTAGTGGCCCAGGAGGATGGGGAATTGTTCTTCAAGGAACCCTGCATAATCCCATCTCCACTAAAATATTTGTTAAAGGGTGCCTATTGGTGGACGCAGAGGTGCTGACACCAAGACCCACCCCCGGACATCCATCCAATGTCATTCCTGAACACAAAGACCAGGAATATTATCGGTGCTACCTCCAGACTGGGGAGTCTGCCTCCTCCCTGGTCTGTCCCTTCAATGCACACAGTGCGGTAATGGCAGACTAGCTTTGCAGATGTGTCTGCTCAATGCATTGGTGTCTGAGAGCCTCCCATCAGGCATGTACCTGGAAACTCCAGTGGGAATGCTCTTGGCCGGTCGAAAGGATCCCCTCGGAGCAGGTATGTGGGAAGGAATCTCGGGTGTGTGCATGGGGTGAAGATCAAAAAACTGAGAAACAGAGTGATAAAAAAAAAACTGGTCTGTCAGACCAAATGCAACTCTTCAGAATGCACAAGGATGAAAGGACATGGGGAAACACTTTTTTTTGTAACTTCTTTGGACATCAGGAAACATGATGTCATTAAAAGGAGGTGATACAAGGGAAACAGAAAGATGGCAGATGGACTTCAGCATTGAAAAATGCAAAGTGATGCATCTAGGTAAGCATCAAAAAGCAAGATACTACCTTAACAAAAGAGAGATTGCTGAAACTCAACAGGCAAATGGAGAGATGATCAGTAACAACTTTAAATGGGGGTGGCAGTCAACAAAGCAAATAAAATCATGGCCTTTGTCAAGAGAAATTTTGCAAGGAGATCAAGATATATCATAATGCCCCGTACAGCTCTCTGATCCGACCCCATTCTGAGTATAGCATACAGTTCTGGTCCGCATGTCTGAGGGAAGACATCAACAGGATTGAGAAGGTACAGATGAGAGTGATCAAAGTAACTGAAGGTTTGAAAAGCATGCATGGGCTATGAGGACTGACTGGTAAAACTGGGACTGTTTTTTTTTATTTATTGTATTTATTTATTGTATCTAGGATTACAAGAACCCTTGAGCCAAGGCTCTTTTACAAAGGTTTCATGTCAAGGATAAACATACGACAAGGTTACAACATTGAATTAACAGAAACGCAATTCTTATACAGCAGTGCTATTGTCTGTCTGTAGAGAGGAGAGAGGGAGGAGGGTGGATGCAGCCAGAGGCATTTATCGAAAAGTGGGAAGGAGAGATGGAGATGAAGAGGGGGAGGTGTGAGAGGTAGAATAAGTGTGGCAAGACAGGGCATGGAGAGATAAAAAGGTGGTAAGAAGACCTGGGTTATTATGTTGTCTCTTCAGGAGTATTTGGGAAGGAGACTGAGAGGGGGGCCAAGTGTCTTAGCTGTAGGCTAGAGCTGTGTAGGTCATGAGCTAGGTAAGGCAGCCAGTCACAGGAGCTAGAGGCAGTGAGATGAGCCTGGAGCCTGGTTTTAAACAGACCTAGAGTAGCGGCTGAGGTAATGGTGTCGCTAAGGCCATTCAGCCATAGAGGGGCCCTGTAGGCGAAGCAGCGTTGTCCCTGAGTTTTTTCCATGGAAAAAAGGAGACTTGGGGGTAACATTATTATAGTATTCAAATATCTGAATTTGATAACACTGTCAGACCAAATGCAGCTCTTCTGGGCACATGGTACTAGGATATGAGACAGAGAGAGAAAAGAGAGAGAGAGAGAGAGAGAGAGAGAGAGAGAGAGAGAAGGGGGCATTCAAAGTATTTGAAAAGGTGGAAGATTCAAGAGAACTTTCAGGGAAAAACTTCTTCATAGAGTGTTGAGACTTGGAACAGACTTCCAGAACAAGTGGT
The DNA here is from genome assembly GCA_016271365.2 of Neoceratodus forsteri. Classification (NCBI taxonomy): domain Eukaryota; kingdom Metazoa; phylum Chordata; order Ceratodontiformes; family Ceratodontidae; genus Neoceratodus; species Neoceratodus forsteri. The sequence continues at coordinate 156,302,002 of JADMNL010000031.1, read as the reverse complement.
CCACTTCCCACCTCCAAACTCAGAGTCAACAAGTACTTTATTATTTTTTTCACTTTATGTTTATTATTTTACAGCACACGTATAGTTACTGTTACTAACATGCAATATAACATAAGTACATTATAAAGACCAGGAGAGCGCCACTCCTCTTAATACACTTGACAAGAGTCCATCAAATGTTAAAAGATACATCATCTGGGGGTTCAATTCAAATATATATTTTTTTAACAAACACTGTGAATACGAAAATGCTGTTAAGAAGTCCATGAGCTGCTTGGTGTTATATTACGTAATAATCATTTATCAAAGTCTCCAGATTCTGACCCTACCAGAGAGTCGAGAGATATATACACCATGCTTCATCTTAATATTTGCACCTGACAATTTGCTTAACAATAAAACAAATGCTCCAACAAACTCTCTCTGCAAACATCTTATTGACTAACTCTCCAGGATGTAATCAGTTTTATAATTTGTGTAGTCAGCACATACTTAATACGCTGTTATGAAAACTTTCCTGGATTTACCCGATAAAATTGTTTTTTTCAAAGTTCGTTTTGCAGAGCTTCATGACCTTGGAGCCATCTTGCCTGGGCTCCACAGCGCCCCCCTCCAACAAGTACTTTAAAGAAAAAAAGGATGACAGGGTATTTCCACTGAGTTGATGGGTGGGTGGAACTTAATGACCAGTGGACTCTCTCCCTCATGCTGCGTACATGTCTGATTGCATGAACCATCCTATTTTGTGCTTGCAAGACCTTTTATTGAGTATCCATGTTTGGGGGAGGTCACCCTATAAAATAGGCAGAATGCCGATTTTGTTCAATGGTTCACTGAAATCACTGGCTACTGTGATAACCACCTTTTATTAGATCAACCGATAATTGCACACTAAATGTTGTGGCACACAGTCTATCAGTACAACACGGGTCCTGTCATCGGTGTGCCTCCTTTGTTCAGAAACTGTGCCTTCCTGTGATTTTTTTTTTTTTGCATAATTACCACAGAATTGTCCAAGGGCATTTCAGCTGCCACAGAGCTGAAATTTACATGAGAGAGCATCTTTAGTCAATTTTAAGACTGTGATTATGGATACACCAGATGACCTCAGCCACGGGCTGGCTACATTTTTTTTTTCCTTGAAAGAAACAAACCGTGTAATTCTGCAGAATTTCAGGAAATATGTTGCAGACTTTCTGAAAACAAAAACATCTCTTGAAGCCTTACTGATAGAGAATCACAGAATTTTAACACACAGAACCCCAGAATTCTGAGGGGAGGAATAAACAGGCAGTAATGCACAATAGTACATGTTAGGATGCTGTAACCACATGGGTTGTGAACTACCACCCAGGAAGTGAGATTATTACAGCATCACTTGGAGTGTGTTATTGCAATCATAATATGCAGAAATAAACCTAAGGTGTCAGGAAGGAACATATCCCACAAGGACAGTAATAATATGTTGCATAATGTGTTTGGTATGCCTTTTCCTAAAACATTGTCCTCTTGAGTCCAAAGCTCCAAGACTGAAATCCCCGCTTTTCCCCTAGGTCACATGTTTGTGTTTCACCCCTGTCTGTGACACACTAATTTCTATTTGTGAAATCCAGTGTACGTAATGCACTTTACAATCAGTCTGAGTACACGTCTTCACTTTAGGAACTGTATATATGCAATAAACAGTCACAGTAACGATAAAGTACGGTACAATATGAATAATTTAGACATGCTGGCCACAGATTACCTGTATTGCCTTTTCGTTTGCAAAATGGATATTTGTAGAACTTCTTCAGTCACGGAAAGCAGCTTAATACATGGAAAGCAGCTTAATATGATTCACATGGTGAATAAATTAGGTAAATAAATCGTTATTTTGGGATAAATATTTATTTTTCACTTAGAACATCTGTTATTACACATAGAACACAGGTTGCTACAGTTAGAATGGTTCCTTGCCACTGGGAATCTGGAAATAGAGCCCAGAGAACAATGGGTCAGATAGAGACATTACAACTGAAAAAAGGCAGTTTTACAGAAAACAAGGTAAAACAGTAATAAAAACATTAGCAATCGTGTGGTATATGTGAAATACATAATGGGTTGTAGTGAAATAGCACATTTATGCGTTCGTGAATGTTCTGTTCCACTGCCCTTGATGTATCCACATTTCAGAACTCCTTGCAAATTTCTTACTGAGTTTCACTTTTATGCCTTCAAGCGTAAGCTTCGTCAGTACCTCATTGCCGAGGAAAATTGTGACTGCTTCATCTAACTTTTGGTGCACACAAGCGAAGTCAGCACCTCATTATCAAGGACACCTGTGACTGCATCCACTTACCCCACTCCCATAGTAATCACCTGCTGCACTTAGACGCACCTCTTGATGCAGGGGGCACCTCCCAACCTCAGTACTTTACTGATCCCCAACCTGCCCCTGCCTACCCCCACACACATTTCATGGCACACATCCCTCCCCCGATTCATCCACTATGTCACCTTTCTTTGTTACCTTTCTGTGTCTATCTTCTCCAGGGCATTCAAACTCACAGATGCAGGCATACACTATACAATGCCTCAGCAGTGTCTACATGTGTGAACCTTTCTGTAATTAGTGTACCATCTCTGTAAATGTATACATTGTTGTTCTCCACTATTTTCTATTCAACTGATGTGGAACCTACAAAAGAGCATCCACTCACAGGTGTTATCCAAGAACTCAATAAATAAATAAAAACAAATATCTCCACATATGAGTGGTAGGACCTTCATAACTAACTCGTGCCTTCACCACACTCCAGTTACAGATCTTACACTCACTACTGGAGATAAGTGTATTATTCCACTGCAACACATTATGTATTACATATTTACACAGTACTTACATGCATACAATGCAAACATTCATACACACAAACATATACCTTACAGTATGTTATAAAATGGATTGGGAACATTTTTTACTGATTGGTGGAATCTGATCAAATGATTATGGAAAAGCCCTTGATATATCCACATTTGACAACTCCTTGCAATTTTCTTACTGAGTTTCACGTTTGTTTCACCTAACACAAACCCATTTTATAATGGCAATAATTCACGCCAGAGATGTGGTATACCATGGGAAATATTCACTTTTGGTGCAGCTGAAGGCAGCACTACCCACCTTGTTGGATTCTGGTGACATCATAAACCACAAGAGCAAAGCTTGAGTGACTGTGATGTCACCAGAATACTAGGAGTGAATTACAGAACTTTGCTACTGATGGTTTCCTAGCAGTTATTGTTTCTGATTTATAAACTGGCACTGAGAAAAGGAAGAACGTGATTGAACCACATCCTGTCACCACACAGTAAGATTTGTCTTACTGTATGGCTAATCAAATATCAAATGTCTCTTTCTGACATTTTTCTATCTAAACAAGATATTTTCTATACGTTATGTTTATATGTACAGTTACTGTGCCGCTTATGGTTATAAGACTGCATTCTTGAGTTCTTTGGGTGAGAGCACCATGACGCAAAGTTGAATGATTCCAGCACACAAGAGGCTTGAGAAGAAACTCTTATAGCCGAAAGAGACACAGGAACTATAGAAATCAATATTATTTATTTTTATTATTATAAATCATGTTGAAGGCTTCCGTTTTTAAAAATGGAACTTGAACTAAAAGTCCAAAGGTTTTACTTTGTGGAAAGTTATGGAAACCCCTGTGATTGGAAATGGACTATGCCAACTGAACTTAGAACTTCAGAATTTTAGAACTATGCACACTCTTGTGGTTATGATAAATCACTAAGGTGATTTCAGCCAATCAGCACACAGAGCCACGGTACTTCTTATTCTGTGTACAGTGTACTCTCGTGCAGGAGTGGTAGAAGGGAACGCTCCACTTTAGCCCCAGGGAGGAGGACGGCAAACTAAGATAAAAAAAAAGACTGTAAACTCATTAGAAATCACTTGAGCTAAACTTGAGTGATTTATAATAAGATAATTGGGCCTCCGAGAGATGTCTCTTATGGTATAAAAGACTCCTCTTGTGAGGATTGGGCAGACGAAACTGCTAAGCCTTGCTTTGTGGTCCTCTCTCCCAAACCTCATGCTTGGAGTCTCTTAGGCCCTGTCCACACTATGCCTCTGTAATGTTACAGAGGGCTCAGACCGTTACTGCAACGGTTTGCGTTTACATCTGTAACGTTACAGAAGGCGTTTTTGTAACCGTTGTTGAAACCACTTATGAGGTGGTTTGAACAACGGTTGCGAAAATGGTTGTGCCCCTGTAACATTACCAGCCATAGTGTGGACGCGTGAGCGTGTAGCTCCAGTATTCCCCCAGTGCAGCATGAACTGCATTGTGGGATAGGGTGCAGCTGTAACGTTACAGGGCACCCACCAATGTGGACAGGCTGTAACGGTTCCAAACCGTTATCGGAACTGTTTGCCGGCAGTGTGGACACACTGTCACGGTTCCGGTCTGTAACGGTTTGGAACCGTTACAGACTGTAAGTGGTGTAGTGTGGACAGGGCCTTATACTATAAGAGCCATCCCTTGATGGTCCTATTAACTCATAGAAGAGTACCTAGAATGATTAGTAATGAACAATCCCGACTGGCTAAGAATGATGTCATGATTTCTAATAAGCACAATAATCCACTCAAGGGTGTGCAGTACAACAGATCTGACCACATTACCCAGGTGGTTGAAAGCACTTGGCCGTGCCTCATGCTTCACAACTCACTGGGGACATGTGGTAAGATATGTCTTAATGCACTCCCTGTTGTGAATTATTGCTTACATATAGCACTCTCCAAATATTCCATCTCATGATATCATTGCTCTGATGTCAGAATGATAGTATTATTAATGTCTGATGTCACATCACTGAGATTACAGGATTTTACTAACACTCTTTTCCTATGGGAAAAAAAATCACCATCCATATATTACAATAAGGTGTGTGTTATCATGGGATGTCGCCACACCGCAAGTATACTGTAAGGCACGAGGCATAGCTGAGCACGCATTTTTCTATAGGGCTTTTTCTCCAGCTGCTGGTCTGTTCCCTTCCTTAAGACTCCCCTGGACCTGTCACTGACCTTTTCGGAGCTTACAAGTTAACCACCTCTTACCCAGGACCACAGATGTTGTGGTTGGCCTGCCCTGCCTTTGGTGCATAAGCCTGTAAGGGATGCCAGCCTTGCATCGGTGGAGCAGGATTTTCTAATCCGTATTTTCTCCCCTGAGATGCCAGTGTGCAATTATGAGCAAGCATGCATGCATGTGACATGCCGCTGCCATGGCTACCCTGAGATATTATTTGGGGGTCTGCAGTTGCACATATTGAGGGCTATGCACTGCTGTGGGCCAGGTATGCATGATTTGTAAGTACTCAGCTGGCGCAGCTCTGCACCTGGGGACAGGCGCAGGGTGTACGGTATGCACAACCATGCACCTTCTCAGGGTGCCCAACCACGGCCCCATTCCCAGCACATGTCTGCATGACTGCCTGGTGGATTGAGTGCACAAGGGGTGCTTGCCCCCTTCCATGAATGCTGCCATCATTCTGCTGTACTCCTGGTTCATGGTATTCCTTCTTAGGGTTGCCTATATGCTGGGGACACACGGTGCATAGGCAAGGTAACCTTTTGTGCACAGACCCCATACTTCTCAAGCTCTCATCACCATAGTGTGGTACACAAGCTCTTAAAATGTGGGAAAAAGTAACAAAATGTGGTACACAATAATTTCCTTATCATCCACTCAAATTTGGACGTGAGCCATCTTTTCAGTACCCTCAGTGTATTGTTTTGTGTTTGCTCTGAAATACTGCTATGTTTTCTTTATTTAGAGCCCCCTGTAATGCTGCCTTTTTCCAACTAATATTAATTTTCAGACTACTTATCAGTTTTGGAACCTGGTGCTATCAGTTGAGCGGAAATGCTGCAACGAAAGCTTCAGTCGGGGTTTCCACTCAACTGATGTGACTAGATTTTGGAACTTACACATAATAAAAAAAAAGGAATTTTGGGCAGGAAAAGGAGAGCACTAACAAGGAACCCTAAGGAAGGAAAAAAAGACTATGTCAAACCAAAAAAGAAAATACAATAAACTTCAAACATGACCACATTTTCAATTGCATTATAAAAATGCAGAAAACAAGGTGTATGTCCCCTTTAAAGAAAAGACATTACAAAGTGGAAAGTGATTCTTTCTCTTGTTAACTGTGATATACTTCTATGTGCAATTGTTATTTCAAACTGTATCGATCGCCATTGTAAGGGCACCCTCTATAAACAAACGGTTTCATCTCTGTAGGCCTATCCTGCATGAATAAATGGAGAATAATACATAGTAACTGTGTGTTATGAAGTTTTATTTACACACCCAAGGTGTGTGATGACCCATAAACCTCAAGAGCAAAGCTCAAGAGGTTTATGAGGTCATCACACACCAAGGATGTGTAAAAAAAACTTCATAAACACACAACTGTTTATATTTTATTTTTTATAATTACTGGTGCAAGGAGGCTGTGCCAAACAAAGTCACTGAACGTTGAAGCTCAAAGCTGATGTTCATATCTCTTTCATAGAATGTTAACGTTGATTACACAGCTTAGTTACTTAGTATATGTTTTGACCCCCTTAGTTGTGATTTTATTTATAGTTGCTCTCCCCTCTCATCTGCCACCACTGAATTATCGCTCTGTCAGTGAAGAGGGACAAGAAAGGCTGAAAACAAAAGTAAAATACTGTCGCCCACTAGTGCCTACAGTGACATAACAAGTCATAATGACAGCGAGATAGCGAGACAAGTGAAATTCGACTGCTGCTGACACGTTGGCATCGGCAGGCGAGAGTGTTTTACTGATGGCGAGATAGCGAGTCAAGTGAAATGGTGACAGCACAAGCGTGAACGTGTAAGATAGCACTAAGCATCCAGCCAAGAGTGGTCTTTCCCACGCTGAAGTACGACCGCTAGAAAATGCCCGTAATAATCAGGTATGATGTCATACCCAGCTATTATGGCATTTGATCAGAGCTATTATCCAGTCATTAAAAGGAGTCACCAGTAATTATGTAAGTAGTAACCCATGACAGGATATGCATTATAGGATTTTAATTAATGATCATTTTTTACATATGGATAATGGTACTTTTATCTCCAGTCTCAATCTCCCAGTTGATATTTTTGGTTACAACTGGGAGGTTGTAATCAGCAACTGTCAATCAAGCACCACCACAGAAAGCTAATTGGAGCGTAGTTTCTCTGTGGGCGGGCTGAACATCTTGCCCAACATGGCGGCTCCATTACTGAGCACCAGTACCAGCACTCAAGCTTTGCCTCACACTGTTAAGGCAAGTAAGATTTTAAATATTTTTAAATATCTATCTAGTTGATCCTGCCTTGAAAATGAAAAAAAAATCAATCTGGTTGATCCTGTTGCTTATACCCTTCGGGCACATCTTACACTCTGCAGCTGTGCTGGCAGACCACGACTTTCCAGAATGCCGTTCCCACTGTAATGTAAAAAAAAAAAATACAAAGAAAAAAACAAAAGGGAGAGACAGGCAGTGTGTGTGTGTGTGTGTGTGTCTATCTCTGACAGAAGTGCTGCACTAACTGAACTGTGCTGAAAGGGGAAAAAATGACCATCATTAATTAGATAAAATAATATATGAGTGAGTGTGTGTGTGTGTGTGTTTGTGTGTGTGTAAACCAGAATTTTACACACACCCTCGATGTGGGATGCTTTTATAAACCCCTCGGGGTTTATGTAGCATCCCACACCTCGGTGTGTAAAATTCTGGTTACTGACACCCACCCATATACTACTCTATATTTAATGCATGCTCCAGGGGTGCAGTAACTGAGTCCGAAATTCGAGTGCCTTTATGTCTCTGTGATGTGCATTAAAATCCTATAAGACACATCCTGGAGGGGCTTATTACACATATAAAATAATTCTAAGTAGGTTTTTGGGGCAGACAAATTAGACAGTACATGACTGCATTTATACGGTTAATGCATGGTCAGGTGATGTCTCAGCCAATAGAATTTCTAGGTTTCTTTCATGACATTTTATAAATTCAAATAAAACAAATCTATATTATTAAAATTTGCAGACATGTGCTTAGGATATTGTGTAAATGAGTGATTTGGTATTCACTGAGTTTACTTTCAACTGGGCATCATAAGTGCACATTACTAATTCGTCTCATTGTGAAATGTGGGGCAACAACCTTCACCATGTGGGACAGAGAACTTCTGAGCGGAAAAACGAGGGCTATCTGAGAGATATGGTTAAGTGAGCCTCCTATGACTAAATCGTACCGCAAACCCTGTGGCAAAGATTGCAGTTGTACCTCTTTTAATGCCCCCCCCCCCCCAACGAGCACCACCACCAAAGTTTCCCTAGGATTCAAGTATACAGAATTTGATAGGTAGTGCTCTTTGCCTTCCCGTCATCATTCTGGTGAAAGACACAACTCTTCCCTTACAAATCGTACAGTGCTGTCCGGCATCTTTTCCTGGCTGCTTTAAAAAGACTGTAAGTTCATTTGTGTTTGCAAAAGAAGAGGCCAAAACAATTGAATCGCGTCCCTCTGGTGCACGGATTTCCCTTTTTACAGAAGTCTGTCAAGTTTAACAGTTTGCCTCCGGATCTGAAGCAAATGTCATCAACACATAACTGTATACGTTACAACAGGTTTGCTCCTGTTTTATTTATATATATATCCATATCTACGCAACTACATGTTGGGAAAAACCTACATTACTTTGGAACCAGACAGAGGCGTCCTGAAGTAGTAGGGAAACTATGTTTTGTTTATGTACACTGAACACTAAATCCATATTCCTTCACACTTTGTTTCCCCCGTACTGAAACGAAGCAGTGACATAGCCCCTTTAAGGAGACTGTTGCCTAATCAGTAGGGGGTGCGAGTGCATATTCCTGGAACAGCCGAGCAAAAAAAAAAAAAAAAACCCTCAGCCCTGTCGGTTTCAAGTTCCCCATTAGAAAATGTGCCTGATTTGTGGCCAATGCTTTGGGATGTAAAAACTAAAGGGGTAGCTATGGAGATAGAGAGCTTTCCTGGCTCCTTTCTTTGACAGGTGTTGAGTAGGGGAACTCGGAAAGAGAAACAAGCATGTATGCCAAAGGGAAGGGATCCACTGTCCCCTCTGATAGCCAGGCAAGGGAAAAGTAAGTGAAACGCGACGAAATGCAGAACCGAATTATATACATGTGTGTATAGCTCTAATATATGTGTATACTTTGCCAAAAGTGCTGAAACAGTGTGGAGGATTGATGCAAGAGAGGGTTCCGGTGGGGACTGTTTTTGCACCGGTTGTACTTCATGTTTGGGTTGGATGTGCATCAGATGTGGGTAGTAGGTGCTGTAGGTTCATTGTGTGACATGTTCTTGCAGCTTGCCTGGTGTGTGTCCTGTAGTGAGTGTGGCGAGCAGTAAGTTTTGCCACTTAAAATGCTGCCCAGTGAAACGCTATGAATTAAAGTTTTGTGAGCGTGCGCCCGCATTTTAGGGGGGTGCCGACCCTCTAGGAATTGGTACTTCATTTTTTGGGGGACCCATGCGGTTTTGCATGCGTGTGTACATTTGTGTGTGTGTTGTTACCTTCTTGTGTGTTACATTACCTCGAAATCTGAGATCTTCTAGCAGAACCTGTCTGTTTTGCCTTTTACTCCTCAAGGTATCCTCTCGGATGTTACGTGAAGTTCCCCTCTGCTTGTTTCAACTTTTTTGTGGATTATTTTAAAATGCTTTGAGATTTCCGTGCTGGCCAAAACAAAAGTTACGCTATCTCTCTTTATTGTCAGCTCATCTGAAATTCTTACATATGTGATATCTTGCATTTGTTGACTAGATAGAATCTTGTCATTACATATATATATATTTTTTGCCTGTTTTCCCCAAGGGTATGAATGATACAGTCATTAAGGTTTTGCGTTTGTGTTGTGTGGTTTTCATCAAATTTGCTTTCTTACCCTTTTGATGTTTTTAGTTATGTTGCGGAGGGGCCAGATTGTTCATTTTACAAGAAGAATCGCTTGTTCCTGCAGTATTTTCCACCTCTCTTTGTGCTACAAACTATCCACAATGGTTTTGCCCTATTCCGATCAGTTTTCGGCTGCTGTTTGACTGATACATTGTGCTAATCTCCTCCCCCAACAATCGTATAAGTTTCTCATTTTTTATAAATGATGTTTACAGTACAGTAACAGTACCTCCGGGGCGCTGGGTCTCTGCCGACCGGCTCCCCTGATCGGTACCGCGCCGCTGACCGAGGAGAGAGAGAGAGAGAGAGAGTGACCAGGGAGCCGCTGCTGGTGAATTTCGGGCTATACAAAGGGCTTTGCAGAAAGTCCCTTTGTTAGGTCTGTGGTTCAGCTTTAAATCCCTTCTCTTCTGGGTTGAAAAGTTTTATTTTTGTTAGTGTCTTTCGTTGAAATTAATAGCACCCATGTATTTGTTCGTTGTTGTTTGATACAAGCAGAAGTGGGGTTCCTAAAATAAAAATGCCCACTTTTCGTGACCATGCAGCAAGTTTATGATAGGTTATATAAATATATGTTTTTGAATATAAGTGCCCCCAGTCCCCAACTCGCTATTTCTTAATGGTTGGGAACATTAGGAAACGCTGCTGGCTCAAGCCGATGGCTGAGTAGTACTTTCCTGCTGGGTTATGAGGAATCCTGAAAGGGAGCATGTTCTACCATTCAAAGTACAGTAAGTAAGAGAAAAAAAGTTTTGGGGTGGTGGGGTGGAAAGAGAAGACACTGTAGGATTGCCAGTTCCAGGTCGGGGGAAGAATGTTGTTTTTTTATGTCAGACCCATGAAGATATATTCTGGTATCTGATGTTTCTGAGCAGTCTTTAAAAATATATACAGTATTAAGTGGATATCAGTCATTGTATTCTATTAATTAAGGGGTAGACCCCCGAATTAAGAACAGAGTGGTTGAGAGTTTTCTGTGAAATGAGTTGGTAGTTAGGGGTGTACTTTTGTCTGTCATACCTATTACTCTTGTTACTGAAATGTGGGATGATGTGACACTCCATGTGAGGCACTGCCCCACAGAATGTGCGCACACCATCACGTGTGGACATACCAACTCAGAGTACTACAAGAAATTCAACGTTTTATGTTGTATCATAGATTTATTTTGACTTTCTGTTTTAAAATGTATGCGAGTCTGCGACACCACCTTCTCTGTATGGGCTGCACCTTTCTCTATGTGGGATGGAGCAGTTTTAAGGGGCAAAGTGAGTGGCGTCCCTCTAATCTGGGACAGTTGGGAGAGATGCCATCTGTGCCGATTTGTTGAGAATCCTTCATGCTGGAAAAATGAGACGGGTAATGTACAGTAGGCACACCTCTCAACCTTTTGTCACACACAGTGTAGGACACTAGCTCTCAAAGTGTGGGGTAGAAGAGACTAAGGGTGGAGTTACGCGACGAAATCTTGGAGACCCAAGCTCAGAATACAGGGAACATTATTGCTTTAGGGTTTATAAGATTTACTGTAAATTGTTTATCATAAATGTATCTTTATTGTCAAGTTGTGCTTCAGAGTCCCTGTGTGAAACTTGGGACAGCCTCTTTTCCACATGGCAGGGTATTTGCTAAGAGGAAAAATAAGGGAAACTCCCCTAATGAGGAACACTTGAGAAGCAGTGTGTGCATGTTTAAGTGTTCTGGCCAGGAAAGGCACACTGTGCTATAAACAGCTCATTTCCAGGGATGTCCTAGGGGAGCGATATATGGGAGATAATTACAACGGTAAATAACAGTATATATGTTTGCACAACATACTTGTTAAAAACTGCTTGTGTGGCAGGGGGGTGACTTGATGGACCCAGAGTCCCTTTTGATTCGTAGAATTACCATCACTGTTGGGCCAAGCATACATCCATACATGCCACTGTGTTTTTGTTACTGTAACACAGCTGGAGCTCCCGCACTCCAATTATTTCGTCATGTTCTACGTTGGTGATCATTCAGATGGCAGGCAGAGCATCAAAAATCTGGGAGTTTTTAAAACAGTTCTTATATGTAACCAAGCCACTTTTAAAAAAGAGTTTGTTTCACATAAGTTATTGCATACATTTCTGTAGATGGCTGTGAAGCTTTTTTTGTTTTTTTTTGTTTTAATTAGCACATGCTAATATAGGTCTGTCTTTAAGCTACATGGAACACGGCCCGTGATGGCTGAACCCATGGGGGGAGGGGGGGTTATGAAGCTGAACCTATGTTTTGTCGTCTCTTAGTCTCTACTTCTCAACACTAGTGATGATACAACCATTACAACACACTTATGGCTTTGCTGCTTGCGGTTTATGTGCCTTATCGTCACATGTGGAAATACTTAATGGTCGTCCCACAGCAGCCCATTACAAATCATAATTTATACACCAGTCGTGCTATTTCTCTGATAAATTTGTTTATAGAGCATGCATGTGCTGATAAATAGCAAGATAAAAAGTGTTATCTTGACACAGCATAGCAAGATATCGTGCAACGTTGGGTATGTGAGAGTGCATACTGAACCAATCAGAGAGCAGCTTTCACAGTGCTGATGGCATCACAATAGCCTTGTGCAGCACCAAAGCCAGCAGTTGAAATCAAAGAGAAACAGTTAGATCTTCGCACAAACAGCAGATTTGCATGCTGTAGATAATAAACCGATGTTGTATAAACAGAATATGCAATTTTCTAACTTAAAATATGTAGTTTATTATCACTTGTGAAGGGGCAGGACTTTTATACTCACTTGGAGATATGCCTCTCGTGAATTATGGTCCTGCCCCCTCACTCATGAAAATAAATTGCATATTTTGAGTCAACCTTTTGCATATCTCCAATTTATCTCACCATCTAACCTCCAGATAAACATTTTTCTGGAGGTTAGATATGTCACAGTGACCCCCCTAAGAACCAGTCACAAAGCAGTGTCCGCAATGCTGTTCACCTAACAGTAGTGTTGTACTGCCCTAAAGCCAGCTGCTAGATTCAAAGAGGAATAGTTTAATTGCCTCACAAATAGCTAATGTAAAAGCTATAACTTTGCTGGCCAGTACCGGCAACCCAGGTTCATGCCATGAGTCTGGATCATTGGAGGCCAAGTGCGGGGAGAAGGCTCAAGCATCCCGGAGGATGCTCTCTGTCTCCAGGGATGCTCCAGGGAGGTCAACCAGGTTTCCCTGCAGCACTGCTATCTGGGTGACCACAGGTGGAATTGCAGGCAGAGCTGGAAGTGGAGTGTAGATGCTTGACAGCTCCCCATGGCAACATGCATGCTACGTACTTACATGCATTGGAGCCCTAATGGGCAGGCATCTGCAGCAGAGTGACTAAAAGGGAAAAATTCCCTGACCTGCAGCATAACTCTTGATACACTCAGGATCAGTGCAGCCCACTCTACCCTTCCCTACACTTTGGTGCTCCAGCGAAGGAGAATCTGCTCCTTACATATGACTTTCAAACTGATGTTGTATGGAGTAACTCAAATATACAATGGCTTGACTCAAAATATAAAATTTATCTCTGTGAGGTAGCAGGATTTTCATAACTCTCACTTGTGGCTTTGCCGCTTGTCAGTTATGGTCCTTTCCCTTCCTCATGGAGATAAATTGTATATTATCAGTCAGGTCATTGTGTTTCCCCTGTACACAGTAGTGGAATTCATTGCATCAGTAGAGAACTGACTTAAGTATTTGTGTGCTAAACACGAGACTGAATCACAGGTATCTGTTTCATTTATCAGTAAAACACTTCTGAGAATGAATGACCAATAAGGACTAGAATGCTGCAGAAATATAGTTATACATCATAACTCTTTTTTTTTTTTTTTTTTTTTTTTTTTAAGTAAGGCTTTTATCCCTCTACAACCATCTTTACCCCTTCAGGTCCCAACCAATGACTTCTGAACCCAAACCCCACAACTACAGCCATATTACAGAGCTTGCGAGTTCTGGCAACTGTCACGTGGATAGTCATTTCAGTTTTTATGCCCCTTTTTTCCCCTTATTCCCTCCACCTTCCTGGTGCCCCCCCCCGCATTCTGTCTTCCTGGTGCCCCCCTGCATTGTGCTGAAGTCTGCAGTGTTCCCTTGGGAGAGAAGCAGAATTCCTTGGTCCACCATACAGGTTGCTGTAGGAGTGGAACCAGAGCACCTTCCTCCACCGGCCTGAAAGTGCTGCCATTGGCTGCCCCCTGACCTGGGACCACATGACAGTGGAGACCATGACTCTTTTCCGATCCTTGGTCAGCCATACCTGGTGCTGTACTCTACTGCTGGACCACTGGAGAGGTCACGCGTTTTGAAACACTAATGCACTGTCATAATCAGGATATCTTCAAATTCAGTCACTCACCACCCATTTGAATAAATATCACTTGGCTCTTCTTTAAAAATTAAAGTGCTTTATTTACACAAAAATAAAAAAAACAACAAACATCTTTACAATGCCAGCCTCACCTGACGTGCTTCAGACCAAGGCCTTTTATCAAAGACTGAGGTATATTAAGTAAAGCAAACCTTAAATACACCCATCTGATGACATAATATGATGTCATCATTCACATTTTAAAGTGATTGGTTCAAATGTTAAAAAAGCCATAATCTCATTTCCAATAATAGAATAACACACACACTTATGGCTTTTTTAACATTTGAACCAATCATTTTAAAATGTGAATGATGACATCATTATTATGTCATCAGATGGGTGTATTTAAGGCTTGCTTTATTTAATATACCTCAGCCTTTGAAAAAGGACCTTGGTCTGAATTGCGTCAGGTGAGGCTGGTGTTGTAAAGATGCTTGTCATTTCTTTATTTTTGTGTAAATAAAACACTTTAACTTTTAAAGAAGAGCCAGGTGGTATTCATTTGAATGGATGGTGAGTGCCTGAATTTGAAGATATCCTGAATTGTAATTTTTCGTGGCGCACCACCAATCCATGTGCGCACTTGTTTTGTGTAGTTGACTGTCATTACCATTATAAATCTCGAGTGTCATGTGATGCTTCCGACCAATTAGAGAGTTTGTTTAAGTATTGCACAAGATGGTTCCACCACATCAGAGTGCCAGCGTTTGTGTGCCGGGTCATTGCAGCGCCACGCTGTAACGCTGTCCTCCTCTCTTATTGCGGTGGGCTGCACCCCTCCACACACACACCCTTTCTATTTATTCTAACCTCCGGGGGGAGCGGACCTCAGGGAGGGGGCAGCGAATCAGAAGAGTGGTGCTCTAATGCCAGCGCTCTACAGATACGCAAGGGCACGGGATACTTTTATTTTCACTTGAGTCTCCTACCTGCTGTGTCCTTAGCAACAGGTTTCTCACTGGTTCTGGTTGTGCTGAAATAAAGAGAAGTTTTGTCTGAAAAAAAAAAATTTTAAAACCTGATCTACAGTGTGCTGATACTTTTGTCCGACTGGTTCCACTTGCATCCTTCAGGGACAGCACATATCAACTTCACTTTGCTGCTCTCACACCTGAGGAATGTGTGTGAAACCACTGTTATAGTGATGAGTACCTCAGACAGATGTATTAACACACATAGAAGGCTTTCCCATACTAACTGTTGCAAAACTCTGCAGTTCTAAGTTCACCTGGCGTAACACTAGTCCATTTCCCATCCCAGGTTTCTTTAATTTTCTGAAAAGTAAAACCTTTCAATTTTAAATTCAAGTTCCAGTTCCATTTTTAAAATAGAAGACTTTCAAGCACTACCTCACCACCTGCAATACATGTGCCTGTTCCCTGAATATCTAACACTGCCACCCCACCACACCCCCAAGGAACCTGTAACTAGACTCCGCAAGCCCCTCTGTCGAAATAGCATAAGACCTCTCCCCAACTCCTACTCCTCCCCAATTTCCAGCCTTGCTCCCACTGTCCTCCGCTACCCCTCTCCTGCCCCCCTCCTCCCCTCGGCCCCGTCCTCTTTTCCTCCTGCCCCTAGCCCCCCACCTGCTTCCTTGACAAAGCCTGATTTAAGGCTGCACTTCTCTCTTCTCTTCACCTCTCCTCCAATCCCCCCCCCTTTCCTGGGCTGTTCCTCCCACTTGCTCAGCTTGGGATTCCAGGTATCAACAAGGGGGTGGGGGTTCTTTCTCTCTGCACACTGCCCCGCACCTCTGTTATATCCTTGCCTCCTATATCTTTCTGCACCATATTTTGCTTGTTCAATGTAAAATGTTGTGTCAACTGTTTTTTATAATATTAAGTGCCGTGCTTAGTTGTATACTTCCACTGTACGATGTTGTATATCTGTATGTGTCATTGTTATTATGATGTAGAACCTTTGTAAAAGAGCCTCTGGCTCAAAGGTCTTTCTGAATAACTAAATAAATAAAATTATTTAAAACATGTTCATGTGCACAGCCAGGGGTTCAGACATAGGTGCATGCTGGTTATGTGCCCCTCCCCAAAAAAAAATGTTATCCTGTGTGTGCCACTGGGTTAATTTTTTTTTTTTTAATGGCAGTCACAAATATCAATGGGTCCAAATTTGGAAATCTTTCCTGTTTTTTGGAAGTCACTGAGAAAGACTGAATTATAGATGCTGATACAAAACATAATGGTAAAAAATACCCATGTCTGTCAGAAAAACAAACCATGTTTTGACTTCCATGCCTGTAACATTGGAGACCACAAAACTTCCCTTTCTTCTCTTTGGGAGTCAATTACTTCCATGCCCTTAAGTTTAGAAGTTATTACTAGATTGTTGGACGTCAACTACTTCCACCGTGGAGTTAACTGACAGCTGCTGTACCATGTGTCATAGTAATAAAGTGTCTTCTCAAGCCCTTTGTGTGCCAGAACTGCTCAGTTTCACAGGTCTCTCAACTAAAGAACTTGAGAAGGCCCTCTTATAACTATCGGGGAGGCTGTAACTGCACGTGTGCAGACAGTATACATATTAAAAATTCTGTTTCACAGTTCATTTTTTCCCTTGGCCATGCTCTGCCAGGTGTTTACCCTGGTCCCAGGTATGTACCCAATCTGTTCTGTTGATCCCCAGCGCTTTCCAGGTCCCCATGCCCCCACAGCTCATTGAGTGAGGTTGGATCCTATGCTAGCAGGCAGTGGGACCCAGGGAACCTAGGCCGTCATAGAGGCAGCGCTGTGGGGGTCTCCCCTATTTTTCTCCCAGCCTCCCTCCTTCCTTGGTGTGCACCAGCATCCAGGCCTCGGGTGTATGCAGCGATGCCTCTGCAGAGGGAGCAAGCTCTCTTGGTCCACCACAGGGGTCGCTGCGGCAACAGGTGTGTAGTGCCAACCCTCCTTGACCACAGTGCACTGTTGAGCAGCACCTGCTGCGGTCAAACCCGCCCCTCGGCATGGCATCCTGAGCTTGCTTTGAAACCTGGGTTGCCTGCAAGGCAGTGCGATATGCTGTGGGTTCTAACTAGGATGCTAAAGTCACTTGGAACCAAGCAGTCAACAGAAGTTCAAAATAACTCTATCCCACTCCTAAAATGAATTATAACCACGGGCAAGTTAATTATAAAAGTGTGTGGGGGATTCCATTATTTATTTACAGTTATTTCGTTTTTGTTTACTAGTAGGTGCACTAGACAGTAAAATGCCCATTTTCAGGCAGGAGTCCAGAGAATGCAGTCAGAGTGTCACGAGGAGCAGAAAAAGTATCAAACAGTAATGCGTACTGTGGAAGAGCAGAGCAATGCATGCAGCAAGCCTAGGGTGGAGGCGAGATATAGAGGCAAGATAACATAATCAAACAGGTATACATAGTAAACAATTCTACAGAAAAGTTGTAGAATTCAGAGTAGTGGTTACAAAAGCATAACGCAAGAGACACAGATGCAAGTAAACAAGTCCATTAGTGGAACTTTATTTATTTATTTATTTATTGGATCTTGGATTACAACACTTTTGAGCAGTACAACTCATTTACAAATGTTCCAGGTCAGTAGTACAAAAACAAAACAAGGTAAACAATAGATAAGTAACTAGTAGATATCAAGAATATACTTACAAAAAATGAATACATCAAAACCAATCAAAATAGCACTGAATGTTGCTCAATATAACAGTAGAGTGGGTTAGAAGAGAGGGCAGCCTGGGAGGCCTTGTCAAAATCTAGGAGAGCAAGTAATGGGGTGTAAGGTGGGGGATGGGAGAAACAAGCGGGAGAAGGAGATGAGTTGCACAGGAGGTGGAGAGGGAGGGAGTGGAGTTGCAAAGGAGGTAATGGGGATAGAGAGATGAGAGGATGGGGAGGTGGAAGGAGGGAAATGGGGTAAGTGCAGAGAGAAGGAGGGAGTGATGGTGAAGTGAGGGGGAGGAAGACAAATTAATAGTATAAGGAGAAGAGGTGGAGTTTAGTCAGGAGAGAGGGCAGTCTAGCAGGCCTTGTCGAAAACCCAAGAGAGAGAGAGAGAGTCATATGGGTGGGAAAGAGGTAAGAGAGAGAAATGTAGGGAGAAGGAGGGGAAGAAGTTGCAAAAGAGGTGGCATGAGATAAGGGAATGGGTGAAGGGAAGGTAAGGAGGAGCAAGGGAAGAACTTGAAGATGCTTGAGCAGAGAAGAAGCAGGGGTGACAGATGGAGGGGAAAAGGCTCGAGGGTAGGATCGAAATGAAGTGCCAAGAGTTAAAGGTGCCGAAAGGTATGAGTACAATGATAAAATAAGCAGAAGGCTGCTAAGGGCGGCAGTCACATACACTGTTTGTTTATAGATGTTGTTGGAGTTTGTGTTTGGAAGGGCCAAGTTTTGACTCAGCAGAGATGTCCCTACCCAGGGAGTTGAGCCGGGGGGGGGGGGCTCTGTAAGCAAAAGACCTCTGACCTAAGGTGGTGCGGCATCTGGGAACAGTAAAGAGCTGAGTTGACAAGCTGCGACTTTGTTGGGTACTGTGACAAGGGCTAAGGAGCTGTTGGACCCCAGGGGGTAACAAACCAAGGTGTGCCTTCTTGGCAAGTAAGCAGGTTTGATATGCATATAGGTCACACGTGTGTGTGAGGCGGGTAGCCCCAGTAAGGAGTCTGCATGCTTTGTTAAGAGCAACAGTGATCCTGTGAAGGGATGTAGCAGAGGCAGAGCCATAAACAGCCAGCCCATAATCAATCATGGTAATGACAGAGCTGAAAATTGCTATTCTTAGTGCCTCGGGAGTGAGACTATGCTTGTGCCTGTGGAGTAGGACAATCCCTATGTTGACAGCTCAAGCTACTTTATCAATATGTTGCGAGTAGGTGAGTGAGCTATCAACAGTGACCCCTGGATAGTTGAATGAGTGGATCTGTTCAAGTGGGGTGCCAATACAGTTTGTGATGAACAAGGGTTTGGACTTGTGTTTCTTATGGGCATTGTTGAAAAGCATCACTTTGGTCATTTTATAGTTTAGCACTAGTTTTTGAGTGCTGAACCACTTTTCCAGTTCTGAGAAATTGTGTTAAAGGTTATACTGGAGGATTTTAGGGTCAGGGTTACTAGAGTAGATCACGGCATCATACGTGTAAAGCAGAATCTGTTCATGACAGGTTCATGGGAGGTTATTCAAGTAGATACCAAAGAGAAGCGGCCCCAGTATAGATCCCTGAGGCACTCTGGAATGGACTGGCTTCCTTTTTGGAGAGGACATTGGTTATCTTGACCTGCTGCGAGCAGTCTTCTAAGTAACTTTTGAACCAGCTGACAGCATCATTCGACACCCCTGCGAGCGATAATTGCCCGAGCAGCAGTGAGTGGTTCACAGTATCAAGGGCCTTCGTCAGGTCGATAAAGGAAGCCCCCACCAGATGGCCTTGGTCGAGTGCGTTATGTATGAAAACAGTGAATTCTAACAGTGCAGTGGTAGTACTATGACCTTTACAAAAGCCATGCTGTTGGGGACATTGGATATTGTATTTGTCCAGGTATTCCACAAGCTGATCTGCAATTATACACTCTAATGCTTTCGATAGAGGAGGTAGAATGGAGATTGGCCTGTAGTTTGTGTGTTGTGCCCTATCTCCACCTTTGTGCACCGGGGTTATTAGGGCCTGTTTCCATTTTTGGGGGAATTGCCCAAGTCTTAGAGAAAGGTTCAGAATCTTGGTAAGAGGTGTAAGAGTTTCCTCGTGGGTGAGGGCAAGAAATCTGAGATCTAGATTGTCCCCACTGAATCTTGCTTTATTGAGTACTTTGCGTATGTACGTTCTAGCCTCATGCTTAGTAACCTCTCTGAAGTAAAAAGGGGGAAGCCTGCTGCTGAGCATCACACTCTGGGGGTGGGGTGGCAGGGGCAGAGTCCTTGAAAAATTTAGGGGGGAGGACATTGCTGAGGTCTGTAAAGGCATCGCTAAAAATATTGGCTATGGCCATTGGGTCAAGAGTTGGGCTTCCATCAATGTTAAGTATGGTGGGTGATCTCTTGAGGTCTTTGCCAGTGACTTCCTTTATGTTGCTCCAGAAATGTTTACTGTCACCCCACGAGTTTGAAAGTGCCTCCCTAAAGTATTGATTTTTTGCAAAACGGATGACTCTGGTGTGAACATTTCTGGATTTTTTTTATAAGCCTGAATATCTGCTTGCTTGCTTGTGGCTTTGGCCCAGTGCCAGAGGTGGTCCCTAGTCTTCATAAGTCTCAGTAATTCAGGTGTTATCCAAGGGTTGCACACCCCCTTAACTTTCTGCTTTTTTGGGGGGGGGGGCGTGGATATCACATGCAGCATTAAAGCGGTCGATGAAGAAATCAAGTGCCTCGTCAGTGTCATTGGTAGAGTCCAGTGGTGATCAATCCTGGCTTCAGAGGTGTGATCTGAGTGATTCTAGGTGTCCTGGAGTTAGGACCCTACTGAGAATAACCTTAGGTGGAGATTTGCTGAACTTGTTAGACCAACTACAAAGTATAGGGGAGTGGTTGCTTAGGGTGTCGGGGAGTACAGAGACATTTATGATTCGTTCTGGGTGACTAGATAGAAACCAATCCAGTAAGGTACTTGATCCAGTTCTATAGTTAATTCTGGTCGGGGTGTTAACTAGCTGGGTAAGGTGCAAGGCGGAGATGGCATCCTTAATGTGTCTAATGTCAGATGAGGCCAGTTTACATTGAAATCTCCCAGTATTATGGTTTCAGTGTTCCAAGGCACACTCTGAATATATTCCATGAAGTTATGAATGTCAGAGGCAGATTCTTTGGGTGGTATGTAAACAGATATCACAGTTAATGTTTTGTTTTGTGCCCCTAGGAGTACCTTGATGGCCAGGGCCTTAGAGGAGGTTCCTTTGCAGGGCAATTCAAGTGTGTGACCCATTAGAGTTTCTTTTAAGTAAATAACACAGCCACCACCTCTTACATAGCTTCCTTTTATTATTAAGATATGGTGAAAGATATTGTGATGTTCTCAAACTCTCTGTAACAAGAAATTCATTCTGATGTGCATCATTCTTAGTATCTGCATTAATAAAATAAGAGTGGGTGTAAAAATGTTTTTATCTGAAACTTCTCAAATCAGGATAACTCCAGGAAATGGCAGCATCTTGTTTCTGTTGGGTCCAAAGGAGGTCAGCCACAGGCAGAAGTGTAACTTGGCACAGCAGTGAAGCAGTTCAGCGAATATCAAAATATAGAAACATAGAATTTTATGGCAGATAACCATTTGGCCCATCCAGTCTGCCCATTTCTCCCTACCTACAGTATTACTGCATACCATGTCCAATCTACAGAGGTATAAATGTAATGTAAAAGGAAATACGATGAGAACAAAACATAACAATTACAGGATTGTGTAAGTGGAATAATGATAGTATGGAAAATATAGGCCTTCAATGTAATATGTGCTGTGATGGGTTCTGGGCGACACTGGACTGAAATAAGTACAAAGGGTTCTACAGTGGCGGGAGAGACTGGATTTGAGCACTTGTAGGCTGCGGACATTCCTAAGTTGAGGGCAGAGCTTAGTCTAGGAATTTGGGACAGGATATGTAAAGGCCTTTCAGCCAGAATCACGCTTCATTCTGAGAGTCGGAAAGTTGGGTACTGTAGATGAGCAGAGTAAGTAGACCTTTCTCGATTGTGTAAAGCGAGTCAAGAGATGATCACAGCTCTCTCATTTACCCAGCTGTAGAGCAGAGAGAACCAGTGGTAGTCACGTGTATGTGAGAGACTTAGCCAGCTGAACTTGTCAAAGAGAGTGCAATGATAGGTGGTTAAATCTTAAGAAAGTATAAACCTGCATGACTTGTCATACAGACAATATAAGGCTAGAAGAGAGTGGATTTGTTTGCCAATCTGTATATTATGTCCTCATATTCATTAGTTGGGAGTCTTCTGCCTACTCTCTTTTAGTTCTTACTGACCTGCCTCACCAAATACCTCCCCTTTTTTTTTTTTTTTTGCTTGTGAACATGTGCGACTTCCTTGTCTAAGTGTTGTACTGTTGTGCCTCTGTTTTCACTGTATTGTTATTTTTATTGTTGGATCCATGCTTATTTTTGTACCTACCAGTTCTGTTAATAATTGCTTCTGTTTTTTGTTTTTATGTACACCTTGCACCAGGTTAATCTCTGTAAATATCAAAGTCTGTATAATTTCTGTTTAAGTTTATATTGTTTACACTGCTCAGGACCATCTTGCAAAGGAGCTGGCTCAATGTTGACATTGCGTGGCTAAATAAAGTCCGTCTCTCTCTCTCTCTCTCTCTCTCTCTCTCTCAATGCTTGGTCCTGAAAAGAAAGCTTATCTTGGGCTCCACAGTGGCTTGGATATGATCTTTGTGTTTGTCGTATGAGAGTGAGGAACTGAGCCGTATCCCCAGATATTTAAATACATTGCTCTGGGGCAGGACAGTCAGTGCAGCGGCAGGGCTGCCACTCCTGATGCTGGTGATCTGGGTTAGGGAACAGAGCCGTGACATCATGGGCTGAATGGGAGGAGGACAGTTGAGTGTCACACAGGACACTCTCCTTCAGAGAGGGGGGGAGGACTGCAGGCTCTGCTTCAATACCGCCACCTGGGTGACCACAAATGATCACGCAGACGGAGCAACAGAAGGATGGGAGGGCACTGCATCAGAGCACGGGCATGCTTGCTGTGTTAACATGCTCTCTTGCTGTCTTGCATGCCAGTATCCTGTGGGGGAGCAACATAATGGTGGAAAAAGCCCTGGTGACTGTAGCATGATGATTGTCCCCTAATGTCCTAATGAGCTGACAGGTCTTTTGAGCCCCATGCATTAGTTTGGCCTGATGGGGGGAAAATGCCCATTCCCCCCCCCCAATAGAATCCCTCATGGATGCAAGAGTTGCACCGTGGACCCCCTTGAGTCAAGGTTAGCACCAGAGAAGGGTAGGGCTTTAGAGCAGCTAGGCAGAGGAAGGCTTCAGCAGTGAAAATGGCAGAATAAATAATGTGGGGGAAAAAAAAAGCAACGACCAGTGATTTGTTCAGTGGGGTTGCCATCTAACGTCTTCCTATCTTGAAGTTCTACCGAATACCTCAGCATGATATGACTGCCAGATACTATTGCCTGAGTTTTGGTTGCATCTGGGATCAGGCAGTTGTTGAACAACCAGAAGGAGGTCATATCGAAAATGAGGTAAAAGTGATTTCTTGGCAGATTACATCACTCGCAGCAAGATATCAAAAATAGGTTGCTGTAAGTGTTGTCATAATTGATATCATTAAGGTTAGTAGCATCACAATGGAATACAGCCCCAGTGCACATGCAGTGATTATTTATGATGCTAATGACATCACAGTTGCCTAGTACAGTACCGAAGAGTCAACCTTTGCCTTTTATATCTGAGGTAGTTTTTTTCTTTTCACTTTTGTGAATTAGAAGATTGTTTACATTATGTTAGTAGATGTGATATGTTGGACAACACTCTGCCTGGCAGCTGACATATCTACCCCCCCTTCCCCTCCCCCCGCACACACACACACATCATCGGCATTGTGATCACACTGACTATGACATCATGGCTGCTTAGGAACAGTCACTCAGTAGTTGCCAGCTCAGTTACCTGTGATGTCCCTATCAGTGAGATCATACCGCTGATGTTGTAGTGGGGGGATAGAGATAGACGTGTCAGCTGCCAGGCTGGGAGCTGTTCAGCACATCTAGCACAATATTATCACATGAAAGACTCTCTAATGAGCAAAAGGAAAAAAAAAATACTTCAGAAATAACAAAAAAATTCAACTGGCTACTGCTTTGTATTATTTTACTGTCAGCCTGTTTTGGTTCCACTAACTTTTTAAATGTTGTAAGTTGGTGTCACTTGCTGTGAGTAGGACCCCCCTCCTCCGATGGGATCATTATTGATTAAACCTTAAAAAGAAGTTCTGGTCTTTGACTGGACCAGAGCCAGTCACTCGACAAATAAGGTTTTTGTACTATTGCCTGGTTTGAAACAAAGAACCAGGCAATAATTTATTAGAACAGGCAGTAATTTATTAGAACCAGGCAGTAGTTCATTAGAACCTGGCAATAATTTGTTAGAACCAGGCAATCATGTATTACAACCAGGCAATAGTTCATTAGAACCAGGCAATAATTTATTAGACCAGGCAATAGTTAATTAGAACCAGGCAAAAGTACATTAGAACCAGACAATAATTTATTTGAACCAGGCAATAGTTCATTAGATAGGTTCTTGACTAAAGGATTTTATGTCTGATATTTAATTAGAACTGGGCAATAGTTTTTTCAACTGTTGTCTCTAATCCACGTATCTTGGGCAAAGTTTACTAAAACTGATATTGACCAGAATTCTGTCTGGATATAGTGGGAAAATGCAGGCTCCTCGTAATGAATTACTGCCTTGCAATAGTCATATTGCCCTCAGCAAATGCTTCCGGCAATGTAATTATTGTCAGGCAATCGTTTTTCCATGTGGGTCAATATTTTCCAACTATTTCCCCTCACCTTGAGTCAGTATTTGTACAGTATTACTTCATTTTACTTTGTATTGTAGCCTGCTTGAGGTTGTCACTGTATATTACTGTATTTAACTTGATACTGTATCTGCTCTCTGTAGCCTGTTTCAGTACTGTTTCTGTGTTTTGTTCATTTTCTGCCTCATTTCGGATTGTACGTGTATTCGTACAGTTTGCCTGGTCATCCTTGTTCCTCTTGTCATACTGATTTGTTTCTTGTTACATGCCTTTTGTACTCTGCCAAGTTGTGTCTGGAAATAGGCATCTGTTTGTCTCATGTATCCTATCCAGTAAACCAATAAATAAAACAGATGTTGTATACATCAACCTGAGTGACACCCAAGTCCATTCCTGAACCCAGTTCACTGGCGTAACAAATAATAAATAATGTGAGATTTGGGTTCTGCTGCAGCACTTCCTCTCCACCCTTTTCAGCATTAGAACCCCAACTAGGCACCTACGCTCCTCCACCTCCCCCACCTCACAAGTACCTAGGACCACCACTAATATGGGCAGGAGCTCTTCCAGTGACTGCCCCTTCTCTGTAGAATAGGCTACCCCCTCTCTGAGAATCTCAAACACTCATCATAATTTCAAACTCTACCTAAAATGCTGTCTATTGGACAAGGATCAATGCAGCTGCCCTGCTCGCTAACACCCCGTCCTTCTCTCCTATCTCCACTGCTTCCTTCTCCTAACCATTTCTGTTCTGTCTGGTTTCTGTTGGCCTCTCTGTGAAATGTCTTAACTTGTAAATACTGTATATATCTTGGCACCCCAGTGTGACTATCTCTCTAGAAAGACATTGTCTGTAAACCAGTACTCTCTACCTATCTTTTACCTGTACCCAATTATGTGTAATCATTTGTTATTACTACCTTCAATGTAAACCTTTTATATTGTTCTTGCTATTATACTGTTAATACTTGTGCCTTGTGGCCTGGGTCGTGCCTGTAAATGGTCCAGTGGACCAAAGTATCTACTCGGTTATCAAAGTCATAAATAAATAAAATGTCAGCAGCGCATTTTTATGTATTTCTTTTTTTTTTTTAGTTGGGGACCTGCAGGTACCCTAGCCAAACTCGATACGCTTTATCACAGTGCCATAAGATTTATCACGGGTCTTCCATACTCAACCCACCACTGTGCATTGTACACGACAGTGGGATGGTCATCCCTTGCTTACAGACGGCAAACAAATGCTGCGGTTTGGACATACAAAGCTATCTCAAATAAACTGCCCCAGTATGTCTCTGTCTGTGTACCTTTGTGCACTCTGGGGAAGTATGCCCTGAGAAGCACCTCGTATATCTACCTTTATGTTTACAAAGCAAAATCTCGCATTGGCAGAGCAGCCATCAGCTTTGTGCTCCCTCAACTGTGGAACAAGATGCAAAAACTTTGAAATTAACTCACCCATCAGCCTAGCAGCTTTTTAAATCTAGATCTACATCATAATAAGGGTCCCGTGCCTGTCTACCCTAAACAGTGACTCCTGTAAGTCCAAGCACACTCTAATTACTACTGTTAAAAGACTGATCACATCTATAATCGACTGTTCCCTCTCCCCTTTTTCTACCCCATATCTGTCCCTTCCACATTCCTTTGACCTTGGTTCCAGCTCTAAATTCTCCATACCGTATCACTATATATCTTTTTATATTAGGTTTTATTTGTGTTTAGTGCACCTGATATGTATATTTCTTTACTTTTATGAAAAATTGTGTCCTACCCAAAACTAGATGTATCTTCTGTTCCAAACATATACTACTGTCAATGCTACCTGCTGATACTTTGTATATACTGTATTATTGTATCTCACTTTATTTGTATTATTACTATTTTCTCGTGTGTTGCATCCCATGTATATTGTCCCTTGTTCCTTGTTAACAAACCCAGGTCCACCTCGAAAATGAGCTTGCTCAACGGTGATCGCCTGGTTAAATAAAGACTTTGATTGATTGATTGATTGATTGTGAAACTTGAAAATAACTTAAGAAGATCCTGGGTCTGCCCTGTTATCTACCCTCTGTTGCTCAGCAAGCCCCCTTCCCCAATGTATCCACTGCTGTAAACAGTGATACAATATAAATAACGTACGTAGTTGAAGACAGTGATATGATTAAACAATAAGGCACGACAGGGTGTGGTATATCATGGGATATCAACACGCCTTGGATGGTTGGGCGCAAGGCCACAGGCCGAGTGCGTCCAACCATCCAAGAAGAGACAATATCCCATGATATATCACACTGTGGAGTGACTCATTGCTATTATGAACTGAGTTTCAAGTTTTATAAATAAAAAATAAAAGAAACAGGTTTTAAAATGTTTATGAATGAATTTTTGGGTGGTGTAGGAGTACATTTTGAAAAAATAGTTCTCAGACAGTACAGAGCAAGGAGGCTGGTGGAGCTGGAACTCTTTTGAAGCTGTGGTGATGTAGCCCGATATCATCACGGCTTCAAAGAGCTCTCAGTCAGATTCCTCTATTTTTTGTATTCTCAGTTCATAATAATACATTTATCTCCATTTGTGAAGGATTTTTTAAATAAATGATTCACATCTCCAATTCCTGTGGGTTATGGGCAGACACTCCGCACCCTGTGATGGGGGATGAATGCGTTATCTCGGCGCTGCCTATTACATATTCATTCTTCATTGCATATGAACTACAGTAGGAGAACGAGCGAGTAATAAAAGTCCTTCTCCCCTTTAGTAGTGATGAGAACTGTTAGATACTGCATCTGTCTATGTATGTCTAGTTTTATAAATATACACACACATTTAGGGAGGAAAGAAGGGAGTTCCTTCCTCCAGTGAGCTCAGTGGGGAATATCCGCTTTCCCCCTCCATCCATATCAGTGAGATACCTTGCCCCCCCAAAGCTCAGTGGGAATACTCTTACCCCCAACCACTTCAGTGAGAGTACTCTGCCCCCCCAACCAGCTGAGTAGGAGTAACCTTCCCACAACCACCAGCTGAGTAGGGATACCCCCCCAACCAGTTTAGTGGCAAGGGAAGGCAATTTTATTTATATGGCGCCCATTACCAGGGGCACGGGGGCCCACAATCAGACAGTACATTAAAACCATAGCAATAAATAATAAATTAAAATTACAGAAGTAAAATTAAATCAGTAATAAATTCACACAACAGCACTGAGTCCAAGGCACATGTCATACAAACGTGACTTGAACAGGACCAGGCACACAGCACCTCTAACTCCCAAGGGAAAGGTGTTCCACAGAATGGGGACAGCCACTCTGAACACCCTATCCTCAGAAGATTTTAAATGAGCTCGGGGAACAGACAAGAGGCTTGCATCCACTCACCCCTCCAACCAGTTCAGTGGGGATACCCTGCTCCCTCCTTCAACCAGCTCAGTGGGAATACCCTGCTCCCTCCTTCAACCAGCTCAGTGGGAATACCCTGCTCCCTCCTTCAACCAGCTCAGTGGGAATACCCTGCCCCCCAACCAGCTCAGTGGGAATATCCTGCCCCCAACCAGCTCTGTTGGAATACCCTGCCCCACCGGTCAGCTCAGTGGGAATACCCTGCCCCCTCTACCAGCTCAGCAGGATTACCCTGCTCCTCCTTCAACCAGCTTAGTGGGAATACCTCGCCCCTCAACTAACTCAGTGGGAATACCCTGCCCCTCCACCCAGCTCAGTGGGAATACCCTGTCCCCTCCAACCAGCTCAGTGAGAATACCCTGCCCCCAACCAGCTCAGTGAGAATACCCTGCCCCCACCAGCCAGCTCAATGGGAATACCCTACCCCTCCTCCCTCCTTCAACCAGCTTAGTGGGAATACCCTGCCCCCACCGGGTCAGCTCAGTGGGAATACCCTGCCCCTCCACCCAGCTCAGTGGGATTACCTGCTCCCTCCTTCAACCAGCTTAGTGGAATACCCTGCCCCCAACCAGCTCCAGTGAGAATACCCTGCCCCCCAACCAGCTCAGTGGGAATACCTGCCCCCCAACCAGCTCAGTGGGAATACCCTGCCCCCAACCAGCTCAGTGAGAATACCTGCCCCCTCCAACCAGCTCAGTGAGAATACCCTGTCCCTCTCCAACCAGCTCAGTGGGAATACCCTACCCCGCCTCCAACCAGCTCAGTGGGAATACCCTGCACCCCACCAACCAGCTTAGTGGGAATACCCTGCCCCCACCGGTCAGCTCAGTGGGAATACCCTGTCCCTCTCCAACCAGCTCAGTGGGAATACCCTACCCCCCCAACCAGCTCAGTGGGAATACCCTGCACCCCACCAACCAGCTTAGTGGGAATACCCTGCCCCCTAACCAGCTCAGTGAGAATACCCTGCCCCCCCAACCAGCTCAGTGGGAATACCCTGCCCCCCAACCAGCTCAATGGGAATACCCTCCCCCCAACCAGCTCAGTGGAATACCCTGCCCCCAACCAGCTCAGTGGGAATACCCTGCCCCTCCAGCCAGCTCAGTGGGAATACCCTGCCCCCCAACCCAGCTCAGTTTGAATACCCTGTCCCCTCCAACCAGCTCAGTGGGAATACCCTGTCCCCTCCAACCAGCTCAGTGGGAATACCCGCCCCCTCCAGCCAGCTCAGTGGAATACCCTGCCCCCTCAACCAGCTCATTGGGAATACCTGCCCCCTCCAGCCAGCTCAGTGGGAATACCTGCCCCTAACCAGCTCAGTGGTAATACCCTGCCCCCCTCCAATCAGCTTAATAGGAGTATCCTGCCCCCCCTCCTACCAGGCAGCTCATTGGGAATAACTTGCCTCCCTACCAACCAGTTCAGTGGACGTATGCTGCCTCCCATCAACCAGCTCAATGGGAATACCCTGCTCTTTCTTCAAAGTGACTGATGAGTTCAAGCTTGAAGGTCAGTACTATATCAGATAATACCACATGGTCTGGCAATCTGTTCCAAGTGTTTACCACTCATTCTGTGAAGTAGTTTTTTCTGACGTGTCTCTTGAATTTTTCTTTCATTGACATTGTATGGTTTGTAGTTGTTTTCTAGCCATTAACCAACTGACCTGCTAGTGTCTGTTAAAATCCACTAGCCCCTCAGACAGTCAACTGTTGCCCCAACTGATGCACCTGTTGAACTGTTATTTCTTCCAGAACTAGCCAGCAGCACTAGCTATAGCAACACCTTACTGGACAAGTATTTGACAAGTGAACAGGTACTAGTTTCGAGCCCTGACATTGGCTATCCCCTTGTCCTTTCATCGTTATTCATCCTGAAGAGCTGTGTTTAATCCAATGGCATTATCCCTGCTAGATACCTGCATACAATAATTGTGTCTCCCCTGAGTCTTCACTTTACTGTGGAGAACAGTCCTAGTTCTGCCAGTCAGTCCTCATAGCCTACGTTTTCCAAGCCATTAACCATCTCGGTCACTCCCCTCAGCACCCTTTTCCATCGTGTCAGTATTTTTCTCAGGTACAAGAACCACAACTGCACACTGTATTGGGGCCTGTTCAAGGCTTTGTATAAGGGCATTATAATGTGTCTTGACCTGCTTACAAAGTTTCTGTTATGCATGCCATGATTTTGTTTGCCTTGCTGGATGCTGCTTCAGACTGCTGTTCCCATTTCAATTTGCTGTTGATCAACACTGATCTTTTTTTTGCTTTTTTTCAGTGATTCTTCTGCCATTTAAGTAGTATTCTCCCTTCATGTTCCTCCTTCCTAAATGCATCACCTTGCGTTTCTCAGCACTGTAGCTCATCTGTTACTTTGCTGCCCCTTTCCCAAATCTGTGCATTTCAGATCTTTCAGCATTTCAGTTACCTCCAGTTGTAATGCAAACTACTCTTTTCATCTTGGTGTCATCGGCAAACTTAGTCATCCTACAGGTGGCCCCGCCTCCTGGTCACTTACAAATATATTTAACAGTGCAGGTCCCAGGTTGCCCCAGTGGCCCACTGGTAGCACAGTGGTGACCCTGGTTCAGAAGTGAGATTGGGACACCGTGCCGGTGGTCGGGTCTGACCACAGCAGGTGCCACTCAGCAGTGCAGTGTGGTCGGGAGGGTTGATGTTGCACACCTGGTGCTGCAGCAACCCTGCGGTGGGCCAAGGGAGCTCTCTCCCTCCACAGGGATGTCGCTGCATACATCTGAGGCTCAGATGCCAGTGCACACCATGGAAGGAGGGAGGCTGGAAGAAAAACATGGGGGGGACCCCATAGCACCACCTTTATGACGGCCTGGGCTTCTTGGCTCCCCTGGTCCTGGCACCTGCTGGCACTGGATCTTGGCTCACTTAGTGAGCTGCCTTGGGGTTCGGGATGGCCCTTCCCAGGGCCCCTTCCACAGGTCGGGAGGAAAGCCATGGTGGATGCCAATAAGGTTGTGGAGACCCAGAGTAAGCCAGGAGATCGATGGGCCTGATATGGGTACATCCCTGGGACCAGGGTAGATACCTGACATGGAGCATGGCTGGATCAGGGTACATCCCTGGGACCACAGCAGATACCTGGTGGAGCATGGCTGGGTACATCCATGAGATCAGGGTAGATACCTGGTGGAGCATGTTGGGATCAGGGTACATCCCTGGAACCAGGGTAGATATCTGGTGGAACATGGCTGGAATGGGACCAGGGTAGAAACCTGGTGGAGTATGGCTGAATCGAGGTACATTCTGGGACCAGGATAGATACTTGGTGTAGCATGGCTGAATCGGGGTACATCCATGGGATCAGGGTGATACCTGGCAGAGCGTGTCTGGATCAGGTTATATCCCTGGGACCAGGGTAGATACCTGGCAGAGAATGGCTAGATTGGGGTACATTTGGGGTACATCCCTGGGAGCAGGGTAGATACTTGGCCAAGTATGGTGGGATCAGGGTACGTCCCTGAGACCAGGGTAATACCTGGTGGAGCATGTCTGGATCTTGGTACATCCCTGAGACTTGGGTAGATACTTGGCGGCTGGATCGGGGTACGTCCTTGGGACTGGGGTATATACCTGGCAGAGCATGGCTGGATCGGGGTACATCCCTGGGACCAGGGTAGATAAACTGGCAGAGTTTGGCTGGATCAGGATATGCCCCTGGGACCAGTGTAGATACCTGGTGGAGTGTGGCCGATCATTGCTGGATCGAGGTACATCCCTGGGACTGGGGTATATACCTGGCTGAGGATGCCTGGATCAGGGTACATTCCTGGGATCAGGGTAGATACCTAGCAGAGCATGGCAGGATCAGGGTACATCCCTGGTACCAGGATATATATCTGGTGGAGCATGGCTGGATCAGGGTACATTCTTGGGACCGGGGTATATACCTGACAGAGCGTGGCTGGATCAGGGTATGTCTCAGGGACCAGGGTAGATACCTGGCAGAGCACGGTTGAATTGAGGTACAGCCCTGAGACCAGGGTAGATACTTGGCCGAGCATTGCTGGATCAGGGTACATCCCTGGTACTGGGGTATATGCCTGGTGGAGTGTGGCTGAATCAAGGTACATCCCTGGGACCAGGGTAGATACCTGGAGGAGCATGGAGGGATTGGGGTACATCCCTGGGACCATGGTAGATATCTGGTGGAGCATGGCTGAATCGGGATACATCCCTGGGATCAGGGTGATCCCTGGCAGAGCATTGCTGGAAGGGTACATCCCTGGGACCAGGGTAGATACCTGTTGGAGAATGGCTAGATTGGGGTACATTTGGGGTACATCCCTGGGACCAGTGTAGATACTTGCCCAAGTATGGTGGGATCAGGGTAATATCTGGTGGAATGTGTCTGGATCTTGGTACATCCCTGAGACCTGGGTAGATACTTGGCAGCTGGATCGGGGTACATCCTTGGGACTGGGGTATATACCTGGCAGAGCATGGCTGGATCAGCGTACATCCCTGGGACCTGGGTAGATAACCTGGCAGAGTTTGGCTAGATCAGGATATGTCTCTGGGACCAGGGTAGATACCTGGCAGAGTGTGGCTAGATCTGGGTACATCCCTGGGACCAGGGTAGATACCTGGCGGAGCATGACTGGATTGGGGTTCATCCCTGGGACCAGGGTAGATACCTGGCGGAGCATGGCTGGATCAGGGTACATCCCTAGGACCAGGGTAGATACCTGACAGAGTATGGCTGGATCAGGGTACATCCCTGGGACTAGGGTGAATACTTGGCAGAGCATCGCTGGATCAAGGTACATCCCTGGAACCAGGGTGAATACTTGGCAGAGCATGGTGGGATCAGGGTACATACCTGGAACCAGGATAAATGTCTGGCGGAGCATTGCTGGATTGGGGTACATCCCTGGGACCAGAGTAAATACCTAGCAGAGCATGGCTAGATTGGGGTACATCCCTCAGACCAGGGTAGATACCTGGTTAAGCATGGCTGGATCAGGGTACATCCCTGGGACCAGGGTAGATACCTGGTGGAGCATGTCTGGATCGGGATACATCCCTGGGACCAGGGTAGATACCTGACAGAGTATGGCTGGATTGGGGCACATCCCTGGGACTAGGGTGAATACTTGTCGGAGCATCGCTGGATTGGGGTACATCCCTGGGACCAGGGTGAATACTTGGCAGAGCATGGCAGGATCAGGGTACATCCCGGAACCAGGATAGATACCTGCCGGAGCATGGCGTGATCGGGGTACATCCCTGGGACCAGAGTAAATACCTGGCAGAGCATGGCTGGATTGGGTACATCCCTGGGACCAGGGTAGATACCTGGCGGAGCATGACTGGATCGGGGTACATCCCTGGGACTAGGGTGATACCTGGCTGAGAATGGCAGGATCAGGGTACATCCCTGGGACCAGGGTAGATACCTGGTGGAGCATGGCGTGACTGGGGTACATCCCTGGAACCAGAGTAAATACCTGGCAGAGCATGGCTGGATTGGGGTACATCCCTGGGACCAGGGTGATACCTGGCTGAGCATGGCAGGATCGGGATACATCCCTGGGACCAGGGTAGATACCTGGTGGAGCATGGCTGGATCAGGTACATCCATTGGACCAGGGTAGATACCTGGCGGAGCATGGCATGATCGGGGTGCATCCCTGGGACCAGAGTAAATACCTGGCAGAGCATGGCTGGATTGGGGTACATCCTTGGGACTAGGGTGATACCTGACTGAGCATGGCAGGATCGGGGTACATCCCTGGGACCAGGGTAGATACCTGGTGGAGCATGGCTGGATCAGGGTACATCCATGGGACCAGGGTAGATACCTGGTGGAGAATGTCTGGATTGGGGTACATCTCTGGGACTAGGGTAGATACCTGACAGAGCATGGCTGCATCACGGTACATCCCTGGGACCAGGGTAGATCCTGGCAGAGCATAGTCAGGAGAGAAAATACAAACAGAAAAAAAAAACAGTGCAGGTCCCAAAACTGACCCTTGTGGAACCCCACTGGTCACGTTACCATTTCATGACTCTTTGCTTCCTGTCCTGCAACCAGTTTTGAACCCATTTCATCACACCCCAGTTATACCTAGGTTCCCTAATTTCTAACCTCCTGTGTGGTACAGTATGACCTGGTTTACTGAAGTCCAGATATAGAAGAGCCATAGGAGTTCCCAAATCCAGCTCCTTGGTAACATTTTCAAAAATTACAGCGTGGTTCATACTCCCCCGTCCTGTCACGCACAGCATCATGACATACGTAATATGTTGTTTTTGTTTGTGACATATCTAAAAAATGACATGTCATCATTTATTTTGATGTACTGTCAGAATGATGTTGCTTATTTTGATGTTAAGTGTGCCATCAGCAAAAATAACACCATTATATAACATACGTTATCCTCACAGGTCACGTGGAGTGTAAGTGTAAGAATAGAAACATGAAAACATAGAATTTGAGGGCAGATAAAGACCGCTTGTCCAGTCTGCCCACGCCTTCCTACCTACACTATTACTGCAGATTTTACCCAATCTACAGCTCTTTTTCTGTCTCCCCCTTCCTTTCTGCTATGACTCCCTCGTGCTTTCCCATGCATTCATGAACCCCACCACCTCCGGCTGGAGGTTGCTCCAGGAATCCACCACTCTTTTTGTGAAGAAGTACTTCCTCATATCTCTCTTGAATCTACCCCCTTCCCCAAACTTCACAGCATGTCCCCTTGTTCTTGAACACATTTTCTTCTGAAAAGTACTTCCCTCCTGCACCTTATTTACCCCTGTGAGGTATTTAAAGGTCTCTATCATATCCCCCATCCTTCCTCTGTTCTAGGCTGTACACATTGATGTCCTTTAGTCTCTCCTTGTAGGGCTTTTGATGCAGACCCTATGAATGCATGTACTAGCTAGAAAGTATGTAATAGCTTTTGAAAACTGATCTACAAAGTTGACTAGTCCCCTGTGAGGTAACCTCCATTTCCTGTATGTGTGCAAATTGCCTAGCAGTCCATAAAAATTTACTTCTGTGATTTGTGCACTCATTTTTGTTTACCCAACATACTGTACTGGCCTAGTTTTGATCCAAGCCCTGAGGAGGTTGCATAACATATTGCATGTATAGTATGTGTACGTATGCTGCCTATATCAGGTGCTGGGTCCTGTTCTTGTTACCAGCAAGCAGAACAGAGTTTGACTTGTGAGAGAGCAGCTGGTGAGTGCCACACAGCCACACAGCACCATCTGCATGTCCCTATCATATGCTAAGTGCCTATCCATCCGAAGCACTCTGTAATATAAAGGAACATGCATGGGCTCGTGGGAGTGGTGGCTATCCAGTAGAAATTGTTAGCCCGCTTAGTCAGTTGTTATTCGTCATACTTCAGTAGCCGATGAAGGAAGGTGATAGCATTTGGCTAATTGGCTTGTGACACCCATTCCTAAAGTGTGTTGCTGTATCTCTGTGATTTGATTGCTGAAATGTTAATTGTTAAGCAGGTCCCTGCAAGGGGTTTTGAGACTGTCCAGAGCTTGTTTGGACATGGGTAGCAGTAGGATGTTACCTTGCCTGGATAAAAGACAGACACAGTCATAACCTAAGCTTTTGTTTTTTAAATAATGTTAGAAATACCTGAGTGACTAAAACTTAACCACCTCCTGCCAGTTTGATGGATTTGTTTTTCTTTTAGAGGGCTATTTTTTTAACTTACTTTATTGCAGTTGCCATAAAATTGGACCATACAGCAGTACATTGATTATTGTACATGGGAGATCTCATATATTCTGAAGTGCATTGTAAAGGGATACCATACAATATACTGGAGTTTAGACTCCATCGTTATCTGCTTTGATCACCGGAGAACTGCCCGCCGTGGAGTTTGCTGCATCCGCAAACCTTGAAATAAAGGTATATTTTTACCAATGTGGTGTCTCTCATATAAAACTGTAGAAGTCTATCTATAAGTATTACCTTCAGATTACAGTCCGTGAATTCAGTAACCGTAGCCGCTGAGTATGCTATGAAGATATGCCAGTAAAAAATATATTGGAGGAAAACACACTTTAACATTTTTTACATTTAGAAGGACATATTACCCTGGACTACATTGTAAATAACGCTCTTGCGTGCTGGGATAAGACCGAGCTATCTTCTATTTGCTCGATCTGGTGTGCAAATGGGAGCCATGTATCCATGAATTTCCCAGTTCGGAGTCTGAAGTCAGCTGTAATTTTTTTCCCATTTTGTAAATAGGTTTATGTTTGTGATCCAGTCCTCTGGGCTGGCATACCGGCACAGCAGTTAGATTTTCACTTGCTACGCCGATGACCTGGGTTCGGGAATGGACCCAGAGAGTCGGAGGGCTGGCTGGGGGAGAAGGATTGAGCATCCTGGGGACTGCTCCCCTTTTCCGGGAGGAGGGAAGGGAAGAATGTCCAGCACTTGATGGACCCCTGGCAGAGGCTGGGGGCACCGCGGTGACTGGCACCAGTACATTGGGATGCCAGGGTGGATGCTGGACATCATTGCACGTCCCCACTCCCCGCCCTCAGGGCAGCAAGCAGAAACAAATGCCGGCCCCTGGCATGACAGCCCACTCACCTCCACCATCCACTGCCTCCAGTGCCCACCGGGGGGGTCCCACTTATGTGGCCCCAACCCGGGGGGTTATACGGGGCTTGCCCACAATGTCCATTAGGGAGTGGTAAGCCCCCTTGGTGGCCCTGCCCAGGGGTGTAAGTCTGGGCATGGGGGCAGTGGGTGGACAGGTCCTGACCAGTAGGGGGGGGTCAGACCAAAAAAAAGAAGGAGATCCAATCCTCTACCCTAGGACACATTGGTGTCACCTATCTCTGTGTTACAGCCTTCTCTGCGACAGCTAATAAGATACCTAAAAATGCTTTTTATCTATTGTTTTTTTTTTTTTTTTTTTAACAGGGGGGAATTTACCCAAGAACAGGTGTTCAAAACCTGGCGTTCCTACCATACCTGTCATAGTGCCATATTTCTGGCCTAGTACCATCCAAAAGGGCTGGTGCACAGGGCAAAAAATTTGGTATGGTGTTCCTGTTTCCCCACATCCCTTCCAACAACTATCATTGTGCCATCTGGCATAGTGCTTGATTATAGATGGGGTCATTAAAAAAAAATACTTACAATTTTCCATCGAAAGTCCTTCCAGTTATTTGAAGCTGATATACAGAAGGCTTCCTCCCAGACTCTCAGCCACTCCTTGAGTGTCTGGTTTATGCCTGCATCCAATTCCCAGGCTGCCTGATAATGGGGTGGGGGGGGGTGCGCACTACCCTGCTAAGCTAGTTATAGCTTTGAACTAAGTGAGAGATGTGTTTCTTCTGAATTCGACCTGCCCCTGCACTATCTAAGATGTGTATGGGAGGTGTGGATCTTTCTGTACGCCTCGTACTTTGAACTAGTTTGAGAAAGGCTGTTACTTGGAGATACCTGAAGAAATCTGAGCTGTGAAGTGCAAAATCTGTTTGCATCTGCGCAAACAATTTGACAGTTCCATTCATCGTAAACTGAGAGGATCTAGTTAAGCCCAGAGCCTTCCATCTTTGGAAAGCTGTGCCTAGCTTCGGGGGTTAGAAGCCCAGACATCTGTCCAGAGCTGTACTGCAGGAAAGTGAATCCTTGATTTGGAGGTTTTTCTTCACTTTGAACCAGTTGGTATATAACTGTTTGAGTCAAGGATTAGTGACCATCTGCATAGTGGCCATGGCAAGGGGGGGGCTTCAAAGATCTCTCAGGGGTGGGGTCCTTTATTACTATCCCTTTCCATGGTCAACCAGATGTTGTCTGGGTTATTCTTTTTGTATGCAATCCAGGGAAGGAGTTGAGCCATAGGAGGCAGTATAGTGTAATGGTTAAGGGCACTGAGCTGCAAACCTGGAGATCTGGGTTTGAATCCCATCAGCCCCCACTTGCATTACTGTGTGATCCTGAGCATGTCACTTAACTTCCTTGTGCTCCCAGTTCGCACCTGTAAACAAGTTCCAGTTTAGTGTGCCTTTCCTGGTTAAACAATTTCCCCTTTCAATATGATAGTATACTTTGAGATCCAGAAGGTCCACTCCGCCCCTATCCCTAGGTCACCGCAAATCCTACCAACCCAGATGAAACAGAGGGTTGCCTTTTTGCAATCTGAGCCATTCTTGTTGGGGTACCAGAATTGGGAGAGTTTGAAAAAGAAAGAGAAATCTAGCCAGGACATTCATTCTGAGGGCATCCACTCTGCCCAGAAGAGAGTGGTACAGTCTCCCATCATTTTGGGGTCAGCCAAGACCTGCTGTATTAATTTACTATAGTTGGCTTGGTATAACCCCTTCAGGCCAACCGTGATGTGGATTCCAAGATACCTAATCTGGGTGGTGACGCACAGGGAGTAAGCGGTTTGAGGGCTGGAGTCATAGTATTGCTAACGAGGACCACTTCTGTTTTTCCTCTTATTGATTTTGAAACCTGAGACTTCACTGTAGCACTGTATCTCTGCAGGATAGGGAAGGCGTGAGTGCGGTTTCTAATAACATAATGTCATTGGCATACAATGAGATGCGGTTGTCCTCTCCCCCACCACTATTCCTTGAAGATCTGCATGCGCTCTGACCATGGCTGCAAGCAGCTCAGTACTAAGCGTGAACAACAGTGGCGAGAGGGGACACCCCTTCGTAGCATTCTTACTGATCACCAGGGGACCTTCACCCAGCAGGTGGTGGGGCGGGCATATATTTCCCTGCAACCAGTAGCAGAACCTTTTCTTCAAACTCAAATTTTATTAAGGCGGCAAATAAAAACTCCCAACTAAGCCTATCAAACACTTTTTCCGCGTCAGTAATAACTGTTACCTGCTGATCCTGGAATTAGGTCCCTATATGAAAAATATTAAGACAACGCTTGATAATTATCTAAAAGATGCTGAACCAGTATAAAACCAGATTGTTCAGGGTGAACCAGTTTCTGCAAGACGTTGCTTATACAAGTAGCTAATACTTTGGTCAATATTTTGGATTCTGCATTTAGTAATGATATTGGGTGGTAGGATTTACACCAGTCTGTTGCTTTTTCTGGTTTTGGTCTAACTGTTATGAATGCAGATTGCCAGGAGTCTGCAAGATCTCCCTCCTCCTCCTCCTCGGCTTTAAAAACCTTAATAAACACTGGAGTTAATTGGGGTCAAAATACCTGAAAGAATTCTGCGTGGGCCTAGAGACTTCCCCAATTTCATGTCCTTTATAACCTGCTTGACCTCTGCTTGAGTGATAGGGCTATCTGTCAGCTGTTGTTCGGCTTCTGGCAACACCGGCAGTGTTACTTAGTTAAGGAAGGCTGTCATTTTTTCCTGTCTCACTGAAGTTTGTTCGGTATAATAATACAAGAAACTATAATAGACCTTAAAGTGGTTAGCTATCTCTCTAGGTGAGACTCCTGCGATATTACTGTTAAGGTTTATTTTTTGACCTACCTGTCAGCCTGTGCCTTGCGTAGATGGAAAGCAAGCAGACATCCCACTCGGTCGCCATGTACAAAATATTTCTGATTTAAATATCATAATTTGCGCTCTTTTGTTTTTGCTAACTAAAAGAGTGTATAATTCTTGGCCTGACCTGCCTTAGTTGCTTTTCTGTGTCTAAAGCCCTGCTGTGTTTGTGTCTATTTTCCAATTCCTTCAGAGAGGATTCTGATTTTCCCTGTGTTGCCTATTCAGTCTGGAGGCATAAGCAATGATAGTGCCTCTCCGCTTCGTCTTCAGGGCATCCCACGCCCATTTTTCCTTCACCTCTGTGGCCCTGTGGTCCAATACATAATCCCTGACAATGGTCCCAATTAGTGGTTTAATATCTTCCTTTTCCTTTATCAGCAAGGATGTATTCATCTGCTAGAACATGGCTTTCGTCTAGTCACCCAGTTTAAGTTCTGTGGCGATTGTTGCATGATCCATGATCACAGCTGGGTGTAGGGAGCTTTTTGTGAATTTATGGAGATCTGTTTCGTTACTCAAAAAAAATCAATTCTGGAATAAGATTTATGCAAATTTGAGTAAAACATAAAATTCTTCAAGTTTGGGTTGAGCTGCCTCCACACATCTACGACTGCTAATTCCTCCATGCCTGCTCTGACCACCCTACTCGTTAGTTCGTTTGTGGATGTTTTCCCTGAAGTGCGGTCGAGCTGGGGGTTCACCACATAATTGAAGTCCCTGCCAATAAAAGCTATACTTTCCCCAAAGATGCTGCTTTTTCAAAGAGGCTCCGAAAGAAGGCTGAGGGATGGCCCTGTGGTGTGGAGGGCCGAGGCACCTAGCACCTTACCTCCTGCCACACTGCTGACCCGAGTTTGGGATTGGAATCGGGTCATTTGAGGACTGACTGGGGGAGAGAGAGAGGATCGAGTGTACCATCAGATAGCACTCCTCCCTCGGGGGAAGGGGATTGTGTGACCCGCTGCTTGCCTGGCATCTGGAGGTGTCCAGGTGGTAGCTCAGTTCGGGCACACACAAGCAAGTCGATCACAGGTGTTTGAGGATGTCTCTGTGGAGGCAGAGCTTTTCCGTTACACCACTGCACATGAGTGGCTGAGGGGGCAACAACTCGGGGAAGAAAAACCAGGTGGAAAATGTGGAGGTTGGGCTACATGAAGCCTGACTCGCGAGCACCGACGGCCTGCCCGGTCTCGGAGGGGGAACAAAGAATGGAGACTTGGGGACTGTGGGACGGGTTGATGCAGCCGCTCAGCCTGCCACGGAGGGACAAAAACCTGTATGAAAAAAAGGCTGGGGTATCGATAT
Organism: Neoceratodus forsteri; assembly: GCA_016271365.2. Lineage (NCBI taxonomy): Eukaryota > Metazoa > Chordata > Ceratodontiformes > Ceratodontidae > Neoceratodus > Neoceratodus forsteri. Next base: position 156,260,911 of record JADMNL010000031.1, on the reverse strand, counting down.
TAGATGCATAAAGATCAATCAAATGTAATTTTTGCCCGAAAACCTCCCTGGATACTGCCACAAGCCTCCCCTCCTCTAGCACCTCAGTGTGCAGTGTTTCACACAGTATGTCTTTACAGAAAAGAATGGCTACTGCTGCTGTCTTGCCCAAATGGTGAGAAGAGGCCACTGCCTTACCCACCCATGCGCTGTGCAACTTCTGGTGCTCTGCATCAGACAGTTTAGTTTCCTCTGTAAAGCTTATGTCAGAACATAATTTATTCAAATATGACAGAATCTTTGTCTGTTTAACTACCAGATTTATTCCTTGAACATTCAGGGAGACTGCATTAAAGGTACCCGTGGAAGACTCATGCAAGAATTCATTAATTTACTTTCCTGACACAGTGGGGGCCAAATGGTTCATCTTAATGTTATTTGGCTGGCCACATCCGGAATTGCTGGGGGTTTGTCATTCTGTAAACACAGTTAAAATAAAGCCGGCCTAGTGGCATGGAGGGCTGAGGTGCAGAATGAAGCGCCTTACCTCCTGCAATGCTGACAGCCTGGGTTCCGGAGCAGATGCGGGTTGCTCAGGAGTTGGCTGGGAGAGGGAGGACTGAGCGTCTATAGGACAGCTCTCCTCTCTCATGTATGGGGGGGCTTGTTGTGGCTCGCCACTTGACTGCCACCTAGAGGACTCCAGGTGGTGATGTGTGCGAGTCACACTGTGGGAGGACCCCACATTCAGAGTGCCGGGGGCATCTCTGAGGAGGCTGAGCTCACTCAGTATGCTCATTACATGTCTGTGGAGATCAGGGGAGAAAATAGAGGAAAAACTGATGGACAGGCTCAAAGAAGCCCTGCCCATCATGCTGTAGCCCGCTTGGCACACCTGGTCCGGGGCCATCCAGATATGTGTGTCATGGGGAGACGGCCCTCTCTCCCTGGCCCCGCCATGGGGGCCGGGTAACCCATGGGAGATACAGTCCCTGACCATGGATGGAGGCTGGAGACAGCTGCAGCTGACAGGGACAGGACTGAAGAAAGCTGCCTGTCCTGCCAGAGGAGGATAAAAACTGCTAATAGAAATGAAAAACCACACAGTTACAATAAAACTGAAGATCTGGAACACACAGCGAATGCACAAGTACAGCATGAGCACACTGACAATAGTACATGACATTAGAACAAAATAGTACTGCCAAGGTACAGGCTGTCTCCACAGTGGCACGACCGGGGAAGGTGTAGCAGCTTTGCTTGTGTGCTTGAGGTGGTTAGCAAGCCTGACCTGCTAGCGCAAGGTGAGATAAGATGGTCACGGGCCAAGCGCCTTAAGAAGTTACGTGGGTAGTGCTGATGGTCTCAGCCACTTAGCCTGGCCAGGGGCAAAATTCCAATGGGTGAAATCACCTATGCCCCTGAGAAAACCAAGGGTTGCTGCTGTCCCCCCCAAAGCCCCCTCCCACCCAAGGAGGTACTCCTAGGTAATGGCAGTTTTGATATTGTGTGGTCTGTCCAGTGGGAAGGAACAAGGCTCCCCATCCATCCATAGCCACCACTGCCGACAGTGCACCCGGCATACCCGAGTCCCTGCAGCAACTCCCCAGCTCTCTCTATGGGAGTAAAACTCTCCTCAAGCTTAGTGCTGGAGCCTGGTCACTTTACTTGCAGAATGGCCATTCCAGAGTGATTGCTCTGATTTTTGTAGGCATAAATTCTTGACCAGTTTGTAGTATTTGTGGAGGTGTGGATCCGGGGGGGGGTGCTGACCCTTGTCTGGTCTCCACTGAGGCACATTCTAGCCTCACCCTGTGCTAAGCTCTGCTGTGTGCAGCCATCAGCAAGTTAGTTGGGAGTCTCCCGGACAGTTATGCTAAGAATCCGGATTTAATACCAAGGGGAGTGTAGCGGGCTCCAACGAGTCAGTCCATGGCCTTCAGGAGATTATGTTCATGAACTGGCACAGAGGGGCACAGGCAGTTGCCCACATTCCCCCCCCACTGTCGCCTGTGTAGGGTGGTGGTGGTGCAAGGAGATTTAAGATTTAGCAAGGCTCCACGGGGTGCCCCCCTGCACAGACCACACAAGTTTGGCTCACCACTCAGGAAATAACCCAGCAAGAGTCCGGACAGGGACTGTCTCAAAAAACGCAGGAGGATGTAGGTGTAAGGAATCCCCCTCTTCCGCCCCCCCAGCCTTGCAACCCAGGCTGTGCCCTGAAGGAAACAGCAGCACAGTTCACCAGATCCCTTATCCTCAGATTGAGCATGCTTTCCTGAACATTATCCTGACACGGCCCTGGAATATGCCAACCACCATCAAGGTTGGGGGGGGTGTCCAATCTCTCTCACCCCCCCCCGCACTGTAAATGCGCAGTGAATATATATCAGACACAGATGGTTATTCAACAAATTCTGTTTGTGCCTGTTAGAGCACTAGAGAGTAGTCCACTGAAATAAAAAGCAAAAAGAAGAAAGGAAAATTGTCCGCTGTATCTAGGCTTAACGGTTCAGGGTAAGCAGACAATTTCATTATTGGTTATTTGTGTCACCTCCTGAGTGAAACCATAGGGGTAGAATGAGAAGGAAAGTACTATAAGGTAAGTGTAGCCACTCCACGTAGAATCGGAATATTTCCGGTTGTCTTTGCTGATGTTCCAGCTTGCCTAATGTCCTTTGCTGAGATAGTGCTGTTCATAGCACGTAGTTCCACATCCAGAAGCCTCTGTACATCGGCCTTAAGGTGCATAGGAAAGGTGTTGGCTGTAGTATTGGTTCTTTTTGGTCGACCCGGTCAGTGCCAGGCTGTATTAGAGGAGTGATAACCAGGGATTCCATATCTAAGCCGGGACTCTTCAGGACCAGCTTTCTCAAGGTGGGTGCAGTGTCACAGACCAAATCAAAAGAGTGCTCACCAGTGTTGAGGAAGATTCTGAATCTAGCTGGATAATTTAATTGAATTTTCACCTGTTTCTTCTTGGCTCGTTCAATGATCTCATGCATCACCCACCATTTATCATTCAACAGATCAGAGTTCTGATCAAAGTGAATCCGATCAAGTTAGAGGTCCGGTGTCTGGTAAGATTAACTGGCGTTTTGGACATCCTAGCATTTTGACCACTTCTAGTGCAGTCTGGCCTTTTGATCTGTGGGTTTCTGCAGGAGAGATCTGTGGGCACGCTCCATAGAGAGCTGTACATTGTCAGGAATTTGAATCATAGAGAAGAGCAAGTGTTCAATAAAGACTTCAGCAGTGGGAAAAAATCATTCCATGTCCTCAGGGACACCATGTATTCCAAAGTTATGATGATGGGCCCAGTTTCCTGGTTGTCAGTTTTGTTTCAGAGTTCCTGTTCTCTGTTTAGGAGGTAGAGGAGAGCCCTGTCGTCCTCTGTGACCTCTCCCAGATGGTTCTCTGTCGCTGTTGTGCAGGAATCCATGCGTTTAAGATCTGATTTTATTTATTTAGTTTTTGTTGACCGGGTAAGTGCACTAGACAAATCTTTTAAGGTCAGCCACCAATGTTTCTACATAATTTGTTGCTGTGATAATTCCAACTAGCGTCGATAAAACCACCTCTTGTTGTCGTTTCTGTGCCATCCAGGCTGTTAGTACAGGTCTACTGCTAGTAGCCTGCCCCATCTTGCATGGAGTTCATCAAGGCCTTTAACTTGCCCAGTTGGATCCCAGCTTTCCTGCCTTTAGCGCTTTCCATCTTCTGAAGTGAAACAAATATGGTATTTTTTTGTTTGTTTTGTTTGGACGTGAATTTGGAGCAGATTACCAATAAATGATCACCCATGGCACAAGGAGCTCTTCAGTCAAGTGGCCATTCATCCTGGAATGTTACTGGAAGTCCCTAGAGGGCAATTTTTGATCTTACTTTGTTCTCCTTCCACACAACATGTTCCTCTGGGGACTCCTACCCTTCGGTCGCCGGTCTCACTCTTTCCACTGGCCTCGCAGCAGGACTAGATGTCCCCAGCACAGCTTCTTTCAGACAGGCAACACTCCATGGGGAGACCCCACTTCATAGCAGGTCTTGGGTGGGGGACCCCTACACTTATGCTAGTTTGCTGCCAGCACTGCGAGGAGATGGAGGCATTCCTGGAGTTGGTGGTATGTGAGCGACTAGGACATTTCTCTCACAAGCGTCGACATGCTCCCCCTCCCCTCAATTTTTGTGATAACTCGCCTCCCTGCTGACATTTAGACCTCCACCTTGGGGTGAGAAATCAGGTGGTGTGGCCACCAGTGACATTTCATGCCACCCTAACCCACCCACAGGAGATGCCGTGGCAGCGGCACACTGCCATCCTTTACTGGCACAAAGCAAATTCGGAGGTTTGTGCCACGAACCCACGTCACCCACAGGGAAGCACAGTGTTCTTTGCCAGTGCAACTGAGATGGATGAGGACTGTTTTTGAATAGAGGAGGGCATATATTATAATGGGGATACTGGTTTTGCCCCTGGGGTCCCAGACCTGGCCTCCATTTCAGACTTTACATTTTTCTGAGTAACATGAAAGAGACAGAGAGCACTGAAAAGAAGTTGTATTGTATATTAAAAATAAATATATGTTGGGAGTTTGTTTTCTCCTCAGATGAACTAGGGCAGTCATTTTGATGTATAGGACTACACAAGTACAATATTGTGAATGTGATTCACTGCCAAAGGTAGCGCCTTTTGAGGCTCTGTACTACTTCAGCTTATCCTGCTATACCGAGTGTGAGGACTGAACTTCTAAAGAGGATGTGTATATGATCTGTTTCTTATCAGTGTGCAAAAAATCAAGGAGAGAAGTAGGTTATGACCAGTGTTCAGAAAGCCTGGATCTGGACATTTCATTGCAAAATCATATTTTCAGCTGGACAAGGTGTGTAATTCCGTCCAGTGTGACTGGTCTTGTTTCTTCATATAGTTGAAAACTAGGATTACTTATGTAACCCCTCCACCTGTTGTACTGAAGAATTGTATTTCTTTACCACAGTTCACTCTAGCTGAATTGTCACGCTCTTGCCTGGGGGGTGGGGGGCGGCTTTGACTACAGCAGTTTGAGATGGCAGGCAAGCAGGCTAAACTCTCAAACACTCAGGTGACACATCCCAACGGCCGTCCCCCTCCCTTCCCTATCTAGGGGTTTGATGGCATTGTCTCTGAGAAAGGGGGGTACAAAAGATCAGTTTGAGCAGTTTTAACATTTATAGCAGGCAGCACAGTACCGCAGTCCAAAAAGAGCCGGATTCCTGGTGACTGCTTGATCTCCATCGGCGAAGCTGGTGACATCTCACCTCCAACATGACCTCTGGGACAGCTAGCTAGCACACAGGGCCTGAAACACACTTGTGGGACACAACATTTCACAACAGTCTGTAAACTGAAAGATGTCTGTCAAAATGGAACTTGCATTGCAATCAGCGGCGTTTTATTTAAATTACTTTAAAAGGCTCAAGCCACAACTCTTTGAAGGAAGATCTCCACACATACTTACAGTTCGTCTTCACTTGCCTTAGATAACTGCAAGCTGCTGTGGCACCACACTTTGTTTGGGGGCCTGGGATTCGAACCCAGAACCAGTTACCTCTCTCTTTCTCCCTGTGAGCCAAATGGGCTTCTGTGTTTTAACAAGCACCTCCCTTACATTTCTTGGCAGTCCTTAAACAACTCCCCGCCAGTGGGAGCAAGGCAAAATAACTGAACTGGGCATCTTTCTTTGTTCTCATGGCTCTGATGACAACTTTTTGGGCATAGTCCACACTCCTTGACCATCGAATCTGGCGATCCTCGGATAGGGATCGTGCAGGCCGGCGGTCACCGTCCCTCTAAGTGCAGTCTATCCTAACTCCATCCAGCAGCTTTCCACACGGGTGGACATGGCTCAGCATGAGATCCGATGGCCTCTCCGGATCCTCTGGTCCACGTCTGCCACACATGTCCTGTGCCTACCATGGCAGCCACCCCTACAGACCATTCTCCTCACCAGAGCCAAGCGGACTCCAATCTGTCTGGGCTGTCCTTCATTTCTGCCTCCAAACTTGCTGCACTCCCACCAGTGGGTTACTAGGATTCTTTGACTCTGTGGGAACTCGGTGGGGGGCAATCTCCCCAACCTGACCCCGGCTCCTCCGGCCCAGACTGGTGGCCCGCCCCAGCCTGACTGTGCGCAGGCCTCAGCCTGCTCTTTCTCGTACCACCACCAACTGCCAGCTCCTCTCAATGACTCCCCATGTGCCGGTTGGTGCATCTCCCTCACGATTCCCAGGCAATGCCCTCCGGCGAACCTGGCATCACGCACACCTCCCGATGCCAACAGGACATCAATATTAGTAACCTCCCAAACGGCACTGGAGTTGCACTCACGTACATATTTTATTACCATTTTCAATTATTAGTAACCCCCCAAAATGTCACGGGGGATACACTTTTATTAATTTTTTATTACTATTTTTATTCATTGTGATGTATTTGTCATTCCTTATGGAAAGTAAGTAAATGAATGTCTTTCTAATCTTTGATTGGGGCAGCGTCTGTTGCTCCTGTTATCGGTGTGAATGCAGTTGGTAGATCCAGAGTGCCCTGGTACAATCAGGTCAGATGGCAGCCATGCAGGAAAACGGCTGCTGTGGGCAGACCCAATACCCAAAGACCTGTCATGTCCTATAAATATTTAGGCCTATGGATAGATGAGGGTTTCCACTGGGATATACAGTACATATTGCTCAAACTGTTAAAAGTATAAATAAAAAATTAGGGGCGCTATATTGCGTTAGCAGAATTGCCTATAGAAGCCAAAGCTAGAATTGTGGAGGCCATGCATTCACTCATTATAGATTACGGGAACGTTATCTATAGGAGAGCAGCAGGTATAGAGTTGTATAAATTAGATATTTTATACAGTAGGTTAGCTAGATATGTGTTAGACACCCCATGTTAAAGACATCACTGTTTTCTTTATAGAGACTTGACTTGGGAAGACTGGAAGATCGCAGAAAACTGCATATTTTAGGCATGATGGCTAAAGCCTATAACAAACTTCTGCCGAATTACATACTGGAAAAAATGGTCACTAGAGTAAGCAGACCAAACTTAAGATCTTCTGTGGGCATGGAATTCTGTGTACAGCCCACAAGAACAAACGGGGGGTAGAGCCTTTTTTTTTTTTTACAGAGGGCCAATTTTGTGGAATTTTTTGCAAATTCATCTTAGAGCAAATGGAAAACCTGTATATTTTAACAGCATAAGAAATTGGCTAGTGCAAGAAGGCTCTGAGCCACAGATCTGCTGCCCTGCTTATGATGTTGGTTAAACATTGTGTGTGTTGGCTTTTAACTTTAAATTAGTCTTTATTTCACTGTATGTATTGAACATTATTGCACCGAGACTTGGGTTATGATATTGGGCGCTATGCATGATACCAGTTCGCCCATGGAAACTGGACGCATTGGCATCGTACATGTGAATGTCATGGAGGGGGAACCACATGGCATTCACAAAGGGCGCATGCAGTGGTTATGTGCCCGATCCCCCAGTGTACCAGCATTAAGCGGCATGCTTGAAGCCATGTTGTGCTGTGCACCGGGGGGGCACAGTAGTGTGCAGGCTATGCGAGGACAGACCCCGCCGTAACCCACAGCGCACTTCCATGGACATTGCCCGCCAGTCGTGACTGGACTGGGAGTAGATCTTCAGTGCTGCCCCAGCCCACGAGACAGATGGGGAGGGCCAGGGCAGATGGACAGGTAAGGGTTGCAGAACCAACAACATGTAGGGGGACTGGGAGTGTCAGTGCTGTGGAGGTGAGGGGGTATGCTGACTGTATTTCTGGGCAGGGCTGCACCATGCTGGGGGGTGTCAGTCTCTTGGGCCAACTGGGCTCCGAGGTATGGCCGTGTGGATCCGGGCACCCACGCGGGCTATGCACAACTCGGATCTGTGTGGACAGGTGCAAGGGATCCACTCCTGGACCCAGGTCAGGCATCCGATTGGATGTCCATCCAGGTCCATGTCTCCTCCCCCAGCCGCCCTGCGGAGTCCTGCGTTCCAGGAGGGAGGACAGGTGGGCACCGGTTGTGATTACCAGCTTATCCGCACCTGTCCATGGGTGCTCAGCTACGCGGGTTGGGTATGCAAATTTTCTGTGTACCACCACCCCAATCATGTATTGTGCCCATTGTTTTCATCTACATGTGTTTGTCAATGTTGATATTTATGTGTGTGTGTTGATGGTACCCATTGAAAATGAACTTCTCGCTCAATTGGGTTGACCATGTTCATGGTATTTTGTAAATCATGACATTTGAAAGGCACCTTATAAATAAAAAAATTATTATTATTATTATAAAATGTTACTACTGCTACTAAAGAATTCTACACAGGAGGCAGCCCTGCTGTCCCAGGGGTGTGCCACAGTAGCAACTAAGTAATTGGACCCAGCTCAGGCCCTCAACCAGACTCTAGACCCATCAACCTGCAGACTGTTGTGTTTGCTAGATGGTAGGTGAGCTGTGAGGGAGAATTCTTTGATTTCATACAAATACCTTCTATAACTGGCCATATTGATGAGGGAAATTATCAGTTCTCATCTGAGGCAGTGCCATCTTTGCTCCAGTAGTTACCTGCTTTCATGAACCTTTACATACTTACAAACTGAGAAGGTAAAATCTGCAAACTTTATTGCCTAATTGGTTAAAATGCCACATGACCACACAGTGGTATATACGCTGCATTGTCATCGTGGTATTTAGCCTGATGACAAAATATGTCAGTACAGACTCTAGAAAAAATACGTGGCAGTCATTTTTTTTTTTATCCCGCTGATACTCGCATTCCCCTCCCACACCTGCCCAGCTGCACTCCTGCTCCCTGTGCAAAACATGAAGAACATGAACAAATGGATATCTCCTCAGATGCAGTAAACTGTTACTGATAATATCTGATGCAATGATCACGCATGGTTGTTCTTCACTGACTCGAAATACTGAGCGCAATCGAAATACTGGCCAGACAGTAACGCTCCCTGCCTACTGAGCGCAGGCTACTTTTGGCGTGGTTTAAAAAACAATTAACACCTGCACTCTGCAGAGTTCATCTGTTTCTAATGGCTGCACATTATGTTCTCTCTCGGTATCAGGCAAATACTACATAATCATAGTGGTGGCGGAGAGTGGGCTTATGACCAGTGGCATTAAACTACCGGACTACAGCTAGCGGAGTGCAAGAAAACACTTACTGCCCCAGAAAACTATTTTACAAATATAGGCCTATCAGTCTGACAGGAAAGAAAAGTATGTCTCTTTGCAGATGACACGAAGATCTGCAACAAGGTTGATATACAAGATGGAGTGGAAAGGATGAGAAGGGACTTGGTAAGGTTGGATGAATGGTCAAATGTATGGCAGCTCAGATTCAATGCAAAGAAGTGCAAGGTAATGCACCTGGGAAACAAAAACCCAGAGGAAGAGTACACAATGGGGGGTGAGATACTGACAACAGTAAAAATGGAAAGGGACCTGGGGGTAATTATATCAGATGACCTAAAGGTGGGCAAGCAATGTGAGAATGCAGTAAGGAAGGCTGGGGGGATATTGGGATGCATAGGGAGAGGCATCAATAAGAGAAAACAGGAAGTTGTTATCCCTCTGTACAGATAGTTGGTGAGACCCCATGTGGAGTACTGTGTGCAGTTCTGGAGACCCCATCTCCGCAAAGACATAGACAGAGTGGAGGCTGTCCAGAGGAGGGCAACCAAATTGGTGCAGGGTCTGCACCAGAAGACAGATGAAGAAAGACTAAAGGAGCTTAATACGTATACCCTTGAGGAAAGAAGGGAGATAGGGGACATGATAGAAACTTTCAAGTACCTCAAGGGAATCAACAAAGTCCAAGAGGGTAGCATCTTTCAGAAAAAGAGATGTGCAAGAACAAGGGGGCACAATTTGAAGATAGAGGGGGGACGGCTCAGAGGTAATGTGAGGAAGTATTTTTTCACAGAGAGGGTTGTAGATGCATGGAACAGCCTCCCTGAGGAGGTTGTGGAGTCAAGAACAGTGGGGGAATTCAAGAATGCATGGGACAGACATAAGGCAGTCCTAGTGGGGGGTAGGAGGAAGTAAGCTGTTGGTTAACTAGGATTTGCAGCTTATCTGTTAGGTAGGAAAATGGGCAGACTAGGTGGGTCAAGCGGTCTGAAAGTGCATTAAATCTCTGTAAACACATGGCCATGTGCCGAATCTCATTTTCTTCCCAAAAATCTACTTAAAACCATTTTATAAATGCAGGAAGCCCCTCTAGGGTATGCATCAGAGGAGTTTTATGTACTTCCCAGGGGCATAAGGACACTTGACCTTCAGCCTCATGCCTTTCTACAACCCTGGGGCATGCATTAAGATCCTGTAATACACACCCTGTCATGTCTTATTACTTACTTATGTAAGGCCTGCCCATCAGACACCAGTGACCTTGGTCTGGAAATGCACCTGGGCTGCTGGGGCCCTGTCCAGGAGAAAGAAATAGGCCGACCAAATGATGCTCTTCTTCTCTGGGGAAAGGAGGGCAGTGTGTTCCACATAGCTGCCATCCCCTGTGTGTTCTTGGATGGCAGTACAGCTGGAGCTACTGCGCAGGGACTGGGATGCGGCCTGATACCACCATGCATGCGTGCCATGATGCCATTACTGGATGCGACCCAGGCGAGGAAGAGAAAACTGGACGGAAAGCCCCAAACTGACAGTAACTCCCCAAACGAAATTTTTTTTTTAAACTAGCTTCTGCTCCTCAAGTTGTCAGTGGCTGCTAGACAGGAGTTAGATGCTCAGGTTTCAGAACAAGAGGTAATTGAGGCCATAAGGTCACTTCCAACTGGAAAATCCCCTGACCCCGATGGGTTTGGCCCAGAATTTTATAAGACATTAATTAATCCACCTCCGAAATCCTGGCTACAGTGTTTAATGAGTGCATTAGAGAAGAGAGGATGCCTGCCTCCTGTTTGTTTGTTTGTTTTATATTTAACCAGGAAGTGGATGGGTACAGCCCTTTTTCAGCCACGCCTGGAGTGACGCATTGGTAGTGGCGCTACCCAAGCCAAATAAGCCCAATAACTTACTGGTATGTGGATCTTTTCGGCCGATTTCCCTTCTAAACCAAGACCTTAAAATTTTGATGAAAATCCTATCTACCAGATCGCAAAAGCATATTGAACAATTGATTCATGTGGATCAAATGTGCTTCATATCCCATCAACATCTAGGGGATGATATTAGGAAACTTTTGAACATCATTAGCCATTGCTCTGATAGTAAAACAACTCAAATAACAGTTTTTCTAGATGCCAAAAATGCATTTGACTGCCTTAACTGGAATTACTTGAAACTAGTCCTTCAACACTTTGGCTTGGGTGGCAGCTTTGTCCAGTGGGTCTTCCTCCGTTATTCAAATCTGACAGCTTGGGGAAGGGTGAACGGCTCCATTTCTGACCCCTTTGATATTTAAAGAGGGACCAGACGGGGTGCCCATTGTCCCTGCTGCTCTTTGCCCTCAGTCTGGAACCCCTGGCAGTCTCACTTAGGGAGTCTCGGTTGATAGAGGGAAGCCGGAGGTGGGCAGGCAACTGTGTAAAGTATCTCTCTATGTGGATGATACTTAGGTCTTTATATCTAACCCAGAAAACTCCCTACCACATTTTCTTCATCTTCTACAAGAATACAAGCAAATAGCAGGGTTCTGAGTCAGTCCTGAGAAAATGGAAGTAATGTTACTTAGCAGGCAACCTTCCCAATCAATAATCTCCCAGTCACCTTGTAAATGGGTAAAAGAAAAAGTAAAGTATCTGGGGGAATGGATTCCCACTAATTTAAAAGCTTTGTATTGCACTAACTATACACCGCTGTTTACCCAAGTATATTCAGGTTTGAGTAGGTGAAGTCTCCTGCCAATGTCTTTCTCAAGTCGGATGGGTACTATAAAACAAAATGTGCTCCCTAGACTACTTTTTTTGTTTGGTACACTTCCAGTATCACTCCTACCCAAAGACTGGAAAACATTAAAAAGCAAGCTGTCTAAATTCATATGGGCAGGGCGTAGGCCTAGAATTAAAGGGTCCGCCCTAGTGGTAAGTAAGCAGGAGGGAGGATGGGCTCTTCCTGATATGTCTCAATATTATTTGATGGCACAGGTGGTGGTCCCTGTAGTCAAAATCCTATCAGGGTGCAAAGGACTGGATGGACAGCATTAGAGGAGGAGGCATATCCCTTTATTCCATTAAAATATCTCCCCTGGATAGTGGTACCTAAAACCCTTAAAGAAATCAAGAATAGGTGGACAAAACACATGCTAAAAATATGGCTGAGAACAAGACAGCATTGGGAGAAAGTGGAGCCAGTATGGCAATATATACCCTTAAAATACTGACTGGATTTTCCGGCTGAAAGGGTGGACTCATACTTTGACAGATGGGAAAGGGTAGGGGTGGCTACCCTGATGCACCTTTTGAAGGTTGACGTTGTTACAGATTTCATTTCTCTACAAAGCCAATTTAATATCCCAAAGCATGATTTCTACAGATACCCGCAGTGCAGGCATTACATTAATACAGGTCCGGGAATACTGGTGGTTCTTGGTCAGCCAGTTCCTGCTGTCTCCCTCATCCACACTGGGGCAATTCTTAGGGAGATCAGCAAGCTGACCATGAGGATTTACAGATTGCTACAGGAGGAAGTGGGATTGTTGGGAAAACAATGGGTACAAGATAATTGGGAGAATGAAACAGGTAAGGCACTAGAGGAAGATCAGAGGCAGACTGCAGTTAGTATGGCGTAAAGTACATAAGGTAACCTCTCTGGCTAACTGGAGAAAATTCCACTGAAAAATATGCACTTGCTTTTTCATTACTCCGGTAATCTCCAAACATTATGGCTCTAACCCCTCAGATAGGTGTTGGCGTGAGTGTGGTCAGATAGGCACCCACTACCACATTTTCTGGGAATGCCTCAAACTATACTCCTTTCGGAATATGGTAACCAATAATCTTAAATCTATATTTCGGCTCCCGGTGGTCCTCATGTTTCCCAACATGCTGTTGGGCCTCCCACCTGAAAATTTAATCCTGGGAGACAAAAATTACTTATTTCAAATCTTGAGAGTGGCAGCACTGAAAACAATAACCCAGCATTGGCTATCCTCAGAGGTCCCCTTTGAGGCCCAGTGGAGAAACAGTATGACTACTGTTAAGAACCTGGAGGCCATAACGGCTAGACTGCGTCTCCAGGTAGATCGATATATCTCAACTTCAAGATGGTTGCCATATTACCAGTTTATAGAAGAAAAGGAGGGATGTGCAATATTAGATCAATTTCTTACCTAGAAGCAGGGGAAGCCACACTCAACCCAGACCTGAATATATAAACTAATGAACAAATGAATAAATTCAAATAACTTAAAAAAAGAAAAATCTTTTTTGTGCAGTATAGCCTAGAGGTTAGAGTAATGAGCTATGAATGAGCTTGGTACATCTAGCAGACCAGACCTTGGTTTGATTCTCACAAACTCCACTTACTGTGTGACTCTGTGACTCTGAACAAGTCACTTAACCACCCAGTGCTCCCAGGTCATCCCTGAAAACAGGCACTTGTGCCTAGTGGGCCTTACCTGGTTACCAAAGACAAAAGTAAAAAAACAAAACAAAAAAAAATTAACATTGGGCATAGCCCTATCAATTAGAAGGGAAAGAAAGAAATAAACATAGGAAACCAGTAGTTTTTCTTCTTCTTTAATTTTTTGTAAACCTTCTTTTCTATTTTTTATTCTTTTACTTATACTTTGTTAATTATCTCTGAAGTTAATCTGTTAAAATGTTTTTAGCTTAACTCAAACACTTTATAACTTGGTAAGTTAAGTTCAGGCTGTGCAAAGGCACAACATATGTAGTATTAAATGCAGAGACAATCTCCCCAAGCGGGACTATTTCTGGAGATATATCCATTCCTTTAACCTGTTGGATTAGATCATAACATCACCAACAGATGGAACAACGATCAGCAAGGTGGTGAAATACAGCACTTAAAGGGGACTAAATATAAGTATGGTTGGCAAGCAGGACAATGACTTAAAACAGCTTGCAGAATTACTTATTCATTTGACAGTGCCTGTTGTAGTAAATGCATACTAAATTGTTGTTGACACCGATTACCTGAACCACAATGTATTCCATGATATCCCTGTATTTTGGAAAACTGAATAAAATATCAGTTCAAGAAAAAAAAAGCCCAAACTGGCAGTTGATGACAAGCCACACACAGCCCCAGTACCACTGACCAAGCACCCCTCCAATGGATCCGGACTCCACTGGGACTTGGGGAACCCTGACCGCCCTGCCATGGGGGGTAAGCAGTGAGAGCTGGAGGCTGGGGTAAGTACCAAATGAAGGCAGGTTATGGAACTGGCCAGATGGGGGCAGTTCGGCAGAAGGAGAATAGATGATTTAAGGATAAATCAGTGACGTAAAGATAATAATAGAATATTTATTTTGTCAGAAAAATGCTGATCGAAGGGGTTAGGGACTAGGAGAGAGAGAGGCCTGTTTCATTTATGCGCTTTTCCTTTAAAGTGTTCAGTCAGAGGTATAGGATGCCAAGTCCAGTGTCAGATTTGCCGACGTTATTACATGCATGTATTTGCATTTTAAGTTTGGATTTTTTTTTTCTTCCTGGAACAGAGCTGAAATTTTCATTTCTCTTCTGGAAGGTGCCAGTTGTGTCTGACGGAAGCACAACAGTCAGTTTTCACAAAAGTAGTTATTTTGTTTTGTTAAGTCAGCACAACTGTGTACAGAAACCTGCATGTTCAGATCATAGCTACTTCTTGGGTCATTACACCCAGCTGCTGTTTCTTAGCAGCACATAGAGAGTACAGCATCTGTCACAAGAAAACCAGAATCTTCAAGCCGAGTGTAGCCAGAAGGATGCATCTCAGTGATCACTTTAAATGAACTTTTAGTGACCCCAAAACTTGCTGTCAGACTTATACTGAAATCTTGTCAACCCATAGCACTGCCGATACCTGGGGTGCTTTTGTACCTCCCAATATGACTTTCAGACCCTCAGTGCCCCCCCCCATCCCTCCCTTTTCTTTAATCTCTTGCTTGTTCCACTTTCCCATGTAGGGTTCTCAGCATCCTGAAGGGGTGAATGTCCAGGCTCCCATCCCCTCATTCCACCCCTACTCACCTCTAATCTCTTCAAATTTCTCCCGCACACTCTGAACGTATAGGTCAATAGTTATTACTGCATATCCCTTACCCCGCCTACTAGTACTATAACCGCTTGTCTTCCATGCATGTTTTTGTCTGCCTGCCCATTTCCTAGATCTACCAGCTTTGCTCACTGTCCTCAGTTCTGTACCATTGTCTTAAGCTGGCTTTGTTCACTAAGATTATTCTCTTATGTTGAGTACTAAATGTACTACCCTGATTCTTTGATGTTTGCTGTATGTTGCTACCTGTCACAATGACTCCAGGATATTGCTGCACTTAGCTAGTTAATTGAAGTATAGCCAAAAAAGTACTTGTTATATCTCTGTTATGTACATGTTATTACCTCGCTCGTAATGTAATGCACATGTTTATTGTCTTTACTGAGGTTTTGCCTCCTCCATGTGTAACCCCCCAAGGCTTCTGGAAACAAGTTGTTCACAGTTCATATTGCTCTCCTGGTGAATCTTTTCAAAATAAATCATAAAATAACATTTGTTGCTGGTAGCCTGCAAAGAAAATACTGCCAGGTAACCTGTGACTAGTAGATACTTTCTGCTGTCAGTGAACGACAGCAAAGGTTTATAAAAACTGGCACCCCTGACAGTTCCTGCATGTTCCCACTCACTTCCACCACTGTGTCAACAGCTAACGTCATCCAGTATTTACCAGATACATTGTTCAGCATTTGAAAAGCAGGAACATGACCTAGGGATTGGACAGTAGCTGTCCAGGTCCAGGACATTCTCCTGCTTCTGTCCAGATTCATGACATGCGGCAGAAACATTGTGCTGGTAGAAGCGCAGCAGTTTTTCTGCCACTGTTCCAGCAACTCATGGTTGTTTGGCCATGACTAAAAAGTCTGTCCCACTGCCGGTTACAAGCTGGGAGAAGGAGTAGACAGTTGGACCAGTGACTACAAATAGTTAATAGCTAGCACCTCCAACCCTGGAAAGAAGGCCCCCGCAACAGAATTCACAGGTGCTTTTCGTGTCTTAGAAATTTAAATCTATACAAGGACAAAATGAACCCTGTTTCCTTGTTATTCTGAATTTACTAGTCCAGTCAGCGACCCTCCCCCAAACTGTGCTGATTGAATTACTGTGTTTTTCTTCTTTCAATCAATAAAACCTTGTAGACGTCAACATTTGAAAAATGGGTTCACATGCAGCTGTGGATGGAGACACGGAGACACACACACACACACACACACACACACACACACTGCTGCATTTGTAAACCAGGCTATGAGTTGGAATCTTCCTGTTCTCAGTGGAGTTGGGAATTAGGATGGCAGGACCGCAGCAGTCTTTCAGATTTTGATGACTGTTAACGGCTTGTAGTTCCTTGGACAATAATGCCCACCCGGCGGGGGGGGGGATATTGTCTGATGGGGCCTGCTGGTGTGCCTATGTCCCGAGCAAATGAGGGTGAGTGATGAAGCAGCAAGCAGTCACTACTGGGGAAAAATTGTTCCTGATAAGCAGTGAATCCTGGCCATTACAGTATAAGAATTCTGCACTAGTGCAGTCGCAGAACTTGCATCGTGTCACAGAACTGCTTCATTGCTACAGAATTCACTGTTCTTAGATTGTAGTTTCATAACAACAGTTGCATGACTGTCCTCTATTCCTGGCTTTTTTCCTTACATGGTTGGTCCTAAAGCCATTCCCCCACACTTAATCTCTGTCCCTGATGTTGTTAGTGGCAACACCTGCCACCTTTGCAATGGCTGGACAGAAACCTGCCATGAAAGTGAACCTAGGTGCACCACTGAAGCAAACCCGGGTGCACCACTGAAGCAAACCCAGGTGCACCACTGAAGCAAACCCGGGTGAACCACTGAAGCAAACCCAGGTGCACCACTGAAGCAAACCCAGGTGAACCACTGAAGCAAACTTGGGTGCACCACTGAAGCAAACCTGGGTGCACCACTGAAGCAAACCCAGGCACACCACTGAAGCAAACCCAGGTGCACCACTGAAGCAAACCCGGGTGCGCTACTGAAGCAAGCCCAGGTGTACTACTGAAGCAAACCCGGGCACACCACTAAAGCAAACCCAGGTGCACCACTGAAGCAAACCCGGGCGCACCACTGAAGCAAACCCGGGCGCACCACTGAAGCAAACCCGGGTGCACCACTGAAGCAAACCTGGGTGCACCACTGAAGCAAACCCAGGCACACCACTGAAGCAAACCCAGGCACACCACTGAAGCAAACCCAGGTGCACCACTGAAGCAAACCCGGGTGCGCTACTGAAGCAAGCCCAGGCACACCACTGAAGCAAACTCAGGTGTACTACTGAAGCAAACCCGGGCACACCACTAAAGCAAACTCAGTTGCACCACTGAAGCAAGCCCAAGCAGTGCTGCTGAAGGGAACTCAGACACGCTGCTGAAGCAAACCTCGGTGCGATGCTGGAGTGCATCTAGGCATGGGGCCCAAGCAAACCCAGACATGCAGCAGACCCAGAAGCACCGGTGAAATGAACCTTGGCACCATGGAAGTGAATGCAGGCATACTGCTGAATCGAACCCGGCACACAGCTTAGTGAACCCAGGCACAGAGTTTGAAGAAAGTTGTCATAGAGCCCCGCCCTGAACGACACCTTCCAGCTGTTGCCTCAGAAAAGGGCTTTTTATGTTCGGCAAGAAGTTTATCTTGAAAGAAGTTCACCCAGCGCATGGCGATATTGTTCATTAACTGTAATGAGGCGGCGCCACACCCCGCGCTTCAATACAAATGTATTGGAACGCAGGCCGTGGCGCCTGCCCCATTACAGTTAATGGTGCCGCCCGATAGCCTGCCATACTTCCGGGTAGCGGACTTTGCTTTTTTAAATGAAACCACTTTGCTGGGCATAAAAAAAATGCCCTTTTCTGGAAAAAGCTTAACCGGAGGGTGTTGTTTGCAGGGGTTGGAGCCCCTACAAACGACAGCTTTCCTTTAAGCAAACCCCAGGCACACAGCTTAAGTGAACCCGGCTACGTATCTGAAGTGAACCCAGGCACCCAGCAAAAGCAAACCCAGGTACACCACTGAAGTGAACAATGAACTGACTACAGGCACGCTGCTTCTGGGAACCAGCTGCAGCACTGAAGTGAACCAGTTGTGCCACACATGCACAAGAGTCCTACCACAGAACTTCAGGCTGAAAATGTTACAGAGAACCAGGGGCCCTTTTTATAAAACTGTCATTTTCGTTTTTTGTTGTAAAGTCCATTAAACAAAGTTGCATTCTAGACCTAGCTGTCTTCTGTCAAGAGAATGCTTGTTCTTTTTTTGTTTGTGTTTTTTTTGGAATGCAGTGCTGTTGAGTTCATGCTGATTCCAAGCTGCCAGCAGTGATTTCTGTTTTTTGGCTGGTGGCCCAGACCCCCTTTTTAACCTTTGGCAGTGACTCAGGTTATATGAGGCCTCAGAAGGGTGGGGTGGAGTACTCACTGTCTGTCATGTAAACCCTTAATTGTGTGTGTGTGTGTGCGCGCGTGCGCAGCCGGGTGTGGGTGTGTGGTAGAGCCATGAATAACAACACGACTGATGTGTTGGTGTCTGTGTGTCTCTCCAGACCACACACATATACTCTAAAGCCTCAATCCAGTGCGGATAATCATGGGTATGCAAATGATTGCACTGGAGCTGGCCAATAAGGCTTTACCAGACACTGTCTAAACAGAAGGTAATGTAAAAGTTTTTTTTTTTTTTTTTATTCGTTTTTATAAAAAGGGTTTGCAAATAGGGAAATACAGCAACCATAGACCAAATTATGGGACATACATCAGATTAGAATACAGGGTGTAGCTATTACCCAGTTGTAGCTACTACCCAGGTTGCTTCCACATTTGATCATGAAACAAGGGTTGCTCAGAACCTGCCCATTCTGATCTGATTGGGCTGTTTAGGAATTACTGAATTCTAATTAGATTCTGATGCAAATTCTAAATGGATTTCAAAATTGGAAACAGATTCAGATTTGGAATCCTAAATTCCTATATACATAGGTTTTAGGATTTAATTTAGATATTAGGATTTTCAGAATCCAGTTCAGAAAATTTTAATTTTAAAAATTGGGTCAGAATCCAAATCTGATTCTGTTCGGCAGATTCAGAGCAACCCTACTTGAAATGATCAATTATTTAATACAGATTCATATAAAATTAGCCATATGGTGCTGCCTAGCTTGGACCATTCAAGCAAAAAAATTAGTAAACACAGTGGTTGCACAAAACGCCTTCATGGGCTTATGTGGTCCACACAGCTGATGTGCATAGCTCTTATAGAGAACTGAAATGTGAGGCTCCATTCCGGACACCCTTCACTTACTCTCCAGCCTCCTTCTTTGTGCCTTCAGCAGGCGAAAATCACCATTAAACGGTGGCAGTCCTCAACGTGAATGCACAGGGAGGGAATAGACTGGTGCCAGAGAGACCACAACAGCATGGAGTTCCTGGTTATTGTATGGCAGTATAGCCTAAAGGTTAGAGCAATGAGCTGTGAATGAGTGGGGTACTTCCTACAGACTTGGGTTTAATTCCTACAACCTCCACTTGCATACTGAGTGACCCTGTGCAAGTTATTCACCCTCCTTGTACTCCCAAATCACCCCTTGTAAATGGGCATTGCAACCAGTGAGCCTTACTTGGTTACCAAAGAATAAAAAAAAAAATGCTGTGCTGACACCACTAGCCAAGGTGTCAGAAAGGCTTAAAGTGTCAAGCTGGCCTGGTGGCACAGAGGGCTGAGGCACGAGACACCTTACTTTGTGTCACGCCGGCAACCCGGGTTCAGGAACGACCTTGGGTTGTTGGGGAGCCAGCACGGGGGGAGGGAGGGAACAGGACTGAGCAGCCAAAAAGCAGCTCCCCTCTCCCGGAAAGGTTGTCCACCCCCCCATAATTCCGCTCCCATTGGGTGGAGGTCCAATGGGTAGCATAGACGGTGATTGCCAGGGGTGGGGTGGAAGGGGCTGAGTTGGTGCCCGGAGTGTGTGTGCATCTCCACGTGCACACACTGCCGTTATTGCCAGGGTCCTAGGATGGGGAAGAAAATGGGGAGAAAATACAAAAATTGCATATAGGAAAAAAAAGGCTTGAAGTGTCCACCATCTCCCAAAATGCCACCAGGGCCAGATTTTACCAGGGCCAATAATGGACAATTTCCACACAGACAACAAACCATTGGTAGGCTAAGAGAGTAAAAGAAATAAGGTAATGATATGACTAGGTCACCAGGCTCATTCGTAGCTGGTCAGTCTTCAACCCTGAAAAGAACATGGGCAGAGGCACCCCCCACGTTGGTTGCTGATCTTGTAAGGTGCACTCCCAGTCCACCACCACCACCACCGCTACTGTTTACTAAGCAGGTCTCATTTTTTTTTTCTTGCTGTGAGTCGAAAAGATAAAATGGGACATCATACGGGCATACTTGGCAAAGCAGGCCCTAAACAGGGCAAGGGTAAAACCGCCAGTAGTGGCAGTGGTTACAGTGCCAGCAAACATAGCTGTCCACATCCCTGAAAAGTTATAATTATTATAAAACACTGGTTGGAAGTGAAGCATTCTGATTGGCAGACAGCATTCTAAAGGGTTTGGTTAATGGCCAGAAGCCCTACAATGAACAGTTACTTTAGTCTGAGGTGGCCCCGCTTCTAAAGTACTGGGTGACTGCAAGCATGTGAAAGAAACAAATTCCTACCTTCCATCAGAACTGTCTCCAGGTATTGCGCAGAGAGCTTCCTTACCCTGGACCACATTTTATCCCATGATTCTAGGGCAACAGGATACCTGGTTTCCTCCCTCCATACCTCACAAACACCGATGGTGGGGTTGTCGTCCCTGGCTGTTAGCAGAGCTTGGTATAACTTGGGGACGAACAAGTATTTCTGTTTTCAAAACAAATGCTAAAACATAGGAAAATCACTGACTGAAAGGTGAGCCGTGATACTGGGTATGCGTGTATGCATGTAACGTTTACGCACATGCCCAGTATGACAGCTTGACTTTCAGACCGTGATTTTTCCTAAGTTTCAGCACTTGTTTCAAAAACAGAAATAGTTCCTGAGTTTAGCTTTCTTTCTCCTATTAGAAACTGTGTTTAGTTGAACTCGGGTCCAACGATCGGTGCATGAGCTCTCGCGGCCGCCATTTACAAGTGTGAGTACGCTTTGGTATTGACGCGGGGAGAATAGGAGCCGACCGTTTTCCTATTAAATTAATAAAAGCACATATTATTTAGGGGAGCGCATTGGTGCTATGTCTAATGCATCAGAAGACAGATTGCTACAGGCAGCGCAGGCACGTTTGAGAGTATGTGCCAAAAAATAAAGGGCTGACAGTGTCCCTTTAATTATTGGCAAAAGTATTTAGAAACTCACCTTCTCCTGGTGTCTGGGGGTGTGATGGTGAATGTCCATGGGGAGGGGGCAGCAACAGCAGCAAGAACACTTTCCAAGACTGCAGTGTTCACCCAAGTCGATCATAGAAAAAGGGGGTGCCAACCCAACCCCTCTGGTGCTGGGCTGGAAGGAAAGTAGTGGTTAAACATCATCAGCAGTTCTAAAAGAACAAGACCACTCTCTCTGACTTAGAGAACAACGGGA
Source organism: Neoceratodus forsteri (assembly GCA_016271365.2). NCBI lineage: Eukaryota > Metazoa > Chordata > Ceratodontiformes > Ceratodontidae > Neoceratodus > Neoceratodus forsteri. The sequence goes on along the minus strand of JADMNL010000031.1, from coordinate 156,239,088 downwards.
TCCCAAATGTAATAAACTTTGTTCAATAGAATACAGCCACACCATGGAGCAGTTCATATATTAACACAAGGGGGCGGGGGGGCAGCACATTATTCTTGAACGTGGAGGCCACACAATTGATTGAATCTCTTTAAATAAAATCCATTCACGGGGTGTGATCCAGACCCCAGACCTCGGGCATCTCAGGTCATCCTGTAGCAAATAAAAACATACATCGCTGCAGGGTTGCTCTCCTCACAGTCCCAAAATGTCATGTTCCCATCTCTTCCACTCAGCCCGGCCTCTCATCTCTGGACTAATGCTTCACTGTCCCTTGGGTCCAAAGCAATCACTGGGGCAGTTCAGCTAGCCTCCCACCTCGGGGCTACTGCTCCCTCCTTCCACTGGTCCATACTTCAGGTTGGAGCAATCTACATCCCACTCTGAACACTACTCACTCTATCCCAGGCTGGCCACTATCCTTGGGTGATGGCCCCACGGAACCTCGTGGTGACCCATCTCAGCTGCCACTTCTCTCTTCCTCAAACATTGTCTCTCTCAACCTCCTTCTTGCCACAGTGGCTACTCTCACACCACCCAAAGTGGGGGAGAATTCCAGATGAAGCAGCTGCCGCCACATCCCACCAGCTGCTATGCCATTTGCCGATCCCCTAGAGGAAACTATCCAGCCGCTCAGGTGGGCAGCCGCCTCACTCTATCCCGGTCCAACTCACCAGCCCTTTTGCCCCTCTCTTCCCACGCTCTCCTTTTTTATCCAGCGCTGTCCCCAGGGTGCTCCCATGTCAGCAGCTCCCCAGGGCAGCAAAACTATTAACCCTTTACAGGGATGGTAAGTCCCACACAGTATCTCAATGGTGCACATCCAAGTGCACAAATAAGGCACCTCTAACTCCACAAGGGGGTTACATCTCTCCCCTGCCTAAATGCTCACGATCATCGGCAAGCCTAGAAGCGCTATCAGATACCCTCCCAGGGGGCCCAAGTAAGTGGGGTATGCACGCCCCCTCCCCTGTTTAGCCTTAATAGAGCATTAGGCTGCTCACCATGTAGGTGTAAACTACAGAAACCAAGGGATGCAATGTTTCTAGCTTGGCTCTTCCACACCCTTGAGCCTACCTCCCTGGTCGCCCACCCACCAGACCTTTGAGATGAACTGCCTATAGCCTAGGGTGGTGTCACAGGCCAAACACTAACCCACACTTACCTCCCTTGCTCAAAACTCTGACTACTGCCTGTCGGGGACCCCTTCTTATGGGCTCACCCCGGAACAGCTACTGTCCCAGTGTAACATGGGGACACAGGGCATCAAAAATTAGGCACTTAATCTTTCAGTGATTGAATCATACAGCAACAATGATGCATGCAAAATAAACTGATGCATGCATAATAAACAATGATGCATACATAATGATAAAACAATCAACTCTCATTTATGTAATCATGATCAACATACACAATGCTTTAAACCCAATGATTAGAGCAGTCACTATTTCAAACTGTATAGAAACAATCCCCCCCCCCGTCTCAAATGTTGAACTTAAACTGCAGTCAGTCACAAAAAAAGGGTTGCCCTCACCCATGAAGTGAAATCCAGGGCATTAATCAATACCACTCTCCACAGCTTTATCATACCACCGTTGTTCCCTGCTGCAGTAGTAGTCAGGATGGGGCTTTGTGCAAGGGTGGCCATATGAATCAGTAGCCCCTTGACAGTACTTGTTACGGCCACCATCGATGGCCTGCAGCAGGGCATAATTCTTGAACAAAAGTAAGTCCCTCAAATGCAATCTGGGCATATGTGCCTTTTGCGATTGTCTTGGCCTCCTGCAGAGTAGATGTGGGGCTGCTGGCATGCAGATTGTGCTTGCGATACAGTTTCATGGAATGGAACACCCAGTCAGACCTCTTCTTCTCTATGATGTCCCAGACATGTTCTGGGAGGTAGGGGTAATCATACTGAGGAAAGTCCTGCTGCACATGGCACCTAACATATCTTTCGGCCTGCAACCACTCAGGCAAACTGCATATGGTCATCCTCTGGGCCTGCCCTTGGGGGAGCCACACTCCATTATTGTTCTTCCACTGTTGCTGCTGGCATTCTTCAGCAAGTCCCCAGTGCTCTTTAGTTCGAGGACGGGGGGGGAGGGGCACCCTTCCCCATAGATCCCTTTGGTGGGTGACGTCACCACTGAAGAAGCAGGGGATGCGGCATCTCTTTTAGAGTCCCAGTCTTGTACATCTTCACTGTCCATTCGAACGTCTGCTGCATCAGGCTCCTGGTTTTCCACACTGGGCTCTCCCTGAGCTCTCTGCTTTGGGGGGGGGGTCTATGATGGGGATACACAGGAAGATGGACCGGGCATCACTAAATTGGCAGGTTCAATTTTTCTCCAGTTTTAGGGATACAACAGTCTCTGATGGCTCAATTCATCAATTCATGCAGCTTCACTTTGCTGCCTGGCTGGGCTGAAATCCATCAGGGTCAACAATTGGGTAGATGACTCATCAATCAGGGCTGCTCGCCCCCTTCCATGGCCCAGCGCTGCATTCCTCGGGTGGAGTAGGTTCTTGCTTAGCTGCCATGGTCACTGTCTCAGTATTGCCAGCGGGGTTCAAATGAGCAGCCAGGTCCTAACAGCCTTTCATGCTGGTGTCATCTAAAATCTGGGAGGTGATGGATAAACCAGGTGCACAGCCAGATGAAGTAGGACCTTAACACACCTCACAGGCAGGGAGAAATGTCACTCCGGGGCCCTTATTGTGACACAAGGCACACTATACTGGCACAGTCGACTTCCCAACAGCTCCCACATCCACTGGAACATCTCTGGGGGTACAGTGACACCTAATGACAAGGGCTCCTGTGCCTTCCTGTTACAACTCAGCTCATACTGTTTGAAGGCAAATAGAAAGGGCAGTTTCAGCAGCCAAATCTCCAACAATCGCCAGCTTCCACCGTGATTCTTTTGAACAAACATGGACTCTGCCACGCCAGAACCAAGCAGTCCAATCCACGAGTCTCGCCCCGGCCATTTGCATAGGTCTCACATGGGCCAGGTATAGGATCCCATTCCAGCAGACTGTCAGGCACTCCACAGTCCAGAGGAAGGTCGTGAATTATCACAGTTCACAGCACCTAGTTTATTGTACAACAGTTCAAAAGCAAACTCTCCAACTCATCAAATGTCTTCACCCAGCATCACTGTTGGAGTCCTGGGGGGGTCACAGACACCCCAAAACACATCCTGGATGAACCCCCACATGTAAGCCCACCCCATCCCTGGTGCCTAGGGATGTGATGGTGAATATCTGTGGGGAGGAGGTGGCCACAGCAGCAAGAGCACCTTCCAAGACTGCGGCATTCACCCAGGCCCATGATAGAAAAAAGGAGTGCCGACTTGACTCCTCGGGTGCTGGGCTGGAAGGAAAGCCATGGTTAAACATCATCAGCAGTTCTAAAAGAATGAAACCACTCTCCCTAACTTAGAGAGGGATCCCAAATGTGATAAACTTATTCCAATAAAATGGTCACTCCATGGAGTGGTTCATATATTAACACAAGGGGGGCAGCATATTATTCTTGACTGTGGAGGTCACACAGTTGATTGGGTCCCTTTACTTAATGTCCATTCATGGGGTGTGATCTGGATGAGCCCGGACCTCAGGCAACTCAGTTCATCCTGTAGCAAAAAAAAACATACATCACTGCAGGGTTGCTTTCCCCACAGTCCCAAAATGTCATGTTCCCATCTCTTCAGCTCAGCCTGGCCTCTAACCTCAGGGCTAATGCTTCATTATCCCACAGGTCTAAAGCAATCATTGGGGCAGTTCAGCTCCCTTCTGGGGGCTACTGCTCCCTCCTTCCTGTGGTTCAGACTTAGGTCGGGGCATTCTACATCCCACTCCGACCACTGCTCACTCTATCCCAGTCTGGCCACTAACCTTGGGTGGTGGCCCCACGGAACCTCACGGTGACCCATCCCCATCTTGGCTGCCACTTCTCTCTTCCTTGAGCCTCATCTCTCCCAACCTCCTTCTTGCCATGTTGGCTACTCTCACACTGCCTCAAAGTGGGAGAAAATTCCGGATGAAGCGGCTGCCGCCACGTCCCACAGCTGCTATGTCATTTACCCTTTCCCAAGAGGAAGCTGTCCTATCGCTCAAGTGGGCAGCTGCCCCACTAAGTCCTGGTCCAACTCACCAGTCATTCTTCCTCTCTTTTCCAGCGCTCTCCTGTTATATCCAGCACTGCCCCCCAGGGTGCTCCCGTGCTGGCAGCTCCCCAGGGCAGCAAAACTATATACCCTTTACAGGGATGAGAAACCCTACACAGTATCCCAATGGTGCACATCCTGGTGCACAAATTAGGCACTTCTAACCTCACAAGGGGTTTACATATTGGACAGTATGTTGAGGCTCTGCATGCATTATAAAGACATTCTTTGTCTGATAAAGTGTTTGAGAAAAATCTATAGCGGTATTTGTGCCGGCAGTGTATAAAATGTTTCCACTTACCAATTATTAAAAATGTTTGATCAAATTGGGGGGGGGGGGGATACTCTGAATCACTTTTGTTCCTTTTATCAGTTTTGAATTTTTTTTTTTTTTTAGTACCTGACTGTACTAGATGTGAGATGTGGAACAGTACTCTACCTGGAGGCTGTAGCACCTAGTGCAGTTCCCCTTAAAACCTTATTGTGAGTACTGTCTCAGTCTCTCTCTGTCTCTCCCTTGTCCAATAGGAAAGCCAGTGCCCAAATGGAATCTGTAGAGCAGAAATGCCGCCACTGTCCCCCATCAGTATTAACTATAGATTTGTGTGGGGCGGGGGTTCTGGTTTTGGTTTGCTTAGACTGAGATATAACATTTTTCAAAGAGGAACATGCTGATATTATTTTCAGATTACCCTAAACATTACCCCCAGCTCCTTCGCAGAGGAGGACCCCTTTATTAAATTGATAGTTTGCGCATTTGTGCTTGGGGGGGGGGGGAGCATTCTAAGGGAAGTTCCCTAGATCCATTTCTCTCTTACAAGTTTCTTTGTTTCTTTACCTGTTCATAGGCAGTGCATTCTGAGTGTTGTTTTTGCCATTCTGGTTTGCTGTCCAGTGATGAAGAGTTACACATCTGGTGTTATAGTTCTTATCAAACTTATTAAAGAAGGTTTAGCTAACAGTGTCCTCACCCCCACCTATGCTCCAGCATTTTTGGGTTCTGTCAGTTGCAATGGGCATCGTGATTTTGAATCTTGGCTGGAGTTCTGCTGTAAGTGGGACATGGGATCTCTCATAGCCCATGGCTCGGTTTCTTGGATTCCTCATAGCCCATGGCTCAGTTTATTAGATTCCTCATAGTCCATGGCTGTGTTTATTTGGAACAGAACTAGGTGAGTACAGTAAGACTAGCAGAGTGTGTACCACCATCCTCTGGCCAGTAGTAGCAGTAAATGAAAATCTCATTACAGCATGGATCTGTGGTACCTGCCAGAGGTGGTGCTTATTCTGAATTCTATTAAAATCAAGTGCCCACCTAAAGGAACTCATTCTTAAAATAGTTACCCTTCTCTTTATAGTCTGTACAGTGCATATTCACTGGAAGGTTTACAAAGGGCATATTGCCTAGAATTCCATTATATATTAGGGACTGTGCCAAGGTTTTTATTAGGTTGCTACATTGGCCACTGATGAAGAAGGTCTTACTAGACGAAGTAAAATTTCAGGTAGCCAGAATGGCTGGATTCTGTTACGTGCAGCAGCCAAAGTCCCCAGATTTTGCAGAGAAATCTTTCCACAATTTAAGGACAGACTTTGTTTCTCCTTTAAAGTCGACCCCAAAGTTCAGGTAATTCTGTCAGCTGTTTTGGCTGCCTGGTAAAGCACTGCATGTGTGTTTTGCTGGCACTGTGAACAGTGAATATGGGCAAGTAGTCCAGCCAGAAACTACGAATGACGTGACTTTCTACTGACTCTGCAGTTATTCTCCCCTTTTCCTGAGGTTGGTAAATGTCTGGCTGTGAAAGCCATTTCACCAAAAGGTGACAGGAAAACCGTCTCATCCGCAGTTGTGAAATGCATCTGCCCCCCCCCCCAAAGACATGTAAAGTCTTAAGATTGTTAATCGCCTTGAGGCCTGAAAGGCATTTAGTAAGTAAATAAAGGATTTGTCAAGAGAAAAATCATTACAGATAGCAGAGCTGACTGGAACCAACTGGCTTTGTGTATGGCCACCTTTAGGCATGCAGTCAGTTGGTATGGGCTGTCCATCCCCACTAGCTGGGTCAAATTGTAACAGTCTGAGAGAAGTCTTGGGGCATGCCTATAGAGATCATATAGATCTAAAAACTAGAGGAGTGATCATGTGACCCTCCTCTCACTTGCACATTATCCCCATAGATACATCAGGCGATTATTTATATTAGGGGACACATAGTGCCCTGGTTTTGGAATTCAGTGGATTACGGTACTTGGTCCTCCAAACGGCGGCAGTTAGCCACGCCCCCATTCAAACGTCAGTTCTCCCCGCCACCAAACACACCTCTTGCAATCTGCCAAATCGGATATCTCCACGCCCATTAAATGTATTTATTTATTTATTTTTTATGGTTTGAACGCGTTATTTAACTGACTTAATTGCAAAAGCAGTCATTAAAACACAGTTTTCTCCATGCAAACCAACTACAACCTCTGGGAAAGTAGTGGGACAGCGTCACTGCCAAGGCTCTGATGCAAAGGAAAGGGCTATATTAGTAGATATGGTTTGAAAGCGTTATTGAACTGCACTGGTACCCCCCACATTTCATTTTAGATGGCTTTAGTAGTTTGCGATAGCCTTATGTTTGTTCTGTGGGAGCGCTCCGCCCCCCCACAACCCCCGGGTCCAGGAATATATTGTTTTGAGCATGGCAAATGATGCTGTCACTAGTAACATATTTTAACAATTACACATTTTGTTTTAGATGGCTATAGTACTTTGCGATAGCCTTATGTTTGTTCTGTGGGGCGTGACATATCAGTGACTACAATGCGCATGCGGCCGTATTTCTCACTCGGTGCACTCGCTTCCAAGGTGTGTCCCCTAAAGTAAATATATGCCATACATCATAGGCCACTTGCATATGGCGGCACGAAAACACCTTATGTGCCACATGATGTTCCCTCTAGTTTTAATACATAGGATCTCTATGGGCATGCCCCTTCCCAGACTTCCTGAATCTTTTAAAACCTGTCCTAGCTGGTAGACCTATCCCTCCTCCACAAGGGTAACTTTTTCTTCTCAGTAAGTGGATGTTCTTTAATTTCTTCATCCTATTATAGTTCTGTTGCTGCTGTTGGATTCTCCACCACATTTCACAGCCAGCTGGCTTTTTGTAAGTGTTCGGATGGAGTTTATGTTGTATGTTTTGTTCTATTTTGTATAAACATAGCCATTTCTGCCACCAGATATTTACAAAGTAAACTCCCCCATCGCTGCCAACACTACTGACTTAACCCATCTGTGAGCAGACGCACCACTGAACCCCCATGCTATACTGATGTGTGCATGAGACCAAACCCATGTACAAGCAGTCCCTATTTTGCCATGCGGAGATCAACTACCATATATACTAAGATCTTATGCCTTCATGAAAGTTTAAAATTCCCAGGGCTAGAGAGGTTTTTGGCCAATGGGCCTTTGCCTAATTAGCTTCGGAAGATTGGAACAAACTACCTGACTACCCTAAACTAAGGAGAGAGTTAAGAAGTGCCAGGTGTCCTGCAGATTCTCTCCCTGGGATCCAGATGCCTCAGGTTTGTGATGTACTTACGCTCAGACCTTCTCCAGTGTGTGATCTTGGGCTTTTGCACACTCTCTGGTCTCCCAGTGGCATTGGATGCACTGGTACTGGGCCAATGGACTAGTCCCTACTAAAGAGGTGTGGTGAAGCACACTAGTGGAAGTCTTGGACTTAAATAAATTTTCAATAAAGGGGTGTTGTTATTTGAAAAGGGTTACTAGTGTAAAAGCTGTGGATAAACTGAATTGGATCAGTTCCCCTTTCACACTCTTGTATTGTATTGTATTATATATTATTATATATATTGAACACATGAAATACTGCCTTTTCTATGAAATGTGCCCACATGAGAGGGAGATTAAAATCCATGGGCATGTCTCTCTTACGTAAGCAATAAGACCTGATAGTTTGTGGGGTATTGGTGGATACCCGCATGCCCAGAGGTGTAAGGAACCCTTGGAAGTGTGGGAATCCACCCGTACCCCACACCCTGAAGGGTCTTATTGTGTTTAGAAAACGAGTTGGGCAAATTAAACACACACACACACACACACACACACACACACACAGTCTAAAAGATAAAAAGACACAAAAATACACCAAACTAGGGCTTAGAAAATGTAAACAGTCCCTCCACAAATGGTTTCTATCTCTGTCATTTGTCTTTCTACACATGCAGTAGAAGGTTTGTTTGCTTACCATGGAACATAAGATTTCAATATTTTGCTGTGTTTCTCTAACAGAATACACATTCCCCCACAGAAGCACTGATTGTGAATACAGAATGCTTGAATTCAAAATTCTGTCAAATTCTACTGGCATATACTCATGCAGACACACGTAGGCCTCATATACAGTCAGAGGCTTAGTTTTATCTGGGGCAAGGTTAGCAGCAGAGATTGTTTTCTGTCAAGCTGGTTAGGCCATGAGAGGGTATTTTTCGTGGTCATTAAAGAAACACCGGAAATAGAAAATCTGAATATTGCTTGATGATTTTACATTTCTTTATGTGTAGTTTTCGAGGTCATTAAAGAAACACCAGAAGTAAAAAAAAGTCTGAATATTGCTTGATGTTTTTAAATCTGTTTATGTGTATAAGAAAGGGATCATGAATAGAAAGAACATTCAGTTATTTATATGTTTTTTAATTTAAGGGAGTTTTATTGTAAGGGCTTAGTTGAATGTTTTTATATGAGCGTAAAGGTGGCAACCGTGTTTGTGATGGAAATCAAGAATTAGTGAAGTGGCTCATGAATTCTGTATGTGATATGTCCAAATTCCAGATCACACATTGGACCTTTTTCTTTCCAAGGGGATATTGGAACATAAACATATGCTAATGGGATGACAACAGCCAATCAGAATACAGTATTTAACCTCCCCATTTCCTAAGAGTGGATAATCCACTTATGTTGGTTTTCTTTTTTTTCTGCATAGTGTAGAAAACAACACATTACAATAGAAAATATGATGTCAGCCTCCATTAGTTAACCTCCAGTTGGAGGGGAATATAAAATATTATTTCTTAAAATACAAATAAGCCAGCCGGCCCACTGACACAAGTGGTATTACTGCTTGTGGTGCTGACGACTCGGGTTCAGGAACGAGTCTGGAGCGTTGGATGGTCGGCAGGGGGGGTATGAACATCTGGAGGACTGCTCTCCTCCACCAGGGTGGGAGACTCAGGCAGTCAGCAGTAGTCCAACTGCTAGTGGAGACTAAAAGTTGGTGCACTTGTCACCCTGTGGAAATGCGGGTCAGAGTACAGTGGGCATCGGGATGGGAGCCTCTGATGCCACTGCACGTCTGAGCCTCAGGGGTACTACTAAACACAAAAAAAGATCTCTCTATTCCAAGCAGCAGCATGAAATCCAGACCCTGGATTGCTTACACATCAAAACAACCTGTCAGTGTAAGTCTTGGCCGGGGCTCACAAGGCAGTAAGTAGTCTTCTCTCCCTACAGGGAGCCCCTTCATGAGTTGGCAGGTCATGGTCCTTCCCAGACCGGGCAGCTGGGTGGGAAATGCTGGAGTGGAGGGTAGTTCCAGAGACCCTGGGTTTATAATGGGGTATATCCCTGCCCAGGCAGGAGGGATAGAAACAGAGTTATTTAAACAAAACAAACAAAAAAATACAAATAAGCCTCAGATTCCGATGTGATCTGGACTAAAAAAAAAAGGAGGCAATAGTCCCGATAATCCAACTTGCATGGGGTTAAATATAGTCCTTGAAGTCAAAAAACATATCAGATGAGAATGTTCAGCAGGTTGACGTATAATAATGATAAAATAACATTGTATTCAGCCTACCAAAACTCATACACACCCACAGACACACCAGTATTTAGTAGCACGGAACAGCTAGTGCTAGAAATGTAAGAACATAATATGGGGTGCCATATGCAATATAAATAAATATAAAAAAGGATGAAGTTTCCCTAAAGTCTCTAGGAATACTTCAGCGCTTTGAATCCGGCTGGGGTCATCAGCCTGAGCACCAAATTCCATTTGAACCTTTGCCAACACATAGTGGCATTGTTAAGGTCCTCTAATAAGTACTGCCTGCATCCTTCTCTCCAGGCAGCAGCACCCACATAAGTCACCCCGAGCATAGCCATGAGTTGTAGGGCATGGCTCACCCCCAACCTGTGCAAACCAGGCCGTACCTTATAATAAGCCTTGCGCCTTTTCACATGTGGCAAAACTCAAATTCAGAAACTGGAAGACTGGGGATCCTTCACCAAAAAAAACAGCTTTCCCCTCCATTTAGCAGCCAGTGAAAGCATTTCCTTCACTTGTGGATCCATAGTCCCATTTAGAACTGTCCATGGTGTGAGTCCGGTTGTCTGCAAGGAATTCTCTTGTAAACTTTTTAAGCAAGTTAGGAAGAGTGTCCAATCGCAGCAAATCCTACTGGATAAATGTAATCAATGAAAGTGGAAAATCACCCTCCAAGACTTAGGGGAGACCTAGTAACTGAAGATTAGCCACACAGGCTGCATTTTCCACTTGTTATAAATACAGACATAGCGGTTTGTTTTTATTACTTCCGCGGCAACCCACATCCCTCTTTGTGCTGTCTCCTTTGCCACCTTTGAGATTGCCGCCGATACCTGGCTTTGTTTCCACATCTGCTAAACAAGTATTAAACCCATCCAATTTCTGATCAAGGTCTTTAACTGCTTTTAAAACCTTGGTGAGAGTTGGCTTCTTTCATTTTTTTTATTTTTTATTTAATGTGCTTCCTCCCTTCTGTGGTCATCCACCCCCCCCCCGGTCTAACACACACACATGCAGCCCCCTCAGCCACCTTTCCCAGGAATTACCTCACCTCTTACACCCTGGTTTACCCACCCCCCCAGGGCAGGGCCATCGGGATCAGGCGCTACCACAATGGAGACTGGGTTGGTGCTTCAGAGGAGGGTGCCACAGTTGGTGGTGGGGGGCCTACATTGACGGGTGGATGTCCTCGTGCATTGTCTGGCCATTTTTTCCTGGGTTTCTTCGCCTGTTTCCCTGTAGGACACTCGGAACACTCCTGATGTGTTTAGCATGTCAGAGCTTGTTGACGTCCTCTCTAAATCTAAGGCTCCACTTGCAATTCCATCTGGAGTCACCTAGGTGGCAGTAGCACTGCAGAGTCCTTCCACCCTCCCCCTCCCCCATGGTGGAGAGTGTCCTCTAGGACACTCAGCTCCCCTTCCCTGGCCAGCCCTCTGATGACTCTGGCTCTTTCGCAAACCCGGTTCATCAGCAGTCATGAGTGGTAGCACTACCGCTGCACCGGCAGACCAACTTGGCTCCTTTTCTGATGGCTGATGTTTTGGTCTTCTCTCCTGAGCAATGCTAGGGCCAACAGTTGTGCCCACCAGTTACTTTGCCTGACCAGAAGCTCCTCCCTTATCTTACTGTCCCACAGCAAATTGGCAATAAATGTAGTAACTGCACACTGAACCCGGCTAGGGATCTACCAAACAGAATATAGCAGAGACTGAAATACAGCTGACTTTAAAGTAGCAGTATTTATTATTTGGCAGACAATTTCATCATGTTGTTTTTTGAGCAGTAATATACTGGTGTTTCTGACATAACTGGATTCATTCTCAGTATATTTTTATTTCTCTCTGATTTTTTAAACAGTTTTTGATGACTCCAGTCAAACAATATGGCCATCACTATCCGTTATTAAAAATCCCTCACCTCACGGTTACTTTCTGGGTTTACATGCAGGATTCATACAGTGCTTCATAAGGAAAGTGTGAGCATACATTTCTGATGGAAACTGGCACATTATTACATGAGGATATTTATGCATTCACAGAGGGTGTGGCCATAGAACAGTTACATTAAAAACAGTATAGCATGTTTATTTATTTGATTTGCCAGGGGAGAGGGCTGGGTCAAAAAAACACTTTCAGCCACGCCTGGGGAAGGGGTAAAACAGGGTTGCATACAAATTTCCTAATACAATACAAAAATTATTAAAATTACAGTAAATTATACAATCATACAGATCTGGTCTCCTTACACTTAGTCATGTTATTTACAATGCACGAATATGTCCATTTGTACAGGCTTCGGGTGTTATCATAGCAGCAGCAAACTGAATGAACTTCTGTTGGGGCTTGCAGTACAACCTAGAGGTTAGAGTAATGAGCTGTGAATGAGCTTGGTACATCCAGCAGACTAGACATTGGTTTGATTCTCACAACCTCCACTTGCATACTGTGTGACTCTGAGCAAGTCACTTAACTGCCCAGTGCTCCCAGATCGCCCCTGAAAACAGGCACTTGTGCCTAGTGGGCCTTACTCAGTTACCAAAAGGCTAAAATAAAAAAATAAAATAAAAAAAATAGTTTCTAACTCCAGTTTTAAAGATGTTTTTCTTTTTATTAATGTCTCCCCCAGTTTGTATCAAGTTGTTTAGAAGTTTTGGACCATGGTTTGTCATTGATCGTTCAGTTGTTTTAGTGTTTATCCTGTTTCCTTGAAAATATTTTATTGAGGTTATTCTGAGAGTGTTTGGTTTATTCGCCCTTTTAAATTTATCATGTAATACCTTTGGTGTTTGCTGTTACGTAGTTTTATACATAAACATTAATGCTGAATACTGTATCCTCTGTTGAGGTGGCAGAGTTCCAAATTTTCTATAGAGGCTACAATGATGCTCAGATTTACTACTTCCAATTACAAACCTTAAGATGTTGATGAAAGTAACTGTATATCTTTGTAACACTGAATCTGACACATTTATTAACATTAGCGAATTGTACGCCAAAGCTAGCATCAGCACTTGATGTGCTATTGTTTTTTTTTTTTTTTACCTTTTCAGAGAAACTGTTTTTGTTTCTGTATAAATGACCTAATTTACTATTAACTAATATGTTCAACTAATATGTTCATCAAAGGATAATGTGTTTCCCAATGGTACATCCAAACATTCAAGGGTCGCTACCTCTTCCAACCGTACATCATTTTTCCTACTATTTTCGTGGTGTTGTAGCCTTTGGTTAGTTCCAAAAGTCATGATTTTAGTTTTCTTCTCATTTAATAATACTTTGTTTTCCACAAACCACTCTTGCAAGCTCCTATAAATTGGTTATATTTTTAATTCTAGGTCCGCCCCTGTTTTACCTGTACAGTATAATACTGTACTGTCTGCATACATTATAGTTGACACATTTTTACAAATGGCAGATTGTTTTAAAATATTGAAAACAGTAGCGGACCCAGAATTGAGCCCTGTAGTACCCCAGTATGAATTTCTCTTACTATAGACTTTGCAGTTTTAACCAATTGTTTCCTACTTGTTAAGTAATGTCTAAACCAATTTAATGTATAATCAGCTACTCCCACTTGTAGTTTGCAGATCAGAATAGGGTGGCCCACCAGGCTGAAGGCCTTGGTCAGATTGACAAAGACTCCACCGGTGAGCAGTCCTCGATCCATCCCATCATAGATGTCAGTTGTCAACCTGACCAAGGGTGTAGTGATTGAGGGCTCTGAGCTGCAAACCTGGAGACCTGGGGTTGAATCCCATCAGCTCTTAATTGCATACTGTGTGACCCTGAGCAAGTCACTTAACTTCCTTGTGCTCCCAGGTCGCACCTGGAAACAAGCTGTGGCTTACTGTGCCTTTCCTGGTTCCCCTTCCCCCTTCCCAAGCCTGTATGTCAGTTCAGGAATTAAATGAAACGACAAGCAGTGGCCAACACCAAATGTTTGCCTGCTTGTACTTGCTGTGTTGTAGTTAGGCAAAGATGGTGCAACAGTTAAAATGAACAAATTAATAACACAAGCTATAATGGTGAAATTGGCGAGATTTGGAAATGAAGAGGTTCGCTCATAACATTGTGATTGGACAGGGACTTCAAAGGGAAGACCAGGAGAAGGAATGAGAGTGAGCAAAACTGGGGAGGAAACGTAGTATGTAGATCCAGTGACAGGCGACAAATGTGCACATGCCAAAAAGCCCTCTTACAGTTCAGATTGATACCAGTTTATTCCCTTGCTTTCCATGCAAAGATAATTGGCTTGATATCAAGGACAGGGGTATATGTGCTAAGCAGTCAGCAGAGCGGAGCACACTTAACCCATTCTCACTGGTAGTGCCATATGGTGTCAGAACCATCCATTGGTCAACTCGACCCAAAATGGCCACACAAGATAGAATGGGCCAGATATTCAAAACTTTGCCCCAGGGCTAAATTAGCACTGCCTGGTGTGCTAAATTAGCCCGGACCCAATAGCCCGCTATACCCGGTGCTAAACCTGCTGAATATAGCATGCTAAGGAAGCCGGGCAAACTGGGCTGGGAGTGCAGTGCAAAAATAGCCTGGGAATAAGACAGCTCTGAATATAGCAACCAAGAAGTGCTAACCACAACAGCATCCCAGTTCACAGTGATGTGAAGAAAGGTAGAGGTGAACTATGTGGCCACTGTGTGTGTGTGCTAGCAAAGGAGTGGAATCAGTAAAGCTGCAAGCAGCAGTGCATGTGAAATTACAGTGTGCAAAATTGTACAGTATTTCCGAAACGTTTGCGTGGCGCAAACACATTTGCACAGGTTTAGTGCGGAGCTGGTCATTTGCCTGGATGCAATCACGCTTTGCCTGGGGCAAACTTACTATATCTCAAAGTGACATGCAAATGAGCCTACTTAGGTAGTCTGTGGGCAAACATCCAGATTAGCATCTCATAATGACTTGATTTGCATGCAGTTTGCGCAGCGCTAATGCAGGGTCCCAGAGCTTCACCTGTAGGTCAGTCTGGAAGTACAGGGGCTGGCTGGGTCTGCCCTCAGCTCCACCTGTAGGTCAGTCTGGGAGTGCATGGTGGTGGCTGCAGGCTACATTTGTACAGTACAGCATAGAATATTGTGCCCCAGGGGACTACACAGCACAGGCACAGGTGGTGGTGCTGCATGCAATTGTCAAACTGTAGTTCATGCTACAGTGCACAGCAGGCACTACAGTAGCAAGGGGGCCAGTAGTGTGAGGGACACAGCAGTGCCTATGGTGTGTAGGGCAGTGATGATCACTGCACTGAACACAGTGATAAGCCCAACTTGCAGGTGTTTACTGACAGTGGACAGTACTGTTATGCTGTTGTGTGGCCCACAGACACTGCACCACTGGCATGGGATGCTCACAGTGACACATACACAGCTGGCTGTGTGTGCTGTGGTGTCTGTACAGATGTGCACTATGTGTTTGGGGGGGCACATACCATCAGACAAGCACAATGGTGTTGGGGTATTCCCAACAGTGGCCCATGTGCACTGTGTGGCTTGTCCCAGCTTGTGGTCACACCCAGTCTGTGGTGCAGCCTGGCCACTTGTACACCCTCCCCTCAACACCCTCAATGCCCACAGTGCTGCATGTGTGTTCTGGCATCTGTTGGGGTCCACAGAAGGGTGGTCTGCAGGTGTGTGCTGTATGGCCACACTATCATGGTGTCCACTGGAAGCCGGGTCACCACTTACTACCTGGCATGGCTGGGACTGGTGGCAGATGATGGCATCATAGGGATACCATCAGTGAGCAGCATGTTTCCTCTACGTCTGGCTTATTTCTATGTGTCATACTTATTGGTTAGGGTTGCGCAAAGCTTGTTTACTCAGAGTTAAAACTACCTTTTCCTGGGCGGAAATTTGCACTGCGCACAGTGTTGCGCTACATCGCGTAAAAACACTTTGCGCAGCGCTATTCGCTGAATATAGCATTGCACCTGTATTCATGTACTCGCTCCCATAGTTCACCCCTTTCATACATTATAATTTTGCCCAGCACTAATGCACTTTGCACATGCTAGTTGAACTTTTGAATATAGCGGGCCTGTGCTAACGGTTTAGTTTTGAATATCTGGCCCATTGTGTTTTAAAGGAGAGACTAGAGCAAGTTCAATGGCAAAAATTATTAATTTATTGCTGAATTTGATTGAGAATATAACTGGGATCTTGATATATGTGCTTGGCCTTGTTTATTTTTTTTTTATGATGACCAAAATGCTTTTTTTTTTTTTTTGTGCTAAAACACATGTAAGCAAGTAACACAGCTCCTTATCTAAACTGATCAGTAAGTGTAGAAACATGTCAGAATATCTGTTTTACCGGCTTTTTTACCACACTTTGAGGATACATTAGTTCCATGAGTTGCAAGCACTGCATTATGGGTATGCAGTGATATGCATTGTGCAATCTCTCTGCCATTTCTTGAGAAACAAAGCACTAAATAGCACAAATGAAAGAAGTAAACAGTAACACATATGTGGAACCAAAAGCAGGGGTAATGTTTCAAACAGGAATTAGGAGTTGCACAAGAAAACCCTCTACCTTGCATTTTCTAACTTTGTTGTATTTCTCCCCTAACCATTTTTTTCCCTTTTTGGCATTTTCTAACTGTGTGATTGGGCAAGGATTTTCAGATGGAAAAGGAGGAGAAGGGCGGAGAGTGGTGGGGAGGAACTCCGGAGGAGAGTCAATATTTTGAAACTCTGATAGGTGGAGGAGGGGTGCGCCCCCAAATGCCCTCTTATAGTTCAGACAATAACAGTATGTTTTCTTGCTTTGCAAGTGAACATAAAAAATAGATATACTGATGTTTTGGCAGAAATACAGTATAACTAAAAAAAAGTGTGCTGATTTTTTTTTCCTCCAACACATACTCCTGCTATAAATACAAGAATGCATCAATTACTATGATACGCGCCAGAGCTGTGTTGAAAAATATTTGGCTGAATCAGTCACCGTGTTCTATATAAAATGGGAATGGATTGTCCTGTGTCCTGATTGTATAAAAGGATTCTGAAGCAATGTGTTTATGGAGTGAAAACCAAAACAATTAGGATGTAGACCACTGACGTAGCAGTGCCTCCCAGAACGGTCTTCACTCATCCTTGAATGCTATCACAAACATGACTGCCTCCGCTACTCAGTAAATTAAAATCTTCAAATGGGCCCTAAAATAGAAAGTCCATTAAGTGGCTTGCTAACACACTTGCACAGACTAAGAACATTGAGAACTGCTATTAAGTTGAATTTCAGGTGTTCCTTGGATAATCATTAAACTTCCCTCCTATCCTTACTTGCTTACCTGCCAGGGAACTATCTCATCCTGCCATGGATAAAATTGAGGCCCTGACTCCACATGAGGCCTTCGTGTGTGTGTGTGTGTGTGTGTGTGTGTGTGTGTGTGTGTGTGTGTGTGTGTGTGTGAGATTCTGCCAGTAGAATGTTTAATTCTTGTCTTCCTTGGTAAATTAAACTAAATGTATTTTTGACTGGTTTGGGATGGGGAACTGGTAAAAACCTTGTTTTGTTTTTTGGTTCTGAGAACCAGTAGGGAACTGGTAAAAAATGTTAAAATTGAATAAAACTAAGATTTAATGCAGAGTATCAAATAAACTAAGAAAATGTATAAAATAAAATGGTATAGTCAAAATGAATAAGACTTGGCCACAATGACTGGAACAGGACTCCAGGGTATCTGATCTCTTCAGCAGAGAACAAATGTGCCATCGGTGGGGGTCAGCTGGAGCATGATCACACTATTTTGAACTTGTAACATTCTTTTTTTGCAGCTATTGCTGTTTTTGCCCCCTCATCTCCAGTCGGCCCCTTCTGCTTGGCTGCCCCAGCCCCATCGCCTCTGACATCCCCCCCAATACTTACCTTCACCTCCATGAGTACCCCCAGAGCTTGACCCCCTCTGGCGGGGGCAGCAGAGACCCACCAGTCTCTGCTGCAGAGTGGATCCGGAGTGTGGGGGTGGTGCCTGGGTAGCCAGGTGCGGACATGAGGGCGGCTGGCATCATCCTGCTGGCCTGGGTATTTTCACTTGTTCTGCATTCCCTTAGGAAGTTGACAAGGGTGCACAAGCATGTGTGCATACTTGGCACCAGCCGACATCCTCCTGCCCACAAGCCGCTCCAGACTGCACTGCCACCTATGACCACCCAGGTGGCAGTATATGCTTGTAGGGATACTTCCCTCCCTCGGAGAAAGAGAGTGTACCCTGGATATCACCCAGTAGCCACGGTACCAAGCTTGTTTCCAAATCGGGTCACCGTGTCACGAGCGGTAATGCTACTGCTGCACTGCTGGGACAGCTACACTTCTAGTATTCTAAAGTTCTATCTCTGGGGCGTCACCTCAGAACTGAGATGATGCAAATTGTATGACATCACAGATACAATCTCATTGCTAGAATGATATCAGAGCCTTGTTGTACCTTTGTTCTGATACCAGGAAACTGCTGTTTCACAGTTCTAATGTTAGATCCATGGTACAACAGCATCCTGACTAAGATTGCAGTTGCACAAGCACTAAAACCAGGCTGTCAGTTTCACTAACCAAAACAAACTTTATTTATTTTAATTTTGGTTACCGGGTGGGCCCACTGAGACCTTGACAGTCCCTTTTTCAGGGGTGACCCAGAATTAGTTACATGTACCTAAAGGGAAAAGAAGAACCAATGCTTTGATATATACACTACAGGAAGGCTTACATAGTGAATAGGAACATACATCGCACCATATAGCACAGTCACAAAATATTGCTATAGTAGTCAGACATTTTTGTTAGGAACAAACCACTAACAATTATCAACATAGATAAGTGCAAAACAAGTACTGTACTCCTTTTTTACTTTGCAACCCCTTACTCCCTTTTAACTATTAACTGTGCTCTTTAGCCAAACATCACTCTTAGTAAGAACCCTTTGGAAGGCCTTAATTGAGGCAGCAACACTGGGGCCCAGTGCCTAGGTGTGATTTCAGCGTTTCTTGAAGCTCTCAAGAGAGGTGTTGTCCTGTACCTCTCTCGGGAGTTTGTTCCAGAGTTTGGTTAGGGCTACCCTGGCAGACCGTTGACCTAGGGATGATTTGGCTCTGGGTATTTCGAGTAGTGTTCAATCTGAAGACCTGAGCTCTCTCCTGTTTATTTTAGAGGCAAGCAGGTCCCGTAGAATTGGGGGCCTCAGGTTGCTGTAGCTTAAAAGCCAGGCACAGGGAGGAATATGCTAGCCTCCCTTCAAGGGATGGCCATCCTAAGGCATGGAGCACCTTGCAGTGATACTCCATCCGTTGTACCCCAGCGGTAAACCGGGAGACCCTATGGTAGAGTGTGCTCTCGTGCTGTCTTTCCGTTGGCCTCAGTGTCTGGAGCATGGTCGCTCCGTAGAACAACGTAGGTAGTATTGTCCCGTTGCCAACTGCTAATTTAGTTTCTTTGTTCAGAAAGGGGTTTAGCCTGTAGAGGAGGCCCGGTTTTTGGTTTACCACCTTAGTAAGGTGGTCCATATGTTTCCTGAAGGAGACCTCCTGGTCTAGGTGCATCCCTAGGTACTTGATGCTATTTACTGCTTCGATCCCTATTCCATTTAGGGTGTAGAGGGAAAGAAGGTAAGATCTCTCTGGGCCAAGTTGTTTGGGCCAAAGAGCATGGCTTTGGTCTTTTTGCTGTTTAAGACCAGCCTGTTTGCCTGACACCATGCCTCGAGGGTTTGAAAGTCCCGCTTCAACTCCAGATTAAGGGACCCTATGTCCTTTCCTGTTCTGTACAGCACTGTGTCATCCGCATATAGTGTGACCTTCACCCCTCCGCAGTGTAGGGGTAGGTTATTGATGAACAAGGAGAATAATAAGGGGCCTAAGATAGACCCCTTCGGAACTCCATCAGATACTGGATGAGCATCAAATATAGCTCCATTCCAGTGGACCATTTGTGTCCTACCGTGAAGGTAATAAGTGAACCATTTTAGGGCTTGCATGTCTAGACCTAGTCCCCTAAGTCGTTTTAGTAGTAGCTGGTGGTCGACTAGCTCAAAAGCCTTGGTTAGGTCAATGAAGACTGACCCTAACATTTTGTTCTGGTCTAAGGCTTCGTACACATCAGTGGTGAAGCTTGACAGGGCCATTTCAGTACCGTGTTTTTTTCTAAAGTCGTGCTACTGGTCTGCTTGCAGGTTATGCATTTCCAGGTAGTTATTAACCTGTTGGTAGACCACCTTTTCCAGCAACTTGCTTAAGGTGCAGAGAATGGAGATTAGTCTAAAATCCTTCATGTCCTGGTGCGGCCTACTTTTTGGGATTGGGGTCACCAGTCCAACCTTCCATAGGGCGGGTACTTTCCCTTCAGTCAGGGACCTGTTGAATAGCTGGGAAACAGGTGCTGCAATGATGGGGGCTCCAATTTTCAGCAGCTTTGGCTCCAGGTTGTTGTACCCTGTAGCCCTTTCAGGTTTCAGGCCCCTAAGAATCCCGTTAGCTTTTATTGCCCGGTCCCCTTATTCTTGTTCCCCTTTAATAGCAAGTTTATGTGTCCCCAGAACTTCTTTTGGTCAGATAGGTTCTTGGATTGCAGCCTGTGCAGATAACTCTTTTTTGCTTTTTTGAGTTCTCTTTTGTAGCTGTTTCTGGCTACCCAGTATTTCACCCAGTCCTGCTGTAGGTTTGAGTGTTTATAATGCCCCCATGTTTTGTCTCTTTCCTTCATCCTCCTCTTTAGAGCAGGGCTAAGCCACCTGGCATCCTGATCTTTGACCCTGATCTTTTTCAGGAGTGCGTGCTTGTTTGCAACGGACAGAAAATGCCTTAAAAAAGCCAAGGAATGCAAAAACTTAACTTTTGACATTGTCGTGTCCTTATTCCCGATAAGTGGTGGTTAAGACTGGTGATATACTGGTGTGTGGATAACATCATATATTTAATATTTACCGCATTAAAAAACAGTCTTTTTGTACTCCTTCCATAGGTTTCCCCTTGGTCACCTCCTTCAAGCCTCCAAATACATACTCCCATTATAGCACTGTTTCCTCAGACTAACCACTCCAAATCCCTGAAAGAACAACGTGACACTGGTGCCATCCATTCCTATCCAGTTCGGTCCTCCCCTTAGCCTGGAACTGCATGTGCCTGGGCTCTTGGGAGAGCTGGTCTACGTGAAACCAAATCAGTGATGTAAGTAGGAATGAGAGGCTGTCAATGGGCAGATCCCAAGGCGAGCCTGCACTCTGCAGAGCAGGAGGACTTGTGGTGCAACCACTGGGTTAGCTGCCCAAGTAACTACAAACAGAAGCAGGAATAGTGCACTCCGTGAGAACTGGGGTGTGCAGAATTATACACCAGTACTCAAACTTGGTTCCATGCTATATGTATTTTGTTGATGTCAGTCAAACAGTATCCCTTAGTAAATCACACAGGCTAGGTGCTCCGGCACTTCGCTCACTAGAGTTTCATCAGAGGTGCTCATTCCCTCACACCAGGGCATCTAGCCAATGTAATGCAGTGCGGGTTGCTGTTTGTTTGACATTAATAAAATCCATATAGCATGGAGATAAGTTTGAGTGCTGGTGTGTAATTCTCTACACCCTGGTTCCCACGGAGTGCACCATTCCTACTTTCGATGTGAGACTGTCACCCTGATATTTGGGACTGGTGGAAAGTCAGTTGCATTTCTAGTTTACTCCCTGGAACCCACTAAATGAGGCATTATGTCACAACGTTCTCACAAGCACTGTGGGCATCACCGTCACATCGACTCCGAGCATGGCTGATACTGTTCTTCATGTGCCTCTTGCCTAATGCTGCAGTAGGAGACAGACAGATAGTGAGGAAATGGTTTGTCCCTCCTCCGGCAGAAGAGTCCTCAAGTGTATGTTTGATCTTACCCTGCTGGCACCTACTGCTGCTGTCCCGGGTTTAATGGATGAATCTGGCTTGCCAGTGTGTAATGGCATGGTCCTTCAGTGTCCAGCACTACGGAGCCAGCCTTTGTGTTTGCATTTCACAATCATGACTCTATCTGTGTCTCTCTCTATTTATCTATCTGACTTTAAATCAAACAATTCACTTCCTTGATTTGTTTTTTTTTTTTTTGTTACTGAAACAAATTACTGCTGGCTTCTTGGTGCAGAGTGATGGGGTGTCTGCATGGCACACTGGTGGCTGGTTTCGTGTCCAGCCCAGGACATCAGAAGTAGAGGATGACAGGGAGGAAGACAGAGCATGAAAAAGGATGACTCGGCCAGCCCATCAGGGCAGTGGTAGCACTACTGCTTGCGAAGCTGGAGACCCAGGTTCAAGAATGAGACTGGGTCGTCAAGGGCTGGCTGGAGGGGGATGAGGATTGAGTGTCCCAGAGGGCATTCTCCTCCTTTGGAGAAGGAGGGTCACCAACCTCGCGATACTGCCACCTCAGTGACCACAGCTGGTAGTGCAGCTAAGGGAGCCATGGGTGGACCACACGTAGGCCGGGGACTGATGCTGCAGCATATTTGACATGCAGGCACATCTAGGTCTCCCTTGTATGCTGCATCGAGGGGTCTGGGACCAGAACGAAAAACAGCCATGCTCCGGAGGACAAAGGACCCAAGTGCCTCCAGGATAGCTCAGCCACTCTGGAACATTTGCTGACGAAAGCAAGCAGCACGTCTGGGGTATATCCCCTCCCAACCCCTGTCTGGGCAGCATGAAGGATGGTGTGGCCAGAGCAGGTATGGAAACTGGAGGTAAAATGGGGCTCTGGAATGGAGCTCGGGAACAGAGGCAAGACGAGGAGATAAACAGAGACTTGGAGACACCTGGTAGCAGCTTCGTGGAGGTGCCCTGGCTAGCATGTTTTTTTTTGGTTTTGTTTTTTTAACCAGGAGAGATGCACTAGGGTGAAAGCTTATTTACAGGTGTGACCTGGGAGTACAAGGAAGTTAAGTGACTTGCTCAGGGTCACGCAGTATGCATATGGGGTGACCAGGTAGTAGTAAGCACCCCATCCCCAGATCCTTGATACAGCATGCTGCTGTGAGAGGTAAAGAGGAAGGGACCAAGAAAATAAAAAAGGGAGAAAAATAGCTTCCAACAGGGTATGTTGGAGGATGGCCCTCTGTCCTCTTCCCCACCAGGCTTCTTGGAGCAAAGTCACAACACCCCCAGATAGAGGCATTTCTCCCCAATCCAGCCTCACCTTGGGGGCTAAAGAAAGGGATACTTTAGTACAAGGGAGTCATTAGGAGACAGGAGGGCCTGATTCTCAAAAGACTTAAGAGTGACGCATGGCACTTGTGTCAAAAGATATTGATGCTAGAAGTGACTTGCGTCACAACTTGTGTTAGTCGGGATTCTGTAATGCAGCTGCGTCAACCCTTGAAACAGCTTCTCCAAAGCCTCCTTGTGCCTTGGTTGCATCACATAGCCAGGTGCACCAGGTTGCAAAGGGGCTTGCACCACAGCAGAGCTGTAACATCCCCTTTATTGGTATTCTGGAAGCCCCACTGTGGGTGCAGCAAGGAGCTCAAGTTAGACCAGCCAGGAAGTGGTCTAAGCCTCTTGCACCAGTACAACACAAGGTGGCAAAATGGGAGGGAGGCTCTGAACATGGGGTCTGGGTGCTGAAGGGGCACAGGGGGTGCCATAGGGGTGTTTGGGTGATGGTGGGTATGCCTGGGAGTGACGTGGCACCCAATGGGGGTGCCGTTTATATGACCATTAAGCTAACAGGATGGTAGCATCAGTCCAGGACAAACAGTGCCATGACCCCAGGTGCCCATGCTGTAGCCCCAGCCTCCAGCACTGTTTGTCCCTGGACACCCCCCACTGTACCATCCCATTGGCTTAATAGTTATATGACCAGCACTCCCACTGGGTGCCACATCACCCCACATGTCCACCAACTCCCCCTATGGCATCCCTCGTGCCCCTTCTGCCCCGGACTCCTCCTGGCACAGTTATGTGACGTTGCACTGGCGGGGGAGCTGGATCTCTGTGGCAATTCCTGCAGATGCACCTGTTGTTTGGCGCTAGCCTTCGTGTGCAGCAGCTCCTGGGTTTTTGGTGCAGAGACCCCTGTTTTTACAGAATGGGGTTCAGGGTCCCTGACACACCCAGAGTTCGCTGCAGCTCTAGATCACCACAGATTGCGGCAACCTATGGTTGTTTAAGAATTGGGCCCAGGAATTCTCACTAGTGGCAGCAAGAGGAGAGTTCACTGGGGCAGCAGGGGAGCCTGAAGGGACTGAAGGAGCCAGGTGCCTGAGGATGATGCAGAAGAATGGCTGTCCTGTTAAGGGGACGCTGTCAACCTTTTTACATCATGTTATTTCTAGGCAAAATCCCACATTTTATGATTGCTTATCTTCTCTGAAATTCACTGATGTTGCTGGTTGTTTTATCTGCTTATTTATTTATTTATTAAAGTGTTTCACCAGGCAAAAAAACATACTGAGAACAAAATAGCTCATTTCCAGATGTGTCCTGGGGGAAGGAGAGGGGAAGCATAAGAACATTTTAAAACGATATATATAGTTGCACAGGCTGACATACGGGGTAATCTAACGAGTACAGAGGTAGATTAAATATACAGAATGTAACAGAAACATGTAGGTATATACAGTAAGTGCAGTATACAGTGGTAGCAGTTAGGTAACCTGAGTTCATACAGTGTTCAAGTGGGTGAATACAATAAGTGAAAAATACAGTCACAGTAGTTTGAACCCTGGGGAATGGAGGGAGGGTCAATGTACACTTAAGGACAGTGGCAGGATGGAAAGGTGTGGGAGCGAAAAGGAAAGATTAGTGATGGTTTTGAAGAGGCTGAGCGAATGTCTAAGGGGAGAGAATTCCAGAGTTGAGAAAGGGATAAGAGAAGGGTGATTGACCAGCAAGAGTTTCACAGGAAGGGAGTTTGGGGGAGCGATACCCAGAGATTTGGAGGGAGTAGGAGGAGGGGGTGGATGGAGAGAGTAGGGAGTTGAGATGTGGGGGTAGAGAGGATAGCCAGAGTTTGGAAGTAAAGGAGGCACAGTGGAACAGAGGGCGATCCTTCAGGGTAGGGAGGGAAAGAGCAGAGTAGAGAGTACAGTGGTGGGTGCAGGTAGGGCAGTTAAAAGCAAAGTGGCAGGAGTGGAAGAGGGGATCCAGTCTGACCAGGGTGGATTTAGGGGCAGCACCATAGTCAGTATCACTGTAGTCAGAGATGGGGAGAATCATCTTTAATAATAATGCCTCGGCGAGCAGGGAGGGGGAAGCAGAACTGAAATCCATGCTAATGGAGTAACTATAGGCAACCTTGTTTTGTTTCAAGTCCTTGATCTACTCTCGTTGCATACTTCCAGAGCATTCGGAATACCCTCAAACAGTGCAGTCACTCATTATTTAATAGGCTTCTCTCCTTCCGACGCATCATGAGTGGCTGAACTGTGCTAGGGGGGTGTTCCCAAGTCTAGAAAAGATGCAGTGGGAGTTGATCAAAGAATGTAAACAAACATGTGGTGGGCAGTCTGTTTCTTTTTTCTTTTAAAAAGGAATCAGAATCTAACTACTAGTTGCATAAATAATCTCTACAGAATGTGATCAGGCATAAAATATGTTTCTTAAACTAGGGACACGCCGAGGCTTAAGGCGGTTGACAGTGTCCCTTTAAATTAGTTGTTTGCTTTTAGGATTTCTACAAATAGTATTCTGAGTTGGGTCGGGTGCTGTAATAGTCAGCCAGCTGGCCAGAGAACCTACCAGTTTAGGGGATGCCAAAAAAGTTACAACGGAGAACACTGATAGCCCTGTGTCCTGCATTCAGTCATTAATTGTTCTGGGCTGGCCTGCTAGTCTTAGTCTGAAGGCTAATAAAACATAATGTCAACAGCCAGACTGTTAAAGGAATTCCTTGGAGACCATTAACAATTTAACCAGCTTTGGGGAAAATGGTTTTAAGGAATTGTCTCCTAAAAATAGTTCTTTGTAGTTCAGCTTTTCCCCCTTGGTGGAGGGGGACTGTATAATTATGTTTGTAGTACACGTTACTTTGTGTCTCTCAGCACTGGCTCCTTTAATTCTTGTGTACTTATTATTTAAAATATGTCTTTTATAAAATGGGAAGAAAAAATGCTGGATTCTGATTGGCTGATGTAGGCGGGCACTCATATGTTTACCTCAGGCTAATACCCAGTAAATAAAAAGTACCGGTGCCAGCCTGCCTCTTCACAAAAAAAATCAAGTGCCTTCATAGAAAATTTAAGGGGAACATTTATGAACAGTGTCCATCCCAGTTTGAATCTGAGCAAGTCACTTAACCTCCTTAGGTTCTAGGGTCGCCTCTTACCTCTACCTCCAGCTCCTAGGTCGCCTGTAAAAGCTTTCAGCTTAGTGTGCTGTACCTGGTTAAACAACAAAAAAAAAAGGGTCCATGAAAAGTTCTTTTAAAGGAGGTAGTGGGATCCTCTGTAGCTGGCAGCAGTTCAGGGATAGCAGCCTGTACCATATTGATACTGCATTGGCACCAGTTTTAGAACCTTGTGACATCACTAATTTTTTTTTTTAATTTTAGTCTTTGGTAACCGGGTAAGGCCCACTAGGCACAAGTGTCTGTTTTCAGGGGCGACCTGGGAGCAATGGGCAGTTAAGTGACTTGCTCAGAGTTGCACAGTATGCAAGTGGTGGTTGTGAGAATCAAACTCAGGTCTGGTCTGCTGGATGTGCCAAGCTCGTTCACACCTCATTCCTCTAACCTCTAGGCAATACTGCCAGCCCAAATCATCAAGCTATCTTTGACTACAGTGTGGTTAGCCACCGCTGGATCATCAGTGACATCGAAAGGTTCCAAAAATGGTCACAGTGTAGTATTGATATGGGACAGACATAGTTATGGATATCTCTGGACTGCTGCCAGCCACAAGTAAGCCCTATACCTCATTAAAAACAGCATTTGATGGACACGGTTTCATCATTTTTTCTGTAAGTTTTCAACACCTACCATTCCCCCCCACCCAGAAAAAAAAAAGATTTACCCACTGCTCATCACCACTTTTTCCTTCTTTGCCATTTAAAAAAAATCATTATAGTTTACCCTGCAGACACCTTGCTGTCCCACTCATTCAGCGACACTCGGCATCCAGTTGAATCTTTTATGTTTGTTCCGCCCAGTCAGTGCTACTCACAGCACCACAACCTGTGTTAGCCAAAGTGGCCCCCATATTTTTAACAACTTTGGACCCTTCCTTTCCTCCTGCCAAACAAAACTCTGGAGCAGCACAATGCTTTCAAAGCCTTACTTAGCTGGTGACGGACAGTCTGGGCAGCAGTAGTACTACCGCTCGTAATGCTGGTGACTGGGCTTCAGGAATGAGTTCAAGTCAGGGGTGGGCTGGCTGGGGGAGGAGGTGTCAGCATCCTTGTGGATGCTCTCTTCCTCATGGGTGGGCTGCCTTGTTTTTGCCATTCAGCTGCCACCTGGTGACCATGGAGAGCAGTGTGGGCAGAAGAGAGCTAGTGTGGAAGGGACAGATGCCATTGTCTCATCGAAACATCATTATGTCTTACATTTGCATGTTTATCGTTGAGCCCAGCTGGTGTCTCTGAGGGCAGAAGGGAAGAAAAGTGGAAAATGCCGCAGTGTTGCAGGGTGACGTACCAGCCGTACTCTCTGGCCCTGATGCACTGACTGCTCAGCCACCTCTAGAAACCAGCTGCATGGGGGGAAACTGGCCCACTCTTCACCCCACCTCAGAGGGCTGAGTCCAAGGTAACAGAAGACTGGGGTAAGTAACAGTGAAGTTGTGGGTGGGGCTGGGAGGTCACTGAATAGGTACAGATGGAGTCAGCTGGGGATGAGAGCATAAATAGAAAGTACCAAAAAAATAGAAAAAAAAACTTCATTAGCTACAGCCCGCTCACCTGCAGTTGTTCCAATCTGAAACAGCATCTTTTCTCCTGACTTATCCTTGCTTCTCTATGCTGACTAAATCTTCCATGATTGTACTTTTTTTTTTTACTTACTGTACTTTATGGTCTGGCTGACACCCCCATCAGCCCTACCATTGCGCGTGCATGCACCGTTCACAGTGACAGTGAGGTCTACCCAACCCGGTGTTCCTCCCTGGCTTACCCCCTAGGGTGGGGCCTCTGGGGCTCCCCCATACCCCTTCAGGTGACATATCTGGTGTCTGGACAGGCAGCCCTGGGCCAGTTACACAGTGACGGTGGCGTGAGGTGGGCGGCATCAAGCTCGACTGGCAGGGTTTTTTTCTGGAACTGTTGGAGGCATGGAGTGCAGTGGTGCTGCAGTGTGAATTGGCCAGGCACCCAGCACGCCTCCTTACTGCAAGTTCTAGCTGGGTCACTGGAGGCAGGATGTCCTGTGGTCACCCAGGAGCCAAGGCGTTCGATACTGCCAACCATGACCTGCTTCTCCTTTCCCTCAGGAACATTGGACTGGACCACCTTTCCTTGAGATGGTTCTCTAATTATCTAGTAGATCAGTTCCAGCAGGTCAAAGCGGAAGGGGAACTCTTTCCAGTTAAGCCCCTCCTGAGAGGCGTACCACAGGGATCGATACTAGGACCCTTGCTTTTCACAATATATATTAACAGTATAGATGCCTGCATCAAAAATGCCAATATACATCTTTTCACAGATGACACAGTTCTTTACGCTAATAGACCTACCTTTGAGTGTGCTTGCAGTCACCTTCAACAGGATTTCAATCTTCTGCAACATCAGCTTCTTAACCAGAAGCTACTTCTAAATGCCAAAAAAACAAAGGCAATGTTCCCCCCCCTTGCACCTTCAGGATATCCGTCCTTACTTGGAACACTGCCTCTGATCACCACCCTTCTTGGTGAACCTCTGGAGTATGTATCCAAGTTTAAGTACCTGGGGGTATGGATTGACCACAGACTCTCTTTTCTCGACCACATTGAAGAACTGTCAAAAAAGCTTAGACAGAGGTTGGGCCTGTTTTATAGGATTATGCATCTTCTTACAAGAGATGCCAAGAAAAGACTGGCCCAAACCACCTTCCTCTCCCTCCTAGATTATGCAGACTTTCTGTACAGGCAGGGCCCAGCTGCTGTGCTCTCGAAACTGGACATGCTCTATTATAGAGCCCTAAGGTTTATTATCAATCTTCCATACAGTACTCACCACTGCTCTCTGTACAATGCCGTGGGATGGACATCTCTCACTTACAGAAGACAGAGAAACACCTCCCTCTGGACCTTCAGAGCTATCGCCAAGAATATATCTTGGATTGTTTACCCCTAAGCGTGTTAGGTATGTATACGTTGAGAAGTGCCTCCTATATCTACCTGGCAGTGTCAAAGGTCAAATCACGCTTTGGTAGGGCTTCCATGAGCCATGTTACCTGTGTGCTGGAACACATTGCAAAAAACCTTGAAATTGGCTCACAGCATCAGCATATCAGCATTTAAAACTCTCTATGCTCGTTCGTTCATTTAAAGAAACCTGCAATTGTTTCTCCTGATCGCTCCCTCACTGCCTCAGTGACTTGCTGGTCACCTGTCTGATGAAATATTACATTTACTACTCCATCTCATTGACCCCTTCCCCTCCCTCTTTAACCTTTTCATAACATTCCTTTTTTTGCTTTTCCTTGTGTAGCCTGCTCCCTTGCGTAGGTTTCAGTAGTCTTAAAGTAGCATTACCTCTTGTTCACATGCCCCCTACCTCCCTGACCCTGGGGCACTCACCTTCCCTTCTGCCTCTCCTCACTCCCCTTATCTGGAGTCTGTCCTTACCCATGGCCCTGGTATCACTATTTGCTGCTATGACACTTGCGGGTTCCCCTGCCTACCCTCCCTCTTTAACCTTCACACCTCCCTTGTTGCCCCTCTCGCTCGTGTTTCTGCCTTCACCACACCATAGTGTCCAATCTTGACTATAACCAGTATTTAGCTGCTTATGTGTGTGTATATAGTACTCATACACTACCACTGTCATTACCCTGTGTATTATGTTTAGCCATGACTATGTTAGTTAGTTATTTAAATATTGTGTGATTTTATTGTGTTCAATGTGCTGTGTAATTTTCTTGTATCCTGTCCAGGTCCATTTCGAAAATGAGCTTTGCTCAATGATGTTCGCCTGGTTAAATAAAAATTTTGATTGATTGACCAGGGATGCGATTCTCCCCCCCCCCCAGGAGGCAGAGAGCATGCTAATGCTGCTCAATCCACCCCTCCCCCCACAGCCCTCTAGCAATCCCAGTCCTTCCTGAACCGGGGTCGCCAGCATCGCGGGCAGTAGCTCTGCTGCTGCTCCAGTGGGCTGGCAAACTATACTATTATAAAGAGAACCTTTTTCTCTTTTACAAAATTCTAAAATAACAAAGAGGAAGCTCTCTTGCCTCAATGGGAGTTTCTCTGTGGCACTTCTTTAATTTTTTAAACAGACCCCCAAGGAAGAGAATGGATCATAATTTACTCCCGAGGGACTAGCCGCATGATCTCTTTCCACTGCCTACTGGCCCACTCCATGCCCGCACTGTGACATTTTATGATGTCTGTATATGGACAGTGTGGGGGTTTACTCGATTGAAGTCTATAGAATGTCATTTTCTAACACTTTTTTTGGCTGTGTAGGTGGACATTGGGTAAAATCGGTCAGTTGACCCCTGACTCCAGTTTTACCTACTGTCCATTTAAATGACCTAAAATAGTGTGAGAAAATGACATTCTATAGACTCAGACTCAGAGCGGGCTAGTAGGAAGTGGAAAGGGATCGTGTGGCTAGCCCCTTGGGGGCAAATTACAATCCTGTCTCTTTCTTGTGGGGAGGCTATTTAAAAAATGAATAAAGTACCACAGAGGAGCCGGCCTGGTGGTGCTGAGGGTTGAGGCACTGGATGCCACACCTCATGCCACGCCGGCGACCCGGGTTTGGGAACGAGACTGGGCCATCGGGGGTTGGCAGGAGAGAGAGGATTGAGCATCCGGAGGACAGCTCTCCTCTCTCAGGAGGGAGGGAGGGAGGGTCGTTGTTCGGCATTTGACTGGCCTCTGGCGGAAGCCAGGGGCACAGCAAGCATTGAACTGACGTTGAGGGATGGGGAGTGGTGACGTCGGTGGTAATGCCTTGGCGTCAGGGTGTACCGCTCCCCCCATGAACAGGGGAAAACCCCGCAGGCTCCGGGAGATGGAGCGCCGAGGTAGTCCCCATTGCCCCCGCCTGCCTGACTCCACGGTCCCTGACCGAAACCAGAATGTACGGGTGTAATCCGTCCCACCTCATCCCCGCCTGGGGAACCAAGGTTCCATGGGGTCGACCGAGTAGTCAGGTATAGTGGCAGAGGTGGGGGACAGGCTTCATTGACGCCTCCTGATGATGCGTGATTATGGGCGGGTGGCAAACAGTAATAAAAAAAAAAAAAAAAAAAAGTATCACAGAGGAACTCCCACTAAGGGAAGGGAGCTCTTTTTTTGTTATACCATGTGGAGAAAGGTTCTGTTTAATAAAAAAAAAAAAAAGACTTCCTGAAGAAGGGGTGTGGGACTGTTTATTAACAGCAAACTGAAAAACCATAATCAAATCATGCTTGTACCTCCTTGTGTCAGAGGGACCATTTTATGAAGAATATTACACATTTTATTTAACATTTTTATATTGCTTTTTATTTTTGAGGTGAATTTTACTTTGGTTCCTTTTCCCCAGAAAAGAAGTCTGGTCAGGTTGTCTTCCACTATAGTTATGAAACAAGTTAGCCGTGTGAGTCTGCCCATCTTGTGTTCACTCCAAAAAACAGTCCCTTAAAAAGCAACAGTTGTGCAGATTTTGAAAAACATCCCCAAGCCCTCTACTGGTGCCGCACCTCAACTGGACATAAACGTCCATGTTTAGAATTGTTTCCGCTTGCAGTATTTGAAGGGGAGGAGATTGTAATTCCTGGCTTGGAGGAGCCAGCTGCCACATCCCTTCCACTTCTTGTCCCGATTTTCTGTAGCCCTGTCCCATACTGCCCCTGTGCTCTGATGTTTTGTGACATAGTTGTTTGTAGAGTGTAGAGAGCACTCCATTGATACCAACGGGAGCGGGGTTGTTTTTACACTTCTGTATGTTTTAGAGGACCACTGGGGTCAGTTCAAAGCCATCACTCAAAAAAGAGTCTTGTTAGTTGAGTAGTGGCTTTGATTTGACCCCAGTGCATCCCTAAAATATAAAGAAATGTAATTAAAAACCCACCCTCAATGGAGTGCACCCCCACACTCTAAAAACAACTACAGCACAAAACATCAGAGCACGGGGTGGGCATGGGGGCAGACCTTCAGAGAACAGAACCAAGAATGGGAAGAGATCCGGTGGCCGGCCCCTCCGAGCCAGAAATTACAATCCCTTCCCTTCAAATACTGCAAGTAGAAAATAATCTCTAAAGTATGGACTGTTCAAGTTCAGCTGAGGTAAGGCACCAGTGGGGGGCTTCACGTAAGTGCTGAAAAAGCTCACACCCTGCTGTGACCTCACCCGACTTTCATTTGTGAATGTGCAGAACTGTTATTTGCTGTAGATTTTTGAATGGCCCATGTTAGCTGGTTTTGTATTTATTTGTTGCAAAATACTATAAAATACTATGTAAGCAATAACACACAACAGGGTGCATGGTAACTGAAATTAATGCACAGTCATGTGACCAGTTTTGACCAATCAGATTGCTTGTTTGATTCAAGCCATTTTATAAGTAGCATTTTTTGTACTCTTATATTGTTGTGTACTGCTGTTTTTGTACGCCTGCTAAATTGTCTGCTTCCAGGTAAAGCACTGTTTTTCACATCACACCTAGTAAGATTAGGTTAAAAAATCTATAAAGAAATTGTACTGGATAGTTGCCCCACTCACCCAAATAAATTTCAACAAACTTCAGTAGTTTTCATTTTTTTAATAACTCCCAGTAAATTCAGTTCTATGTTTCGGGTAAACACCCTTCCTCAGGAAACTGGTTTCTAATAAACAAACAACAAAATTATGATTTTAAACAATTCTTCTTTGTAAAATGTTTTGTCTTTTCACATTAATCTATTACTAATATAATGTATTAACACAGAAAGAACAATGCGCTTGATGCCCTGTCTAATGAATACCTTTGTGTTTCTTGTAATTTATTTCATTACGTTTTCCCTGGTTATCTGGTTTGACTCCCACCACGCTCCAACTGCATGTGTAAACAAAATAAGTATACACCATGTAACAAACTTATTACTTCACCAAACAATAAACTTAGAATCTTAAACAATATTTTCAACAGGTTTTAGCAATTGCTAACCTGCTCAATCGCTTTAAAAAAAGTTTTCCCTGTATCACTTCGGCCTTGGACATCAACGTTGCCTATTTTCATATATTTTAACCCTTTAAATCATAAAAGTAACAAATATTTTTCTCTTAAAATCCTTTCCTTTCTCACCATTACTATAAATCTACAGTAGTTTTTTGCGTTAATGTGTATTTGAACATTAGAAAACACCACTCTAACCTCAGGTACGACTTGTGATATCCATTAGTTTCTTTCTAGCGGCAGCATTGTAAAACTTGTCAGTGGCAACTATCCAGTATAATTTCTTTATAAGTCTAAGTGCAAGCTTATACTGGTTTCAGCCCTCTCCCCAGGAACAGACACTAATGCTTGTTTCTTGGATATTGAGGCACTGGCTGAACTGGAAAATACTTCGTTAAAAAAAATCGAGTAAGTGCACAGATAAAGTAAAACACTTCAGAAATAAAAAGTAATAGGGAACACAAATGAGAACAAGCTCCCTTACCTCCGTGGGAGCTCCTCCGTGGTAAAAGGCAGCCTTTTTGATTATACCCTTGAAAGAAGGGAAGGGATTGTAAATTGCCCCCATGGGGTAGCAGCACGAACCTTTTCCACTTCCCTGTTGCTGGCCACAGTCCTGCACTCCAACATTTTATGATGTAGGTATAAGGAGAGTGCAGGGATGCGCTTCATTCAAGTCTGTGGAGCGTGATATGAAAACACAGTTTTCAGCCATTTAAGTGGCCATTTGGTAAAACTGGAGCCAGGATTCAACTATCAAGAGCCTTGTTAGTTGCGCCCTGGCTCCAGTTTTACCAAGTGGCTGCTTAAATGTCCAAAAACTGCGTTTTCAAATCACACATCATAGACTTGAATGAGGCACACTCTCCCTATACCTGTGTTATAAAATATGGCGTGGCCAGCAACATGGAACTGGAAAGGGGTCGAGTCACTAGTCTCTCTGTGGTGCAATTTATGATCCATTCCCTTCCTTTGGGGTATAACAAAAAAGGCTGCTTTTACCACAGAGGAACTCCCATGAAGGTAAGGGAGCTTCCTCTCATTAAAATAGCAGGAATGGTTCTCTTTAAAAATTATTAAAATGAAGCTGGCCCAGTAGTGCTGAGGGCTGAGGCACCAGATGTCTTACCTCGTGCTGCGCCAGCGACCCAGGTTCGGGAACGACCTCGGGCCAGCTTGTGGGGGTGGAGGGTGGGAGCAGGATTGAGTGAAGGCCCTCCTCTCCCAGGAAGGGGGGAGAGTCACCCGCCCATAGTCCCACCATCACTGGCTGGAGGTCTGGTGACAGGTGCAGGAGGCAACGGTGCAACCAATAGGGTGGGGGGGGTGTCCCGTAAGGCATGCGTACATCTGCCTCACGTTGGAGACATGCGGGAGTGTGACTAAAAGGGGAGAAAAAGCAAAAAAAGGAGGTAAGGGGAAAAATAATTATTAAAATGCTCTGCCTGTTTTTTTAGCATTACTAGCTCTTAACTGCTGTATTGCATTCTTCCCTTGCAACCCTCCCCAACCCAATATCCCAACTTTAAATGAGATTCCTGCTGTATCTCATTTCCTGGTAGAACAATTTCAATAAATAAATAGATAAACTGCTGCTGGAGTAACATTAAAATGACCCTCCTAGGAAAAAAGTGTAATTATAACGTGGGCTATATTGATTATAGCTATATTAAATATCTATATTAATTATATTATCAATTTTTATTCCCAGTCATAATTTATTAAGTATATCATTACTTTTTATTCCCAATCATAATTTAATTAGGCTGCCAGTGGATTTAGATTGTATAGGAATGTAGGGTGTTTATTTAAGAAAAGAAAAAAAAAGAGTTATGGCACAGCAAGGGTTAATTAATTCTGTTCCCTTAGGCCCTCCCTTCCCCATTTACCACCCACCATCAAGTATCAGGTAAGTAACCATTTAGCTTTCAGAATCCTGGGCTACCAGCCTTCCCCTCCACCCCCACACACACACTTCCACCTGTTTCTTACCCTGAATTCAATATGGTGGCCATTGAGCAGAAGAAATGGGAAAACTGTCACAATAGATTTATTGGAAACTTCAAGGGTTGTTAAACTTACAATCCAATTTGTTTTTACATATTTTAATACTAACTGAACATGATTGTTACTGATAGAGACGTGAAAGGGCTTTTGAAGGAATGGAACGTCTTCTGGCCCTAATCACTTTAATCCCCTCCCTTCCCGTTGGGATTTCCTGAATAAAAACCCTAATAAAGAGATGTTGGGTACGACTGTGATATACAGTTTAAGCTGTCTGTAATGAACTTCTGGGAAGTTTTAGAAACTTATTAAAATGTATTCAGAGCCCCCAATATGTTAAAAGTATCTTGTTACATACAGATTTGCTGCTTCCATAGCATATGTCGGCGTTGGGGAGGGAGGAGCGATACAGTATTATTGAGTTGCCCCACAGGTTGGCATAGAAACCAATACCGACTTAATGCTGTAGGGAGCACATTTCTGCTTGATATCACTGGGGTAAAAGTACAGGGGCAGCTGAAAGAAAATTGTGGTGGGGTAAATGGAAATGAGATTTATTAAACTTCATTTTTTTACCCTATTTATAACTGTGAAGACCATAGTGTCCACGTCTTTGGTGTGACGTATCTGGTGTAATGACTCTCGGAATAAAAGTAGATTTAGTTTTGGACTTGCACAAATTTCTGTTTACTTTTACCCCTTTGAGCCTGTTGGGCCCACTGGTTAGAATGCAGAGCTGTGAACCTGGCAGTACACGCAGGAATTCTGCAACTGCCAGTTACTCACTGTGGGGTCCTGAGGAACTCTCTTAACCTCCTTCTGTGCTTAACCTGTTTATAATCGATCTCAGGGGTATTTTTAATCTCTGTTGTGCATCTAATAGCAGCAACATTCTTTCTTCTCCAATAGGTCGGAAAAGGGTGGTTCATGGATCCGAAAGTGCCTACATTAGAACACATAGTACTTGAAGAAATTAGAAAAGGTGGCGCTCACCTCTCCTGTCTGGCAATAACACACTTTCAAATGGGTCACTTCAGTGTCAACTTCTTTTCTTCAGTGCAGAGCAGAGCACAGTATCAGCAGTGTTACAGATGCAGTACCAATGGATGCACTTAAAGCAGCTGTGCAGCGAAGCTGGGCAACGAAATGTGACTGTACCTTTTTCACTTTAAAGAGCTAGTGGAACTTAAGCAGGCACAAAGGAAAATGATACAAACTCTAAGAAGCAGTCAGTTGTAATTTTTATTTCTGAAGTGTTTTCTTTTTCACTTAGATCATTAGAGAGTCTACTATGTGATAATACTGTGCTGGATGCGTGTGGAACAGGCTCTCAGCCTGGCAGCTGACATATCTGTCTCTATCCGCCCCCCACTACATTATCAGCACTGTGATCTCATTAACAGTGACATCACAGGTGACTGACCTGGCACCTACTGAGTGGCCGTTCCTAAGCAGCAGTGATGTCACTGTCAGTGAGGTCACAGTGCTGATGATGTAGCGGGGGGAAGGGGCAGTAGAAATATAGATAAGTCAGCTACCAGGCTTAGAGCTGCTCCACACACCAAACTCACAAACATCAGGCAAACAATCTTCTAATTAACCAAAGAGAAAAGAAGAAGCAGCAGTGCCTCAGATCTAAATGGTTGACTGCTTTTAAAAACTAATATTAGTTTTAGGCAGTACACTAGCTCTTTAAAGTTCCAGGCATCTTCTAGGTTTACTTGGTGATAACATTTTCTAGTTCTGCCAAAACTTAAGTATTGTATGCATTGTTCTCATTTTTTCTTTAAGAAAAAAAAAAGATGGCTACTACATTTGACTTGGAAATAGCACTGATGAGCTAGTAAATGTCATGATGATCAAGAAAATAAAAATAAAAAAAAGAAGAACTTACGGTGTGCACCACAGGAGGTACCCAGAAAAGTAGATTTGTCGGGTATGCTAATATTTTCTTCACTGCTACGAGAGTCTTCATCAGGCAGTTTAATTTCTGGTTCTGCTAATTCCATTTACACACACACACACACACACACACACACAACTGATGATGCTTCTCAGTTATACAAGTTACGTTTGTCACTACCCTAACAATAAATAGAAAAATGTTTTTAATATTAAAGGGACACTGTCAACTCCCTTAGGCCTCAGAGTGTGTCTAGTTTAAAAACACAGTTCCTAATAGGTCACATTCTGTAGAGATTGCTGATGTAGCTGGTAGTTTGTTTCTGGTTCTTTTTTCTTTTTTAAAACTGAAAAACAGACTGCCCACCATACTGGTGTTACCCCACAAAAACGTGTTTGTTTAGTTTCCTTGATCAACTCTCACTTCCTCTTTCTTGGACTTGGGAACACCCCTTACACAGTCTGGCCACTCATCATAATTTTATTTATTTATTTTTTATTTATTCTTTGTTGATCAGGTAGGTACACTGGTGTCAGGCACCCTTTTCAGGCCCAACCCAGGTACTGCAAGTACATAGTATAAATGACAAAAATAAAGATACAGTGCGGGATACAGCAGCCAGAAAAAATGTCAACAGGATACAGTAAAGGTGCAACAAACTAAAGACAGTTATACATTTTACATAGTGCAAATAGATGTACATATGATGCATATATGGCAACACAGATTCTACAAGAAGCTAAACAGCAATATTTGAACTATGCAGTGAACGGAGAAGAAACGATAGAATCGTGAGTGCACTGTTTGGGGATGTTCCTAACGTTGAGGAGTATGCACCAAGAGCAGATCAAGGGTTTTAAACAAAACATGGTTGGATATAATTATACCATTAACATACATTTCAGTTCTACTGAAAAAAGGAAGCAGGTAAACCAATCAGGAATGTCAGTGAATTTTAGAGCAGGTAAGCAATCATAAAATGTGGGTTTTCAACTAGAAATATGATGATGGAAAAAAAAGGGGTAGACAGTGTCCTTTTAATGCAGTTCAGAAATAAAGTTTGCATAAAGCTATCTGCAAAAAGTTATTAATTACCTCACACTAGCATAATATGAGGGAAGGAGATGGGGGAATTCGTGTAAGTCTTGAGCTAGTTCTTTAAACTAGCCAAATAACTGACCCTTGTAGAACACTAACCAAGAGTTGTTTGCCTGTCTCCAGCCCCCTTCCCTGTATTCTTAGTGCTGTCTTCATCTTTGTGTACACCTAATAGTAGCAACATTATTTCTCCTCCTTTTTATGGATTAAAAAACACTTTGGGAATTATGGTTGCTCGGAATGTGCAAAACAAAATCGGATTTGTCGGATTCTGACCTGATTTTTGAATTTAGGATTTTTGGAATTGCAGTCTGAGAATCCTAATTCTTAAAACTGGATTCTAAAACCTGTTTTTACTTCGGAATTTAGGATTTCAAGTCTGATTCTGATTTTGAGTCCCCCTTTTTCGATTATATTTTATTGATTTTTCACAGTAGAAAACGATACTTCCCAAAGCGTAGTTAAATCACATTTTGTATCAAACTTTATGTTAACAGTCAGGAGGTAAGATTATCCCCACCTATGTTATTACACTGGGGGTGTACCCATAAACTAGTAACTACGCACTTAACATAATAAAAAGTTATTTTCAGTTCAAGCTCTGCTTGTTAAGAGGTATGAATAACAGTATGTCATGTACACAGTATTATACCATCATCACAATTTGCAATTTAAAAAGACAAATGTAAACTCCCTTTAAAAGGTTGTATAAAGATCTCCTATAAATGCATGTAAAAATAAAAATGTCAGTGCTTAATATTTATTTATTTAGCTTTTTTTGTTAACCGGGTAGGTACACTAGGCAGAAACTGCCTTTTTTCGGGTACGACCTGGGAGATAACAACACAATCAAACACACATATCACAGTATAGCAAGGTCAAGCTTGCATACTATAGTAGAACAAAGAATACAATATTATACAATGGCAAAAAAAAAATCCTGGACTCTGATTGGTCAATCTTGGGCTGGCCCCGTGCTGTTATCCCAGCACAACATCATGGCTCTAGTCTCAGCCTCACTGTGAACCTGGAGATGAGCTATATGATAAGCTAGATTACGTCTCTTTTTGCATCTCCTCTTAAGATACAAAAATATTTTTCCATGCTAAAAAACATTCTTTAAAATAATTTTTTTATTTTATATATAACGATGAGCCATTGTATAATAGCAATAATGCCCTCCAGGGTGTGTGTCGTTTGGGATAATGTCACGCCTCAGTTGTTGGACGCACTCGGCCTATGGCCTCGTGCCCAACCACTTCAGGTGTGACATTATCCCAGCACGACACACACCCTGTCGGCCATTATTGCTTAATTAACTAGGTACAAGAGTAAGTGTAGCAACTATGTAGAGTACAATAGCCAACAAAGCCACCCTGTTATATTCACTTTTCCCACCCTCTCCACCTTGTTGTCTGCCCCTCCTACCTCCATCCTACCATCCCCTGTCCCCCCTTCCCTCTGACCTTATCCCACCCCACCTGTGCTACTATCTTTACTTTCCTTGCTGGCCTTGTAATTCTACTTCCCTCACGTGGCACTATCTTGTTACCCAGTGCTAACCATTTATTTAACTCTGGCCTTAGTGTGCCTAGGTATACATGATGTAAATATAATTGTCTTATTTTCTTCTCATAGATTATTTGCGTGTTTAATGCATATTACTTTGTATATGCTTGTGTAATGTCCCTGTTGTTAATCAGGACCTCCTTGCAAATGAGCCCGCTCAACTGAGTTTTTCCCTGCCAATAAACTTGAACAATTCTGAGGCTTCTGGTTTATAAAACATCAGAAAGATGCAGCAGCACATATAGGGCTCTGACTATCACAAGCGAGCATGCACTCCACAGTGTTTTTGCTAATTCATAACTGCTTGCAGTACACACCTTCTCCCAAACAGGTGTTAAATATTTCATTCTTAAGCAGAAGAGGACAATTAAATATTAAATGTATCACAGACTGCCTCATATATGGATCAGATGTACAAAACATAGCCACACTGCCAATTCCTGAAGCTCCATAATTCTTATAAATTAGGCTATTCTTTAGAATGCCTATTCAAAGTTTACAATAGGCATTTCTATGTAGATCTGCGTCACAGAATTGCAAATACTTTTCAGGCTTCCTTAACATGACTATGCATGTTAAAAGCTGGTGTAGCGTTATCACTTGTGGTGCCAGCGACCAGGGTTCGGGAGCGAGCCCAGGTTGCTGGAGGGACAGCCAGGGGGAGGAAGATTGAGCATCCAAAGGACGCTCTCCTCCTTGGTGGGGGGGAGGGCTGCTGCTCCCACTGCAATACTGCCACCTGGGTGCACACGGGTGGAGGTGCCGCTGGGAGTGCCATGTGGGAGGGGTGGGTCGGCAGGAGTCTGGAGTGGCGTTGTGTCTCACCGTGAGCCACCTCCATGGACCCCATTGCACGCCGACGGCCTCGAATGAGAAGTATCTAAAATAAAATGGCCATGCTTCCTCGCCCAACACCTGTGCTCAGATCAGGAGCAGCCCAACACCAAGGGTTGATTAGCAGGGAGGATTGAACCTCCCCCCTTCCCTGCCCAGGGGGCCAAACCACAGCAGGATGGCAGTAGCTCCATCCGAGCTGCCGGTATGCCTGAGCGAGGGACGGAGAGGAAAGGGGCACCAAAAAGTATAAATAAAATAAAGTTGGTATAGTAGCCATCTTAGCTTGTTTGCTTTGAAATAGTTGTCCTCTAATTGTTGTATGGCTAAACTAGCATATGTACTTATCTGAATTATTAAGAACATAGTCACCCCATATGTTAATCATCCCTACCTTTGTTAATAATTTATCTGGGTTGTCAAACCATAGGGAAACTGCAGGTGTACTTTTGCTTTCCAAAAATAAAAAACACTTGTAAAGGGTTCTTTCTTCTTCCAAATTTACAGTTTCTTTCCAGAAAGTTCTAGCTCTTGGTTGGGCATGGAGAGATGTAGATCTTATATTAAGTTCACATCTTAGAACTGGAACATCATATTGCAGTTTAATAAAAATCTGTTTGAAGAATATGTTTTGCGCCAGTTCAAGCTCCCCGACCCATTTACTAAATGACCATGATTCAGCACAAGAAAGCAGTATGCCAACTACTATAGAATCTAACGCTTGTCTTAGTGCTGAATAAGAATTCCCAGCAAACTGTTTACCAAAAACTAGTCGTGCAGTTTTGTTAACATTATCTATATGGGTTTTCCAAGAGAATCTGGAGTCCAAATGGACTCCTAAATATTTATACATATGAACCAGTTTCATGATATCGTGCCAAATTTCCAAGACTGCAAGCATCTTTTTTTCCCCAAAGACAATAATCTTAGACTTTTCTGGGTTCAAATTCAGCCCAAGATTTTTAAGGTGCAGTGTTGTTTTATTATACCCTGTTTAGCCTAAGCAGGATCAGAGAACAGAGCATAATGTCATCTACATACATTAGAATGTGAATGGTGCCGTTTTAATACCGTTGGAGGAAATGTTTTTTTTTTTTTTTTCATTTAGTTGTTTTTTTAACCAGGTATAGCACAGTAAGCTGAAAGCTTTTTTACAGGAGCGACCTGGGAGCACAAGGAGGTTAAGTGACTTGCTCAGGGTCACACAGTATGCAAGTGGAAGCTGTGGGATTCAAACCCAGGTCTGGTCTGCTGGTATAACAGTGCATCTGTTACACAGAAATGTATCTGCGCCTTTTTTTTTTTTTATTTAGTTGTTTAACCAGGTATAGCACATTAAGCTGGAAGCTTTTTTACAGGAGCGACCTGGGAGCACAAGGAGGTTAAGTGACTTGCTCAGGGTCACACAGTATGCAAGTGGAAGCTGTGGGATTCAAACCCAGGGCTAGTCTGCTGGATGTCACCAGATTTGCAGCTCAGAGCCTTAGTCCACTACGCTATACTGCCTGCTTTGTAGCTCTCTCACTGGGGTCTCTGTATATAAAAGAGGAGTGGTGCCAGCAGACAGCCTTGTTTAATACCCGTCTCAAAATTAATGCAGTCTGACACCAGACCATCTTTAGAGACCCTTAGTTTTTCCTGGCAACTCCTTACATACCAACTGTATGGGAGACTGATTCTGGTCTAGTCTGGGGTCTTCCAGTATGTTCCATGACAGAGATCTGTGTACGTTATCAGATGCAGAACTCAGATCTAAACAGTCAACTAATGTCATATCTGTTATACCAGACCCTGGTGTACAATGTGCTTTTCTTAATCCCTACTAAACAATCTGAGGTGAGCTCTGTTACTCACGACTGGCTATACACCTATCTAGCGAATAACCTGGTGTTTGCTATACTCTGGAATTGAATCCTAATTCCATGGCAGATATGTCTCTTATCTCCGATTCGCAAGTCTATTGTGTATTGTATACCTAATTAACCTACTGTATGTGCACTGTTATACCACTGTATGTAATTAATGTATTTATCACTGTATGTTATTAATCTATGTACCACTGTATGTTATTAATGTATGTAATTAACTCCAGGTCGCCCCTGAAGAAAGGACCTCTGATCTCAGTGGGTTCACCCGGTTACCAAAATGTAATAAAAAAAATAAATATAAATCCCCTTTTTTTCTAAAGCATGTACTTACCAATTTAGGACAGATATTGTCATTGTCTCATGGCCTTCTCAGAACCGCACTTGTGCATATGACAATAAGCTGTTGTCTTTAACCCAGCTCTCCAGTTGTGACAAATCATGCCTTTGTATACCATCATTCCACTGCACAATAACAAAATTGGGTAATAGCTAATAGGGTTAGATGCTGGGCCTTTTTATATAGAGGAACAATTAGACTTGTATTCCATTCTGCTGGAAGCTTCAGTGTGTTGTATATGCAGTTAAATATTAATGTTAACATTTTTGCCCACCAAACTGGGTAAGCTTAAGAAAAAAGTTCTTCTGCTAATGTGTCTGGTCCAAGGGGCTTTTTTTTTTCTTTTGGGCAATAATTGCACAGTAATGCTCTCCTTCTGTAAATACATAGGGTGGTTTGTGTTTTCTTGAGATGTAATATTTAATGACATAGTTGAATTATTAGGATTTCAACTGTATTTATCTTGAAAGCACTGATGCCAATTTTGTGCACTTAATGGTACAAACAGTGTTACGTGGCTATATGTGCCATAGGCTACTAAATCTCAGAAACTAACGCTGTTTTTATTTTGTATAACTTCTTGCAGCTACAGTATGCCTATAACTGAGCCCTGTGTGAAGATCTATTACTTTTTATTATTTATACTCTATTGTTTGGCGTGTTTCGTGATTCACTATGTATTGAATTTTTAACCCAGTTTCCACACTTGAAAATGGTCCTTTTCAGATATTTGCACTCCTTATTGAACCATTGCCTGTTATCTGTTACTTCCCTAACCAATATAAAGGGAACTTGTATATGCCAAAAGGAAGTTAGTATCCTTGCTAGTCACTTATTATTTGACTTTACTGCTTGTGAAATGCTTTGTTGAAAATGGATTAAGCCATTTTTCCCTCCCTTCCGTACCTTGAGATGTCCCCTCTACCCAACAAAGAGCCATTATACAAAATATATTTCTACATAGTGAAGACTCAAGTGATATTTGCTGCTGCATCTTTGCATGTTCTGTTATGAACCTGTTATGTAGACATTTTGATAGGTGTTGACTATGCTGTTTATCGTATTTGAACTAAGACATGGGTCTTAGTTTTCAGAGTCCTGGGAATGCCGAAAGTCCCTGGTGCACTAATCATTTGGCTCCGAGAACTTGCGGCATTCTCTCAGCCAACAAATGGGAGTTTCAATCCCAAGTGCCAAATGCCACACGTTAGATCAGCTTTTCCCTGGTCTAACTTACACCATTAGGGGCCCCTTTTATAGGGCTGTAGCTGCCATAAAGTGTGGAGAAGTGTCACAGCTGCACCCAGTGTACTAAAATCGGTGAAGTTAGACCAGTGGAGTTTGCAGTAGCCAAAGCAAACAATGGGGCTGAGACAGGGCTTGGTTCAAGCTCGGTGGCAGCCTTGAAAATAGAGCCCGTGGTGTTTTA
This sequence comes from Neoceratodus forsteri, assembly GCA_016271365.2. Taxonomy (NCBI): domain Eukaryota; kingdom Metazoa; phylum Chordata; order Ceratodontiformes; family Ceratodontidae; genus Neoceratodus; species Neoceratodus forsteri. The sequence goes on along the minus strand of JADMNL010000031.1, from coordinate 156,194,726 downwards.
ATCAAATTGTATTCGAAGAATGAATTTGAGTATTTGTTGTCTATAACTCTTGTAATGGAAATTTGTCAATATTAAGTGCTGTATTGTCTCACTTTTAAAAAAAATGTAATAGCCTATGTTATTTTATGCAATTTACTCAACAAAAACTGAACCGAACCCTTGTATTAATAATAATCCTATCTTTATAGGTTAATTGATGTATTAAAGTATACACAATTTTGTAATATATATCATTGGAGTCATGGAGTCTGTAAAATATAATTTAGTGTTAGTCATATTTAAGAATTTTTTTTGGATGCTCAAGCCTCCTTGTACTCCACTCCCCACTTGCCGCCTCCAGCGTCCCAGACAGAGCTACCCCCATCCTGCTGTGGTTTGGCCCCCCCCCGGGCAGGGAAGGGGGGAGACTCATTCCTCCCCACCAGTCAACCCTGGTGTCGGGCCGCTTTGTTCCAGGCACTGGCGCCAGGTAAGAGAGCAGGGCCATGTTGCTTTTTCGCCTTTTTATTTCTCCCATCCCGAGAACGGCAGCGTGCAGTGGCGTCCAAGGAGATGACACACACTGAGACGTGACGCCGCTCCGGACCTCTGCCGATGTCCTCCCCTCCCACATGGTGCCCCCAGCTGCACCTCCACCCGTGTGCACCCAGGTGGCAGTGCTGCACCCAGGTGGTGGTGCTGCAGTGGGAGCAGCATCCCTCCCTCGAGGAGGAAAGCATCCCTAGGACGCTCAATCCTCCTCCCCCCGGCTGGCCATCCATCAATCCAAGCTTGTTCCTGAACCTGGATCGCTGGCATCGCAAGCGGTAACGTTACCGCTACGCTAGCAGCCGGCCCCATATTTAAGATTTGAATATAATAGCCCATTTGATCTGAAATTACCTTTACCCTGTGTTCCGAGAACGGAGCCCATTTTATCAACTTCTGATTTCTTATAGTCATAAAATGAGCCTCTTTTCTTTGTTGACCCCTTGATTCACTATGCTTTTTCCCATCCAGATGCGTAAAGAGGATATTTGGAAGGTGGTCACCTTCCCAAATTTGAAGAACTGTTAAATTTCCTAATTTTAGCAAAAGAAAAAAACGTCAACAAGACACAAGTCCAAAACACTGCCACCATGATTCAAAGCAAACGTAAACTCCCCATTCCTGCATGGCAGAGGAACTTACCCATTAATAGTAACAAATCCCAGCTTTCTACTTGAGTGCACAGCAAAACACAAATAATAAGTGTGATCATAGTTTAATTTTTCACTGTGATGAAAGCTTGATGTAGATGTCCGAGTAACTAACCCTCCTTTGGCACTAGCCTTTGTGCTTTATAACCCCAACATTGTGTACCCTTGTACAATTAACTGCTTCCCACTTAATCAGGTCTCCTGAAGATTAATTTATGTCATGGTTGTCTAGTTTATCTACCCACTCAAAGTCCTCCAGTTTCATAGCTAACCCAGCCACATTCCAGCAGATAAAACTTGTATTTCCTGATGGTGTCCACATTTTCTCTATAGAAAAAAGTCAGTAACAATACCATGTGGCTTAAATTGTAACTATTTTTCCAGATTTCCATCTTCATTTCATGAAGACCGAACTGTATCATTTGTAACTCTACATCACAATTTCCCAATTGTGTTCCTGAGTTCAGGCTGCCATTCTCTATTACTACTTTTTTCCATCCTTCCCCTCCCTACTTCTCTTTTTCTGCCATAGGAGGGGGATATTGGGTGGGATGGAGGGGAACCTTTGTGAGGGTGGGTGAAGACATAGTCTCTCTATATATGGGGAAATAAAATTTTCAAAATCTACCAGAAATCATACCCCCCCAAACACATTTAAATCTGATTTAGCTGGTGTCCCCTCTGGCTGAAATAAAGGTACAGACTGGTGGACTACGGTAGAACTCGAACAGTTCTGGCAATAAAACATTTACTCACTAAAGTATGTAGTATTCCTCCAAACATTTATTCCGACTCCTTAATAGAGGCTGCCCCCATGGCGAAGTGTCACATTTAGGACACGAAGCGCATGAGCTTTGTGCCTGTACTTTCTGTTAAGGAGTCGGAATAAATGTTTGTTGGAATACTACATACTTTTGTAAGCAACCTTTTTTATTGCCAGAAAAGTTTGAGTGCTGTCATAGTCGACCAGTCTGCTTGATGTTTGTCTGAGATGTACTGGATGATCTGTATTTACTGGTAGTGAATGTCCCTCCCTAATTGGGGAGTAGGTTCCTTTTGGATTTAGTGAACCTAAGATCCTCACTATGCCTTTTCGGTCTGTTGGATCAAGCTCTGACTCTGGTGTAACAAAATAATAATAATGAGTATTGATGTTACTTGTCTACAAAAAAGTTTGCTGGGGCTATTTAAACAATGTTTATTGAATACAAAGTGAGGGTGCTTTTTGTATTCAATAAATATTGTTTTAAACGTGCCCTAGCATTGTGTTTCTTTTTATGTGGTAGAGTTGTAGTCGAAGTTCTCATTATTTGGTGTTTGATTTATATATTTGGCTCCTCTTTTGGGTCCTTTAGCCGTGGATTTTGTGCTGTGTAACAGAATAATTAGTTATCTTTTGTTTTGTATTTGACAGCTGTATCTGTTTTTTTTTTTTTTTTTCTGAGATTTCCCATTAGGTGACACTTTTTTCTTCCCCACCATAGTTCCATTTATTTGGTCCCAAACTTACTTCCCGATATAACAAATACAGCTCTGGAAAGAGAACCAGACTATCAGAACTTCACCAGTTATAACAGTTTAAAGCTCCAAATAATGAGCCAATGTACAGAAACCTTGTCAGGTATAAAGACAAAACACAGAGAAGAATAAAAATTAGTTTTAAGTTTAAAAATTCCTTTAACAAGCAATATAAAATCTTCCTCAGTCTTGTATAGCTGCATAGCTTCAAGTACAGTTCCACTTAAACTTGTGGTAAAAGTAGGCCTCGGAGTCTATCTTCCACTTCAGTTTCTCATATAGGGAAAAATAGAGTATTGAAAAATAGCATCCTTTTCAGCTTGTCTTTTTCTCTGTAGCTAAAGACACCAGTGTCCAACTTTTCAGTGATCAGGCTGTTTCCTTGAGTTATTTTATGTCCCTGTTACTCTTTACCCTCCACTGTGCATGTTATGTGCTTTTCAAAACCTTGGCATCTCCTCGTTAGTTTAGCTTCTCTAGGACAAAGCAGTGTACCAAAGAAATTGTGACTGGTACAGAAAGTGATTTGTTTAACTAGGTGGATACAGTGCCTTTACGCTGCATACAAATAATGCAAGTGCCTTTTGGAAGTCTGTACCAAGTGTCCCAACACTTAGAAACATAGAATTTGTTGGCAGAAAAGGACCAGTAGGCCCATCTAGTCTGCCCTCTTTTCCTTGCCTGTTTCTACACCCTGGACCCGAATTGGTCACAAGTGTCCCCTTCCTCCTCCATTTCCACCATCTGTTATGCCCATGTGCCTGTCCCATGCTTACTTGAAGCTCCCCATTGTCTTCACCTCCACCACCTGTTCTGGAAGGCTGTTCTAGGTGTCCCCCACTCTTTATGTGAAACAGTCCCTCCTGTTATTTCCCTTGAACCTTCCTCCTTTCAGTAGCATCTTGTGCTCCCTTGGCCTTCCATCCCTCTTCGTACTGAAGAACTGCTTTTGATGGTGTTATCCCTTTCAGATATTTGAATACTGTAATACTGCCCTCCCTAAGCCTTCTCTGTTTAATGGAGAACAGTCCCAGTTTTTCCAGTCAGTCCTCATAGCTTATGTTTTCCAAGCCATTAACCACATTGGTCGGTCTTCCCTGCAACTTCCTTATCCGGTCAGTGTCTGTCCTCATATGAGGATCACCACTGTACTCAAGATGAGGTCTGACCAGTGATGTGTATGGATTGACAGGTGATTGTAAATAGAATAATAGATAGATAAGTGTGTATTACAAGGCAGTAATACCATCGAGAGGTTTTGGGGAACATGGAACCTCGAGAGCGAAGCTTGAGAGGTCCTGAAGTCCCAAAAACCTTGAGATGGTATTACTGCCTTGTAAAACACTTATCTTTCTGTTATTTTTTGTAATATATGGATCCATTGGTAATACTACAGTTGGAGATGACCTTTGAACTGTAGTATTATCAGCAAAAACAATAGTATTATCACTTTTCAGGATAGTATTATTGAGAGTAGTAATGTATTACTGGGACATTTTTGTAGAACTTAGTATAGTATTATTGAGGCTTATCCATATATTACAGAACTGTTCACCTCTAGGACACTGACTCTAGCCAGAACCGGGCTTCAGGATCGACAAACAAGGCATCTGTGTGGGGCATCAATTGTGAGGGGGGCATCATATTAATAATGGCTTATATTTTTGGGTTGCCCAGACCCATCAAAAGGGTGGACGTGGGCAAAGAGGGGGCCCCAATACCTTGTTTGCCTAGGGATGCTTCTGGACCTAGATCATCCCTGAACCTAGCCCAGTCCAGGTAGTTGCTGAATGTTTTTAAAGGACAACATCTGTTAGCCAAAGAAGCCAGCCCACTACCATCCCCGATGTATAACTCCCTCCCCAAATTTGAGGATTTGCATGAAACAAAAAAGTTTTGGTGCCTTTTAGGCCCAGTAATTAACTTCTGTAAATCCTCTGGTTCATAAACAATGACTGTGCTGCATGGCGCCATTTTGAGTATTGAGCATGGCTCCATATGGTTCACTTGTAGTGAATGCATAGAAGTGAGCTGGGCTCCATATTTGAAATGGCGCCCTGCAGCACGGTCATGGTTTGCAGAATAGGAAAATATATAGATGCACGTACACAATAAATGCTCAGTACAGAATACATAGCAAGCAACATGTACACAGTTTAAAATCAGCCTTTCCGTTAGTGCCAAAGTGTTCAGGGTATACCTGTTGACCCTGCACAACAAATGTCATTTTGGGAGACAAGTCCACGACTGTGTTTTGCAAGAGTCATCATGCTTTGAGAATGGCCCCGTGGTGTCATTCAATGTCCCTGCAAAGGGACCCCTTCCCCTCATGGTTGCATTGTTTAGCAACCATACAAGGAAGGCCTGTCACTTCCCCCCCCCCACATTGTGAATAACGCAGTGGGGCGTAACCACCAGCTGCACTAAGTGTTCATTATGAGTACTTAGCAGCACCCTCTACAGCTGTAGCTAGGGCCCCTAGTCTCAACAATAAGGTTGAAGTAAGTGAGCTCACAGTGATGATGATGATGATGATGATGAGGAGGAGGTTTGAAGAGGACCAGAACTACATTGGTCTGCCTCCATGTAAAGTGCTGCTGTTTACACCACACTTAATATTGTCAGGTAGAAAGCCACTAAAGAGAAAATGAAAAAAAGAAAGCATCAAAAATAAAAAGTAACAACTGTTTACTTTTAAAAATTAATTATATTTTCTGTCTGCTCTTTTGGTGCTGCTGGCTCTTTTCTTCCATGAAGGTGTTTATCTTCCTCAGCCAGAGTAGGTGGCTCTTGGCCATGTCCCTGCCGCCCCCAGCTAGGTATCACCCCGCCCCCAGGGCTTACCTGGCCCACAGGTTCCCCATGGATTTCCCCCCACAGTGGAGCCAGTAGGGGGTGGGCCGTCCCCCACTTCTGGAGACACGCCACCAGAAAGGGGTACAGGCGTCTTGGGTAATGATGTGGATCTAGGGCAGGCAGGCAGGGCTTCACTAGCCTGCTCTGCTATTTTTCCTGTTTTCTTCCTAGTCTTCCTTTGCGGCAGTGTGGATGTCCATGCATACCACATGGAAGCACACACGCACTGCGTCAAACCGGCAGCCCCTTCCCTTTGCACCGCTTGTGCCTGCACTACCACCAGGTCTCCACCTGGTGGCAGTCAGCGTCTGAGCCAACGAACCTCCCCTCTCTAGGACAGGAGAGGAGAGCAGTTCAGTAAAACCTCAATTTTCCCCCACTTCAGTTGACCCCTAGTAACCTGAGTTCGCTTCCGAATCTGGGTCACTGGTTGTAGCGCTACTGCCAAGCCACTCTGCTGGCCTGTGCTGTTAGCTCATAAACTCAGTTTTTGCTTCTGAGTTGCCCACATGTAGTAAGTGCCAGTTTAGAACAGTGTTGTGTATAGTAGAATTGGCAGTATAGCCTAGAAGTTAGAGTAACAAGCTTTGAATGAGCTTGGAACATGTGGCACACACCTGGGTTTGATTCCCACAACCTCCAGTTGCATACTGTATGACTCTGAGCAAGTCACTTAACCACCCCATTGCTCCTGAGTCACCCCTGAAAACAGGCACATGTGCCTAGTGGGCTTTACCCAGTTACCAGAAAGAAAACAAAAAAGAACACTGATGAATTGTGACAACAATGCGAGTTCTTAGCAAGGACAAAGATACATAATGCAGTTCTCGTATGGTCTTCACCAGAGGTGTGTGTATCTGAAACACTCAGTGCATTTATTAAAGGGCCAGTAAAGACAGTGACAAAATGTGAACCAGTATTTGAAACACAACTTGTTCTAAAAACACAGTGTTTGCAGGTTCGAGGCAGTTCTCCTTAACACCTTACCATCTTGTGAACTGGAGGAATTTCTGTGAGTTTCAGACTAAGGACATTTGAGGGCAGTCTCCAGCTGCGGAGGAGAGAGCGGTTTAATCGTGGCATCCAGCAGTGTGTAACTTTAATTACTCTGCTTTAATTTAATTAAAGTTCCACCTCCTTTGCCATGTCAATTGATTCGGCCTGTCAGTCAGCCTCGACTGTATGAAGTTGTGACTTGCTACCATCCCACCTCTCTGTGAGACTCTGCTGAAGTGTGTGGGGGAGGGGGAGCAGCACAGCCCCAGGCCATTTCGGTTTCCAGTGCTTTGGGAGTACGTGTTTTTTTTTTTTCACTAGACGCCTCCCCTTCCCCCCAACATAGGCCTCTTCATTCCACAGATGACTTCCCTGTTAGGCATTGGTCAGGCAGCATGTAATAATGTAGCACGCCCAGTGCCATATGTCTGTCCTTTTGCGTCAGTGTCTTCCCCAACACACACACACACACACACACACACACTTCCAGTTTGCATAGTTTGAAGTTAGCAGTGACTGGAGGCTAGTATGTCGTAAATCAGGCCACTGAACATTATCACCCTGATAGCCCAGTTGGTCAGCACTTCTGCTCCATGTAACATATTACATTAAAAAAATAACAATTTCTGTGGTAATGAAAAAGGTGAAGCTGGGCTTTTAACACATTTGTATAAGATAGCTCACTTTCCATAAACAGTATAAAGGATTTTTGCAGTATTACGATGGCAGAGTTCAATTGTCCAAACAGCACGTCTATTGCAAGTACAGCTGGCACTCAGATTTGCAGTTGACCAAACTTTATAGAGGCAGTGAGGACTAGTAGCTAGGCACAAACCTGAGAAATGGGAGGAGGAGATCCAGGTTCAAATTTTGCCACATCCACATGCTTACTGTGTGTCCCTGAAAGTGTCTGCTAACCTCTCTCAATGCTTCACTTCACTTGACTTCACCCAGTTACAGAAATGGGTGAAAGCATGACCCAACTGAAAATGAGATATTGCATCATGGCTGGGCTGTAATAGGTAAATAAATTGTTTAAACAAAAAACCAAAAAGAACTTATAGGCCAGGCTAATGGCATGGCAGGCTAAGCGTTGGCAGCGTTGTGGCCTGCCACACTGGTGACTTGGGTTTGGAAATGGACCTGTGTCACCCAGGGGGTGCTGAGGAGAAGGAGGATCGAGCATCCAACAATGGCCCCCTTCCTTTGGGGAGCGGGAACAGCACGTATCACTGCTTGACCACCACCTGGTGGAGACTAAGCTACGCAGCAGCAGTCACTGTGTTTGACAGCCGGCACGGACGTTGAGGCACAAAGCATTTTTATGCTGTACGTGGTAGGTGTGCTGACCCCAGATCCGGGAGAAACAAGGTGAAAAAGCTTCTCTGCAAGACAGGGTGGCACCAGTGACCCTGGAGGCTCTGCACCACCTACTGGGCACCCACTCACCCATAGTTAATCCTGGGGGTGGTGGATGATGAGACTGGGGGCCACTAGCAGTAGAGGGTCACAGCCAAGAGGAACAGGAGGATAAACAATGTGGTGGGAAAAAAAAAGAACTTACACAAGAAGACGACGACAAACGGCAACACATGACATTTGTTAATTTCATATGCACATCCACCAAACAGCAGTCTTTGGCAAAGAGTTTTCTTCATTTCTTTCTCAAACAGCTGTCTTTTGGAAAAGCTTTTTTTCCCAGTAACTGTTGATGGGCAGATATGCATCTGTTCTCAAGGTGCATTATAGTACGCTGTTGTGTGCGTTTCTTCTTTAGTCTGAAGCCAGTGTCTGGTGATCGTAGAAAATATTGTCAGACAGGGAAAATTCTTACTAGCCACAGCTGTTGAAGAACCCTGTAACAATATTCATTAATGATTACTTTATGCTGACTAAAATGTTACATTGTAGCCAGAGACCAGTTTCTACTAACTCCGGCCGATAAAACCACCTTAATACGCTGGCTTGGTAGTACAGTGGTAGTGCTGCCACTTGGTATGCCAGAGATCTGGATTTGGGATGGACTTTGGTCTTTCAGGGGCTGGCTAAGGGAGGGAGGATTGAGTTTCCCTTGGATGACTCTCATCCCTCTTGGTGGGGGGCTAGCATGTCCCCACTGGTCAGTTGCCACCTGGAGGAATGTGGGTGACAGAACAGCGAGACCACATGCAGGGGGAGGGATCTCTGAGATACTGGCTCTTAAAGCAACAGTGTATGTTGCAGTGAAAATTTTCACCCCTATATTTTTTTTTATTTCTGTTTTAGAACACCCCTTTTCTACAGTGTTGTAAAACTCACCCATCCCCCTTTTTTAGTCTGCTGTAGCGTTTGTTTTAAATTTAATATAAATAATGACTGGTATCCTAAAACATGGTAGCCACAAGTTTTGCATCGGTATTCTCAGCTGTATGTGAATGCCCATGATTTAAAGGGAATATGTACCACTATATTCGCCCATTCTGCTGTAATTTTCCACACGTTTTAGTATTCTGCAATCAGTTTTAAATTTCCCTTGTGCACCTTACACTTTAAACTGTTAATATTCATTATAGCGAGTCTCCTGTTGCTGTGTTATGTGGTCTGGCCGCCTCTGTCGCACTGCAGTGCACCTCTGTCACCTGTGCTGACATGTCTGCCTCACTAGTGCTAGTGCTGAGTTAGTAGTGCATCTGTTAAATTCCAGACGTCATTTCCGGTAAAATGACATGTAAAGTCACTTCTCCAGGCATGGCAGTGTGTGTGTGAGTTGATGTTTTGTATGATGTTTTGTATACACGTTTTTTGTGTCTAAAATAAACTAGCATGCAACAGACACTGCCCCGACCTAATTCATGGGATACTGGCAGTGGTGTCATTTCAGCAGAATCACAGGGGTGCAGAGCTCCTCCACCCACCACATTTTATATAAACAAATGCTAGAGAAAGCTTGTTTTAGGGGTTCCTAGGGGTTGTGATGAACATCATAGGGGTTGCAGAGAAATCACAGGGGTCTCGATCACAACCCCTGGCTACCTCTAAATGATGCCCATGAATACTGGAGGCATCCAGGTGAACTCGGGCCACAAAATGTACACTCTAACATGGTGAGCATGAAATGAAATGTTGCAACCATACGAACATATTTGGTTACGCCAGTAGGCAGCCAGGATTGACACTGTGGGGGTGCAAGGTAATGCATAATATTGTGTGGTTTATTTTGTTTCATAAAGTTTTTTTCTTCCCAGCCATGATTGCCTCTCAGAGACCTACCCTGGTCGCAGTTATGTATCTTGATCTTCATTGGGGACATCTCTTCCATTGGGCTACACCTTTGGAATTGTAAGCCATCAGCTTCAGGACCACTCGGAAACTTTTGCTAGCAGGGGGCCGCCCATGATGACATATGACATAGGCACCTTTAAAATGTGGGCGACCCCTTGCTCCTCAGTTCTTTCTTCTGCCATCGACTGCTTGTTGGACCTACAGAGAAACAACGCTGGTGTTTTCTTTTATATTTTTTTTCCTTTCTAACTTTAAACTTATTGCCATTGTCCCTGCATGCTGCCATCCAAACAACTTTTATGTAGGTTTTGTACCTGCGGATACAGAGTCTACAAGAATGACGCTTATATCATGTGTATGCTGTTTGGGCCTGTCCCGCAACATAAGGGCCCACAAGATCTGCCAAGGATTTAACTAGGCCACAAAAATGCCAAAAAAAGACACTGGAAACCTTCATGTCCATCAAGGCCAAGGAAACCCAAGCTATGGTCTAGGACACCAAGCCGGCATCTCCCTCACGTCCAACCACTACAGGTAGAGAAACACCCAAGCGTGCAGTGACACTGTTGCTACCGAGGGTGACTAGGATGACACAAAACTCCAAAGAGAAAGAAAAATTGCCACTCATACCCTCCTCCTCCAGCCACAATAAAGAGAGAGATAAACGTGCTTCACAGGTGAGATCCAGCTGTCCATTTAAGGAGGGTAAGTCCTCTGGTGGCATCGACTACAGACCCCCCTCCTGACCATCACTGAGACACCAAGGTTGGGGCCTGGCTGTGGTGCTTCCATACCTACTATGGATGGTATGCAGCTTCTGTCATCAGGTTCTTTCCTGGCAATGAGAGCTGTCATAAACCTACAAACGGGCGTCAACTCCCAAGCTATGCAGGCCTCATTTTCAGAAGTGTTAACTTACCTGTTCCCATCACTGATGGCGTTGGTGCCATTAGTGCAGTCAACAGGGCTTCCCCTGTCGGCACCTTTGTCATTGATTGGACTTAAAAACATGCCTGTAGTTCCTCCAGTACAGCTGCCACCTCTGTCGCCGGCTACATCGATTGCTTCCATCGTTATTCAAGATGACGAGACGGTAGAATACAGTCGAGACCTCCTGGACATGGACGATGATTTGGATGAAGAAGGAGGGAAGAAGGCTCCTATGTATTGCAATATGTATTTCTCCGTCTCCCCTCACCCCCTCACCCCCAGGGCGCATCTGGAATCGAGTGGTACATGCTCAGTATGCCTTCCTGGTAAAACTCTTAAATAAATGAAGGGAGTTTTTCTTCCAGCTCTGCCCTCTCCTCTTGCAGTGAGGACTGTGTGGTTTATAACCCCAGGTCTTCTCATGAGGACCCCTCATTTCTTTTCTCAAGCAAATTCAGGATGTCATGGGGTTTGAGGGTGAAGAGGAAGACTCCAGTAAAATAAATTTAGTGGAATTTTTAGAAGTTACAGCTGCACCTGCTGTTGTAGTGCCCCCTGTGTACCCTACATTGGAGGATGCTACTTTTGCTGCCTGGCACAGGCAGGCACTTTGCCTGCAGTCCCAAGAAAGGCTGACAAGTAGTACCCTGCTCTGTCTGTCAAGACATATTATGCTGAACAGCCAGAAACTGATTCTGTGGTAACCATGGCCGCGCATGGTTGCTCTAGGGACTCTTAGAGTGATGAGTACTCTATATGTACTCTACCGCCTGGCAAAGAATCCATGAGATAGGATGTAATGGGCAAACGTACTTATGCCTTTGCCACATTGGGGCTATGAATTGTGAATTACCAGGCTTACATGATTAGAGCCTGTGGAACTCTAACTATTGTTCAGACTCTCCTTGAAAGCCTTTCAAAGGCCGAACTTGCTAAAGCCGCATCGGCTGGTATTGATGCTGGTAAGCATCTATTACGATCAGTGTATCATGAGTCATGCTTGTGCCAGGGCTGCTGCTTCTGGTATTTGCCTAAGGAGATATCCGTGGCTTAGGCTCCACGTTATTTGAGACAGATGTGGATAGTGTCCTAAAAGACCTTTAATCATCCAAAATGATGCTGAGGTCTGTGAAATTTTTGATCCCACAAAATACAAAAGGACGCAGTAAGGATGCATTCTGTAGGTCTTTTTTTGTTTGTTTTGTTTTGTTCCGGGCTACATGTTAGTCAGCCATTGATCACCTGCACGCTCCGCCCTGCACCCTTTGCCATGGCACCAGCAGCACGGCCTGCATTCCGTAAATCTGCAGGCCTGGTGGCTGTGGCTACCATCCATTGTTCCATGGTTGAGGAGGCGGTCTCCCTTCAGGTCCCTCTGCCACTGGTTGTCATTCCAAGGTGAACAAAGGTTCTGGTTCAGGCATCCCTGCCACTCCCAGTACCTTCAGACTCCTTACTTCCTCCCTTCACTGTTGCCTCTGGGGGGTAGAAGTTGGGTGAAGGATCTCTGTTCACCTGCCAGAATGGAGGAAGAGCATTATGGACATGTGTATCCTGGAAAGAGTAGAAAAGGACATGCTCTGGAGTTGCTGTCCAACCCTCCAGTTCACCTCCTACCTCCTTTTCCTTACCTTCCAGGCCACTTGTCCCTTCTGAGAGAAGTGCAGTCAAGCAATTAAACCCATCTCTCTCAAGGAAAAGAACAGGGGTTCTATTCAAGATCATTTCTGGTCTCCAGATAGGCAGGAGACCAGTGTCTTGTATTGGACCTCAGAGACTTGAACAAATTCATTGAATACAAAAAGTTTTGAGTGGTGGCTCTTCAGGTTCTTATCCCCCTGCTACAAAGAAGGGATTGGTTTTTGAGCTCTGGATATGAAGGATGCTTACCTTCATATGAAGATCTAACACTGCCACAGGCAGTACCTCCACTTTATGCTGCAAGACAGCCATTATCAATTCCAAGTCTTGCCCTGTATGCCACAGGCATTTACCAAATGCTTCACAGCTGTGGCAGCAGCCCTCTGTCTGGAAGGGCTTTTTTGTCTTCCCTTATCTGGACGACTGGATCTGCAGGGCCTGTCCAGGGAAGTGGTTCAGTAGACAGCATCCAGAACTCAGCAGTTGTTCAAGGACCTGGGTGTTAAGTCAGTGTACTGAAATCCATCCTGTTTCCCTGCCAGCACCTCCAGTACATTGATGCTGTACTGGACTCTGTAATGGGCAGCACTGTTCTGCCTGCAGACAGGACCGAGACCCTGGTGGCTCAAGCCTGTCTGGTATGCAGGAGTCAGAAAGTGTGCGTCAGGACAGTGCTCTGTCTCCTGGGACTAATGGCAGCAGTCATTGTGACAGTTACATTGTCTGGCCTCCATACGAGAATCCCACAATGGATACTTTTGGTACAGTGGGATCAGTTGACAGATGAATTGGACATATGGTTCTCGTCATGGCTCCTCTTTGAAAATCACTACTGTGGTGGATGGATCCCCTGCACTTGTTGCAGGGCATCCCATTTTTCTCCTCAGTACCAGTGAAGATATTCACAATGGATGCCTTCATGTTAGGCTGGGATGCCCACTTGTGCCCATTCCAGACCCAGGGGTTGTGGACCAACCTAGACTCAGATCTCCACATCAATGTTCTGGAGATGAAGGTTGTTCCTCTTGGTCTCCAGGCCTTTACAGACCACCTTAGTGCAGATGCCCTGTTAATAAGGACCAGCAGTGTCAGTGTGATGCACTATATCAACAAGCAAGGGGCAGTCACTCTTACTCCCTGTGCAGTGAAGCAGTGAGAGTATGGCACTGGGCACTGTCTCACGGCCTTCAGTTGACAGCCAATATTTCTCCCAGGAGTCCAAAATGTCTTGACAGACAGGCTTAGTTGGTCACAGTCCTGGGTTCATGAGTAGGAACTGCTGACCTCCGTCAAAGACGACCTCTTCGCAAGTTGGGGTCATCCAGAGTTGGACCTTTTTCGTCTCTACACAACGCAAAACTGTGGCATTTTTGTTTGCTCCAGGACCTGGAGTTTTTGGGCAAGACGGGTTGTCCCTCTTCTGTACAGGGAGGTTCCTTTATGTGTTCCCTCTGGTCCCTCTCATTCAGAGGGGTCTGCTCAAACTGCGAGCAGAACAGGCCTCCCTGATACTAGTGGCTCCCTTCTGGCTTCACCAGATATGGTTTCCCCTCTACAGCATCTAGCAGTGGAACCAGTTGTTCAGCTGCTCCTGTTTCAAGGCCTTCTTTCACAGGACAGGAGGTCTCTGGTCCCTGCATGCATGGCTCCTGAGAACATAACCATGGCATGTTTTGGGGTTTCTCTCCGGGTAGCTAATGTCTTGCTGGCTGCTAGAAAATCTTCCACAAGACTCACCTAGTCACTGAAATGGAATGGTTTCTCCATAGGGAGCACTTCCTATTCTGAGGACCCATTTATGTGTCCTATCAATACTGTACTAGCCTATCTCTTGTCTTTATCAGATTCCAGTCTACAGTACTCATCCATTAAGGTGCACCTGGCTGCTGTTCTGGCTTTCCATACCCCAGTGGCACAACTACAAGTTTCCATACGTTCCTTAAGGGTATCCTGCACATGCGTCCCCTAATTTATAAACCCGTTCTGCATTGGTTTCATTCTTGAAAAATTTTGCTTTGGCTCCACTTGAGCCTGCTGCAGCTTGCAAGATGCGTTTCCTTACTTAGAAGGCTTTTTTTCTGGTTGCTATAACTTTTGCCTGAAGGATTTCTGAACTTCAGGTGTTCATACATGAGCACCTACCTAATTTTTCACAAGGACAAGGTGGCCTTGCTTACTAATCCATGTTTTTTTTTTGTTTGTTTTTTTTATACCTCAAAGTGGTTTCTGACTTTATACTGAATTGAACCATAAACCTACCAGTGCATTATCTTTTTTTTTTTTTCTCAACTGTATTTCCCTCCTGTTACGGTCTGCGGGGCCTCTTTCAGGCATCCTGCCTGTTCCTGCCCTGCCTGAAGTCCTCTGACCTGTGCCTCCTCTCTCCTCCCTCTCATCCCCACAGTCGGCACCCCCCAGTTTAACCCCTCAAGGGTGGGGTCGCTCCTCCTCTTGGGCGCTCTCTTTAAGTCTGTCTGAGGTTGTGGGTGAGAGCCCAGGTGGAAGAATCTGGAAGGCCAGACAGGATGGACCTGGCCGTGGGCATGGGGGCAGGTGCCATCACCTACCCCGCAGACAGGTGTTTTCCCTGTTCTGGTGCTCGCTCCCACCCCCCTCCCATGTGTGGTGCATGTTCTGATGCTACAGCACACGGCAACCCTGCCAAGCATCAGCCATGCTATGTACGTGCCACCCTACGTACGTGCGTGCTGCAGCACCCTTCGGTCTCCACCAGGAGCCGCTGGCACGCCAAGTGATGCCCTGTCCTCCCCCCAGGGAGGAGAGCAGCCATGCTGGTGCTCAGTTCTCTCACACCCCCACCGACCCCCAGCACCCGAACTGACTCCCAAACTTGGGTCGCAGGCATAGCGTGAGGTGTGGCATCCAGAACCACAACCCTCAGCACCACTGGGCCGGCTCAATGCATTATCTTGAGCCTGCTAAAAAGGTGAGGCATTACTCCATACACTTGATGCACACAGAACACAACATTTCTATCTAGATCATACTAAGGACTACAGAAAGTCCTTGTCTCGTTCACCCCTGGGAGAGAGGGTGTGCCTGTCACTAAACAGTGCCTATCCAAATGTTTGGCTCACTGCAGTGAATTCTGTTATAGGAAGTGTGGTTAGGAACATCTTGATGCTGTGCATGGCCACTCATGCATGTGGTATGGCCACTTCTGTTGCCTTTTTTTAGAATGTTTCGGGCAGCTGACATTTGTGCTGCTGCCACATGGAACACTATACATACTGCCACAAAGCACTATAGTCTAGACATCATATCATGCAGACATGCTGGCTTTAATCTTGGTGTTTTGCAGGGCCCTCTGTCCTGATTTCATATGAGACTTTGCCATCCTCCCTGGGTACTTTATGCTGCTTGAAAATTTGTTCCAAAGGTGTGGCGCAATGGAGGAGATGTTCTCGATGAAGATAGAACAGTTACTTACTGTAACAGTAGATCGTTAAGAGACTCTCCTCCATTGGAACACAGTGCACCCAAACTCCTTCTCCCTTTTTGAGATGAAAGTTGGCAGGTTTGTCTACTGCCTTATCTGGAGGTGTCCATACGTGCCTTATGTATACAAGATTTCCAGTCCTACATTTCTCCTTGTATGCCCGGTACTGGTTTGCTGTCCTGGTTCTTCACTGTAGAAGGTCCTCCAAGCTTGTCTCCAGTAGGGAACTGAAGAGCTAGGGGGCCACCCACGCTTTATAGGAGCCGACATTGTACATCCTTATCGGTGGTCCTCAGTCAGTAAACGTTTCCGAGTGGTCCTGACACCACCTGCATACAGTTCTAAAGATGTGGCCCAATGGAGGAGATTCTCTCGAAGATCAACTGTTGTGGTGTGTAACTGGTCTTTCTGGCCAGTTGACCCCCCCCCCGAGTCCAGTGCCACGCAGTGTCCCCCATAGCTTCCTCTCCATGGCAGGGGCTCCAAAAGGGGAAGGACATACCCCTCCCGAGGCAATCCACCATCTAGACTGGGGCTGGTGATGGCCGGCACTAGGGCCCAGAGGAGCAAGGAACCCAAGCCATCATATAGACAGTATGTGGCTTTCCCCCTGTTTTTTCCCCTTCCTCCCTCCTCCCCTTGACATGGGCGAAGCTCTGCAGTGTCTGGGCCACATGTAGTGACATCTTGCAGAGGGAGCAAGCTCCCATGGCCCACCAAAGGGGTCACTGTGGTTGCACAGTGCTATCCCTCCCAACCACAGTGCACTGCGAAGGGGCAGCTGCTGGAGTCTGGTCTGCCTCCCGTTGTGGCGTCCCGCATTTGTTCACAAACTTGGATCGCCTACACAGTAGTACAACATGCTGCTCTGATCAATCAGGGCAGCCAGTATAGAATTATTTTAACATGAGCTGCTGTTTTCACCTATAAAAATGTGATCTGATGCAGGGTACCCCATTCTTCAGAAGACCACCACTGCTTTGACTTGAGGCCAGCAGAAGGAAGTCTTCCCTGTATTTATCCAGAAAGATGAACAAAATGGGTGATTTGATACCTTCTATTGGACCAACAAGAGATTCACAGAACATTTTTAAGCTTTCAAACTACACAGAGATCTTCATCAGAAAAATGGCAAGTTATACAAAGAAAGTACCAAGAGCAGAACTGGTAAAAAAAAAAAAGTTTACACATTTTTGCCAATTCTGCTCTAGTTGCTGAAAGTGATTTCTTTGTATAACTGCCATTTTTCTGATGAAGTCTGTGTAGCTCGAAAGCTTAAAACATTCTGTGAATCTCTTTTTGGTCCAATAGAAGGTATTAAATCACCCATTTTGTTCATCGTTTTGTACAAGAGCCAACACAACAACAAACAGTTTCATATTTATCGAAAAAGAGCATTTTGATTGCTCTGTTGTTCTGATGCTTTAAACTAGTCTGATGTATTGATGTGCTGTGTCTCCCCAAGACCGCTGTACAGTTGAAAACATTTACTATTACACTGCTGAACTCTTGTCTCTATGGGAACTCTTCACTTCCAGCAGCTCCGTATGACGTCAGAACCATCCGTCACTTAACCTGGTATAGAATGGCTGCCCAGGTGATAATGAATTAAAACTCCTGATAAAGCAACCTAACAGCTAAAGTACTACAAATATTATGTAACTTGGTGACATAAACTATAGTAAGCTAATGTCAGAAGAGACTCTGGGACATATTTTTCAAGGATGTCTCCTATTCATTGTCTATGGGGAAAAACTTTAAAAAAGGCCCTTTCTAGGTCCATCAAGCCCCCACTTCATAAGCAGGGACCACTAAGTATGCTGTTCATACATGTACTGATCAATAGAGATTTTCCACTGCCATACAACCCAGCGTTTCCTGTGATTGTCTTGGTAAGCAGATATTTGTTCAGGCTTACCTTGAAAGCCTGTACCGTCTTCATTTCCACTGTCTTTGCTAGTAGGCTAGGTTCAGCACCCGCTGGGAGAAGTGCTTCCTAAATTTATCCCTGAATTTGCCACCTTTGAGCTATAGGGCATGTTCCCGCATCTTACAGGAGTTCACCCTCTGCTTGCCTTTGTCTGTCCCCTTCGTGGTATGTGGAAGACTGAGATAAGGTAGACATATTCATGGTCTCCAGCCTCTCCTCATCGCTTTATCCTTCATACCCCTGCTTAATTCAGTGGCCCTGTATTTCATCCTCTCTACAGCCTCACTGTAATTTTTGTAAAGTAACATTCTAGGGACGTGGATATGTTGTTCATCCACGCTTCTTGGCATGTCCCTTTCCCTTTTAATTCTTGCCAGAAGGTCTTCAAGCTGGCTCCTCCCACCCATCCAGGTGGTATAACCCTCTGCTCCACCCCATGATGCCAGATCTTCCTTTCCACTGGAAGATTCAGGTTGCTTTCTCTCCACTGCCGTGTTTTGTAGGCCCTGGCTTCGATATCTTCGGATCCCCTGAAGATTAAGCTTGTTCGAGCTAGCTATTGTGACTTTTGCTATTCAATTATGGAAGACAAATCTTCCCCTGGTTTTCAGTGGTGCCCGTGTGGGCAATAAATGTCGCGTACAGACCCACATACCACATGCGTCTACTGCAGGCATGTGAGATGTGTCTCGCTGTTCACCGGAACGTCCTCGCCGATCGTCTCACATGGCTCATATTGGGCAGGCCCAAGAAACGGAACCCACCGGTGACATCCAAGGAGGCCTGGTGGGTGGTCTCCGTGGCTGCGGGGTCCACTGAGCAGTTAGAGCAGATGCAGACCTTCAAGGAAGAGGCAGCATGGGCCGCGGAGCTCTCCTCTCGGCAGATTTTTGTTCCACTCAACCTGGGCTCCACGTTCTCTGGCTCCTTTCGGGAGATGTGCCTCTCTCTCTCTCTCCCCACCAACGGTGAGGGACCTTCGAGCTTGCATACCTTCTGGTCCCATAACAAGGCCAAGGAACTGAGAGATTCTTCGTCTCTGCGAAGACGTTCTTGGGATAAAGAGCAATCTCGGTCACAGGAATCTTCGGTCGAGACTGCTTCTTCAGCCGCCGGCTTCTCGGCTTTGCTGACTGGTCAGCCAGCCAAGGTCTCGATCGACGATGCGGTGGAGATCACTTTTGCCTCTGTTGATCTGTTGTCGTCCAACAAGGCTGACAACTCACTTACCAGGACCCTGGTCTTGCCTCTTCCTGATGAGGAAACCCAGCCTGCTGGCATTCCCATTGAGGAACCGGTCCCTGATCTGGGTAAATCACCAGTTCCTCCATTGTCCCCAGAATGATCCACTCGGCCAGTCCGATCGACGTCGAGATCTCAGACCCCCTTGACCGACAAGCCGAGGAAGGCGCATAAGCACTCTAAAAAGAGGCAATGCCACCGCTCATCTTCGTCCTCCTTAGATGAGGAGAGGCTTTGGCGGAAACTCCGTCGATGCTACGAAGATCTGATGTGATAACAGCTCATTCTGTCTGGGCAGAAGCCCTCTTCGGTTTCCACCCTGGCCATTACGTGGCTTTTGCCTCCCAGGCCGAAGCCGACTCCATTGGAACCAGTAAAATCAGTTCCTCCACCCGCAGAGCCAGTAAAACCTACCCCAGTTCAGCCAAAACCGGTCTCTCCACCGATAGTGGTGGAGCCGCCACTTAAACAGTCCTCGGGAGGGGCTCCTATGAAGGATTCTTGGACAGTTAAGGGTCTCCCTTATAGAATCTCGGTCACCCTCATGCCTGACCATCCCAGGCATGTGCAAGAGGACCTTGGTGACCGACCGATTTATCTGGATTTCTCGGATTCCGACGACACTGACCTTCACTCTCATCCACTGGATGATGAGTCAGTGGGTAGTCTGTCGATGGAGAAGGGCCCTTCGTCATTTATGGGAATTCTCCACCTTGTCTCCAAATCCATGGGGATGCCCCTTGAACCTGTCCAGAAACGGGCAGAGTACCCTCTTACAGATATTCTTAAAAGAAGGGATACCACTACGGAAGTCTTCCCAGTGGCCGAGGCCATTGTTGGCCCAACTTTGGAGCTCTGGCAGCATCCTTCCTCCTGTCCAGCACCATCTGCCCGGATGGCCTGCAAGTATGCGGTGCCCATTGGGTGCCTCTCGGGGTTCACAGAACATCCCTCAGCTGAGGAGTTAGTGACCGCTTCTGTGTTCAGATGCACAGGCAGCTCCGCTGACACTGATAGACCTCCAGACAAGGACTCCAAAAAACTGGATCACTCTGCCAGGAAGGTTTATGCAGCCTCCTCTTTAGGCCTCCATCAGGCAAGCTCGGCCGTCATCATGGCACACTTCTCTCATACCCTCCTGGGCTCCTTGGATGAAGTTCTCTCGCACTTCCCTGCAGACCTTCAGACTACGGTCAAGCAGGTCCAGGACCAGGGCCAAGCCATTGCCAAGCAGCAACTTCAGATGGCTTTAGACTTCGGGGACTCTTGTGACTGTTTGGTGGCAGCCACAATTGTCATGTGCCGCAGTGCTTGGCTGAGGCTTTCCACCCTCACAGCAGGTGCCCAGCACAAAATTACTGATGTACCTTTCCTGGGCACCAATCTCTTTGGCCCAGGTGTGGATGGTCACCTTCAGCAAATCGAGCAGTCCAGTGCCACCTTGGACTCAGCTACTTCTGCCCAAAAAGATGCCCCTGACACCAAGAAACAGCAGAAGAAGCCATTTCGGCACCCTGCTCCTGTGGCCCAGCAGCTCCCCCTTTCAGGGTTGGCAGCAACAGCAGGCACAGGCTTGGTGCCCTGGGCCCAAGTCCGGGCCTCCAGCGACCTGCAGACAAGGAGGTCGGGGTTCAGGCAGCTTACATTCTGGACCCTCTCCCTCC
This sequence comes from Neoceratodus forsteri, assembly GCA_016271365.2. Classification (NCBI taxonomy): domain Eukaryota; kingdom Metazoa; phylum Chordata; order Ceratodontiformes; family Ceratodontidae; genus Neoceratodus; species Neoceratodus forsteri. Next base: position 156,174,050 of record JADMNL010000031.1, on the reverse strand, counting down.
AAGCCTGCCCAGTGATGGGATATGGGTTGCCACCCCTATTTCCATCACAGCAGCTCTGGGTCCTCCCGTGGAGGGCCGGCTCCACCACTTTCTTTCCTCCTGGTCCGCTGTTACCACAGACAGGTAAGTTCTAGAAGTGGTTGGCCAGGGTCTGCCTCTTGAATTTGAGCAGTACCCTCCTAGCCAAGCCAGAGTCCCACGAGAGGAAATGGTATCAGTCCACACTTGGTCGGCTCTGAGAGATGACATAGCCCAACTCCTCCTCATGGGGGTAGTGGCCCGAGTGACAGATCCCCTGGTCAACCCAGGGTTCATTTCCAGGTACTTCCTGGTCCCGAAGCAGACGGGGGGCTGGCATCCCATTCTAAATCTGCACAACCTAAACCAGTTTCTCAGGCCACGCACCTTCAGGATGGTAACTGTCCCAGATAATACCATCCCTGGAGCAGAGCATGTGGTTCTGCTCTCTGGATCTCCAGGATGCATTTTTTCACATCCCAATCCATCTGTCTCACCAATGGTTCCTCTGCTTCAGAGCAGAGGGAACCCTTTACGTGTTCCGAGCCATGCCATTTGACCTGTCATCAGCCCCATGGGTCTTCACCAAATGCATTGCAGTGGTGGCAGCCCACCTCAGGCATCGAGGGGTAGAGTCTATCCCTACCGCGACGATTGGCTCTTGGCGGGTTCCACCCAGCAAGAGGTGGAGAGGTCCAGGGATCTGGCCCTCTAAACCTGCACTCAGCTTGGCCTCCTGATCAACGAGGCTAAGTTGGAGCTCGTGCCTGCGCAGGTGATATGTTTCATCAGGGCAGAGCTCGACTCTTGCCGAGCCAGAGCCCGGCTTCTGGTGGACAGGGCAGAGGTTCTCTCCTCCTTTACCCAATCATTTCTGGTTGGACACTTGCACCCTGCCTGGGACTTTCTGCACCTTCTGGGCTACATGGTGGCCTGCACCACCATGGTCCAATGGGCCCAGTGGCATATGCGCTCCCTTCAATGGGAGCTGGCAGCCCAGTGAACTCAGCTCCATGATCAGTTCGACCAACTGATCACTGTGACCCAGAGGATGTGGGATGCTCTCCAGTGGTGGACCGTCCTGAATCATCTGCAGGAAGAGATCCCATTTGTCTGCCCCGAGCTGATGGTTGTCCTCATGACCGATGCCTCTCTCACAGGCTGGGGAGCCCACATGGGGAACAACAGGGCCCACAGGTTCTGGACTCTCGAGGAATCCCAATACCATATCAACCTGCTGGAGCTCAGAGTGGTCAAACTGGCGCTGTCAGCATTCGCTCAGCAGCTCTGGGGTCAAGTGGTTCAAGTCCAGACGGACAATACCACTACCTTGTACTACCTCAACAAACAGGGCGGCACGCACTCCTGGCTGCTGTGCAGGGAAGCTCTCCGCATCTGGACACTCGTGAACCTACTGGAGGCAGATCTCCTAGCCATCCACGTGGCATTAGCCTTGAATCAACTGGCGGATGCGCTCAGCCGCATAGGCAAGACATCCTACGAGTGGGTTCTCTATCCAGAGGTAGCTTACAACCTGTTCTCCCATTGGGGCACACTGATGGTGGACCTGTTTGCATCCAGGGAAAACACCAAGCTGAGGCTGTTTCATGCCCACCCCCCTCAGCAGGGCTCGCTGCAGGGGGATGCCTTCTCGAGGCCATGGACCCAGGCCTCTTCTACGACTTCCCTCCATTTCCCTTGATCCACAGGGTACTTCTCAAGGTGAGGAGAGACAAGGCACAAGTGATTCTGGTAGCCCTAGACTTACCCCGCCAGTTCTGGTATCCAGATCTCCTCAGCCTCAGTAACAGGCTCCCGAGGCATCTTCCAGCATGCCCAGACCTGATCTCAGTCAATCAGGGAAAGTTATTCCATCCAGACCTTCAATCCCTGCACCTGACAGCCTAATACCTGAGCGGCTAGAGTTCCAGGCTTTCGGCCTCTCTGAGGATGTACTCACAGTAGTGGAAGCATCCAGGAAGGAGTCGACCAGAAAGTGCTACACCTTCAAATGGAAAAGGTTTTCCATTTGGTGCCAGGGCAAGGGCCTGGACCCTCTCTCCTGTCCTGTGGTGAGCATTTTAAACTATCTTTGGTCCCTGTCTAAAGGGGGTCTTCGGTCTTCGACCCTTAAAGTGCACCTGGCAGTCATCTCTGCTTACTGTGCACAGACCAGTCAGCAGATGGTGGCACAGGAGAAGGTGGTCTGGTGCTTTTTCAAGGGCCTAGATCACATATCCCGTCCAGTGTATGAACCTCCACCTCCATGGGATTTACTGCTGGTTTTAGCAAAACTCATGGGCAAGCCATTTGAACCAATGCATAAGTGTGAGATGTCACACTTGTCGTGGAAGACCACCTTCCTAGTGGCTATCACGTCTGCCAGAAGGACTGGGGAGCTTCAGGTGCTTTCAGTGGAGTCTCCTTACCTGGTCTTCCACAGGGACAAGGTTATCCTGCGCCCCCACCCAAAATTCCTTCCGAAGGTGATGTCAGAGTTTCACCTTAATCAGGTGTTGATTCTGCCTGCGTTCTACCCAAACTACACCTCGGATGCCGAGTACAGGCTCCATACTTTGGACCTGAGATGAGCTCTCTCCTGTTACAAGGGACAGGATGGCAGAAATTCGTGGAGAGGTTCGCCAGCTGTTTGTCACCTACACTGAAGCCACACCTGGCAGATCTGCAGCAAGCGGATGATTGGCAGATGGATTACATCTTGCATTGATCTCTGCTATAGGTTGGGGGGTAGGGACCTCCCCTAGGGCTAAGGGCTCATTCCACCTGCCATACCACTGCGTCGGTGGCTGCTTCCAGGAACATTTCTATCCAGGAAATCTGCAGGGCTGCTACCTAGAAGATGGCAAACATCTTCATCACCCATACCACATCGACCTTCAGTCACACTGGGATGCTGGTTTTGGGACCTCAGTTCTCCAGTCTCTGTTCCCTAAGTAGGGGGTGTGTGCCTTGCCTCCCTCCTCCTCCTCCTGGTGAACTGCTTGGAGTCTGCCAAGAAGTGTGGATAAACAATATATCCACGTCCCTAGAAAAACAGGTTACTCACCTGTAACAGTAGTTCTAGGAGTGGTACATGTTGTTCATCCACACTGACCCACCCGACCTCCCTGGTTGCGATGCACAAACCTGGCTTCCAGTGGGCTAAGATCTGGCGTCATGGGGCGGAGTCAGGTGGGTGGGAGGAACCAGCTTTAAGACCTTCCAGCAAGAATTAAAGGGGAAAGGGACATGCCAAGAAGTGTGGGTGAACAACGTGTACCACACCTAGAACTACTGTTACAGTTGAATAACCTGTTTATCTTGCTGCCCCTCCCCAAAGATGCTCCAGGAAACAATATTCTTCCTCATTTGCTAAATTAAAATAATAAGAATATTTTGGGGGGAGGGGGGCATGGCTAGCAGCCGACTGAATTGGACGCACACCAGAGAGCTCCTTCTATTCAGCCTTAATAAACAGTAATAAAACTTACTTTTCGGTGAGCTAGCATTTGATATAACATCTCTAGTCCTTGGACTGTAAGCTCCAGAGCTGGATGTTTGAATCTTGGTGGTCGCAGCTATGGGGAATCCACAGAAGACCACGCAGTCTGATTCCAGTAGGGGAAAGCAAGGAAAATCCCAGGATGGCTCCGTTAGCAGTGGCCCAGAGCCTTCCAATAGTGCCATCTTGCAAGCTGTTTGGGCACTTGGCAAATCAGTAAAAGCCTTAGACGCTAAAATGTATTTATTTAAGCAACGTGTGAACTTACTCGAAAAATAAGGTGGAAACTGTAGCTGTGGAGGCACACTTTGCAAAATAATCCTCAGATAAAGTATTGGCTGTGACTGCTGGATTGGTCTCTGAAAATAAGCTACTGTGACTCTGGCTTGAGCACCTTGAAAATGGATCCCAACTTGCTCATGTTTGGCTTCTGGGAGTCCCCAAGAGATCGGAGGGTGACAACATTTGTCCTACAGTCATCATTTACTACATAGCATGTTGGATCTTCAGGTTCTGGACTTTATGTATAAAGTCTACAGAATCACTCACCGGAAGACAGCAGTGGAGCATGACCCGCCATGTACCATCCTTATTTCCACGGCAGGTCAACATCTGTATGTTTGTTTTGACGTGGAGCCTTTGCAAAGGGAGTCTCTGACTCAAAGGTTGTAATTCCAAAACTTTAATAAATAAATAAATATTCAAGATCGGATCCTTCCAAGCAGCTAAAATGAAAGGCCTACTTCAGCTGAACACAGATCACAGATTTTCTTTTTCCTTGATCTCAGTTTCTCTACCCGTCAGTGTTGCAAGGCTTTTGACACTGTACGGGGGAACTTAAATTCTTGGGTGTTACCCACTTGCTATTATTGCCTGCAGAACAACGAATCAGCCATGCAGGTAAAAGATTCATCTTTAGTGACCCTGTAGAGACAGGAAAGAGAGTAAATAAAATCAAGGAAGATTTTTTGAGAGAGACTGATGCACCCAAAGAGACAGCCGAGGGCTGAACTGTTGTTTTTTCCGTGGACCTGTTTGTATGTTTCCTACAGAAGCTCCTTATTTACAGTGCTGGAGCCTTACAGTTTAATACTGTGACCTACTTTCATTTATTTCCAAGAATGTAGTGCGGGCTGAGTTGATGCTTTGTGTGTAGTTATGTCTATATGTTTATGGCTGATGGGAGGGCTAGTTGGTCTGCCTGTATTAAGGGTTATTTTATCGCTACTTCTTCATTATACACGGACTTATAAATAAGTCAGTGCTTGGCTTAATGGGTCTGGTACACTGGGACTTTTCGGAATATGAAGATTTTTCAGGTATAAAGTCCATGGTCACGGCTGTAATAGGATTTGATACTGCTGTTGTTGCAAACTGTCTCAAGTAGTTGTTCTTCCCCTCCCATATTGTAACAAAGGGAGACAAGTGAGTCATCCAGCTTAATGTTTTCTATTCCTGTATCATTACATAAGCCTGGTCTCCCTGTATCCATTTCTGTCAGTTTCTGATATAATAACTAAAAATAAAGCATATAAAAAAAAGAATATTTTGGGGGGCTGGGACATACATGAAGGGGAGCTGGGATTTGGGGTGTTTTCGGAAACTGGAGCAACCTAGACCTTGGCCCCTTTTTATTTACTCCTCTCGGATTCTGCTTACGGGTGATTATGTTCTCTTTCCTGATATTAAATATGCTTAGAAAAAGTAGGATGATATATGCTTTGACTGGTGGAGATATATTAAACTGATGCCTTAACTTTCTTTTTTTTTGAAATTGCTCTTTTTCCCTCCTACTGCCTACCAACTCTGACCCTTCAGGGCATCCAAGGAGTCATCCTCCTGCTTCTCACTCACCGAGACTTACCTCTCGATCCCCCATGGAGCTGTGGTTATCCCCCCGAGCGGAGACGAGGTGGGGCCCCAACACCCCGACATCTTTCCTTTCGTCGGGCCGAGGAGGTAGTCCGGCGAGCGGGGCACATTGGAGGCATGCAGCGTGAAGCCCGTCTTCCCAGAGCCAGCAGGGTTTTTTCCCTGTTCTTCCTTTACAGCCTGCAAACCTTGACGTCAGGGCGCAAGGCGCCGATGCCCACGCCTGTGTAGCGACTGCCCATCCCTACAGTTGGGCTTGCAGTACTCCCAGCCTCTGTCGGAGTCAGGCAAGCATGGGCCAGCCTCCCCCGGAGAAGGCGAGCTGTCATGGGACACTCAAGCCTATCTCCCCCCAGCCGACTCAACAGCGACCTGAGTCCGCTTCCGAACCCGGCTCACCGGCCTGGTGTGAGGTGTGGCGTCCAGTGCCTCAACCCTCAGTGCCACCGGGCCGGCTATGCCTTAACTTTTATAAGCTGTATTTTTTTTTTTTTTTTTAGACTTTCTTTATGCACTCACCCCATCAGACTCTCTTGGGAGCGGTCACTCAGAGGTGGCTCTGCTGCCTGCCTGAAGTCCCCCGACTCTGGCACTCTCGATCCCTGGCTCCACCTCCTACCCCATCTGGCCACTTAGTCCCCCAGCTCTGAGCCTCCCGGGGTAGGACCGCCAACTCCTCTGGCGCTCTATCTACAATCTGAGGGAGTGACTGGAGAGGCGGAGGGAGTCCGGGAGCACCAGGTCAGAAGGCTCGGCATGGGGCCCCACCACTGGATCGCACTGTCGCCTACTGGCACAACAAGGGATTTTCTGGTTGTTTCCCCCAGGAGCGTGGCCATGCAATGACATCAGCATAGCTGCCCATAGACGTCCACCGCACTCCTCCCACTTAGTTGCTCCACACTAGTAGTACCTCCAGTCTCCACCGGGGGTCTCTGCTGTGCCGGAGGCACCCAGGATCCCTCCTCAGGGAGAGGAGAGCAGTCCTTCAGACGCTCGCAGTCTCGGAGTATGGGTGAAAACTGCAATGGTGACAATTTTTGTTTTTTCAGGGCAGTATTCTTCCTTCACACACACCCATCTACCACATTCCCAAACCCCTTCATTTTTATTTTTGGTGGGGTAGGGCTACCACTGTGTTACACCTTTACCGTAGCCAGGGGAACAGGTAAGGGGGGGGGATCCGCCTTTGCAGGGTGTGCCAGTGCCACTGTATTGGACTTGCCAGCTAATACAAGGAGGCTACAGCTCTGGGCTACCTCCGCCCTCCTTCAGGAACTGTGTGCCATACCTATACAATGCACATATCTCCCAGTGATCTGGAATTGGGTCTGTGGTTCAGGTACAAACATGGGTCTTTCAGGTGGTACCGCAGTGCACAATATCCACATTTCAGGTGCCAACCTGCTGGCAACATTTTCATTTCCAGTATAACTTTGGCTCTGGTTTGCCGAGATCTGGTAAATGTGCTCCTGTTTTGCTGAGTTCTGGCTAGCAATGTTTGGAGAAGCTGTGGCCTCTGTGCCCAAGGCTGGAACTGGAGACCCGTTATCCCTTCTCAGTGTTTTTTAATTTTAAATGGTATTATTAATTGTCATACATCATGCACAGAAGTGACTGAGATCCCTTCATGAGAAGGACAATTGTTGCACAAGGAAGTCTTGCAGAAGAAATAATAATAAACGTCAAGTGCTCACATCTAAAATGTATAAAATGTATAGAGGATGTGACAAAACCTAAAATATAGTATCTACTGTGAAGCCCAACGTACACACTATATTCATTTATTTATTTTTACAGTAATTTATCCTTTTGTGGCCAGGAAGGAGTACTTAAGTTGGATCACGTATTTCCAGGCGCATCCTAAAGGAAAGGAAACCGGGATAAGTGAAAAAATGGGAGCAGCGATATTGTACAAGCAGTAGTGTTCAGCATTACGTCGAACACTACACATGGGCAAACAAGGTGCCTTATATAGAACCAATTTATTTACAAGAAAAGTAGGAATGGAAAGATCAGCTCTGTGTTCGATCAGAACCACCCCCCCCCCCCCCGAATTGCCTGACTAAACCCGACTCTACACATCAGTGTCATCTGTGACTTGACCCAGTTCAGGCTATTGACCAGGTTTGGATTTTCAAGTGACACAGTCCTGACCCGGTCCCGATAATGTTTGGGATACTTTAGTGTAATTCCTATTAAAAAAATGAAAATTGGTTGAGAAAAAACTAAAATAACTATTTTATATAATGACAAGAAGAAAGGGCTTACGAAATGTCAAGTGGTAAGTTGATTCTGTCACCTACTGGATTTACCTCTGACCCAGTTCTGCACCAGTCCAGAAAATGTACCCTTTTTTACAAATCAGAGTAAATCAGAACTTTTTGGAAAAAGATCAGTCAGAACTGCATCACAGCTGACCCTCATAACCCTAAACATAAGAACATTAAGAGGAACTTAACCTTCTGGTAAGGGGAAGCATTGCAGAAAGTGACACCCGAACAAATTCAGAATGGCGGCTGAGATTTTCCATACATGACGAAGCTGTAATGGATTTATATTCGGGGTGCAGTGACCCCCGCACTGTGTTTCTTATTGTCACTAGAGATGGCATGTAAATGTACAGACTATAACCGATTCTTATAAAAAAAATAAAAGAAGTAGATGCCTGTGCTAATGTGATGGCAGAACTTTTGTCGCTGAATTCTCATTGGTATGCCGTTTTATGTGCAAACTACCCTGACAAGGTATCAGAGACCTGTAGATAATTGTTTGAAGTGACCCATTTTTTGAAAGGGATCAAATCTGGGTTTGGATCCAGATCCCTTCCGCTTCCTGTATTGGCAGTCTGACGCTCAGCTGGGAGAGTGTGGGAGTGTGCTGTTTAGAAGTTAAGGAGCAGCTGTGCACTTCAGCATATATGTTAATAAATATGATGTTTCAGCTATTATAATCTATGAGGTGTTTTTTTTAAATGTTCCTCTCCAAGGTTTACAGCACATCTTTGTAGTCTATCCGAAAAGTTACTGTAATAAAAACCATTTGCCTCTCCTCAGTTATCCTCACAATGCTTTTGTTCATCATGTCGCAGTGCTCACCATGACAACAGACTGTGATGTCACAAACAGCTGTCATGAGGTCAGCAGGGGAGAGTCATATACATTTTGAGAAACTCAGCAGTTGTAATACTGGTAAAAATCTTTATTTTGACAGGATTGAAACTTCAGGACCAGACTGACCTATTTTCAAAGTTGTCCTATGCATGTGTTAAGTTTCCAGATAGAACATCCATATGTGTGCTATAAGAATCCATAAATATGTAAATATTTAGGTAGAAAATGTTATAATGTAATACATTTGTACTAAAGTTTGTATCCTAAAATGTGATCGATGAAATAAGTACTGCATTATCTGCAGTATTAAGTAGACCAACAACAGGTAAAAGTAAAAAAAAAAAACCTATAAAACACTGAAGTTAGAACATCGTTTGTGTAAATCTAATAGTTTAAAGATCTTTTGTTGTAGTAGAGAGCTGTTCTTTAATGAGGATTGGTTTTCAGATAGATTGTTTGTGTATTTTAGAAGGTAGTTGCAGGCCAGGTCCTGGTGGTAGCAGATAAAAAAAAAAAAAAAAAAAAGGAAGTAATATGATTTTGTATAGCATTCCTCATGTTAGGGTCTCATAGATTCCAAGTCATGGAATCTGATTTCCAATATAATTGTGGGAATTGCAATCTGTAAATCCTAATTCCAAAATTAAACGCTAAAACATGTTTTTTACATAAGAATTTAGGATGTCGGAATTATGACTCCAAAACTGATTCAGATTCTGACTTCCTTTTTGAAATCCGAATAGGAATCGGATTCATAAATTAAAAATTCCTTAATTCCTAAAAAGCCCTATTGGATCGGAATCTGCCAATTCCAAGCATCCTTATTTCATACACTATACATCCCAAAGTGAGTTATGATGAACGAATAGCTGCTTCAGTCATCAGGAGAGTGCAGGAGGCTACGCAAGATAGAGTTAGGTTGAGAGAGGGAGGAAATTAAGTACGGGGAGGTTAGGTGACATTAGAGATGGGCAAGCCAGAGCAGGCTGGAGCTTAGTACATGGCGCGCCTTGCTCTCTATAAGCAATTGAGAGCCAACGTCAAGCCAGACCAGTTATGCCCAAAGTAAGCATTGTCAGCCTGAGCTGTTAGTGTACTGTCTGAAACACTCGGCTCTAAAGCATGCAGTAGCCAGGGCTCGGCTTGTGTTTTGGCTCATAGAGTCAAGCCAGACCCCTGGCTTGGCTCTAGCTTGGCTCTGTGTGAAAAATTCCTGGCTTGCCCACCCCTAAGTGATGTAATCAAGGTCAAACAGTGAGTAAGTGGCAGTGGTTAGGATTATACCTGTGTCTCCGGGTTGTGAGCGCTATACTATAACCTCTTAAGTTTTTATTCCCAGAGGCTTTAAATAGAGTAGATGATCCTCCCCCATGAGTAAAGGGAACAGGTTTCAAGTGGAATCTTTAATCTGTTACGATCATTTATTTGAATGCACAGATACACATTGTTCCAGATGTGAAGCTTAGAAGGCCCATGTATGTACAAAATGCTGTGAAAAGAAGCCTTCTGGTGCCTTGTATTCTAGCAAGATATTTTTATCTCTTCTTATCCAGGGGAGTCACAGTAGGGTAGTGCATGGGTTGGGCAGTTATTAAAGAGGGGCCAACTTGCGCACCTGTGTAGGGGGAGCTGTGAAGCACCATGGTTCAGATAGATATTTACAAAAATTGTGTTGCCAGCGTTATTCACGGAAGCTAACCACCGAAACCATATTGTTTTGTCAAATGTTTCATTCTTGTGAATTTGCTTGCTTATGTCCTGTTCACAAAGAAAATACATTCTGTCAGGTGAATAAAGTGTGAAGGCAGAGCACATAGACAACTTAAAACTGGGGTACTGCAGCTCCCACACCAGCACACACAGTTATGAAGGTCCTGGGGTTTGTTGCAGTTACAGTCCTCGCTGCAGCGTTGCTCTGGATGCCTTTTAAATGGAGAGTGCAGGGTTCTCCTGGGACAGTCCCAGAAGAGTTGGTACTAGCAAAGTTTTGCAAACTCAGGCTGTCCTCCTGCTGACTCTGAGAGACTTAGGACTTGGATGTTTCTCTCCCAAGTCTGGTTTTCAGTGATTTCAGTTTTCTGGCGGAGGAGGGAGTTTTCTTTTACCAGGCGTGCCGTGGCAACTACTGATTTTATTACAGATGCGTCAGATCATTGGACCGACTGACCTGATGAATCCATTCTTGTTTCAAGAGCAGCTACTCTGGGGTACAATGTATTAAATTTCTTGCCCAACTCTTCGACTGTTTTAACTAGCTAGCTCAGTGTTAAATGGATAGTGTTCAGGGTGACTTCTCCAGCCTGGGAGTCAGTCGTGTCTGTGCCTTACCATGCTGCACAGGCTGCTCTTCTCTCTCCTCTGCGCTTTTGGCTTGAAAAAGTCCTCAGTTGGCACAGCTGACCCTTTAGGTTTGCCCATTCTACATCAGGGTCTCCTCAGTTAACTTGTAGGTTCTGCTCAGAAAGGTTAAAAGTATGAGTTTAATCCAGAAATCTCCAAGGAGCTCAAATGAAATGCTGCTTCCCTGCTTGGCTGCTTAGCAGCCCCCAAAAAAAAAACATGCACATTTATTTATTTGCTTTTATTGACCAGGTGAGTAGACTAGATACAGTTGTGTCTATTTTCAGGTATGACCTAGTAAGCTACAAGACAATCAATACATTAGTGACAAGCAAAAATACAGTACAATAAATTACAGTACAGTAAGGACCATACATACAATAAGGACCAAGGCAGCACATTAACAAATACAACACTTTTTGTGCAGCAAATTAACAAATACAACACTTTCTGTGCAGCAAATTAACAAATACGCCACTTTTTGTGCTGCGCTTGTCTGTGACATCAAATGGTGGATTTAATGAAAATTTCCCAGGAACAACAGATGGTGCGTCACATGCTGCCTCCAACTCCAGAGAGGGAGTGAGGCCCAGAATGATTCAAGCATGTTTCTAGCACCATGGTAAGCACCCTCTCAGAAACTAGTTTGCTCACAATGGATCGTTTTCTGCAAGAACTCACTCCCCTGTGGGATACCATGCTTATCTTGTCAGAGAACATGAAAGCATAGCAACCTGCTGTCACGGAGCTCACCTGCAGGGTAGTGGATTTGGAAGTTAGTGTCCGCTTCTTAGAGGACTGGTGCCACAGAATCAACTCGGACTTGAGCAGCTTGTATCAAACCTCTCCATAATAGAATACCGGCTCGATGATCAAGAGGAGCGTAGCTACCGAAATAACTTAGTGGTAATCGGGCTCCCAGAATGGTGTGAAGGTACAAATGCTCCACTTTTTGCTCTGCGTCTCTGTGAAGCAATTCCAGGTCTGTCTCCCAGTGGACCACAGTATGTTATAGAAAGGGCGCATAGAGCCCTTAGACCTATACCGACTGACAGGGAAAAACCACATCCTTTGATTTTTCCAGTTCCTTAATTACTTGTATCGCCAACATTTTCTTTCTAAAGCTTGGAGCCAACAACAAGTGTTGTGGGAAGGTAAACGCATTTTGGTTTTGCAAGAACTACCCTTCCCCATACTCCAGAAGAGAGCTGTGTATCATCCTCTAACTTCCAAATTGACAGCTGCTGGCATTTAGTTTCATCTCTATACCCAGCTAAACTACAGGTGTTTCGGAATGGAGAGCGCAAGACCTTCTGTTCACCTGAACAAACAAAACTGGAGCTGCTTGATTACTGAGCACACACTGTTTTCCTCTCCAGGATTTTCTGGATTCAATCTCTGCACTCACTAAGGCACATGAAGAGGGGTATTTTTGAACTTTTCTCAGGACTGGGACTTGAATCTCTTGCTCTGAGTAGTTATATTCCTTTAGAGTTGTTTTCCTCCTTATTGGTTTCTATGGTGTTATGCAGCTTATTAATAATTTTTTTAATTTTGATTTTATTTAAACATTTAGTGACTGGGAAAGGCACACTGAGCTAAGACTCATCTCCAGGTGTGACCGGGAGGGGGGGCAGGGAGCATGGGAATCACAGTATGTAGTACAAGGCATTCAATACAAAATTACACAATAGTAAGCATAATAATATATTTCAGTGAATACAATTAATAATGCCTGATTCTTTTTTTTTCTATATTGCGGGGGTAATGGAGATTAAAATATATTCAGTCTTTTGGGTGTGCATCTTTGTATTTTCTTATTCCTAACTTATATATTCATGTGATGGCAATGTGAACTCACCCTAAATGTTTGCTTGTTAGTTTCTATACAGTGTTAGGCAGCCCAGACAAAGCACTTTATTTCTCATTTGCTTTTTACAGTTGCCATTTGCCTGTTACTTATTAATAGGATATTTTTGCTATTTGTCTGTTCTCTCAGCTCAATTTACCAAATATTTCCGACTTTTGGCCACCACTAGCCTTCTCCAAGACATTTTTCTTAACCATAATTTTAAAATTAATCATCTTCCCATTCCTGGTAATTTTCTTCCTTTGGGTGGACCTACTTCAGTGGCTACAATTTCCTCTGCAGGCAGACTACTTGATTTTCCCTCCTTACAAACCAGATGTAATTTATCCCACACACACACATACCTGTTTTAAGTTTTTTCAGCTTCATTGGGTGTTGGTATCCCATCTTGGTCTCCCTCCATGGACCAACTCGGTCTCCTATATTTTTGAGGAACTAATCCAGGCTGCTCATTCCCCCTGTGCCATTTCCCAACTCTATGCCATTTGCAATCTAAGAATCCTTTGACCCTATCAGGAATTTGCTATTATTGGCAAAACACTCTCCATATTGACTGTGCTCCCTCAGAATGGCACAGGGAGGTCTGATCTTTAGAAGTATATTAAACAGGCTCACTACAGATTACTTCAATGCAATATATTACACAATCTTTATCTTACTCCACAGAAATTACACGAATCAGGCAGGCAGGATGTTTCCCTGTGCTTCAGATGTAAACAGGCAGAACCAAGGCACATTACTCCATGCAACCGTGGACCTTTGAGAAGGTTATGCCCTTCTGGATAGCCATTAAACTTTGGCTGGATCCAGCCTTTGAGTTCGCTGAAACGTTTGCTCTAGAAGTTTGCTTACTAGGGTTTTACCGCAGTATACCCTTGATGATGTTGAAAGGGTTATATGGCTTTGATTTCTGCAGTAGCCAAAATGGTTCATCTTCGCCACTGGTTAGATTCCAAAACTCCAGCTTGGTCGAACTGGCATGCAGAAATCCTCAGCGCCTTGAATGCGGAATTACATATTGCCAATGTTAGGCATAAGTCGCAGTCTTTTCTGGAGACGTGGGGATTATTGTATGCTTGGTTAACTTTGTAATATGTGTTTATATGTTATTGTCTTTATCTTGGTCTTCTTCCTTTTTCTTACTGTTAATATAGCCTTATTCCTTTTAATGTTATCATTTTGTATCCTTGTGTATTACAAGGGTTTTTGGTTTCAGTGAACAGTACTCTGTGGTGGGGGTCACACTGTTATGGGGTTTGTGGTGTTTGTTTTTTGTTACATTTTGCTGTGTTTCGTGGTGTATTATCTTTTTCACTTTTGAAAATCATTAAAGCAAATTAAATAAAAAAAAACAAATACAACACTTTTTAATGGTCAATCTGTCATCTTACACCACTTGATGTATGTGGAGGAGTGTTTTGGTTCCAACCGGGCATCACATTGCAGTAATAACATACTAACATACTACAAAGCCAGCAGATTAGGTCTTATGGTCTATCGAGTCTGCTCGATGGTCAGTGCCTTCCCAGGGTGCCATTTTTAGCCCCCCCAACAAGGTCCCCCATTCCCAGTGGGGCTCCTGGATGCACCCTCCCTTAATATCTATCCCAGCCTTTCTTGAATCCCTCCACAGTTGTAGCAGCCACCAACTCCACAGACAGCACATTCCAAGGCTCCACCACCCTCTCAGTGAAGTAGAGTCTCCTTGTTCCCCCCCTGTCGCCCCCGTCCAGCTTCATTGAGTGTTCTCTGGTGGCCCCCACCTCCCTCAGCTGAAGTACCCCCTGAAGGCTTACCCTATTCATTACTTTGAGATATTTGAAGACCTCCATCATATCCCACCTGTTCCTTCTTTCTTCCAGCGAGTACAGGTTGAGCTTCTCTAGTCTCTCCTCATAGGGCCTTTACCCCTACCCCAGCACCATCCTGGTCACCCTCCTCTGCACCCTCTCCAGTAAAGCAATGTCCCTCTTTAAGTAAGGACACCAAAACTGCATGCAGTATTCAAGGTGTGGTCTAACCAGGCAACTGTAGAGCAGAAGGAGCACCTCTCGACTCCTTGAGGTTATCCCCTTGGCTATGCACCCCAGCATTTTATTTGCTTGGGTTGCAGCCCTTCTACACTGCTCTGAATCATAGAAACACAGAAGTTGACAGCAGATAAGGACCGCAAGGCCCATCCAGTCAGCCCATTTTTTTCTACCTTATGATTGTGCCATAGGCCTGTACTCTGTCAATGGCCTATCTATTCATACTTATCTGTATTGCTCCCTTATGCCTATCCCATGCCTGTTTGAAACCCTGCACTGTATTCATATTCGCCATTTCCTGAGGTAGGCCGTTTCATGCATCCACCAACCTTTCTCTGAAAAAGAATTTCCTCACATTACCCCTTAATCAACCTCCCTCTAATCTCATGCTGTGTCCCCCTGTCCTGCTATTTTTCTTATACTGAAACATGTTAGACTCTTTCACTTTGTTAATGCCCTTAAGATGTTTGAATGTTTCAATCGTATCACCTCTCTCCCTCCTTTGCTCTAGGGTATACATATTCAGCTCTGTTAATCTGTCCTCATATGTTTTCTGATGCAGTCCCTGCACCATTTTGGTTGCCCTTCTCTGGACTGCCTCCATTTTGTTAATCTCCTTGTGCAGGTGCAGCCTCCAGTACTACACGCAGTACTCCAGAAGGCGCCTAACCAGTGTCTTGTAAAGAGGGATTATTACCTCCCACTTACGACTTGTGATATCCCTGCTAATACACCCCAACATCCCTCTAGCCTTACCTACTGCTTTAGTGGTCTGCTTGGATAATTTCAGGTCATCTGTGATGATGATGATGCCCAAGTCTCATTCTTCCCTTGTGATTGCCAGCAACTCCCCTCCCAACCTATAGGTGGCTTCAGGGTTTCTCTTCCCTATGTGCATGATCTTGCATTTCTTTGTGTTAAACCCCAGTTGCCACTCTTCTGACCATTTTGCCAGTTTATCCAAATGAGTTATTCATTTTGGCATCCACCACCACCACCCAGAGGTCCTTCTCCTCCCTAGAAACCTGCAGTGTCTCCCCCACGAGGTGTATACATGAACCAGGTTGTTGGCACCCAGGTGCAGAACCCTGTATTTCCCAGCATTAAACTTTAGCTTCCAGGCTCATGACCATCTCCCCAGAGTCTCCAGGTCCTCCTGGAGAGCCAGCTTCCCCTCCTCCCCATCCACCACCCACAGCTTCGAATCATTGGCAAAGAGGCTCATCCCACTTCTGATACTACTTCTGATGTCTGAGATATAGATGTTAAACAGGAGTGGGCCCAGTACTAACCCCTGTGGGACCCCGCTAATGACTCTCCTGGAGGATGAGCCCTCACCTTCTGTACCCGCCCCACTAGCCAGTTTCCTAGCCACCTGACCATCTCCCCCCCCCACACCCATATCCTCCAGCTTCCCCAGTAGCCCAGGATGTGGCACCGAGTCAAATGCCCTGCTGAAGTCCAGAAAGAGGACATCTACTGGCCTGCCCTGATCCAGTGCACTCATTCACCCCTTCATAGAACTCCACCAGGTTGGTCTGACATGATCTGCCCTTAACAAAGCCATGCTGGCGATCATCTAGGTGACCCCGTGCCTTCAGAACCCACTTCAGCCTCTTCTTCAAGATGACCTCCATCACTTTGCCCACTACTGACATCAGGCTAACTGGCCTATAGTTAACTGGCTCCTCTCGTGAGCCACCCTTGTGTATAGGCACGATATGGGCCATTCTCCAGTCATGAGGTACCCTCCCCGACTGCAGGGAGGAGTTAGAAAGGTCCGCCAGGGGTGCAGCCAGGGTATCAGCTAGCTCCTTAAGCACCTTGGGATGGATTCCGTCTGGGCCTGGTGTTTTATCCCCTCTTTGGGCCTTGAGGGTTTCGCCCTTCCCTCTCCTCTAGCCATGCCCCCCCATCCTCCTTGGTAAAGACTGAGGCAAAAAAGTCATTTAGTACTGCCAATTTCTCCCCCGCCTCCTCCACCCACCCGCTTCCCATTCTCAGCCTACTAATCTACCCCTTCCCTTTTTTTCTTTCCCTGATATACCTGAAGAACCCTTTTCCCCCTTCTAATCACCTGTGCCAATCTCAGCTCCGCTTCTGCCTTGCCTGACCTTACCGCCCTGGTGACCCTCCTGGCTACCTTATTATACTCCCCTTTGGATATAACCCCCCGGGAATGCTTGTATCAGCTATAAGCAGTCTCTTTTTTTTCCCTCACCGCATCCTGGACCTCCCTTGTCCACCAGCTCGGCCTCTTAGCTTTGCCCCACTTGCGTCTCTCCCTCGTGCAGGCCTTGGTAGCCTCCAGGAGCCCCTTTTTAATAATTTCCCACCATGTCTCCGTGCCCATGCTTGGCCTGATCTAATCTAGGTAGTCCCCAAGGATCCGCTCCATCCCTCCAAAGTCTGGCCCTCTAAAATCAACCAATGTCGTTCTTGTGTGTTCTGCCCCTCCCCCTAGTTCAAGGGAGAACCAAACTGTGGTGTGATCACTTCCCGCCAATGGGTCCACAACAACTAGATCCCTGATGAGTGCACCATCTGACAGGACCACATCCAGGATGTGCCCCTCCCTCGTCTGCTCAGTCACCAGCTGGGCAAGGAATGCATCCTGGAAGACATCCAGCAGGCACTGCTCCCCGCCCAATGAGGACGCCATAGTTTCCTAGTCTGCTCCTGGCATATTCAGGTCTCTCAGCACCACAGTTTTGCTCTCTCCCCTACCACAGTGGTCCCTAAGGTTAGCCACCAGGCCTTCTTCCTGTTCCTCCCCCTGCCCGGGTGGTCTATATACTACCCTCATCTTCACCCGTTTACCTCTTGGAGCCTGCAGGGTGACCCAGAGAGCCTCCACCTGATCCCCTGCTTCCTCAACATTGCTTATCCCTATGCCATTCCTAATGATAAATGCTACCCCCCTTCCCTCCATCCTATCCCTTTTGCACGTGGTGTACCCTAGTAGGTTTAGGTCCCAATCATGTCTGGAAGTGGCTCGAGTCTCTGTGACAGCCACCACATCCACAGCCCCCCCCCCCCAACAGCGCCTGAAGCTGTGGCATCTTTTTCCCATGCTTCTGGGTTATCAAGACCACCTCCAACTCACCCCTTGCCCCCTGCTCTGGGGTCTCCCTGCTCCCTGCCTACAAGGACTCCCTTGTGCACTATTGAGTGATCCTGCCCTGTGCCCCCTCCACACGAAGGCCAGGGATCCCTCTCCCTCCCCCCCTCACAAGTTGAGGTTTCCCAAGTTTTCTCTGTTGCTGATTTAAACTTTTTTCTTTATTTTTTACTTTTCTCCTTTTATTGATCTACGGAATATTTCAGATGATACAGTACTTATTTCACTGTGTCTTTCAAAAAGCCTCAAGCATCTAACTGTCCCTAACCGACCTCACAATTGCTGTTTGTGACATCAGTCTGTTGTCATGGTGACCACAATGCTGCCATAAACAAAGGTACTATGAGATCAGTTGGGAACAGGCAAATGCTTTTTCTGTAGACTGCTTGATATGCTACCAAGCTGTATAATAAATCCCGGAAAGGAACACTGAGACTTCAAAAAACATATTCTCTGCTAAGTTGTAATTGCTGAAGCAAATGTCGGGTTTGTATTATTTTCACTGTTTTGCTCCATGGGTGCTGTGCAGTTTGTTCAATAAAGAACTCTTTTTGTAACTGAATCTTTCAACTGCTTTGAGTATCGTTTTGGGGAGAGTGTTGGGTATTTGCGATAAAGATTGCACTGCTTTTTCCTTAAGAGCACCACAGACCTTGGATGCAGCCCTGCTGTTTTGTGTATGATCTAGACTGAGCCCTAAGTTTAAAATTGTTGTGATGTTTTTGTGAGTTTCAAGTTGAAACCTAATGCTGTCATAATTTTGTATAGTGACTGTTTTGTTGGGAGGAGGGGTGGCTTTGTATAGTTTTTTTGCTCCTGAGCAACCAACATTTGCCAACTTCAAGTCATAGACTGGCCGCCTCCAAGCCTTGTAATCTGCCAGCTCCACCATCTGATCTGGTGGGGGTCAGTATGGAGCAGGGCCCAAGATTGCTGGTGACTGTCATACCTGCAGCTTGAGGGACATGGATTTTCTAATGTTTCCTTCCCTGTGCCACAGTCTACACACTACCTACTAGACACCAGGCCACGCCCCAACAGGCCTCAACAGCACTTAGATGACATTCTATGAAAGAGGCAAGCTCCTAGTCTGCCACAGGGGTCACTGTGGTGCCCGGAACCTTCCCTTCCCTTCCCAACTGTGAGCACTGCTGCTGCCCCCCCCGTCAGCTCAGTTCCCTAATCCAGCTTCTGTGTCTACTCCTAAACTCAGGCTGCCAGCACAGGAGCGTGATGGACTACCTACTGGGCCATTGGGTAGCCCCTTTGGGGGTTGCAGTTTTTTAACTGCCATAGCTCTGAAGAGATGCAACATATTGTTTTCAATAGGGTCCCATGGCTGTTAATTTCCACAGCTGGGCGCAACTTCGTGGTCTGTAGCTCTGGGATATTATGTGACTTGCTCAGGGTCACATAATGAGTATTTGGCTCTAGTGGGGTTTGAACCTGTGATATCCAGGAGACAAGGGTTACCCAAAAATGGCAAGCAGCCTATATTTGCCTGATGATTTGCATATATATCTCATGATGCCTCGCATTATGGGATATGCGTGATTTCATATTTCTACATTTACATATAATACATTATACAGTGAGTAATGTATCTGTGTGTGAATTGATATGTATGTGGCATACATCAGTATAAGTAGATATACACAAATATTTCTTTCCCTATAGTGAAGAACAACCCATGTATTAGAACAGTATCTGTAAAGAGTCACCCGATGGCTGAGTAAGTGGTGCCTCATGATCCCATGCCACTGCCCCGTGTTTGGGCATGGACTCAGGAGCTGGCTTGTGGGGTCAGGGGGTTTGTGTTGGTACTGTTGTGTGGCTATGTTCCTAGCTGGGATGGAACTGGCACTGGGTTCTGCCGCCACAATGACACTCATGATGGGCTGGGGAGCTTGCTGCTTCATGGCGACGTCGCTGTTTATGTGCATGGCTTATCATGGCACTGCCCGATGTCATAGGAGGGAGAAACGGGAAGAAAATGCTAGTGGAAAAATGGTGCCGCAAGGATGATGTTCCTCAGTAGTCTTAGGCCCTGTCCTGCTACCAGGTCTCCACATTCCTTTGTGGAGGTGGGGGGTGATGGAGCTGGGGAAGGTTGCTGGTGGGGAAGGACGGGGGGGGGGGCATGCTACATTGCCAAGGATTATAAACACTTATATGGCAAAAAAAAAGAAACTTATTTGTCGAAGCTGTTAATATTTTGTCAGGATTTAATGCAGAACGTGTTCTCTGAGGGCTTGCTCCCTCCTTTCTCTGATGTATAGTGCTACAAACACTATAAGTTTAATTAGGTTACCAGGGTACCCAATAAACTGCTTAAAATGTTATTTTTTTTCAAAATGGTATGCCTGGAGTGCTTTTGCTCAGCAGCATAACTGTATCGATATTGAGGCTGCGGTGAGGTTTACACGTTGGTGGAAACCAGCTGGTGATCCACGGTTCTTGTGCTAACACCTGAAATTAGATCCTTCAAGAGCCCTGTGGGTTAGGGCACTGGTAGCAGGGCTTCTGTAGACAGAACTTTCTGTTTATCTCTTCTGTTTATGCTGTAGCTCTGTCTGTGTCTAGACACCATTACGAAAAGGGGAGGGGGGGGTGACCCAAGGTCGCTTTTGCTGGCAGACTGCCAAATACTGGGGTGGGGTGGCAATGAGATACTGATATTTAGGGAGAGGAAAAAATGAACGGAATGTTTCTCAGGAATGTATTCCTGTAAACTTTACTCTGAAAAATCTGGTAGTCCCGAAGCATCAGTTTCTCTTGCTGCTGTTTGGCACTGCAGTCTCCCCAGAGTCATTCTGAGTTGCCTAATACCATGCTACTCATGCAGCTGACCCTTCTCTATGATTTTTAGTTGCCAACAGCATAGCTGTTAGAAATACAGAAACATAGTCAATGACGGCAAAAATAGACCAAAGGTCCATCCAGTCTGCCCAAGTTCGTTATTTAGTCCTGGGGCCTGCTGTTCCTCCAGGTCCTAGCCCTTCCCACCACCCCCATTCTCTTCCCCGATTCTGATGCCCTGAGCAACCACTGTACCCCTCATTCTGTCCCAGCCACGCTTAAAGCCACTCACGTCTTTTGCAGCCACCACCTTGGCTGGAAGCCTGTTCCACAGCTCCACCACACTTCCTGTAAAATAGTATTTCCTCACATCCCTCCTGTGCCTCCCTCCTTCCCTCCTGTTAGCTTCCACTCATGACTACATGACCCTGGTAGCACCTATTTGTGGTAATGTGCACTCTTTTGTGAATTTAGTCAAGTTTAAGGTTACCTTCAGTATGAGTGAGTTTGCCGTATGATGTCATTAATGATGTCAACGATAGGGCTTCTAGGGCTTGGCGTAGGGTTTCAGACCTACGCAAGCCTGGGTATGATCCTCTGTATTGTGCATTTTTTCTTTCTCACTATAATTTTTGTTGTGTGAGAGAAACTGTTAGATGTCATTACTGCTCTAGTGAATGGTTTCGGCAGAGCTAAACAGCAGACTTTCAGATAATTGAACTTAGTTCTACAGTATGTTGCCAGTTAAAAATTAGACCTGGCTGAGGCTTGTCTAGGGTTGAATGCAATTCGTGTCACTTGTTTTGCAGGTTGTGATATAACTTCTCCACCATAGGAACTGCAACTCACTTACCTGAGCTCAGTGGTGCATTGAATGAGCATTTGCTTAGCAGGCAATGGATCAGTGGGTCAAAATCCCGACAAGTGGGGGGGGGAGGGGGTGGCTAACAGCTGACTGCATCAGACACACTCCTGAGACCTTCTGCCAACATTGCCTGTGATGAGCCATTAAACCTCTACTTTTACAAACTTGGAACATAATTTCTTTGCAGCATTGCCTGTTATTCGATTTTCGTTTATCAAGACTATGGGGAACCCATATAAAGCTGGACAGACCGAGTCTAGTAAGGGGAAGTATGACAAACAGACTGATGACATAGGTCCAAGTGGCCTTATGGCTGGAGCAGCTGGTGGAACCTCTGAACCCTCAAACAGCGTTGTTTTACAGGCTGTACGGACGCTTGATACATCTGTAAGCGCCCTAGATGCCAAAATGGATCTTTTCAACAAGAGTCACCACTTTAGAGAATAAAGTTGAAACCATATCGGTAGAGGCCCATCTGGCGAAGGATTCCGCAGACACGGTGACTGCAGGATTGGTGTGGGAAAACAAACTACTCCATCTATGGCTTGAACATTTAGGAAATGGGGCCCGTCTGGCCCATGTCCTTTTGCTCGACGTACCTGAGGGCTCTGAAGGAGCGGACTTAAAGCAATACACCCAACAGCTTCTACTTACCCCATTGGATCTTAGTATTTTAGAGTCTCTGTTTAAAGTTTACTACTTTACTCCTAGGCAGAAACCACCAGACCACGACTTGCCCCACACCATCTTGCTATCCACAGTGGGGCAACATGTTAGAGATTGGGTTCTTCAGGTGGCAAAAAACAAAGACCCACTACAACTCCCTGAGGACACTCATATCTTTTTTTATTTTATTTTTATTTTATTTAAACAGCAGTTTGGAAAACCTTTGAGCCATAGGCTCATTTACAAAGGTACCTTGTCACAGTAAGACAAACCAAAATACACAGTATAGCAGTACAACACATAAGTATAACAGTAAATTAAGACATAGATACAAACAAGCTGGTACAGGTAGGATGGATGCAAACAATACCAGAGTTATGTGTCCTTAGCAGCTTAGTAATAAGCTTTGTCATAAGTATTGAGTACAGCTTTGACTAGCGGCAGTTACAGCATCGGGTGTTAATAAGGTGGTTACGTAAGGAAGTTTGAAGCCACGATATAGTTGGAGCTTGGAGATGGAGGGGCAGTGTGTTGAACCAGGAGGGGCCCTAAAGCTGAAGGCTCTTTGGCGTGGAGGTCCTAGCTCTAGGGATAACAAGAGAGGTTTTCCCAGAGGTCCAGTATGAACTAGTGGGACAGAGCGTGTATGGTGGTGGTCAATCCTGGTGGGAAAGCCCAAGAAGGGTCTTTTGTGAGGGTACAGGTAAGATATTTGAGGCGCTCGTCGAGATCATGTACCAGCGCTTAGCATACAGTAGACAGGTGTGTGTCATCCTAGGTGCTCCAGTAATTAACCTGCAGGCCTTATTCAGAGAAAGCGAATTTTATGGAGTGCAGTCTGATCAGCAGCACCATACACTGGCAGTCCATAGTCACTAGGGACAGGATAGAGGAGGTGACTGCAGTCGAAAGAGCCTCCGGGGAGGCAGTGTTTATACCGATGTAAGATGCCCAATCGGATATTAGGCAGTGGCTAGGGTGCGCGCGTGTCCATGGAAGGAGAGGGAGGGTCAAAATGGATCCCTAGGTATTTATAGGAGCAAACTTGTTCGAGTGGGAATGAGGACCCAGAGTGAATGAGGAATTTGAAGTTGCAGGACTTATTTTGGGATGAGTGAAGAACATGGTTTTTGGTTTTTTAAGATTTATCACCAATCTATGTTCCTTGACCAGCCCTCGGCTTCAGTGAAGGACTTCTGCAGAGTCCTGGAGGGCAGTAGGGTTACGATTTGAGGCAAAGATGACTGCACCATCAGCGTAAATAGAATGTTCCCCGAGCAAGCGTGGAAGGGTGTTAAGGTAAAGGGAGAATAGTAAAGGGCCCAGAATGGAGCCCTGGGGAATCCAGAAAAGATGGGACAGATGTCTGAGTAGGTCCATTAATTTTACGCCTGTGGCGGTCAGACAGATAACTGGTGCACCAGGAGATAGGCCCAGCAGCAAAACCAGAGAGACTAAGGCATCAAGAAGGAGGGGTGGGAGACAGTGTCGAAAGTCTTCGAGAGGTCAATGAAGACAGCACCAGCCAGAGAACCAGTGTCTAAGGAGGAGGGAGAAAGTTGGAGAACTCTAGGAGGGCTGTGTTGGTACTGTGGCCTGCTCGGAAGCCATGCTGCTCAGGACAAAGGACATTGTAGGTGGAGAGGTAGTCAGAGATTTGAGAGGCCACCACTTTTCCAAGGCCTTGAGAGAGGAGAGAGAGAATGGAGATCGGTTGATAGTTTCCAGCCACAGTCCTATCACCACCTTTAAAGATAGGGGTGACTTTCCAGGCAGTTGGAACCTTCCCCAGGCAAAGAGAGTGGTTGATGAGGCATGTGATCGGGGTAAGGACTGTGTCTAAGACCAGCCATAGGATACACGGATCCAGCGTGTCACTGCTGTACTATTACTCTTGAGGGCAGTGACAAGGTGCGGCCTAAGTTCTTGGGCAGAAACACGGCGGAGGAGAAAATAAGGGCCAGAAAGATTTACGGCAGGTGCTGGACTTCAGCTATTCCACCTGCCAGCGCTGGAAGGCATTTGATGTGGTACATGGTGAACTGAAGGCATTGGGAGTCAGTCATTCACTCCAGGTCCCAGCGAAACTAAAGATTTTGTATGCAGGTAAAACTTTAATTTTCATGGACTCCAAAAGGTGGGCAAATGGCTGTTGAAAATCAAAGAAGATTTTATGAGTAACTGGCGGACCTGCTGAGGGCTGAAATACATGGAGCAGTCACGATTCTTGATCCTGCAGGTTCTCCATTATGGCTTCTTTGGTGACTTAATTGGACTTGTTTCCATTGTTTAGATGTTGTGATCTGAGTTTGTTCTACAGTTCCATATATTTGTTTTTCTAAAGTATGTTGATGCTTATTTTCAGGTGGAGTGAAGCCTTTAGGGTTTACCCCTATTAATGACAGTTTTATCGTGTTGCTAGTTTTCTACATGGACTTTAAAAAAGTCACTTGTTGACTTACTGGGTCTTGTTTCCCAGGACTTATTGGACTTTGCTTTATTTAGATTTATAGTCCATGGTCATGGCTGTGATTGGCAATTGTTACCTTACTCTACCTTACTTTACTCCTAACCAATTATTCAGCTGTACTTCCCGTCCCATGATGTAACACAGGGAGATAGGAAAACTATCCTGACTTACAGTTTCTGTACCTACAGTATATCACTTTCATTTTTTTATTTTATATATATATTAAATTTATTTCTGCTCCCTGCGGCTCGGTCTGCATTCATCCAGCCACCGTTCTATGCATCCCATGTGACCCCCGATGGCTCACTCACAAAGGTCTAGCACACAGTGCTCACAGCGGGGAGCCCCAATCCCTGGCCACCAGACCCAGATCTAATACCCAGGCATGATTCCATACGGGTCCGAGGATGTGCAGAGGCACAGCCATCAAGCTGCCATGACTGACCGCCATTTTATTATTTTATTTATTGTAAAATCAGAATTATAACCTTTGAGCTAAAAGCTCATTTACAAAGGATCCTCATCAAACAGAGGGTGGGGGAACATCAAGTACATGGACAGTGGAGAAAAACAGAAGCAGCTAGAAGGCATTGTCAGTTACACAACATTAACAAGGCTAAACAGCATTACAAACAGAAATATGCGTAGAGACAGAATGCATTGCAGAAGCACTTAATTACATAATACAGAGGAAAATAGTCCCATACTAGATTAGGTGGATAAAGTGCAGATTCCAACTATGTGCAAAGTATGAGAATTCCCAGAATGCAGCTATAGAGCTTAGATAGGTTCCCGGAGGGAACAATTAAGTTGACCACTGAAAAAGACAGTCATTAAATGAGAGCAGGCTACAGGCTAGATGGGTGAGAGGAGAGCACAATGGTGATGATAGCTTAAGGGTCAGGGGCTAAGCAGGTGTGGAGGTGGGGGTATGGAGGTCAGGAGGGCTAAGTGGGTGGGGGCAGAGGGAATGGGGACCAAGGGGTGGGTAGGTGGGATTAACGACTTTAGGGCCACGGTCACCACAGCAAGTGTCATATTGTGTCGGGGGCACCAGGAGGGCTAGAAATGGCTGGGGTGTTCTTTACAGCAACATTGTACTGGAAGGGAGATGGACTTCTGAATTTCAGATTTGAACTGGCCAAGGCGAGTAAGGCTAGTAGTGGCCTGAGGGAACTCATTTATTCAGGTGGGGGCCCTTACTGCAAAGGCTCACCTCCCCAAGGCAGTTCTTCTGAAAGGTACTGCTAGGGCGTGTCTTGCAACACTTCTCGTGGCGTGCTCAGCAGGGACTGGATGGAATAAGGCTTGTAAGGAGGGGGGTGCAAGAGCTAGAAGGGCCTTCTTCCCTAGAAGGCAGGAGTGGAGCTTGATTCGGTCCATGAGAGGAAGCCATTTTGCCCCAATATAAAGGTTGCGCATGTGTGTAAGGCAATCTGTGCCTAAAACAAAGCGGCATGCTTTGTTGAGGATAGTATGAACTCTGTGTAGGCTGGTTTCAGAGGCTGTGCCATACACCACATTACCATAGTCCAGGATGGATAGAACTGTCCCTCTTACTGCCTGGACCCTAGCCTCAGTTGCGAGGCAGAGCCGAAGCCTGTATAGGACCCCTAACTTCCTATTGGCAGCAGTGGTAATATTTTGTATATGTTCATTGAAGGAGAGGGACTCGTCAATTATAGTCCCTAAATACCAGAATGAGGGCACCTGCTCAAGGGTGGAGTGGGAGTTGCACAAAATTGAGAAGGGAGTGGTATACCTCCTCTTTTGATTTCCGGCCAAAAGCATTGACTTGTTTTTTTTGCTGTTGAGCACTAGCGGGCTATCTTTGAGCCAATCCTGTAGGAGGTCAAAGTTATACTCCATGTCCTTAGCGAGTGCATCTTGGCAAGTGCCTCGAGAGAACACCACCGTGTCATCTGCATAGCGCAGTGCCTTGGAGGGGGGGGGCACACTTCTGGCAGGTTGCTCACAAAGAGGCTGAACAGGAGTGGGCCCAGGATGGACCCCTGCGGGACTCCCACTGTGACTTCACTGGTCTCGGAGATGGCTCTGTTGATTTTCACCTGCTGAGAGTGCCCAGACAGGTAGCTGGAGAACCAACTGACCATGTCGGGAGATAGTCCAAGGCAGCTTAGTCGGTGCAGCAGCAGCTGATGAGTCACAAGGTCGAAAGCCTTGGTTAGGTCTATGAAGATTGCTCTGACCAGTTGGCCCTGGTCAAGTGCCTCATGCACGTAGTCTATGAAGGCAATTAGGGCAGTATTAGTGCTATGCATCTTGCGGAAGCCATGCTGTTGGGGGCAGAGGAGTTTATATTTATGCAGGTGGTCAGTGAGTCAGTCAGCTATGATTCTCTCCAGTGTTTTGGAGAGCGGAGACAGACTTGAGATAGATTGGTAGTTAGATACTAGTGCTCTGGTCGCCTCCTTTGTGCACAGGAGTGACCAGAGCAGATTTCCAGGTAGAGGGGAAATTGGACAGGCAGAGAGACAGGTTAAACAGCTTGGTAATGGGAAAGACAACCTCTTGTAAGGCAATGGAAATTCATTTCATATTGATTCCATCACCCCCCATCCTTGTTTTTCCCAGGACACTTGCAAGGTATTTTCTTGTTCCTTTACGTTCACCTGTCTGAAGTAAAAGCTTGGGCTGGGCTTGGCAGTGGTAGAGGGGGGCAATTGGTTGGAGACTGGCTTTCCATCAGGGTGTGTGGCAGGCCTGGGAGGCGGGACTGCGCTGTAGTCAGAGAAAGCCTTATTAAAGATATTGGCCATGCCATTATCATCAAGTATGATTTCGTCATTGTGGTGGAGCATGGTGGTGGTGGGGGGGGTCCTGTTATCAGACCCAAGGAGGGTTTTTTTTTTGTTTTTTTTTCTTGCTATTTTCCCTCCTACCTCCTCCATCTCCGCCCATCGAGGCACCTGAGAGCCATCCCTCTGCCAGCACCCTACCTGGACCAACCTTGCGCCTCCTTAGAGCCGCAGTTATCCCTGTAGGTGAAGCGAGGTGGGGCCGTACACACCGTATACATCTGGTTTACCGTCGGGCAAGGCGGCCTGGGTGGTGGTGTAGCATCGAGGCATGCTTCTGATGCCCTGTCTTCCTAGAGATGGAAGGGCACTTTCCTCCTTTCCTTCCCTTCCTCATGTGGTGCGCCTGGGGCCAAGGCGTTAAGCACCGACGTCCACCACGCATCTTGCCTGGCCCCTCCTGCAAGCAGGACTTGCTGTATCTCAAGCCTTCACTTGGGGCCAGGCAAGCTGCAGGCCTTGGCCCCCTTCCTCCCCCTGGAGAAGACGAGCAGTCATGGGATGCTCAAACCTTCTCCTCCTGGCCAGCCCTCCAGCCGACCTGAGTCCACTTCCGAACCTAGGTTGCCAGTGTCGCAAGCATAAATCCAACCACTGCATTGACGGGCTGGCTTCCGAGGAGGTTTTTAATCTAGTCCCAGAACTTCTTCCCATTACTCTAGCAGTGAGATTGCTGATTCTTGTTGAATGATGCCTTGGCCTGTCGTATTGCCCAGGTGCACCTGTTTCTGGCCACTTTGTAGTTTTGGATATTCATAGTTATCCCTGTTGCCCTGGCCCAGTGCCAAAGGAGATCCCGTTGCCGCATCATAATAAGAAGTTCAGGGGTGACCCAGTCCGTACTACGACCTTTTATCATCTTTTTATGGTACAGGGCAAACTTGTCTGCTGCTGCGTTGAAATGAGTAAGGAAGAGTTGGAGGGCAGTGTCAACAGAAGGGCATGAGTCAAGGAAGCTCCAGTCGATGCCTGAAAGGTGATTCCTGAAGTCGGTCATAGTGCTGTTTTTTTATAACTCTGTTCCTCACCAATTTGGGTGGGGGGTTGGCCCGTTTTGCCGACCACTCACATTAGATAGGTGAGTGGTCACTCAGAGTATCCGAGAGTACCTTGACATCATTTTCTACTGTGTTTTGTCCCCTAGGAGTGTGGGCATGCAATGATGTCTGGGCACTACATGCCAACGTCTGCTGTACTGCTCCCTCTAGATGCATCGCAACTGTGGAAACACCACAATCTCCATTGGGGGCTGCTGCAGCATGGTGCAAGCCCTGAATCCTCCCCAGGGAGAGGAGAGTAGTCAGTAGATGCTCAGTCCTCTCCCTCCCCAGCTGACTTCCAACGGCCCAGGCTCGTTCCCGAACCTGGGTCGCCAGCGTAGCGTGAGGCGTTGCGTCCAGTGCCTCAACCCTCAGTGCCACCAGGCTGGCTGGTATATCACTTTCTGTGTCTTGGAACCAAGTATCTATCTATGTAAGATTGTGATATAATGATTAAAAATAAAATTAAAAAAAAATATATCCTGACAGGGACTTAAAACATTTTTTTTTGTAAGATGAAAACTCACTTGAGTGGTAATTCATGGTATTGTGGAGTTGGAATAGTAAATTATATGAGAAATAAATTTAGTTAAGAACAACACTTTGTGAAGGTAAACCAACTGCTGGGATTAAATCCAGGTACCTGTTTTGCATGTTGTGACATGACCTCTAAACCATGGGAAATGCAACTCACTTACTTAGTGGCACCCTGAATGTTTGTTCGCTTAGCAGGCAAAGGATCAGTAGTTTAAATTCAGGTAGACATAGTTTGACTCTTGACAGTGACTTAAAGGCTACCTAAACACTAGTTTACTGGGTACGCTATTCCTGAAACCCTCTTGTGGAAGTATAGCATAAAGGGAGCGATGCTGAATAATATAACAAATACCTTGAAATCTGGACTTCATTGCATTTTCAGTGAGTTTTTTCACTTTGCCGAAACCAGGAAGCAACTGCGCCAATCGAAGCCTAAGGCTGCCAGGAACGTGCAGCACAATGATGTAATCATAGCGAGGCATCTTGTCCCCAGTACTCAATGCCTATGGAGCCTTATATTTTGTGTACAACATTAATGCTATATGTGCACCTTGTCATCTTTATCATTATTTAATTTGCACATTACACTCTAATGTACAAGTTAAATAACGATGAAGATGACAAGGTACACAAACAGTGCTAATATTATACACAAAATATAAGGCACCATAGGGATTGAGTACTGCGAACAAGATGCCTCACTAATATTACATCATCACACTGCATGTTCCCGGCAGCCTTAGGCTCCGATTGGTGCGTTGCTCTTAAAATGATTCCTGGCTGCGGAGAAGTGAAAAAAACTCACCCAAAATGTATTGAAGTCCAGATTTTAAGGTATTTTTTTATTTTATTCAGCACCTCTCCCTTTATGCTATACTTCCACGGGAGGGTTTCAGGAACAGTATGCCCAGTAACAATAGTGTTTAGGTGTCCTTTAAACATTTATTTAACTTTTTCTTTTCAACTGGCATACTGAATGTGTGTTCATGTAGTAGGGAAAGGATGAAAACTCACTTAAGTAGTGATTCATAGTGGTGTGGAGCTGGAATAGTAAATTATGTAAGTACATTCAGCTAAGAACAGCAGTTTGTGAAGGTAACTCACTTGCTGGAATTAGATCCCCAGTCATCTGTCGTGTAGGTTGTGACATGACATCTATACCATAGGAAATATAATTCAATTACCTGCAGCTTAGTGCCACACTGAATGTGTGTTTGCTTGGTAGGCAAAGGGTCAGTGGCTCAAATCATGACAGGGACTTATACTTTTGTTTCAAGTTTTTTGTTTGTAACATGGAAACTCACTTGAGTGGGGATTTAAGGTGGTGTGGAGTTGGAATAGTAAATTATATGAGAAGTAAACATAGCTAAGGACAACAATTTATGAAGGTGAATCACCTGCTGATATTAGATGCCCAGTCACCTTTTCTGCAGGTTGTGACATAACCAGTACATCATAGGAACTGCAGCTTACTGACCTGCAGCTCAGTGGCACACAGAATGGATGTTCACTTAGCAGGCTAAGGCTCAGTGGTTTAAAGCTGGACAGGGACATATACATTTGGTTCAGAATTTTTTTTTTTTGTAAGATGGAAACTCACTTGAGTAGCAATTCATGGTGGTATGAAGTTGGAATATAATAAATTATATGAGAAGTAAGTTTAGCTCAGAACAATAATTTGTGAAGCTATATTGCCTGCTGGATTAGATCCCTAGTTGCCCATTTTGCAGGTTGTGACAATCCTATACACCCTAGAAACTGCAACTCCCCTTCAGCTCAGTGGCACGTTGAATTTGTGTGTTTGCTTAGCAAGCAAAAGATCAGTGGTTTGAATCCAGGCAAGCACACAGTATATTGTATTTTTAATACATAATTATTTCACACTTTACAGACCTTATTTGGAACCTTTACTACCATTGGTACTTTGCTTTAATCTGTTGCCATATTGAATACCCCCAACCCGAAGAAGAATATAAAAAGATTGAGGCCACCTGGGAAATTGTCATTGGGTGGCAAAATCGTATAGCTGACCTGGAAGATTATGGTGGCCTATAACATGGGTAAGAACATTCTAGCCAACTGATTGGCTAAAACACAAGTACAAGAGAGTAATTATCTGACCATAAATTACACTCCTTTAATAACTTAGTGTGTGGACCTGGTTTGGCTACAGTATCAATATGCCTCAACTGGAACTGTGTTTTTTGTCTTCTCATGTTTCAAACAGAAAATATTTTCTAATTAAAAATCATAAAAAAATTAAAGTAGAAGTCATGTTATAAGTTCAGTAAGGCACTTCAGAGGCCGGTCCTTTGGTGTGAATGGCTGAGGTGTTGAACACCTTACCTCTTGCCATGCCGGGGAACCCTTGTTCATGAATGAGCATGGTTTTCTGGGGGTTGGTTGGGGTGGGAGAGGATCGAGCATCCACAGGACTGCTCTCCACTCCCCAAGGAAAGGAGCCTAGCTGTCTCAGCCTCTGACTGTAACCAGGTGGAGGCCTGGTACTAGTGCAGGTTAACTAGCGGCTTGAAGGGAGGGGCAGTGCTTGTGCACCTCCACACGCACATCCTGATGTGTTGCTATGGCAGGGGAACAGGGACCCAGAAACAGAAAATGGGTCAGGCAGGCTTCAAGAAACCCTGCATGCCCTCTCTCAGCCAGTGGTGCCACCAGACCACCAGGGGGGCATCTGGATATGTGTACCAGGCAGGGGGGTGGCCTTCCCTCTCCTGGCCCTGCCACATGGGACAATTCATGGTGCACTTAGCTCCCAGTGGATCAGGGGAGGCAGACAAAGGTCGTGAGAGGCAGGAACAGGGCTAAGAGCTCACTCTCCTCCCTCAACAAAGAAAAAAAAGCTTTATGGGGGGGAAGACACTTCAGGGATATGTAATTCTGGTCAATCACTTTCTTCTTGTGTATTTATAGGCACATGGCATAAGTGCTTCATGCCTAACACACTTGAGGTGCACAGTTATTGGCTCATAATTACCCACCCTAGCATTTCTTATTACATACTTACTACAGAAATTAAAAGTAAGTTTTCTAGTCGCTAGCCAGCAGGGCTAGCGACTAGGAAAATCCTCTAGCCCCAGAGACCTTTACACTGGCCCAGCTGGTGTACTTACTGTCTCCAGTACAAGCCTGCAGGGCTAGGTAAGTGAAAATCTTACTAGCCCAATACAAACTCTACCAGCATTTGGCTAGTGGGCCATGCCAATTTTGATCCCTATTATGATATGTTCATTGCTTATTATGGCCTTAAAGGTGAAGAGTCACAAGCAGTGGCCCTTATTGTTTAAAAGCCAGTGAGTTTACCTCTAGCTGGCTACTGTCCAGAGATATACGAAGCTAAGCCTGTTCAATATTATGCAGGTGCAAGCTGTGTGAAGTTAGTGTGACATAACTTGTCCCTGCATGGCACCTCAAGGTTCTATTATATAGCTGCAAATTTGTTTTAGTACTGAACAAGTTCATTCAGGAATATCTCCAGACTGTAGTTAGCTACATGTAAGTCTAGTACCTTGCTTAAAAGAGCTTTTTATTGACTTTCAAAAAATTAGGTCCATTGTATATGAATGTTCCTCTTTAAGAACACTGGTTATGGGGCTGTTGCCCCGATTGTCCAGCTGTGTAGATGAGACAGATTCAGAAATGGACTTGGTGTGTCATGTCTTGGGTCAGGCCAGGCCAAGGCAGTTGCTGTGTAGAAGTGGGTTTCGGTCAGGGAGGGCTGGTGGCAGGTTTTGCCACCATGGTGACCCCCTGCATCTGGGGCACGGAGTTTGCTACTGCCACAGTGGACACACCGTACATGTGCAAGGCTGACATATGCTGTGCTCACACCAGGGGAGATTGGAGGGAGATCAGGTTTGGAGAAAAAAACACCAGCTGCCATCTCCGTGACAGCTGAGGTGTCTTTGTCCCGATTAGGGTATATTCCTGACACCAAGCTATATCCTGAAAGACTGCAGCTGACCGTGGGGGTGGCAGTGATGTTCTGTTTGGTGCCTAAAGTACTATAATGCATCAGGCTGATTTGACACATTCAGCCTTTCTTCCAAAAAAAAAAAAGAGAAAGTAAATAAATATGTAAAATCTGCCACTTTTGTTTTGTGTGCTAAATATTCCCTGAATGCATAATGACTCAGTACATGGTTATTGTATATGCCGCACTAATTAATGGTTAATTGCACAGAGCATGGTGATTATGCTATATTAACCACATTAATGATCTCAGAAGCCTCTGGTAATCGTTTCATTCAGTTTGTCATTTATTTTGAGTATCCTGATGACAAGTTCATGTAAAACAGATTCTATAATTGTTGTCAAAATAGGGAAATTCTGGTTGTCATCCCCTTTGCTGTGAAAGAAGCTGGGGGGAGTTGGATCAGATTGTCTTTGCCATTGGTTCTGGTCACACTGTGCAGCTGTTTTCATTGCAGAGCTGACTGTGACAGCAGTCCTGAAGTTATGCCGTTGTGTTCTGATTGGTTCAAATAATCAGGATACTGCTGCAGTGTTTACTGTGGTGATCTAGTGATGTATGTCCAGCTGACCATGTCAGTTTTTATTTTTATTGTATTTATTTGAAATGTGTTTACTGGGAAGGATTGTACATACTGGAAATGTGTTTACTGGGAAGGAGCACTGGAGCAAAGGTCTCTTTTCAGGCTCACCATAGGCACTAAGAACATCAGATACATAGAAACAAGGTTGCAGAACGTGTATAATAAATCTCCTTGGCACTCTTCACATTTCCAAGTTATCTGTTGCTGTTAAACTCATTTTATTTAATTGATGTGGGGTTTAATTATAGATTATGAAATGTCTTAAATTGAACTAGCTTTACGTTCACTGTCTAAAACATTTTTATTGAATTCAGGCATATCTTAAAAGCCACCTATGCAGCCTTTTTATGGCATGCACCGTTCCCAAAACCCTTCCATGGAAGTGAAGCCCACAGGGCATATTTTTAAAGGTGACATGTAAAGCCATGCAGCCCACTCCCGTCTCCACAAACCTTGCAGTGCTGCTGCAGTAGTCGGGGGCTGCAATAATCATTATTTTCCAAGCAATGGTTATATTTTAAAAAAGTGCCGAAACTTATGGCCGAACGTGGAAGTGTGGAGCATGTCCCGATTGAGCTGGCACAAGTTGTCATGGGTATTCCACCCATTTAAAGACGTTGCTATCACCACTGCTCTTATTGTAGCAGCAGTGGCGGTAGTTTATTATACTTATTTTATGACTTCCACAGGGGTCTTGATACCTGAAATATTACAGCAACACCTGGACAGGCTGTTGTAAGTAATATTTCAGGTATTAAGACCCCCGTGGAAACCATAATGTAAGTATAATAAACTACCGCCCTGCTGCTACAGTAAGAGCAGTGGTGTTAGCGACGTCACTAAATAGGTGGAATACCCATGACAATTTGTGCTGGCTCAATTGGGACCCACTCCGCATTTCCATGTTCGACCGTAAGTTTCGGCACTTTATTAAAATCTAACCATTGTTTGGAAAATAATGATCAATGCAGCCCTGACTCCCGATGCAGCATTGGAAGGTATGTGGGGATGGCAGCAGGCTGCATGACTTCTTTACATGTCAGCTTTAAATACAATAAGTAGTTACCTTAAAATTTACGATTATATATCTTTTTGACAAGTTTATTACAATGTCAGCAATCATCAGGAAATGTTTTAACCCCACCGTGCTGATCAGACCCCATGATGGCACTGTACATGCAATGTGATGATGTCATTTCAGCGAGTCATGTAGTGCGTTGTAATGAAACCCTATGGAGCCTAATGTTTAGTGTATAAACTTAGTGTTTTATGTTTACCTGATCATCTACATCGATGTTTAACTTGTACATAAGGGACTAACCCATCACTGCACGCTGTACTCGAAGCTTGGCTGACACCCTTCATCCACTTAATGTGATCTCTCCCTGGGAGGTATCACATGGTGTCATTCAGAATCAGGTTCTGTGAAGGATAAACACTGTTATAGCAGAATTAGATTCCACTATTGCTTGCCTCCCTTCTAATGCCCTACAAACATGCCTGCCCACTCAGCTCTTCTGACCTTGACCTTTACATAAAAAGGCTTGGATAGCTATCAGAGCTTTTCATGGCTTATCAGAACCTCAGAACCTGTTGTGGTTCTCTCATCTCTAATTCTTGTCATCATGTTTATACTTTTTATGTAAAAAAAAAATGCAGATAAACATATATGTATGTGTATATATGTATTATATATGTATGTATAAGCCATCATGTCAGGTAGTGTATATGAGAAAAGACATTATGCGCAAAGCAGTGCCATCTAGTGATGAAAGCAGTAAATAACCATCAAAGCAATGCCATCTAGTGGTGAAAGCAGAGAATAGCCATCAAAACAGTGCTATCTAGTGGTGAAAGCAGCGAATAACCATCAAAGCAGTGCTGAGTAACTGTAACAGCTAGAGACCTCTAGTGGAGGTCTGTGGGAGAACAAACATAAAAGTCAATGGAGCAGCCTTCCACCCAGCTAGAGGCGTTTTCCCCTTTAGCTGAATGGTTAGAGCTGTTGCCTTCAGGACTCAAGGTCCCAGGTTTGATTTGTAGCAAGGACTGGAAGTGCGCCTGCTCAGCTAGAGGGGCCAGACATACCAACAACACATTGAGAGACATTGGTTTGGGGGTAGCAGATACACAATGGCCTAACTCAAAATATACAGTTTCCATGAGTGGGGGGGGGGCAAGAGTGCACGAGGGAGTTATGAAAGTCCTGCACGTGACAGTATGATAAGTTGTCTGTTCTGAGTTAGGCCCTTACATACATTATTTATAAAACGACGGTTTAAAATTAAAAAATTTTGAAATTAACTGTTTGTGTGAAAATTTAGCAGATTCTCTTTGAGTTCAGCTGGGGGAGTTCAGTGCAGAACAGACCGTCGTCTTCACTGTGAAATCTGCTCTCTGATTGGCTAAGTATTTTATTGCGAGATATCTAACCTTCAAAATATTGATTGTTACTTACCCAGCTGTGTGCAATTTCTAATGTTATGGCAGAGTTTGATCAGGCTTTTTGATGATGGCATGTTATTTTTGAGGCTGGGTATGTCCTCAACAAAAAAAAAATAATGCACTTAATTTTCACAGGTTTGTCTTTGCTAGTATTGTGCTATGTGCCTTATCGGATTTGTGCATTGGACATTTGTAACAAATAAGACATCATAGTGTATTGTAGAGCATTGTTCTATATAGAAATCCATCCTTTTCAAAATGCTGTTGTACCACAGTTCAAAGGTCATGGAATGTAACTGCAACCTTCTGTGGTAGAACTGCATTCTAGAACCTGTACAGACTGCACAAGTCAGTTTCATTGTGAAAGAGAAAAAAAACACAATGCACACATTTCACATAATACTATACACTATAAAAAATACAGGATGAGCAACTTTATGCATAACCAGTGTGTTCTGCCACCTCGAGATTCTGATTCCCATGGACCTCTCGAGCTTCAAAGGGAACCAAAAACCCCGTGTGGCAGAACACACTGGTTGTGCATAGTTGCCCATGCAGTGTTCTGTATATCACATCTGGAGTAGCTAGATCGGATCCAGTATGTGCATCATCAAATCTAGAGGGTCTCAATAATGGCTCCCTTTTATTAGAAGGAGGGTAAAGGGTGCAACAACAAAATGGCTCCCCAGTGATCTCTTCAAGCTCCTCAAGCAGAGAGAGAGAAACAGTGGTACCGCTACAGGGCATCTCAAACCATGCCTGACCTATGAGGATATAGGCAGCTGCAGACTGTTTATATACATGAAATCCACACTGCCAGAAGTGTGTTTTGCCTTAAAGTCCTACCAGATTTTGCTGAGGATCCAAGGTCTTTTTGGAGAAATGTCAAGGGCCTGGTAGAAGGCTCCTCTAAGCAGAATCCTGCTGACATACTGATAGGTGGTGTAAACTGCAGCAACGCTAAGGTTATCGCTGTTGCTTTCAACTGGCAGTTTACAGATTTTACTGCTTACACCTCCCTGTTCCCATCCTCCAACGAGGTGGACTCTTCCGTGTGCTCTAACCCCACACCATCCCTCCCTCCTCTGCTTTTTCTTTCATTTAGTATACTTTGTCCCCTGCACACATGACTGGCATCTTACGTCAGCCAGCTACACTGTCCAGCCCGTTACCCACCATCTCCAGGACTTACCTTAATCCAATGTTCCCCCAAGGATGACCTGACTTGGAAAGGGCTTCCAGAGGTCAGCACCTGACCTCTTGACAGAGGTTAAGTATCAGTAGCTGGAGTTTGAGCCCGGTTGGTGGTGCAGGACCTGTGATGGGCAGTAGCAGCAATGTGCACGATCTGGGGACTTTCACTTTTTCGGTCCCCATCCCTCAGGCATCAGGAGGCTCAGGCTGTGACACGGACACGGCTCCACACTGTGTACAGCAGAGCATCAGCATCCCCCTCCCTGAGTTCTGGCTGCATGCTTGTACTGCCACCCGTGGTCACTCAAGTGGCATTATCATAGCAGAGACCAGGCACCCTCCCACCCCGAGGAGGTGAGTGTCCACTGGGATGTTCAACCGTCCTCCCCCAGCTGGTCCTCCAGTGACCCAGGCTCATTTGTGAACCTGGGTCACTGGCATTGTGAGCCATAGCACTACTGCTGTGATGACAAGCTGGCACCATCCCCCCTTTTATCTTAAGGCTGTGTTGACCTATGATGTATTAAAGCTACTAAGTAGCGTCCCTCCATATATGAGCACTGGTGGTGATGGTCTTGAACCTAAGCTCCTGAAACTCGATGCTCCCATCAGAGCCCCTTTGATTAAGCACATTTGTAACCTATAGTTTGTGTCTGGCACTGTTCCTGACAGCTGGAAGCTGGCCAGAATTGTACCTGTCCCAAAGGCTGAGGACACTAAATGTCTTGAAAACTATTGCCCTGTCATGATACTGTCTTCCCTTAGTAAGTGCTGTGGCCAACCAACTTACTGAACATCTCTACTCTCATAACATCCTAATGCCTGAGTAGCATGGTTTCCATAAGGCCAGTAGCACCACCATAGCACTCACACATGGGGTCACTGGAATCAAAACTGCCATGGATCAGGGACAGTGCAGTGGGGATATCTTTGTTGACTTGTCCAAGGCCTTTGACCTGGTCAACCACAGTGTCATGTATTTCAAACTGCACTCCATGTGCCTTTCCATGCATGCTGTCTCCTGGTTCAGATACTGTCTGTCAGATCATCGACAAGTTGTCAAGTTCAGTGGGTCCATCTCAGAGCCGGCCCCTGTTAAGCTTGGGGTTCCCCAGGGCTCAATTCTCTGGCCTGTTCTCTTCAAACTGTTTGTTAACAGCCTCCCTACTGTCATCATTTTCTGAAGTACACTGCACGCTGTTGACCTAGTCCTCCTTCACAGCTGGAGGAGCATGAGCCTCATCAGGTCCCACCTTACAGATGGCTTTCACAGACCGGAAGCTTGGCTTGTCAAAAATAAGCTGCAGAACGGAAAGAAGACTTAATCCATGCTTCTTGGATCCTCTACCAAACGATGAGCCTGCCCCACCGTCCTGTCCATCAGGTGAACTGATGGGACACCACTGAAGGTGGCACCATCCTTTAGCGACCTTGGGGTTACACTTGATCTGCATCTGAATTTCTCCCTCCACATCCTAAATGTCTGTAAGTCAGTAAATGCTTAATATGGTCTGGCATATCGGGTTAAACACCATCTTATGCTTAATGCCCGTTTAGCCCTTACCAGGAGACTCTTTCCTCCCTTTCTCAACCGTGGGCTTATATCTTTTACTAATGCCTCCGAGTCTCTGCTCTCCAAGTGGGAGGCCCCCTACAATAACATTTGTAGTTTTGCACTCTCATTAAACTGCAATTCATCACTACAACCTCTATAGCCGCCTGGGTCGGCAGTCTCCCTCAAATAGTTGCCTATTTGCTTGAGGCTATTTCACTGATAAAACAGGATGGGTACTCCTGCCTCCATTGCAGCTCTGTTCAGTTTCTCCCACCTGTCTTGTCCCCTTAGATCCAATGATAAATCCCTTCTCATTGTCCCAAAACATCCACCCTCGTGGGGGGACTAGGCCTTTAGCGCTATTGCGCCCAACTGTGAAACCCCCTGCTGCTCTCAGTCCACTGCTCCTCCTCCCACTTTCCATTTAGAAGGTCCCTGTGGACTCACCTTAAGGTCAACCATTCCTCCTGCTACCTACCCTATTCTAGTTAAGCTTGCATGCCGGTATCCCTACGCTACGATGACAAGGCCTGCAGGGGCTGCATTTGCATTCTTCACGTGGCAGATATCCCTCTCTTTTTGACTTAGTTTACTTTTTGTTCTAAGCCTTGTAAGTTGCACAATTCTATTGTTTATTATATTTCTGTAACCTAAGTATTGTAAGAAAATGTATTTCATGCCTGTATTGTCTGTTTCTGTACTATGACGTGGAACCCTTTGTAAAAGAGTTTATACTCAAAGGTCGTTTCTGAAGTTACAAATAAATAAATAAAACTACAGATGCGTCCGCACATGATTTTCGGGTGTTTGCTTTTGTAACCTGCCTTCAGGCCATTAGCCTCGTCTTTAGTACTACATACGCTGGGCCAGCTGATGTGTATTTTATTGTTTAACTGTGCTAAGTTTTTGTACATCTTGTCTGCCATTCTCAGTTTATGTTTCTACAGCGGGCTGGCATGTTTCTCACCTGCCCTGTATTTTTTGTAATCATATTATGTTCTTAATCCTGTTCCTGACCACCTGACCATCTACTGTTGTATCCACTCTATTGTACTGCATCTGCATGTCTTTATTGTACTGCTTGTCTTGTAAGCTCCTGGGTCGTACTTGAAAATGGGTGCAATTTGTGTCTGGTGTACTTGCTTGGTCAATTAAAGCTAATACTAATAAGAGCATCTTTTAATAATTAGTGTACTTTCACAGTGCTGTGTCTCTGATTTAAAAATTGTCGAAACTGTGCCACGCCAGTGTCCCAGCGGTGGTGGGTCATGCTGCCATGTGGGCAACCCCAGTTCAGGAGGGGGACTCAAGTTGCTGCATCAGGAGGCATGCCAGGCTACAGGCAAACAGACATAAAAACCACATGCTCAGAAAAAAACTGAGCCAGTGCTGTTGAAATGAAGCAGGAGACAAGACACACGTGAACCGGGACGCGATCACAACAATGAAAAACTTCTCGGTGACAGCAGACTTTCAGTTTTGTTCCAGAAAACCAGAAACAAAAAAGGAAAGCACAGCTTGTAACCCCGGCAACTATAGCGGATCCTTTCATAAGGGTGTGATACCTCTGATGAAGGGCCCTACTATAGTCCGGAAGGGCTGGGGTTATGATCTGTGCATTCTTTTATTTTTTGGATTGGTGGGGGTGAAGACTTGAGTTTGCTACTACCAAGTAGTTTTTCATTTTCTGATCAAATGCTAGTTCATGTGTGTGTTTGTCCCAGGCTGCAGGCAGCTGCCGAGGAGCAGCGAGCCTCGGTAGGGGAGGGTTACTGGTGGGCTCTGGTGCCACAGCGAGCCCTGCAAGGTCAGGTGGCTTGCTCCTTCAGCATGGGCATGCAGTGTCTCCATGACACCAACTATGGCAGTGCCCCATCATATGACAGGAAGGAGGAATACACAAGAGAAAATGGGAAGAATGCCCCTCTGCTGTCTACATGATGGCTGCGGCCTGAACATGTTATATCCCTGACAACAAAGGGTACATCTCTGGACTACAGCAGGGTTGGGCATAAAATACAGAAGAATTAAATATCGTGGACATGGGATTTAAGACTCATATTGATATGTTTTTATAAGAAAAATAAGTTACATATATGTAGTCTGCTTGCTTGGTAACAAACTAAAAGAGCGGCTCTCCTTAGTATTTTTTTTAAAGTGATATGTTAGAGATTTCAAATCTATGATTAGGTTTTTGTTATAATCCTGCATACAGCACATGTGAAGTATATTGTTTTAAAAAATGTTGGGTTTTCCTGCGCTATGACAGACCAGCCTGAAATTCCTGTTACATCCTTTAGCCTTTGTACTGAAAAAGGGGAGTGGATATGAATGGCTTTTCAGGATTTGTGGTTCTAGAGGACGCCATACAGTTCCTGCCCCCCTTCCCCACATAGTGCTCGTTCAGCCAGTGCTGACGCAGAAATACCTACATGATTAATATCCCATCCAGTTTTTTTTTTCCAACTTGAATCCCTTAGTTTTGATCAGCTGCTACTTTTCAGAGTGGGCACTCATTAATTTCGCCACACTGTTGTCCCCTGGGAGGCACTATTTCTCAGTAAATCACCAAGGGGAATTCCAGAAATTATTCATTAAGCAATCTAGGGCAGGTAATCGTGTGTTCTTCTGATGGCAAAACAAACAAAAAAGAGCAACACCCCTGTGTCGTGTTTGTAAAGAAGGGAGACGGGCATGATGGCAGTTACGGGGGCAAGATAACTTTATAGTTAGATTCGCCCTTCGTCAAATGCATAGTCTACAGATTTGGGTACTAGCTCATTACCCAGCCACTTGGCTGTCAGGTCAGACTGAAAAGATAGTTAGAACAGTAACCCCCACCCACCCACCCACCCTGGCTATGCAGATGTAGACTGCGGCGCCAGTCTGTCACTGAATTTAGATCATGCAGGAGGTCCGTGCTGACCTAGATTACGCAGTCAGTCCGTGCTCATGTAGATCTTGCAGACGGTCTGAGCTGACTTAGACCGCGCAGGTGGTCCCTGCTGACATAGACTGAGCAGGCAGTCCTCACTGGCATAGATCCCGCAGACAAGCTATCCTGAGGTAGACTGCACAACCTGCCTCTGCAGCCCTGAGGTCTCTGCTGACCTGGACTGCTTAGGCAGGCTGTGCTGAAGTAGAAAGCACAGGTTGTATGTACCTGGACCGTGCTGCCTGAAGGTGTTCCTAAGGTAGTTTGCATGTGAGTGGGCCCGCATCAACCTAAGCCAAAATGCTGTTCAGATGGACATTTTGTGAACTTGTAAATGATTGGATCAGCATACCTTGTAGAAGATTTTTTGTCAATATATTTTTATTGAAAACTTTCCAAACATAAAACAATACAGAATGTAGTCATACAACTTCAAGCACAAAAGCACATTATTGCAGGACAACAACAGTATATATATATATATATATATATATATATATATATAAAATGTACTTCAGTGAAATAAAATATAACTACCACTTTAAGTTTCATTCTAAATTTATCAATAGTAAAAATCTAAACAGAACATATTCGTTGTTTAAGGCCCTGTCCACACTATGCCTCTGTAGCGTTACGGAGGGCTCAAACCGTTACGTAGCGGTTTGCGTTTATCTGTAGCGTTACGAGAAGGCATTTTCAAAAGCCGTTATAGAAACCTGTTTGTATGTGGTTTCTACAGCATGATTATAGTAACGTTACAGATCTGTAACGTTACAGCCTGCAGTGATGAATACGTGAGCGTGTAGCTCAGTATTCTT
The DNA here is from genome assembly GCA_016271365.2 of Neoceratodus forsteri. Classification (NCBI taxonomy): domain Eukaryota; kingdom Metazoa; phylum Chordata; order Ceratodontiformes; family Ceratodontidae; genus Neoceratodus; species Neoceratodus forsteri. Next base: position 156,131,467 of record JADMNL010000031.1, on the reverse strand, counting down.
CCAGTGCAGTACGAACTGCATTGTGGGATAAGGTGCAGCTGCTTAACGTTACAGAGCACCACAAATGTGGAGCGGGCTGACGCGGTTCAAACGTTATTAGACTGTTTGTCGGGCAATGTGGACACACTGTAACAGTTCCGGTCTGTAACGGTTTGGAACCGTTACAGACTGTAAGTGGTGTAGTGTGGACAGGGCCTAAGACAAACTTGAGAAGTCATACCTTACTATCTAAGAACAACTCACAAATATTACACAAAGTTGCTCAAAGTGCTTTATTTTATAACTGCTTTTAATCTATTTCTTTATTTTATTTTTTTTTTTAGTTATTACTTTTCTCTCCTTTTTTTACGCTGGCTTACATCAGGAGGCGTCCCAGCCCCGTCCCAGCGATCCTGGCCGACACTGACCTGGCCCCAGGGCTTACCCCCCCCGGCGGGGTCGGCGGGGAATCGAACTCCCCCACCGAGGACCGGATTAGGTGGCCAGCACTGTGGCTAGCCGAGGGCGGAGCCTGCGAGGCGCCCTCCGCCATCCTTCATGACAGTAACTTTTTCTCCTGTTCTCCCAGGAGTCGAGACCGTGCCATGACGTCAGCGGAGTGCAGCGCACACGCGTCCGCATGCACTCCCTCCAGACGTCTGGCCCAACTCCTCCCCTACTTGTGGTGCGGCACCCTGTCCTCCAGCCTCCTACTGGGGCGAACAGGGCGCCGACCACCTAGACCTCTCTCCTCGGAAGAAGGAGAGCAGTCCATCGGACACTCAGTCCTTCTCCTCCCTGCCGACCGACGGCCTGTGCTTGTTCCCCGAACACAGGTCGCTGGCATGACACGAGGTAAGGCGCCAGCGCCTCAGCGCCACCGGGCCAGCAAGCTATCTCTTTATTAAGTTACTTAAATAAAACAAGGACAAACCATACAAGGACAAATCAAACATCGACAAAAGCGTCTCAAGCTAATAACTGAATATACTTACAGCCCTTAGCTGTCATAGTAATAGGGATAAGCAGAATAAACAGTTGAGTTCTAAGGTGTGAAACCCAGTTTGTGATCAAGCATGTACAAAAACCCATCTCTGCCACAGTGTATCAAAATGTTCAACAGTGTTGTTCAGTTTAGCTGTCAACTTTTGCATATCATAAACTTGGATCATGTTGTCCTGCCAGTGCGATACCCCAGGAACCATGGAAGAGATCCAGAGTCTGGTTATAACTTTTTTTGCCACCAGTAGGCAGATCCGAGCTGATTTTTTGGTCTGAAGACCTCTGTGTCCTTGTGGGGGTCAAGGAGTAGCACATATGCGGCACGTAATGTGAAGTCTGCACCAGAGATTATCTGGAGGGCTGCCTGGAGCTGTGCCCAGCGTGACTGCAACAGTGGGCATGCTCAGAAGATGTGGTCATGCGTGGCAGGGGCAATGTCACAATCTCTCCAGCAGTAATCAGTCTGTGTTGGAATATATCTGGCCACAACTTGAGGAGTTCTGAAGAATTTAATGAAGCACTTCCAAGAGAATTGTTTCTAACAATGGGAGGAAGTTGGTATATGAATTCGCATCAAATATCTGCTTCAGTCTGAAGCAGGGATAGGAGTCTGTAAGTCAGCCTCCCACTTTGCTCAAATAAAATCGACATGAAGCCCCTGAAGTTCAAGGGATGCTTGATATACCTGAGAGATCAGGGAGGATAAGGGTCTCTGTTTAATATAGGGGTTAATACCTAAAGGAACAGAGGGGTTCCCAAGGTAGATGGCCATTTACATAGCTCATTGTGCAAGTAATGAGAAGCCTGGCAGCACCTAAAATAATCCGGGGGGGGGGGCCCACGTAGCTTAAAGAACCTGGCAAGCTCCTGAAAGGTGATGAGGTCTCTGCCCCATAGGAACTGCACAGGAAAAGAGAGTCTGTGAATGGGGAATGCACCCAGGAATTTAGGCTGGGTAGAGGTACACGGCAGGACTGCCCACTCTCCTGTCTTCTATTTAGCTTGGTAATCAAACCACTTGCCGCCACAGTTAGGGAGTCTGGGATATTAGGGAGTCCGGGGGCTGGGGGTCCACCATAAAATTCTGTTTTATGCATATGTTGTTCTGCTATATTTGTCGCGACCGGCTATGCTGCTTCCTTCGCTGACTACCCTGATTGAGGAGTTTTCCTCATTTTCAGGTTACAAAATCAATTTAGAAAAATCTAAGTTGTTGTGTCTGGATGGGGCGCTTGTGCAAGACCCTACTCATTTTCCTTTTCGAATTGTCTTCTCTCATATTAAATATTTTGGGATTAGGGTGGGTGAAACACTTGACTCCCTTTACAGGCTCAACTACACACCCCTTCTAGAGAAAATCATAGCAGACCTCCGTCGATGGCAAGGTCTTCCTCTGTCTTGGCTCGGTTGTATTAATCTAGTCAAGGCAAATATCCTGGCCCGGTGGTGCTGAGGGTTGAGGCGCTGAACACCACACCTCGCACCATACTGGCAACTTGGGTTTGGGAATGGACTTGGGCCACCAGAGTTGGCAGGGGAGGAAGGATTGAACATCCGGAGGACTGCTCTTCTTCCTGGACTAGGCCAAGCACTGCTCCTTAGTGGCCCCTGATGGAGATTGGGGGGCAGTGCAAGGAACACACGGTGCTGTGACTAGGGATGGAGTGGCGGTGGACGTCAGCACATTAGTGCCAGGACGTCCTTGCACGACTGTGCTCCAGGGGGGAAACTACAATGCAAAATACCCCAGAGGACCAGGGAGGTGACAAAGGCTCCAGGGACCTCGCCCACATACCCAGTGCCGGACCATCCCTCCAATGGTCTCCCAAGGCCCTTGACCAGGACTGACCCTCTAATTACTGAAAGGTTGCCTGGTAGGTGGGTGGGGCTGACCCTCCTCCAGTGGGTGATCCGGGGGGGGCTGGAAGGTCCTGGAAGAGGTTCCCAGAGGAGGGAGGTCTCAGGCAGGGGAGTAAAGGTGATGGTTGAGTGGGCACTTCCGAGAGATGCCCTGGTCCACCAGAGCGAATAAATAGAGTTTAAAAAAAAATAAAGATGGATATGCCTAGACTTTTATACCCTATCCAGATGCTCTGAATTAGCCTTCATAAGAAGGACCTTCAGATTCTAGATGAGGCGTGCAGCAATTTTGTCAGCAAAAAGGTCATGGATTAGTCTCAGTTGACTAAAAAACTCCTTCTAAAGGTGGATTAAACTATCCGGATTTCCATATATGCTACTTGGTGAAGCAGGCCAGACTACTGTATGATTGGGTCAAGGGCCTGCAGGGTGCAGCATGGGTCTCATTGGACTAAGAGGGAAGAGAACAATGCATTATGACCTATTTAGGCCAGATGGAGCTGTGAGCCTATCGCTGTGGCGGTCCTAAGAGTTTGTTGGTGGAACAGCTTTTAGAGGCCTGGGGCCGCATTTGGATATTGTTGGGGGATGGCTCGGGGGGGGGGGCTATGATCTTGCTGCCAATCTTTTCCAACCCCAAGTTCCTCCCGGGGCTGGAGGATCAGGTTTTTCAGAAGTGGGACTCAGCTAGGATAAGGTTCCTTGAGGATCTTCATAATAGTCAAGGTTTAACTTATCCTGAACTGGTGGAGGGTTTGGGCCAGCTGTTCTTTCAGTTATTCAGATACATGCAGGTGCGGGACTGGGCGTGTTGCTGGGACCGTCTCCAACCACATAACTCTCCTCTCTTTGCCCTGGAGAGAGGGATTCTTTCTGCCAGGATGGCCCCCAAGGGGGCTTTGGCTAAGCAATACTATAACATTAGATCACGTCACCCCGATACTTCTCTGTGAGCTAAGAGGCTTTGGGAATGGGATCTGGGAGGGGGCCTGGAAAGAACTTTGTGAATCTCATATGGGGATAACTATATGCAACCATTTTAAGTCTCAATTCAAGTTCCCGCATAGGTTGCATCTCCCCCCAGAGATGGTAAGTAGATTTGCCCCCGTGATCTCTCCTTTATGTGGGAGATTCAGTATAGAGCGGGGCACTTGCATAGATTGCTTTTTTCAGTGTCCTGTCCTTCATAAGTTTTGGACAGCAGGTATTCAGGCCATTTCCCATATTATGCAGGTCAGACTCCCTGTTGAGCCTTGGTGCTTGTTATTTAGGGTGGTAGAGCAGGCATCAGAGGATTGGGATTTCCACTCCAGATCCACCCAGCTGATGTTAATTAATGGCTCAATGCTGTTTCCAGGCTACCTGGGCCTCCCAGGCCCCTACCACGTTGCAGATGTGGCAAGATTCCGTCCATAATGCGCTCCAGCTGGAGTATGTGACTTATGATTTAAAGGGGGGGTCTAATATGTGTGAAACACAATGGGGTCAGTATCTGGCCTCTCTGTCTCAGGTGGTGATACGGTTGGGCTAGTACAGCCTATGCTGTGGAGAGGTCCGGGCAACTCTTGTCGCCCTTTGTCTTCCTTGGCATAGCCTCCTTCACCTGCATCTGTGGTCCCTTGCTGACCTCTGCTCTTTTCTCCTTCTTATCCCCTCCTTCCCTTCTTTTCTTTGGGTGCTTGTAGGTTTGTCAAACCTATTCGCCCTCTGGGAGGGACTGGGAGCTGCATTTGGTGGTGACATTAGAGTAATGAAGGCTTTTTTATTCAGATGTGTGTGTGTGAGTATCAGTGTTAGTATTTGTCTGTGTGTTTTGTATTTATACTGTTCTTACAGTAATCTTGCATTGTGTTTTATGAGTTTTGGAAAATATGATGTTTGAAGCTTGATTGGTGACAGTTTAATCAATATCTGTTTATTAAGTTTGTAGTGGCAAGTGTGTTCTGGTATCTTAGATAAGTTTTCTTTCCCATGCACTGATGTATTATACAGTTATCCTGTGTTTGTGTGTGTGTGTGTGTGTGTGCTATGTTTGAAAAGCTCAATAAAAAGACTTTAACAAAAAAAAAAGTCCCTCATAGTCCCAATGGGTATAACCTAAATCCTGTCACTCGGGTGTAAAGGAGAAGGAGGCCTGAGAAAAGCGGGTGATTGAAAATCTAGTGGTCTGGAGATGCTTATGAAGGAAAGCGTTCCACCAGTATAACAAAGTGGTTAAAGTATAGGGGTTAGTAGAAATTTGAGAAGGTTGTACAGGGGGGTCAGATCACATTTTGTGGATTGAGAGAAGTCCCTTTTCTATTAATTCTAAGGTCTTCCACTGGTCTGTCAGTCAGTAGAGAGTTGTGCGTATCTGAGCTGCTGCATGATGAAGAGATAAACTGGGTAGGGCTATCCATCCCTGAGATTTAGGGACTTGTAAAACAGAGAATTTTATATGTGGTTTGGCTCCCCCAACCCTCAGATATACTAACCTACTAAATGCCAGCAGAATAGGCCTGGTGGTCTGTCGTGTCTGCTCGGTAGCCAGCCTCCTAGTGGGATATCAGTTTGTCTCATCACTGGGAAGAGCCCACCGGGGTAAATACTGGTAAAGTCTGAGCTGAGTGTAATAATTGGAGTAGAGGAACCATTCGAACACTGTCCGTGTTGCTGCATCATGGAAAGAGACACTGTTTTCCATGTCTCTAAATCTTTGACCAGTTGCATAGTGCTTTATTAAGTCTGTGCAAAACAATAGTTCCAATTCCTCAGCTCAGAGTATCACAGCTTCATGGTAGACAATACGGTGCATTTTAAAGGCATCCAGATCCACCTTACCTACAAGACAGTTCCCAGTATGGCTACTAGCTGCCTAAGGGGTTTCACGCAGGAGGTGCTTTCTTTGAGAACTGGCTTGTAGGTAAGGTGGATATGGACACCTATAAATTGTTTACCTTGAAGCTGTGATACCCTGGGTTAGAAATGGGAACCATGCTATTGTTTATTGTGGATTTAATAAAGAATTTTGAGCAATTTCTACAAGTTATGCTGATTTAATCCTTTACAAGTTCACAGAATGTCAGTTTAAATAGTGTTTTGGGTTAGGTTGGTGTTGGCCCAGCCACTTACAAACTGACTTCTACCTATTGAGCCTCGCACGTTATTATTCAGGTGCAACATGAGCTCCCCTTGCCTACAGTTTGCACTGTCCTGAGGTAGCCTGCTCATCCTAGATATCTATCCAGCTAGAGACTGCACAGGAGGGCTGTGTGTTGTCCTGAGCTGACATCCCATACAGACGCATCAGGTTTCCATCGACCATGAACAGCAGCTGGGCCCCTGGGCCCCATGAGAGGAAAGCTGTTGCTGTTGGCCAGAAGTAATTAGGGAGAGGGGTACTCGGAGGGGCAATGGCTGCAGGAAGGGTCCACTTTGCAGTGGAGGTGGATGGTAAGGGAGAAATAAGTGTGACAAAAATCCTGAAAGAGAACATTTAAAAAATAAATAAAATAACGCTGTTGCACCATGTTGATGAAGATCCAAGTGGCAGCCGACCCAAGATCATGCCCCAGAGGAGGGGGGGGGGTCAAGCGTTCCCAAAGGACACCCTCCTCTGGGGAGGGAGGGCAGTGCAGCCTACTGTAATATTGCTACTTGGTTAACCACATGTGTCCCCTCTGTCTTTATTCCTGATAAACATTTGCAAGAAACCTGGATCTTTGTCCTCCAGAGGTCACCTGCTTTTCCCTCTACTGGAGTCCTAATTCTGTTTGTGACATCACTATCTGTTGCTGTGGAAATGATTGTGCGGTCAGTGAGGATTATGACATCACTGGAGGGAAAAACTGGAGGACGGTATGAAATCTGAGACACAAAGGTCCTGTTTCCATGCAGTATACTCAGTAATAAAGAATGAGGGGAGATGAAAAGGGAAATTATCTGAAATAAAAGCTGAAGTGTGTCAAAATATTGAGATTTAAAGATTTTTTCAGAGACTGGAGAATCTCTTTAAACTGACACCTGTAATGAAATTTCACAGCCCTTTAGATTGGCTACTGCCTGTCACGTCGGCAACCAAGGTTTGAGAGTAGGCTTGAGTCACTGGGGGTGAGAGGATTGAGCATCCCGGGACAGCTCTCCTCTCATGGGGTGGATGGATCGCGTCTCCAGTAATGCATCTGGCACCTCAAGGAAAATGGGTGTCAAGGCAATGAGGAGGCCCAGAACGGGGTAGGAGACACTCTGCATCATTGCACGTCGATGTCCCAGGAGTGGAAACATGGAAGAAAATCCCCCGGCAGGTCGGATGAAGGATGCCCCCCCCCCACACCACCTGCAGGCCTGGCACCACAGACTGAGCAGTTGAATCATGCCTCAAAGGGACAAGGGCAGGCCCAGTTGTCCCTGCCACAAGAAGTAAGTCATGGAAAAATAGTGGGCAAGTCCCAGAGATGGTGGGTGACTGGGCTGGTGGGGCCATCACAACAGGCTGGTGAGGCATCAAGAAAACCAGGAACACAATAATAAAAAAAAAAAAAAAACAGAAACTTTGCAGGTAGAAGACTGGGAGTTTATCAAGTCTGCACTGTACTACCTAAACACACAGCAGCCTATCACTGAGTGTTGTTAGTCTGAGTGCCCCCAGATGCATGTTTTGACCCCTCCCCCTTGTCACGGTCCACCTCCCAGCACCTGGGCCCACAGTCACTATGCTCCTGTACCTGTCCTAACCCACCCTAATTCCTTGGACAGGCTACTCATACCAGCTCACATGGCAGTCTGTTTCCACTTATCTACTACCCTATCAGTGAAATATTGCTTCCAAACACCCCTTTTAAATGTGCTATCTACCAGTTTATACTCATGTCCCCTGGTGCCTGACCCAAGGATCGAAACTAGCACCAGCCAACTAGCCAAATGCTAGTAGATTTTGTATTAGGCTAGTAAAATTTCCCTCACCAGCTAGGACAGTGGAAAAGTGTGTGGGGTTAGTTAGTTTTCCGAGTCATTAGCTCTGCTGGCTAGTGGCTGCAGAACTTTTAATTTTGACCCTTGCTGACCCCTTTCTGCCTCTGAACAGGGCTGACCAGTCACCTCTGTTGATCCTGTGGATGTATTTAAAGGCCTCAATGATGTCCCCCTCTCTCATCTAGCCTTGAGTTGTTAAAATATCTAAACCTATAACCCCCCGAGTCTCAAATTATACCAGATTATGTAAAGAGACATGACAGGTCTCATTCATTCATTCTGGTGAGAGAGAGTGTGTGTGTGTGTGTGTGTTTTGAGGGGGAAGGGGTTGATTAATCCATTGTTGGATTGTCAGAATACTCCGATTATCCTTTTGAGACATCAAGAGGATTTGTTCACAAGTGGTCAGTTACTTGATTGATCATCTGTAGTAATTTGATTTCTGAGTTCCAAATACTATTAGGCATGTCAGTTTCTAGCCTGAGGGTCAAAGGTTGTCTCACAGCCAGCGATGGCAGGCCAGGCCTTGTTCCCTTAGGAAGTCTTTGTTTTAGATTGATTCAGCGTGTTTATGTGTAGAGCTGTTACTGTAATATGATTTCATGTCACTGCTCATCAGATGTGCGTTGTGTTATCCAGGGGTCAAAATTAGCAGTGGTCAGCTGGCCTGTTGCCAGTGTTACATACGGTGGGCCCACAGGGGATCTGGTGGCCAGCTCCTCAATATGGAATTTACGAACCCCTTTTGCTAAGCAAAGTGTATGGAACAAAATTTTGAAACAAGGACTGGTAAAGTTCTCGGTAGGTAAGCAAACTGTGGGAGGCTTGCGGATTGTTTTAAAAAAAGGGTCAAGTTTTGTTCTTTAAAACTCATTCTCTCCCGGTGGCCATTTTGGGTCGGGCTTAGCAATGGATGGTTCTGATGCCATCTGGCATCTGTGGGACCGAAGGAGTTTTTAAAAGTAGTCAAGTTATTACTTTTTATGCCTGAGGTATTTTTTCTTTTCCCATTTGCTAATAAAACGATGTTTTTCCTGACACCGCCAGTTGGTATATACGGAACAGCACTACCTGGAGGCTGACCAGGGTCCCTAATGTTCTGTGGCACTTTGTCCTGATTTCCACGGCAGGGCTCCTTGGCTTCTGCGGCATCGTTTTTGGATTTCTGTAGCATGCTTAATTCATTTCTGTGGCAGAATGCAGTCCTGCCATTGGCTAAAATATAATGTAATGTGACTGATGACATCACATGCTAAGCATAGAGGAGGAGCTGTAGGATAAATGAGATGGGGAAGGGAGCCGAGCACTGAGGAAAAACTGTATATTTAAATAAAAATTCACCAAAAACCGTGAATTCTGCAGCACTACATATATTCTACGGCATGATGCAAATTCTGTAGAAAATTCCACAGCCACGGAATTGCAGAATTCCTGGGGCCTTGAGACTGACCTGTCTAGTTCTGTCCCTCTTCATACCTCATCATCACTGTGACCTCACTGTTTCTGACATCACAACTGCTGGGGAAATGCCAGTCACCTTCTGCCAGATTTGTTCCTTGTGGTCACAGTGTTGATGAGGTGTGAAGAGGAGCAGAACTAGATATTTCAGCTGCCAGGTAAAGCACTGCTCTTCACAGCATACCCAATACTGTCAAGCAGAAAACTTTCTAATGTACAAAAAGAAAAAAAAAAATCCAAAAGAAAAAGTAAGAATGGACTGTTTTTAATAACATTTTCTGTCCTGCATTTTTGGCGCTACTAGCACATTAAACAAAGATAATGTAAAACCCCCACCCGGCACAATAAAAACAGAAAGTTTAAAATCCTAGTTCATATGACTAGTTCCTTCATGCCTAGCTTACCTACCTTTAGAGTCTAACCATTCCTAGAATGATGCTGTGTTGAAGTGTTGTTCCATTTGGATGGAATTAATCATTTCAGACAAGATTCATTTATTTAATAAAGCATGGACTCCCTTTTTGAACTTTTACAATAGGGACAGTAACAAGATATAAAAGACAGTAAATGTTTATAATGAATCTGAAATAATTGTGAATTAATTTTTATTAAAGAAATATCACTCGGACTTCCGGTGACGTCACCAACACGATGGCGGCCTGAAGACGGAGTTCCTCGTCCCTCCGGCCTAATTTGCCCACATAATCAAGCAATTTTTGATAAAATGAGCAAAATTGCTAGTGGGGCCATTCAGAGAAATAGATCCCGATCCAAAACTGCTAAAAAGAACACCCATACAACAGGATCGCCACGGATGAGCCAATGTGATAACAGGAGAGAATCACCGTCCAGCATGGCAAGTGGGGATACAGAATCGGAGTTAGAGACATTATCAGGCTCCAGGTTTGAGATACTACTTACTGAAATTAAGTTATCCCGAAGTGAAAACAAGGCAGAGTTTGATAAATTGCATACAGACCTCACTGGGCTGGAGAATCGGGTGTCCATGGCAGAGGAAAGGATCTCAGGGGCAGAGGATGATATACTTCATCTCTCTCAGGCCACTGAAGTACTCAGTCAGCAACAGGAGAGCACAGCGGCTAAATGCCTTGACCTAGAAGTTCGTGCTAGGAGGGAGAATCTCGGAGTGTATGGTCTTCCAGAGGATTCTGAGGTGGGGAGATGGCAGATTTTATGGCGGATGTACTACGACATGTCTTGGAGCTTCCACAGGCTTTTACTTTTCGGATTGAGAGGGGCCCACAGAGCACTGTCCGCGAAGCCTACTTCACCATCAGCTAGACCCAGATCTATAGTGATAAAATTCTCCAGCTATAGAGATAAGGAAATGTTGCTTAGAACAGCATGGAGGCAACAGAGAGTGGATTATAATGGATCTCGTCTGTATTTCAATCAGGATTACCCACCGTAGATCCAACAACACTGAATGGTCTATGCACTCATACTGCGCAAGCTTAAGTTGCTGGGAGTGAAGTTCCAGACACTGTATCCCGCACATCTGCAGGTGCATTGGGAGACAGGTTTGGAGCTCTACTGTACGTCAGAGGAAGCAATCCTGGCCTTAAAGAAGAAGGGCCATGAACTGCTGGGGGCTCCCCCTCGGCCCGGATCAAATTCAAACGGGCTTTGGCAATCAGCTCCACTGCGTAGAAATAGAAGACTAGGGCAGGGATCAGCTCCACGCACCATGCAAGATATCAAAGATTTGCTGTGGAAGCTTACACGCCAGCACCAACAAGAAGAAGGAGATGCCAGAGGGGAAGGGGCAACTTGAAGTGGTGCACAGTGAGTGTTTGGGTTTGGAGACGCTTTGCTGTGTTGTGCAGACCCTGACTTCTCCTACCTAGGGGCCTAAGCAGTCATAGTGGTGGATTATTAACATGGCAGGACAATACAACCAGGAGAGACATTGGGACAATATATGTTTTTACGGTTTTGATGTTAAAAGCTTCTGACATACATACATCAAGGAGGGATTATTATTTTTTAGAAAAGATGAGAAATTTAATTTAGAAATCCCCATTGAAACCTGGTGCAAGGTACGTTGGAGGGGATCCATCTGGCAGTTTACGTTTACTGCAGGGGGGGGCATGAGGTATTGCCTCCTGTCTTCTTTTCATCAATGATTTAAATGGTATATTATTGGGTTATATTATCAATCTTTAGCCTTGAAGGCTGGGGATGGGTTCCCAACCTTTGCAAATGCACACCTTTATGTGCATCTACCCACTTGAGTGAGCGGCCTTGTGTTATGATGACGTACTTAGGCCTAGACATCAGGCCAGAATCCACGCTGGGTAGGATCCAGGGGGGCCGAACTCCACCAGGAGCTCTGTACCCTCCATTCCGGGGCATAGTTACCCGAGATCTCAGGGGTCGATTTACTCATTTCCCCTTCCTTGGAGGTACTTATGTAAATAGTTTACCCCTGTTGGCGAGAGAAGGGAGTTTTAAGCCTTCCTATCGGGGGAAAAGGTTAGAGTTACATTGTTTGTTATATGTGGGTTTGTATTTGTATTATGTTTATTATAGGGGCACTTCAGCGTATGTATGGGATGGCACATGGGCAGGAGACTGGAGGAGATTGATTGGGGGCGTAGGGGAGGGCAACAATCCAAATGTATTAGTAGGATAAATAATATTAGAAGTATTATATGGCTTAGGAATGGATAATAGAGACAGCCTTAAGATAGTATCACATAATGTGAACGGGTTGAATAATCCTGTCAAACATTACAAGGTGCTCTCTTCTTTGAGGCGGCAGGCACCGTCGTTTGTTCTTCTGCAGGAGACTCACTTGAACAAGGCTGAACATAAGAAACTGGGTAGGTTCGGCTTTGGTCATGTGATCGCATCCACCCATAGAGGGGTGAGGAAGCAGGGAACAGCAGTCCTGGTCCCGAGGGATTCTCCATTTAAACCTGAGGCCCATTATACAGATCCAGAGGGGAGGTTAGCACTAGTATCCGGGGTCTTGGAGGGATCACCTCTTACATTGGCTTCACTGTATATTCCCCCGGGGGCAACGGTGGCCACTGTGAGAAGTCTGCTCCACAAAATTGCAGAGTATCATAGGGGGACACTGGTGGTGGTGGTGGGGGTGATCTTAACCAGATCTGGGAACATTTAGATACTTCCAGGTTGGGGTCCTTTTGTCCCACACCTGCAGGTAAATTGATTAGACGTTTTATGGGGGCAACCAATTGGGTGGACGCATGGCATTCAGAACATGCTGGTCAGAGAGATTATACACATTATTCTCCCCCGCATGGATCTTATGCTCGCATAGACTATTTCTTAGTCCCAGGGGAGCATCGGTTCCAAATAAAATAATGTGTACATACTCCCTCGGTTTTATCAGACCATGCACAACTCTCTCTAATGCTGGAATGGAAAACAGCCAGAGGCCAGACGTTATGGAGATTCAACAATTATTTACTGAATGTAAAAGAATTTACAGAAATGGCCAGGGATAAGATGAAGCAGATTTTGGGGGAAAATGATTCACCAGAAGTCTCGCGGGCCACCCTTTGGGATACCGTGAAAACGGTCCTGAGAGGGGAGGTTATTAAATATGCGGCCTACTATAAGAAAACACAGAATGCCCAAATGGAATCGCTTCATAGGCAATTAGGTGAGTCTCAAAGGCAGCATGCAGAGGGGGAAGGCCCGGCCTGAGCTAAGATATTGACTTTGAGGCAACAGATTCAAAAGCAGATTGATGTTAAGACTGAACAAGCTCTGCAAAGTCTTCATCAGAGGTATGGGGAGGTAGGGCCTAGAGCAACGAGGTTGTTGGCACACCATCTTCATCAACAGACGTTGCGGGCTTCGGTTACCCAAATTAGAGACCCTGGGACGGGGAAATTGGTCCGTTCACCTGATCAGATCTTATCCAGTTTCAAGGGTTTCTACCAAAAGCTTTACACCCCAGATTCCCCTATGGCTAGTTCCCATGCAGAGGTATATTTATCTAAGATAACTCTCCCCACACTTAGTACGGAGACTAGGTTACAGTTGGATCAACCCATTTCCCCGGGGGAACTAGATCGGGCAATTAGGGGCCTGAAGTCTCTTAAGACACCAGGACCAGATGGGTACACTCCCGAGTTTTATAAATTCTTTAAGAAGGAGGTGGAGGGCCCTTTGTTGGTAACATGTAGAGAGGCACAAATGGGGAATCGTTTTCCAGACACCTGGAATTACGCAGTGATCTCGAGTATTCCGAAGCAGGGGAAGGATAGTACACAGTGCTCCTCATATCGTCTAATCTCTGTACTGAATATCGACTATAAATTATATACCAAGATTCTGGCCCAGAGATTGGAAGTATTACTCCCCTCACTTATTGATTTTGACCAAACGGGCTTTGTACTGGGGCGTCAGACTCAGGGAAATATTAGGAGAACGTTACACATCCTTCACCATGCTGCCCGGTCGTGGTCTCCCCTCCTTCTTCTTAGTTTGGATGCGGAGAAGGCCTTTGACTGGGTAGCATGGAATTTTCTGAGTTTGACGTTGAAACACTTTGGCTTCTCTGAAGCCTTTGTGAAAGTTATCAACAACATTTACACCAAGCCCAAAGCCTACATTAAAATCAATGGTAGGATTACAGAACCTTTCCAACTGCGAAGGGGCACTAGACAGGGGTGCCCACTGTCCCCCCTGCTCTTTGCCCTATATTTGGAACCATTAGCTGGGGCACTACGCCAGTCCCGGGAGATACCAGGGGTAATATGGGGAAAAGAAGAACATAAATTGGCGTTGTACGCAGATGATTTGTTGATTTACCTGCGAAACCCGGATCAGGCTTTGCCTAAATTTTGGGATGTTTTGGAAGAATTTGGGAGGGTGGCAGGGTACAAAGTTAATACTACCAAGACGGAGGTACTACAGGCCAATTACAATCCATCCAAAAGGACTAAGAATCAGTTTCCATTTTATTGGAATCTGAAACATTTGAGGTACCTGGGAGTACAGATTGGCATGGAGTATGAACAACTTTATTTGCTTAATTATTCCCCAATGGTGGATAATTTTAAAAGGGACCTGGAGAAGTGGCAAGGAATTCCCATTTCTTTATTCCAGAAGATTCAAACAATAAAAATGGTAATCCTCCCTTGGTTTTTATATTTGGCACAGACCCTTCCGATCCAGATACCAGATTCCTTGTATGGTACCCTTAATAGAAGAATATCACAGTTCATTTGGGGACCGCAGAGTCCGAGAGTTCGTATGTCAGTACTTCAGGCCTCAAAAGGGGAGGGGGGCTTAGCCCTACCCAATTTTGAATTATGCTATTAAGCGGCACAGCTTAGGACTTCTGTATATTGGTTTAGTAAGAGCTATGTCACCAAATGGAAGCACCTGGAATTGCTTGGGGGAGGGAGGTTTAGGTAATTTACATTCGGCTCTGCTTGGAGATGTAAGACATGGCTCCCTGGAAAGGAATCTGAATCCATATACAGAGGTAACGTTGAGTATTTGGCATGGGGTTCTGGGAGATAAAAAACTTAGAAAGTGGAGGGGCCTCCTGTACTCAGTTCCCCATATCAAGGGATTTAGCCCTGCGAGCTGGGATGCTGGGTTTAGGGGAAGGGAGAGGAGAGGCCTCCACCTGATCTGGCACTTTATGGAAGGGAGAGAAATCAGATCTTTCCAGGAACTGGTGACGAAGTTTGGCCTTTCCTGGAGGGACAGATTTAGGTGTTTTCAACTTAGGGACTATATTAGAACCCTGCTGAGTGAATTGAAAGAAGAAGACATCCCACCACCCCAGATACTAAACATCTTTAAGGATGCGGTGGAGAATAGAGCCACCCTGGCTCACATGATTTCTTATCTGTAAGGGGCACTTCTGTCTTGGCAGGGAGACAACGCCGAGTCTATTCGAAAGACATGGTCTAGGGATGTGGGAATTTTGATATCACTGGACATGTGGGCAAGGGCACAAGGAAAATTGTATGGGGGGGGTGTCACTCATTGGATGGAGAGAATTCTCTGGAAAATACATATTAGATTCTTCAGGACCCAAGCGATACAGGAAAAGTTTTAGGGAGGTGTGGGGGCTGTATTTTGGAGAGGGTGCGGGTTTTCCCCAGCTGCTTTACACCATATAATGTGGGACTGCCCGAGGTTGACCCTATATATTCAAGGGTTAGAACATGCCCTATAGTCAATATTTGACTCAGGGATTAAATTGATGGCATCTCTGTATTTTATGTTGTAATCCCTAGGGGGCGCTATCCTAAGGGCTACTACCCCCTGCCTGCCCTAGCTGCGACAGGTTGAGGGGCCCAGATCCGTTGGCGGGTGCCTCCACCCAGAGGTCGGGGTCAGAACAGTTGAGATTGACTCGGTCACAGCCCTCTGGGTTGCTGCAACCCCCCTTCTTTCCGCTAGTGGCCCACCCAGTTCACTTTCAGTGTCCTTACCATATACACTCACCCCCCGGCTTGAACCAATCAGCTCACTCCGGGGATCCCCTGAAAAGCAAGGTACAGCTACATCACCTTTACTGTGCAATATTTCCCCATTAATACACAGACCAGCCAGTGTACTTTTGCAGAATAAGCAATCTGATTTATTCAAGGGGAGACAACAAGGATTGGGGAAAATCAGAGTGATTGGCTTACCACTGTAATATATGTTTGACTACCTAGGGCTCTGTGTACAGGCCTAACCTATAGATTACTGTCTATGGGTACCCAAGCCCTAATGGCTAGTTCCTTGATGCAGCTGGTTGGGGCCCTGACACGAACGAGCATTTAATTCCTGAGCAGAGCAGATGGAGCCAGAAAGCTCAACTGATACAGTCAGCAGTACAACCAAACAATTTTGCCTTTAATTGTAACCTTTCACAGGGAGCGTACCCTGATTCAGTACTCACAACTCCAGCAGAGAACCACTCCTTCACCACTCGCAAGGCTGAGCCTGAGCTTCAAAGGCATCCTCACACATTTATATGGAAAACCACAGAGGGGTACCATACCAGGCAGCTGCTCCTATAACCCAACCGAACTCACAGCCATCGGGAGTCTCGCTGCAGCTTCCACTTTCCTGACAGACCGAGCGCGATTCAGCAGATTCTCCAGTCCTCTTCAGGTGGAGCCTGGTAGGTAGCTGTACTTGTACACAGCCTCCTCTGACCGCTAGCCTGCGGATTTAGTCTGTGGAACGCCGGCGATTAAAACGGCCGCCTCAGGCCTTTCACGCGCTTCCCACATGAACACTTAACACCGCAGGAGCTCAGCACTCCCTTCTCCTTCACAGTCACAACACCTCTCCCCCTTTGCAGTGTGGTGCAGCTCTCTAGCTCGGGCACCACCCGATCCCATTGGCTGGCCTCAGATGCCAGTCACTTGCTTTTGCTCTCAGTGGTGCAAAAAAGTGCCATAGCCCATAATGCCACTTCCCAGCATTACAAGCTGTGTCCCCATTGGTCAATCGACTCCCTGAAGGGTCCTGCTTTCGGTTGGTCGCCAGTTACTCCCTCTGAAGTACCCCCTACTCCTATTGAACCCTTTAGAATGTCCGGGTCCAATATGGAGGGGCACAGCACAGAGTCCCAGCTGCAATGAAAAGAGTTAAACAAACCACAATTTTACCAATACTATACAGGTTCTCAAAGGAACAACTACATCTTTTAGATGGGCTCCTTCAGCACTCCTAGCGACTGCAGAACGGAGCGATCAGACAGCAGGCCAGGGCAGGATTCGAACAAGGAAACACTATTCCCCCTATTTGTACCACTAAAAACCTGCGAGCAGGCAGCTCTTAAAGAGGCAGTACTGGAGGCTTTAAAAGCACTCATAACGCTCACATTTAGCGGCCTTACGCCAAACACCAGTCAGGCATAGAGCATTTAGGCAAGCTCCAGGAAAGCTTTTAGGAACCCCCATTTGTAGGGGGGTTACAATGTTTTTTAAGTACCAAGAGGCTATAGGGATCCAAAAACATGTGGACTGTTAAAGTACGCCCTTTTAGCTGGACAGAAGGTTGTTACCAAGCTTTGGCTTACAAACAAAGAACCCACCATGGATAGATGGCAAGAGATGATCTCTATATATCAAGCAGAGGCTTTGATAGCATTGCTTAATAAACAACAGACTAGGTTTGAACCAGTTTGGAGGAGATGGGTTCTATACATGAGTTTGGTTAATTCAGAGTTTGTACCTTAACTTTTATTCAACAGGTTAGAGGGGAATATATGGCCTCTTGGAACTCTCTGTATAAATCTCCTATATAAAGACACCCATTAGATTGAATTAAGGTAGATTAAGCCTTTTTTGTGCCGAATGTGTAACAATGTGCCCATGTATGCAAAATGTTTGTTTTCTTTTTCTTTTTTGGTTTGTACTTATGTTTTTGTCTGGGTCTGTAAGACTACAAAAAACAAAGAGATATTCCTAATAAAGATTGAAAGTTTAGGGGAAAGGAAAAAGAAGACAAAAAAACATACTAAATGAATTGGTTTGAGCCCTTACATTTAAATTAAATAAGTCTTATGTACTGTATTGTTGTATTATTTATGTGATCTGATTTTGTATGGTTTTAGGTCCTGTGATGTATGTATGTAATTTTTAACAAAATTCGATTAAAATTGAAAGTCTAAAAAAAAAAGAAATATCACTCAAAAGATTACAGAAAACAATAATGCCACAATTAAGCACTAAAAAAAGAAAAGGAAAAATAATTCATAATAAGGGCAAGTCTAATAACCAAAGTATTAACATGAAACTTTAAGCAACGCACTGTCTATAACATCGTTATTAAAACAATTTACATTAGAAGATCTCTTGTGGCTAGCTCCATGGCGCCAGGCAATGGGGGATCGCCTGTCATGCTGGCGACTTGGGTTCATACCGAGCCGGGCGTCAGTAAGCGGAAGGCGGCAGGAGGAGCTCAAGGCGTCCTTGGATGCTCTCCTCTCGGGGGTCAGGAGGCATCACCCTTCAGCGACTCCTCATAGCCGGATTTGGTCTTGTGCTTTGCGGCATGGGTGACCACATGCCGCATGCGCAAGAAATGAGGATGCCACGGCATGCCTCCTAAGGGGGCGGGGGGAAACGGAACAAGGAAAATGGCCACCTGTGCCAGTTAGATGACAGTGGCCCACCTCCACTGGCCGCGAAGCCCCCAAGTCGACCCTCGCCTCCCCAACCAAGATGCGAGGGGGTGCCGAAGGGTACCTCAATCTACCCTCCCGGATGCCTCCCCATGGCTAGGGGGGCCTCCCAATGAAGGGATACGTCAGGACATTCGGGCAGTGGGGCAGACGGATGACAGAACGGGAGGGGGGCAGCAGAGGGTGAGGACTAGGCAGCCCAAAGGAGTGGGCGGCCGAGTTGGAAGGAAGGGGGCATAAAAAGAAAATAGAAACACAGAAGTTGACGGCAGATAAGGACCGCAAGGCCCATCCAGTCTGCCCATTTCTTTTTCTACCTTATAAATGTGCCATCGCCTTTGCTCTGTCAGTGGCCTATCTATTCATAGTCATTTGTATTGCTCCTTATGCCTATCCATGCCTGTTTGAAGCCCTGCACTGTATTCATAGCCACCACTTCTTGTGGTAAGCCATTCCATGCATCCACCACCCTTTCTGTGAAAAGAATTTCCTCACATTCCCCTTAATCGGCCTCCCTCTAATCTCATGCTGTGTCCTCTTGTCCTGCTATTTTTCTTATATTTAAACATGTTAGACTCTTTCACCTTGTTTATGCCCTTAAGGTGTTTGAATGCCTCGATCATATCACCTCTCTCCTCCTTTGCTCAAGGGTATACATATTGAGCTCCGTTAATCTGTCCTCATATGTCTTCTGATGCAGTCCCTGCACCATTTTGGTTGCCCTTCTCTGGACTGCCTCAATTTGGTTAATGTCCTTGTGAAGGTGTGGCCTCCAATACTGCATGCAGTACTCCAGATGGGGCCTAACCAGTGTCTTGTACAGAGGATTATTACCTCCCTCTTATGACTTGTGATACCCCTACTAATACACTAACACCCCTAGCCTTACCTACTGCTTTAGAGGTCTGCTTGGATGATTTTAGGTCATCAGTGATGATGATGCCCAAGTCTCTTTCTTCCTTTGTGACTGCTAGCAACTCCTCCCAGCCTATAGGTGGCTTCAGGTTTCTCTTCCCTATGTGCATGATTTTGCACTTCTTTGCATTAAATCCCAGTTGCCACTCTTCTGACCATTCTGCTAGTTTATCCAGATCTCTTCTCATTCTGCCCACCCCATCTGGATCATCTACTCTGTTGCAGATCTTGGTGTCATCTGCAAACAGACAAGCCTTACCCTCTAGTCCATCTGCAAGGTCACTAATGAAGATGTTGAAGAGGACTGGCCCAGGACTGATCCTGAGGTATCCCACTTGTGACTTGCATCTCTTCTGACTGTATACCATTTACCACCACTCTCTGTTTTCTGCCCGTCAACCAGTTTGCCACCCAGTTGACCAACTTCTGACCCACCCCGAGCCTACCCAGCTTATTTATCAATCTTCTATGTGGAACAGTGTCAAAAGCTTTGCTGAAGTCAAGGTAGGTGCAATCAACTGCTCACCCTTGGTCCACCACTCTGGTTACCCAGTCAAAGAAATCTATGAGATTAGTTTGACAGGACCTTCCTTTTGTAAACCCATGCTGTCTTGGATCCTGTGCCCCTATGGATTCCAGGTGTTGCACTATCCTTTCCTTAAGGAGTGCCTCCATAATCTTGCCCACTACTGAGGTAAGACTGACCGGTCTGTAGTTCCTGCCTCCTCCCTGCTACCACTCTTGTGGGCGAGATCACATGAGCCGTTCTCCAGTCTTCTGGGACCTCCTGTGCTCAGAGACTCACTAAACAATTCTGCTAATGGCTCTGCTAGTTCCTCCTTTAGCTCCTTAAGTACCCTGGGATGTATGCCATCAGGTCCCATTGCCTTATCCACCCTGAGCTTAGCAAGCTCTTGTAGGACCCTTTCTTTTGTGAAGGGAGTAGTGCTCACCTCCCTCCCCCCCCTGTGTCCATGATGCTGAGCTGTGGGCCCTGCCCTACCTTCTCTTCAGTAAATACTGAGCGAAAGTATCTATTTAGGATAGATGCCTTTACAGGGTCCTCCTCCTCACATGCTCACTTTTCTCCATTAAGCTTAGCAATACCCCCTCTGGACTGTCTCCTTTCACTAATGTATCTATAGAAAGTCTTGTCACCTTCTTTTACTGTTCGTGCTAGTGTTTCCTCAGTTTGGGACTTTGTCTGCCTTTCTGCCTTACCTGCTTCCCTTAGGGCAGTTTGGTATGCCTCCCTATCTTCATCCTGCTGTGTTCCCCTTATATTTCCTGAAGGCCAGCCTTTTGGCTCTGACCTTTTCTGCTACTATATTTGAGAACCAAAGTGGTTTCCTTCTTCTTTTGCACTTCCTTTTCTGTCTAACACAATGGGATGTTGCTTGAAGTATTGCATCCTTAATGCTTGCCCACTTTGCCTGTACCCCCTCACCTGTGTTTCTTTTTGCCAGGACTAGCTTAACTCTGTTGGCCATCTTATCAAAGTCAGCTCCTCTGAAGTCCCATATTTTTGCCTTGGAATGGGATGATTTAGATGTAGTAGCCAAATTGAACCATACCATGTGATGGTCACTGGCCCCCAGGTGACCTTCTACGTGGAGATCTGTGATCCCTTCTTTGTTAGTCAGTACTAGATCTAGGATAGCCCTGTCTCTTGTGGGTTGCTGTACCAGTTGTTTGAGGCCTCCCCTGCAGGGAATCCACCATGTGTCTAGTTCTGGCAGATGTCCCTGCTGGTATTGACCAATCTGTATCCGGCATGTTGAAGTCTCCCATTATCAGAACCTCCCCTTTAGCTGTCATGTTTTGTATATTTCTAACAGTAATGTGTCTATGTCCTCCCCCTGGTCTGGGGGCCTGTAGACAACCCCAGTTCTTATGGCTGTCCCATTTCCTGTTTCCAGGGTGACCCACAGTTCTTCTGGCTCCTTATGTGTATTCTGAATTTCTGTAGCTTTGATATTTTCATTAACATACAGGGCCCTCCTCCCCCCTTTTGCACCTCGGTCTCTTCTGAACAATACATAGCCAGGTACTGAAGTCTCCCAAGTGTGGTTACTGGTAAACCACGTCTCACTAATGCTACTATGTCCAGTTTAGCCTCTGACATTATTGCCTGCAGGTCTGGGATCTTATTTCCCAGGCTGTGAGCATTTAATGTGCATGATTTTCCATTGGCCAGATTTTGGTGTGTTAGTTGTTGGGTGAAGTTTGGCATTACCCTGTGCGTCGTATGGGGAGACAAACCACTTTTTCTTACCTGGTGATGCAAATGAGCGGCAAACATTTGAATTCCTGTTTGACCACTAGCTGAGGGAGGGTGTTCTTCCCATTCGGCATGTATGGGGTGCTGCCCCCTCTCCCCATTTGCTAGTTTAAATATTCTGCAAAGACGTCAAACTTCTGCCCCAATGCACTGACTCCCTCTTTAGTCAGATGCAGTCCATCAAATTTAAAGAACTTTCGCTCCCAGAACTGTTGCCAGTTCCCTACAAGTCTGTGTCCTTTTTCCTGGCACCAGCCCTTGAGCCACGTGTTTAGCTCCCCTATCTCCCCTTCTCTGACCTTCCGTCCATCTGTTCTCCTCTCCCAGGCTGGCAGGATCTCAGAGAAGGAGATGCCGGACGAAATAGATGATAGTTTGTCACCCAGCCTAGTCAGGTGTTCCTTGGTCTCCACAACTGACCGGCTGGCGAGATCATTAGTCCCTATGTGTACTAGGACATCAATGTTTTCTCCTGCTTTGTGAACAATTTAGTATCCATGGTCATGTTTCTCCATGCTGATGTACCTGGAGACATCTGACCATCACCCTGGCTGGAGATGGGTATCAACTCCCGAATCATGGAGTCTCCTATGATCAAGTTTTTGGATTTCCTTTGTGCTTGTTTTGTTTTGGTTCCTGATTTGGGTGAGTTTTGTTGTGCTAGCTCCTGTGCCGCGGTGTCCTGCTCTGCAGTGTCTTCTGCCTCTTTAATTGATTTCAGAGATAGAGGCAGATACCTGTTTGTAGTGTTTATATGGTTTTTGGAGGTAATGTGTTGGAGAGCAGAGAGTGATGGGGCACCTGATTTGCTCCTCCTAACCACCTGCCAACCTCCTGGACCAACTACCCTCTGCGGTCGAAGTTTTTCTGTTGGATGCTGGGGAAATGGCGGGTGGTTCTTATAATGTATTTCCTCTTCAATATGAAATTTGAGGCGTGCAATCTCTGCCCATGCTGCCCGGAGCTGAGCCCTAAGATCTCCAAAAGCCCAGCATGTAGGACAGTGTCCTAAATCCTGTAAGACTGTCCTTCTGAAAATTGTTCCACAGTACCTGCAGTTAATGAAATCCATTCCAAATAAGTTGCTGGGTTTGTAACCTAGTCAGAGTGATTAGAAGGAGAAAAAAAGGAAAAAAAATGCAAGTAATGGTTTAATTGTGCTTTGTTTAACTTGTTATAACAAGTTAAATTACTAGTGCCCCTGTAAATGAATTCACCTTGTGGAGGCCCCACTGATCCGCCCCTTCCTGCTCTGCCACAGGAAATGTCACAACTGTGGTACCCTATAAAAGGAGTGTAGCATGGGGTGGTTGGGGATGGGGTGGGTGGCTGGGCCCTTCCCTGCCTAAAAAGAAGAACCATGGACGAAAGAACAAGGAGGTAAGAGCAGAAACAATCAGTCAACAACAAATGCAGTAACCCTGAAAACTTATCCTAATGTTAGATAAAACTTTAAAACCTGTAAAGCACCACCTGTAATAATTTCAGAGAAGATATACGCTGTAAGAAACACTTTGCTCCAGAGAAAAATAAAGCAGTAACAGAAGATATACCTTGCAAAACACAATTTGAATCAGAAGATTACAGGAGTAATCTGTTAGCACACACCTGTAGGCACACCTTGTAATAATGCAGAAGAAGGTATACCAGCAACAACAATTTGAATCAGAGAAAAAATAAAGCAATGAAATGTTAGCAACAAACAGTAGCAATCCCTGTGAGTAAAAAATAAAAACACCACCACACAATAAATCTGCTTAGCCAAACTAAGTCTTAATCCTTTTCCCTTGCTCTGGTAAGTTTCTCTACTCTGCCTTTCAAGCAGTCTTAGAAGGAAAGAGCTTAGGTGAAGCTATGTTTCTATGTAAAAAGAAAATGTAAAAAAAAAAAAAGGATCTCTTGCATATTAAAAGAATAGTTGCGATCAGTTAAGAGATGGTTCACATTAAAATTTAGCTAAATGAGTAAAAGTGTTTCATTCTGGCAGATCCCACAGGCTAGTGCCTTTTTTCACTCATATATCCTTATTTCTTGCACTCTCATTTTCTTTTCTTCTTCCTTCTGGGTTCGTTGCTATTATTCTGCTTTCTCCTTTTGTTTCCTCGGTCTTGTCCCTTTTTAACCAACGTCTCCTTCTCTCACTTTTCTGTCATTATTTGTTGTTAGTTGTACGTAGGCATCACTTTTTTAATGCATAATGTTTTGTTACTGTAGTTTTTAATTAACATTGTTTTTTATTCTAAGAAGACATGTTTCATCTTATGTATGTACTTTCTTGATGAATTTAATAAAAATGCATGAAACAAAAAAAAGAATCCCCACCCATGGTGGCACACAGCTCTTCTCGAGCCTCATTGCTTGCAGTGGCATTATCGGGGAATGCCCCATATGAAGTAGCCAGCTGTGTGGCCCACTGCGAGGAGTCACTGCTATGGTGAGTATTGACTCTTCCTCTTCCCAGCTCTGGCTACCTGACTGCAGTTACCTGAGTTCCCCCACCACCAGAGTCTGGCTTGCCAGCATGAAAACGCAATGTGCGTCTTCTGGGCAGCAGGGTAGACCTACCTATTTTTTAATTTAAACTTTATTTGCAAATTAAACATTTTCAATACGTAAACCAGTAGTTAATTGGGAAAAAAAAATCATAATATATGCAAATTTACATTTCCCGTTTCTGAAACTTAGCCTCGTACCTTGTCAGTTTCCATGTCAGCAGACAACTCTTTTTCCGGTGACTGCTGAGGATACACGTGTTTGCTTTAGTTTGTTTTCACTGCTCGTGCTAGTCCCCGGTAACTATCCTGGGGGTCTCGATTTCATGGTTGCAGAAATCTCATTGTCCATGACAGCTGCATTAACACATGAGAACATGATATCACAGCAGTTTATATGAGCCATGTATTGCTATGCTGAACGTGCAAATATCCTGAAAAAACACTCTGGAAACACTCAAATCAGATACAATTTGAAGGGAAACCCCTGCATCAAGACTTAGACAGTTTGCAAAGCTAACTTAAGGTAAATGTGGTATTTCATACATTGCTGCAGCTTGTTTTGTTGAACACTAATTAAGCAGACAAGGCATACTGTGGAGTCTAAAGGGTGCTCACACATCATGTCCTTATATGCTAATACAGCTTTCCGAGACAATGAGATTTCAACAACCAGAAAATGGAAACTCCCAGTTACAGGGACTAGTATGAACAGTGAAAATAAACTAATTAAAGCATTCTCATATTTCCCAAACAGCAACATGAAAAGAGTTGTCTGTTGACATGGAAACAAATAAAATTTACAAGCGATGAGGGTGTAGTTTTCCTTTATGTGTGTCTTTGTGACTTATCCAAAGTGGATTTAACATCCTGATGATGTAACAAAGGGTATACTATCCCAAGCCCCAGTGGTACCTGGGTATCATCGAGAAACCTAAGTGATTATATGAAATGGGCAGTAATTCATTCAGTCTCAGCACTGTGGAAAGGAGTATTACCCAAGGAGAGTGTCGCAGCTCTGGACATTGGTCCCTAAAAATTGATGACATGAAATTAAAGGGGAACTTTCATGAACCATGGCCATCATAGGTTGAAAGCCCATCAAAAGCTCTTTTAAATGAGGCACTGGGCTTACCTGTAGCTGGCAGCAGACCAGAGGTATCTATGACTATGTCTGCCCTACATTGATACTACATTGCCACCATTTTTTAGAACCTTGTGACATCACTGACAATCAGACTGTGCCTGAACAACATTGTGGTCCAGCACAGCTTGCTTGTGAGTGACATCACAAGGTTAAAAAAAATGGAGGCAATGTGGTATCAGTATGGGGCAGACTTAATCATCGCTATCTCTAGACTGCTGCTAGCTACAGAGGAGTCCAATACCTCATTTAAAAGATCTTTTCATGGACTGTCAAAATATGGTGGGCACTGTTTATAAATGTTTCCCTTTAAATACCCACCTAAATAGGTGAAAACAGTCGAATGTAGATAGGGTTTGTGGAATGAAAACCCCAGCATCAATTGGGGTGGGGGCTGGGCTCATGGCTTGCTTAGTTACAGCAAAGTAGTCAAACTTCATAAATGATAATGAACACTTACTTCTGTAGCCCATGGCCTGGAGATTCCTGTGATAATGGAATAAATCATGGTGGGACTTTTGAGATGATGAAGAGAGAGGCTGCAGGACCTAGATACCTAAGGGAAGTTTGTTTTTGTTACTCAACACCAACTTTAAAGAGCCACCGACGCCTCAAGAAGAACTTTGAACAACAATAATATTTGGAAACAAAGCAGCTTTCTATTTCTCATTAACTTTGTGTTTATTACTGAGGTCATGTGCACGAAAATAGAATTTTTGTTCCTCGAGTGTTCATCAGCTTTTACTGCTTCTTCCCAACCTGATGTCACAATACTCTGTGACATCACAGTTATTTCCATGGCAACCAGCTGTGATGTCACAACTGAGCATTATAATTTCAAATAGGGAATAAGCTACAAAGGTAGACAAAGTCTAAGGTATAAAGAACTTATTTATGCTGGAATTTCTTCAGTAATAAATAATGAAGAGGAGAACTCTATAAACTATATAAAAATATATGAAATAACAGCTGAACTGTGTCTGAATATAATGTTGTTGTTTTTTTGTTTGTTTTTTATTTTAGTCTTTGGTAAACGGGTAAGGCCCACTAGGCACAAGTGCCGGTTTTCAAGGGCGACCTGGGAGGACTGGGCGGTTAAGGGACTTGGTCAGACTCACACAGTATGCAAGTGGAGGTTGTGAGAATCAAACTCAGGCTTGGTCTGCTGGATGTACCAAGCTTGTTCACACCTCGTTCCTCTAACCTCTAGGTTATACTGCCAGCCCAGTTTTCCCAAAGGTGTCAGCTGCTCTTTAACTTGAGTTAGAAGTTCAAACTCCTGCCCGCTAGTGTGCTAAAGGTCCTCGATGGGTACGTGCTGTCTGTGGAGCAAGCAGAAAAGAAGCTTTACGATATTAGGGTCAATAAATCAGAACACTAGATGAGATTTTACTTCCACTGGGACACCCACCAGGACAGCACCAGAGCTGGGCAGAAGGGACCTCAGTTTAATATCTCATCCGAAGAGCGGCACACCACAAAGATTCAACATCCCCCTAGTAATGCATTCAGGTGCCAACATTTCATTTTTTATGGTGCGAGTCCTAGTGTGGGACTAGAACCTACTAATTTCTGGCTGAGGGACAAATGTGCTACCAACTGAGCCACCCTGACATACTTTTTAATTCTATTTTAAATTGCCCCTTAACTTCTGTCTTATGCGACACCCTTTTCTTCACCATTTTGAGTCAGTGTTAACACTTTTTAAAATACTTTTTGGTTTTACATTTGAAATACTAAAAGGAGCGCTCCTTTTAAAGAGAACCTTTCATGTTGAATTTAAATAAACTCCCCCGACACCCACAAAGCTCCCTTACCTGTATGGACGTTCTTTGTTACTGCTTGCCAGATTTTCTGATAGCAGTTATTTGGAAGGCAAAGGATCATAAATTGGCCCCGAGGAGCTGGCTGAACTGTCCCTTCCACTTCCCAGTTTGCTGACCTCGCCCCATGCTCTGACATTCTGTGATGTCAGTATGGGGAGAACGTGGGGGTCAGCTCCATAGAAGTCTATGGAGCATCTTTTTTTTTTTAACTTGCATTTTATCCTTCCCCCTGCTCCCTGAGCCCCGCACCATCAGGAGTTGCTATGGTGTCTGCCCCTGCTTCTTTACCTACCTGGAGCCTGCTGGTACCCCCATGGAGCCGTGGTTCTTCCCCCCCCAGGTGGGGACGAGGTAGGGCCCTACACCCCAAACTTTCTGATTTCGTCGGGTCCCGGCAGGAGAGAGCTGTGGGGTCTGCTCCAAGCGCTCCATCATCCAGGCGCTCAGGGAGCTGATTTTTCCTTGTTCTGTGTACGTGATGTGCACTCCAACGTCAAGGCGTAACCACCGACATCTGTCACGCCTATCCCTCTCTACATGGTTGGGTGCTTGCTGTACCCCAGGCCTCTGCCTGGGGCCAGTCAAGCGCCAAGCCTCAGCTCCCCCTCCCTCTCTGGAGAAGGTGAGTGGTCCCTTGGACGCTCAGCCTCCTCCCCCAGCTGGCTCTTTGCCTCCCTGGTCTCTTTCCTGAGCCCAGGTCGCCAGTGTCGCGAGCAGTAGCACTACCACTGTGCCGGCGGGCCAACAGCATCCTTTTTTTTTTTAAATATCTTAGACTGCTTTTGATAATAAAGTTAGCTCTCAACTAACAACAGTCTTGGTAGTTGACCACTGCCTTTGATTTTTACCACAAGTCTATCTAGAATATAAAATACTTAAAAAAAAAAATCACATAGACTTCTCTTGAGTACAGTCTTACAGATGCTGTCCTTCAGGGAGGGTGGGTTGCAGTATCTGCATTGCTACTGGTATCTGGGCATTCTTGCCTGACTGTGCAGCAGGAGAACCACAGACAGAAGGTGAGACACCGCCTGCAAAATACTGGACTGGGGCCTTCACTTGGGAAGTCTCAGATAAGACATGGGATGCAGTTTTGTCCAATACTCATAAATATGTCAAAATTGACCATTACAGGCTGATACAAACTAAAATCCTGCAAAATATGTACAATACAGCTTCATGCCTGGCACATTCTGGAATCCCCGTTGTGCACTAAATGATGTACCATGCACGGTACTTTAAAACATACATTATGGGATTGGATTGTCCAAAGGCTCAGCCTCTGTGGCAGCAGGTGTACCAGTCACGGGCTCCCATGCTTGGTTTGCAGGACCCTTTTACCCCTGACAGATGCCTCATAGGGCTGGGGGTGGGACAGCTTATAGGACACAGAAAATATAATTTCACGCTGATTACTATGGCAATCAATGAAATTATATTGAGGAGCTGGATGGATCAGGAGACACCTACTTTCTTCGAAGACTGAGTCATGATAGGAAATACAGCTCACTTTTATCTTCAGTTCCCATGTCCCTTTGTGTAGGTTTGCACATTTGTATTTATATAGAGTTGTGTAGCGCACTGTGTGTGCGCGTGTGTGTCTGTATCAAAATTAAGATTTGCATTGCATCTCCCCCCTGTTTTGTAGTTTCTACAGGGTTGGTATTGCAGCATATAGCACGTTGCAGTGCACAAGGTGAAGCAATTCAAATGAACAGCGGTGTGGGACCAGTCCGTGTTCCTCTGGGCCAATACATGTGACTTCTTTGTTGCTTCCATCTGGTCTACAGCTCCTTGTGGATTTTAATTCATTATCCCCCCCCTCCCCATACTTCTGTTTTTCTCCCTACAGGAGGCTGCTTACTCTTGTCCTGACAAATCCATATTCAGTAGCCCGCTGCAGCTAGTGCTCCCCTGATGCACCTGCAGCTTTCCTCGTCTCCCATCACACTGATCCAACACTGAGGAGGGGAAGTGCAGGGGATTCACAGTAGCAGGCAGGCCACTGGGGTGCAGACCAGCCTGCTTTCATGCTGCTGCTCCAGTCCCACGCCAGTTTCCCCTAAGAGCCAGCAGTGCCAAAAACAGCAGGTGAAAAGACTGGTATTCACTTTTACAAGTAGGCAGTTGCTTTATTTGTTGTAGAAAGCGTTTTTCTACCTGCTCATTGGGATCTTTTCTGTTTGATGGTATTAGGTGGGACAAAGAAGAGTACTTATTTTTTTCATGTGGCTTTCTTTTCCTCATCTCCTTCCAGCCACCCTCAGGCATCAGAGATGTACCCTGTTTCAGGCATCGGCTGTCACCCAGCATCACCCACCTGGTACTTCCAGTGTCCTCCACAATTATATGCTCAGTGGCATGGTCCACAGCCCCCACCATTCCCCAAGAAGACCAAATTCAGATTTAGATAGGAGGCCAGTAGTGTGCTAGGGTTCCAAGTGTGCGGGCTGTCATGTACACTGCAGTTAGGGTTCTTACTAATCCATTTTCTCCTGCCTTCTTCCCTGTGACATGGGCAGTGTGCAGTTGCAGCATCATGCGTTCACAGTGTACTGTGGGCGGAGCAAGCTTCCTGCCTCTCCCGCAGGTGTTGCCATGTCACTGAAAACTGCCATCGACCCACCTTGAATGGAGCACACTGTCTCTTGGCAGTTGCTCAGTCCATGGCCCCGCCCTGATGCGGCTTCCCGAATTTGCTTCCAAACCTGGGTCGCCGGCACTGTATCGCGACACGCTGTTGCTGGGTCATTGGTTGCCTGAAGAGTAGTACTTTACCTGGAGACAGACATATTTAATTCTGTTCCTCTTCATACCTAAGCAGTATTGTGACCTCACTGCTTGTAACATCACAAGTGACCAATTTGGCAGCAGGTGAGTGGTTCTTATTGGTCAGTTGTGATGTCGCTTGGACAGTGAGGTCATAGGGCTGATAATTATGAGGAAGACTAGAACTAGTTATCTCTGCTTATAGGTAAAGTACTGCTCAACACATTACACTAAGCATTGTGTGGTACAAAATTTTGTAATTAGCAAAAGAGGAAAAAATTACTATCGTTATATTAAGAAACAGCAGGTTTTTTTCTTTTTCTCCCTTACAGTCAGTGCGATCCCTGTGGACATCCCCAGCCTTGTCACCCCACCCTCCACTGGGACTTACCTGCTAGCTGTTTTCCCCCGGGGCTACCTCCTCCCGATGGGGCCAGCGAGGCTCTGCAACCCCCCGCATCAGTCAGCATCTAGTTTTGCTGGCAGGCCCAAATAGTCAGGTGGGGGGCCTGCGGGTGTCTGCTGTCATCCTGCCAGCCAGAGATTTGGCCCCTGTTTTCTTCCGAGAGGTTGCAGTGACATCATTGGCATCGTGATGCACGCCATGCGTACCCCTTGATCTCTGGCGGTCCTGAACTGCCTTTCCCCAGTCTTCACTAGGTGCCAGGCATTCGTTGGCTCCACAAACCCTCTCCCCTGGAGGAGAACAGTCCTTCGGATGCTCAGTCCTTCTTCCCCCAACTAGAGATGTTGCAAAATTAAATTTCGTCAGCGAAATTCGGCAATTTCACCATGCGAAACATTTTGCGAAATTCCACCGTTCCACAAAATTTTTCTCAGGGTGTGAAGTTGCGAAATTTCACCTGCAAAAGACGTAAGTTCGCCTGAAACGGTGAAATTTCACCTACGGAAGGTGAACTTTTGCTTGCGGATGGTGAACTTTTGCTTGCGGAAGGCAAAATTTTGCATTTCGCAGGTGAAATTTCGCCTTCCATGGGCAAAATTTCACATTTCACACATGGGAAATATTTCGTGAAATGTGCAAATTTCGTGAAATATTTCACATAATGAAATTTCACAGTTTCGCATATCTCTACCCCCAACTGACCCTCCACCCCGAGTTCGCTTCCGAATCCGAGTTATCGGCACAGGAAATAAGAAGTAACAGTTGACTACTTTTAAAAGTAAATGCTAACTTAAGCAGTGTACTAGCTATTTGGTCCTCTCTCCTCCCATCATTCTAGAGCTGTTATCACAGCACCTGGCCTGACTGGGTGGGAGCCGATGTTGCGTGGACAACCTTAAAAATAGTGCCTCCTTTACCACAGGAGGTACTTGAGCAGTAGGATGTGCCCTCCCTCTCCCCCTAGTCTGAAGGCATTGCGTCCACAGTGTGTTCGAGTCCAGGGCTAGGAGTCCAGATTGGGATTTTAAATAAATATATATATATATATATATATACACTCCTCATATTATATTAAACATATAATGGCCCTGATGACCTAGCTGTGTGTATATGAAGGCTCCTTGCAGGCTGCCAGAGGGCTACTACATTTTAGTACTCCATGCAGGCTACCAGTTGTCTTGAGGGCCTGCTACTTTTTATTTGTTGCACGCATAGGCATAAACAGCCAGTGACATGTCTCTCTAACCAGACTTTGTCTCTTTAAAAACTAGGACTACTTTGAGTGTAAACCTGTCAGACTTTGAGACTTATAACAGAATTCCAGTAGCCCTGAGTGAAATGTTAGGGTTATGCGAAACTCTGAACTTTCTGCTGGGCTGGCAGAATTTCATTTTGCAACACAATTTACTTAATGTGTTGTTCTGCGGTTTCCTCCAAATCATGCAGTGGTTTAAATTATTAATGATACTCTGTGTTCAAACAAAAGTTTTTTTTTTCTCTCGCTTCATCTTCTTGATGCATAATTATGCAGTGTGACATCATAACTCTGCATTTGTAGTGGTTCCATCAGCATAGCAGTAGTGCTTTGTCCCGGGATGCTGTAGGGCAGGCAGTGGAGGATGATCAGTTCCTCAGGGATGGAGGTTGACTATTTCCTGCTGCAGAAGCGAGACCGTGGGTGTTCCGGATCAGGGACGGCAGTGGGAGAGAATGGATGGCAAGCTGAAGTGACATGCATGCGTGTTGCATTTATATGTCACGCTTCCTGCTCACTCGGCACCACCAACCTGGCTTGGGTGCACCCCCGAAGGCCCCACCATGGGGGAACCATGGAGCCTCTGGAAAAATGGTACGTCAAGGAGAAGGTGGATGTCGAGGCTGGGGTAGCATGGCTTAGAGGGGTCAGAGACAGCTGAGTATAAAGAATAATTACAACAAAAACAAAAAACTCTGCAGTTTTGTCATCTCAGTGACATATGAATATATATGAACATACGAAGAAGCCAGCAGAAGAAGGCCATTTGGTTTATCTAGTCTGCTCATGTTGCAGGGTCCACAGCTTGAGCTACTGTCCCTGCCCCGTCTTCCCCCTCCTCCCATCCTCCCAACCCATGATTCTTACCCTCTCCCTACACCTGTCCCAGCCTCTCTTAAAGCTGCCCACTGTCTTCAACGAGATTTCCTCTTCTGGCAGCGCATTCCAGGTGTCCACCACCCTCTCTGTGACGCTGTAATTTCCTTGATAAGGGATTATGACATTACAAGGGTAGCATTGTGATGTCACTGGAGTCTTGAGCATACCTTCTTCACAAAACTTTCAAGATCTCTCTGACACAGGGCATGGGAGTTGAGATCAGGACAGGTCTCCCACATGGAAAACAGGACATGCTACTGGGTTTTAATTTAAATTGTGTTTTACAACATAATAATGTTTTCATTCCTGTTTATTGTACTAATGTATTACGTGCTGTTGTTTTTTTATTATATATTGCGTAATCCGGCAGAGCACTGTGGGATCCTGTTAGTGTAAAAGTCATTAAATCGTATATGCCTGCCCATCGGTGCAGTAGTAGCACCACTGCTCATGGCACTGGTGACCTGGGTTTGGAATCAAGCCTGGGTTTTGGGGGGGGGGAGGCGGTCGGGGGAGATTGAGCATCCTTACTACCCTCCGCTACAACGTGGTCACCTGGGTGACCACTAGTGGCAGTGTAGTGGAGGTACAGTGGGGGGCAGGATGCTGGCCATCATGGAACCACTAGCTTGCTCATGTCTGGGGGAAGGGGTACAATGGAAAAGAAAATTGTGCTTGGGTTCTGCCTCCTCTTCCTCCTACTGTCTGCTTCCCACACCCAGGGATCACCTGCATCCATGTCCTGGAAGAAGTGGATGGTTTGAGCTGCTCAGTCAGGCACACCACTGGGGAGCAAGCACTTGGGTTGAAACTGGGCTAGATGAGAGTCAGGAACATTGTCAGGTGGGGGCTGGGCCCAACTTGGGATATAAGGAGCACAAAGAATGACTATGTTAACAACAAAAAAAAAAGACTTTAAATCATATCAAAGTTTGCATGGCATTGCATGGACTGTGGAATGTGTGGGTTTTAAGAAATTTATAGAGAGGGATTGGTCATCCTGCCAATGCTGTCCTGACCTTGTCTCCTTTGTGTTGCAGGTTAGCTTTATACGTGTACGAGTATTTGCTGCATGTAGGAGCACAGAAATCTGCACAGACCTTCTTGTCAGAGGTAAGATGAAGACCCTCTGGGTTTGTTTTACATTACAATGCGTAAGCAATAACACCCTGTTAGGCGTTCGGTTGTGCTAAAATATATGGATGCGCTGGGTGTTTGTGTCTTCAATCGCACAAGAAGTCCATATATTTTTGCATGACTAGATGCCTTGGAGTGTGTGTTTGCCCTTATAAAGTGCCCTAAAGTATTAAAAATAATGTATAATTAGTTGCAAGAACCAGGTTGTCCAATTCAGCATAACCAGACATCATGTGAGAGTTTTCTTCCATTCAGATTGCCAGATATCTCCAACTTGTTTTATAAATGAGATTACATTTAGGGATGCTTGGTATTGTGGATTCAGAATCAGGATCATCGGATTCCAAAACTCTTAAAGGAAAGTTGGCATCATTACCCCACTCCAGCCCCAACAAAGCTTACCCTCCGGTTAAGCTTTTAAAGTATGTTGAGGCTTTTTTCTCGCACCGCAACATACACTATTTTAACTTGTAAAAATCCGCAACCCAGAAGTATGGCAGACATAGGGGGCTCAATTATCTGTAAAGGTGCGGCGATGCACCATTCGCTTCAGTACATTTTGTATTGAAGCAAACTGTGCTTTGAGGTGGTTAGTTGATTCCACTTCCCCATCGCTTCTGCTCCATTAAAATCAATCGGGTAATATTTCATTACCTTTTTAAACATACTAGCGCTAGTGTACTGCCTGGAATTAATAGTAACTTTTAGAGGCAGCCCACTATCACTGCTTATATCTGAAGTATTGTTTTCCTTTCTGTTTTGCTAATTAGAAAATTTTTCTACCTGAAAGTAATAGGTGTCATATGTGGAACAGCACTCTACCTGGAGGCTGACAAAGCCATTTCTGTTCCTCCCTATACATCATCAGCAGTGTGACTGCACTGACTGTGACATTACTGGTAACCAAGAAGAGCCAATCTCCTGCCGCCTGACCCATAGAGTTCAAATATATAGTAGAGAGGGCTAGATTGTGGACTCCAGTGGCTCAGTTGAAGCTGCGCGTCTGCCATATTAGAGGAGGGTTGAGGTGCCGGTAGATAACGGGAACCCTTCTGGAAACTTATGATGACAGCACTGGCACACTGTTTTTACAAAAATCGAGTAATGCACTGCAAAGGACAAACGAGCATACCTTGTGTAACCCCCCTGCAAATGGGGGTTCCCAAAAGACTTCCAGGAGCTTGCTTGAATGCTCCAAGCCTGAATGGTGTTTGGCATTTAAGCCATTTATCAGTGAGTGTTTTTAGAACCTCTGGTACTGTCTCTTTAAGAGCTGTCTGCTTGCAGACATAATTAGTTTGTATGGGGACTGTGTGTTTCTTTGATTGAGTACCACTCAAGCTGCTGCCAATTCACTTCATTTTGCAGTCACTAGGGTGCAAAGGGAACCTATCTGAAAGATGTAACTGTTTGCCAGAAATTATTTAGAGTAATAATGAAATTACAGTTTGTCTAACCTGCTTTCTTTGCAGTCAGAACTGTGTCTGCTAGTTCCCATTCTAGTTTTGAACTGCTGAACTGGACCAATCAGTGTGGGTAAGCTAGCTCTAAAATGGTGCCTTGGACGAATCAGAACTTGGACTCATAATCTGAGCCAGCCACAAGAGGATTGTATGGGCAGTGACTCTGGGAGATGTAGTTTAGACTTCAGTGCCTTTTGGACCAACAGCAGCAGTCTATTGTGGTGACAGCCAATCCAGTCAAGAACTGGGAGGAACTCAAAGGAAGTGCCAGTTTTGTCGGTTGGAGTTTCAGTTGAGCTTTGGCAGTGAAGAAGGAAGGAGCCCTGTGCTTTTTCAGTGTGCAGTTTTAGTCAAAAACGTGTGTAAGGCCCAGAGTTCGGTCTGCAGCTTGTGTAACAGCTTGTTAGGACTGAATCCGTCCTGTGAAAAGAATCAAAGGATCTCTGAAGAGTAGAAACCAGGCTCACCCTGTAGAAGACTGGAGGAATTGCTGAAAATTACACTCGGTCTGTCAGGAACTGAATCTGCTGTGTGTTCTCCCGGTATTGTGCAGTAATTGCGATCGGGATACAGATGCAGCCTGCCTGGTATAGTGCTTTCTTTATATGGATGTGTGAAGAGGTTTGTGTACCTCAAGTGAGCCCTGCTGACATTGAAGGACCCTATCTTATTTGGAGGTCGTGAGTACTAATTCAGGGTCGCTCCCTGTTGAATTGCCACATTAAATCCAAATGGAATTACTGTACTGCTGACTGTTTAATTCTCCTTTTCTCTGTGTGAAAGGGCCCCTACCAGCTGCCACGGTTTGGACTAGCCACTAGGGCTTGGGTACCCAGGGACAGTAACTGATAGGGATAGGCCTGTGCACAGAGCCATAGGTAGATTATTAGAGTGATAAGCTAATTAACCTGATTTCCCCCTGTCTTTGTCATATCCCCCTAAATAAATCAGAGCTGCTTGTTTCAGCAAAGTTATACTGCCTGAGGTATTTGTCTATGTTAAAGTACTGTACTGTGATTGTTGCACTGTATCTCATTTCACAGGAGGTCCCAGTGCGGAACCAGACCTGGGGGTAAGTGTATACTGTGAAGGTAATTCTGATATATTGTATGGGCCACTAGTGGGAAGAAGGGGGTTGCAGTGTCCCAGAGGGCTGTGACCAAGTTAGTTTAACTATTGCAAACCCTGACCTCTGGGTGGAGGCACCGCCATTGGATCCAGGCCCCTCAACCTGTTAGTGGCAAATCAGGCAGGGGTAGTAGCCCCTGGGATAGCGCCATCTAGGGTTACATCTTGGAGGCTCACCGCTGGGATTGTGTGTCCTCTAGTGGCCATATTTACGAACCACTGTTAAGAAAAAATGGGTACCCGACAGAAGTGGCTGTGCACCAGCTGGTGGAGTGGTGTACTGGGAGGAGATCGACCCCAAAATGCTATGCTTATCCTGGACATCCCCTGGGTATCAATACGGACACTGTGCAGGGAGTACTTTCCAAGGTGGAAGGTTTACAAAACCCTGTGGTGGTGGGTCGGCATGCTAATCTGCTCACCCACACTTTCCTGGCCCTAGTAGAGTTTAAGGATCCCATGATAGCTCCAAAGTGCCACAGACCATTACCCCAGAGGAGCCCTCACTGCTTGGAGAGTGATAACTAGGACAGTAAAGACCGGGGAATCAGCTCCCACCACTATCTGAAACTTTTGAGGAGAAATTTGCTGAATGGTTGCTGGGAGAGGGAAAACTGTGGAGGACTTGAAGAAACTATTCTTGCCACCTGGGGTGTTCCTCCCCAACACCCTCTCCTGCTCCAGTGCCCGTAATGGTGGCTGAACCAATGCAGACTCCTATTTCTGCACCTGCCATTAGTCACGACTCTTACCGAAGGTTGAGGATCTTCTGGCACCTCCCACCCCCAAGGGAGGATGACTGGAGACCTGGATAGACTATGTTGCCCCAAGTGCTAGAATGGCAATGCTCGGAAGGCAAAGCGAAAGAGGGTTAGTGAGAGCCTCCGAGGTCCTGCCCTGGCTACCATCCGTGCTAAACGGGCCAGTAACCCTGAAGCGACTGCACAGGCCTATCTTGAGGCCTTGGAGAATGTGTATGGGAGCCCAGATTCTGATGAGGACCTATGGTGGAGAGTAAGAAATGTACAACAGTACCAAGGGAGTTGTTGTCTGTGTATGTCTCGGCTGGAACAATTGTTGCAAGAATGCCTCAGAAAGGGTAGTTTGCCAGCGATTGAACTGGACCGAACCAGACTGGACAGAATCCTTAAGTCTGCCCCCTTCTCAGAACTGCTGTTGCTTCAATGCATACTGGCAAATCGACTGGAATCCCCACCCTCCTATGATGAGTTAATGAGAGAAATTCGAGGAGTTGAGAAAAAGCGACCTCGGGAGGTACCTGCACCAACAGCTGTGGCTACGACCGAGTGACTGAGGTGACCCATCAAGTGAAGTTCAGGGGCAGAGGTTGACAGTCAATGAGTGCTCTGACAAGAAAAAGATATGCCACAATGGGGCGAACTGTTGAGAGAGATCCGGAATTCAAAAACAGTCCCTTTATGAAGGCCACGCCTGCAAGTACAGGCCCTGACCTATATCCGACTGCATCTGCTATGGGGGTGGGGTACCACCCATGTATCTCCTGCTGATAACAGCTCCAAACTCAATTCCTTGACCATGGAAGTGGAGAAACTGACGAGATGTCTCCAAATGCTTATCACGCTGCAGACAGAGATGGCACCCAGGTTTCCAGTTAGTAATACCCCGCCCTGGCTCCCAGTGTGGCGCTCGCCAGCTCAAACTCCAGAAAGTATGTTTTGCTATAATTGTGGGAAAGATGGGCACATGAAAAGGGAATGCCAGTCCCAAAAGACACTGACAAAGTTGCATATAGGCTACAAGGAGAACTTCGGAGAAGAAATCAGTGGTTAAGAGGTGCAGACATGATCCCAGTGAGGGCACCAAAATGCTAATTCACGTCTCCTTTGTGGCAAGGTCACTTGCCCAGGCCCCCACTACCGCCTCTCCAGACTGGTCCAGAATAGTGGGTCCCTCCATGGAGACCACTGTAAAGGTGAATGGAGTGTCTACAAGAGCTGTATTAGACAGTGGCTCCCAAGTGACAATTATGTTCCAGGATTGGTATCAGAAGCATTTGTCAGACGTACCTCTACAACCATTAGAAGGACTGCATGTATGGGGGTTAAGTGAGAAGGCCTACCCTATTCCGGTATATCCGAATTTGGCTGTCTTTCCCCACCTCCGTGGCTGGAGTGGCGAACAAGTAGAGACCCTAGCCTTAGTGTGTCCCCCACTGACTGTATGATGGTGTCCTTTGTTGATTGGAACAAATGCTCATATGTTCAGAAGGCTGGCACAGTTGTGTTATGAAAACAGGGTCAAAGACTAGTAGAGCTTTAAGAGTTCGGCTTTAATTAAGAAGGCCTATGAGGCACAGAGAGATGCTGAAAAACAGAACCAGAGGAACCGGTCGAATTGTATGGAAGAAGGATCCTGAGTCTCTGATCCTGGCGCCAAATGCCCAGTGTACCTTACAGGAGAGGTCCGTATCAGAAAAGATGTTAAGAATAAAATATTAATGTTGGATGCACCAGGCGATGGAAAATTGCCAGAGGGACTGCTGGTCAAGCCTAGTATTTTGCCCGCTAGAGCCCATGCTTATGCCAGAAGGGTAATGGTCCAAGTTCATAATGTGTCTGAAAGAGACATTCGAGTAAACAGAGGTTGCATCCTGGCTAATGTGCATTGTGCAGACACTGCAGTGCTACCCAGCAGCAAGAGTTCAAGGAAGAATGACAGAGTAACGCCTGACTTGTTTGATTTGCGACTCCCGCTGCCAGCTGAATGGAAAGTGAGGATCAGTGAGAAGCTTGCCCAGAGAGACCAGGTGTTTTCTTTAAAGGAATGGGATGTAGGATGCGGCAAGGAGCTGAGCACAATATCGGCTGCATGACGAAGACCATTTCGTGAGAGGTCTCGGCCTGGCACCTGCTGACATAGATGATGTGAGACGGCATCTGCAAGAGATGTTAGCTGCTGGTGTAATACAAGAATCCAGAAGCCCTTATGTTTCCCCATTGTGGTAGTGAGGAAAAGAATGGAACAGTAAGGATGTGTGTGGATTATCGCACCTTAAACCGGCGGACTATCCCTGATCAGTACACAATGCCCGCATTCAGGATGCTTGGACTGCCTAAACGGGAGCAAGTGGTTCTCTGTGCTGGATCTCCACAGTGGGTACTACTAGATCCGATGGCCCAGAGGACCATGAGAAGGCGGCCTTTATCTGTCCGCTTGGCTTTATGAATTCATGAGGATGCCTCAAGGGTTTCAGGTGCCCCAGCCACTTTTCAACGATTGATGGAGCGTGCAGTGGGGACATGAACTTACTAGAGTGCCTAGTATACCTAGATGATGTTATTGTGTTTGGCAGCTCACTGGAGGAACATGAGAGCAGATTATTTAAGGTATTGGACCGACTGGAGGACTTTGGCCTTAAACTGTCCATTGATAAGTGTCAATTCTTTCAAACATCAGTAAAGTATGTGGGACACATAGTATCCACCGAGGGAATAGAGTCCGACCCAAGTAAAGTTGAGGCCTTGACCAACTGGCCACAGCCCAAAAATCTAAAAGAACTGCAAAGATTCCTGGGATTCTGTGGTTATTATCGGCGCTTCATCAAGGACTATTCAAGAGTGATCCGCCCTTTACTTAACCTTACTCAAGGGTATCCCCCAACCCACAAAAAATATCAAAAGTCAGCGTCCCTCAAGACTGAAAGAGTGTATTTTCATCCGAGTGAAGTATTTGGGGCCCGCTGGACTCCTGATTGTGAGACTGCTTTTCATGAGATCATATATCAACTTACCCATGCTCCAGTGCTGGCCTATGCCGATCCAAGAAAACCTTACGTCCTGCACACTGATGCTAGCTTGCAAGGTTTGGGGCTGTGTTGTACCAAGAGCACGAGAATGGCCTGAGACCAGTGGCCTTTGCCAGTAGAAGCCTGACCCCATCCGAAAAGAACTATCCTGTACATAAGTTAGAGTTCCTAGCTTTGAAGTGGCTATTGTTGACCAATTCCATGAGTACTTATGCGGGGCTAAAATACTAGTAAAACTGACAATAATCCTTTGACCTATGTGCAGACCTCAGCTAGTTGGATGCCACTGGCCATAGGTGGCTTTCTGCATTATCTACATAT
The DNA here is from genome assembly GCA_016271365.2 of Neoceratodus forsteri. NCBI lineage: Eukaryota > Metazoa > Chordata > Ceratodontiformes > Ceratodontidae > Neoceratodus > Neoceratodus forsteri. Next base: position 156,091,267 of record JADMNL010000031.1, on the reverse strand, counting down.
GACTATGCTCTCGAATACCGAGCAGGTCTGAACCACATAGATGCTGATGCTCTCTCCGGAGGCCTGTTCCCCAGAATGATTGGGTCCGATTGGCAGAACCTGACATTCGGGCACCTGCCGAAGTTTGACAGGGAGGAACAAATGTCCACGGACGCAGGGACTGCATGGTGGATTGCTTGGGCCTCTGAGAATTGCATACCTGCTGCTTATTGCCACTTTTCTGCACTAGACATTGGTGCACTGCCTCAGCTGGACAATGACAGTATTAGAGGGCTCAAATCCGATCCCATGATCAAAGCAGCTTTAGAAGCCCTCTATGCAGGAAAAGATGTGTCCAAATCGCCCACTGATTTGAGAACTGCACTGTTATACAAAGAAGGTCCTAAGTTGAAACTGATCAATAAACTGTTATACAGAGAAACAGTAGACAGAGGGGGACAAGTAGACAAACAACAACTAGTGCTGCCCACTGCCTTTGAGACTCAGTACTGAGGTCCTTGCACAACCACATGGGGCACCTTGGTATAGACAGAACACTTGACTTGGTGAGATCCAGATTCTATTGGCCTAAGATGGGGGCTGATGTGGAGCAACACATTCGAACTTGTAATCGCTGCTTACAGAGAAAGCTTTGCCCCAGAGGGCTGCCCCCTTGTTAACATCACCACCAGTGCACCCATGGAGCTGGTCTGTATTGATTTTCTGAGTTTGGAGTCAGATCAAAGAAATATCAGTAATGTGCTGGTGGTCACTGACCATTTCACGAGATATGCCCAAGCTTTCCCACCAAAGACCAGAAAGCATCCACTGTGGCCAAAAGTACTTGTAGAAAACTTTTTGTTCACTATGGGCTCCACAAAGAATCCATTCTGATCAAGGAGAGACTTTGAGAGTCGTCTGATCGAAAGAGATGCTTTCTCTGTGGGAGGCAAGTTCAGAACCACTCCTTACCACCTCCCAGGGGACCTACAGCCTGAACGTTTCAACCGCACTTTGCTAGATATGCTAGGCACCCTGCACCCAAAGGACAAGCCTAGATGGAGCCAACAAATTAGCACCCTGGTACATGCTTATAACTGCACCAAAAGTGATGCCACTGGATTCTCCCCCTACCGCCTGATGTTTGGAAGAGAAGCTCAACTACCAGTAGATGTGTGTTTTGGGGTCTCTCCTGATGGGGTTCAAGCTGACAACTATTTACAGTATGTGCAAAAGTTAAAGGCCCAGCTAACTCATGCGTACCAACTGGCTCAAACCATGGCTGCCAAAAGAAATCTGGCCAACAAAGAAAGGTATGATAAAAGGTGAAAGCACAGGAACTCCAGGAGGAGATCGGTATTGCTAAGAAATCTGGGACTGCATGGCAAGCACAAGATTGCTGACAGATGGCACCATCTCCCTCACATTGTAGTGGGCAAACTAGATGATCTGCCAGTGTACAAAGTAAGGCCTGAGAATAATTCAAAAGATGTAAAACAATGCATAGAAATCATTTACTGCCCATTGGACAAATCTTAATTGAGTCTGAGCCCTAGAAGATGCCCCTCTGGACCAGTGACTAGAGCTGCTGCTAAGAAAGATCAAGAAAGTCTGCACCTAAAGAAGCAAAGTTAAAGTGTTCCCCTCCACAAGTCCCAGTTGAGCATGACTGTCAGTCCATATCGGAAGAAAGTGAGAGTGACTTTGTATACTATCCTTCTTACGAACTGAGTCAATTGTTTGGGGCAATCCCTAGTCAATACTGGAGATGAAGCTGGGCCTTCTGGACTGTCTAAGCCCCCAGCTTCATCCCTGGAGCCAATGCTCCCAGAAAGTGAAGTGCAAAGCATCAGATCAGATGAAATGGAATCATTGTGCATGGTTGAACTGTTTGAGCTTTCAGGAGAAAATGATAGATGGGGCAGACTGGTGATACACCCAAACAAGAAGAGTATTTTAGGTGCCCTGACAGTCCACTGCCAGTGTCCGAAAGCTCTCCATGCGAGCCAAATGTTGTGGACTCAGAAACTGTAACTCCTGGAGCTGAAAGTGCCCCAAGTTCTAGCCTCTCTACCCCATGGAGACTCCCCTGACAAGTGAGGACAATGCTGAAAATGAGGCTCAGGTGCAGAGACTGTAACAGTTCCCCTAGAAAGACTGGTCGAGCTGTAAAGCCTGTGGTGCACCTCAGTTATGATTCACTTGGGAGGCCTGTGGACTTGCCTCTCAATGTTGTCCATAAAGGAGTGTATGTGTCCCGAGCTCATTGCCCAAACTGAGCATCAGTGCTAACTCCAAGTTACTTGTGTTGCCCTCTAAGTATGGTGTCCTTGCCCATCCAGCCCCAAGGTAACTGATAGGAAGCCCCCTCTCTTCAGGTTTCATGTACAAGAGGTAATAACTTGAGTTATGGTACAATGTGTATGTAATACTGTGTAAAGAGTGACGTACTGCAATGTTTCAGAAATGTGTTCTTGGTAAAATGATATATTGACTGATGATTACATGTGCGAGCCTAATGCAAATGTATATAGTTGCAGTTGAAACTTATGGAGGTACTTGCTTGACGTGGACGTCAAGCTTTCCCAGGCCAGGAAGGTGTAACCCCCTGCAAATGGGGTTCCCAAAAGACTTCCAGGAGCTTGCTTGAATGCTCCAAGCCTGAATGGTGTTTGGCATTTAAGCCATTTATCAGTGAGTGTTTTAGAACCTCTGGTACTGTCTTTAAGAGCTGTCTGCTTGCAGACATAATTAGTTTGTATGGGGACTGTGTGTTTCTTTTGATTGAGTACCACTCAAGCTGCTGCAATTCACTTCATTTTGCAGTCACTAGGAGTGCAAAGGAACCTATCTGAAAGATGTAACTGTTTGCCAGAAATTATTTAGAGTAATAATGAAATTACAGTTTGTCTAACCTGCTTTCTTTGCAGTCAGAACTGTGTCTGCTAGTTCCCCATTCTAGTTTTGAACTGCTGAACTGGACCAATCAGTGTGGGGTAAGCTAGCTCTAAAATGGTGCCTTGGACGAATCAGAACTTGGACTCATAATCTGAGCCAGCCACAAGAGGATTGTATGGGCAGTGACTCTGGGAGATGTAGTTTAGACTTCACTGCCTTTTTGGACCAACAGCAGCAGTCTATTGTGAGTGACAGCCAATCCAGTCAAGAACTGGGAGGAACTCAAAGGAAGTGCCCGGTTTTGTCGGTTGGAGTTTCAGTTGAGCTTTGGCAGTGAAGAAGGAAGGAGCCCTGTGCTTTTCAGTGTGCAGTTTTAGTCAAAAAGTGTGTAAGGCCCAGAGTTCCAGTCTGCAGCTTGTGTAACAGCTTGTTAGGACTGAATCCGTCCTGTGAAAAGAATCAAAGGATCTCTGAAGAGTAGAAACCAGGCTCACCCTGTAGAAGACTGGAGGAATTGCTGAAAATTACACTCGGTCTGTCAGGAACTGAATCTGCTGTGTGTTCTCCCCGGCATTGTGCAGTAATTGCATGCGATACAGATGCAGCCTGCCTGGTATAGTGCTTTCTTTTTATATGGATGTGTGAAGAGGTTTGTGTACCTCAAGTGAGCCCTGCTGACATTGAAGGACCCTATCTTATTTGGAGGTCGTGAGTACTAATTCAGGGTCGCTCCCTGTTGAATTGCCACATTAAATCCAAATGGAATTACTGTACTGCTGACTGTTTAATTCTCCTTTTCTCTGTGTGAAAGGGCTCCTACCAGCTGCCACAGTTTGGACTAGCCACTAGGGCTTGGGTACCCAGGGACAGTAACTGATAGGGATACGCCTGTGCACAGAGCCATAGGTAGATTATTAGAGTGATAAGCTAATTAACCTGATTTCCTGTCTTTGTCATATCCCCTAAATAAATCAGAGCTGCTTGTTTCAGCAAGTTATACTGCCTGAGGTATTTGTCTATGTTAAAGTACTGTACTGTGATTGTTGCACTGTATCTCATTTCACAGGAGGTCCCAGTGCCGGAACCAGACCTGGGGTAAGTGTATACTGTGGAAGGTAATTCTGATATATTGTGTGGGCCACTAGTGGGAAGAAAGGGGGGTTGCAGTGTCCCAGAGGGCTGTGACCAAGTTAGTTTAACTATTGCAAACCCTGACCTCTGGGTGGAGGCACCCGCCATTGAATCCAGGCCCCTCAACCTGTTAGTGGCAAATCAGGCAGGGGTAGTAGCCCCTGGGATAGCGCCATCTAGGGGTTACACTTGTTTTTGTCACCACCATGTGCATCTGCTTTTTCACTTCCCTGCAGTCAGTGGTGATTGTTACCCAACCAGATCAGCAGATTTCTTTAAAAAAAGTGTGCCGGTGCAGTTATCTTTAGATTCCAGAAGGGTTCCCATTACCTACCAGCACCTCAACCCTCCTCTAATATGGCGGATGTGCGGCTTCAACTGAGCCATTGGAGTCCACCCTCTGGCCCTCTCTACTATATATTTGAACTCTATGGCTTGACCAGTAACTTATGATGCATGTTACCAATCAGGCATCAGGGCTTGTGACATAGCAGTGAGTGAGGTCACATGCTGATGATGTAGTGGGAGGAACAGAACTATATATGTCTGCTTCCAGGTAAAGTATTGCTTTTCACATCACACCCAATACTATCAGGTAGAAAACCATCTAATGAGCGTATAGAAAAAGGAAAAAACTGCAGAAATGAACAAGTAGTAAGGGACTACTCTTAAAAATTACCAAAATGTTATGCCTGCTAGTTTTTGATGCTACTAACTTTTTAATGGCTACAGTGAGATTAATCAAGGCCACTGCTCGACTAAGATGGCCCTTCTTGGATGAGCGACTGCCGTGATTAGTGTAGTTGTGGCCATTAATATGCATAAAAAAAGCAATGAAATATTACACCCATTGTCTTTAATAGGGCACATCCCCCACGCTGATCCTGTGAATATGTAATTTACGTGCCTGCAGGTGGGGCGGATCCTGTGAATATGTAATTTATGTGCCTGCAGGTGGGGCGGATCCTGTGAATATGTAATTTACGTGCCTGCAGGTGGGGCGGATCCTGTGAATCTGTAATTTACGTGCCTGCAGGTGGGCCGGATCCTGTGAATCTGTAATTTACGTGCCTGCAGGTGGGGCGGATCCTGTGAATATGTAATTTACGTGCCTGCAGGTGGGGCGGATCCTGCGAATATGTAATTTATGTGCCTGCAGGTGGGGCAGAGCAATAGGTAAGTGGAAAGGATCGGCTGGCCACTTCATCGGGCCAAAATACGATTCCTTCCCACCGTGTGCAGGTTTTACAAAAAATTTGGGAATTTATGCATGGAGACTTTCACTGACCTATATTAACGGAATATGTAAGTAGTGGCTAGATCTTGAAAAATTCCTTTAATGTGGGGTTGGGGTCTCCAACTGGTTAATTGTCCTCCATGTATCTCACCAGCCCTCTCTTGAACTCATCTATACCCCAATTCTACCAGTGAATTCTACTGCCAGACTACTCAGCTGAGAAAGAAATACTTTCTACTGTTCAACCTTTATCCCTCTGTCCTCAGTTTACTAGTATGCCCCCATGTCCGTCCGTGCTCTACTGACTCTCAGGTGTCTCTGCCTACTCTCTGGTAGCCCTCTAGACTGTAGAACATCATGATCCTATCACCCTGTAGTCTCCTCCATTCTGCTGAGTACAAATGCAAGTCCTTTAGCCTGTCATTGCACTACTTATTAGAGGTCCTTGGGTAGTGCCCCCTATGTCGGATACCAGCAGATAACCACCCCTTTTTTCAAATTTTGGATGCCTTCCAGTATTGATTTTTATGTATTTTTTGACTTGCAAAAACAGTATCAAACTGCTTTGTGCAGGAAGTTTGAGCACTGGTCTTTTCTCTTTTTATACCATAATAACATCACAACCTGGATGGTCAAGTCACTTTATCTTGTGCCTGACAACCCACCTGAGGTATGCAGTATTTTTTTTCTGTAAAGGTTTTTCTGCCTTTGGGTGAGTGGGCACTCTTCAGTCCTGTCCCCATGTCCTATAACCGGCTTCCCCCCTCCTTTTGATATTGGAGTACACATCCCCCCCCCCGGACAGTCATATTCAGAGTCCCCGGTTTTGATGGCAGAGCGGGCCCCAGGGAGACAGACAGGGTTTTATGTAACCCATCCACGCGTTTTTGTGTCCCCTGACCCCTGCTTTGGCACCAGTACGTATGCATGGAGGCGCACACATCCTGCGTAGCCACAGCCCCTTCCTTCGAGTCTTTTAAACCTACACTGCCGCTGGGTCTCCATCCGGTGGCAGTCATGGGCTGAGATGGCTGGCCATCCCTTCCTGGGAGAGGAAAACTGTCCCTGGGACCCTTGTTCCTCTCCCGCCCCGCTGAGCCCCAGTAACCTGTGCCTGTTCCCGAGCACAGTTCACCGGCATAGCATGAGGCAAAGCGTTCAATGTCTTAGCTCTTCACACCAGTGGGCTGGCTTCTTGGGGTATGCAGTATTGACAGCAAAACCTCACGCCCTGGAGTGTGCTGTTGCTCTTTCTTTCATACAGCTGTTTCCTCCAAGCGACCACCAACTTCTGCCTTATTGAGTGTGCCCCATTTGCCACTCCCCCACCATCGAGGCCATTGCAGATCTACCCAGAGTAGGGTCCGAGGGTGCCAGCAACCATCTTTTTACATGGCTTGCTGCACATGACCCCCCCCCCCAGTTTTCTTCCTATCCTTGAGTACCTCCCCCAGTGGTGTGCACAGTGCCCTTGTCCTTGCATGCAGACAGCACTCCTGTGACAAAAGCAAGCTTCTCTGGCCTAGCCCCAGGCATCACTGTGTCACAGGGACCCACAACTCGCCCTCCTTGACTGAGGCAGCCTGAGTTTGTTCCTGAACTTGTGTCGCCCACGCTGTGGTGTGACATTCTGCTACTGGTCCTCTGGGGTGGTGCGAGTATGTTACTGCTTATCTGTAACAGGTCGGGCTGTGCCCAACCCCATCAAAATATCCAAACATGCATAAGGGGCGGGGGTGGCATTTGATTCACAGGACTCAAAATAATGCCTGTATTTGGAATGAAATGGCACAAGCAAGATTTTGTGTGCATGGGAAATGCACATTATAAATTGGGTAGAAGGAGTGCTGACTCCTGACTGGCCAAGAAGTACTTTCAGCTGGGGTGTTATCCCAGCACAACAGCCCGGCTGAAAGTAGCTCAACAAAAATATGTTTAAAAATACATCCAATTTACTATGAAGGACCCATTTCATAATCACAGTAACGCACTCCAGGGGGTGCGTTATAGTGGGATAACTGCCTTCTTGGGAGGTTGAAGCACTCTGCTTTACCTTGTGCTTTAACCCACCCAAGGCAGGCTGTTATCCCACCATAGCACACCCACTGTCATGCTTGATTGCTTAATTAACATGGCAGTCCCAGTTTAGGGTTGTCTGTATTCTAGAACTGAGGACCCAGAGATGCAGAAGTCTGAACGACACACCTCTGGGTGGCTTACAAGACCCTCCCCCACCACCACCACCACTTCCAGATCAGAAATGACCTGTGTATCCCGTCATGAAGGGTTAAGCTGGGCTCACATCATTGCTCTTGTCTCAGGAACCTGATCCTTTTGGTTTGTGTGGAGTAAGATCAGGTTTTCTTCCTCTTGGGCTTGCTGGCAGTACGGTGCAGGGCAGGGCTGCCCCTTGCTAATGAAAGCTTGGTAAATATCCAGATTTCCCCAGGGACTGGGGCGGGACATGCACTGTGGCTCACAGTACATTTCAAAATGCCAGAATGTATTTTCTAAGAAAAGACTTGCCTTTCATGACATAGCGGAAACATTCATTTGTGTTTTTTTAAAGAGTGTGTGTGTGTCTGTATATGTGTGTGTGTTTGTGTTTCTTTACAGTGACAGTATGGTGGAGGGGTGAGGAAAAATCTGCCCCCCCCCCATTATGCCCTATCTAAGCCAGTGTAAGTAGCAGAGTTGTGCTGCAGCGCCATTTCTTCAGGCTCAAAAGCAGCTGAGAGTGAATGCTTTTGTCCTCAACAACCTTTCCCGACAGGGCTGGAGATTTACTTCCAGAGTCACAGTCGGGTGGTGTGTACTCACTGCAAACTTCTTAAGGTCACAGTGAAGCAGTAGGGAAGTCCTGCGGACTGGGGGTGTTAGCACCCTGGAGACAGTATTCCATGGAAGAAGTCTGGGGGATGCTTCAAGGCAGTTTGCCGTGATATCCAGCCCTGGTGGATTAAGATCAAGGGAGAATGTGGAGCATAGGATCCTGCTTCTTTATTTTCAGGGATGGGGGTGATTTCTGGAAACCCACTTGGAATGCTAGTGATCCAGGTTTAAGTCTCGAGCCTGGGAGCTCAGGAGTGGAGACCAACAGCAATGGATTGAACGCATGCTTGATGCTGTCTTCCCGGGAGAGGTTGACCTGTCTTGACTGCTGCTGGGCTGTCTCTTGGTATCAGTTCAAGACATTTTTTTTATCTCTTTGGTAATCAGATGAGGCCCACTAGGTACAAGGCTCATTTACTGAAGTGACCTAGGAGCACTGGGGAGGTTAAGTGACATGCTTAGAGTCACACAGTGTGCAGGGGGAGGTTGTGGGAATCAAACTTAGATCTGCTGAATGTAACACTACTGTAACCTTGAGGCTATACTGTCAGATTGCAGCATCATGAATGGCCAGTGCTCAAACCAGTACATTGCCAGCATGGTCCACATGTCGTAGGATATGGGCAGGAGTGGAAGGAGATGCGGTGAAAATTTGAGCAGGGATTATCAGATGAAATGTTGGCTGCCAACATATCGAAGGCCTATCAGCTTTCCCTTGTACCAGAGTAGCCCCCAATTGATCTGCTGCTCTCTGGAGGAGGGTTGGTTTAGCCCCTTGGGGAGGTAGAAGGAACAAGTTCTCTGAGCATGTTCAGCTCTGGAGAGCACCAGGCACTGCTGTCTGTCAGAAGGAAGAAGTACAAACAGAGGCGGAGGTCCTAAATAATGTTGGGGAGGGATAGTAAGTCTACCCAGGACTTGGGCATAGGTGATCCAGCACCCTGATGGAACAGTAGATGGGTATCAGGCTTTCGGCTCACTGAAGGAGGTCCTAGCTGGAAAAATGGGGGAGGGGGGTTGAGAAATAAAGTAGGTGTCCAAGATGCTCAGAATGTCAGCAGGAATAGAAACATAGAAGTTGACGGCGGATAAGGACAGCAAGGCCATCCAGTCTGCCCATTTCTTTTTCTATCTTATAAATGTGTCATCGGCCTTTGCTCTGTCAGTGGCCTATCTAGTCATACTCATCTGTATTGCTCCCTTATGCCTATCCCATGCCTGTTTGAAGCCCTGCACTGTATTCACAGCCACCACTTCCTGAGGTAGGCTGTTCCATGCATCCACCACCCTTTCTGTGAAAAAGAGAATTTTCTCACATTCCCCCTTAATCGGCCTCCCTCTAGTCTCATGCTGTGTCCTCTTGTCCTACTATTTTTCTTATATTTAAACATGTTAGACTCTTTCACCTTGTTAATGCCCTTAAGGTGTTTGAATGTTTCGATCATATCACCTCTCTCATTCCTTTGCTCAAGGGTATACATATTGAGCTCCGTTAATCTGCCCTCATATGTCTTCTGATGCTGTCCCTGCACCATTTTGGTTGCCCTTCTCTGGACTGCCTCAATTTGGTTAATGCCATTGTGAAGGTGTGGCCACCAGTACTGCACGCAGTACTCCAGATGGGGCCTAACCACTGTCTTGTAAAGAGGGATTATTACCTCCCTCTTATGACTTGTGATACCTCTACTAATACACCCTAACATCCCCATAGCCTTACCTACTGCTTTAGAGGTCTGCTTGGATGATTTCAGGTCATCAGTGATGATGATGCCCAAGTCTCTTTCTTCCTTTGTGACTGCCAGCAACTCCCCTCCCAGCCTATAGGTAGCGTCAGGGTTTCTTTAGCCAGTAGCACAGAGTCCATAGCCATGTCGCTACTTGCAGAACTTGACTTAAATAGTATATGTTACAGAAGAACTGCACTGAACCTGCAAATTATTATTATTATTTTTTTTTCTGAAGAAGGTGTCTTTTATATATTGGTTCCCATTCTGTTATTGTTCAGTCCTTACTGGCCTTTCGTAGACTCAGTGGGTGGAATATTCAGACTGCGCCAGGCTGTGAATGTCACATATCTGGACTGTGTAGTATAGTACGGTCTGCATGCCCATTGGCCCACACTGTGGACCAATGGGCGTACAGCTGTACTGTACGCAGTCAGTCGGGCGGTAGCCGGGTGGCTTATGGTGGGGAGCTGCCGCCTGCCGCTGACTGGGGGGGAGCGGAGTGGCGGGGCTCAGTGTGAGGGTGGGGGGGGTAACGCTGGACCACCAGGGATGGGATCTAATCTTTTTTTAGCCTTCTGCCTGCAATTGGGCTGCGAGCGGTCCACTGGACCACCAGGAATATAGGGGATTATTATATTTATACTTATGCCTGCGATCGGGCTGCGAGCGGTCCACTGGACCACCAGGGATATAGGAAATTATTATATTTATACTTATGCCCGCGATTGGGCTGCAAGCAGTCCACTGGACCACCAGGGATATGGGACGGTTTGATTTCCTACTTCTGCCTGCGATCGGGCATGGGGGGGGTGCTACCCGCCGGAGGGTGCCGCCGGAGCTCGGGTGGCCACTCACAGCTGGCAGCTGCCGTGGTGCACCCTGCAATATGGCAGCTCACCTGTGGGTGGCCGGCTGTTGCTCCTTTATTTTGGGAACAACTGTATGCGGCGCATGTAGGCGCCTGCATGGCCTGGCATTATCCCAGGCTGAATACCGGATGTGTGGGGGGCATGCATGGGCACGCCTCATGCGCCTGCATACATTACATTGATGCGCCCGCATATTGGGATTTGTACCACCCACTTTCCCTTTGAATATCGCTACCAGGGTGCATCAGTGGGTTGCGCATGGCGCAGCCCTTCTGAATATCCCACCCAGTGAGTATTTACGATCTGCATACTGGTGGGCAGTACCATTTTAAAACTGTATGATGTAATTTATGTCCCCTTGGACCACAGGGTTCTGTAATAGAACACAGATGCATTATGAAAACAATATAAGTTCTTAACAGGGGCATAAACTACATCATACAGTTCTTAAATGGTACTGATGACCACCAGTGTATGAATCTTAAGCACTCTTTGAATTTACTTAAAGGCCAGTAAAGATTAAGCAAGAACACAACAGGAAACAGAATTTATTTATTTATTGGAATGTTTCACCAGGAGGGCACACTGAACAACAAGTTGCTCGTCTCACGGTGCGACCTGGGGGGAGGGATTACATAGGGTTGTGAAGGATGATCATTTACAATAGTATGTGGGTAGTAAAAACAATACAACATTGTAAGATTGTGCAACAGTGGAAATGCAAGGTATTTTACAATAAACAGTACTGGAAAGTTGGGTAAATTACAATACATGCCAAAAATCATACAAAAGAACATATGAACGTACAAAACCTATAGAACCATTTATAGTGCATGAGTGTACCAGGAGCAGGCTCAAGGTAGTACACGAGTGCTGTTAGAGTAAAAAGGATGGGGTTAGGTTGTGCACACTGGTGACCCAGAAGGGCAGGTGGAGAAGGGGGGGGGGGACTGAATATGAGGAGAAGGGGTAGCCATTTCCTGATTTCTCCCTTCAGGATGTTGAGAACCCTATTTGAAACACAGCGTCCACATAAAACATAGACTTGCTGGTTGAAGGCAAGTCTCCTTTAAAGAGTTTTCCTAGAGGCTGCCTGATGACTCTGAGAAAGTATGTTGTGCTTCTGTGCCCTTGACTTGGGTTTGGAAGCGGCCCCTGGGATCGAGAATTGGAGCAGCCAGGTCTGGGAAGTGGTGCTGAATGCAGCGTGAGCCAGCTCAGGGAGGGAGGGAGACATCTGGGTTCCAGTGATGCAGCAGCCTTTCTCGGCAAATCAGAGACCCTGCTCCCACATGAGGGGAAGTGCACGGCCAGACCATGCTGCAACATGTAAGGCTGCGAGGCAGTGCAAGATGTCGGGGGAGGTGGGAGTGACTTACAGAAGGAAGGAAGGAAGGGCAAAAACCAGAAAATATGTGCTCTGAGCCAACGCAGGTCACAGGCACCCTCTAGGCCTTCTCTGTGTGGATCCCCACTGGCTTCCATGCTGCGAGAGGCAATGCCCAGTGTCTGTGGAGGTGGGAGGGACTTACAGAAGGAAGGAAGGGCAAAAACCAGAAAATATGTGCTCTGAGCCAACGCAGGTCACAGGCACCCTCTAGGCCTGCTCTGTGTGGATCCCCACTGGCTTCCATGCTGGGAGAGGCAATGCCCAGTGTCCGTGGAGGTGGGAGGGACTTACGGAAGGGAGAGAGAAAACCAGAAATGATGTGCTCCAAGCCACAAAGGTCACAAGCACCCTCTAGGCCTGCTGTGTGTGGATCCGCACTGGCTTCCATGCAGGGACTGGCTGATGGGCCTGGAGGTGAGTGACCGGAGACCCGACAGAAGGTGTAGTGATGGCTTGAAAGGCCAAATACTTATATAAAGGAAAAAAGTAAGATATTGCAAAACTGAAGGTCTTCTGATGGTTATTTTGCACATTCTGTATTTGCCCTAACCAGTTCTTTTTCTCAGAATCAGATTTTGTGAATGTACAGATAGTCTGTTTTAAGGAAAAAAAAAAAGAAATTTCTTGGATTTTTGTAACGAGATAGTACCAGACTAACCCAGAACAAAGCGCCACTGAAACCCAATCCGGGAGGGTGTTATCAAGAGGTTTGTTTGCACAGAAGTCATCGTCTGTGACCAAACTGCTAACCACCTGCCTGGCAAGGCATTTCAGTCTGCATACTGTAGCTAGGAGAATAATATTTATTTTTATTTATTTATTCGTGTCTAGGATTACAAAGTACCTTTGAGCCAAGGCTCTTTTACAAAGGTTCCACGTCATGCTGGTTACAGGGTAACAGACACTAAAACATAAAATAGTTACAGGTACATGGTTTTAGACAGTAACTTTGCGTGACAAAAATCAGACTGAGCGATGAGTAACTCAAGAAGCAATAGGAGGAAGAGGGCAAGAAGGGGAGAGGACAGATGGTAGGGGAAGGCATAGGTGTAGAGGGTCAGGGTGAGGCAGCCGAGGGGTCTTGTCAGGACAGACACAGGGCAAGTGCATTAGAAGTTGCATTGTAAGCCAGTACCTTCTTTGGTCCCCCATCCTGGTTGCATAATGAGCCATATTTGTTGCACTGCCCCCTCGTATACCCCCCCCCTTGTACAGTACTTCAGAAATTGCATTATAAGAGCAACAGATGACTGCACTACTTAGTTTTATGACTATTTAGTGTTACGTTTAATTCAGTATGGAGCACACAAATCATAACACCATTAGGGGCAGGTGATTGGTCCATAGGAGCACCCAAAATTTGCGGCCAAGGTCTAGAATGCCATCCCACCTCCCCAAACAACTCATAAGCCATTGCTTACATGGCATATGGGTCCCTAGGCTCTTGTGTCATTCTCCTGTTTTGCAGCCAGACTGCTAGCCCAGGCATGGCATCAGGTGGTCCAGACTGACAAAACAGCAAAAGAAGGCATCCAAAACATAAAGCTGAACGTTTAGAAAAAAATTGAAGTTGCAGAACCAACATTATTGCCAGTAGGTCTTCCATCAGGGGTGACTGTCTTGTTGCTTTTTTTTTTTTTTTTTATTTTTGTGTTGGGGCCACCAGACTTTCATAGTTGGTAGCCCTGGGGCCGCTCAGAGATGAATTAGAAATGGTACCCCATTTTTTGCAGTTCAGTTTTTGACTTCTTTTAAAGCAGTGACTTGTGTTATCACATATGTTTTGTATACATATGTAATCCATAACACAATAGGGTGTGTGATAATGCTAAATTACCCTATGCTGCAGGTGGCTTGTGAGGCACAAGGTACAGCCAACTGCCTTTAACCACCTGGATAGTGTGGTAATTGATGGTGTTCCCTCACATGCTGGAGTGGGTCATTGTACTTGTAAAATTATTTAAACATTTAAAAGAATAAAAAAAAAGTAAACTCTAAACCATGTGGTAATTTGAAAATTAATGCAAGGTCATGTGAGCTGTTTTGACTAATCAGATTGATCCAAACCATTTTAGAATTCATTATGTTCTTTTTTTTTTAACATGAAACAGTTTATTGCATTTTTTAACAAACACAATTATAATAGGACTACCAAAGGAGCAACCAGTGTCAAAAATGAACAATGAAGGTGATTGGATACGTGAATAGGGTGATAAAGTGAACATGACACAACAGATATCACAATGTTCTTCCTTTTTACCTCCCCCCTCATTGTCCTTACTAGGCTAACTCTTCGGTATTATGGCCTGGAGTTCGCCCTGATGTCCGCGCCATGCCCCATAAATCCAAAGAGCAGTTTCTGCTGTGTGCTGGTTCATCCTAGTCACAAGCAAAGTGTTTGAATGGGTGTACAAATAAGGCTGAGGATATCTCTGAAAGCCAGGGTACAGCCATTCGAATACTCTGCTTATGTTCTTTTTTTTTTAACATGAAACACTTTATTGAATTTTTTAACAAACACAATTATAATAGGACTACCAAAGGAGCAACCAGTGTCAGAAATGAACAGTGCAGGAGATTGGATACATGAATAGGGTGATAAACCATCCTTTAGAATTTTTTCCCACTTCAAGTCACCTCAGAATGGTGGAGGGGGCATCTTACAGGGCAGGAGAGATGGGGTAATCCAAGATGGGATAAAAAGGTATAGGTACAAACTTTTCAATGTAACATAACTTGCTGCTATATATATTATTTATTAATTTTTTTGATGATTATTTTTACATTTTTGGGCTGGGAAGAGTGCATTGATCTGGAGCTCATTTTTGGATGTGTCCCAGGGGCACAGGGAAGTTAAGTGACATGCTCCGAGCCCCACAGCTTCCACTTGCATACTGTGTGACCCTGAGCAAGTCACTTAACTTCCCTGTGCTCCCAGGTCGCACCTGTAAAAAAGCTTTCAGCTTAGTGTGCTAGTCCTGGTTAAATAACTAACAAACAAAAAAAAAAAAAAAGTTGAGGATGTGGGAATCAAACCTAAGTCTTCTGGATATACCAAGAGTGTTGCTCTAACCTCTTGGCTGTACTGCCAGGAACAGGAAGCTTGTTGTCACAAGTCAAGGCTTGCCAGGTTTCAGTGGATGTGCCTCCCTTAGAATGAGCTATTCTAAGAAAGGTCCATATACTAAAACGTGCAACATTTGAGCAGACATCTCTGTGTAGCGGTGTTCAACTACTGAGCAGCTGTGCCAGAGGAGGGATTTGTTGCATCTTTATAAATTGTCCATGTTGATTCAGCCTATCAGCATTGAGGATTCCCTTGCATGCAGTGCTGTTTTGTAGCCATAAGAGGGGCTCTTGTGCAAGATTTGTAAAAGCAACATTTTCCAGAACGGGAAGGGGAAATGATTATCATTTTTTTTTAAATTAATGTTTCTCCTCTGACTTCCCAGTTAAGCCCCCTTCAGCGTGGCAACTGCCCAGCTCCATTGCTGCCCCGGACCCCCAGGAGCTCTGGGAGGCATTTTACCCCTCTGGTCTTCTGAGACTTCATTGTTGGTGGTCAGGGAGCTAGCTCCTTCATGCTGGTCAAATATGTGACGTGGAGCCCGAGCATGCCGACAGCATCCTGCCAGTGTGAGGGATTTCCCTGTTTACTCCCCTTCCCCGATACACCTGGTGCGAACGTGTAGTGTGCTTATGCAACAAGGGAGTACCCTGCAAAGCCACTGCGTCTACCCTCTATTTGCCATCCCCAACTGGCTTGCGCATCCTGTGCACCAGAAGGTGGTGCTCATGCAGCAGGCTCAGCATCCCCCCCCCAAGAGTGTCCTGTGGGACCCTCTGCCATCCCCACCTCCCCCGCCAGCCCTCCAGAGTCCCAGACTCCTTCCCAAAACCAGGTTGCTGGTGTTGAGGGCAGCATCCCTGTCGCTGCATTGATGTGCCAATCCAGGAAATTTAATTTTGTGAAAACAAATATACAATAAATCAAATGACTTTTAAACAAGGCCCCTTGAATTCTGCGATTCTGCAGTTACAGAATTTTACGAAGAATTTGCATCATGCCGCAGAATATATACAGTGCCGTAGAATTTACTGTTTTTGGTGAATTTTTATTCAAATGTAACCCCTAGGTGGCACTATCCCAAGGGCTACTACCCCTGCCTGTTTGACTACGGACAGGTTGAGGGGCCTAGGTCCTATGGCGGGTGCCTCCGCCCAGAGGTTAGGGTTTGTAGTGGTTAGACTAGCTTGGTCACAGCCCTCTGGGACACTGAGACCCCCTTTTATTCCCTCTAGTGGCTCACACAGTACACCGGAGTTACAGCCCCAATACCCCACGACACACTATTCACTCATATAGATACCACTTACCCCGAGACTGATTCTGCAGCACGTCTCTGAGGACCCCCTGTAAAATAAGGTTAAACAACATACACAGCAAAACACAATACTGTTTCCATAAGTACCAACACCACAGACAGTATATAGTATAACAACAATAAATCTGATTTATTTAGGGGCAGTAACACTGGAGGGGAAATCAGGTTAATTGGTGGCATTAAATCACAGTACTGTGCACACATACAGGGTCTGAAAAGTCACACTCTGGGTACCCAGGTTGGGGGGGAAGGGGTAGCCAGGTCCGTTGCCTGGGGTTGGCCGGCAGGTGCAGATGAATCGGGCCCTGTAGAAGAAAATATATGCACAACACCCAATTGTAATCCGGAGCCGGAGGGCTCAGTCCATGAAACAGTGAAACAAGAATTAGATGACACACTTGTGATTGAAAAACAAGCTGCAGGGAAACACCCAGATTTGTACTCACAACACCCAAGCTGAGGATCGGATGGAGAATGTCCCTCTGGATTGCCAGAAGAGCAGGGCATGAGGACAACGTCCTTGTGACTGGACCTCACTGCAGTTGATAGCAAACGGATGTAGTCCAAATTAAGCTGGGGTTTACTTCCAACTTCAGCACACAATTCACTGTACAGGGGATTTGAAATAGCGATTCCCCACAAGCACTACGCACATTTATATGTAAAAGGAAAGTACTATACCAGGTAGGCTGCTCCTCGATCCCGATCGCAATTACTGCAAAATACCCGGGAGCACACACAGCAGCTTCAGTTCCTGACAGACCGAGCGTGATTCAGCAATTTCTTCGGTCTTCTACAGGGTGAGCCTGGTTTCCACACTTCTAGCACTTCTTTCTCCTCACAATTCGGATTCAGTCCAAAGTGGCACTCACAAAGGCTGCAGACCAAAACTCGGGGCCTCACACGCGCTTCCCGCGCGAAACTATACACCGCAGAAGCACACAGCTCCTTCTCTCTTCACTGCCACAACTGATCTGATCTTTCCAGTCACAGAGCAGGGCATTTCCTTTAGCTCCACAGTATTCTGTTGGCTGATTTAGCTGTCACTCACAATAAGACTCCCTCTGTAGATAGAAAAAGGTGCCAAGGTCAAAACTACATTTCCCAGAGTCACTGCCCATACAATCCCCTTGTGGCCGGCTCAGATTAAGAGTCCAAGTTCTGATTCGTCCACAGGCTCCATTTTAGGGCTCCCTTAACCCAATTGGCCCAGCACAGCAGTTTAGGTCCAAAATGGAGAGGTAACACACACAGAGTCCCAGCTGCAATAAAGGCAGGTTAGACAAACTACAATTTTGCTAATGCTTTAAATGATTACAAGCAAACAGTTACAGCTTTCAGATGGGCTCCCTTTGCACCTTCAGCGACCGCAAAATGAAGCAATTTCTCCACAGCTCGGGTGGGATTTGAGCATTAAATACACAGTCCCCCCATACAAACTAATTAAGTATGCAAGCAGACAGCTCTTAAAGAGACAGTACATGGAGGCTCAAAAGAAACTCACTTGCAACCACAGTTAAGCAGCTCAGACGCCGAACACCACCCAGGCTTGGAGCATTCAGGCAAGCTCCTGGAAGACTTTTGGGAACCCCAATTTGCAGGGGGGTTACACAAATATACAATTTTTTGATAGTGCCTGGCTCCTTTCCCCATCCCATTTATCTTGAAGCCCCTCTATGCTTGGCACGTGATGTAATTAATGACATGACATCATATTTTAGCCAATGGCAGGACGACATTCTGTGACAGAAATGAATAAATCATGCCGTAGAAGTCTGAAAATGCTACTGCAGAAGCTTAGGCACCCTGCTGCAGAAATCAGGACAGAGTGCCACAGAGCACTAGGGGCCCTGTTTATAACCTGTCTCTAGGAGCACCATGGAACAAACATATGTTTATAAAGTGTCATTGCTTGCATCCGTGGGGTGCTAGAACCACTGTCCTCCATTCCGTAGTTTTTTTACACTAAATATGCACAAGGAGACCCATTTATAACCTCTCTGTGTGCACCCAGTGTTACTAAAACTATTCACACCTTGCAAAAGGCTTTGGGATACAGTGCGCATGAAAGGCACTACATTTAACCAACTTCCATTCAATTTCTTTCCTTTTCAGATACCACGGACGTAATATTTGGAACGCAGTTTGCCCCGGTTTTATACTGTCATGCTAACAGATAACCTCGAAGGCTGTCTCCACTGTGAAGTGGGGAGATAGTCTTGTTGGGAACTCCTCTATATCTGTCCCTTTACCTTGAACCTTAGCAGTATGTTTGCCTACTGAGTGCAGTGGACAGCCATATAAATGGTACTTACCGGTTGGTACCAGCAGCCCCGGGGGTGGGGCATGGCAAAACTATACTGGAAGACTGAGTGTTTTCCCATAAAGAGTCAAGGAAAAAGAAAAAAGGGAATGCAGCCGAGGTCACAGGTTTGGTGAGCCAAGCTCACGTCCCAAAGGATAGCAGCTAACCGCTCCAGACTAGCACACAATTAGCAGTCTGTGCTCGAGAAGCCAAGCCAGGATCGAACTAGCTTGGGAGATTGAATTACCGTCTCGCCCAGAAGAAGTGGCTTCCTCCGGTTCAGGGTGTGGGCTCAGGTGCTTTGGCAGAGCAGGTATGAAGCAGCCAGCACTGCACCCATCTGCGCCATCCCTGGCCTCTGGATAAACAGAGGGCCTTGGTTTCAGGTTTCGCTAATCTCTCCGTTTTCAGGAATGCTAAATCTAATCACAGAAAAAATGTTAATTAGATAATAAACTGTCATCTTGAGCTCTGTGGTCTGAACTTTTGCTAAAGTCATAGGTACCATATTGTTTTTTGCTTTAAATTGCCTGAACCATGCCAGGCTTTCCTCTCTGGCATGGGAAGTACAAATGTTACACCACTGTTTTTACTTATTAAAAAGACAATCTGCCAGCAAGACCAACAGTGTGTTAATAATCTAGATAGCCACACAATGATTTTGCTTGCCTGCAAAATCCGGACAACCCGCTGTGGTGTCTGTGTCCCCCCCCCCCCAATACACACACACAAATGCTTGTTGCAGGTTTTCAGCACAGTACTTATTGCTTTATGTATCATTTGTTTCTGGTTCCTGCTGTCCCCCACAAGATCACAGGTGCCAGCTGCAACCTGGCCAGGCAGGTGGGTGAGCAACTGCCTTTCCAGCTGCGCCCTCTGTCTCTCTTTGAGAGTCGAGTACTTTATGTCTATCATATGCCACCACACCTTGCCAACCACAGAGGGGGATTCCAGGGATCGTATACAAACCCCAGTTTTGCATTACTTGGCCTCACCCACTGAACTCCTTGTTTTTGTCACTGACTTGGTGACAACATGTTGCAGTGATACACAGGAGACGTGGGTATGAGCATGACTTTAGGTTACATACTCTAAATGGGCTGGGGGGAGCATGAGAACTTTTGGTAGGTGTCTCCAGGGAAAGATGACTACAGCGCTTTCCCCCCCAAAGAGTTCTGAATGCAACTTGGCAGGGCCTCTCTGGTGAGACCACTAACCCCACCCCTTGAGGCCAATGTGGAGCAGACCAAACAACCTTTCATATAGGAACTAGAGATGGAGCAATCAGGCAGATTATAACTAGAGCTGTGCCAGAGTCAAGTCAAGGACTGGCTTGGCTCTGTGAGCCGAATTGCAAGTTGAGTCTAGGGAGCTGACGACACTGCTCATGCATGACCCCCATGAGTTGCAGGTTCCCACAGTGCAGTGGCTGGGCTCAGCATGTAAGAAACGCTTCTGCTGATCATGGCTACTGTAGCTTGACTCGAACATGACCACTGATTGCTTGAGAATGTACAGGATGTCGGAACCAGAGACAGTATTGGGCTGTATAGAGGCTCATGCCATCCATGGCTTGGCCATCTCAAATAGCAATATAGGAAATGCACAGTGACAAACGACTAAGGGCCCATCATGTTGGTCTCCTGTCATCCAGGCATCTGCAGCATTCAGTACCATGTGAACTGTTGGAAGCCTTTGGGTGCCCTCCATTCCCCAAGGAATTCAGTGCGGGACCCAGTAATGTTATTCTCCATGAAACTTCAGGGAACCCTCTGCTCCGCAAGGAATTCAGTGCGGAACCCAGTAATGTTGTTCTCCATGAAACTTCTGGGAACTGTCTGTTCCCTGAGGAATTCAGTGCTGTACCCAGTAATGTTATTCTCCATGAAACCTCTGAGAACCCTCTGTTCCCCAAGGAATTCAATGCTGTACCCAGTAATGTTATTCTCTATGAAACATATAGGAACCTTCCCCATCTCAATTAATTAAATTCTGTTCCCAGTAATGTTATTCTCCAAGAAACCTCTGAGAAACCTCCATTCCACAAGGAATTCAGTGCGGTACCCAGTGATGTTATTCTCGATGAGTAACTGCTCCAACTTCAGTTAAAATATTCAGCACTCCCCATTTACGTCTTTTCCTTTGTGAGTTTGTTCCATAGGTTTACTGCTCTATGGGTGAAAACTTGCTTCCTCACATTGCCATTAACTCTGTCCTCCCTTAAGCATAGGGTATGCCCTCTAGTTCTATTACTGTGAACATGGTGAAAAAATGTTTCCTGGTCTATCTTTCCAATCCCCTTAAAATTTACAAACTAAAATTTGAGCTGGCTTATTGACGCAGATGTAGGGCTACCACTCACAATGCCAGCAACCCAGGTTCAGGAATGTGCCTGTGCCTTCAGCAGCCAAACAGGGAGGAGGACTGAGCATTCCAGGGGATGCTTTCCTCCAGGGAGGGAGGGTAACCACAGGTGGCAGTGCAGTTGACGCCATAGGAGGGGGAGATGTCAACTGTGGGACCGGTGCTATACACACATTGTGTGCACAGCTGCATTGGTCCCCACTTGCATGCCAACTTCTCCAGGGGAAAAGCAACAGGAAAAATGAACTGCCCCTGTGCTGGCTTCTCCAATGGACCCTAGTATATTCAGGATGGCCCCCCCATCTTCACAGTCGCCTGACGATGTGTGCAGTCGGGGGTATAGCCCCCCCCACCCCTGTACCCCACCAAAAGGGTAGTCCAGGGCTAGGTGGGTACAGATTCTAGACAGGTGAGTGGGGATGGGGGGGGAGGTACTAGGGGAAGCCTGAAGGGGGAGGGCCAGGGAATCGGGGCATAAAATATAAATTGTGATCTTGTATGATTATTATTATTATATCACTCCAAAGTAGGAGACTCTCTCCATCTCTCTCTCTCTCTCTCAGTCATATGAACATATGAAGAAGCCAGTATAAGAAAGCCATTTGGTCTATCGAGTCTGCTCATATTGCAGGGTCCACAGCTTGAGCTACTGACCCTGCCCTCCCTCCTCACTCCTCCCATCCTTCCTACCCATGATCCTTATCTTCCCCTTATGCCTATCCCAGCCTCTCTTAAAGCTGCCCACTGTTTTAACAAGATGGCCTCTTTCGGCAGTGCATGCCAAGTGCCCACCACCTTCTCTGTGAAGAAGTGCTTCCTGACTCTCCCTCCTAAATCTCCCACCCTCCAGCCTGGTAAAAAAGGGGCAAAATAGGGCTGCCCTGGTGGCCCAGTGACAACACATTGTGCTTGTGTGCTAGTGACGCGAGTTCGGGCATGAGCATGGGTTGCTGCATCATGAGACAGGCTGGGTTGAGGTAGCTGCCATGTGACGGCATGCCTTAGTTGAGGAGGATTAGAGGCAGGTTCTGATGCTGTAGTGACCTCTGCAACTGGGCCAGACAGCTTGCTTTCATCACAGGGATGCTGTGAGGATGCAAGGTCAACAGAGGCTCTGCCCACACCAAGGGGAGGAGGGAGGGTTTGGGGAGAATAGTGGGAAAGCAAAAACTGGTTCCATGTCATAATGGTGATCGAAAAGAGCGATCACCATTAGTGAAGTGTACATCGCCAGAAAGCACAATGGCGATGTGCGCAGCGTTTCTTACATCTATTGAGGATTAAAATGGGATTTATAAGGGGCTGCGTATGTATATATATATATATATATATATATATATATATATACACATATCAGCCCCCTATAAATCCTATTTTAAATATATATCTATATGATATGCCACAGCCTAAAGAAATATCCCTGATATTTTTCCTGAGTGCAGTTTGACTTTATAACATCACGAGTGGCAAAACCACGAGTGATGTGTCCTAGGTCAAAGTGCACTAGGGGGAAAATATCAGGGATATATCTGTTAGGGCCATGGCAAATTTCATTTATGCAACACCTGTAAGTTTTAGTTTAAGATAGTAGTGTTCATTGTTGTTGTTTTTTTAATTTTTTTATTATTATTTTAAATTTTATTTAACATTTCGGATGACTGAGTGGTAGTTCTGGATGACCAAGCGGATTGATGCATGTGACGCTATGGCATCTGTTGTTCATTGTAAGCGGAGGCGGCTGAAGCGGTGGAGAGGGAGGCGGCTCCAGTAAAGTGAATGGAGCAGCCTGCATAGAAAGCTGGAGAATGGGCTGCTGAAGCCGGCATGGAGTCTGCGAGAGAGTCGGTCAGGGATGGGTTGTGAGAGTATTGGAATGAGGAGGGAGGTAAGAGTGAACGATTTGCAGTGGACTGTCTTGGTAGGCAAAATAATTCAACAGGTGAAAAAACTTTTGATTAGGGCTTTTTTTATATTCTTTTGTAGAAGAGAACCGGGAGAAAGTGAAAGTGACTGGTGCGATGTTTGAGTGATTATGAGACCACAGAGCGGGAGCTGGCACACAAGTGAGCAGCTGTGTTGTGATTGAGCTGCTCGCATTGCATGCTCCAACCAATGAGGACCTACGGTGAGGATATTTTTCTTCCTGGTGACCTAGATATCCTCACTCTAGGTCCAAGGAAGGAAAAATACCCCTGATATCTGCACTTCAATATCCTCCTAGGTGTTGCATAAATATATATATATATATATATATATGTATACACATTTATTTGTATAGATAGATATATCTGTACACGTATACATACATATCTGTGTGGAGTGTACACTACCATCTCCACGGGTTTCTTGATGATAAAATGAGGGCTGTCCCATGTAAAATGGGACAGCTGAGGGGTATGCTCTGGGATATTCTTTTGTGTGTGACCTACTGTTATGAATGCTGCTGTCGGGGTTGGGGGATACATGATGCCCAGCCAAAAAATTATGCATACTAATATAAGTTTGGGGGAAAAAAGCACTCTGATTTGCCAAGAATTGTCACATGTGAACCAGTCATTTCTGCACAACCAGGGAACTTTCCGTAGCCCTTGAAGCTGACTGGGGAGGGGTTAAATGTATTGCATTTTTTAAACTTGTTAAGACTGACAATTCTTAAGTACTGCAGCACCCTCCAAGTCTTCCAGTTGTGCAGAAATGCATGGATATCTGAGTGGTTGAAGGTATTTGGCAAATCCAAGGCATGCCTATATTTCAGCACGAGCTGACTCCTCGCTGGGTGTAATTGCTTAGAGAGAAGGAGTGAGTGTGAGGGAAGGAAAGCGAAAGATAGATTTGATACAGAAAGGCAGGAGTTCCTGCACACTAATTAAAACACAGAACCAGCACTGTACAAGTTGCATTTTACATGGGCCTTCAGAATCTTCTGAGCCACTACTTTTTAATTTGTCACTGACTCTGAGGCCTGAGCCTCCCAAAGAATCCTCTCCAGTTTCGTTCTCTGCTAGCTGCCTGGCTCGCATACTAATGAGGGGAACAAGGGAGGGATTTTGTAGGTTATGTTATAGACGGTGGCAAAGGGGTTTAATTCCCTCCTTGAATCAGAAAGGTCAGGAGTGTGAAACCCAGCAGAGACTGATATTTCACTCGGGTATTTACTGCCTTTGATTTTAATTTTACTATGCAGCTGGGTGGTTAGAACTACCAGTAAGGCGCAGGGAGCTAACAGCAGTAGGGGTTTCCTAATTAGCCGATTAACTGCGTACAGTTAACTTGGGAACTACATTTTACTTAAACTTCATAAATAATATTTCTTGCTTCAGTGTGGGAAAGGAAGGAATTTGTGTTATGAAATGCCTTTTATGTGCACTGAATTTTTTTTCTCCAAAATATTTGTATTGGAAGTTTTAAAAACTTTACAAACTAAGTAAGATTAACACATTCAGTACAGTTCATGCATGTGAGCAAGATACACCACAGTGCAGGACCGTGTTTTTGCATTCATACATTGGATACATACAGAATGACTTACGAAGAATATTCGCTGCAGTTCAGCTGATTGTTATATTGCATTACATTTCATCTTTTATTGCTGCCATTTCCGTAGCAATAGGACCTTCTAACTGTCAACCATTGGGAGGCAAACCCAAGCAGTGCTGTATGGGGAACTGGCCACTGTCTGGAGTTCCTACAATTAGAATCCAGATGGACTTAATATTCGTTTGATTGCTTGCTCTTGTATTGGGCCCTCTCCAGCCTGCAGCAGTCTAACAGGTTGTTTGAACATTGGGCAGTAGTGGGGGTAGCTGTGGCCATCCAGTTTAGGGCAGTAGTGTTTTTTTGGTATTTGTGAGTACTAGGCCCCATAGCAGGTTCTATTTACAGAACTGCAGTGGTGAGTCTGCCCCAGTAACAGGTTTTTGGCACCCCCCCCCCCCGATTCCCTCCATTATGCAATGTACGTCCCACCAAAAGCTTTTCAGCTTGGGTCAGTTGAGAGCCAGCTGAGTGAAGGTTCCTTCGTCTCTCATGCACTTAGGACACATGGGGTCCATCCTGGGTTTCATTTTGTAACGTTTACTAGGTGTGTAGTGGGTCCTAAATATGAAATTATATTGACTTTCTCTGAGCGTGTTGTTTCTTGCTCCATAAACCACAGGGTTCATTGCTGCCTTCCATGCATCTTCTCGTAATTTTCTTCTC
This sequence comes from Neoceratodus forsteri, assembly GCA_016271365.2. NCBI lineage: Eukaryota > Metazoa > Chordata > Ceratodontiformes > Ceratodontidae > Neoceratodus > Neoceratodus forsteri. The sequence continues at coordinate 156,065,950 of JADMNL010000031.1, read as the reverse complement.
CCAGGTCTGCTGCACACCTCCACTTGACATGTGCCATAGGGTCAGGTGGTGCTACCTGTTTAACAGCTTGCAGTTGGCTGAGACCGACTTGGAGCCTTGCCGGGGGGCGGGGGGGGGTGTTGAGTGCTGCATTTTCCTGTAGTGATAAGGCTGAAGCTCCTGCCTGTCCACTATCAACTCTCTCTAGGAAGCTCGTGCACCTAAGATAAATGGAAGAAATCACCTGGATACAGTGCAAATTCATGTTTGACATGCAGAAGGGGTTTGAGGGTGCCCCTCCAGTGTAACATTCCTACTGTGTCAATCCCTTTTCTTCCAGTCCAGGAGCCCCTGATGCAGGAACACATAATCCTTCTCACCCTTGAAGACCTGCTATAAACTGGCTGCTGGTGAGATCTCCCCTTTGTGTCCTATCATTAAACTTACAGGCTATCAACCACATGTGGGCTGTGACCCCTGTTAAAGGGTTCCTAATCCTCTCTAGCTTTTGCATCTTGAGTCTCGGGCTAAGGATCTCCTCCAGGATGGGGCCTCCAGCATCCCATTCTTCCATCCTCTGCCAGGCCAATCTCTTAAACCCTCCTAGTTTTTGAAGAAAAGCCAGTTGCACTGCCAGGTAATAAAGTACATATGTGGGAGTGCCAGCCCCCTGTCTATCACCATCCCTTGCAGGGCAGAAGCTGGTATTCTAGTGGGCTTGTTTCATCAGATGAAAGTGTTGAGGAGACTGTTCAAGTTAGAAAAAAGTTTTTTTTCAGAATTTTAATTGGCAAGCCCTGGTAGGATGCACAGCTTGATACTGTTTACCCTCCCAATAGTAGAGCGTGGGAGCATGGCCGAACTCTCCAAGGTAGACCTGATTAAGCAATAAGGTGCCACAGGGGTTATGTTACTGTCCTGTTAATCACCCCCCCCCCCCGGCATGATGTGAAGCGGAGTGCTATATGTCCATGCAGGTGATTGACTGGACAGTGACATAACTCCTGGAGTACCTGATTGCTGTTATTATAATTTCATACACACATTCTTGATCCTTAACATGTTTTTGAATATAGTTTGTCTATTTAGATGTTTTTAACATAAAATGGTCCTTCCACCTTAGATTGTTCTTTTTATTTGCATCTATGTATATGTTAGTTGGTTGACAAAGTAAAGGGTTACACGTGAACAGCCGAGTAGTGAATCATTCCAGCCCATTGGGTACTGACAGTATTCTGTAGGTAGCACATCGGAACAACGACACCCTCACAGCAAAATACCACCACAGTGACAAATCTCGCCGGGTTGAGATATTTCGCTGTGGTGGTCTGCTGTGACCTGACACTGCAACTCCTGGTGTTGCACCCCCACCCCAAACCAACTCCAACTCTGAGTTGGTTATTTAAAGATGGTGGGGTACGTGGGGCTTTGCCCCCCACAGAAAAACATTTTCCCCAGTTGGGTACAATGCCGGCTGTCGGCATTGTTCACGTTGATGTTGGGGCCGTCGATATCGACGGTGTCGTTGTACAGTGGTGGAACCATTCTGTAGAGGGGTACTGCTCATAGCACTGGATGCCGTCTTCAGGTCAATATTAGTTATGTTGCTGTTGTTGTCTCCAGGCCATGGGTTAGGATCTAGCAGCAGTCAGGCACAGAAAAAAATAGAAAAGTAGATTCATGAGTGTCCCAAAACAGGGAAAAGGAGCGAGCAGGGACCACAACAGTTGGATGGACAGATGCTGCAGTGTGTTGTGGGAGTGTTGATGGAAATCTTTTCCATACAGAACCTGCAGAGGGGGGAAGAGAGGGCTGGAATTATGTAGAGGTTTTAAATGGCACTCATTAAATGCTGTTTACATTGCTTGGGACACATTATGAGTCTGTTGAGTCCACCTGCAGACAGTAACAAGTTTGGGCATCCAGATTACCTGTATTCATGAGTTTCATATTATGTGATGAGGTTCTACATGTATATTTATCGAAAATTAAGGTAAGGTATGTAGAATGTGACCGACCAATCATATTGCAGGATTTTACTCACCATTACAGTAATATTCTTTGGGAGTAGGGTGAAATTGTTGCCAGGTAGATCTGACCCACGGCGGGGGATTATGATGTCCAAATATTTTAGAGCCTGGACTTCTCTGAGTTGGAGGTCTGGATTATGGGGCCCGCCCCCACCCCGAGCCTTCCCCAGAAGCAGTAGTTCACTTCCCCCCAGTTCATTTTATATCCTGATAGCTGGCTATACTGAACAAGAACTTTTTTTGTTAACTTCATATTTATGGATTATACCATACGAAGTATAAACCACCAGTATTTAGTACTTGTTGCAGAGTTGTGCTGTCCTTCCCTGTCCCTCTACTTGATGGAGGAAGCTGGACTCGAGCTGTGAAGCTGCATCAGCACCAGTGGCAGGGCTCCCATGATTTTGAAGAGATTTAGTACACTGTTATGTTAAATATTTTGATTACAGTGCATTTCCGTGTCTTTACCATTGTTTCTCCAGACAGAATCATGAGACACAGTTATAGTCTTAAAGGGAATGTACGCCTAGAGCAAGCAGTTTAATCATATAAGACCACCTGATCACGCTTGAGTAACTACGGAGCACATACTGCTCCAACATGCTTTTTTTTTTTTACATTTTATAACCCCCATACCCCGAAGCAAATCCGGCAACATTATGCGAACGGACACGTACCCAAGTGGTGGATTGGTGTCAGACTCTACAACAAGCATTTGATTAACTGCTTATGTTTGAGAGTACCATGTGTGCGTCTGCACTCATGACTGATGCCCGCACTCACTGTACCCTGTTTCAAACATAAAAAATGCAAAACAGCTGATGCTGTGCTCACTGTAAAATCTGACACTTACCTACCACTTTGAGTGGGTGTCTGTTAGCATAATAGGCTGTAGTTGCATAATATTTACATTCTGCCCCTATTATCTGTTAGTATCTGAGCCCAGTACATAGACAGCAGTGTGGCAGTGTAGAGTGCACTCAGAGCCACTGTGGATGGCGGTGTCAGCTCAACTAGCAACTATCACCGGGCATGTCAGAAAGTTAAACAAAATCACTACTGGCTTATTACAGTGACAAGGTGCAACCAGCAGTGGACCCAGTCACAGAGGTCCTGTTATTCCTGGTTTGTTTTGAGTAAACTTTTTGTCATAGGTGCACGGTGTATGCACTTTTAGCCGTAGAGTCTGTGGGCTTCTATATCTTCACGTTCACACAAGTGGTGACACACGGACGTCATCAGGAAGGATGAGCCTATCAGCTATGTGCAGATATAGGAAAATAAGGCACAGTGCTTTGGGATACCATGTAGTTATAAAATGTAAACAAACAAAAATTGTTGTTTGAGTACTAGGTGCTTCAGCCTATACTCACCTAGGGCTAGGTTAGGTGGTAAGGGTCTTTTATAACTAAATTGCTTGCTTTGGGTACACATTCCCGTTGATACTAATCATACAGTTGAGAGTTGTGCAACAAAGGCCTTGTAGGGATGGGTTACTCGTGACATTGTTTTTCTGATGAATGTGTCACACACCTCGTCTCCCTACATATTTCAGTCATCAGTGTTTGAGTTCCTTGGTCACATCTACCACACAGTGACACCTGCTGGTAGAAGGGGGCAGTGAAGCAGCTGTAGGCTTCCCCCACAGTTACTACGTATCAGCACCTGCTCATGTTTATTTATTTATTGAAATGTTTCACCAGGAAGGCACACTGAACAACAGGTTGTTCATCTCCTGGTGTGACCTGGGAGAAGGGGTACAATAAAGATGAGTCATGTGTCAGCAGTGTGAGGCCAGTTCAAATAAATGTGGCTTTCCTCTTCACCTCCCCTACACACACACACACACACACACACACACACACACTGCCCTGTCCACATCTGTAGACTAGCACAGCTGCACAGGTTCTAATCCAGCCATTATCTCCAGTGTTGGGAGTAGGGATTTGCAGCGAGTGTTCTACTGCCAAAGCTCAGTATGACTTGTGCTGGTTTACTGCACCTCAAGGTGAAGGGGTTCAGGAAATTAAATAACATGTTCAGGGTAGTTTAAAGATTTCTTTTGCTGAGTATTAACTGTGTTATAGAAAGTTTGCTGTCTGATAGCTGCCGCAATGCAGTTAGGGGTTACCTCTTTTTTTTTTCCTTTTTCTTTTAATATTATCCTCTGTAAAAAATCTTAATGCCCTGGTCCCTGCCCATTCTCTTAAGCCGCCTTGTAGCTCCATCCTTTGACCATCAGTTGGGGGGTTAAAATCTAGCAGTCATTTCTGCAACTGATGGCGGCAAAAAAAATTAACATAGTTTTTTTTTTTAGTAAAAACATATTTCTGACATACTTATATTCAGCCACAGTGTATTCTGATATTTTTAAAACAGCTTTTCTAGCTTATTTTGTATTTAATGACTCTAGTAATTTAAGATAGCCACTACTTGCAGTTTTAAAAAAATCTTTTCTGTTGAGGCTATCAGTTGAATATAAACGCTAGGTTAATCCTGTGGATGTATTTGGATGGTGCTGCCACATGTTTCTGATGGGAACCGGCACAATAATGTACCAAGATATTTGATTGTTTCAAGGCGGACATGGCATGGGGCCGGAACTGTTAAACTTCAAAATCCCATATCGTATGGCCGGCCTGGTGGTGCTGAGGGCTGAGGCACTGGTCGCTGCACCTCGTACCATGCCAGCGACCTGGGTTCAGGAGTGAGCTCGGGTTGCTGGGGGTTGGTAGGGGAGGGTATGGATAGAGCGTCCGATGGACTGCTCTCCTCTCCTGGGGTGAGTTGTTGCACAGTGACTGGTGTGGCCTGACACCTAGCGGAGGCTGGATGTCAGCACGTCCGGCCTGGTAGAATGGGGTGGTAGGCGGGGCAGCCGGCGGGCATACCGCGTGCATGGTACGCCCCTTGTCAGCATTGCCTCCAGCAGAACAAGGAAAAAGGGGGTGCCCAGTTGTTGAGGCTTGATGGCCATCTGAGATGTCCTGCACCGAGAGTGGATCCAGTTTGGTGGGGAGTTGGTTAACTGCCGCCTTCCTTCCACGGGGGTAAGCTGTGGGGTAATTGGGTGGTTGCCCTTACTAGGAGAACGGTGCAGGTCAGACGGTGGCCAGATTGGAAGGTTGTGGGGACACTAAGGCTGACTGGGATCCCAGGGGAAAACAGTAATGTAAAAAAAAAAAAAAAAGAAAGAAAAATCCCGTATCTTATTTCAGGAATGAAAGTAGACTTCCAGTGACGTCACGGAGCTGCCGGCAGGGACCTGAGAGAGAGACTCTCCCCTCCTTCACCACTAAAACCCACTTTTTGCAGCTAAAAATACACCAAAAGAGACAAAAGTGGCAATTACAGGACGCTTTAAGGATAAGCAATGAAGTTCTCAATCTCAAAACAGCTCTAAAAACAAGGATGTTGAGAGAGATTGTCCCAGCCAGCTTCAGCCCTGAGTAGGAGCCCGTCTCCAGCAAATATGGCCGATACAGAAGAGGAGCATGAACAGCTCTCCTGTTCGTGCTTTGAACAACTTCTCCAAGAACTGAAGGAAATGAGAGCGGAAAACAAGCAAGAATTTCGCTCCTTACACCAAAAGCTAACTGGTTTAGAGAGCCGACTGGAGACAGCCAAAAGCAGAACAGGTGTTGTGGAGGAGGGCACAATGCAGACGGCTCTTACAGTCCAAGTCCTAACTGAACAAACCGAGCAACTGCATGGCAAATGTATAGACTTAAAGAGCAGATCCAGGAGAGAGAATCTACGGCTCTGTGGATTACCTGAGGGTACGGAGACTGGTTTGATGGCAGATTTCTTAACTGATCTTTTAACAGATGTGTTGCAGTTGCCAGTGGGATACTCGCTCGGTATTGAAAGAGCACACTGGGCCCTGCAACCTAAGTCAGCGGATTCCAACATGAGGCCAAGATCCATTATATTGAAATTTAATAGTTATAAAACTAAAGAGGGTATCCTGGTTAGAGCTTGGAAAATGAAGGAGGTTAAATACCTTACCTCCAGACCTTTTTTTATCACGATTTCCCGTCAGAAATACAGTGCCAAAGAGCACAGTATGTAGACATCATTGAAAAACTGAAAACAAAGGGTATACGATTCCACACACCCTACCCTGCTCGGATGAGAGTTTTCTGGCTGGAGGGACAGCGAACATGTGATTCCACGGAGGAACATGCCAGGCCCTGATAGATTTTATAAAGGCCTCATGGAGAAGTCTTGAGGAAAAACTACACCTCCCAGCAGCCACGCGCAGGGTGCTGAGATTGGATGGTGGTGACCAATGGCAGAAAAAGGGGTCCCGATGAGAGCACATTATCAATGGCTTCCCTTCAAGCTATATAGAGCCTGCTACAAAAGTTTCAGGGCACCCGGAAAGATCGAAACAAAGACACTTAGGACTGAGCCGGTAAGAGATATTTCATGTAGCTAATACACACGTCTTCTTACTCTGTCCTCAGAAGTCTCCTTCTATCTGAGGCTTACTGGACTGCCTCATGTGACTGCCCTCACTCTGGGGTGTGTTTGGCTGCCATAGTAGTCTCACCGGAGTTAAACAGCCTACAATTTCAGGGTTTTAAGTAATTGATTAGCAGTTTTTTTTAGGGGGGTAATGCTAACTGTATAGAAAGTATTTATATAGGTTTTCTAGAAGTGTTCTGTTAGTTAAACACAGTGAGGCAAGTGCTATGCATTTTCACAATGTTTTAGCACTTTTATGAGCAAAATGCTAATCAATTTTTTAGTGTTAAATAAAACCCTGAATTTTTTTTTCTCTTGCCAGCAAGAGAGGTGAGGCACCAATTGAACTGCAGTCTTTCTTTCTTTTGGCCACAGCAGACACTTGAACTGAGGACATAATGTACACAGTGTTTTGATTTATGGCTTAACAACTACCATTAAGCTGAAAGTTGCGGCTGGCTAATCATTAATCATAAATCTATATTTTAAAATGCGTTTTGGCACTGGTGAGCTCATTATAAGGCACTTTTGGTTTTCCTCAATTAGAGATGATAACAATAAAATACATGGTGGGAATACAATGTCATATGTTCATTATGAAAGGTGGGTTGGTGGTTTGGGGGGGGGGCTACTGAGCACTTTTTCTTTTCCCTTGCTCCTTAGGGCTTGGCTGCTGTTGACTGGGTAGTACCTACTTACCGCCTAGTGCGGATGACACACACAGTTGTTTTTTTGAAGCCCAAGAACTTGATCTATTGGGCTTTCGAGGAGCACCGCCTTAAAGGATGGTAGACGAGCAAACCCCTCTTTCCGGCCCTTCTGCTGACTTTCTCGGCAGAGAGCGCTGGCGCTAGAACGCTCCAATAGGAGATGTTCCACATCATGGAAGTACATCACTGCAAAAGCTGAGAATAAAATACAGTTTTATGTTACACAGTTTGAACAAGTTGTTGTTTGAAAATGTTCAAATTTTTATGGTTGACGACAAGCTTTAGGATTCGAGGAGGCAGGAGGAGATGGAAGTGTGTGAGAGGAAGGTAAATATGGAGGAGCAAGGAATAAAAAGGGAGCTGCAGAAAGGCCAAATGGGGAATGTTAACTATGGATAAGTCGGACATACTGGTAATGTCCTACAATGTGAATGGGCTTACCCATTCAATCAAGCGGTGTAGAATGCTGACATACATCCATAAGTTGGATGTATCTTTTGTACTGCTCCAAGAGACACATTTGAATATAGAGGAGCATTCTAAACTGAAAAAAATGTGGGTACCAGATGGTATTTGACTCCTCATATAGGAAAGGCCGTAGGAGGGGCACTGCAATTTTGATACTCAATAAAACCACTTTTGAACATAGGGATACACTAGCAGACAGAGAAGGTAGGCATCAAAGGTAAATTCAGTGGTGCCATGGTCACTTTGGTCTCCATATATGCACCTCCGGGATTGGATTTTCAGTTTTATAGGGACTTCTTGTTGAAAATAACGGAGTGGGTGGAGGGGCATCTCATTATAGGAGGAGATCTCAACCTTAGATTGAATGTGGCTAGAGACTCCTCTACTCAGGTACTGTGAAAGGAAAATGGAACTGCTAAGAAAGTGTTGGGATTGTTGGGAGAGATGGGTCTGCTAGATGTATGGGGGACTGTGCACAGAGATGGTAGGCAATACACTTTTTTTCCACAGGCCCACCAGTCTTACTCCAGACTTGATTACTTTCTGGCTCCCACAGACTCCCTAGGTATTTGCAGAGAGTCATGGCTGGAGCATATTACATTATCTGACCATGCCCCTATCTTCCTAAAGGTAGCCCTTAGGCCCCATAAACCGTACTACGTTCTGGAGGCTGAACACATCCTTACTACAAGATAAGGATATTCAGACCACAATTCAAACAACTAAAGAGCAGGCCATAAAAGAAAATGACACACCTGATGTGACACCAGGCATACTTTGGGATACGATAAAGGCCATAATTAGAGGAAAATTTATTGCCATCTCTGCCCACTTAAAGAGACGGAGGGAGGAAAGAACCAGTTTTTTAAAAGAACAAATAGCAACCCTAGAAAGATAGCAACAACAAACAATAGATAGAGAGAGGGGGAAGAGGCAGGCAAAATAAAAAAAAGAGTTAAGAGCACTTAAAGAGGGACATACAGCTCCTGGAGAGGGTACAGAGGAGGGTTACCAGGATGATTCGAGGACTAGGGGAGTTTGACATATGAGGACAGACTTGAGCTTGGCCTGTATACTTTGGAGGAGAGGAGAGGAGAGATGGGGACATGATCGAGGTCCTCGAGTACCTCAAGGGTGTAAATAGGGTAAACACAGAGGGGATCTGACCAAAGGAGGAGGTATCACCAGAGGGCATGGTTTGGAAGTCGGAAGGAAGAAGAATCGCGGGGGAAAGAGGAGGTTTTTCACGGAGAGGGTGGTGGATCCTTGAAATGCACTGCCTGGCGAGCTGGTCCAGATTTCCAATGTGGAGGGCTTCAAGAGAGGGTGGGACAGATACAGAAAGGGGCATCGGAACACAAGGGGGGGCTCAGTTCCCAACAGGGGATCTGAGGTTCGAGCAGACTTGCTAGACCGTAAGGCCTAATCTGCTGCCAATTAGTATGTTAATTCTCGGGGATACTGGACTATCAGGTAGAACAGAAGTTACTTTATTTAAGGCAGCATTTCTACGAGGAGGGGACCAAAAGCCTTGAGGCTTTTAACTAGCAGACTGCGTCAAAACAGGGCAAGGGCGAGTATACCTTGAATTCTAGACCTAGAGAAAAACAAAACTTGGAGGTATCAAGTGGAGGAGATTGCAGACGTCGTTAAAAGTTTTTCTCAGAAATTGTACTCACAGGTTGCTTCCCCTTCTGAGCAAGGGGTGGGGAGCTTCTTAGATCCACTACACCTACCCCAGATCACAGAGGAAGCTCAAAAAATGCTAGTTGCCTCAGTGACTTTGGGAGAGCTACAGTCTGCTATTCCACGGCTAAAGGCAGGCAAATGTCCAAGGACTAATGGTCTCCCTAACGAACTTTACAAGCAGTTTAGAGAGAATATACCCTGGGTACTATTAGCAGCCTTTAATTGGGTCTGGACTAAGGGGGGAGAGGTTTGGGCACAGGCACTTATTTCAGTGATCTCGAAGCTGGCCAGGGACCCCACATTGTGTTCTTCTTACAGGCCAATATCTATATTAAATACGGACTATAAGCTCCTTACCAGTATATTGGCGAAACGAGTAGAGCAAATACTTCCAACCCTTATACACCTAGATCAGACGGGCTTTGTACCCGGAAGACAAACAATGGACAAAATTAGAAGATCTGTGAATATTATAGAACATGTACAGAAAAAGGCTACCCCAGCTTACCTGATGTGCCTAGATGCTGAGAAGGCCATTGATCAGGTTTCCTGGAGTTTTTTGAGGGGTACCCTGGTCGGCTTTGGTTTCCCGCTCCCATTTGTTGAATTTATTTTTAAGTTATACGCCACACCAAAAGCATACATAAGAGCTAATAGGCATCTGTCTAAAGCTTTTGATTTGGCAAGGGATACCAGGCAGGGGTGCCCGTTGTCCCCCTTACTTTTTGCGCTCTACATAGAGCCCCTGGCCCAGAGCATCAGGTCAAATCAAAACATAACTGGGGTGGAGATAGGGGGCACGGAGCATAAGCTAGCTTTATACGCGGATGATGTCCCGCTCTATCTCACCAATCCCGAGGAGTCTCTGCCAGAGGTTTTTTCCCCAGATAGAAATGTTCTCACAGCTATCAGGGTATACCCTGAATTGGACAAAAAACAAAGTCTTGACATTAAACTCCCAGGTTCCCTCAATATTTCGGCAGAAATATCCCATGAAATGGGATTGTAGAGTAGTTAAATACTTGGGAATAAACCAGTGCAGACCCAGCCTCCTTTTTTGAGAACAATTACCCACCCTTGATTAAAAACATAAAAGCAGATTTGTATAAATGGGACGTTATGCCATTCCCATTTTATTCTCAATTGCAAATTATTAAAACCAACGTAGTCCCCAGGCTAATGTACCTCTTTCAGAGTGTGCCCTGTGTGATTCCAAACAGAGAAACGGTAGACTGGCAGAGGCTTCTGATGAACTTCTTGTGGGGAGGGCGTAAACCCAGAATTTCTCAAAAAATGCTGTGCCTCCCCAAGAGGGAGGGAGGGAGGCAGGACTTGCCCTAACTTACAAGGTTACTGGACAGCTGCACACATGAAGATTGCACTCTTGTGGGCACATGGGCATTATAAAGCACACTGGCAACAGATAGAACAAAAATACAATGCAGATAGCACACCTACAATGCTTATGTTCTCACATATAGAAAGAAGAAACAAACACCTGGAGTTATTAACCACCATAAAAGCCACCTTACAAGGATAGCACACAGGCAACAGAAAGGGCTATACAGCTAAGTACAACTGGAAATACATCTGGTGGACAAGAGATAGAAATTTTCCCCCGCCACTCAACACCCTTGGTTTCAGAAGTAGGCAGATAGAGGGATAGGAGCACCCTGGTAGTTGATGCAGGCAAATACTATATTGTCTTTTGAGAGCTTAGCTGGGAAATTTGGGTGGAAGCCGGTAGATCTTATCCACTATTACCACATAAGGGACATGATTAATATCACACTTAGAAACACAAAATTGTTAGCAGACCCCAGGCCTTTCCTGGAAGTATATGAAACAATCTGGGCCTCTCCTAGTGGTAAAGGGGCCATTACTGTGTTGTATTGGAACCTGATAGCGGACCGGGCCCATACATTACAGGCGCACCAACAGAAATGGGTCCAAGAAATTGGGGTCAAATACCATGACTCCACATGGCACAAGATTTATTTAAGTAGTTGGAAGGTGACAGCCTCACTGCCATGGCAAGAATTTGCCTGGAAAATCAAGCTTAGATATTTTTTGACTCCACTGAGGCAGGCCAAAATGGGGATACTGACCCAAGGTAAATGTTGGAGAGGATGTTGTAATTTTCGGGCCAACCTGGTACATGTTTTGTGGTCCTGTCCGCTGCTTCAAGACTACTGGCATAAAATACAACACTTAAAGCTATTATTCGGTATAGAATCACAGCTAGGCCCTGAACATTTCTTGTTAGGCGTTATTCCACAGGGGATCCAGGGGAAAGAGGGTCACTATTTGTGGACCATATTAATAATAGCTGCCCTCAAAGCAATTACAAAGCGCTGACTGCAAATAAGCCTTCCAACTACGTCAGAATGGGTTGAACTTGTGGAAAGAATACAAATTATGGAGAGGCTGACATATACGGTAAATCAGAAAAAGGAGCAGTTCATGAATAGATAAACCTGGTGGGAGTTATATAAGGAAAATGTGATTTAAGGCACCTGCTTTGTCTAGATTATGTATGCTACTCCATCCCACCTTCCTCCCCACGTCTCCTCCTTTTTGCTATTCTTACTGTCCCCTCGCATGCTCCTCGAAGGGATATACGCCGAATCTGAATATGACCATAACAGTGTATGGTAATAGTAATTAACTTACACAACTGAGAGATGTAACTTGTCAACTTTGTTCTTTTATTTTTTTTTTTGAATTCTGTTTTTTCACCCACCATCATGCTAACCTGTACCATTTAACCATGAACAAATTACTTCTAGTGCTTGTCTCCTCCTTGGCCCTGGTTTGTCATCATGCTTTCATGTAACACCTTGATGCCTCTGTCCTCCCTTTGACACTGATCTGTTTTCCCGCTTTCTCCAGCCTTCTTTTCACAGCTCTATACTCCCGCCTCACCGCTTGCATTATGTCCCAGGCCGACTCCCCCGACCTATCCCGATGCTTGCAGCACCAGGGGCCTGGTGCTGCAACCCTGCCCTGGAGGTAAGCCAGGGGATATCGGGGGAAGTTGAAGCTCTTGTGGAAGTGAAGCGACGAGGTCCGTTACAGGTGGTATGCACAAAGAAGGTGAATTGGGGGGGGGGGAGTTATTTGCATATGCCCTAGGGTGTTGTGGAAGATAAACGTTGTCTGTTGTCAGATCACAGGTAACATGTAGGGAAAATTTAAAGTCTCATTACACAAAGTCTGATGGTTATGGTTCTTTGACTGTAAGGTACTACATGATCTAAATCAATCTAAATTGTCAAAATCCAGATTCGGTGACTGTATATCCCAAGGAAAGAGGAGGCCCATGATAGTCTGAGCCCACACTCTGATACCTGTCTGCGTTTGTAATTGTACTCAGGTTATAATGTTTAAACTGTATCATCTCCAAGCTGTAACCAGATAATACTGATATTGGAAACCAATTGTAAATAAGCCCCTGACTCAATGCTGTATCTGTTTGTCATGAATAAAATTAATTGTATTATTACTACTTGCAAGAATTATGTGTGTGTGTGCATACATGAGTGTGTGGGTGCATTCGCGTAGGGATGGGGGGGGATATGGTAAAGACATTCAAGTACCTCAGGGGAATCAACAGGGTGCAGGAGGGCAGCATCTTTCCAAAAAAGAAATGTGCAAGAACAAGGGGTCACAATATGAGGCTAGAGGGGGGAAGACTCAGAGGAAATAAGGAAATATTTTTTCACAGAAAGGGTGGTGGAACATGGAACAGCCTCCCAGTGGAGGTCGTAGAGGCTAAAATGATTGGTGAGTTCAAGAATGCATGGGATAGACAGAAGACAACCCTAGTGGTAGGAAAGAGAGGGTAAGCTGCTGATCATTTAGGATCGGGAGTTAAGTAGGTAGGGAAATGGGCAGACTAGGTGGGCCAGGCGGTCCTTATCTGCCATCAAAATCTATGTTTCTGTGAGTTCACTGCTGAAATCCCTCAGGTTTATTCTTTTTATCTCTTTATCTGTTATAACAGAGACCATGTATCGTGACATACAGTACAAAGCTAGGTCTGAGATGCAGTGGCTATTTCTCCACCACCTCTAGGGGCACACAGATTCTCTAGCACAGGGGTTCTCAAATGGTGAGGCCAGCCTCCCTGGGGAGGCCCCAACCTGTTCCAGGGGAGGCTCAAGCAAGTCTGAAAAAGTACTGTATTTACATTTTGTGTTTTATGCATTTTGTGTGACAAGATGAAGCAAACTGAAAGAGGATGATAACGGTGAATTGTATGTATTTATTTACTAATAGGTGACAAGGGAAGGTGAATGAGCCAAGGCTTATTTCAGGTGTACCCAGGGAAGGGTAGGTAGTGAATACATTTCAAAAGGTAACTGCGAAACAATCAAGAAATACACAATGAACAATAGTGCAAACAAATATGAACAATAAACTAATAATGAGTGGTGGTAATTGATCAATTTGTAGCCTGATGGCAGAACAGCCCAAATACAAGGGCTGAGCGTAGAAGTGCTAAGAGTAATAGCAGGAAGGAGCAAAGTAATCCCAGAGAAGTTACTTAGGAGCAGGGAAGGAGGGGGAGAGGCAAAGTATGTAGGAAGGTTAATTCGTATAGAGAGGAAACAGAGGAAGTTGTCTGACCCATGAATGTACTGCAAAAAGGGGTAACAATGGTTCAAGTATGAAAATAGTGGAGCAAGTAGGCTGGCCTGTGGGGGGTACAATAAGCTGAAGAATAATATTTTTTATTTTATTTATTTGTTATTCAGATAACACTTTTGAGCACAGGATCTCTTTTTCAAAGGTTCCATATCAGTATAAGACAAAGAACTGAATGTGAGCCTAGTACTCAAAGGGGTTTCAATTTATTCATGGTGTACTCGCAAAGTACAGTATGTTATTTTTTGGGGCCCAAGATTATTTCAGTTTTTGGGGGAGGCTCAAAATCTTTTCCATGGATTTGGGGAGGCTCACTGTGACAAAGTCTAAGAACTGCTGCTCTAGCAGTATACCTCAGGAGATTTGTTCAATGTCCAGTTGATCCACAGTGACCCTGTGGAGGAGACAGGGACACGTCCCCCCATTTGGTCCACCACAGGGGTCACTGTGGGAGTGGAAGGATGGTACTTCCCTCCCCGGGCCAGGAAGTGCTACTGTTGGCAGTATGTAGGACCACCAGACAGCAGGGATCCACAGTTTGCCCCCGAGTCCAAGTTACTCTCATGGTAGCACAACATGCTGCCAGTGGCTCAGTAGGGAGCACACTCACCTCTGGGGCCAAAATATTGGAAAGTCGTTGGTTCTAACCTTATACCAGGTACTTGGGTAAATACCCATGGCTGACACTGTAGTACAACACAGGTGGGCTGCTGCACTGTTGAGGTGTTCCTTGGATGAGGTGTTAAACCGAGGCTTCTTCTGCCCATCTCAGGTCACTGTCCATGTGGAAGTTAAAAAATCCCAGGGCACTTACCAAAGAAGAGTTAATAAGTTTTCCTGCTGACTATCATGGCTAGCATTCTGCATAAATAAAACAGGTCCAAGTTACCCACCTCCCAGGACGTACCTGGAAACTAGCAGTCACAGCTTAGTGTGCCTTTCCTGGTCAAAAATTACAAATGAATAAGCATGCTGCAGCTGGGTTATAGGGCGGCCTTTAAGGAAGGTTTCTTTAAACAAAAAAAAAAAAAAAAGCTGTCCACCAAGGATGTGACACTGTGATAATGAGAGGTGAGAAGCACTTTGGAGCATCTGGAAGTGTTCTATGTGGCTTCCCTTTTTTGTTAACAGTACGGAGCTGGTACTTCTGTGCAGTAACTTCAGGAATCCAATCTTAAGTTTTTTTTTTGTATTTATATTTTTACCGGTTTTTCCTCTTTACTGTCCCGGGACCCCAGCACATGGCAGTGCTTTTGTGTGGAGGTGCACACGCGCTCCATGGTGCCGGTTCCAGACCCTTCTGCACTTCCCCTGGCAATCGCTGAGCTCCCCGTAGCCTGACACTACCATCCGTCTTCCACCTGGTGGCAGTCTAGGGCTGGGGAAAAACCCTCATCTCTCCCTGGGAGAGGAGAGGAGAGCCACCTCGCGGCCGGTCAATCCTGCTGCTCTCCTTCCCCATCCCCGACAACCCAGGCTCGTTCCCAAACCCGGGTTGCCAGCGTGGCATGAGATGTGACGTTCGGCGCCTCAACCCTCAGCACCACCGGGCCGTCCATCCACTCATAGTTTTGATAGTGAACAAGAATATAAAGGATACTTTACAAGATTATGGAATCAAAGGGTCGTGTGTGTGGGGGGGGGGGGCTGGACTGAAGTTTTGTAGAAAAGCTTAGATATTCCTGCAGAGAGTAACCGAACAGATATTCCAGTGTTTTCAGGTCAAGACCTCTTGTGCTATAGGCTAACATGATTTAGTGTTTTCATGTTTTTGTGTGATGAATTGTTAGTACTGGGCGTGGCAAGCCTCTATCCATGGAGGGCAAGGTGCTTGTAGTACACTGCTGCCTATACATTGCCACAGGTGTCACCAGAGCCTTGAGAGACTTACCCCCTTCTAGTCTGGGTTGTATGGCCAGTCCCTTGATGCTCTAAGTGGGAAGGTACTCACTGGTATGAGGTGTCACCACTTTT
Source organism: Neoceratodus forsteri (assembly GCA_016271365.2). Lineage (NCBI taxonomy): Eukaryota > Metazoa > Chordata > Ceratodontiformes > Ceratodontidae > Neoceratodus > Neoceratodus forsteri. The sequence goes on along the minus strand of JADMNL010000031.1, from coordinate 156,049,980 downwards.
CAAGTAAGGGATCAATGCTGCTGTTGAGATCTAAGGATCACAGTGGGGTCCATGGGGGTGTAGAAGCAAAATCGGAAATTCTAAAGCTTATACTGTATTTTATATAGTTTCTGTATTTCTGCTCCTTCTGTTATTGGGTATTAGGTTAATTTAAATGGAAACGGGTTCCTTGTCCCCTACAGTTGATTTACTCCTGCTGTTTAATCCTAGGTTGAAGTCACAAGCCTCTATGACATCTAATCATTTCTACAGCCACAAAGTGGAGTCTGAGCTCAGCAAAGGATTAAAGCACCAGAAGCAAATATGTATCTTTAGTTAGTTATTTATTGAAAACTGGTAACCAGTGGCCAGCCCACTGGCACAGTGATAGCACTACCGCTTGGGATGCCAACGACCCGTATTCTGAAGCAAACTCGAGGTAATGGAGGGCCGGCTGGGTTGGAGGAGGACCCAGTGTCTGAGGGACTGCTTTCCTCCTCCGGGGGGGGGGACACTGGCAGAACTTGGTGATCGCCTGGCCCCTAGCAAAAGCTGAGGGCAAGACACTCGGGACTGCATAGTGGGCAAGGGGGGCATGGCAGATGTTGACATGTGGTGCATGAGAGCGCACAGTGCATGTCATGGCACCATTGTATGCCACACCTCTCAGGGAACCACAGGAGGTGAAAATGTCACTGGCAGCAGGATAGTGCCAGGATACCCCAGGCCCTGCACCTGACCAGTTGGACTCGCCTGCCAGAAACTGGATCCTTCTTCAGTGAGAGTTGGGGAACCTCATCAACCTTCCCATGTGATGCAAGCCCTGGTTGAAGAATGGCCAACAGGTAAGTCCCAGTGGACATCGGGGTGACGGGGTTGGGGTGTCCGATAGATAGGGGCCATCTGGTGACAGGAGAGAAAAAAGTGTAACAAAAAAAAAAAAAAAGAAAGAAAACTGGTAACCAGAAAAAGGCACACCAATCCAAGGCTTGTTTCCAGGTGTAACCCATGGAGAGGGGTACAACAACAACACTATAGATAGTGATAAAGTTACGAGTACAGTCGATCAATATATACACTGTACTGTCAATATGTACAGCCAATGGCAATCAGTATATACAGTGCGAAAGTTACAGTCGAAGCATACAGTGAAACTGTACTGGCAATATTTACAAGTGAGATACAAGCAGAAAGAATTCCTAGGACTTCCTGACCTAAAGCATGCTTAGCTTACGGGCCTTCCATATGACTAAATGATGGTGCACAGAGGGGCAGCAAAATGTCACAAGAGAAGGGTGACCGTCTAGCAACAGATAGGGAACAGGTATCTTGTTCCCATGCAGATTAGCCCAGAATGAAGAATAAAGGGAAGAGAAAGACAGATGGTAGGATAATACCGTAAACACTGAATTGTGGCCTAATAAGATTTTTTAAATTTTCTGCAACTCTGCAGTGCATCAGGTACTTTTATAAATATGTTTCAGCTATAACAATTTACTACAGGATAAATTTTTTAATTTTTAATAGATCCAGAAGCAAATGATTTGATAATGTTTAATGGACCAACATAGATGTAACAACAAGAACAAAGTGCTCTAGCTTTTGGACCAACCAGTCCTTCGTCAGAAGCCTAATGGCATTGAGCTGGAGAAGTACAGAGAAAGACTTAATTGTCACACACTGTTCTTGTTACATCTATGTTGGTCCATTAAAAGGTATCAAATCATTTGCTTCTGGATCTGTTCTTGCAAGGACCAATACGGCACATACTAAATCTAGATTTCATTTTTTAATATTCATTTAAAAGAATGACAGCAAACCTTGGTAGTCTTTCCAAAAAGTCTGTATAGGAAACGTTTGCCTCTCCCCTGTTAACTTCACAGTGCCTTTGTGCATGACATCATTGTGTTCACCAGACAGCAGACTGATGTCACAAACGGCAATTGAAAGGTCAGAAGGGGAGAGTCAGAGATCTTGAAAGACTCAGGGAAATTTCAGATAAGTAGTGCATTAGCTGCAGTATTTAGTTGATGAACAACAGGGAATATTAAAATAATATAAAATAGCAAATAACTAGAAAACAATGAAGTTAAAACATAACTGGTGTAAATCTAGTGGCTTTCTATTATTGTAGATAGTTGCACTTTAAAAGTGACAAACTCACTTTACATATACAAGATCCCACTTGACAGAAATAGGGAGCGTGCTTGAAAATGATGGAGATAGTACCAGATTTTTAAGGTGGTCAGTTTTTTTTCTTAATTTATGTACCCAGGATGGCTCAGCTATAATTTATTTATCCAAGATAGCTCAGCACAGATGTAACATCTCGTTTCCAGTGAGGTCCTGCTTCTTCCACTTTCACAGCTGGGTGCACTAGAGCACGGAGGAGTTAGGTGACATTCTCAGGGTCATACAGGGAGCATTTGGCTCTGGTGGCTTGTGAGCTTGTGATCTCTCAGTTCCCAAGCAAATGCTCTAACCACTAGACCAAACTACCTCTACCCTGTGCACCAATGACAAGCACGCCCAATTGTGGAACAATCTGGCCATGGGTGATAGCGCCTTTATTCTAGCATAGCCTTGGCTAAGCTATACCTCAGAAATGTGATTACCTCGTTCTGTGACTACACATGACTATGACCTGTGTAGTTTCCCATGCTCCTCTATGGATTTGTGTTGCAAACACTGCTGTTGTTGTACGTACATTGTTAGATTAATATAAATTACATTGCATTGCTTGTACTTGCTGTGTTAGTGCTTGTCTAACTTGTGTGTGTATAAAATGTACTGTACTTCTGTATTGATCACCCCACAGGCCGCATCTGAAAATAAGATTATCCATATATCTCTGTGTATTAACCTCATCCCCCCCCCCGGTCGCATCTGTAATTGAGATTGTCCTTGTTTCTCTGTTAGGTTACCTGATGAAATAATTGCAAAAAAAAAAATATCATTTGAATCTTACCAACCAAATTCAAGTCTAAGTAGCCTCTAAAGTAGCCAAAATGTCTGAATCTGTTCGACACAGCAGCCCTAGTGCCAACATTGAGAGAAAAAATCTTCCTAGATTCCATGGTCACTGTTTAAATTGGTGGAAGCAGGACCCTGCTGAAAATGAGATATTGCATCTCAGCTGGGTTATCCAGGGTAAACAAATTATAAACAAACATAAAAGAAAAATGTTATGACATGGCCAGAGAGATTGAAGCCATCTCAACAGACTGTGGCCGAGAATTTTATATAGTGCAGTATAAAGCGATCATTGCTTAATTGCAATTAATAAAGATATGCAACTGAAGAAATGTTTTAATTTTTTTCTAGATACGATGGGAGAAAAATATAACATTAGGAGAGCCCCCTGGATTTCTACACTCATGGTGGTGGTAAGTGATTGTTGAAGTTATGGATTCCACATTCATAATATACGGGATCAGATCTGGAAAAGGCTCGGAATTGTCTTTGCACTGGTTCTGCTGCTGGGCACTGGGTAATTTAATAACACCTCTGTTTGAATCTGAACAGTTTACAACTTTGATTGTTTAGAGACCTGCATGGCTCTGGTGTAGTTCAACTTGTCTATGGCACCTTGGCTGGGTATCTCATTTCGGGGGTCCTTGGTTAAAGTAGCATTACATGACAACAGTGAGAATTTTGACCTACACTTTTTTTATTCTGTTTTAGATTGCCACTTATCTTCAGACTTGTATGATACCCTTTTTTTCCCAGTTTGAGTCTGCATTGCCACTTTTTTTTTCACAGCTGAAATAATAAAAGAAGCGCTGCTTTTAATACGGCCTGTACCAGGTTTTCATCACTATTTTCCATTGTTACGGAACATCTATTGTTTGCGATCACTTTTCATGCAACTAAGTGACGAAGACGATTAAAGGCCTGGGGGACAAACCCTATGAGGAGAGACTGAGAGAGCTCAACATGTATTCCCTGTAGCATAGAAGAGAAAGGGAGTATATGATAGAAACCTTCAAATACTTAAGAGGTATGAATAAGGTTAGTGCAGAGGGCATTTTCAACTTAAAGGAGGAGGGTCCACAAGGGGACATAATCTGAAATTAGTGGGGGGGCGGGGGGGGATTCAGAAGGGAAATGAGGAGGCACTATTTCACAGAAAGGGTGGTGGCAAGGTGGAACGGATTGCCAGAGGAATGATCTCACTGAAAACCGTGGGCAGTTTTAAAGGAAGTTTCCGGCATACGATGTTGGGCTTCATAGCCCAATACCATATGCCAGCGTGAGCTGATTTGCCTGAAAATTACATTTTTTTACTCACTGTGTGATTGTTGTGAAGGGATTGTAACTGGCTCCACGGCCATCGCCAGCCAATCCCTTCCAGCTTCCGACTTGCTCTGCTCTGCCCCGTTCTGCCCTGCGCTCAATGTTTTTTGTGACATGTAAGCAGGGAGAGCGTGGGGGCAAGCCCTGTATAAGTCAGTAGAGCATTTTTTAAAAGGCATTTTATGAAGTTATGAGCACCCTGAGAGGAAAATGAAAGCCACCGCTCAACTAATAGGATCCTATTAGTAGAGCAGTGGCTTTAATTTTCTTCTCGGGTTGATCACAGCTTCATAAACTGCCTTTTAAAAAACACCCCATTGACTTGTATAGTGCTTGCCCCCACACTTTCCCTGCTCACACGTCACATAAAACACTGAGTACGGGTGCAGAACAGGGCAGAGTAGAGCAAGTAGGAAGCTGGAAGGGATCGGCTGGTGATGACCACGGAGCCGGCTATGATCCCTTCACAACAATGACAAAGTGAGTAAAAAAAATTAATTTTCAGGCAAATTATTTACATAAGATATGTATTGGGCTATGATGTCAATACCTTATGCTATTTCATCAGAAATTCACTTTAAGAGGGGGTGGGACAGGGTCAAAGGGAAGGTCAAATCTGTGGGGAGGGGAGAGGAGGGTGGGGATGATAAATCTGGGGGAATGGAAGTGGGTGGGGGGGCAGCTACAGTAAAATAAACTGTGTGCTGCACACTCAAGTAGTCTTGATAGACCGTTATGGCCTGTTTCTGCTGCCGTTTTCGTATGTTCATATAATGAACTAGCATGCAGCAGACACTGCTTCATGACCTTATGGGGCAAGAGGTGTGCAAAAACAGCTGAGAATACTGATGAAAACCTGATATGATTTATGGCTCCACCACACTTTCAGTGAAGGAGAACTTCCTCACATCCTTCCTGAATTTATCTCCCACCAGCCTCCAATCAGGCCCTTGTAACTGCATCTTTTATTTTTAACTTGGAGTGATAGTTTTACTCTAGGTCCAGTATTCTCACTTTAGGGCCATAGTACAATGTAGTTATAACGACGGTCGTGTTCCTTCATTCAGTGAGGTTGTGCTGGGATAACATCACTGTTGAAGGTGGCCACTGTTCAATCAGGACGCAGGATTTTTTTCCTACTATAGTGTAATAAATGGCATTACATAAATCAGCCATGCCAAGGCCCTAATGAAAATATCACTGATATTTTTCCTTGTGCAGTTGACCTTTTGACATCACTTGTGATGTCATAAGGCCAAACTGCAGTCACAAAAAAAAAATATCAGTGATATTTTCATTAGGGCCGTGCATAACCCATAGATTTATATCTGAATGAATGAAAAAGCCGTTTGTGAGTTGCACCATCTAAGTGTGTGTTGTTGCAGTAATAGTGCAATAGTGTTGAGGGGTTGCAACTGTAGCGCCCCCTAGAGGCTGATGGTAATGTAAGCTCAAAAACTGTCTCTGATTAGAGTCTGCCTCTGATATTCAGGGTAACAGATTCTGAGTGTCAGCAGAGACAGTTATAACAGTATTTGGTAACTCTGCTCAACGGAGGGGCAGAGATCACTTACATCTTTTCCATACTGGCTGCACTTTTGAAACGTATCTCCTGGCTTTTTGAATAAGTACCAAACCTTTTTAATGGGGTCCTGAGACCTGTGTTGATGCGCGCAATCATGCTGAGCCATTGCAGTTTAGAAATGCATGTTTAAAAGGTCGAACTTCAGCTACCCCTGTCTGTTTACCGCCCACTGTTCATGATCTTTCAGCAGTTCGGTTAGTCCCTCTACTGGACTACTCGGAAGACACCCTGAACTACTGTATCAGGCGCATAGAGCAGTGAAATGTGAAACAGGGGATCAAGGGTTCAGATCACACCAAATCCCTCAACTCGCTGTGGGATCCTGAGCAAGTCACTTCACCTCCCAGTATTTGGGACTTGACTCCTCTCAGCTGTAAAATAGAGTAAAAAACAGGACCCCACTAAAAATGAGATGCTATATCACAATTGGACAATCTGGGCAGGGCAGAAAATAGCTTGGACACTTGGTTGGCAGCTGCGTGTGGTAGGTACACTGCTAATCGGTTATGGACGCACATAGCTGCTGTCAGGGATGAAAAGCAAAACAAACCATTTTGAAAATACAACCCTTTAGTTTTATGGATGTGTCCTGTGCCATGGACGCACATTTAAAAATGTTTAGCAGTCCACTGCCACACAGTTCAGAAAATGAGTAGCATCACCCTGTGATTTGTGTGGTGTTTTGCTATGCTTACATTGTACAAGTTATTTTCCATCCTGCTATGGTTATAAATTGTAAACTAAAAATAGTGGTTCCCAGTTTGTTTTTCTGCTTTTTTCTTTGGTAACTGGATAAGGCCTGCCTGGGCCACAAGACCTGTTTACAGGGGTGACCTGTGAGCACTGGGGGCGGTTAAGTGACTTGCTCAGAGTCACACAGTATGTAAGTAGAGGTTGTGGGAATCAAACCCATGTGTGCCGGATGTACCAAGCTCCTTTACAACTTATTACTCTAATGTCTAGGCTATACTGCCATACTGCCATGTTTGATGAAAAATTGTATCTCTAAAGAGCTTGCCTTTTCAAAACTTTGATTTTGTTCTGGTAAAAATGCAACTCTGTGCATTCATTGCCAGCCTGCTTTCTTGTTTGCCAAGGTTTGCTTTTGTCCAAGAGGCTTCCACTTGCTTCCACTAATGACTTGCACTGGGTGGAAAGGCAGAAACCTCTCCTTCTGGACTGGAAGTGTAAAAGACAGTCCGCTGGGCCTCCATACATATACCTTCAACACACTCTGCAGGCTATATGTACTGTCATCTGTCAATGTCACCTTTAGAAGGCTAGCCCTCCAAGTGTTAATTAGGAGTTCGGACCCACCCAGAGGGCTATGGTCTTGAGTACAGCTTATGAAATCTGGTGGGGTCTGGTTAGCAAGTAGGGATGTTACAGAAGGAAAATATTTACTTTTTTTTTTTTTATGTGATTATTATTATTTAGAACTTCTTTACCCAGGATAACCCAAATGAGGTGCAACATCTTGTTTTCCATGGGGTCTTGTGTGTACCCAGTTTTATTTATTTATTTGAAATTTGATAACCGGGAAAGACAGCAATGAGCCCAGGCCTGTTTCCAGGTGCAACCTGGGGACAGGGTTACATAGGAGAATACAGGCATTTAAAACATTTGTAAAACAAGGGTCATGGTTACAAGGCCGAAACACAATTGTGATTACAGCAAGTATAGTAATAAATAAAAGTAAACACAATTAGAGTACATCTAATAACTAATTGAGGTGCAGGACAGACAGTAGTAATAGGTTTTGGACGTCCAGACCTTTAAAAGTAGGGAGCAGCCAGCCTGGTGGTGCTGAGGGTTGGGTTGAGGCGCTGGATGCCTAACCTCGCACTCTTGGCGACCTGGGTTTGGGAATAGACTCGGGCGCTGTTCGACAGGGGAGGGGAGAGGATTGAGCATCCGAGGGACTGCTCTCCTCTCCTGGGGTGGGTTGTGGGGTTGCCTCGCTCTGCAGTGGCCCCCACTGGAGACTGGAAGTACTGTAGAAGCATGCAGTGGAGAACCATAGAAAACTAGAAGCTCAGAGGATCCGCCAGATGACAGCTGCTGGCTTCCGACACCACCAAAGGTCCTCCAGGGAGCTAAGTCCACCTCAGCAGCACTCTGGGCCAAATAGTTAGTGTGCCGGTAACCGCCTGCACCGGTGCCTTCCCCCTTTGGAAGAGAGGGACCCGCCCAGCGAAGGGATATGCTGGGTTACCCTGGGTCGGCTGCAGATGTGAGGATGTAGGGCTCGAGTGAAGACGAGTAGGAGGTAAGTCGAGACCATGGCGGCCTGAAGAAGTGGGGGACTCTGGAGCATGTAGGGGATAAAACAGATAAAAGAAAAAAAAAGTAGGGAGCAATGTACACGGCACCCCACCAGGAGCATAGTGAGTTATTGGTAGGTGAACTGCGAAGCAGCAACTACTGGGGGGGCCACTTAGATTGGGGGGAGGTTGGGAGCACAACGAGCACAGAGGAGAGGGGAGAAGTCTGAGGAGTCTTTTGAGGGAGAAGAAGGAGGAGGATAGGTGAAGATCGGAAGGGAGTTTATTCCAGAGAAGAGGAAAATGAAAGGTAAAGGTGGATCGACTGGATGCAGACTGGGAGTGGGGGTAGAAAAGGTGCGTAGGTCTCTGTGTCTAAGAGGATAGTTTGAGATGGTTGCTTGAAAAAGGCGGGAGGAAAGGTAGGAAGGGAGAGTACCAAACTAGAATTTAGCAACAAGGGAGGCGCAATGAACCATCCTCCTGTGTGATCATTCACTAAAAAATACCACCAACAGCTTAATCTGGTACAAGGTCAGTTGGCATTCATCTGTATCCCCCCTCCCCTGGGTCGTGCCTGAAAATAGGCGAAATTTGTCTAATGAACTTACCCGGTCAACAAAAACTAAATAAAATAATAAATAATGGTGCAAGAGAGAGAGTGGAAGAGAGGATACAGTAGAGTGTAAGGGGAGAGGAAGCAGTAGCAAAACGGCCAAAAGATTTCAGAAGTGTGTTCAGTCTGGAGAGGGATGTGACTGGTGCAATGCCATAGACCACGTCGGCATAATCAATGACGGGTAGAATCATTTTGGATACCAACTCTCGGCAGGTAGGGAGGGAGAGACTATCTTTATGTCGATAGAGGACTGCTAGCTTGGGACGTAGCTTTGAACAGATGGCATCTATGTGGGTAGAGAATCCAGATGGCTATCCAAGCAGACCCTTAAATATTTAAAAGCTGGAACAATCTCAAGGGGGGAGCCATCCAGAGTAAAGAAGACGCGGGGAGAATGAAGGGTGGTCAGTTTCTGTCTGGAGCTGAATGTCATGGCCACTGTTTTTTTTTTGTATTGAGTTTCAGTTGTTTTTTCTGAAACCATGACTGCACTCTTTTGAAATCTTGCTGGAGGGGGGTTTGCACGTTGACTGAGGAGGGCCCACAGGGGAAGTTAATGGTATTGTCTGCGTACAAATGCATGTTGGAAGTGTTGCAGACAGAGGGTAGGTCGTTATTAAATAGGGAGAAGAGGATGGGGCCAAGGATGGAGCTTTGAGGGACCCCAGTAAGGTTAGGGAAAGGGGAGGAGAGTGCATTGACTATTTGTGCAGCTTGCTGCATATTGTATAGATAAGAGTGGAACCAGTTAAAGACAGGTTCTGCAAGGCACACAGATTTAAGTTTGTGTGACAGGAGAGGATGGGAGACAGAGTCGAACGTCTTTGCCGGGTCTAAGAAAATGGCTGCTGTAACATGACTCTGGTCCATTGCTGAGAAATGACATCCATGACACGCAGCAGGGAGGAGATTGTTGAATTTTGTTTCCTAAAACCTGACTGCATGGGTGAGAGAATGTTGTTTGTGGCAAGGTATTCAGACAGCCTGGAGTAAATGAGAGACTCCTGGAGTTTGGCGAGAGAGGGGAGGAGTGAGATGGGTCGGTAGTTCCCAGGAGCAGAAGGGTCCCCGCCCTTGTGAAGAGTTAACACCTTAGTGGATTTCCAGGCCTTTGGGACAGTGGAGGTTGAGAGGGAGAGGTTGAAAATGTTGGCCAGGGGACCAACTATAGCAAGGGCAGAGATGTGTAGAAGCCTGGGGTGTAGACTGTCGGAGCTGGCCTTGGTAGGGTTAAGGGTGAGGAGGGCTGAGTAGACTTCAAGGGGGGAGAACGGAGGGAAGAGGAACTTGGGATCGAGTGTGTTGGGTGAGATAGAAGAGGAGTCAGGGGGGATGGGAGGGGGTGATCCGAGAGAGCGCAAATGGTGAAGAATTTATTGAAGATCTCTGCTACAGCAGCAGAGTTGGAGACAGGGGAGCCATCAATTTTGAGGACTGGGGAGGCCTGTTGGGCAGGGGGGTTTAGTAGAGAGTGTAGTACTTTCCAGAATGAAGAGGGTGTGTTTTGGCCCTGCTGCAGGTGGTACCTGAAGTATTTAGCCTTGGTGAGGCGGATGGCCTTGGTGCAGCTATTTCTGAGGGCTTTGTAAGCTTGGAGGTCTGCCTGAGTTGAGTCTTTTTTTTTTCTGACTCTGTTTATCTCGCCCGAGAACCAGAACTTTCTCAGGCAGTCCACACACCTGCTGCTTCTACCGCCCACTGGGACCAACTGCCCCCTCAAAGTCATTAGCGCTCCCCACGGGTCCCCCACTCAAACCCACGGGGAGAGCAAGGGGTGGAGGCAGAGGCCCAGTGTTGGGCATGTGGCGGTCGAGGCACCGGGATGCCGTCACCTATCCGGCCCTTGGAGGTTTTTTCCTTTTTCCGCTCGGTTTCCTCCCGTCGTTGCTTGCGCTTCGGCGCTGTGGCGCCGCGGCAACCCACCAGCATCGGCCACACCAGTGCGTGCTTGCCTTACTTGCTGCAGTACCCCGGTCTCCACTGGGGGTCTCTGGTTTCAGGCCATCCCATCCCCTGTAGCCGGGAGGAGGAGGCTCTGAGGGCTCTCTATCCTCAACCCTTCCTCTGCCAACCCCCGGCGCCCAAGTCCGTTCCCGAACCTGGGTCACCGGCGCAGCGTGAGGTGTGGCATCCAGCGCCTCAACCCTCAGCACCACCGGGCCGGCCCAAGTTGAGTCTTTATAGCAGCAATAGCAAGCTTTGTCCCTGGCTCTGCACTTGGCCAGCAGGTCTGCTGTAATCCAGAAGTGATGGTACTGTTTTACTCTGGCTTTCTTAAGGGGAGGCATGGAGGTTCCAGTTGTGGTTGAGCATGCCAGAAAAGAGAGACGGGGCAGAGTCAACGTCGTGGGCTGAAAATACAGGTTGCCAATCTGCCTCGGCGAGATCATGTTGCAGGGCAATTAAGTCTAAGGTGTGGAGGGGCGGGACCATATGTTTTAGGGACAGTGTTGGGGAAGTGAATGTTTCATACGCAATATGTGATGCAGTGATCACTGAGGGCATCTGGTAGCACGCCTGCTGCAGTGATATGGTGGGGGTGGGAGGATAGCACCCAGGAGGATAGCAAGCAGGGAGTGATTTTGGGAGTAGAGGTTGATGCGGGTGGGTTCCTGGATCAATTGAGGTTAAGTTGAGAGCCTCGATCCTGAGCAGAGTAGGCTTAGAGGAGGGGGAGAGCCAGTCTAAGTTAAAATCATGTTGAAGCAGGAGCTCACCATTTGCTGCATGGGTGGAGAGATAGAAGAGATAATATAGACTGGGGAGTCTGATTAGTTTCAGGTGGGGCATAAAGTGCATCAGTGTATCATAGGTACTTCAGGCTAATATGGACTTGTGTCCATGGTGCTTGCCAGAGGTATTAATTAACACAAAATTTTACATTGTCCCCCAATTGCTAAGTCCATGTTTAGTTTGAAGGAGTCCATATTTGGTGCTATCTACTACCTCGGCTGGGAGATGGTTCCATGTTGAGACCACTCTGTGGCTAAACCAGTTCCTTTTTTGCAGGGTATTCCATTTGCCCAAGTATAATTGCTTGGAATGTCTTTTGTTACTGACTCTATTGTCAGTAATAGCTATTCCTAATTCGTTACTAAGGGTAGGGTCACTTAATGCTCTGAAAAGGAGACACATGTTTCCCCTCAGTCTTCTATACTGGAGCGTGTACATGTTGAGCAGTCTTAACCTAGCCTTGTATGGCTTGTCTCCCATCCCTATGATGGCTTTAGTGAATCTTCGTTGTACTCTCTCAATTCTTAAGATGTCTTCCTTGTAGTATGGGGACCACATCTGGGCACAGTATTCAAGGTGTGGCCTAACCAAGGCAATGTATAAAGGGAGTAATATTTCGCTCTTACGGGTAGTTACGTGCCTGAATATACAACTGAGATTTTCATTAGCTTTATAAATTTGGATTTTACAGTGGGATCTGAATTTCAAGTCAGGGTTGACAATTATTCCTAGATCCTTTTCTTGGTTGGTTTCAAGTAGAGTATCATTCCATAGTTTGTACATATAGTGTTTGTTGTGTGTTCCCAGGTGCATAATTTTACACTTAATGGGGTTCAGAGCTAATTTTTTATTGCTAGACCAAGTTAGTATTGTTATCCAGAGCTAGTTGAAGGGCAGTGCTGCTTGCTGTATTGTTCACCACAGTACTTAGGCGACAATCATCTACAAATTTTAATATCCAAATATTGGGGTTATCAATGGTGAGAGTGGAAACATAAATGTTGAAAAGACAGGGGCCCAAGATGGACCCTTGGGGGATCCCACTTGTGACAGGAGCCCATTTAGAATATTCGTCATTTATAATGACTCTGCTTTCTTCCCTCTAGCCAGTTAGCAATCCAGTTGACAATATTGGTTTTTAGTTTAAAAGCACTCAGAGTGTCAATGAGCTCTAGATGTGGTAATTTACCAAACGTAGAGAGGAACCGAGGATGGGAGGGATACTAGGGCAATAATTAGTTCGTGGGAGGAGGTGCAGGATTCTTTGAATGTGATGGAGCAGGAGAGAGACTGTCTGACGTACAAAGCTACACCTCCATTGCACTTTCCTCAGTCTTGACGGAATACATTGAAGTTGGGAATAGAGAGAGTGGAGTCAGGAATTCTGGCTGACAGCCAAGTTTCGGTAACTCAGAGAATGTCGGGCGGGTGCTGGACAATCTAAATTTTAAGAGCATCCAGTTTGTTCTCCTGCTGATGAGAGGTCTGACGCACAGGGAGGTCAAGTGACATGCTCAGGGTGACACTGTCAGCCAGTGGCAGTGGTGGGAATCAAACCTGGGATTCTGTTTTTATACAGTTCAGATTAGAGCTGTTTGGAATTTTGCTGGTAGAATCTGTGCAGAATGACAATTCCGCTTCCAAAATGCTTCTTTAGAATTTTTTTTTTAATGCCACAGAATTCAGAAAAGTATTTCTGTGTAAACCGAGGTATAATATTCTGTGAATTACGTAATCTGGGGAATATTTGTCCATGGTTTGTGGAAAATTAATCTGCAAGTTACATAGGTTTATGTAAACTGCAGATTTTTTATTTTTATTTTTATAAAAAACATTCCACTTTTGGAATTTCGAAATTCAGTGGAATTTCCAGAATTCCACAAAATTTCAGCAGAAGCAGAATTTACAGATTCCACGTAGCCTTAGTTCAAACCTGACCGTCACAGTTCTAACCACTAAACAACATGACCTTCTAGTTTTTAAATCATCTGCTGACGTTGTTTCATGACCAATCAGTATGGCTTCTCCAGCACTACATACAGGTTTTTAGTTGGATCATTCTAGGAAGAGAAAGAAATAGATTCATATGATCCTGACATGACTGAGACCTATAAGCACTTCACAGAGGTGAACAGGGTGCAGATGGGGAATCCCTTTCAAATTAGAATGAGCAACAGGACCAGGGGGCATGTGATGAAGCTGGGGGGAGTTCAAGGGAGATGTGAGGAAATATTTCTGTATGGAAAGGATGGTAGATGTCTGGAACAGACTGCTAGCAGAAGTGATGGAGGCTAGAATAGTGGGGGGCTTCAAGCTTGAATGGGATAAACATAGGGGTATATTAGAAAAGAGGCAGAGGCGCGGGAGGGTCGCAGGAGACCAGATACAGTCTGCAGAGGCAGATTGGGCAGGAAACACTTGGTCAGACTGGGTGGGCCAAGCGGTCCCTTTCTGTTGACAAATTCTGTGCCTCTGTCCTAAGGTATTTTCTAATGTGGAAGATTCTGAGCTGAAGACTATTGGAGAAACAGCTGGTTTTATACCACCTATGCATTCAGAGAAGTTTTTTGGTTTTCTGCTCTGTCTGCCACAGCTGATTCAGTTTCCCAGAAGCTGACTTGGCAGCGATGCGCACCCTCTGCTCTTGGTCACTAGGCCAGCAGATGGTGGGCACATTGCTCTGGTAGTGCACTAATCATATGGGTCAGAAGGCTTGCTGCATCACTGTCCTACACCCCCCCCCCAGCTAAACGAAGGGAGCTGAAGTGGACACCCGTAGTATTCAAGAGTATGCATGACCCCCTTCCAGCCTATCTAAGCAGATTTGTAGTCAAACCTCATCAGAAATATACATATGAACATATGACTGAGCCAGCAGAAAATGGCCTTGTGGTCTTCCTAGTTATCTGCTCCTCCCTCCACCCCAACTCTCCCTCAGTTTTCCCCTTTACTCTGTCCCACTTCTCTTGAAGCTGTCCACTGTCTTCAGGGAGACTACTTCCTCCAGCAACTCATTCCATTTAGCTACCACCCTTTCCATGAAAAAGTGCCTCCTCATTTCTCTCCTGAATTTTCCACCCACCAGCTTGAGGCAGTGCCCCCTAGTGGTCCTGTTCCCATCAAGGCTGAAGAGACCCTCAGAGCTCACCCTATTGAAACCCTTGAGATACTTGCGAGTTTCGAGCATGTCACCCCTTCCTTCTATCCCCCAAGGAGTGCGTGTTGAGATCTCGGAATCTCTCCTCGTATATTCTGCCATGCTCTTCTTGGATCATATTGCTTGCCTTTCTCTGGAGCATTTCCAGCAGGTCGATGTCCAATCAGAAAATGCCAACTGTGCTCTCAGACTAGCTATATCTTGCACACTCCAAAGGCATACAAATCCTTTGGCGAAAAGGCATTTTCTATAGCAGCCTCAACAACCAGGAATTCTGGACCTGACACAATAATAGAAGCCAAAAATGTAAGATCCTTCAAAGGGGCCATGTTTGATCCTCTATAATGCCCAAATGTCTGCTAGACTTTGGGGCCGTGTTGGCGCTTGCCAGATGCGGAAAAAAAAATGTCTTTTTTAATTTGGCTTCTTTTTTTTCCCACTATGGCTGTCTTTTATGGGCTGGCAGCGCAAACAGGCTTACAGAGCGTGCTCCCTCTGGCACTGTACTATCACTATCACACTAGCCAAACGATCACAAATACAGGCATTGACAGATCAGAAAGAACAACAAAAACCGCTGCGCCACGCTACTCACCCATGCCTGGTAACTAATACACGAATGAAAAAGCAGAAACACCAGCGCCAAGCTTCAGGAATTACTCACAGCTTTAATGACATTAAAATGCCATACAAAAAGTAAATACCTGACATGGTAGATAAACACTCGTAGGGAACCTTGAGGAAGCCCTCAAGCGAAACTGGTCTGAGTCACACAAGTGTTTCTACCACTGCAAACCCGCACTATGGTGACAATTTTTAATAAAGCTGTGGTAATTCTAAGCAATGCTGGCTGGTCTTTCGTGTACAGAAGTCAGACCCCAGCTTCTTGTGCAAGTCGTGCAGTCCGGAATATGTTGAAATAACCAATCAGGGCTCGGTGTAGATTTCACCATTACATTAGGGGATAAAACTTTAGGATGGCACTTATAGCAGTTAACCAGTTACATGACACCCATCTTCAGATGTCGAATGGGATGGGTCGTCATTGTGATTGACAGCAGCAGTAGTCAAATCAGTTACAGGTAGACGGGTAGAAGTGTGCTGTGCCCTCTAGCATAGCTGCATTGTGACTGCAGTGCTTGGGGAGAGAAGAGCCTTTTTTGAAGAAGTCTGTGTGATGCTGTGGCAGTCGTTATTTGGCATCTTAAAAAAAAAAAAAAAGATTGGGAAATAATCCATTGCTAAGATAGTGACTGAGAGGAGAGGGAAGAAAATAAAAAAAAAGAACAAAAAAGGCAAAATAAAAGGGTTATCAGGTCTAGAAACAGTAGCAAGCCAGAAAAAAAAAAAAAAGGAAAATCATGTGCTGGGGGGTGCTCGGGCGGCCGCTGGCCGCGCAGCTTCACTGCAGGCTGGCAATTGAATGACGTGCTGGTGGTGACTGAGGGAAGGCCAAAATACAAAAAAGGAAATTAAACAAATCTGAATGTTATGCAGTAGCAGGCAGAGAAGAGAAAAAAAATGAAATACCAGACTTCTGCTTAGGGGCAGCTACACAGCATGTGTGCTTACTAGCCTTACTGAGCCCAACACTCACCAGCTGCTGAAACACATAAAGAAAATTAGCAAATGAAATAAAAGAAAAGAATAACAAAGACAATTAAAAATAAACTGCAGTGTTACTTTGCCGTCTGAGGACATTGGCTGTGTAGGCTGAGCACCAAGCAGCAGGCAGAAAAAAAATAAACATTTATACCTCTGCTTAAAGGACAGGGGCTTAGTGTAGGAGGAGACAGAGTTCCAGTATCACCCACAGGCAGAGAAAAGAAGTGGAAATAATGTTCAGTTGTTATCGGGAGCTCATCCTTGTAGCTTTACTACAATAGGTTTCATAATCTAGTACTATACAAAGTGTAGATATAATTGTAACTTGTATAACATTGTGATATATATGTTATTTGCATACTTTTTTTTTAAATTCTGTTTCTACTGCCCCTTTGGGGAACTATCTCCAGCAACCCCGACCTCCAGTCTCTACCTCCCACCTGAGACGCTACTACCTCTCCTCACTCCATCCTGGCATGACCCCCTGGATCTGAAACCCCGAGGAGGGGCCGCCCTATCCACTCAGGGCACTCTATCTACACTATTGAGTGCCAGGCAGGACCGAGAGGCCCAGAGAGAGGAGAGCGCCCGGTGCTTGGAGTATGGTCCGAGGCTGCGGTGCTTTCATCTGTCCCTGAGGAGGGGTTTTCCTGCTTGTCTTCCCCATGGCTCGGACATGCAATGTCAGCGGAGTACGGCCTGCGCAAGTTCGCAGGATTGCCGCCGCGAGCCAATCTCTGGTTGCTTGTTCACGGACTTGCTGTGCTCCCGGCTGCCACCAGGAGCCACCAGAGTCTGGGATCAGATCCCCCCCTCCCTCCCAGGGCAGGAGAGCAGTCATCCAGATGCTTGATCCTGTTCTCCCCTGCTGACCCCCAGCGGTCCAGGCTCCCTCCCGAACCTGGGTCACCGGTGTAGTGCAAGGTGTGGCATCCAGCACCTCAACCTTCAGTGCCACCGGGCCAGCTGTTATTTGCATACATGAGTAAGAATTGTGATGGTCATCATTAAGCAATGTATTAAATAACTTTCACCATCTTTTGTGAAACAGAGGCAAGGTATGTTGCACATTGCCACCCCGATGGCTCAGCGCTGCCGTGCTGATGTCCCGGGTTTGGATTCGGAAGTGAGCTGGGGAAGTTGTGTCAGGAGACAGGCCAAGGCTGAGACAGCTGCCATTTGGCAGTGAATCTGGGCAGGGGAGGGTTGGCACTGGGTTTTGTTACCCCAGTAGCTGGGCCAGGGAGCTTGCTTCTGCCGCAGGGTGAGCTGTGGCTATGCAAAGCTGACAGAGGCACCACCCCCACCAGAAGAGGTGGGAGAGGGGATAGAACACAGGAGAAAAGCTTGGTAGCCCTCTGACTGACAACTGGGTTTGGTCTGATCAGGGTATATCCCTGAGACAAACTTCCAGCCAGGAGGAAAATGCTGTCTAGGGTGAAAAAGGTATGTTGCATGCTGGTAGACATCTTTTCTGTTCATAGTGAGTGTAACATGTAATTTTTTTCCTTTTGTCTTACTGTTGATGTAATTCTTTTTTTCTTCTATTTTTTTAGATGTATGCATTTATATATTGCTAATAGTGCATCTTTTACCTGTATTTATTGTTTTATTATAAAAAAACTTTAATAAAGACATTTTGTCCCCCAAAAGAAGAGGAAATAAAATAACTTGATGCATAGAGAATGGTAGGACAGGGGCTGTTTTTAATCACCTATGTGGTTAGATATTTGCTCCACTGTATTAGCTGTAATGTAAACACCACCAGAGCTAAGTGGTACCATTTCACATTTTCAGCGTGGCTCTGTGCTGCTCCACTGTATAAAGTGACACAAGTGAGTGATGCGCTGCACTGAGAATGCAAAATGGCGCCATGCCGCTCTGGCTGTGTTTGTCGGCCGATGAATCAAGCAAATATTTAACCACACAGGTGATTAAAAATATTTTCTTAGCTTAAAAGCAGGGGTTTCATTTTTTTTGGGGAGACAGGTGTTTTCCTTTAAAGAAATAAAAACAGCAGCCAAAGGATAATTGACTGCTGCTGGTGTCTTTGGGAGTGGTTAGTGGGACCCAAGCACTGTAGCACTGTGCAACATTAGGTTGCCTAAGTGAGGGAGAATAAGAGGTGGCGAGAAGAGATAAAACTTCAGGGGCTGCAGGTGGATAAAAAGAGGGCGGGGGCCACCCAACTGTCATTTATAACTGTTGGCTGCTGGTGGAAATAACAGCAAGCTGAGCTGCAATAGAAGTTGGAACACATTGTGAGACAAACTAGACTCATTTTATTTTTTCAAATGAAATGTATTTGACATCTTGGATGAGACCCCATAACATTTTGGCACTTAACAGTGTTGTTGACAACTAAAACAAAGTGGTGCAAAAAAAAAATAGTGGCACAAAAACAATTCCAGTGCCAGCCCTGTAAACGCTTCTTTGCTTTCCTATGACCCCTCCCCCCACACCCTCCATCTGTCTGGAGCCTTTGTACATCTGCATGTAGTGTTGTTATATAAACAGTAACACATGAAAAGGCATGCATTGTGCTAGTTTGACGCACACCCAAGCTGTGAATGAGGCAAGGTCAGGCTGTGCCCACTGCATTTGGGATCTGGTATTGAACTAGCACAGCACATTCTGTGTCGGGTGTTATTGTGCTTATAAAATGGGTACTTGTATTTTAAATGTTTGTAAAACAAAAAACAGGAACGTTAACACATAAAATACTAAAAATGTTTGCATTCATATTGATTAAATAGTCCTCTGCCTACTGGAACTGCAAGTATTTCTGATTTTCCTATGCTGAAAATGTCCTGATGAGGACTCCATACTTGTAGTTCTGGCTGATTACCAGTTGTTTTTCTGTCGTGTCCCCACCCTCCACCCCACGATCTCAGGCTCTGCTTTTGAACTTTTTATTTTTACCGTATATTTTTTTTTTTTGTAAATATAATCTTTATTAAACGTTTACATGTCTGCGACATCCATGGTCAAACATAATAAATCATGCTTACATATTCCATATGCATGAACCTGAGCATCCTTTACATCTAAGCCATTTGGTTGTGTGTGCCACAGTAGGATGGAACTGATTTCACCTGACACAGAGGTTCATGAGCAAGCGTTTCTTCTGCCCTGATCTCTGCTCCCACTTTTGTCATTTTTTATGTTTGCTTGCGCACATTCGCAAGAAACAGTATGTGGCAGCTCAGGAGAGAAGCGGGTTTTGGAGGTGCGGCACTGTGGCGGCCAGTGCCACCACTGCATTCTTGGGCTTGGCCCTCGTTTTCCAATGCGGTGGCATGCTGCTGCTGACACTAGTTCAGTCAGCATGCCACCAACTTGAAACAAATTAGCCACTGCAATGAGGGAGCGACCCATCATTGCAGGGCGGTGCCTTACCTGGTGTAACATTTCACAAAAACATGGTGGCAGCTGTCGCTGTCCACTCACACTCCCCATAAAAACCAACGGGGGTGCCCAATCCCCCTGTTGGCATGCCTCCACCCTAGTTCATTTGCCGATGGGGGAGCCCAATCCCCGTCAGCATAATGGTCCCTCCCATTTGTTGTGAGCCGAGGGGGATGCCCAGTCCCCCTCGGCATCATCCCCCCCAAACAGGTTTTCTTTGCCGACAGGGAACCCAATCCCCATTGGCTTAAGTCCCCCCTCCCCAAAAAGCAGGTGGCACACTGGGAGCCACCAAGGTACTCAAGCAAACCTTCAAAAGAAAACCTTCCTGCGACATCTTTTGTTTTTTTCCCATGAAACAAAGAAAACGGTCCCTCACCATCAGGTCCTCTCCCCCAACCTGCACCCACCCTCTGCGCACCTCACCTCCCCACACCCTCCCTCACCCCATACTTACCTCTGGAGCCGAGCGCAACAATCTTCGGTGGACCGGGAACACATCTGCACTCTTCACAAAGCTGACTGCGAACTGAAGAAATGCCGGTAAGCTGTGTAATGGCATAAATGTTGTTTTTTTTCATCTTATGTGGATATCTCAGCCATTATTTCGACTTTTGGCACCAAATTTTCAACATGGGGTTCTTGTTCATGAATTCAGTCACTGTCATGGCATTATTTGGTCCCGAAAGGTGATTTTGCAGTCACTGGCGCAAATCACCTTTTGGGACCGATTAATGAAACAACAGTGCCACTGTTCATGAGGTGGGCTCCTGAAAAGCACATGTTGCAAATTTGGTGAAAAAATGCCCCAAAATGACTGTGTTGTGAGTGTGTGTTTGGCAGTTTACATGCACACTCGTAACGTTGAGAATTTTTTAGATTTCTACTCCAGATTTTCCATATTGCTAATTTTACATACCTCCTTATGAACAGTACAGCTGTCATTGTTCACATCCTGCCCAAAATGTGTTTTCGCACATCCGGTGCACAATGGCACGGTTGCTGTGGGAAATCAATGTTCGGGACAGATTAAGAAAATCACAGTGACACTATTCATGAGCGGATGTCCCAAAGTGCCTGTGTTGAAAATGTGGTGACAAAATTCCACAAAACAACTATGTTATGAACGTGCGTTGTACAGTTTCCACGCACACTCGTAACTTCGAAAAATTTTAATATTTTCACTCCAGATTTTCAAAATTGCTATTTTTGCACACCTTCTTATGAATAGTACAGCTGTAATTTTTAACATCCTGCCCAAAATGTGGTTTCGCACATTCGACGCATAATGGCACGATCGCTGTGGGAAATCAACGTTTGGGACAGATTAAGAAAATCATAGTGACATTGTTCATGAGCAGAGGTCCCTAAATGCCTATATTGAAAATCTGGTGAAAAAAAAAATGACTGTGTTACGAGCATGCATTGCGCAGTTTTCACACATGCTCGTAACTTTGAGAATTTTTAATATTTTCACTCCAGATTTTCAACATTGCCATCTCTTTACACCTCCTTATGAAAGGTTCAGCTGTAATTTTTCACATCCTGCCCAAACTGTGGTTTTGTACATCTGGCGCAGAATGGCGCGGTCACTGTGGGAAATCAATATTCGGGACAGATTAACAAAATCACAGTGCCACTGTTCATGAGCAGAGGTCCCAAATGCTTTCATCAGGTGGGGGTCACAAAAAGGCCATGTTGAAAATTTGTAGTGCAAATAACAACAAACGCCCGGGGCGTTAGGGTTTTCTAACCATAACATCCCACCCTGTACAGACTGACAGGCGTCAGGGGTGTGCCTTTGGATTGCCAGCTATAATGTTCATGCCATTCCACCCCCACACTGCAGCCAGTGACAGGCATCGAGGTGTGCCTTGGACTTTTTGGCCCCAGAGTTCACCCCATTCTCCTATACTGCACCCATTTCAACAGATGTCCTTAAGGAATGGGGTGACTGTAAAGCCGAACACCAAGGCACACCTCAGCACTTGGTGCCTGCAGGATAGGGTGAGATGAAATGGTGTGAGCGTTATGGGCGACGACCCAAAGGCATACCCCAATGCCTGCCCATCTCTGCAGAGTGGAGGTGGGGTTGACGTGACGTTCGGTACTTTACTGCATTCCTATTCTGCATCTGTCTAACTCCTGCACTTCCAATGCTAATACCAGCAAGCAAACATTCGGCATTGACAAATGCTTGTTTTAAATAATAAAGTGCAGTGACGATTTGTTTTGTTTCTAAAAAAATTGGTGCTGTGGCAACAAGAAAATACAAGTCCAGATGGCTTTTTCTTGGCTGACAATATGGAGGCAGGAGAAAGAGAGAGAGCGATCGATTATCTAGTTCTGTGGAACACAGTTTCCCCAATTTTTGAATGAGGAGAGAGGTTGGGGGGAGTGGGCCGGGAGAATGTTATTGCGATTGTAACATCAAAATTTAAAATGAGCTAAAGCAAAAAGAAAATAGAGATCAGTAATACTCCTGTAGGTACAGTAATGTTTTTGTTTCACTGTTCTGGTGGTGGTGGGAGTGAAAAAGGAGCATTTTTAGGTTGTTGACTTCTCAGCTCTGTAGTGAGGGAGAAAAAAAATGCTGACAGTTTTTCACACCTTCTACTAGCGCATTGATTTGTGAGAAGTCTAAGTACCAGGACGACCGTGGATTGTGCTGTTTTACTGTTCGGTCACCTGACTGGTTTTAGCCAATTAAGTTAATGGGATTTTTAGACTCATTTTATAAATGATTCCAATCTTTGTAAATATATTTTAACCCATTTTGGAAATTCTTGTTCTCTGTACCTATGGAACTGCAAAGTTTTGACTGTGCTGCTGTACCTGTTCCCCAGGATTTTATTGAAAAACAGGTATTTTACCCAAAGGAAGGATATCCTGGAGTGCAAAAATGTATGTAGATACACCTAAATAATTATATTTCAAAAATTTATGAGCGATACTTTGCGGAGCATCTGAGGAGACTGCCAGCTGCAGTACTTCTGGCCGTGCTGAGGTGCTGCAGCATGCACTGTATAGGGTTAATGTAGTTGAGGACAGTATATGGGAATGCAGCAGGAGAAAAATGGGAGTAGAGGATAATAAAGACTCTTCTAACCAGTTATGTGTCAGTAGCTTAGCAAGTAACATGCTTGCCTCTGGGACCGAAAGATCAGAAGGTTGTGATTTCTAGTCCCACAGCAGAAACTTGGGCTAATAACCAGTACTGACATTGTAGTTGAGGGTGGTGTTGTACTTGTAGAGGTGCCACCCTTCAGGTGAGACATTAAACCCAAGTCTCTTCTGCTAATATCTGGTAGATGTCCAGGTGGAAGTTAACCATCCCCATGGCACTTTTCGTAAGAGCCAGGTTGAGGAGTGTATTCCGCTGTTTGGCACTGGCCAGCAGATCTGGATTTTCCACTGTGTCCTAGCCAGCATTTCTCTGGTCAGTAAACAGATACATGTAACTTACTCCTAAGATGCACTTTTGAATACATTTTAAATAATAAATGTTAAACAAATAAATAAATACTTGGAAATGAGCTGTTACAGCTCAGTAGACCTTTTCTTGTAAAAACAAATAAATAAATTAAGCAATAAGGCATGATATGGGGTTATGTTAATGATATGTTAATCACCCTCTAATGGTATGGCTTGTGCTGCGTGCCCCTGGAGGATGAGTAACTGATCATTAACATAACCTCAGGGAACACCTTATTGCTGTTGTATAATAAATTGTTTTTTTTTGGTTTTGTTTTAAAGTAGTGTTGTACCTTGTTCATTATGTGATTAAGCTGTACATGTGTATTAATAAAAGGTGAACTTCTTACCCCAGGAGTCGTCTAGCATCAGTAACAATAGCAGTTAGCTGGCTAGGTGCAACTGCCCCGGAGGTATGCCTTTAAGAGAATTTACTTAAATGAGCTTGGGCATCAGCCAGTCAAAAAATATGTGAGCTGAGTGAGAGCAGCCTGAAGGGCTTCAGAATTTTTTCTCTGCTGACTGAGCAACGTTGCCTCTGAGGTGCCTCTCAACTTGCCTTGTTGACAGCCTCCTAAACACTTATCTTGATAAAGTTTTCCTCATAAATTTATTTTTTAGTGTGCTGAGTGTAATTTTATGTTTTTTGTTAGCGGTTGTGCTTTTTCACACAATTGCGTTATATTTACCGCAACTGCATTATTTTTATGTTATTTTTTAACGCATCTGCTTGAATTATACTCGTCTTTTACTGTGGATGCTTAATTTCAACGGTTCTTCACATTTTTTAATGCAATTCATGAAGGAACCATCAAATTCTTGTCTTTTGCATTATTTTTTACCTCAGACCTCAGGGGTTCTACCACGAGGCAACCATTTGGATTTCAAAATTTGACAGTTGCTGCTGGGGTTCTCGGACGATTGGCAAGATCAGAGAATCCCATAATTAAATGAAACTGGACCTAAAGTGTCATCTGTCATGGGACTGGCTTCACAGCATCAGCAGAAACCTGTGCGCAGTTTGACTGGTATTGCTGGGTTTTCTATTAGATTGGCACTGGTACAGATCCAAGTACCACAAAAAAAAGTATTATTAAATAGACTTTATTAAAGTGGGGCAGGACTGGCCTTGTGGCATTTCACAGAAACCTGTACTCATTTGTTTGTGGTCCAGATCTTGGGTTCTTTTTGTTAAATTGGCACATAGCAAAGAAACCTAATAAGTATTATGGCTGAGGATAAATCAAAGGCTACCGATGAGGGGGCCATCTAAAAATAATAACAATAAAAATGTAAGCAGGGGTGCTAATGAAGCATCCAGATACCAGCCAGAAAGTAAAGCTTCCAAAGGAGCTGTTGAAGTTCCTCACAATTTAAAAAATAATAAAAGTGATGAGGAAAAAGCAAAGGAAGTTTGATCAAGCCGCTGATGAAGTGGCTAAAAAGAAACTCTGTCAAGATAAAAATGCTCCTGTTCCTTCTGGGAAAGCCAATAGTGAGCAACAGGCTGCTTAAAGAATAAAGAAAAAACAAAGCGTGTTCAACACTGTCTGCACTGTAAAATTTTTTGGCAAAAGTATGACATGTCCTTCAGACCTTACAAAGATGGGGTTTATGTTTATAGGGGCTAGTATGCACTTTTCCACAGTTCTCTTTCCCGCAGACTGTGGAGGTGATACATTTGATAATGAATAATTGTATGATGTTCCTGCTTACAGAGGCTGCTAAATACTCTTCCACAGTTCTCGCTCCAGAGACTGTGAGGGTGATACAGATGATATGAGTACTTTTATGATGCCCCTGACATGACTACAGAGGGCCTAGATCCTTATGTGTCCATCCACTACCCTCTCCTTGGAGCTTCCTAGGCTAACCAAGAGGACGCCCCTTCTATGCTTACGTTTATCCAAAACATATTAGGCACCCTGGAACTCCCTTCTCAAGAGTCCCCCCAAGGTGAGGATGGCAATAAAAAGATTATAGGGAGAGGAAAGGTCTTCCACCTCCTGAAATACTGGTTGTGCCTATCTATAATGAAAAAATATAAATAAAAGTATCACGAAACTACTTCGAACCCCCACTTATGTGAAGGGGATTGGCAAGTAGGCTGGAAATGATAATAAATAAATACATAAATATATCTATTGTTTAACAGCATTGCCGAGTGCCTGTCTGTGCATCCCAGAGTATAGTGCAGCAGGCAGCTTGCGAGAAAGCTGGGGTCTCCTTGTCCTCCTTACCCCTGGACAAGGACTCCAGAAAATAGATTTCACAGCTGACCACAGGTGCTTGTCAAAATTTTTTCCTACATGGCTTTTACGGCCAAATGTCAAAAAAGCACTGCAGAATTCTGTCCTGATTCTAGGGTGCAGGAGCCAGTGGAAATGGCAAACCTGCCCTGGAAGCAATGTAGTACCAATTCCACAGGGCAGATGACAACAAGGATGCCGCCTCCAGAGCCATGGCCCATGCCATCACTCTGAGGCGCTTTGTATGGCTTAGAACTACTGGTCTTCCCCAGACTCCCAGTTTAAGGCCATGGACTTTCCCTGTGATCAAATCATACTGTCCAATTCCAGAACATCTGACTGCAAGGCCTCCAGCCACGCAGAAATTCCTCCCAAGGGCAATAGGGGCAAAGGTTATTTTTCCAGAGGGTAGAAGGGGCCAGAGGTGGCCACCTCTACCCAGCCAGCAACTTCGCAGTCTAAGCCCTGAGGTTAGTGTAGGCAGACCTCAAGGTACCCAATTGTCTAAGTCTCTAGCCCCAACACAAGTGTTACTGTTGGAGTGGGAGATAAAAACCTTCTAGCTCTGCGAATGGTGGAGAGGGTCCCGGCCCACAAAAAGGGGAAAGGGCCTCTTCTCCAGGTATTTTCTGTCACAAAAAGACAACTGGGGAGTGGCAACCTATCTTGCTGTTAAAACCCAAATTCAAGATGATCACTCTGTTACTAGTCGTACGGTCCTTACAGTAGGGAGACTGGCTAGCTTCCCTGGCCCTAAAGGGCTCCTTTTTTCCATATACCCATAATGAGGTCTCACAGGCAGTTTCTCAGGTGTGAGCTCACTGCGACCCTTCGGCCTTCCTCGGCCCCAAGAGTCTTTCCAAATTGCCTGGCAGTGGTAGCAGCACACCTCAGGAATCTGGGCGTCTCTAGCTACTCCTATTTTGCCGATTGGCTCATGGTGCCAAAGTCTCCTTGTCAGGTCAAGGAGTCATTTTTCCCTTACAGGGCTCACTCTGGAGTCTCTGGGTTCCCTGGTAAATCTAAAAGGTGAGAATTAAAGCTGTCCCCCAGTGGCAAATTCCTTCATCCAGGGGCAGCGAGGCCAGCCAGCAGGCGCTTGACTGGGTTTGAATCATTAACCCTCACTTGTTCAGTATATGATGCGGTCCTGCCCAAATCTTATAACTTTGACATTTCCTCAGGCTATTGGAACATGTGGCTTCAGTGCCTGCAGTAGTCCCAGGGTTCAGTTACAGGATGCGACACCCGCAAGCCTCTTTATAGCTCACTGGTCTCTGGAAAAAAAATTATATATTTTTCAAAGCCGATACCTCTGGATGGAGAACCCTGTGAACCTGGTAGCAGGGATTCCCTTCCAGGCTCCACGTCCCAGAAAAGTGATCATCACAGATGCCTCCCTCCTGTGGTGGGGAGCACATCTGGACAGTGCCTCAGTAAGTGGCACCTAGACTCTCCAAGAGTCGCAGTTACACTTAAATCTTTTGGAACTCAGAGCAATCTTTCTAGCTCTCAAAGCATTTGCTCCTGTCATAAAAGGACGGACGGTACAAAGTCGAACAGACACCGATGCAGTGTTTTTCACAAACAAGCAGAGTGGACCAGATCAGGAATCTTCTGTTCGCTGGCTCTGTAAATCTGATCTCTTGCCTTCGTCCTGGGAGTCCGCCTTTCAGCTGTTCTCCTCCCAGGCAAACACAATACTCTGGCTGATGCTCTAAGTCACATTAGTCAAGGCCAGAGTGGATGGACTCTGAATAAACAAGAACTAGCCACAGTGTTCAGGCGGTTGGGCACTCCAGAAGTGGATCTGTTGGCCTCTTCCCTCAGATTCCAGCTTCCTCAGTACTGTTGCAGGCCCCCAGTCCTGGGATTGCTTCCCCTGGATGCCTTGATCCTGGTCTGGTCAGGGAGGTCCCTATATGCATTCCCTCCTTTTCCCCCTGATTATCAGGGTATTTTTGAAACTCAGACAGCAGTCTGCATCGATGATTCTGGTGGCTCCAGATCAGCCCAGGCAAGCCTGATACCCTCTCCTTCCCGCACTATCCTGCAGCAGGCCCATTTGCCTGCCACTGACTCACTCTGCTGACCATCCTCAGACAGGAGTGCATTATCCTGACATACATTCTCTTCTCCTCAAGGTCTGGCTCTTGAGGAGTTAGGGTTTCCATCTTCTCAGTACTCAGAACTAACACAAAGAAGGGACGTATGCAACCAAATGGAAACTATTTTCCTTCTGGTGCAAGAGTAGAAAGGACCAACCCTCTTATAGCAGCAGACCCACAGCTGCTGGATTTCCTAGTACATCTGCAGGCGTCAGGCCTTCAAGCTACCTGGCTGCAATTGGGCCTGTTTTCTGTGGGAAAGAAAAAGTCTCCCCACACACACACACACCATATTCATTTTTTTTTTTAAGGCCTTTTGTACTTCCAGCCTCCAGTCAGGGAGCCCGTCCCTCTTGGAGCCTGAATCTCTGCATTGCCAGTCTTATGGAGCCACCCTTTGGGCCCATGGCCACTGCACATATCAGGTCTGTGTCATGAAAGTAGGTCTTCCTGGTAGCCATTACCTCTGCCTGAAGAATTCCAGAGGTACAGGCCCTGTGCACTGCGCCTACTTTCATCATTCCTTACAATGATAAAATTGATCTCTGGACAAATCTGCCTAAGGTGGTTTCAGAGTTCCATCTAATACCAGTCCAGTACTGCATCTGTCTTCCTTACTGAGCAATCTTCTCTTAGTGAGCAAAAAGCTCCTCAGCTTGAATGCTAAAAGAGCTCTCTTTTACTACCCAGAGCATACAAGGCAGTCCAGAGACTTCCCTTCAGTTGTTCCTCACCTACAGGAATGTAGGCAGAGGGAGACCAGCTACCAAGACAGCTTTTCCCGCTGGTTGGTCTCTTGTATTAGATTCTGCTATGGACAGGCTGGTCATCAACCTCCTGTGATGCACTGCAGTTTAGATGTGCAGTCCAGATCTGATGTCAGATTTGGCAGGGCTGTTCTGCAGAGCCTCTTTCTTAAGTAGGTTCTCTGCCCACCTCCCACTTGGTACTGCTCGGTAGTCTGCTATTGTTACTGATGCTGAAGGACTCCTGGGGTAAGAAGATGTAACCCTTAGGTGGCGCTATCCCAGGGGCTACTACCCCTGCCTGTGTGGCTAGTTGCAGGTTAAGGGGCCTGGGTACTGAAACGGGTGTCTCCACCCAGAGAACAAGGTTGTTAGTAACCAGGCTAACCTGGGTTCAGCCCTCCAGGACTCTGTAACCCCCTTTTTTCCCCTCTAGTGGTCTAGACAATATGCAACAAACACTTTCACAGCAGCCCCTATTCAGCATACAAATCCCCACACTGTTTGCACTTACCACCAGGGCTGGTTCCACCAGTTCGACCCTGGAGACCCCCTGTAAAACAAGGTTAGGCACAGCAAATAACAACAGTACAGTGCTTTTGGTACAAACTGGAACCACAGTCAGATTAAATGCAAAAAGAATTAAATCTGATTTATTCAGGGGAATTGAACAAGGAAGGGGTGCAATCACGTTGATTGGCTTAAAGGCTAAATCAGTCAGGCAGTCATGCATGCACTTCAGAGTTCCTACACAGTCATACACTCTGGGTACCCAGGTGGGAGTAAGGTGGGCTAGCCTGGAACGTTGCTTGGGGTAGGCCGGCATCGCAGCTGGTTGGGGCCCTGTGATGGAAGAAAGAAACATGCACAACCACACACAATTTGTAATCCGGAGCTGGATGGCTCAGTTCGTGACAAGAAAACAGCAAGTGAATTAGATGACAACACTTTTGATTTAGCTGATGTTGCAGGGAGCTACCCTGGTGTTTACTCACGGTACCCAGTACAGGACACAGGAGGGATGAAATTGAGACTGCAGGTTGATGAGCTGGAGTGCCAGGAGAAGCAGAGCCCACACGAATCACCGAGGCATTGTTCCTGTTCAAGGCGTTGAGCAGGGGGCTGATCTCCAGACAGGTCTCTTGTTGCTGGTTTTCTCTGTGGCGTGAATACTCTGGCTTGGCCAGTGTGACAAGGCCCAGACCGAGGAACAGTTCGGATGTGAGTCCGACACAGCTGGATGCAGCCTCCAGCAAGTAAGGCACAGTTAAACACACAGTGGGGAACCAAATCGCGACCCACTAGCAGCACACAGTACATTTATAGTAAAGCAGTCACCACTATACCAGGTGGATGACAGCCCGGTCGCAATCACAGAGTCTCTGCGCAAAACCAAGAGTTCTACGGTAAATGAAGGTCCTGACAGGCCAATCACGTTCAGCAAATCTTCGGTCTTCTTCATGTTTCAAGCCTGGTCACCAATCCAGTGTCTTAAGTCTCTCTCACAACTTCGGATGCAGTTCGATTCTTTGAAGAGCTCCCTCACAAGGGGCAGCAGAACAGGCGGGCCAAAACTCAGCCCTTCTACAGTTCTTCCGTGTGAATTACACAGGAGCTGCTATTCGAATCACTCAAGCTGTCTTCTTTTTAAACTCTAACTCCAGACTGACTGACTGCAGCTGTCAGCTTGGGGACTTCCCTTCGGTCCAAAAGGTTCTGGTTGGTCGATCCATCACTCTGTCAAAGCAAGGGCTCCCCCACCAGATGCATTTAGGCACCAAAGTCTCAAAACTACAATTCCTACAGAAATTCCTCCCACAAGACCCCTGGGGACAGACTCCATTTTAGGGTCCCCAAAGGTACTGATTGGCCCATTCTGGCAGTCCAGGACCAAGATGGTGGTGATAAACACAACTGTCCATGCTGCAAAAAAGGCAGGTTAGACAAACTACAATATTATTACTATGCTAATAGATAATCAGCAAATAAGTACAGCTTCTAACAGAACTCCCTCTGCGCAAATAGCGATGGCAGAATGGAGCAATTATCTGGCAGTCCGAGGCGGGACTCGAGCATAGAAATATTCAGCCCCTTCCCAGAATAAATAAGCCCCACGTTATAGACACCTCTTAAAGAGACAGAGCACAGAGGCATTAAGGCACTCTCACACAAACACTTTTAAAACGCTAAGACACAGGACACCAGCCTGGCAGTGGGCATTTAGGCACACCCAAGGAAAACTTTCAGGGCCCCCCATTTGTTGGGGGGTTACAAAGAAAAAATTACCGAAGAAATCTTTCTTCCAAGGGGTCCTTTAGCATCAGTTAACTCCCACCCTTGCTCCCCGGTTCACCTGTCAGGAGAAGGGTTTTGTTCTCAGTTTTATTACCAAATTTTGTTTTTTTTATTAAAGAGCTCTCATGCTCATGTTGTTATCTATTTCCAGTTTTCAGACATTTGCATGTTTTTTTGAATCATGTTGGTTTACTTCTCGGGGCATGTGCCCATTTTCTTCAAAAAAATGATGAAGCCCTTCAGGCTGCTCTCACTCAGCTCATTCTCCTCCTGTTTTTTGATTGGCTGATGCCCAAGCTCATTTAAATACATTCTCCTAGAAGGCATACCGCTAGGGCAGTTGCACCTAGCCAGCTAACTGCTATTGTTACTGATGCTAAAGGACCCCTTGGAAGAAAGATTACTGCGGTGAGTAATGTTTTCTTAAGACTGATAGAATGCTTACAGTCAATCAGAAAGCTCTGTTTCTGAGAACCTTTTTATAATTACAAATAAATACGTTGACCCCTTTTATTCCATAGCAGTTGCGCTGTCCTAAAGTGATTATTCAGAAGGTGAGACACAGCTGGAGGACACTCTACAACAATCCCAATTTCCCTTCAGTGGAACCCTTTCAGTTGAGTAACCAACTTGCTAATTGGGTGTTGAAGTGAGAAAAAAGCTCAAGACAGCAACACTTAACACCGCCCTATGGCTAAGCAGCAGTATGTCCCACAGCTGCGCAGGCAATCTGGATTCGGGAGCAAAACTGAGTTGCCACATCAGGGGATGGGCCTGGCTGAGGTAGCTGTTGCTAGGCAGTGTGCCTCAGTTGGGGAAGGGTGATGGCAGGATCTGGCACCACAGTAACCACTATGGCTGGGCCAGGGAGCTTGCCTCTCGCTGTAGGGGAGCAGTGACATTGAGGCCAATGGAGGGATGGCCCATGTCACTGGGGTGGAGGGTTGGATTAAGGAAAAAACAGGGAAGAACACACTCCCTCCTGTCTCCATGAAAGTTCACAGACCTTGAACAGGGTATATCCTGATTATAGGGTATATCCCCAGTTACAGGGTATACACCGATTACTGGGTATATCCCTGATTATAGGGTGTATCCTGATTCTAGGGTATATTCCCAATTATAGGATATATCCCGATTACAGGGTATATCCCTGATTACAGGATGTATCCCGATCATAAGGTATATCCCGAATTTCAGGATCTATCCCAATTACAGGGTATATCCCTGATGTATAGGGTATGTCCTGATTGCAGGGTATATTCACAATTACAGGGTCTATCCCAGATTACAGTGTATATCCCAATTGCAGGGTATATCCCCAATTACAGTGTATATCCCAACTGCAGGGTATATCCCCAATTATAGTGTATATCCCAATTGCAGGGTATATCCCCAATTACAGGGTATATCCCCAAGTACAGAGTATATCCCCAATTACAGGGTATATCCCGATCACAGGATATAACCTCGATTACAGGGTATATCCCGATTATAGGATATATCCCTGATTACGTGGTATATTCCCAATTTACAGTGTATATCCCCGATTGCATGGTATATCTTGATTACAGGGCATTACCTCTCGATTATAGGGTATATCCCAATTACAATGTGTATCTCTGATTATAGGGTATATTCGTGACAAGACAGTTGGGAGAAAAAACATTACATTGGAAAACAAAGGACAGCAGCATCCAATTGCTTTTTCTCTGCAGTCAGTTACTAACCTGATCAGCCTGCAGTTTATTTACTTGCGTATTGACTTCTGTTTTGTTCTGCTTTTCATGAAGTCTTGCTCACTGCACAGGTCAATAGCTGAGCAAGCGTTCTCGTGCAGGGCTGTGCGAACTTGCAGATGTTTGCATCTGCATGGTATCCAAAGTAAGCAAAAAAAATTATCTGCATTGTGTACGTACTTTTTGCAAGTTATGGACTTCATTTACAAAAAAGACCACAACATAGAAACATAGAAACATAGACTTTGATGGCAGATAAGGACCACTTGGCCCACTCAATCTGCCCATTTCCCTACCTATTGGATAAGCTGCAGATTCTAGTTAACCAACAACCTACTTCCTGCAACCCCCCACTATAATTGCCTTATGTCTGTCCCATGCATGTTTGAATTCCCCCACTGTTTTAGACCCCACAACCTCCCAAGGAAGACGGTTCCATCGTCCACCACTCTCTCCATGAAAAAGATTTCCTCACATTACCCTGAGCCGCCCCAACTTTAAATTGTGCCCCTTGTTCTTACACATCTCTTTTCTGAAAGATGCTACCCTCCTGGACTTTGTTGATTCCTTGAGGTACTTGAAAGTTTCTTCATGTCCCCCTGTCCCTCCTTTCATCAAGGTATACATATTAAGCTCTCTCAGTCTCTCTTCATATGGTTTCTGATGTAGACCCTGCACCATTTAGTTGCCCTCCTCTGGACTGCTTCCATCCTGTCTATGTCCTTGCGTAGATGGGTCTCCAAAACTGCAAGTACTCAGAAGGGTCTCACCAACTGTCTGTATAGAGGGATAACCACTTCCCTTTTCTACTTGTGATACCCCTCCCTATGTATCCCAGTATCCCCTGGCTCTCCTTACTGACTTCTCACATTGCTTATCCACCTTTAGGTCATCTGATATGACTACACCGAGATCCCTTCCCATTATTGTTGTCGTTAGTACCTCCCCTGCTATTGTGTACTCTTCTCCTGGATTTTTATTTCCCAGGTGCATTACTTTGCACTTCTTTGCATTGAATCTAAGTTGCCATATGTCTGACCATTCCTCCAACCTTGCCAAGTCTCTTCTCATCCTTTCTAACCCCCCTTCCTTGTGTATCAACTCTGTTACAGATCTTTGTGTCATCTGCAAAGAGGCATACCTTTCCTTCCAGACCCTCTGCAGTGTCACCTATAAAGACATTAAAGAGGACTGGACCCAGTACTGAGCCCTGAGGTACTCCACTAGTAACCCCCCTTTCTTCAGAATGTGTTCCATTCACTGTTACCTTCTGTGCCCTGTTGTGCAGCCAGTTTGCTACCAGGCTACCACCTGGGACCCACTCCCAGGCTGGCTAACTTGATTATTAATCTTTTGTGCGGGACTGTGTCAAATGCCTTGCTAAAAGTCTAGGCAGGCCATATCCACAGCCCTCCCTGGTCTATTACTTTGGTCACCCAGTCAAAGAAATCATTTAGATTCGCTCTGACATGACCTTCCTGCTGTGAATCCATGCTGCTTTGGGTCCTGTGCCCGCTGGCCTCTAGGTACTCAACAGTTCTTTCTTTCAAGTGATTCCATCATTTTCCCACCACTGAGGTCAAACTAACAGGTCTGTAGTTTCCTGCTTCTGCCTTGCTCCCACTTTTGTGAAGGAATCACATCTGCCCTCCTCCAGTCCTCAGGTACCACCCCATCTTCCCATGATTTGTTAAAAAGTGTGGTTAGTGGTGTCACTAGATCCTCCCTTAGCTCTTTTAGGATTCTAGGGTGAATCCCATCAGGCCCCATTGCTTTGTCCACCTTGAGTTTTAGGAGTTCTTTCAGTACTCTTTCTTCTGTAAATGGACTGGCATCAACCTCACTGTCCAGAGTGCTTCTACTGTTTGGTTTAGGTAACTCCTCCTCTTCTTCTTTTGTGAATACTGAGCACAAGTATTCATTCAGTATCTCTGCCTTTTCACTGTCTCCCTCTGCCCACCTTCCTTCTCCTTTATTAATCTTCACTATCCCTCCCTTAACCTTTCTATGCTCCCTAATGTACCTATAAAAGGTGTTATCCCCCTTCTTAACTGAGTTGGCTATCTTTTCCTCGGTTTGGGCCTTTGCTTTTCTGACTGCCTTCCCGCTTCTTTCTGCTTTAATTGATACAGTTCCCTGTCGGTACACGTCTCTGATTCCTTATACTTTTTGAATGCAGCCTTTTCTCCTTAACCTTCCCTGACACTTCTTTTGAGAGCCATAGTGGTTTTTTTATTCCGCTTTGTTTTCTTTATTTGTTTCACACAAAGGCTTGTTGCCTCCATAATGGCAGTTTTGATTTTTCTCCATTGTTCTTCCACCCCTCCTTTCTGGCCATTTGCTAATGCATTCCTCAGGTATTCACCCATTATGCCAAAGTCAGCCCTTCTAAAGTCCATAACTTGTGTTTAAAAACTTATTCCAGTTCATGACTTGTAGAAACAGAGAGTCTGCCCAGCGGCATCAGAGACGTACACTGCTCTGGCACCTCCCTCTCAGTCATGCATCCGAGCATGTGCTCCATCATTGACAGTTGTCACAGTACCAGGAACTGCTCAACATTTTTTAAGAGGGAGGACAGGGTTTGGGAAAGGGGTGGCAAAGAGAGTAGCCCTGGTCACATGGGGAAGGATAGAAGGTTTTAATTTTTTACATTTTAGGCCCCAAAGTGGAATACTGAGTTAGCAAATAACCGGAAATCTGGTGTGTCAAATATAAGTACTCATCGAGTACTTACAAAAAGATACTCCCACGTCCCCAAAAAGTACTAATGTCTAACAGCTTCATAGAAACAGAATTGGATGGCAGATAAGGATTGCTTGGACCACCCAGTCTGCCCATATTTTTCCCTTCCTATAGTTTCACCGCAGACCCTACTTGATTTCAGTCTTTCTCTCTCCCTTCTTACTTTCCACTAAGATTCCTTTATGCCTATCTCATACATTCTTGAGCCTTGCCACTGTTTTCCCCCCTACCACTTCCACTGCAAGAATATTCCAGGCATCCACCACTCTTTCTGTGAAAAAGTACTTCTTCACATCTCTCCTGAATTTACACCCCTCCTGCTTCATTGCATGTCCTCTTGTCCTTGAGCATCTTTTTTCTGAAAAATACTCCCCTCCTGAACCTTATTTTCTCCTGTGAGGTATTTAAAGGTCTCTATCATATTATATACCCATCCCTCCTCTCTTCCAGGGTGTATATATTGAGGTCTTTTAGTCTCCCCATACTGGGCTTCTTATGTTGGCCCTGCACCATTTTAGTTGCCCTCCTGTGAACCGCCTCCACTCTCTGTCCTTCTGGAGATGTGGCCTCCAGAACTGGACACAGTACTGCAGGTGAGGTCTCACCAGTGATCTGTACAGAAGCAATCCACTTCCCCCCTTCTGCTGGTGATACCCCTCCATGTGCACCCAAGCATTCCACTGGCCCTTTCTACTGCCTTGTCACACTGCCTGGCCACCTTTAGGTCATCAGATATGATTACTCCAGGTTTATTTCCTGTTTGGTGGTCGTCACTACCTCTTCTCCATTTTGTACTCCACCTCTGGGTTCTGGGTGCATCCAAGGGTATTGAGGGAGCTCAGAGAGATACTGACTACCCTTCTGACAGTCCTATTTAACAGCCATTGGAAGCAGGAGTGGTTCCGGAGGACTGGGAGGGGGCGTAGATGTTGTCCCCACTACACAAAAGTGGTAACAGGGAGGAGTCTGGGTATTATGGGCCAGTCAGCCTGATATCGGTGGTGGGAAAGTTAATGGAATCACTGCTGAAGGAAAGAATTGTGGAATATCTTGAATCCAGTGGGTTACAAGGCTCAAGGCAGCATGGGTTCACGGGGGGAGGTCATGTCAAACGAATCTGATAGATTTCTTTGACTAGGTGACAAATGAATTAGATCAGGATGGAGGTAATCCTATCGGATGATCTAAAGATGGCCGGGCAGTGTGGCAAGGCATTTGAGAGGGCTAGAGGGATGCTGGGGTGTATAGGGAGGGATATCACTAGCAGAAAGAGGGAGGTAGTGTTGCCTCTGTATAGATTGCTGGTAAGACCCCATCTAGAGTACTTTGTCCAGTTCTGGAGACCACATCTCCTGAAGGACATTGACAGGGTGGAGGTGGTCCAGAGGAGGGCAGTTAGGATGGTGCAGGGTCTGCATCAAAAGTCCTACTAGGAGAGACTAAAGGACCTCAATATGTACACCCTGTAAGAGAGGAGGGAGAGGGGATATGATAAGAGATCTTTAAATACCTCACAGGGGGTAAAGGAGGTACAGGAGGGAAGTATTTTTCAGAAGACAAGGTGTTCATGGAGAGGGGGACACGCTAAGAAGATGGAAGGGGTAGATTCAGGAGAGATGTGAGGAGGAAGTACTTCACAGAAGAGGGATGGATTCCTGGAAAAACCTTCCAGCAGAGGAGATGGGTGAAAACAGTGGTGGTGTTCAAGAATGCATGGGATTCACACAAGGGAATCATAGTGGAAAGAAAGGGGGAAGGAGAAAGAGCTGTAGATTAAGTACGGTCTGCCGTAATAATGTAGGTAGGGAAAAATGGGCAGCCTAGGTGGGCCAAGCAGTCCTTACCTGTTGGTAAATTCTATGTTTCCGGGCCCTAAGTGCATGATTTTGCACTTTTTTGCATTGAAACTCAGTGGCCATACCCTTGACTGCTCCTTGCGTTTTCTCAGGTTTCTGAGCATTATTTCCACCCCCTCCTGCCCTGGAGTGTCCACCCTACTGCAGATTTTGGTGTCATCCACAAAGAGGCAGACCTTCCCTTCCATCTCATCTACAGTGCCACTTATAAAGACATTAAAGAGGACCAGTCAAAGTACTGAGCCCTGAGGCACTCTGCTGGTCACCCTCCCTTCTCCAGAGTGAACTCCATTTACCACCATTCTCTATCGCCAGTCACTTAACCAGTTTCTTACACAGATTGCCACCTTCAGACCCACCCCTAGGCAGCTTAGCTTCCTTATGAGTCTCCTTTGTGGAACAGTGTTGAAAACCTTATGGAAGTTACAGTCAGCCCAGATCCATTTACTTCACATCCAGGGCCCAAAATGCCCACATCTAATATTTTTTTACGTAGTATTTATCCCTCTTACTGCTCCCTCTCACCACTCAATTGGACTTCCTCTGTTGCGCTATCCCTCTTCACACTGGAGTCTGCCCCTAGAGCACCTGGTCCATATATATCCTTGATTGCCGGATTCCCCCCCCGGTGGGGTGGAGGGAGTCCCCTACTCCCCACGACCATTGATTGTGGACACTGTGCAGCGGAGTCTGTCCCTATGATCCAAGGGCACGCAGTGAGGAGTCGTCACCTAGGCGAGGAGAGGGTGATTTTCCTCTGTTTTTCCTTCCCCCAGCGCCGGCGTGCAGTGAGGGCCAATGAGCAAGGGGGCGCAATGAGACGCACCTCCTGCTCCGCCCCTCTGCCGACGTCTGTCCCGGAACCCACGCTGCTACCTCCCTCAACTGCACTACCTCCCGAGCTCCCCAGGAGGCGGTAGTGCAGCCAGGCTTGCAGGTTGACCCCCAGAAGGAGAGCAGCCGTGGGCTCAATCCTTCTCTTCCGCCGACCCGGGCGGTCCGTGCTTGTTCTCGATCAGGGTCGCCGGGCGTGGTGCGAGGTAAGGCGGCCCAGCGCCTCAGCCCTCAGCTCCACTGGGCCGGCTCCCCACATCTAATATGGCTGCCCTATCATCATATAGTAAGGCCCAATGCAGGCCACTTCACTTACTATCAATTTAAATTAAAAATAGACAGCGTTTGAAAAACTTCTTCCCACCCCAATGTGAAAAAACAAACAGCCTCCACATCACTATAAAGATACCTTCAGTTGACAAGAATTATCACCAAAAAAGAGCCACAAGCCTGCAGTAGGCATAAAACAGGCCACCCCTGTTCAGCCCCTCCATCGGCCAGTTCTGTTTCACACACTGCTGGTCCAGGCTATGTCTCTCACCAGCACCAGCCTACTTCACTCCCAGTCCTGGCTCCTTCTTGCAATATTCTTTCATTCCTGGACCCTTCTTGCACTCTTCTACCCTTCCTGACTCCTTCTCACACCATTCTCCTGGACTGTGATCTGTCTTGCGCCATTCTCCTGGCCCAGGTTCCTTCTTAAGCAATTCTTTTTTTTGTTGTTTTTTTTGTTTTGTTTCATGTTTTGTTTTTCCTGCATGGCCAAGACAGGCTGGGCTACTGTGCAGCACTGTCCTGACGATCCCCCACTGTCCAGCATCTCCCCAGGACTAGGACCTACCTTGTGCAGGAGTACCCCCACAGATTCCACCTGCCCCCCATGGTGGGATCAGGAGGGGAACACCCCCCCCCCAGTGCACAGTCCAGTTCCAGACCAGGGTCCCAGGTGAGAACTGGCGGGCAGGCTTCATGAACTCCTGTCCTGCCATTTTTCCACCAGTTTTGTTCCTCGTTCCCACGTTGGGGCATGGACGTCAGCATGTGCATTGGGAGGAACGCACATGCTGCAGAGTCCCGCAGCACCTCCCTACTACTGCCTTCCATGGCCCGCACTGCCACTAGGCCTCCACCTTGTGGCAGTCATTTGACAGAGTGTGCATTCCCTTCCCTTCCCCAGTTGATCCCCAGCAACAATGAAACATTCTTCTAATCCTGGCACCTTTTTGCACAGTTCTGTCAGTCCTAGCTCCTTCTCTTTTTTTTTTTTTCAGCAGGCTCTTTCTTGCCCCACTCTAGCCAGTACTGGTAGCTTTCCAACCTGGTTCCCCATAATCCCCCAGCCATCGTCCTCCTACAGCTTGCCACCTGTAGACATGTGTCAAAATTAAGTTTTGTAGCCACTAGCCAACATGGCTAGTGAGTGGGAAAATCCACTAGCCCCACAGAC
Source organism: Neoceratodus forsteri (assembly GCA_016271365.2). NCBI lineage: Eukaryota > Metazoa > Chordata > Ceratodontiformes > Ceratodontidae > Neoceratodus > Neoceratodus forsteri. The sequence continues at coordinate 156,010,841 of JADMNL010000031.1, read as the reverse complement.
TTTTCCACTGGTCCAGCTGGTGTACTTACTGAAATCTTACTGTCTTCAGTACAAGCCCGCAGGGCAAGTTAAAGGAAAATCTTACTAGCTCAATACAAACCCTGCCAGCATTTGGCCATTGGACCGGTGCCAATTTCAACCCCTGGTGGAGAGATCGGGAGTGGTCAACCCCCTTCCCCAAGAAAGAGATCTGGTGGGCTGGGGATCCATGGGGGTAGGGCTTAAGAGTGTTGTTGTCATAGGTGGTCAAGGCAAGGATTTTCCTTGTTCTTCCCCACTGACGTCCCCTTAACACCCACCCACCTCCCCATGGTGCACATACAGCCTTTAGAGGACTTGCGCACCTGCCACATTGGCAAGCATCTGTGCCTTCATATCCCTCATGAGGGAGAAGGCTCTGTGGTCCACTGTGATGGGCTGCTGCTGTGCCAACTGTGGTGCAAGCCATCTCGGACTGGGATGCGTTATCAAGCAGCAGTACTTTTTTTCAGCCTAGCTGCTCGGCTGGTGGCATCCGTGTTTGCCCCCTAACCAAGGTCGGCTGCATAGAAGTGCAACACACTTGCTCTGGGCCACATGGTGGACCTCTGGCACTTTCCCTTACCAGTCCAGCTCAGTTCCTTCACATTGAGTTCTGTTGCTGCTCCTGGCACATGGCATGCCATCTGCGCAGTGAAACCTCTACATCAACGGCAGTGTGGGTGCCGCAGTCATTCCATCAATCAGGATTTTGCAGCACCCGCTGTCTTGCTGCCTCAGGGGTGTTGTGCTGTTTCCCCCCTACACCTCTGACCTGAAGGTGGTTATATTAATTTTTTTTTTTGGGGGGGTGACGTCCCCCATGGTGGGAGGGGCGCAGGGGGCTAAACAGTCAGAATGTGCCCCAGTGCTTTGCCGCAATCGTGGTCGGGTGGCACGATTGCCGGGCAACTTGGTCGCCATCAGCATTTTGTTATCGATGTAATGTCGGTTGACAATATTGCTGTTGAACCGACATGGTGGAACCCTAGCACACAGCACAACCACCTAACTACTATACCTCTTCCCCACTACTTGGTAACAGAACAACAGCCTAACTACCTCTCTCAGCTGCACACAGCGTTATGGCCTGATGCCTAAACACACTTAAATCGTGTTAACCCCAGCATACTGCCCTTCCTATGTGCTTACACTGAACATTTACTTCTAATGTGAACACCACCTAATGGCCAAACACTAGTACTGCAGTGAACTATTTTTAAGAAAGGTAAAACTACATATAAAACATACCAGCTTATTTAAAAAAAATTAATAATGTGAAAAATAAACCACAGAATCCCTTTCATAATCATAATAAGGCACTCCAGGGTGTGTGTTGTGTGGGATAATGGCATTTCCAAAGTAGTTTAAGGCACTCTGATTTGCCCCCTGCCTCACAGCACACCCTAGGCATGCCGTTACCCACAAAACACAGACTGTCATGTCTTACTGCTTAATTTACTTTCTTTTTGAAGCAGGCATCTGAGATTGTTAGATTATGGGCATTTGGTACTGTCTGAACACAAAATAGTTTCCGAATTGTAAGCCCACAAACCAGGGCTTGTTTTTTTGTGCTCAAACTCCTGTTTATCCGGGGGACCAGTAATAAAGTCAGGCCCACTGCCACCACTCAAGGCTCAGGGGCAGAAATAAACATCATTCTTTGGCCCATCAGATCAGCTGATGAGAACTCGGATTACAGTTGCAAATTTCTATTGATCCACCAGCGACCTGGTGCAACCTTTAATCAAAACCGTTCAATCAATTTTATATTTTAACGTTAATAAAATGAAGTGACTAATCGCATGCCCCATTTAAACGATGACCATATTGGATGCTTGAGGGAAGAATTCTCTTTTTCAGAGCACAGAAAACGATTTTCTTGTGCTCGGTAAGCAAAAAAAAAAAATTGTAATTCTCACAGTCTGCACTGTGTTGTGTTAACTTACCATGCCAGACTGAACAGTTCCATATGGCTGTCCGGCTCAACTGTAATCACTGCACATGTAACAAGTAAAGCTCGTTACTGCAGCTATCGGGGAAGCCATCTCCAACCTCTGTGAGAAATTCCACGTTGTTCTGAGTAAAATCCTTAAGCTTTTACTTCTTTTCTCAAGAAGAGGACAGGGGCTAAATCTAAAAGGGGGGGAGGGTACAGTTAAATGGTAGGAAGTATTACTATATTTCATGCAGAGGGCGATGGATGAGGGCTGCCTGCAGAGGCAATACAAGCGCAGATACAGCAGTGGAATTCCAACTGAAATTAAAAGAGCAATTGGAGAGGAAAGACATAACCGGATACTACAGCTGAGGCAGCCAGGGCTGACCTGATGGACCATCAGTCTTCTTCTGTCGCATGACTGTGTTGCTTTGTTTTCACAGCTAGTCAGGGTTCTCTGCGGCACAATTTAACATGGCGGTTAGCCAGCCTGCCCAGCTCCAGTCCCATGCTTCCACTCTAGTTCTGTGTCCGTTCGTTTATTAAAATTAGTGTGTTGCCTCAGCATTTGTCATCCCTTGGGGCTGCCAGTATCTTCCCACACCAGGAACGAGGACTTGCATCCAGTGGCGACACTGCAGTGCAATTTCTGTGCTGGGGATGGGAGGGAGGGCTATGCCCTGCTGGAGGGCTGGACTTTGGATGAGACATAAACCAAGGTCCCTTCTACCTACCTCACTAACAATACCACCAACAGCTTAATCTGGTTCAAGGTCAGTTGGCATTGATCTGTATCCCCCTCCCCCGGGTCGTGCCTGGAAATAGGCAGGATTTGTCTAGTGCACTTACCCAGTCAACAAAAACTAAATAAAAAAAATAAAATACCTCTGGTGACTGTCCAAGTAGAAGTAAAGGATCCCATGGCACATTTTGTAAGAATAAGGGACAAATTAATACAATAAATTAATTTTGGTTCTCTGTAACATCTTTCTTGCTTTCTTATATTGAAGCATTTTACAAAGAAATGAGTTAGACACTGGTAGTACAGGGAGTATGCCATCTATGCCTACAAGCTGCCACCTTGCCATTTAGTTGGACTTAACATTTTGCCTGAGCTAGGAGGGAATCTGAGTTGGTTTTCTTGTTGTTTTGGTACTGTTTAGGTTAAGACAGTAAGAAGGTGATATTGAACAGTCATGTTACCCCCACACCATACCTCAGTTACAAAATACCTCTGCTTTTTTTTTTTATTCTGTTTTTCTCCCCACTGCTTCTCGCTTAGTCTATCCTCCTTCAGGCGACCTGCCCACACTGCTTCCCATCGGCCTCACAGGACATCTAACCACTACCAACTCTGGACTGCCTACCAGCGGACACCCCAGGGGGAATGATCCCTCCTGGAGGGTATTATATACCTTCTATAATATTGGCAGCTCTGCACATGCCTGCGGGGGCATGAAGTCAAGTTGTCCCCTATGATATCCAACATTTTCTAATCCCAAATCGAGACACTCGAGAAGAAGAGCGCAGGACACCCACCACCCTGAGATCCAAGAATTCCTCCTCCACAGAGGTCCCCCCAACCCACTCCCTACCCCCTCCCAACAGGCCCAGAGCAGAATGGCAGGTTTGCGGCATAACCCTGGGTCACCCTCATGGGAGTACAGTGCGATCCCCGTTGCTACTGTGCTGGGCACTACCAGTCTTTTACATTTACTTTGTATCCTACCATACCAATATTAAAATGCTTGCAAGTAACTTTAATTCCAGTACAATTCTCTGAGCCCCCCCGCCCCCACCACCTCCCGAACTGTACGACTGTGACGCTGTCTGACACTGCAGTGCCTGAGATCTGGCTTGAGATCATGACAGACAAACCCAGCAGGAGGCAGTTTCTGGTGTGAGGTTCTAGGGCAGAACATACACTCTTCCCTGGACAACCCCCACACACACACACACACCACCGTTACGCTGTGCAGCTAGACACCCAAGGCAAGCCTGTTTGAATGCACAAGTCTATATTTGCTTCCATGTCCATTTACAGATAGAGTCTCCATTTCAGCCTTCCTCCCTTCAGCATTTCTTGAGTTTTCAAAAAACATTGTACTATGAAAGACCTTTTGTGACCCACATGATCAAAATCTGTCAATAGCTAATCCCCCCCCCACCGCCATTTTGTAGTTTTATGTTAATCTGAAACAAAGAATGGTGTAGATTTCTGAAGTGCTTCTGCAGTAATGCATAGTTACATAGTGATTTAAGGTTTTAAGAGACTCTTAAGTTTATTGTGCCCCCCCCCCACTTCGTAGGTAGGGATTAATAAATATGCTTTGTAAGCATGCACTAATTTATAGGGATTTCCCTACAAACTGTCCGAGACGGTTTTTATGCTGTTCATTTCCTTGTGTTCTCGGAGTTGCACTGGCTGTGATGATGTGCTACTATTGTTCTACTTACTGATTCCACTCGTTGTCCACCACAGTGGCTCCCTTCAGCTAGGTGACCTCTCAGCACCCCTCCCTTCATTCTCCACATTTTCTGTCGCTTACCCACCTCCTCTAACCCCAGACCTGTGCCGGTGGGGTGGGGTTCATGGAGGAGCCAGGCAGAGAACTCTCATTTGAGCAGTACAGCTCCGTGCCGTAGTGGGCATTCAGTTCCTCGGGGTCCAACAGTGTCTGCTTCATCCCACATGCCTTGCAGGAGTTTTTTAGGTGAGTTCTTCCCTTCCTGCAGAGATAGGGACAATGATTTTCCCTTTTCAACTGAAAACACCAGTAAAAATGAAATTTGCCTTTTTTATTTTATTTATTTCTTTTTTTGCATCACTTTATCATGACAATCTGGGCAAACCCCTCCATTTTGGGACAGATTTTTGGCATACACACACACACACATTTTGAGACAAATTTTGGGCAAACCCCCTCCATTTTGAGACATATTGTTGCTAAAAACATGCTGATTTTCCCTCAGTTATGGGGAAAACCAGAAAAATGGATTTTAAAATTTTGACAAATGGAATTGCCCATTTTTGAAAATGGAAGTTCATTGTCTGTGCAGAGGATACCGATGACAAGGGCTCGATAGCATATGCTGAGGTGAGGCGGTGCACGCCTGAGCCAGTAAGCATCTATCGTCCCATTTTCTCCTGCTCCGGCTGCATCACTACCCATAACATAGAGAAGTAGAATATGATGGCAGGAAAAAGGTTCATGCAGGCTGCCCACCCTCCCCACTTCACCAAAGTTGGCCCTAGTGGTCTTTCCTTGTACTTACCCTTTGCTCCCTACCACCCTGACTATGGCCTTTTGCCTGTCAATCTAAGGTGATCAGCGCCGAGGCAGGACTTCCACCAGCAATGCTCTAACCTTCGTCCAAGTCACCTCATCTCCCTCAAGGACCCATCGAACCAAGGGGACCGAGGGCGAAGGGAGAGAGGACGAACATGGACCAGAGCAATGACATCCAGAGCCGTAGATATGGCCATATTATAGGCCACCACTAGGGCTTCTGGGTCATTGTTTGCCGATGGAAGAACCAATAGGTCAAGCACCACTGCCAGGCCTTCAGAGCTTATATCTCATAAAGGGTGGTACCTGACCATCTCTACATGGATAGGCCTGCAAAGGGGGACACAAAACCTGAACCGCACAGTGTAATGGTCGGACCATCCGACTGGTTCAACCCCCCAAATCCGAGGCTTCGACCCCCAGGAGGAAGACCAAGTCAAGGGAATGACCAAGTTTATGGGTAGCAGTGGAAACAATCTGTGTAAGGCCCAGAGAAGTCATCAACTGGAGGAAGTGCTGACCAAACTGTGAGAGCAGGAGCATTATGAATAGGAACGAGGAGGGTGTTCACTTTCAGGCACTAATAACTCATTCCCAAATGTGTCCTAGGGGACGGGGATGAGGTGAGTGTAGTAAAAAGTTACATCAATAAAGTTACCCTTGTAATAATAATAAAAAGTACACAGCAGACAATTAAGAGGAAGCACAGTATTCAAGCAGTGCAAAACATGGCATATCAACAGCTGTAGATCAGCAAAATGCAACTGGCTTATGGATGAAATTCGGTATGCAGCAAGTAACTGCTATGAGCAAACAGTTTCCTGTAGCACTTGTTAAAATGGTGCAGTTTTTTGGGGCTGCATGATACCAGATAATTATACTGTGTTTAAGTAAACAAGAAGTACAGGTACAGTAAAGGGGTTGTAATACATGAAAAATGTTCTTATTAGGAAATTGTAAAAACATCTTACTGTTCCAATGGGATCCTTATCTGATGGGTTAGGAACACCATTACTTTGCATCGCAGTTACAGCTCCCTATTATTTTATGAACAGAAAAGTCATTCTCTGCCTCTTGCGGCAGTCTGTTTGCATAACCTGTTCATATACATTATTATCATCAACCAAGTCTGTTGAACCTGGAATGGCTTATAATAACAGCCTTTCCTGAAGGACTGCATCAGACTAAGCTTATAAAATGGCAAAAAAAATCTAGAAATTTAATTGACCTAGAGATGTCACCTGACCATGCATTAAATTTCTATAACGCATGGTCAGGTGCCAAATCTCATTTTCCTCCCCCAAAAGAACCTACTTAGAGCCATTTTATAAGTGTAATGAGTCCCTTCAGGGTGTGCTTCATGGGATTTTAATGCATTTCCCAAGGGTGTAAGTGCACTCGACCTTCGGCCTCGAGCCTCACTACACCCTTTGGGATGCATTAAAATCCTATAATGCACACCTTATTGTAACTTATTACTTACAGATCAAACTAGTGCAACATAGGACCCCCAAAATGATCAGGGGTATTCAAGACAAAAGCTATGCGGAGAGGCTGCTTGGCGATTAACATGTTACGCTGGAGGAAAGGAGACTGAGAGGGGACGTGATATAAGGCTTCCCCATACTCAAGGGTATTGACAACATCAAACAGACAAAATATTTTTTTTTTTTAGCTTTCTGTTTATGTCCCATTTCCACCCTGCACTCGAACTCCTTCCAGACTCTTGCCAAGGCAAGCCAGCTTCGTCCCCCTTACCTTGCCATCATGCCCAGTCCTCCCCCATGGAGCCTTGGAATTCCCTCCAGGTGGGGATGAGGTGGAGGGGCTTTCCCTTGAACCTTCCGGTCTGCCTTGGGAGGCTAGAGCAGCGGGCTCTAAGGCAGGAGAGTCCATTGCTTACCAGGCGTTCATTCATGCTCGAGTGCAGGGGTCCATTTTCCTTGTTTCTCCCTGCCCCAAGGACGTCAGCACTGGTAGGGGATCAAGGGAGGCATGCATGTCCTCGGCGTGGAGGAGAAGGAGGAGGAGAGCATCCTGTGGGATGCTCACTCCTCCCCCCAGCCAGACCCCAGAAACCTGCGCTTGTGCCTGAACTTGCGTCACCAGCATCAGGAGCAGTAGTGCCACTGCTGCGCTGACGGGCCAGCCAGCCAGAGATGTTTAATATTTATTTATTTCAAAAGTTTCACCAGAAAGACATACTGAACTTGTAACAGCTCATTTGCAGGTGCGTTCTGGGGAGATGGAGGAAAGGGAGTACACAGCACATGGTGTGCAAGTGAAAACACATAATGTAAGGTGTGCAGTCATAATAAATACAGTACAGTAAAAATGCAGACAGTACAATAAAAATAACAAATAACCGTGCAGTCCCAGTTTACAGGCAGAATATTTATGGCTACAAAAATACGGATGAGAGATAATGCAAATTAAGATATGAGTGCTAGACAGTACAGGAAGCAGTGCTAGACAGTACAGGAAGCGGTGCTAGACAGTACAGGAAGCAGTGCTAGACAGTAGCAGGATTAGCACCACCCAGGGTGCTAAAGTGCGAGCTAACAAAGCCAAAGCAGGAGGTAGGCTCAGGAGTCCAATATTACCAGATGGATTACTGATGAAGGCACAGTTAGCCTTTGGGAGGGTTGAAGCTGCTCACAGTGGGGGCCAAGGGGCATATCAGCAATCTTGGGAGGTCAGCCGGTGGCGCTGAGGTTGAGGCACTGGACACCACCTCGCGTCATGCCGGCGACCCGGGTTCGGGAATGGATTCGGGCCGCTGGGGGTCGGCAGAGGAGGGAAGGGGTCAAGCATCCGGAGGACTGCTCTCCCTTCCCTGGGGAGGGAATTGGGGTTGTGCCGCTCTAGTGTGGCTCCTGGGGGCAGAAACGGAACACTTAGTGCAAGCGTGTGCTGGGGGCAGAGCGTCGGCAGGCATCAGTGCGTCAGCACCACGGACACCATTACATGTCCGTGCTCCACAGGGGAAATCTACGGAGGAAAACCCCAGAGACTGGGGAGGTGACAAGGACTCCAAGGGTCTAGCCCCCCATCCCCAACACCGGACTCTCTCCCGATGGTCCTGGATTCACCCACAGGATGGACCCTCTAATCACAGAAAGAGCCGCCAGGTAGGAGAGGTGGGCCATCCCCCGGGAGGTGATCCTGGGTGGCTGGGAAGTTCTGTGGGATACTTAGGGAGAGGTCACGGTGGGGAGTAGAGGGCAGACTGATAGGGTACCTCTGAGAGATGCCCCGATTGAAGGATGCCCTGGTTGAAGGAGAAAGAGAATTTGAGAAAAAAAAAAAAGCAATTTTGGGAGGAGAGAAGGCAAGGGTCAGGGATCAGGAACAGTTGCTGGAGAGGATGGCAAAGTCACTAGGATGAGATTTGAGGGAAGAGAAGGACAAGACAGAGTATACAGACAGGGGAAGGGAGGACCAGAGTTTAGGAAAATGATACAAGATGGCAGCTTGGCCCATGGAAGTTTTCCTGGTGGGGGAAGGAGAGGGAATGAGAAGCAGTGTTCTGGAGGTGGAAGGAGGGAGGGAGTCGAACCAGAATATAGAGGTGAATGTGGCACAGTGTATGAGGCATCTGACATTGAGGGAAGGAAGGTAGATGGAGGAGTAGAGAGAGAGAGCAGTGGGGGGAGGGTAGTACAAGGCAAAGTGGCAGAAAGAATGGAGTCCAGTCTGGCAAGGGTGGACTCAGGAGCGGCGCTGTAGACATTGTCATCCTAGTTGAAGATGGGAAGGATAATCATTGTGACTGTCTCTCTGCAGGCAGGGAGTGGGATGCAGGCTTTGTTTCTATACAGTGCATCTAGTTTGGGGTGAGCCTGTGATGGACTGCATCAGTATGCACTGAGAATTTTCCTCCAGCTGGACATGGGGAGTGACCCTTGAAGCTCAGAGGTAGCAAATTGAGGGGTAATTTTAGGAAGTTCTTCTTCTAGAGGGTGAAGTTACGCAGCAGTCTACCATCAGAAACTATGGATGTGAAAATCGTATAGGCCTTTGAGGTAAGCTGGGACAAATTTCTGCTTACCAAGGGAATTGCTGTATACCATGTATTCATTTAGCAGTTAATTATGAAAAAAATACAATACCAATCTTTAAGAAATATGGAGGGCTAAGAGACCCTAAGACTGAGATGGTGCATGCTGGATTTCACAGTCCTCTAAAACAGTCAGGATACCAGCATATGAAAACTTTGTTTTATACAGAAACCCCCCACGCAGCCCTAATATAGATGCGCTACCATTCCTCCATATATGTGCATATATATATATATATATGTATACACACACACACACACACACGTAGCTATAAAGTAAAGTAAAATAAAATTTTATTTATATAAGGCACCCTTCTAAAGCTCAGGGCGCCTTAACATTATTCATTACAAATGTTTCACAACAGTTCACAAAAAAACATAAAAACCTTACAGTCATTCAATGTGTCCCAGCAAATGCTTGATTGAATAGGTAAGTTTTTAAGGATCTTTTAAATCTTTCCACGGTCAGGCTTTCTCGTATCTGGCGAGGTAGAGAATTCCACAGGGTAGGTTCCATAAAGGCAAAAGACCTTCCACCCGATGTTTTCAGGGATACTTTGGGAATGTCCAGCAATCCCTCACCAGAGGACCAGAGTGGACGAGTGGGACAGTAAGCACACAGGAGTTCTTTCAGGTAGTGAGGTCCCTGCTCATGTAGGGCCTTATAGGTCAGCAATGCAACCTTGAAGGTGATTTGCCACTGTATTGGCAGCCAATGCAGTTCATGCAGCACAGGTGTTATATGGCTGGATCTAGGGATTCCAGTCAACAACCTGGCGGTCGCATTCTGCACTAGCTGCACACGGTGAATATCCACCCCCGTTAGCCCTAGGTAGGGGGCATTGCAATTATCAAAATGACTGGTGACAAAGGCGTGGACCAAGGTAGGAAGATCTTCGGGCGGGACCAGGTGTTTCACCCAGGCTATATTCCTTGGATGGTAAAAGGAAGATTTGACTACAGCTGAAACCTGCACCCTCAGGGTCAAGCCTTCATCAAATATCTCACCCAGGTTACGTACCTGGCCCGAGGCAATAAGTGCCCCCCCCCCCCGAAATGTAAACCTGAGGGTTTCCCCGCCCATGCCGCTATCGTACTATAACCAGGGCCCACCACCAATACCTCTGTTTTACCCGAATTCAACCGAAGCCAGCTAGCACTCATCAAGTTCTGTATCTCCAGCAGGCAGTTATTAAATACCGTGACAGAATCTAACTTTTGTTCGGGCACAAAAGACATGTAGAGTTGAGAGTCATCGGCACAGCAATGAAAACTCAACCCATACCGTCTCATAATGTCCCCTAATGGAAGCATGTACACCGCAAATAATATGGGGGACAGCACCGAGCCTTGCGGAACCCCACAGGGCATCCAGTGAGGGTCCGAGGAATAAATCCCTGACACCGCTGTCTGGGATCTGCCCTCGAGGAAAGATCGAAACCAACTGAGGACCGCTCCCTTCAGTCCACAGAAGAACCACAGGCACTCAAGCAGCACCCCATGATCCACGGTGTCAGATGCCGCTGAGAGATCAAGGAGAACCAAGATGGAATGGGCTCTCCGATCTCTCGCCATCAGAAGATCATTTAGTACCCACACCAAGGCTGTCTCGGTACTATGCCTTTTCCTGAAGCCAGACTGGAGAGGGTCATAGATATTGTGGCTGGTTAAATGATCCTCCAGCTGCAATGCAACCACCTTCTCAATAACTTTCCCTATAAAGGGTAGGTTAGAGACTGGTCTGTAGTTGGCTGGGCAGTCGTGGTCAAGGGAGGGTTTTTTTCAAAAGGGAGCGTACTACCGCCTCCTTTAAGGGATCTGGGAAGATCCCTCTCTCCAATGAAACTGCCACTATCCCAGCAAGGACTGGGCCAATAACCTCTACACACCCCACTAGTAGGCATGTAGGGTCCGGATTCTAACTACAGTAGGTTGGCTGCAAAGTCTGGATAATACTCACTATATCTAGGACTGCCGGTTGGCTAAAGGTGAACCAGGTCAATTGGGCATTAGTACCATCCGATTGATTAATGCAAGTTCCAGTGGGAAGGCACTGGCTGAGCTCATCTCTGATGGTGGATACATCAGCGAAAAACTGCGCAAACCCCTCATACTGAACTTGTGACAATGCACAACTGGACTAAAGACAGTCTGTCCACAGTCCAGAAGAGCTGGGCTGGCCTATTCTTTGCTGTAGCAATTTCCCTGGACAGAAACGCTGCCTTCTTATGGGAAATTGCTGATTAGTAGATCTTATAGTAATCCAACAATCTAAGTTTATCCACCTCCAGGTGAGTTTTCCGCCAGTGCCTCTCCAGCCTTCACCCTTGCCTCTTCAGCTCACGGATTTCCCCATTAAACCAGGGGGCACCTGGGCGGAGGGTAAGAGGGTGAACATGAGTTGGAGCAGTGACATCCAAGGCCCCAGTAACAGCCCTATTATAGGCTAACACAAGGGGCCCTGGGTCACTGCTATCCTCTGCAAATCCCGTGAGGTCCAGCACTGTCATTAGTCCTTCAGAGGTGACAACTCTTAAAGGACGGTACTATACCAACTCCTTTAGGGCAGTCCTATTTTGGGGGGCTGCGAAACAGAATCTCAGGGTGTGATGGTCAGACCAACCGACTGGCTCCACCTCCACATCAGAGATCTCCATCCACAGGTGGAACACCAAGCCCAAAGCGTGCCCCTTCTCGTGGGTTGCAGTGGTAATAACCCATGTCAGGCCCAATGAATCCATTAATTGGAGGAGGTTTTGTCCAAACGGCGAGAGTTCATCGTCGTCCCAGGCATTGAAGTCCCCCAGAATCAACCATCTGGGGGACTCCAATATCATCTCGGCGATGAAGTCCGCAACCTTCTTAAGGAACTCCCTCCCATCACCTGGTGGACAGTAAATGAGAAGGGTCCTGTATCCTGCACCTGCACCCACTGTACACTCAAAGAAATTGGTGATTCCAACTGGCATCTCCCTGAGACTCAGTTCCTGTCTAAAACAGACAGCAACCCCCCCGCCCCTGCACATGTTCCTCCTACATACATATATACATATACATATATATATATATATATATATATATATATACAATATATATATCTCACTGGGAAAACACCCCTACTCTTTTTCAGTAATTGCCATGGGAGACTCGATTTTCAAAGAGTCTTTTGATTGCCGTAATTTGTGGTGATATACGGCTGCAGCAAACTCTGGGTGCATCAGGGGCCCTGTGCCTTATTTTGTATAAATGGGGGTCCATAAGCCAAAGACCCAAGAGTTGCTGTAATCGCAGGGCTGCGCTAAACATGTGACCCACTTTCAGGGTTTGATGGAGGAATCCATTACGCCCTTCCTCGCATGGCGCAACCCTAGATGGCCTGCAGAGGTTGGGGGGTAGCTATGCCTGGAAGGTGGGGACCGAGGCGATAGAGCCCTGATGGTGCCATGGGGGAGCGAGGGGGGCATGACAGCAGTCTGAGGGACATGTTCAGGAAGCTGGCGGGGATGTCCTGTGACTTGGCACATAGCCGATCAGGTTGGGGGGGCACGGCCAGACCATCATGACCCGGACCCCAGGTGACAGCACCCCTGACACGTACCCCACAGTCTCCGGCATTGTAGTTGGGAATCAGCCAGCTGCTACACAACGGGCTATGTACTTGCAGAATTACATGGTACCTGGGCACGTCCCCAGCCCCCAAATGCACCCTGCAACCTGCACACACTGCCTTTAATGGACTGTGGGTCCTGTTGGGCAGGTGCCAGGGCTGCTGTCATCTGGGGTCCAGGTCATGATGGTCCAGCTGTGCCCCCACAACCGGATCAGCTATGTGCCAAGTCACTGGGCACCCCGGCCCCGTGGCACCACCAAGGCTCCATTGGCTCTGGTCCCCATCTTCCAGCCCCCCCCCATTGCCGCCCTGCCAGATAGCAGTGCAGGGCCCTTAGACCACCTCCTTGCTGGTCTAAAGTGAGCCCCCACTTGTGACCATAGCTGGGCTTCCAGAATGTCAAATAAGGTAATGGTGCAGCCCCGCCATGGCACAAGCCCCCTGTGACCGGGTGCAAGGGCGCTTATGCCACAAGGGTGATCCAGGGTGGCTTTGGTGCACGGCATCCCGATTTTGACACAGCCTATGTTCAAAAATCAGGCTTGCCGCAAACTTTTGTACACAGTGCCACTTGCATCAAAGCCCTTTGGTGCTGGTACCTTGCGCTAAAGTTTTGTCTTTGAAAATCGTGCCCGGGATCTTTAACATCCACTTGGACTGTGACCGGAGGTGGTCAGACGGGATCTCAATTTAACGTCTTATCTGGATGGCACCTCAGCTTTGCAGCACTCACCCTCTTACTGCACTACAGTGTGAGTCATGAGTAATACCCCAAGTAACTGTTGTGGGGCAAGAACCCACAACCTTCCAAACTTCTGGCCCAAGAAGTATGTTGCCTACTGAGTCACTTGACACTCATTGATCTTTAATATCTAGCAGTAAGCTCTATACATGCAGACCACGGTTCTGTAAGCAGTAAGGGAGGCTGCGTGCAGAAAAATGTCTCACGGTATCATGTTGTTGCAGAGCCCAGTAATGACTAAGGGATGATCTGAAAGGAGTATCATTGGCTCCACGTTGTCTAGTCTTGTGGAGTAATTTTATAAATGTGCCTTTTTCATGAGGACTTCAATTGAATAGTTAGGGATGGTCTAGTGGTTAGAGCACAGACGTTTAACTCAGAGGATCACAGGTTCGAATCTCACCACAGTAACTGTCTCACTGTGTGACCTTGAGAAAGTCTCTTGACCTCTTCTTGTGTCAGTCCTTCCAGCTATTAAATGGGGAAGAAGCAGAACTAAACAAGGTGTTGCATCTCAGTAGGGTTATCCTGAACCTGGAGAAATAAATAAATAAATTGTTTAAAAAAAAAAAACAAATTAGTGTGCATTTAATAATAGGAAAGGGAAAGTTACCTGAGTGCTAGCTCTTACAAGAAGTACCACAAAACTAAAAACCTGGGTCTGGTTGCCCAAAGACAGAGCAGCATTATGTTGCACTGCCATGCTGGCAAGTCATGTTTGGGAATGGATTCTGAGAGTTAGGGTCAAGCAGCCCGGGCCAGGGCAGTGCATCCCTGGCCACGGAGGGCTGTCGCTGAGTGCCACCACCACAGTAAGTCATATAGGCAGCTGAGCTTGCTTCTCCATAGGAGTTCACTGTGAGTGTAAGCAGCCGATAAAGGCCTTGCTCAGTGCCATGAAGGAGGTGGGAGGATCATGAAGTAACCAATGGGACGGAAAAAGTGGAGTAAAATCGCAGCTGTCATGTTCAGGCCACCAGTAATTACATAGATTGTACAAGCTGTATTAGACTTATGTCCATATTTAGCTTGCCTCGACCTTTATTTTATTTTATATTTATTTGTGATAAACCCATCAATTCCAGTCTTAAATGCATCTGTGGAATTACTCATGACCACTTCTGCTGGTAAACTATTCCAGCAGAAGTGGTATCTGTCTCCACCAGATCCCCACAGCACTGGGTAAAAGTAGGAGGGTGACAGAGTTAAGGTCACTGGGGTATGCGGTGGTGGTGGGGGGGGTGCTTCCTGGAGAATAAAAATCATTATGAACGCTGGCCAGCTCACCGGTGCAACAGTAGCGCTACCACTTGCGACGCTGGCGACCCAGGTTTGGGAACAGACCAGGGTTGCTAGAGGGCCGGCCAGGGGATGGGAGATGGATCGAGCAGCTCTTGCATATTCTCCACCTCCGGGGTGGGGGAGAGGGGTATGGGGTAACATCTCTGGTACAGTGCTCCTGGGTGGCCACAGAATGTCCTCTCACCAGAGGCCAGGTAGTGGACGGGAGATGTGCCAGACGCATGGTGTTCTCATGCCGCAGCATTATTGCATATCACACCGCCCAGAGTCACACCAATAAAAACTCCCACCTCGAGGCGCTGCCACTGCGTAGCCAACCCGGGACTGCCTCCCCTGACACCCAGCAAGGCATCCGATGGGGTTGAGGGGAGGTCCCGGAGGCCAAGCCCTGTGGGGAAAGTCAGGGAGGTAAGTCCTGGGGCACTATTGACTGGGACTGGGTCCGAGGCAGGGCTGATTGGGGAGGGGGCATCCAGGCAACAAAAAGTACACTAAGGCAACAGAAAAAGTCGGAATGAACATAGCCATCCCAATGGTCCAGTGGCAGTCTGTTGCACAGCCATGCAGGTGACCCGGGTTCAGGAGCAAACTATTTGCATCGTGGGGCAGACCTGGCCGATATAGCTGCCACATGACAGTGCATCTTGGTCAGGAAGGGCTGGTGGCAGGTTCTGCCATCACAGCGACCCCTACTGCTTGGCCAGGGAGCTTGCTTCTGCTGCACTGGGAAGTTGGGTGTAGCAAGGCCAACCTAGGCATCTCCCATGCCTGGGGTTGGGGAGCAGAGAGAAAACTGTGTGAGAAAATCCTGGCTGCCGTTTATATGACGGCCAGGTTCCTGGGCCTGATCAGGGTACATCCCTGTGAACAAGGTGTATCCCTGCAGGTCAGACAGCTGGCCAGGAGATACAATGTATATCAAGTTAAAGGGGGAAAAATCAACAAAGACAAAACTAGAAATGCAAGTCCTGATTCTATCAGCTGGCTAGGAAGAGTAGTGCAGGCAAACACTGCCAAAGCTTCCCTATGTTATTCTAGCCAGCGCACCTGTACCTGAATCTGTCCAGAACATCTGGGAGGATAGTGGAATCTCAGCCACGCTTCCTCAGAGGACTGTTTTCTCCTCTGTGACTAGCTGTTGGCTGCGCTGGCGTAGTGTGGAGTGGTGTTATGGAGCAGATTTCCCTGCTGCAGGAGTGCGGCAGATGCCTGCTTCATCTCACTGGTGACTTGAGCTGCATTTATAGCTAAATTGTGAGTTGTAAAAGCTGGGCTGGAAGTATGAATTTTTTTTTTGCATATCCCTGGGGTAGGGGGAAGGGATCTGCTAAATGATCAGCACTCTAACTTTGTAAAGCAGCCAACCCAGATGTATCGCAGCAGCCGCTGTGGAAACCGATTTGCAGCAGAGCAACAGATTTTGTGTAGCAAATGGTTTCTTTACACCAGATAGTTCCCAGATTGAAAAGACTGTTGGATTGGGGTGGGGGGCTGCACTGATGGCTCAGCTGTACAGCGTTGTGCTACCATGTGGGTGGTCACAGCTCGGAAACAAGCCCAGGTGTCCTCTGGTCAAGCGGCCTCAGGTTCGAGCTGCTGATGATTGTAGCTGTTCTGGGCCCATGGGAGGGAGGGGAGGAACCACGCTCTGCTCACACAGTGATTCTGGTGCTGGGCCATGGAGCTCTGCCACCTCCACAGGGACACTGTGGGCCTCATGTGTGTCTGTGGTGTCAGAGTGAGGTGGGAGGGCAGGGATCAAATTGGATATAAAACTTCCTGCTGGCAGCACGGTAATGACTCCCTACCACATGGTTCTCTCAGACCCTGTGCTCAGCTCAGTTGACAAGCAGCTTAGGGGCTGGTATTTTGCCTGGGGGTGTGCGAAGGCCAGACCTATGGTGGAAGGACTAAAAGCTTTAATAAAAAAATGAAAGAGCTCTTTGACCACAATACCCCTCAGTTTTGTGGAAGGAAGCTCATTTAGGTAAAGCTGTCAGCCATCTTGGATTTATCGATGGGCTTGATTGATTGACTGATTTCTAATTGTTGACCAGGAAAGGCACACAGCTGATTTCCAGGTGTGTCCCAGTGGGGGGGGGGGGTGTTTCATAAACTTTTTTTGTTAGTGAATCTCACTGTGCAATGATCTGATCCACTAACTGGATCAATCCTGAGGTTATTAACCTCAAGCCTCAGCAAGAACACTAAGTCCAAGGCATGACCTTGTTGTCACTCTGTGGGTTCTCTCACTATCCCAGGCTGCCTGCATGGCAGTATAGCATGTGGCCACTTGGCCTTCGGGGTGGGGGTCCTGAAATTAACAAACTCTTTTTTTTTTTTTTTTTTTTTTTTTTTATCTCCCTTCTCTCTGATCAGGCCCCAGTTATACAAGCCTCCCCAGCCTTGTCTCTTGGCTTCTCCCTGGACTTACCATCACCCCTGCTCCCCCAGGGTTTTTGTGCTAAAAGTCCCTGGAACCTGGGCGTATCTGCGATGTGTCATTCCTCGACCTTTGAACGATCATGCAACGCAGTATTGACATTACCCTAATAGCAGCACGTTCTTGTCAGGCCAAGTAAAATGGTGACACAGCAAAGCAGTACTTGCACAGAGGGAGCCAGTGTTGGGGTAACGCCAGTGTTGTGTCACATGATCAGTCAGACTCCGAGGAACATCACACCACAGATTTGCCACGATTCCAGGGACTTTTTTATTTAAACTTTTATGTTTGTTTATTTTTCAGTAAACATGCAAGCGCAAGCAGTTGATTCCAGGTACAGGATATGATACAGCTGTATTACATTAAGTAATAACAAAGCCCAGCACTCTGGGGGTTCCGAAATGTCCCATAGAGAGTCCAGAATATTGAAGCAAGACTGTGGATGACCATCCAGAAATAGTTTGCACAAAGTCCACTGACCAAAACCCTTTGATAAAGGTCCATATCTACAACCTGACCCTGTAGTCTTATGTGTGCCAGGGACATTTAACCTGATATTTCATCGACCTACTTTTTACTGTTTGTGCATCCACCCTAATAGATACATTAACATATTTTTTATACACATGCGCGCACACACACATACACACACGTTTAAAATCTCTTTGATTGGTATCGTAACACTGACGGTAATCTGTGCCATATATATTGTGATTTGGGGGATGCTTTCATTTTTGTTCACAAAAAACAAAGTATCTAGTTTAAAATGAATGTCTTGCAACCTAAGCCGCGCTGGATATTATATCACTTGTGCTTGTGAGTATTTTATTGATTAAAAGGAGGCTGTTCAATAGTCTGTAAATAAAACCACTGAATAACACTTTAGCCAGAAACCTTTTCTTTATCATGTCTGAATCAATGGCTTTAGTGACTGCCCCCACAGTAGCGACGCACACAGCTGAAGTCTAAATGTACAGTTACGACATTCCATTCAAAGCAACCCCAGTGGGACGAGCTCAGCCTTCCAGCACCACACTGAGGATTGGCATAGCAGAGGACCCTTGGATAGCTACATAAGATTATCTCCGTCACCGCTCACCACATTGTACACTGCAAAATAAAATAATCTGTCCAGAAAATAAAATGACCCCGAATTTGAAAAAAAAAACCAAAAACTTGTGAATAAATTGTGGACTTTGGTATACCATGCCACGGGAAGTATGACCCTGTCCCCAGAAAAGGTTGCTTTGCTGTGCTGAGTAGGTATTTGGACCCCCCCACACACACACATGATGATCCATTGGTCCTGAGTTAGAATCCTATTTCTGCAAGTCAGGCAGGAATGATTACAGTTGGGAGCTCAGGGAGAGTCAGCCAGGAGGGTCGCTCCCTCAGAGCATTCAAGCCCCCCCATGAAAGGAAACTGCAGAGGAAGCCTTTCGTTGGGAGTGATTAATATCCTGATACACCTGAGTTAGCCCGCTACTCTGCAGCTAGGCCACCAGTTGCAGGCCACTGCTGTGAGAAACGTCCATGAAGCTTCACATGCTTGCAATCATTACCAATGGATATCACTTGGGGCATCAGTAAGAGAAGAGTTAATGGGGGAGGCATTGTTTAACCAGGAGAGGCACACTAAGCCAGAGCTTGTTTCTAGGTGTGACCTGGGAGCACAGAGAAGTTAAGTGACTTGCTCAGGGTCACACAGTATGCAGGTGGGGGCTGATAGGATTCAAACCCAGGTCTCTAGGTTTGCAGCCCTTAACCACTACACTATACTGCCTCCTAAAATAAATGCACAATGTGCCCAGCCTGGTGGTACTGAGGGTTGAGGCGCTGGACGCCACACCTTGCACCATGCTGGCGACCCGGTCTGGGAACCATTCGGCTGTCGGGGTCGGCAGGGAAGGAGAGATTGAGCGCCCAGAGGACAGCCTCTCCTCCGGGAGCCTGCTCAGCACTTGGCTGGCTCTGCTGGAAGCCAGGCATAGCAAGTGCTGGAGCATAGAAAAGGGGTCGGGAGCGGCAGATGTCGCTGGCAACACCTTGATGTCAGGGAGCTAGCCACTCCCTAGAACAGGGAAAAAAAGACCTTCCAGCTCTGGCGGAGACGGATCACCGGAGCTTGCCTTCAATTTGCGGCCGCCCTCCTGGCACCTTCCTGACCGACAAGACTAGAGGTTCTGGATGTCGGGGCCCACCCCGTCCCTGCCCGGGGGGTTAAAACCGTGGCTACATGGGCAATGGAGGGTCGACCAGGTGAGGCAGACCACAGAGGGATGACTCCTAGGTGCTTCCAAGGAAACCAGAGCTGGGGGGAGAAGAGGAGAAAAATAGCAAGTTAAAAAAATAAATAAATAAATGCACAATGCATGGAGAAGAGGATTTGGTGGAGATTGAAAGGAAAACCCTTTGATCTTCGAGAACATCTCCCTCTACAGAGCCACAACGCCATTGAGCACTATTATACTAATACTAACATACTATTTGCCAGCAGATTAGGCCTTGTGGTCTATCGAGTCTGCTCGAACCTAGATCCTTAGTTGGGTTATGGTTTTATTATGGTGCCCTTACGTTGACACTCCTGCTGCAGTTTGGCTCTAAGATGTGGTTGCCTTGGATTCCTAAGCATCTTACCGTGTTCGTCCCTTGACCTCCCAACGCAGCTCTCCTTGATACTGTGATGAGCTGCGCCAGTCGAAGACTAAAGAGGTTGGGATGTTCTTGGTGTAGATCCCGATCCTTGGATGAGAGATTGGCGTTGAAAACTCACTACGGTGAGTATCAATGATCAGTCGCTCTGAAAAAGAGGTTCCTGTCACAGACGATTGCTGCAGGTAGAAATCATCTGGCTCAACTCTTCTGTACCATGGATAGGGTATTAAACCCATCCTGCCTGCAGTCCTCTCTAATTTTTTCTACTGAAAATTGCAATGAGTTCTGAGATTTCTTTGCTGACAAAGTGTCCTGTATTAGATCAGGTCCCAGATCGGGTATTTCCTCAAGCGGTCTGTCATGGGCCGGTGATGGCTGGGGCCTTGGTGACGTTGTTGATCTGCCTGCCTGAGGAGAGTTTCAAACAGTTTTGGAGGAAGATATACTGGGGTCGAATGCAGGTTTGCATCCCACCAGCCGTTAGCTGGATCCTGGTCCTACCTGGCTACTTTTAGAGTGCAGGGAGGTTTTGGGTCCAGTTATTTCCCAGATCGTCGGGTGTTCCTTCAGGGAGGGTGTTTTCCTGTCTGCCCTTAAACAGGCAGTGGTGAGGCCCCTTCTTAAAAAACCTTCCTTGGACCCTGACATGATGGGGAATTGCAGACCTGTCTCTAATCTCCCCTTCTTGGGGAAGATTACTGAGAAGGTGGTGGTTGAGATACTTGTCGAACGCCTTGAGCAGTTTAACATCTATGAACCTCTCCAGTCAGGTTTCTGATCATGCCACAGCATGGAGACTACCCTCATCAAAGTGACGAATGATCTCCTCATGGCGAGGGATCGAGGACTTTGTACCCTCTTGGTCCTGTTAGAGCTCTCATCAACATTTGACAGTCTTGGTCATGGTGTGCTTTTGGATCACCTGGGGGACTATATGGGATTTACTGGTACCGCACTGAGCTTTGTTTGAGTCCTACATAACTAGGAGAATGTAGCAGGTGGCCTGGGATATTGTCTTTCCAGGGTTTCTGCGCTCTCCTGTAGATTTCCTCAAGGCTTGCGCCTTGCTCCTGTGTTTTCAGTGTATATGTTGCCATTGGGTGAGATGATTAGATGATATGGCACTGAGTTTCACTGCTCTGCAGATGATACTCAGCTTTGCCTGTGTGGCATTTACGGTGGGCACCATGCAGTTTCTGTGCTGGAAAGGTTCTTGACTGAAATAAATGACTGGCCTCAAACTGGCTGTATCTTAATCCAGGTAAGACGTAGATCATGATTATCAACCTCAGTAGGCAGGGTCCAGCAATGATGAGTGGATTGATGTTACATCCATCGCTGGGTGGTTTGCCACTCAGAGCTGCAGATATGGTTAAGAATCTTGGGCTCATCCTGTACTGCAGGTTAACACTTGATGAACAGGTGTCGGCTGTGAACCAGACTGGCTTTTACCATCTTCATAACGACTTCAGGATCAAACCGCATCTAGCCCCTGCTGACCTGGTGAAGATAGTTCATGCCTCTGTCACCTCTAGGCTTAACTATTGCAACACTTTATACCTAGAGTTATCTGTAGGTTTGTTGTGTCGCCTGCAGCTAGTCCAGAATGCTACAGCCCAGCTGATTGTGAGCTCCTCTTGTAGAGACCATGTTATGCCGGTTCTGCATCCGCTGCCCTGGCTGCCAGTGCGGTGGCGCATAATTATCAAGATACGCTTGACAACGTTCAAGACCCTACATGGTTTGGGACCAGACTGCTTAAAAGACCTCCTGCTTCCCTACCGCCCAACTCATTCCTTCTGCTCTTCTGATGTGGGCCTGCTGTCTGTATCTAGGTTGTGACATTCCCGGGGACAGTATTTTGTGCTGTGGCACCTACTTTGTGGAATGCTTTGCCACAACATATCAGATCTTCCTGCACAGCAGGGGCCTCTAAGACCAATCTGAAAACGTATCTTTTTGCTGAAGCCTTTTCCGGTTTGTTTTTTATATAATTGCTGACATTTATGATTTTTTTTTTGTATATTATTTTTACCCCACCTGACACTCTGGAGTCCACCTCTCCTTCAAGCCTCCTAGCGCTCCACTAACCCCGGCGATCCTCTTCAGGAACTCCCCCATCCACATATTGCAGCCGACCCCCGGGTTTGTCACGGCATATCCCATTGCCAGGCAGGTCCCCTTCCTTTGAGGTGGAACGCACCGGGGGAGAGGGAAACCCAGCACACTGTTGCTTCATGGCCCTGGGGGTGCTGCTGTGGAGTAGGAGGCTCCCGGAGGTCCCAGTGGTGTGGAGTGCAGAAACCGTCATCCGGCGTGTTCCGAAGCTGTTTTCCAGTTTTCTTGAGTCCCTCCTGTGCCACTGCTTGTTGTGCCCCTCGTCTCCACCAGGGGTTGCTACAGAGCAGGGCTATGCCCTAACCCACCCCAGGAGAGGAGAGCAGTCCTCCAGACGCTCAATCCTCTCCTTCCCCTGCCAGCCCCTGGCGACCTGAGTCCGTTCCCGAACCCGGGTCGCCGGCGTGGCTCAAGGTGTGGCGTGCAGTGCCTCAACCCTCTGCGCCACCAGGCCGACCTATATTTATGATTTAATTGCTCGATGTGTGTTGCTGTACTAACTGTTATGAAGCTTTATTATATTTATCGTAATGTGCCTTGAGTCTTGTGAAAGGGCACTATAGAAACAAAATTGCCTTGCCATACTCCTGTTGCACTGCAGGCCATCTGCATTCGGACCACTTGGTAACTTTTGCGTAGTGGGGGCTGCCCATGATGACTAACGTCTGTGCCTATATGGTGGTCCCATACCTCCTCAGTTTTCCTTTCACCCACCATTGACTCCACGTCAGACTGCTGAACTGTCTTAGCTGATTTTCATGACTAAAATTTTTTCTTGTATGTCAACTTTTTTTTTTACCAATATACATTTGCTGTAGACACAGTAGTCAAAGGAGCCATTGCCTCTTTTGTCTCTGCTTTGGTGTGACTTGCTGTAATCTTTTTCTTCTGCAACAACGACTGCCATTGTTCCGCCTTACTAGGAAGCCACTTTCAGAAGTCGGTTTTGCTCTACTGCCTGCTCCTGGATTTCACTTCAGTGTGACAGACCTTCTGGTTTCTTCTTCATCTAGAGTGATTCCTCGCTGTAGTGCCATTCTTTGCTGGATGTGGCATCATCATCATCCTCAGCTGAACACTGGTTGATGATGTTCTTCCTGTCTGGATCCTGGCGGCATCACCGGTTCCATAAGGGTAAGTTCAGGCTGTTCCATCTGCCTCCTTTGCTGCTCCAACTATCTTTGTGACACCAAGGTCGAAAGCAAGCACTAGCTTGTGCCCTCATATGGGCCCCCAGCTTCCTGCTCACTGGTCACCATCAGGCTTCACCTCATTGACACTCCTGCTGCAGTTTGGCTGTGTTCTGTTTTACTCCAGAGACTGTGGCCATCTGTTGCCATCAACAACATTCCTGTCATCCACTCCTCTCCTGCCTCTCTGACCATGTTCATGACATCAAGGTTAGTTGCAGACACTGGTTTGGGTCCTTATATATGCTCTCTGCTCGTCGGTCTGTGTCAGGCTTCACCTCATCAGTACTCTTGCTACATTCAGTTTTGCTGTTGTTTCTGTTTTACTCCAAAGACAGCTGCCACCTTTTGCCATTGACATTCCTGTACTCGGGCACTTTCTGAACTCACTGCCACATGTGAGTCTCATTTTTTCCTTATTAAAACCACTTATGGTGGCTACCCCCTCAGCTTGGTGGGATTTCAGAGCTGCAGGTGCTCGTTGCAGACTTCTCTGTACCTTGTTTTTGTGCCGGGACTGGGTCTTCTTTTATTCCTATCCTCGGTTCCTTCCCAAGGTGCTGTCTGCTTTTACCCTGAATCAGACATACGAATATATACGAAGAAGTCAGCAGAAGAAGGCCATTTGGTTTATTAAGTCTGCTCATATTGCAGGGTCCATAGCTTGAGCTAAAGTCCCTGCCCTCCCTTCCCACTCCTCCCATCCTCCCTACCCACAACCCTTACCCTCCCCCTATGCCTGTCCCAGCCTCTCTTAAAGCTGCCCACTGTCTTCAATGAGATTACCTCTTCTGGCAGCGCATTCCAAGTGTCCACCACCCTCTCCGTGAAGAAGTGCTTCCTGACCTCCCACCTAACCTCCCACCCTCCAGCTTAAGACTGTGGTCCCTCATGTTATGGTTGCCACTCAGCTTAAAGAGATTCTCCTTATCAATCTTATTTATCCCTTTCAAGTACGTGAAGGTCCCAACCATGCCCCCTCTCTTTCTCCTGTCTTCCAGGGAGTACATGTTCAGTGCCCTCAGCCTCTCCTCATATGCCTTACCCTGCTGACCAGCTATCATCTTTGTAGCCCTCCTCTGGACCTTCTCCAGCAGGTTAATGTCCTTTTTGAGGTGTGGGCACCAGTACTGAACTCCATACTCTAGATGTGGCCTTACCAGTGACCTGTACAAGGGCAGTATAACCTCTCTCTCCTACTACTGATCCGCTAACTATGCATCCCAGCATCTTGTTTGCCTTTGCTTGTGCTTTCTTGCACTGCGTGGAGTGCTTCAGGTCACTAGTGATCATCACTCCCAGGTCCTTCTCCTCCTCTGATGCAGATACTGGACTCCATCCAGGTAGTACTCTGTCATAGGATTCTTGGCTCCAATATGCATAACTTTGCATTTCTTGGCATTGAAGCCAAGCTGCCATATCCTGGACCACCTCCCTAGCTTTTCCAGATCTTCCTGTAGGCCTTGTATCCCTTCAGCTGTGTCTATTCTCCCACAGAATTTGGTGTCATCACTGAATAGGCACAGTTTGCCCTTAATGCCATCTCCAATGTCATTGATGAAGACATTGAACAACACCGGGCCCGGCACCAAGCCCTGCAGGACTCCACTGGTTACCTGTCTGGTGCCAGATAACTCTTCCTCCCACAACCACCCTCTGGGTTGTGTCCTTCAGCCAGTTTTCCACCCATCTGGCCATTTTTTCCCCAGCCCCCAGATCCACCAACTTCCAGATCAACCTTTTGTGTTTACCTTTCTGTGCTTTGTCCAAACTCTCCTCTGGACTGCCTGCTTTTGTGAGTTTATCTTGCATTCTGTGGTCATCCTTGGACCATTATGCTTCTACTGGTCTTCAAATAGAACTGTAGGGAGTCACTGCTTATTTTGCCCCCTCCCCATCCCGTGGATGGGAGGGGCAGTGTTACCTGCACGATACCCTTACAAGAGGTTGGAATTCTGCATTTCCTTATGTGTCCAGATGCATGAAAATGTGTTTCCTTGTCCAGCGTGTGCATATAACCACCCATGGCTTGGCCACTACTGTGGCTTACTTCTGTTAATGTGTGGCCACTGATATATGATCTGTCACCACATGCGGCTGGATCCATACTTTCACTTAACATTACTGTTGCATTTGCTATCCCATTGGGGCTGGCTTCAACATGGCCATTCCACTTGGCCTACTGTGGTAGGGACCTAAGTATTCTCCCTGCCTGGCTTTCCTCCCTCTTTGCAGTGCAAACTGTTTTGGAATCATTCAATAAGTGTGGCTTTATAGAGGGAGATGTTCTCAAAGAAGACTATTCAATTAATTTATTTATTTCAAGTTTTTCCAGGAAAGACATACTTAGCTGGTAACAGCTCATTTCCAGATGCATCTGTGTGTGTGTGTGGGGGGAGTTACACAGAAACATAGAATTTGTCAGCAGAAAAGAACAACTTGGCCCACCCAGTCTGCCCAGGTGTTCTCTGTCTGTTCCATCTCTGCAGACCCTACCTGGTCTTCGGGTGACCCTCCCCCTTACTGCCTGTTTGACAGTATTGCCATGTGCCAATCCCATGCATGTTTGAAACCCCCCACTGTTTTCACCCCCAACACCTCTGCTGGCAGACTGTTCCAGGTGTTCCACCACTCTTTCAGTGAAATAGTACTTCCTCACATCTCTTAAATTTCCCTCCTCCAGCTTCATTGCATGCCCTCTTGTGCTGGAGCACTTCCTTATTTGAAATAGACTCTCCTTCTGTACCCTATTCACCTCCATGAGGTACTTGACAACGCAGTAAGGTGCAAGAGTAAATTAAATACTATAAGGTGCAGAAGTAATCAGAAGTCATATCAGTTGTGCTGTCGCAATATTCAGACAGGTAGGCCAGTGCAACCCAAGATAAAAGGTGCAAGGACAAAACAGGAAGGTACAAGTGCAGTACATTATGGATGTGAGCACAATATTAGGAACAGATTAGACCCAAACAGAGTGCGTGAAGGAGATAGAATGAACAGTGTATTATAGTTGTGCAGCCGCAGTATTCCGGTTACGGTAGGTAAATGGTGCACCTAAAAAGAGGAGATCTTCCTTCTCCATAGTGCATTTTCTCTACTTGGAGAGGTGGGTGGCTCTTCACCCCTGTCCTCGATCCTCATGGCCAGCACACACCTCCCTTGGCTTTGGGGAGACTAGCTCCCCATGGTTTTTCCCGTGCACCCCATCAACAAATCCAGACACCTCCCCAGCTGAGTGGCAGGCCGGGCTGTAGGAGATTGAACATTGCTTTATATTGCCTGTCTCCCCACTTCTCCATTTCCTAGGTTGTCCCTTCTCTCATGCTGCGGTGCCAGATTGTAAGCAAGGAAGTATGCACGCTCTGCAGAACTGTGGCCCTACCCTTGAAGCCGCTAATTGCCTGCACGGCTGCTGGGCCTCCATCTGGTGTCAGTCTTGAGCTGAGGTGACTGGCCATGCCTCCCCAAGAGAGGAGAGCAGTCCCTGGGACACTCGATCCTCTCCCACCCCCACCGACCCCCAGCAACCCATGCTCATTCCCAAACACTAGTTGCCGGCGTGGCAGGAGGTAAGGCATCTGTCAGACTCTGGAAGATCCAAACTCTGGCTGACAGTGTGGCAGGTCCACCCCACAGTGCTGTTTACAAAAAAAAAATCAGTAGCCTCTCCCATCTGCCTACCTTGCCCCCCGCCCCCGAATCCTGCAAAGACACTCACACAAAAAAAAAAAAAACTGTTGTATTTATTTATTTATTCATTTTCCCCACCTGGTGCTTGCAACTGCACACTGTCTCACTCAGGCATTCGAGCACGCATATTTAAAGTGCGAGAGCACAATAGCAGGAGCAGTCTGGCAGCAGCATGCTTGGCACAGAAAGTCCTCTCAAATACTGTGCTGGCTGTAGTTTGTTCAGTCCAACACAGTGGTAGTGGTGGCAATAACTGCACTGGGGGCAGTGGTGTATCTTCTGGTGTGTGTGGTAGGGTGGGTGTCAGTGGATGGAGGAGGGGGTATTGATTTATTTATTTGTGGGACTGTGTGGGTATCAGTAGATTGGAGAGTTGGGGGAGGAGATATTTATTTATTTTTGGGACTGGGTGGGTATTGGCTTATGGGAGGGGTTGGGGATATTCATCTATTTATTCTGGCACAGGGTGGGTGGGAATCAGCAGATAGGGGGATTCATTTTATTCTTGGACAGGGTGGGTAGTTATGACAAGATGGCAGGAGGGAATAGGGTGTTCATCCTGGGGCAAGATGGGCTTCAGCAGATGGAAGTTGGGGGTAGAAATACTCATTCTGGCACAGGGTGGGTACCACAGATAGGAGGAGGGGGCAGTGATATTAATATTGAGACAGGATGGGTATCACCGGATGGAGAGGGAAGGGCCAGGGTATTTGACAGTATGACAGGGGAGGGACACAGGTATTCATTCTTGGACAGGGTGGCAGAGTATTCATTCTAGGGCATGGTGGAAATAAACCATGGGAGGAAGGGTAGGGGTATTCACTGGGGTGGGTTGGGTTGAGGCAAATGAAGGAGCAGGGGGATTGGTGGCAGATGGAGGGGATGGGGTGTACATACCGAGGAAGTGTGGGTGTAAGCAATAGGACAAGAATTCAGAGGTGTGCTGTCTATTGGGAGGTTATCATCAGATGGGACAGGCTGGGGATATACGAATAATTACTGGCGC
The DNA here is from genome assembly GCA_016271365.2 of Neoceratodus forsteri. Lineage (NCBI taxonomy): Eukaryota > Metazoa > Chordata > Ceratodontiformes > Ceratodontidae > Neoceratodus > Neoceratodus forsteri. Next base: position 155,982,778 of record JADMNL010000031.1, on the reverse strand, counting down.
AGAATGGGGGAGTGCTACTGTGCCCCAGCCCACACAGAGGATAAGAAATGCAAGTGGATAATCTATAACCAGCAGATGAGCACACAGAATGGGGTCAGAAATAGACCGACACACTCAGGTAAGAAAAAATACTTTATTTTCTATTTTTTTAATGCTTTTGTGATTACTGTCCGGTATTACCATTAAGGTTCTGATTTGAATCCGGACTGATCAGAACTTTCCAGGACTCTGGCATGGATCCTGGTCCTGAGAATAAAGGTTAGGACCTGTTCGAGTTTGTGCATCCCTAGCATGTGCATGCTTTGCATGCACAGCACGGGTGCCTGGCCAATGTCTTCCCCCTCCCATTTGGTACCTTCAGTTGTACTGCCACCAGTGGTCACCCAGGTGGTGACGCAGCTTGGTAAATACCTGTGACCCTCCCTCCCCAGAGGAGGAGCGCGTCCTCTGAGATGCTCAATCCCCCCGCTCCCGCTGGCCCCCAGTGATACAGGCTAATTTCTGAATCTCGTTAAGCAGCATTGTCAGCAGTAGCCCTGTCGCAGTGCCAATGGGCTGGTCTCTCTATAACTGAACTTTTTAGTACCAGAAGAAAAACAAAAAGAGACATATTTTGCTAGGTAAAGATAATAACCTTTATTAAGCTAGTGAAAAGGCACAAGCTTTCGAGGCCTGGAGTACAGTCTGCTCTTCAGGTATGTTATGTATGGCGTGTGCAAATATGTTAGCCTGATAAAGGCATTAGGCCTGATTTACAAACAGGGGCGCTGGGCCTGCATCAGGCCATGCATCAGACCCCTTTTTTTGGCACAGTTGCACCAAACACTTTGCCACAAAATGCACCCGATTCAAGAAGATTAAGTGCATTAGCGACACTTTTCTCAATTTAAAGCAGCATGCGCCCAATATTGGGTGCAAGCCTCATAAAAAGGGTACCTGAGATTGCCGCACGTTAGATAAGAAAAATAACTTGCAGCAATCAGTGCACGGGGTCGAGAATCCTGATTGGCAACCATGGAATGCCGCAAGCCACGTGCGCTATACGTTCGGCGCATCCGGGACTTGCGGCATACCCAGAAGTTTTGTGAATAGACACCATTGTCTTTACCTAGTGAAAAGAGTTTCTTTTTGTTTCTCTTCTGGTTTTGTGTGGTCTGAAATGGCACAACCCTATCATGAGCTAAACTTTTTAAAAAAGAAAAAAAAAACACCTGTTAGTAGGGTTACAGTTCTCAATTGGCAAGCAAATCAGCTGCACAAGGCAGCCTTCTCTTTACTTCAGACTTGATTTACATCACACAGGAACCATCACTGTGTATCCAGGGTTTTGCCCCATATGGCGCTTCATCAGGGAAGATGGGATACATCGTAATTCATGCAGTGTGTAAATATCAAGTTCCCTTAGGTACTTGCCATTGGTTGCATCCATTATTATGCTCAGTCTCCCTCATGGAGTGGGGGAATATAAACTTATTGTTGGTGCTACCCGTAACAGCTCAATCCAAGCTTTGCACAGCATTCCGGCGAAACGTTGTACAATGATTTAGGTCTAAATGTGATCCTAACGCCCATCTCAAAGCAATCAGAAGCCCCAGGTAGTCTCACTGTCATCTTCTCTACATTGTCTCTCTTACTAAGGTGTACTAGAGCAGAGTCACAGGAGTCCCACACCATAGGAAGATGGTGGCTCTTTCTCCACAGGACTGGAGCCGTAATCTCATATTCTGATTTTGCAGAAAAAAAAATAACACAGCTGAGTTTCATAGGCAGTTGACAGATGTTTGCAGGGATAAAGCTCTTCAGAATGGGTGACAGTAGATTAAGGAGGGGACAGCGGGCTCAGATGATGACACTTGTTGAGGCAGGCCTTCTACTGCCACCAATTTAAGAACTGTGAGTTATGCGGTAGGTACGATAATGGAAGATGGCAGAATCCTACTGAATAAGATAGCACACACCTTGGATAGTTCACATTGTAAAGTACCGTTATGTATCATTTCTGAAAGCAGTTGGTAAGAAATGAGTGTCTTCTAGGTGGTGCCTGAAATCTTTATGCAAGAAGAGGCCGATTGTGAGGCAATTCTCTCCTTTCTTCCCACTTGACTAGTAAATTTAACAAGGTCTGCAGAGTCCACAGTTACACTAGTAGATCTAGGAAAGAGGCAGTTTGCAGGTTCCAGACGTCAACAGTAAGTCAAGGAAAACAAAAGCATCTTCAACCTGTTGTGTGGCTGTGTTATGAAACTCGCTAAGATCAAATGGGGAAAGCCACTAGTAGTCTACTTCCGTCAGGCTGGAATTTAAATGCATATCATACCTGAACAGCTCGCTGACATTTTGCACATTGAAATCTGTTTATTCTAAGCAGTTTTTATCATATATATATACTGTATATATATATATATATATATATATATATATATATTTAGTAAGGCAAAACACCCTCCAAGGTGTCCGAGCATTCTCTGATATACAGACATGTCAGCTGTGTAGTGAGGCACTCAACATATGCCAAATGTTTTCAACCATCCCAAGAAGTCCATATATATCAGCATGCTAGGACACCTTGAGGAGTGTTATTCCTTTTATAAAATAGGTCCTGAATTGGTTTATGAAGTGTGAATGAACATTTACTTCAACAGTCAACTTACCTTTACGGGTTTCTTTTGCCTTGTGCAGTATATTTTCACCTGTGTTGTAACAATTTTTGCTGTACTATGTTAACCTGTTGTGTGCAGTTACCCTCTCTGAGACCCCAGGAAAATGAGCTGCTACATCCCATGGGGTTATGCAGGTTGGAGTAATTTCAAAATAAATAGATAAATAAAATAATAAATGTAGTTCTGCAGTGATCAGGTGTGTTCTGATAAAGGGACAGACAGGTTATACTCTCAGCCGATCAGATCACTTGGATTTTATCACCTATTTTATAGATATATAGGTAGGTATTTGTATACCAAAATGACACACTAAGCCAGAGGTTCTTTTTCAGGTGCGTCTCGAAGCCACAGTACAAAGCAGCCACAGTTGTTAATAAAATTTACAAATACTGGCAATAAAATAAATTTCATCTTGAAATATGCAGGAAATACTTTAAAGGAAAACTGTCCAAAACAGTGCTAGCAATTACCAGGGCTGGTAAAACGCCTGATTAGCATAATCTTAGTATTGTAAATATGATAGCAGCTAGCCTTTGCCAAGTAATTTGTTCTGTTTCTTGCCTGTTTAGTGGTTTCCTCTACTGTCCATGATGCACCATTTGGATATTGCCACCACACCGGAAGACAGAGCGTGACCCGCATAACTCCCTGAGCTTCCTGCTGTGTGCCGGAATGCTCGTTCCTGACGAGCAGGGCACATTTTCACCAAGTGAAAATAAATAGTGTGGCATGTAGAGGTCATCCGGCTGTACCTCTAAAAAACAACCCCGTTAAAAACTGAGCAGTGTAAGCAACTTAAAGGGGTTTGGGCATGTGCAGTAGCGGCCCGAACCCCGAAGCTAGAACTTTCATTACGAATTTAAGTTGCTTACACTGCTCAGTTTTTAATGGGGTTGTTTCTAGAGGTACAGCTGGATGACCTCTACATGCCACACTATTTATTTTTACTGGTTGAAAATGTGCCCCGCTCATCAGGAACGAGCATTCCGGCACACAGCAGGAAGCTCAGGGAGGCAATTACCATAATAGTTGCAGCTCTGGATGCTACCTTGTGTGAAATGGTGGCACTCACTCGGGAACATAAAATAAAGATTACTACTGAATGTCATGCCCTACAACAGAAATGCCAGTCTCTCACTGCAAGTTGGCAGGTGAGTAGACACTGGGAGGAAAATGGGGATTATGACAGTTTTCCTTTAAGATAAGAGCACTCTGCAGTGCAGGCTAAGAATATTTACAACATGAATTGGTAAGCAAACAAATTTTCAACAGCTGTTTAAAGCTAAGATACATCTATATAGATGTATAGAATAATGCGTAGGTTACTGTGTGTTATGAGTTTTTTTTAAACAGTTGAAGTGTATGATGATCCATTAACCTCGATAGCAAATCTCAAGAGGTTTGTGAGGTCATCAAACACTGAGGGGCCAGCCTGGTGGTGCTGAGGGTTGAGGTGCTGGATGCTGTGCCATGCCGATGACCTGTGTTCGGGAATGAGCGCGGGCCACTGGGGGTTGGCAGGGGAAGAGAAGGCTGGAGCAACTGCCAACATCTCGCCTTCTCCTGGGGAGGGAGGGTTGCAGGGCTCAGCATTTTCGTGCCTCCCAGTGGCAGATGAGGGGAAGTATTGTGCTGCAGCCTGCTAGCAGGTGGGGAGGCGGAGCATGGCAGACGTCGGCAGGAACACACTCAGGAGCAAGCGCACCTCCTCCACCGGACGTCATTGAACATTCGTGCCCACCAAAGGGAGGGCTGAGGGGCGGACTACCAGAACAAGGAAAAACCATGGGGTGATGGCAGGTGATTGCATGCTCTGGCCACCATGCCCACCACTGTACCCCGCCAACCTCTGCACATTACCTCACCTGGATGATATTGGGATGTCTTGGGTGCCTTTAGGAGTGGTTGCCCCACCCTGGGGGGTAAGCCAAGGAGTCCCTCGACAAGCGACAGTAGGTGTCTGCAGAGCTCTGGGAGGGACCCAGGGTGGGGGGGTTCAGGCTGGATGGGAGACAACCGGGACGATGCCTGAGGGAGGCCACCACCCCGGTGATTGGAGGGAAAAAGACTCACAAGAAAAAAAATCAACCACCGAAGGTGTGTTAAAAAAAACACTCATAATCACACAGTTAATTATGTTTTATCATTTGTAATAACTGGTTTTACGAAACCTGAAAACAGGTTGATAAAGGAGATCACCAATTATTGTATATAATATCTTATACTTAGGTGTTGTACTCAAGGATATATTACCATCGAGGGGTCTAACAAGCTCATAAAGCCACAAACCTGAAGGGCAGATGGCCTTTAAGAGCTGGTTAGAACCCCGAGATGGAAATATTTTAGAAGTGTACGGGACTTTGTTATCAGACGTTTTATGTATTATATAAGAATGGACACAAAATAGATGGTTTAGAAGTTCTATTATAGTTGTACTGTATTAAGGTGGTTATTAGATATGTTAATAGTGTTATAATAAGGTGGTTGTTACACATGTTATTAGTGGTGTAATAAGTCATATATTGTTGTAATACTTTGTGAATAAGGTGTTTATTACATTTGTAATAAGCTGATGTTTCATTAGTAGCATATATAGTAGTTAATTACTATCAGCTATCGGTAAATATCTGATGTTGTTTTCCTATGGAAAAAGTACCATTCATCTACTCTAATCTATCTGTCTGTCTATCTGCCTATTATCTAATACATGGATGGGAACTGTTCCCCACAGAAAAGGCCATACGTTATTTTCTTGTATAGCTGTGACTAATCTATCAATTACAGCTATGCACCTGCACTAATCAATTAATTACAGCTATATACCTGTACTAATTACAGCTGTATACCTGTACTAATTACAGCTATATACCTATACTAGTTACAGCTGTATACCAGTACTAATTGCAGCTATATACCTGTACTAATTACAGCTATATACCTTTACTAATTACAGCTATATGCCCGGTACTAATTACAGCTATATACCTGTACTAATTACAGCTATATACCTGTACTAATTACAGCTATATGCCTGTACTAATTACAGCTATATACCTGTACTAATTACAGCTATATACCTACAGTAATAAAACAATGAAAAGTATATACCTGCACTAATAAAAAGTACACAGCTGCACTACATTAAATCCTATGGGGATACCACTAATAACACAATTAACACAGCATTTGAAAGCTAGCCAAACCAATTAACAGGCTGCAAAAGAACCTGGAAAAAAGACTGACACAAAACCCTCCCAAACCCAGAAATCTCCCAAGCTCCTACCTGCACTCACTATACACCATTCTCTCCCTGCTGCAAGGGACCTTCAGGTGCCATAACATGATGGCAAATGCAATCTCCATAACAATAACCATCATATTGTATTATATTCAACAAACAACAGGTAAGAGTGGAACACTCAGAAGTATACCCATCTCGGGGGCTAATTAGGGCCCGTATCTTAGCCCCCTCGATGGGTATACATCCTTGTATACCACCCTTACCCATTTTATATATATATATGCCATTATTTATTTTTTATATATACACCCATTATTAATTATATACATATATTTATACAATGGGGTGAGACATATTCCAGTGAAATAAACCATGTTATTTTCACTGCAGTGAAATAAATCCTGATGACGTCAGCAGAGTTAAAATAAATACCATTTATTACACCCCTGAAACCTGAACTAAACCCGCGCAGTTGCGCAAAGCCGCACTAAACCCACGCAAACCCCAAATTGTACATTTTGCAACAGTGAGGCCCCACTGTATAAATAGGACACATGATGTGCACATCGTGTAATATGAAAAATATTTTCACTCCTGCCTCATGAGCGCTGTATATTCCACTCACGCCTTCGGCACTCGTGAAATATCCATGCTCACTCTGCAGGAGTGAAAATATTTTCCATATTCCACTCGTGCCCATCATGTATCATATATATATATATATATATATATATATATATATATATATATATATTATGTGTGTTATATATACCCATTATTTATTAAATACACATAATTATATGTGTGTGTGTGTGTGTGTGTGTGTGTGTGTATATATATATATATATATATATAAAATACCCATTATTTATTATATACATATATATGTGTGTGTATATACCAGCATAATATTCTGTGGTGATTTGCATATGCAGCCTATGATGCTTGCATTGTGGGGCATGTGTAATTTTGTATTTATATCTATATACCCATTATTTATTATATACATATATATATATATATATATATATATATATATACATATACACATACACACATATATGTGTGTGTGTGTGTGTGTGTATATATATATATACCTATTATTTAATATATATAGTATAGTATATGTTTATACATATACATATGTAAATTTACTGCTCTACCAAAGTACATTGTACCTACAGTACTGGCTACTGAATATTGTATCTAATAACAAATGCCAGCGAGATTACTACGCCTATGATTTTGAAAATTTGCCCAGTGTATTCTGAAATTCTGCAACTTTGTTTTTCAATATTTACAGTTTGAGTTTACATTTTGTCACACCAGCTTTTTTTTTTTTTTTTACTTTCTATTTATCCCTCCTATCTCCTCTTGGTGCCCACTCCTTCCGTCCGCTCATTTTCACCACCCCACCTTTCTTGGGATCTGCCTCTAGAGTGCCTCCTTCTCTTGCCTCCTGCACAGCAGGGTCTGTCCCTTCTCGATGGTCTTGGATGGAACCGGAGCGGCTTTCATCTAGGGCTGCCGAGAGGTGTTTTTCTGATTTTCTCTATCCTTTAATCCCCTACCCTCTGAGACGTCCGGTGCTTGGGACGTACGTCCCGAGTGGTGGCGTGCTAACGTACTCCTTACCTCTCATGCGCGTCCAACGTCTCCCCTTCCCGACTCCACTGAACGGAGCCGCTTCCATCCCTTACTGCTGCCAGTGCTTCCACTGGCTTGAAGGAATGCGGAACGCTAGTGCGTTCTTGGTCACCCACCCCTGAAGGAGGAGAGCATCCATTGGGACGCTCGATCCTCCTTCTCCCCTGCCAACCCCCAGCCACCCGAGTCCGTTCCCGAACCTGGGTTGCCATCATAGCGTGAGGTGTAGCGTCCAGCGCCTCAACCCTCAGTGCCACCAGGCCGGCAAACCAACTATTTTGTTTTTAGGTCAGATATTTACATGACAACAAAATGGATGACGTCCGACAGTACTGAAATATCTATAAACAACACAAGAGTGCATCGATTCACTCAGTACATGGTGTTTGTGTCTGCTTTTTAATTTCTGTCCAGTCTCTGCCACTTTTTGGTTTTGATCACCCAGGTGGGGGAGTTGCAGCAGAGGCAACTTCACTCCCTCTGCAGTGGATGAGAGTGTCCTCTGGAGTGCTCAGTGCCCCCCAACCCCACCCCCAGCCAGCCCCTTACATCCAGAGCAGTTATTACAATTTACTACAGAATGCCTTTATAAGTTTCATCAGGATTTTCTGACTTTGTAGTATACTGTAACAACACAGTGCGTCACCATGAGAAGTTGAGAACAAACTGTGACATCACAAACTTAAACCCTGTTTACACTGCCAACTTTAAAGCGTATCAACCCAAGCACATAGGTTGATGCACTTCAAAGTCGGCAGTGTAGACACTTTTGGGAGTGTCCCAAGAGCGCATCGGGTTACTGATGCAACTAGGGAGAGGGGACATGTATCGGAGCAAGCTGTCTAGCAGCAAAGTACCTGACATGTAGACAGTCTGCAACACTCGCTCCGATCAAATGTCTCCTCTTCCGGCATCCTCCAGTTGCCCCCACCAGCACTTCATATATTTAGGACGGCAAGTCGTGGCACACCTGACTGAGTTCAGCAAAAGGCATTTTTCCACAGCAGAAAAAAAGCTGAACTCAGAAAACTACATAAAAATGTAAACGAGGGTACAAGTTTTAGGAATTAGGGTCGCAAACTGGGACCACAGTACTGGGCATGTGCTAATAAATATGCATATCCTCTCACTCACCAAGATATGCATATGCATTTGCACATGTCCAGTATCGAGGTCCCAGTCTGCGACACTAATTCCTAATACTTCTAGCCCTTGTTTTACATTTTTATGCACTTTCCTGAGTTCAGCTTTCTTTCTGCTGTTGAAAAATGCTGTTTGCTAAACTCGGGTGTGCTAGGCAGGAATGAGCAGAAGCTGGCTGTTCAGCACCTAGTGTATGTTACCACATCATCATCCCAAGTCGGGAGTGGGGAACAACCGCTGGATCAACCAGCAGTTTAAACAGAAAATTGAGCCGCTGCAGGCATCGCAACAGGAGTGGAGCACCGCAAGTTGTAGAGTGCTGCGGTGGTGTAAACAGGGCTATAGCAGTTATGACGTCATGAGGGGACAGTCTGATGTTTTTGAAACACAGTGGAATAAGTATTTGTTAATATGATCCATTTAAAAGCCTGGTAGTGGAGTAAAGCCTAAATCCATCTTGATTACAGTAAGTAAAATTACTATAAGCAATATTTATACATATTTCACTTGTGGTGCATGCTGGCTTTTTTTAAAAAGTGAAATCCCCGGCCGGCCTGGTGCTGCTGAGGCGCTGGACACCTTACCTTGTGCTGTGCCGGTGACCCGTGTTCGGGAACGAGCATGGGCCACCGGGGGTTGGCAGGGGAGGAGAAGGATCAAACGTCCAATGGACAACTCTTCTTCTCCAGGGAGGGGGGATGTCAGTGGTCAGCTCCCACATGGCCCCTAGCGGAGGCTGGGGGGGCAGCGCACCAACGCTGCAGCAAGGGGAGGAGTTGTCGCAGACGTCTGGAGGAGTGCATGCAGATGCGTGTGCGCTCCCTCCGCCGGCATCATTGCATGCCATAACTCCAGGGTGTAAAGCAGAAAATTGACTCCTGGTCGGGCAGCATGAGCTTCTGACCTTTGTGGTCTAACCCCAAATGGCGCTTCCTCATCCGGATCCATACGGGTGAGTTGAGCTTAAGGGGGGAGAGGCTCCTCACCACCCCACCATGGGGGGCAAGCTGTGGGGGAATTGAAGAAGTTGGTCTGATGAAGGGGGTGTGGGCCAGGAGGTCAGCCAGGATGTCAGCCAACCAGGAAGCCACGAGGAAGAAAAAGATAGCCCAAAAAAAAAAAAGTGAAATCCCATTGCCACAGGCATCCTCGAAAATTGTATCTCCCAAAGTGTTATCCTGGCTTAATATTCTTCTTAAATACGTGTTAGGAGCTATGGAACTGCCTTAATACTGATGCAGAGGACTTGTGCCACATAGAAAGTAGGCTGAGTCCTTTATTCAGTGCTGCACATCATGGTCATAGCCAGTGGAGCACATTCAGATTCTCTCTTGTATCCGAGACATTTTGGACCCTCCGGCAAGGTTTACCACACCATATTCTTAAACACTGATATTGATTGACAGATTTCTAAGTCGATCAGCCTTCATTGCCAAACAGAGCTTTAGTCAAGCAGTGCTGTTATGCCACCCTCTGTTCCTGCGTGTCTGTACTCCACCATATCAAAAGACGATCTTTAGCCAGTCATCAAAGAGAAGTGCAGAGTTTTGATGAAGCACGATGTCTGATGATAGAAATGAAAACATTTTTCTTGGGGGTGGGGGGGGGCTTGTCCCTTTTGATGTTGGAATGAAAGTCTCTGACGGGGCCTGGGGCATGCTCCTACCTAAATGTTACAATTACAAACCAAACTTGGTGCATTCTGAATCTAGGGGTGCATTTTACACAATAGCAGTCCTTCCGCTCTTTCTCCCTAAATTTGAGTCAACCTTTTATTTATTTATTTATTTGTACAATCGGATTTGCAACCTTTGAGCCAGAGGCTCATTTACAAAGGTACCTCGTCACAGAGAGAATGACAGTGTTACAATACTACACTCCCTCTGCAGTGGATGAGAGTGTCCTCTGGAGTGCTCAGTCCCCACCCCCCACCCCCAGCCAGCCCCTTACATCCAGAGCAGTTATTACAATTTACTGCAGAATGCCTTTATAAGTTTCATCAGGATTTTCTGACTTTGTAGCATACTGTAACTGCACAGTGCGCCACCATGAGAAGTTGAGAACAAACTGTGACATCACAAACTTAAGCCCTGTTTACACTGCCAACTTTAAAGCGTATCAACCCAAGCACATAGGTTGATGCACTTCAAAGTCGGCAGTGTACACTTCTTTTTAGGACATACAGATTTACACAGATTTTACACAGTAGTATAAAGACATTGTTACATATATTTGGTACATTTCACGTCCTTCGTCTCCCCATAAACATTTGACTGTCACCTAGCTCCATCATCTGTCTTTGCCAGTGGAGCTTATCACTCACAGCTTACCCTTGTGACGGAGTTCCATTTGAGGTCCAAATCCAGTACTCCTTCAGGTGAGATGATGGAGTAGGATCTCCAAGTGCACTGCTTATCTGGATCATAATGTCGTACATGTAATAGCGTATGGCACATGGTAAACCCAGAGACCTGTGCACTCCTGAGTTGGACCCCCCCCGGAGTTGAGAATCTTTAGTGGGGTGGGTCCAGGGTCACAGCCCCCCATAACGGGGGGTGTGGGTGGCAGAGCCCCACTACAGAACAAAGATATGATGCCTCATGGCATTAATCACGCAGTGCAATAGTGCCATGCGGCATTATATCTTGCGACATAATGACCCCGTGCCAAGGATCTCAACCTCAAGGGCTCCAAAGCATGGACCCAGACAGTTTCCCTCCCTCTCTAGCTGCATTGACACCTATATGGTGCTTGCACAGCAGAGACCGGTGTCCTCCCTGTAGGAGGCAGGCATCCCCTAGAACCCCTTGACTTCCTCTCGTTGACCTCTTTGGTGCTGCCTCAGCTGGACAATGACAGTATTGACGGGCTCAATCCCTTGATCCCATGATCAAAGCAGCTTTAGAAGCCCTCATGCAGGAAAAGATGTGTCCAAATTACGCCCACTGATTTGAGAACTGCACTGTTATACAAAGAAGGTCCTAAGTTGAAACTGATCAATAAACTGTTATACAGAGAAACAGTAGACAGAGGGGACAAGTAGACAAACAACAACTAGTGCTGCCCACTGCCTTCGAGACTCAGTACTGAGGTCCTTGCACAACCACATGGGGCACCTTGGTATAGACAGAACACTTGACTTGGTGAGATCCAGATTCTATTGGCCTAAGATGGGGGCTGATGTGAGCAACACATTCAACTTGTAGTCGCTTGCCATAGAGGAAAGCTTTCCCCAGAGGGCTGCCCCTCGTTAACATTACCACCAGTGCACCCATGGAGCTGGTCTGTATTGATTTTCTAAGTCTGAGTCAGATCAAAGAAATATCAGTAATGTGCTGGTGGTCACTGACCATTTCACGAGATATGCCCAAGCTTTCCCCACCAAGACCAGAAAGCATCCACTGTGGCCAAAGTACTTGTAGAAAACTTTTTGTTCACTATGGGGCTCCACAAAGAATCCATTCTGATCAAGGAGAGACTTTGAGAGTCGTCTGATCAAAGATGCTTTCTCTGTGGGGATGCGAAGTCCAGAACCACTCCTTACCACCCCAGAGGACCCACAGCCTGAACATTTCAACCGCACTTTGCTAGATATGCTGGGCACCCTGCACCCAAAGGACAAGCCTAGATGGAGCCAACAAATTAGCACCTGGTACATGCTTATAACTGCACCAAAGTGATGCCACTGGATTCTCCCCCTACCGCCTGATGTTTGGAAGAGGCTCGACTACCAGTAGATGTGTGTTTGGGGTCTCTCCTGATGGGGTTCAGGCTGAAAACTATTTACAGTATGTGCAAAGTTAAAGGCCCAGCTAACTCATGCGTACCAACTGGCTCAAACCATGGCTGCCAAAGAAATCTGGCCAACAAAGAAGTATGATAAAGGTGAAAGCACAGGAACTCAGGAGGGAGATCGGGTGCTAAGAAATCTGGGATTGCATGGCAAGCACAAGATTGCTGACAGATGGCACCATCTCCCTCACATTGTAGTGGGCAAACTAGATGATCTGCCAGTGTACAAAGTAAGGCCTGAGAATAATTCAAAGATGTAAAAACAATGCATAGAAATCATTTACTGCCCATTGGACAAATCTTAATTGAGTCTGAGCCCTAGAAGATGCCCTCTGGACCAGTGACTAGAGCTGCTGCTAAGAAAAGATCAAGAAAGTCTGCACCTAGAAGCAAATTAAAGTGTTCCCTCCACAAGTCCCAGTTGAGCATGACTGTCAGTCCATATCGGAAGAAAGTGAGAGTGACTTTGAATACTATCCTTCTTACAACTGGAGTCAATTGTTTGGGGCAATCTAGTCAATACTGGAGACAAAGCTGGGCCAGCCTGGACTGTTAAAGCCCCAGCTTCATCCCTGGAACCAATGCTCCCAGAAGAGTGAAGTACAAAGCATCAGATCAGATGAAATGGAATCATTGTGCATGGATTGAACTGTTTGAGCTTTCAGGGAGGAAAATGATAGATTGGGGCAGACTGGTGATACACGAACAAAAGAGTATTTTGAGTGCCCTGACAGTCCACTGCCAGTGTCCAGCTCTCCATGCGAGCCAAATGTTGTGGACTCAGAAACTGCTAACTCCTGGAGCTGAAAGTGCCCCAAGTTCTAGCCTCTCTACCCCATGGAGACTCCTGACAAGTGAGGACAATGCTGAAAATGAGGCTCAGGTGCAGAGACTATAACAGTTCCCCTAGAAAGACTGGTCGAGCTATAAGCCTGTGGTGCACCTCAGTTATGATTCATTGGAGGCCTGTGACTTGCCTCTCAATGTTGTCCATAAAGGAGTGTATGTCCCCCAGCTCATTGCCCAAACTGAGCATCAGTGCTAACTCAAAGTTACTTGTGTTGCCTCTAAGTATGGTGCCCTTGCCCCATCCAGCCCTGGAAACTGATAGGGAAGGGCCCCTCTCTTCAGGTTTCATGTACAAGAGGTAATAACTTGAGTTATGGTACAATGTGTATGTAATACTTGTAAGAGTGACGTGCTACAATGTTTCAAATGTGTTCTTGGTAAAATGATATATTGACTGATGATCACATGTGCGGAGCCTAATGCAAATGTATATGGTTGCAGTTAGAGCTTATGGGGGTACTTGCTTGGCCAGCAGACGTCAAGCTTTCCCAGAACTCCAGGAAGGTGTAACCCCCTGCAAATGGGGGTTCCCAAAGACTTCCAGGAGCTTGCTTGAATGCTCAAGCCTGAATAGTGTTTGGCATTTAAGCCATTTATCAGTGAGTGTTTTAGAGCCTCTGGTACTGTCTCTTTAAGAGCTGTCTGCTTGCAGACATAATTAGTTGTATGGGGGACTGTGTGCTTCTCTGAGTACCACTCGAGCTGCTGCCAATTCACTTCATTTTGCAGTCACTAGGAGTGCAAAGGAACCTATCTGAAAGATGTAACTGTTTGCCAGAAATTATTTAGAGTAATAATGAAATTACAGTTTGTCTAACCTGCTTTCTTTGCAGTCAGAACTGTGTCTGCTAGTTCCCATTCTAGTTTTGAACTGCTGAACTGGACCAATCAGTATGGGGTAAGCTAGCTCTAAAATGATGCCTGGACGAATCAGAACTTGGACTCATAATCTGAGCCAGCCACAGAGGATTGTATGGGCAGTGACTCTGGGAGATGTAGTTTAGACTTCAGTGCCTTTTTGGACCAACAGCAGCAGTCTTGGTGACAGCCAATCCAGTCAAGAACTGGGAGGAACTCAAAGGAAGTGCCGGTTTCGTCAGTTGGAGTTCAGTTGAGCTTTGGCAGTGAAGAAGGAAGGGCCTGTGCTTTTCAGTGTGCAGTTTAGTCAAAAAACGTGTATGAGCCCAGAGTTCCGGTCTGCAGCTTGTGTAACAACTTGTAGGACTGAATCCGTCCTGTGAAAGAATCAAAAGATCTCTGAAGAGTAGAAACCAGGCTCACCCTGTAGAAGACTGGAAGAATTGCTGAGTGCACTTTCGACCACTGTCAGGAACCCAGATCTACTGTGTGTTCTCCGGTAGTGTGCAGTAATTGCGATCGGGATACAGATGCAGCCTGCCTGGTATAGTACTTTCTTTTATATGGATGTGTGAAGAGGTTTGTGTACCTCAAGTGAGCCCTGCTGACATTGAAGGACCCTATCTTATTTGGAGTGTGAGTACTAATTCAGGGTTGCTCCTGTTGAATTGCCACATTAAATCCAAATGGAATTACTGTACTACTGACTGTTTAATTCTCCTTTTCTCTGTGTGAAAGGACCCTACCAGCTGCCAGGTTTGGACTAGCCACTAGGGCTTGGGTGCCCAGGGACAGTAACTGATAGGGATAGGCCTGTGCACAGAGCCATAGATGAATTATTAGGTGATAAGCTAATTAACCTGATTTCCCCTGTCCTTGTTATATCCCCTAAATAAATCAGAGCTGCTTGTTTCAGAAAAGTTATACTGCCTGAGGTATTTGTCTATGTTAAAGTACTGTACTGTGATTGTTACACTGTATCTCATTTCAGGAGGGTCCCAGTGCGGAACCAGACCTGGGGGTAGTGTATACTGTGAAGGTAATTCTGATATATTGTGTGGGCCACTAGTGGGAAGAAGGGGTTGCAGTGTCCCAGAGGGCTGTGACCAAGTTAGTTTAACTATTGCAAACCCTGACCTCTGGGTGGAGGCACCCGCCATTGGATCCAGGCCCCTCAACCTGTTAGTGGCAAATCAGGCAGGGTAGTAGCCCCTGGGATAGCGCCATCTAGGGGTTACATCTTGGAGGCTCACGGCTGGGATTGTGTGTCCTCGGTGGCCATATTCTGAGACCACTGTTAAGAAAAAATGGGTACCCGACAGAAGTGGCTGTGCACGGCTGGTGGAGTGGTGTACTGGGAGAGATCGACCCCCAAATGCTATGCTTATCCTGGACATCCCTGGGTATCAATACGGACACTGTGCAGGAGTACTTTCAAAGGTGGAAGGTTTAAAACCCTGTGGTGGTGGGTCGGCATGCTAATCTGCTCACCAACTTTCCTGGCCCTAGTAGAGTTTAGGATCCAATAGATAGCTCCAAAGTGCACAGACCATTACCTCAGAGGGAGCCCTCACTGCTTGGAGTGATAATAAGGACAGTAAAGACCGGGGGAATCAGCCCCCACCACTATCTGAAACTTTTGAGAGAAATTTGCTGAATGGTTGCTGGGAGGGAAAACTGTGGAGGACTTGAAGAAACTATTCTTGCCACCTGGAGGTGTTCCTCCCCAACACCTCTCCTGCTCCAGTGCCCGTAATGGTGGCTGAACCAATGCAGACTCCTATTTCTGCACCCTGCCATTAGTCACGACTCTTCGAACGGTTGAGGATCTTCTCTGGCACCTCCCACCCCCAAAGGGAGGATGACTGGAGACCTGGATAGACTATGTTGCCCCCAAGTGCTAGAATGGCAGTAGGAAGGGTGAAAAGCGAAGAGGGTTGGTGAGAGCCTCCGGTCCTGCCCTGGCTACCATCCGTGCTAAACAGGCCAGTAACCTGAAGCGACTGCACAGGCCTATCTTGAGGCCTTGGAGAATGTGTATAGGACCCAGATTCTGATGAGGGACCTATGGTGGAGGTAAGAGATGCACAACAGTACCAAGGGAGTTGTTGTCTGTGTATATCTCGGCTGGAAAAATTGTTGCAAGAATGCCTCAAGAAAAGGTAGTTGCCAGCGATTGAACTGGACGAACCGAACAGGCTGGACAGGATCATTAAGTCTGCCCCCTTCTCAGAACTGCTGTTTGCTTCAGTTACACCTGGCAGATCGAACTGGAATCCCACCCTCCTATGATGAGTTAATGAGAGAATTCGAGGTTGAGAAGACGACCTCGGGAGGGACCTGCACCAATAGCTGCGGCTCGACCCGGTGACTGAGGTGACCCATCAGAGTGAGTTCAGGGCAGGGTTGGCAGTCAATGGGTGCTCTGACAAGGAAAAAGATATTGTCACAATGGGGGCGAACTGTTGAGAGAGATCCGGGAATTCAAAAACAGTCCCTTTATGAAGGCCACGCCTGCAAATGCAGGCCCTGACCTATATCCGACTGCATCTGCGCTGTGGGGTGGGGTACCCACCATGTATCTCCTGCTGATAACAGCTCGAACTCGATTCCTTGACCATGGAAGTGGAGAAACTGACTAGATGTCTCCAAATGCTTATCCACGCATGAACAGAGATGGCACCAAAGGTTTCAGTTAATAATACCCCCCGCTGGCTCCCAGTGTGGCGCCTCGGCCAGCTCAAACTCCAGAAAGTATGTTTTGCTTATAATTGTAGGAAGATGGGCACATGAAAGGGAATACCCAGTCCCCAAAGACACTGACAAAGTTGCATATAGGCTACAAGGAGAGCTTGGAGAAGAAATCAGGTGGTTAAGAGGTGCGACAACATGATCCCAGTGAGGGCACCAAATGCTAATTCACGTCCTTTTGTGGCAAGGTCAGTTGCCCAGGCCCCACTACCGCCTCTCCAGACTGGTCCAGAATAGTGGGTCCTCTCCAGGAGACCACTGTAAAGGTGAACGGAGTGTCTACAAGAGCTATATTAGACAGTGGCTCCAAGTGACAATTATGTTCCAAGATTGGTATCGAAGCATTTGTCAGAATACCCTTACAACCATTAGAAGGACTGCATATGGGGTTAAGTGAGAAGCCTACCCTATTCCGGGTATATCCGAATTTGGATTGTCTTTCCCCACCTCCGTGGCTGGAGTGGCCGAACAAGTAGAGACCCTAGCCTTGGTGACCCCCCCACTGGACTGTTATGGGTGTCCCTTTGTTGATTGGAACAAATGCTCATATGTTAGGAAGGCTAGCACAGTTGTGTTATGAAAACAGGGGTCAAAGACTAGTAGAGCTTTAAGGTTCCGGCTTTAATTAAGAAGGCCTATGAGGCACAGAGATGCTGAAAAAACAGAACCAGAGGAACGGTCGGATTGTATGGAAGAAGGATCCTGAGTCTCTGATCCTGGCGCCAAATGCCCAGTGTACCTTACAGGGGAGGTCCGTGTCAGGAAAGGATGTTAAGAATAAAATATTAATGTTGGATGCACCAGGCGATGGAAAATTGCCAGAGGGACTGCTGGTCAAAGCTAGTATTTGCCGCTAGAGCCCATGCTTATGCCAGAAGGGTAATGGTCCAAGTTCATAATGTGTCTGAAAGAGACATTCGAGTAAACAGAGGTTGCATCCTGGCTAATGTGCATTGTGCAGACACTGCAGTGCTACCCAGCAGCAAGAGTTCAAGGAAGAATGACAGAGTAACGCCTGACATTTTGATTTGACTCCCGCTGCCAGCTGAATGGAAAGTGAAGATCAGTGAGAAGCTTGCCCAGAGAGACCAGGTGTTTTCTTTAAAGGAATGGGATGTAGGATGCGTGCAAGGAGCTGAGCACAATATCCGGCTGCATGACGAGACCATTTGAGTGAGAGGTCTCGACGCCTGGCACCTGCTGACATAAGATGATGTGAGCTGACATCTACAGAAGATGTTAGCTGCTGGTGTAGCAATACAAGAATCCAGAAACGCCTTAAGCATACCCCCCCATTGTGGTGATGAGGAAAAGGAGAATGGAACAGTAAGGATGTGTGTGGATTATCGCTGCAAACGCCGGACTATCCTGATCAGTGCAATGCCCGCATTCAGGATGCTTTGGACTGCCTAAGCGGGAGCAAGTGGTTCTCTGTACTGGATCTCGCAGTGGGTACTATCAGATCCCGATGGCCCCAGAGGACCGTGAAAAGACAGCCTTTATCAGTCCGCTTGGCTTATGAATTCATGAGGATGCCTCAAGGGTTTCAGGTGCCCCAGCCACTTTTCAACGATTGATGGAGCGTGCAGTGGGGACATGAACTTACTAAGTGCCTGGTATACCTAGATGATGTTATTGTGTTTGGCAGCTCACTGGAGGAACATGAGAGCAGATTATTTAAGGTATTGGACGACTGGAGGGACTTTGGCCTTAAACTGTCCATTGATAATGTCAATTCTTTCAAACATCAGTAAAGTATGGGACACATAGTATCCACCGAGGGAATAGAGACCGACCCAAGTAAAGTTGAAGACATGACCACCTGGCCACAGCCCAAAAATCTAAAGAACTGCAAAGATTCTGGGATTCTGTGGTTATTATCGCGCCTTCATCAAGGACTATTCAAGAGTGATCCAAGCCTCTTAACTTACTCAGGGTATCCCAACCCACAAAAATAACCAAAAGTCAGCGTCCCTCAAGACTGAAAGAGTGTATTTTCATCCCAGTGAAGTATTTAGATACGCTGGACCCTGATTGTGAGACTGCTTTTCATGGATCATATCAACTTACCCATGCTCCAGTGCTGGACTATGCCGATCCAAGAAAACCTTACCTCGCACACTGATGCTAGCTTGCAGGGTTGGGGCTATGTTGTATGCAAAACACGAGAATGGCCTGAGACCAGTGGCCTTTGCCAGTAGAAGCCTGACCCCATCCAAAGAACTATCCTGTACATAAGTTAGAGTTCCTAGCTTTGAAGTGGGCTATTGTTGACCAATTCCATGAGTACTTGTATGGGGCAAAATACTAGTAAAACTGACAATAATCCTTTGACCTATGTGCAGACCTCAGCTAAGTTGGATGCCACTGGCCATAGGTGGCTTTCTGCGTATCTACATATGCTATAACTCTCGAATACCGAGGCAGGTCTGAACCACATAGATGCTGATGCTCTCCCCGGAGGCCTGTTCCCCAGAATGATTGGGTCGATTAGCGAACCTGACATTGGGCACTCTGCGAGGACTGACGGAGGAACAAATGTCCGCAGCGCAGTGGACTGCATGGTGGATTGCTTGGGAGCCTCTGAGAATTGCATACCTGCTGCTTAGTGCCACTTTTTCTGCAAAGACATTGGTGCACTGCCTCAGCTGGACAATGACAGTGGCGGGCTCAATCCCGATCCCATGATCAAAGCAGCTTTAGAAGCCCTCTATGCAGGAAAGATGTGTCCAAATTACGCTCCACTGATTTGAGAACTGCACTGTTATACAAAGAAGGTCCTAAGTTGAAAAGATCAATAAACTGTTATACAGAGAAACAGTAGACAGAGGGGACAAGTAGACAAACAACAACTAGTGCTGCCCACTGCCTTTCGAGACTCAGTACTGGTCCTTGCACAACCACATGAGGCACCATGGTATAGACAGAACACTTGACTTGGTGAGATCCAGATTCTATTAGGCCTAAGATGGGGCTGATGTGGAGCAACACATTTCGAACTTGTAGTCGCTGCTTACAGAGAGCTTTGCTCAGAGGAACTGCCCCTGTTAGCACATTACCGCAGTAGCACCATGGAGCTGGTCTGTATTGATTTTCTAAGTCTGGAGTCGAGATCAAAGAAATATCAGTAATGTGCAGTGGTCACTGACCATTTCACGAGATATGCCAAGCTTTCCCACCAAAGACCAGAAAGCATCCACTGTGCAAAGTACTTATGAAAGCTTTTTGTTCACTATGGGGCTCCACAAAGTCCATTCTGATCAAGGAGAGAACTTTGAGAGTCGTCAGATCAAGAGATGCTTTCTCTGTGGGGAGTGCGAAAGTCCAGAACCACTCCTTACCACCCCAGGGGACCCACAGCCTGGAACGTTTCAACACACTTGCTAGATATGCTAGGCACACTGCACCCAAAGGACAAGCCTAGATGGAGCCAACAAATTAGCACCCTGGTACATGCTTATAACTGCAAAAGTGATGCCTGGATTCTCCCCTCACCGCCTGATGTTTGGAAGAGAAACAAGCTACCAGTAGATGTGTGTTTTGGGTCTCTCCTGATGGGTTCAGGCTGAAAACTATTTACGAGTATGTGCAAAGTTAAAGGCCCTCCAACTCATGCGTACCAACTGGCTCAAACCATAGCTGCCAAAAGAAATCTGGCCAACAAAGAAAATATGATAAAGGTGAAAGCACAGGAACTCCAGGAGGGAGATCGGGTACTGCTAAGAAATCTGGGATTGCATGGCAAGCACAAGATTGCTGACAGATAGCACCATCTCCTCACATTGTAGTGGGCAAACTAGATGATCTGCCAGTGTACAAGTAAGGCCTGAGAATAATTCAAAAGATGTAAAACAATGCATAGAAATCATTTACTGCCCATTGGACAAATCTTAATTGAGTCTGAGCCTAGAGACCCCTCTGGACCAGTGACTAGAGCTGCTGCTAAGAAAAGATCAAGAAAGTCTACCTACAGAAGCAAAGTTAAAGTGTTCCCCTCCAAGGTCCCAGTTGAGCATGACTGTCAGTTCCATATCGGAAGAAAGTGAGAGTGACTTTGAATACTATCCTTCTTACGAACTGAGTCAATTGTTTGAGGCAATCCCTAGTCAATACTGAGACAAAGCTGGGCCTTCTGGACTGTTAAACTCCAGCTTCATCCCTGGAGCCAATGCTCCCAGAAAGTGAAGTGCAAAGCATCAGATCAGATGAAATGGAATCATTGTGCATGGTTGAACTGTTTGAGCTTTCAGGAGGAAAATGATAGATTGGGCAGACAGTGATACACACCGAACAAGAAAGAGTATTTTGAGTGCCCTGACGAGTCCACTGCCAGTGTCAGACTCTCCATGCGAGCCAAATGTTGTGGACTCAAACTGTAACTCCTGGAGCTGAAAGTGCCCCAAGTTCTAGCCTCTCTACCCCATGGAGACTCCTGACAGTGGGGACAATGCTGAAAATGAGGCTCAGAGTGCAGAGACTATAACAGTTCCCCTAGAAAGACTGAGTCGAGCTGTAAAGCCTGTGGTGCACCTCAGTTATGATTCACTTGGGAGGCCTGTGGACTTGCCTCTCAATGTTGTCCATAAAGGAGTGTATGTGTCCCGAGCTCATTGCCCCAAACTGAGCATCATGATGCTAACTCCAAGTTACTTGTGTTGCCCTCTAAGTATGGTGCCCTTGCCCCATCAGCCCAAGGCAACTGATAGGAAGGGCCCCCTCTTCAGGTTTCATGTACAAGAGGTAATAACGAGTTATGGTACAATGTGTATGTAATACTGTGTAAAAGTGGCACTACTGCAATGTTTCAGAAATGTGTTCTTGGTAAAATGATATATTGACTGATGATCACATGTGCGACCTAATGCAAATATATATGGTTGCAGTTAAAACTTATAGGGGTACTTGCTTGGCGAATCAAGCTTTCCCAAACCAGGAAAAGTGTAACCCCCCTGCAAATGGGGTTCCAAAAGACTTCACGAGCTTGCTTGAATGCTCAAGCCTGAATGGTGTTTGGCATTTAAGCCATTTATCAGTGAGTGTTTTGAGCCTCTGGTACTGTCTCTTTAAGAGCTGTCTGCTTGCAGACATAATTAGTTGTATGGGGGACTGTGTGCTTCTCTAGTACCACTCGAGGCTGCTGCCAATTCACTTCATTTTGCAGTCACTAGGAGTGCAAAGGAACCTATCTGAAAGATGTAGCTGTTTGCCAGAAATTATTTAGAGTAATAATGAAATTACAGTTTGTCTAGCACTGCTTTCTTTGCAGTCAGAACTGTGTCTGCTAGTTCCCCATTCTAGTTTTGAACTGCTGAACTGGACCAATCAGTGTGGATAAGCTGCTCTAAAATGATGCTGGACGAATCAGAACTTGGACTCATAATCTGAGCCAGCCACAAGAGGATTGTATGGGCAGTGACTCTGGGAGATGTAGTTTAGACTTCAGTGCCTTTTAGGACCAACAGCAGCAGTCTATTGTGAGTGACAGCCAATCCAGTCAAGAACTGGGAGGAACTCAAAGGAAGTGCCGGTTTCGTCCAGTTGGAGTTCAGTTGAGCTTTGGCAGTGAAGAGGAAGGAGCCTGTGCTTTTTCAGTGTGCAGTTTTAGTCAAAAAAGCGTGCTAAGTGACCAGAGTTCGAGTCTGCAGCTTGTGTAACAGCTTGTTAGGACTGAATCCGTCCTGTGAAAAGAATCAAAGGATCTCTGAAGGTGAAACCAGGCTCACCCTGCCAGAAGAGCTGGAAGAATTGCTGAAAAGTGCACTCGGTCCTGTCAGGAACTGAATCTGCTGTGTGTTCTCGGTATTGTGCAGTAGTGCGATCGGGATACAGATGCAGCCTGCCTGGTATAGTACTTTCTTTTATATGGATGTGTGAAGAGGGTTTGTGTACCTCAAGTGAGCCCTACTGACATTGAAGGACCTATCTTATTTGGAGGTCGTGAGTACTAATTCAGGGTTGCTCCTGTTGGTGCCACATTAAATCCAAATGGAATTACTGTACTGCTGACTGTTTAATTCTCCTTTTCTCTGTGAAAGGGCTCTACCAGCTGCCACAGTTTGGACATAGCCACTAGGGCTTGGGTGCCAGGGACAGTAACTGATAGGGACAAACCTGTACAGAGCCATAAATGAATTATTAGAGTGATAAGCTAATTAACCACATTTCCCCACATCCTTGTTATATCCCCCTAAATAAATCAGAGCTGCTTGTTTCAGAAAGTTATACTGCCTGAGGGTATTTGCTACGTTAAAGTACTGTACTGTGATTGTTGCACTGTATCTCATTTCACAGGAGGTCCCAGTGCGAACCAGACCTGGGGTAAGTGTATACTGTGAAGGTAATTCTGATATATTGTGTGGGCCACTAGTTGGGAAGAAAGGGGGGTTGCAGTGTCCCAGAGGGCTGTGACCAAGTTAGTTTAACTATTGCAAACCCTGACCTCTGGGTGGAGGCACCCGCCATTGGATCCAGGCCCCTCAACCTGTTAGTGGCAAATCAGGCAGGGGTAGTAGCCCCTGGGATAGCGCCATCTAGGGGTTACATATAGAAAGGTATATGACAGTGCACGGTCCCTAGGGATGGTGGATACAAATAAACTGGATAGGGCAACATAGACCATCTTACACGGTTAGATCTTTCCCTAGGTAGTACAAAAGTTAACTTGCAATGAACATTAAAAATGAGTTCTTCGCAAAGAAATTAGTTAGCCAGTGGCATTAACATTGATGTTCCTGTTAACAAACAGGAACCTGTAGCTATTCTAGCTATACTACAAAACATAAATGTAACCCCCCTACAAATGGGGGTTCCTGAAAAGTCTTCCTCGAGCTTGCCTAAATGCTCACTGCCAGACTGGTGTCCTGCATTTTAGCAGTTTAAATGTGATTGCCAGAGAGTGCCTGTATAGCCTCTGTGCACTGTCTCTTTAAGAGCTGCCTGGATTGCAGTCACAAGTAATCTGAGAGGGAGCTCTGTTGAAAGATGTAACTATTTGCTGAAAATCATTTAGAGTGATAATGATAATGTAGTTTGTCTAACCTGCCTTCTTTGCAGCAAGGACTGTTTTGTTTATCCCCACCATTTGGCCCGGGACTGCGAATTGGACCAATCAGTTCTGGTGGGACCTAAAATGGACGGACTACAGGAGCTGTCTGGAGCCAAAATCTGTAGGAATTGTAGTTTTGGGCTTTTTGCGCCTTTTTACACCTGAAGGGGAGCCTTTTTTGTAACTGACAGGAGTATTAGCCAAGTGAACCTTTTGGATCTTGGGGAATTTCCTAGGCTGCTGCAGCTAGTTTCAGTTTTGAGCTGAGAAGTAGAGAAGTACCAGCTCAAGTGATTTTGAGCAGCAGTTCTGTGTAGTTTTGCATGGGAGAACTATGAAAGGGCTGAGTTTTGGCCTGTCTGTCTGCCTGCTGTCCCTGAGAGGGAAAATGGAGTTTACTCGGACTGAATCCGAGTTGTGAGGACTATTTAAGCCACTGGATTGTGACCAGGCTTTAACCTGAAGAAGACCGAAGATTTGTTGAATGCGTTGGCCTGTCAGGATTTCCAGCTGCTTTTGAATCCCCAGTTTATGCAGAGACTTGCCAGTCGTGACCGGAGAGCGGTTTGCCTGGTACAGTAGAATTTCCCTACATGTAAATGTGCTGTGTATTGGGTCATGATTTGGTTCCCCACTGTGTGAACTGTGTTCTGCTTACTGGTACAGTAGAATGTTTTACATGTAAATGTGCTGCGTATTGAAAGTGGGTCGTGATTTGGTTCCCCACTGTGTGAACTGTGTTCAGCTTGCTGGAAGCTTTATCCAGCCTAATCGGACTGAATCCGCGTTCATCTCCATTCGGCCTGGGCCATGCCACGCTGGCCCTGCCAGACTACCCCACTGCACAGAGAAAGCCACCGACGAGAGACATGCCTGGGGATCAGCCCCTTGCTCCATGTTTGAACAGGAACGATGCCTCGGCGAATCGTGTGGGCCCTGCTTCTCCTGGCACTCCAGATTAACCACCTGCTGTCTCGATTCTCGTCCAGCCTGTGTCCAGTCTTGGGTATTGTGAGTAATCATCAGGGTAGCTCCCTGCAACAACAGCCTAATCTAAAAGTGTGTCATCTGATTGTGTTGTTGTTTTCTTTTCACAAACTGAGCCCTCCGGCTCCGGATTGCAAATAGTGTGTGTTGTGCATGTTATTTTCTTCCATCACAGGGCCCCAACCAGCTGCAATGTTCCTGGCTAGCCAACCATTCTCCATCTGGGTACCCAAAGTATGTGACTGTTGATGGACCCTGTAGTGCATGCATAACTTTTTGATTGATAGAGCTTGTAAGCAAATTAACCTGATTACGCCCCTCCCTTGTTCAAGCCCCTTAAATAAATCAGATCTAACTCTTTTTTGCATTTGTGGTTCCAGTTTGTGCAAGAGCACTGTACTGCTGTTATTTCCTGTGTATAACTTTGTTTTACAGGGGGTCCCCAGGGCCGAGCCAGAGGAAAGCCCTGGTGGTAAGTGCAAACAGTGTGAGTACTTGTGTGGTGTATCAGGGGTATTGTGAAAGTGATTATTGTGTATTGTTCCAGCCACTAGTAAGGAAAGAGGGGGGGTTACAGTGTCCCGGAGGGCTGTGCCCAGGTTAACTTGACCACTACCAATCCTGACCTCCGGGTGGAGGCACCCGTTTCAGAACTCAGGCCCCTTAGCCTGCTACTAGTCAAACAGGCAGGGGTAGTAGCCCTTGGAATAGCACCACCTAGGGGTTACATAAAAATAACATTCTAGCGCACTGGTTAGGTGTTTACAACCTAGTGACTGAGGGAGCCGACGATCCGAGGATGGCTGTCCAGTTACAGGGCCTATTCATGTAAACCCTTCATACCCCCTAGTCCTTCTACTAGCTCTAATGGCACTGGGCCCCTCCTCTCCTCCTTGAACTGATGTGGGCACTGAGGGGTCTCGGGTTTCCAAAGGTGCCGGAAGATGATGAAAGCTGAGGGGGCTGAGAATCAAAAGGGCACTTATGAGGGTACAAAGGGCACTTTTTTTATACTAGTTTTTGCCATACAGAAATAAAAGTGGAGTGGCTACGCCTCCTCCCCCTCCCGGTTCTGGCACCTACGCGGGTTTCCCACTTAGACCATAGATCTAAGTGCCTGTCGAGTTCGCACCTCAGCTTGGCTGTCAGTTCCACCACATGTTTAATATTCTCTACTCTGGAAGTCCATATGTGGAGGGAGGGTGGGGTGAGCTTTAGCCCACAAGTTGTTATTTTTTTCTGCGCAGCCAAACATAGGATGCACAGAATCTGTTGCGTCTGTGGTTCCCAATTTCAGGAACCCAGAACCCCAAAATCGTGGTGTTGATATTTTATTGTTTTTTGTTAATCATCCTTATTTTCTAAAGTGTCCTATCCCAGGGGCCGAAAGTGCTGTACCTAGCAGTACAAACTAAAATAACAGAGAACAAGCACAATACCGATGTAAGATTTTAAGAAAATACCGTGTTACAATCATAAAACAGCAATTTAACCTGGATCATAAAGTACAAGACAGAACTAGCAACCCCACTACCCCACCTTACCTTATCCAGACTCCTGCTCACAGTCGTGCATGAAATCCTCCCTCGTGGTAGGGCCTCACCAGGCCACCATGGCCAGTGGAGAACACATGCATCAGTGTTGGGTACAGAGATACAGATTAGACCAGTACCTTCATAAATGACCGGGAGGTATTTTCCCCCATATATGCCCCTCGGCTGAATAGCATGTCATGCCCCAGCACACATGTGACTGTCCCACCGACGGCATGTCCACTCAGCTCTGTAGCTCTCTACACTGCTACCCTTTGGCCACCGGGATCAGTCATGCACCACACAGGTCATCCACCCACCCCTCTGGAGGAGGGCATCCACTCAGATGCTGCATTCTCCCCCACAGGCACTGTGCGCGCTCCCAGCAGAATGATGACCAAAGGGTGAAGTCAGAATGCTGTCAGGTGGTGTGGGATGAAGGTCTACATCCTTGAAAGACTGATCACTGGTTTTATTTCTGTTTGCTCCCCGCCCTCCCTCCCTCCCTCTGCCCACCTTCCTCGTGGGTACACATGCTGCAGAGTCCCATCATCATTATCATGATGGGGGCTTGGTTTTTACCACTTCTCTTGTGCCCGCCCCACTACCACTACATCAGGCAGTGCCTCTGTCAGCCTTGACACTTGTGCCCAGTGCGATTATTACAAAATCACTGCTCCGTACATGCCATGATAGAAATGTGCCAACTTTATTTAAGGTGCCAGGATAAAAAAGACACGCCTCAACGCATTTCGGATAACTCCTTTTTCAAAAGAGGAGGTTATCCAAAGCGTATCAAGGCATGTTTTTTATCCTGGCATATAAATAAAGATAACTTCTATCATAATGGCATGTATGGAGAGTGTTTCTTTAATACGTGAGTGAGTGCTAGATTTTGTAATAATCGTAATTTGCTATTATCTTTAAGCACCCCATCCCAGTGTGACTTCCTATATGTTTTTCACACTTGTGCCCAGGCAGTACTCCTGCAAGAGAGCAAGTTCCCTGGCCCACCCCGAGGGGTTTCTGCGATGGTGAAACCTGGACATCTAACCCGGGTCACCAGCACAGAAATGCAGCATGCTTCCACTGGGCAATCGGGCAGCCCCGTGGCATGAACATTCTGGCCCAGCCATGCATATTTAAATGAGACTGTTTTTCAAATGAACTTCATCCCACTTGCAGATCCAGCTACTACATATAATGAGGTGTAGCTTTTATCACAACATTAACAATGTGTTTAAAATGAAAACCTTCATCAATAAAAATGTGATTATTAAAGAATAATAACAGTATAGAGAATATTGCATGGACGACCCTACGCAGTGAGGCTGTGTTTCCAGCAAGAGGTTTGCGATGACATCATATGGACCTCAAGAGCGAATCTCGAGAGGTCCATAATGTCCTCTCTACCCTGAGCCGGAAACAAGAGCAGAGTTGGGCATGGTTGCCCATGTTTTATATAAGCAATAAGGCACGACAAGGTGTGTGTTATCATGTAATCATGTAATAACATCACTCCTGGGGTGGGCTGAGGCACGAGGTGAAGCCGAGTACTTCCACCACCCCAGGAGTGACATTATTACACAATAACACACACCATGGAGTGTCTTATTGCAATTATACAATGGCTCGATGTTATACAAAATAAAAAAATATTTTAAAAAAGTTTTAGTAGATTTTTAGTATGGCAATATATCTGTTTCTGAAAAATATGAGTGGTCATCATCTGCCAAATACATACAGTGATGTTATTGTGTAATAACATCACTGTCTCAGGCATACACTGACCAGTCAGAGTGCAGGAAATTTTCTTGCCATTGTATAATTTGTTACACTACATGGTTTTACTGTAAGTCAAAAGTGAACATTTCAGCCCATCCACGCCCCTCCCGCCTCAGTAACTACACTGAAGATAAATTATGATTTTGATGAGGGGGGCATAACAGCATATAACCATATAGAAGAGCTTGTCATGATCCTTGAACTGTGCACCCAGGTTCAAGAACAAGCCTGAGTCGCTGGGAGCAGCCAGTGGGAGGAAGATTTTGCATCCCCGAGAGTGCACTCCTCTAGGTGGGTTGCCATCTGATTCCTGCAGCATGAGAACTGCCTGGAGGTGCCCAGATGGTGCAAGCTCAGCGGAGATGGCAGTAAAGAGGGGAGATGCAGGGGGCCTTGTGATATGCATACCTAGCCACATGTTCACACCCACTGTATCAAGGAGATGTCACATCGGGGAAGAAAAGCCTCCTCTCTGCGATAGGATGCTGCCGGCACATTCAGGCCCTGCAACATCTGTCCACCCACCCAGCACGATAGAGCCTCACTGCCACCAGATTGGGACTCTAAGCAGGGGGTTTCCTGCCCCCCCCCCCACTGTGTGTGTGTGTGTGTGTGTGTGTGTGTGTGTGGTGGGGGGGTTACATCACAAGGCAGGTAAGCAGGTCTCTCTGCAGTCTGGGTACAGTGATGGGGCTCGGTCCAAGGAAAATTTAGCGGGGGATGCATGAGAACTAATTAAAAAACATTTTTTGGAATACACCCCTGTTTTCCTCTATTAAATCCACCCATTACTTGCTGCTATTGGTGAGGTGTGCCCTTAATTTGAGGATGGGGACTGGATAGTGCCAGAAGTATGAACTTTGAATGAATAAACTTTTTTTTTTTTTTTACTTTCTATTTCTCCTCCTTCCCCCACCCTGGAGCTGCGCTTCTTCGGGAGACTCCTAAATGCCCCCATGGTTGGCCTACCTGAATCCCCAGAGGTTCCCCATGGAGCCGTGGCTATACCCTCCAGACGGGTACGGGGTGGGGCCCAGCGCTCCGATATCTTCGAGTTTTGTCAGGTCCTCGGTGGTCAGGCAGGCCATCACAATTAGGGCTGGCACTGGAGGTCTGTCTACCCATGCTTCGGTGGTGCTTTTTCTTGCTTTCTTGCTGTGTGGTATGTGCCCTGACGTCAAAGCGTTACGTGCTGACGTCCACCACACAGCCCCCCAGTGGTCTCTCCTGCCAGCTTGCTGTAACTCGGGCCTCCACCCGGGGTCAGACAAGCCATGGATCTTGTCCACACACCCCCCCCCCAGAGAAGGCGAGCATTCCCTGCGATGCTCAAGCCTTCTCCCCTGGCTGGCCCTCCAGCAACCCGAGTCCCCTCCCGAACCCGGGTCGCCGGCATCGTGAGCGGAAATCCAACCACTGCACGAATGGGCCAGCGAATAAATTTTTTTTAAGCAATTGAAACAAGCAGAAAAACACATTTTCTATTTGGTAAAATGTGGAGGAGAGTGAATTCTGCCTTGCCTTGAGGACATAAAGGTGTACACTGCCAAATAAAAAAAGGAGCACTTCAAACAGAGAGTTGTGTTAAATTCACTAGTTTACTTTTAAACGCCCCCCCCACAAAAGTGCACCCTTCCCCAACACCCCAAAGAAATAAAAAAAAAATATATACTAAGTAAAATAATAAAAGAAATAAATGAGAATAATAAAATAATAAATAAACAAACAATAGGTAAATAAATAATAAAAACATAAATAATTCACAGTTGGTCTGCCAGTTTCTTTACTTCTCGGGTTTAAGTGTGGCTGAGGTAGATGAGAACATGTCCTGCAGAAAAAAGTGGGCAGCATATCTTATTTTGACTAACATAACTGCATGGTGTGTTTGTACTCAACAAGAATACACGATAAAAGAACAGACTGAAGCCTTTCCTCGTGCAAAGACATTTTATTTTCTAGTTTACCTTCGATGGCCTAGTTAAAGAGTGGGCCCAGTCACCATCAAAATGTTTACAGTCTGCATTAGCAGAACTCAGCTGTTCTATAGTTAAAAACAAAACAAATGGCCATCCCATCGGTGCAGTGGTGGGGCTGCCGCTCTCAGCGCTGGTGACCCATGGTTGCAAATGAGCTCAGGCCATTGGAGAGTCGGCAGGGGGAAGAAGGAGTGAGTTGAGCTTTCCAAAGGACACGCTCCTCTTCTGGTGAAGGAGGGTCGCTGCAGAGTGGGTAGGGGATGGATGTTGGCCAGGTTCATGGCCTGCATTCAGTCCAGTGCACCTCCGCTCGAGCCCCTTGTGTGCCGATGTCCAGAGGGTGGGGAGCAGAACATCAGGAAAATAGGCCACCGCACAGAAGATTTATTTATTTATTTATTTATTGGAGAGATCAGTTTTACAACCTTTGAGTCATGGACTCGTTTACAAAGGTACCTCGTCATTTGGGGGGGGGGAGACAACAATTAAGTGAGTTAGGGACAGGGATGGACATACGGGTGAGATACATAAACACACTTGGAGATTACAGGCAGCAGTTATACTGGTACAAACATGTATAAAGTTACATGCATTGTTATATAGCAAGAGATACATCATACAACTAAACATCAAGTCTTAGACA
Source organism: Neoceratodus forsteri (assembly GCA_016271365.2). Lineage (NCBI taxonomy): Eukaryota > Metazoa > Chordata > Ceratodontiformes > Ceratodontidae > Neoceratodus > Neoceratodus forsteri. Next base: position 155,951,869 of record JADMNL010000031.1, on the reverse strand, counting down.
GTTATGTAGTACCAAAATCAGTGCCATGGGGCCGAAAGGCAAAGCGGGACGGTTGAGGTAGCTACAAGCACCTAACATCGACTATCAATAATATGTTGGCGGAGGGCAATTTTGGCGCCAATCCCTGGGATCTTGGAGATCGATTCAGGAAGGGAGTTGAACCAAGGCGGGGCTAAGTGATGGAAGGATCTTAGGCAGCGAGAGGTCCTTGCTCTGGGAACACTGAAGGTGACAGTGGTGGAGTTGGGTGAGTAGCAGGGACCGGGCAGCCAGCTGCAGCGGTCCAGAGACCCCAGGAGGCAGAGACCTGACATGGACTTTTGGCCAGCAGGCAGGCTTGATATTTCAGTCTTTCCTCAAGAGTGAGTATTTTTGTGGCGGAGTATAGCAGACAGGTGTGGGTTCTGCTGTGGGCGCAGTAAAGGAGCCTACAGGCTTTATTAATAGAGGTCTGGACTTTAGATAAGGCAGAGGTGCCGGCAGCAGCGTAAATTGGGAGACCGTAGTCAGCCAGCGATAACACCGATGAGGTGATGGCTAGTTTTAAAGGCGGGTTGGGGAGGCAGTCTTTGTGGCGGTAGAAAGCCCGATCCTGGAGTTCATGGCAGATGACAGGGCTTTAAGGTGGCGTGGAAAGTGGGGCGGAGTCAAAGGTGATGCCTAGGTACTTATAGGATGAAACCTGTTCAAGAGGGAGGGGCATGCTGGTGGTGATGAGGAGGGAAAGTCCTTTGCCCTGTTTTGCGATGTGAGAATAGCATGGATTTTGTTTTCTTTAGATTCAGGACTAAGCGATGGTTATTGAACCATTTTGGGTTTGGAGGAAGCGCTTTGTAGCATGTCTTGGGTGGGAGTGGGTCAGGGTGTGATGCTAGGATTAGGCGTCATCTGCATAGAGTAGTATTTTGCTGGAACAGGAGGTAGGGAGGGTGTTCAGGAATAGGCTGAAAAGGGTTGGTCCAAGGATGGAGCCTTGAGGCACCCAGAGAGTACCGGCAGGTTGGAGGAGAAGGTCCCATTTAGCTTGACTCTTTGGGATCTGTTGTAGGTAGCTTATGAACCACTTCAGGGGTGCGGATGAGAAACAGATTGCTTAGGGAGTTTAGTAGCAGGGGGTGGCACCGTGTCAAAGGCCTTGGATAGATTTCCATGAAAACCGCCCCTGCAAGCTATTTTGTCCAAGTGCAGAGTGTATGTGGTGGGAGAATTCCAGAAGGGCAGTGGATGTGCTATGGCCAGGACGAAACCCATGTTGCTCCCGGGCATAGAAGGTTGTATTTAGTAAGGTATTCCGTGAGCTGTCGTTAACTATTTTTTCTAAGGCTTTGGATGGGGGAGGATGGAGATGGGCCTGTGTTGTTAGACAGAGTACGGTCCCAGACTTGTGGATTGGGGTTACTTCAGCATGCTTCCAGGCCTAGAATTGGCCTAGGCATAGGGATCTGTTTATGATGAGCGTGAGGGGGATAATCATGACATCCAGCGTGAGGTGGAGTATCTTGGAGTCAAGAGGGTCATTGCTTGGGTTCTGAGAGGCAAGGGACCTTATTAAAACAGTTTGGCATCATGGGGTGAGATCATTTTGAAGTGGAATTGGCCTGGAAATGGGAGTATCTTGGTGTGCACAGGTCAAAAGTGGGCAGAGAGGACAGCACTTAAATCTGTGAAGGTCTTATTAAGGCAGTCAGCGATACACGTTAGGTCAGTTGAGACAGCCCCATTTATGACAATCTGGGATGGAGGGGAGCGGTTTTACCATTCAGTTCTTTAATGTTGTCCCAGAAAGCTCTGGGCGAGCCCCTGGAGGAGGATGTCAGGCGGCCTGGTGATATTTGGCTTTAGCCTGCTTGATGGTCCAGGTGCATCGGGTTTGGGCTGCCCTGTGAGGCTTGCTATCGGCCACTCTACGGTCATTAGTAATGCCAAAGGTTATCTCTACTTTTTAGTTGTTGGATCAGTGCAGGAGTTATCCATGCAGCAGTCTGTTTCTTTTCCTTGGTGTGTTGAGAGGGGCAAACAGATCACAGGCATGGTTGAAAACCGTGGTGAGGTAGGTTGGGGCAGAGTTAATGTCAATCGTGCAGCCACTGGGGTCCAGTTGATTTGGGCGAGGTGGCGGTGGGGTTGAGAGACCTCTGGGAGAAATCGGGTCGAGGGTCCTGCAGTACACAGGGCTGAGAGTGGGGATGACCAAAAGCAGATGACAGGGAGTGGTCACTGAGTGAGTCTGCAAGGACTTGTACAGATGCTACTTTATGTGGTCGGTTAGAGAGGACTACATCCAGGAGGAACTAGTTCCTGTTGCTTTGTTAAGTCTAGTGGGCTGAGTGACCAGTTGAGACAGGTCAAGGGCTGCAAGCTCATCCTTCACATTATCAGATGATGGGCTGAGCCAGTTGGTGTTTAAGTCAGCCCATAATTAGTTGTTCAGCCTTCTGGGGTAAGGTGGATAGGTAGTCAAGGAGGAGGTGACCGAAGATCTTTTTTGAACCGGGGTAGGTAAGCGCATGGTTAGGTAAAGGGGCCACATCCAGGGTAGGGTGAGATTTTTAAAGTAATGGCTTGCGCCTGAGTTGAGCCCAGGGGTGGGGAGGGGTGACTGAGGACCGAGTCATGCAGGTAGATAGTGCACTCCCTCCACGCCTGCCCATCCTCGGCCCTAAACAGGGAAAAACCTGGAAGAGAGATGGCTGAGTCAGGCGTGAGGGAGGAGAGCCAGGTTTCAGCAAGCATGAGAATGTCGGGGGAGTGTTGGGTGACCCAGCATTGGAGGGCTGCAGTTTTCTTAGAGAGACTACATATATTTATAAAAGCGATTCGGAGGCCTTTGCCACCAGTGGGCTGAGGCATAGCTGAAGTGACGGGCCCGGGGTTTGGGTGCACGTTACCGGAGAGCAGGAGCAGTAGAATAATTAGGCGCCTCACATGGTGCTGGTTGCTGGGGGTGGGGTACATATGTAGCTGACGCGACCTCACCAGGGAGGTACATGGGATAGGAAGGGAGAAAAGAACCGTGGGTGCTAGCGAGGAGAGAGACCACTTGTGATGGAAATCACAGTACTGAGAGTAGCACTTAGGTGGTGGGTGAGTGGGGGTAGTGTGGTGGTCCAGGGTAGGGAGGAATATGGGGATAGACTGATGGATAGGTGTTGGGTAATCTGATGGAGAAGCAGAGTATTGAGAGTGGGGGGAATGTGTTTTAGTCAGAGGCAGGTCGATGGGGGATATAGGGCGGTGGAGAGTAAGTAAAGGGTGCTGAAACAGAAGGAGAGCCAGCAAAGCAAGGTTTATGCTAGTGAGAGACATTTCCCAATTTACAGCAAAAAATGAGAGCAGTCTCCCTCTAGTGCTGGAAAGATATAACCAGCAAATGGGAAAGTAGGCTGGTGTGCCCTTGTACATTCGGATCCCTATTCAGCCAGTGGAGTCTCCTGACAGTACACTGAGAAGCTGGCTATATCCCTGCCTAGTCTCCATCTCCCCTGGGGGGGTGTTAAGCCAAGGCTCTGTGGATGGATGGCACAGGTGCCTACTTGTCAAGTGTGTTGGGGCTTGGAATGGTGCCTTGGGAGCTCCAGAAGGAGGACTGTGCTAGAGTGAGCAGGGGGCATAAAGAGAAAGTTATAAAGCAATAAAACAACAAATTGAATCCCAAACAATTCCAGTCTTTGTTACTAAGGCTATTTACACATAAACTGGCTCTGATTCATGGCTCTGAGACTACTACTGATCACTTTCAGTAGTGCAGTACTGATGGAGGTGCTGGCCATTGATGACATTAGGTGGTTGTACTTAGATATTCAGTCACTTGGGTGTCTGCAGGTTTTTCTAGTATTTTTGGCAGGACTCCCAGGATTGTGATTGGTCTATATGGGTTTCAATCTAGTTTGCTACTGCCTTTGTGAACAAGGTGACTCTGGTGCATTTGCAGATGGCTGGGAGGTCACCAGTAGTAAAGTATACGTTGAATTGCATAGTTACTAACTTCACAGTGATGGACAGCTAATCTGCATAGCTGAGGTTCTAGTTTTACCAGCTCCAGTGCTTTTGTTCGGGTTTAGGTGCCAGAGGTCTTTGAAAATCTCTAGAGCAGTAACTGGTGGTAGAGGAAATTTGGGGTGGAAGGATGGCTTTACAAACAATTTGTGTCTGGCTGGACTTGGGTCGGGGCAGTCAGTGGATGCAGATCCATTCACCAGGTTAATGAAATACCTATTAATGGCTTTGGCTGTCGATGGTGAATGCCCTGCGAGTTCCCCATCGGTGTCTGTACCTGGGTGATTGGGTCCTGATGATCAGTGGAGCACTGACCTGATGAAGGCAGTGTAGCTCTCAAAGCTAGCTGCATTAAACTAAATATGGCTGTATATTTTGCTTTTCTTATGCAGGTCCTGACATACAGTACAGGGTGTACAAGGGGTCTGGGTAACAAATACGAGCATGTCTACAGTTGGGGCGATGGCAGAGAGACATCAAACTGTTCTGTCTTTGCAAAGTTTATTTTTCTAGCTACACCACTGTTTCTTGAAGAGGTCTGAGCCAATAAGACCTGATTTTGTTCTGCTTACCATACATACCCACGTATAAGGCATCGACCACACCTGTAAGTCAGTCCCCTTTACCGTGTCAGTTTTAGCAAAATTACAGATATTATTTTGTTACCAAAATTGGATAAAAACTCTATTTTGGAGCTAGCATCAGGCACAGGATCGATCTTTGTGACTAGAATGGGACACAAACTTCAGATTACAGACCTGCAAAAATAGTTTACCAATCCAAACCCCACAGATAGGTCAGCCACATGGGTAAGTCAAGTCCCCCTACTAGGGAGGGTCTGTTTTTAACATAAAAAACTAGACTTGGGCGTGAGTATATACAATATTTGAATCTGGGTTAGTTTTACTGCTGCCATGTCCATGAAGTGATTGGTGGTTGTGTCGGTGACCCATATTATATTCATATGCGTATCACATACCTGCAACTGACTCCCATTCTCTATCTATAATACATTGCTGTCCTTTCTTCCTTCCAAGTCCCCCCCCCCCCCGATCTTCTACTGATAGGATAATTGCACTCAATTTCCCCTGTACTGTAGTTACAGGTATCTGAACTCATTCCCTATGTCTAAGGTCAAAGTGTCACATTTTGTACCTACTGTATTGCTCAAAAGTTAAGGTTCTGTATACTGCATTGTTTACTGTCTGATTGTTCTGCTGTTGTACCATTGTTCTGTAACCTCCTGCATTGTGCCTGAAAAAAGAAAGTGTTTTTTTGTAGTGCACTTACCCAGTCAACAAAAACTAAATAAATAATATACATAATAAAACTCACTGGGCCTTCGTTCCTTCCTTCTTTCCTTCCTTCCTCCCTCCCTCCCTCTGGAATGTTTTATGCAGAAAGACGTTTCTTTAGCTTATGAACCCCATTCAGTACTGATTACCAGTTATCTTAATATAATGATGATAATAATAATAATAAAACTATAATGTTTATCCCTAAGTTTCCAGGCACACATGACAGCATCCTTTTTTTTTAATTTAATATACTTTATTCAAATTTCACTTAATCACACAGTGTAGTACATGCTACAAGAGGTAGGACAGTGAGCAATGACAGCACACTTTACAGGGATATAACAGCTATTCCCACCCTCCCACCCCATTAGACCCCACACCCCCCCAATAGGCCCCCCAACAAAACCTCTACCCCCCAGGAGCTAGAGCCAGGAAGTTATACTGGCTGAAAAAAAGCCATGTGTTTCTTGGATATCAGTTTCCCATGAGCTAGCTAGTCTTTCCCAGAGAGGACCCACTAGGTATTGGTTACAGAAGGCCAGTAGCCTTAGCCGATGGGAACATACTCGTACCCTTAATGAAGTAGAGGGCTATCACAGCCTGGTTCAGGGTGTAGAAGCAATTGACCATAAAGTGTGGAATTTCTCCCATTTTGTCCTATATCGGGACATTATATTTCTAAAACTAGCAATAATTTTCTCTATCCTCAAGTTATAGAGCAAATCGTTAACCCATTCCTGGTAAGTAATAACATGCTGGTCTTTCCAGTGCCTTAAAACTAGGTTTTTCACCGTAAGTGATACTGTATAAGGTTAACACATGACAGCATCCTGTGATAAGAAAGTTTATCTGGATTTGACTGTAGCTGTATCTACACTCAGTAACTGTATGCTGTTCAGACTACATATATTTAGTCAGCCCCGGTGGCACTGAGGGTTGAGGCGCTGGACACCCCACCTTGCGCCACGCTGGCGACCCGGGTTCGGGAACAAGCTCGGGACATTGGGAGTCAGCAGGGACGGGAAGGGATTGATCGTCCAGAGAACTGCTCTCCCTTCCCGTGGGTGGGAGGTTTGGCTGGCCACTGTTCTGGTGGATCCTGGGGGTCACAGCATCTAGCGGCTCGCAAGTAGAGGGTGAGCTGTGGCGGACATCTTACGAGCGTGTGCGGGAGCGCATACACTGCGTGCAGAACATCATTGCATGTCCGAGCTCAGGGAAACAGAAACAAAGAAAATCCCCGATCCCTGGTAGGCGAAGGTGGGGACCAGGGACCACCCCCCTGCCCAACACCGAGGCGTGTCGGCTGCCTTCAGTGCTACTCCACTTCTCAGGATGCCCATCCAGATTCTAGATTGGTCACCAGAGTAGAGTGGTGGTCCCACCCTGGGGGGGCTTAAACCTGGGAGAGATGGAGTGATGCAGGGTCAACCGAATGGGAGGACTGAGCCTTCAGGCTGGCGGGATGGAAGGCGAGTCAAGTGTCCCCACCGGAGAGATAGAGTGTGGGGGTCAGTGTAAGGAGAGGTAAATAAAGTCTACAGAAAAAAAAGACTACATGTATTTAACGTATTGCTGCTGTTGTGCCCAACGCTCCTTTGTAATTTATGTACATTGTTAGCCTGCCATTAGTTCTATACTTTGTGTTGCACTTAACTGTATTACTGAATTTCTTTTTTTCACAGATTAACTTCTCATATATTGATAGCCAGCTCACTTACTCTTTATTGGTCTACTCTTGTATTGTCATGTGCTGTTCTAGGTCAGGGACTTAATGAAAATCGGACCTCCGGAACCTGGCGACACCCAATCAGTAAAAGCTGGATTGGCCGATCCAGGTGGACCAGCCAGACCAGGCGCAAGTTACTAGAATTGTGCCAGTCTGGCCGGACAGACGGGTCTGACTTTTACCGATCTAGTCCAGGCATGGGTGAAAATCAGACCACCTGAAGTGGACCGGACTGGATCGGTAAAAGCTGGACTGGAAACAGTTGTGCTACTTGCACCTGGTCAGGTAGAGTCAGCCAGATGGGCCAGTCCTACTTTTACCAGTCTGGTCCAGTTCCAGCAGTCTGGTTTTCATCCATACCCCCAGGTCTTACCTGAAAATAGGCAGTAAATAGTCTAGTGCACTTACCTGGATAACAAAAACTAAATAAAAACTAAATATTTTTCTTTGACCACATATTTCCTCTAGTACTGGCCAGCAGGGCTAGCTAAAGGAACATTTTACAAGCCCAATATAAAATCTGCCAGCATGTGGCAGGTGGGCTGGCTTTAACACTATCTCAGTCGTTTTTTTAATGGTTAGCTTCATGACTGCTGGTGTTGCACTGGCTGATGGTGCTGGCAGTGTTCTTTCCTTTCGAACATGTGACTGGTGTTCATAGCAACATACAAACATATGAAATAGCCAGCAGAAGGCCTTATGGTCTGTCGAGTCTGCTATACTGCAGTGCCCATGATCCAGGGATTACAGTGGGCCCCACCCCCACCAATAATGACCCTTCCCCTTCACCCTGTCCCACAACCCTCCCCCCACCGTCTTTTGAGTGATTACCTCAGATGGGAAATCGTTCCATCGCGACACCACACTCTCTGTAAGGAAGTGTCTCCTGACCTCCTTGAACCTTCCCCTCAACAGCTTTTAACACTGCCCCCTTGTGGTCCTGTTTTCACTGAGACAGAAAAGTTTCCCACTATCTACCTTGTTTATACCTTTCAGGTACTTGAAGGTTTCAGTCATGTCCCCTCACACCGTCCTCACCTTGAATGAGTACATCTATTTATTTATTTTTTATTTAGTTTTTGTTAACCGGGTAGGTACACTAGACAGCATAGGTGCCTGTTTTCAGGTACGACCCAGGAGATTACAACAAAGGGTACGTAGACAATAGTAGATACAAGAAAACATCATGGGAACAAGTAGAAGTCAGACATAGTACACTTATACAAAATTTTCAGCAATGACAGTACATTTGCAGGAATCTATATGTAGTAACAAAACAGAAAAATAAGTGCAAATAACTAACAGTCATATGTCATACAACTAGTGAGTAAGCTAGAAGAGAGGAAACAGCAAGATTTCCAGGTAGGTTTGAGAGTAGCAGAGGTTGGAGCCGGTAGGCAACTAGGTGGAACCAGTACAGGAGTGGGTGGACAGAGAACTGGAGCAAGGTTCAGAGCTTAGAAGCTCCTGTTTGAAGCTGTGTGGAGATGGGGAGATTCTTAGACTTAGTGGAAGGGAGTTCCATAGTTTAGGGGCCCAGCTAAAGAAAGCATTCTCCCCCAATTTGGTTTTACATCTTGGTTGGACAAGAAGGGATTTGTCAGCTGATCTCAATGGGTAGGCAGAGGTCACAGGTTTGAGCAGTAGAGCCAGTTTGTCAGGTATCTGGGAGAGGATTATATTCTTTATAAAACAGTAGGAAGTAAACTATCGGAAGGCTGAGGGGGTAAACCATCCCAGACTGGAGTATAGTGTGCATCGGTGAGTACGTTTGGGCAAAGACAAAGCAAAACCGCAAATGCTGTTGTAGCAGGCATCCCACTTTCGGAGGAGCCCTCCAGTAGTTGCCGGAAAGGCTATTAACCCATACGCCAATCTGGGTCTCAGGATCCCCTGTGCAATGGCCATCCTCGCCGTGGATGTTAGGCTATGTCTCACCTTGTATGCCAGTCCAAGTTGATTATTGACAGATTTAATGACTGAGGCTAGGTGCAGATCAAAATCCAAGGCAGGATCAGGGGTTACTCCTAGGTATTTAAAAGAAGTAACTGTGTTAAGGGGAGAGCCATTAAGTGCTCTGATACTTAATGGCTGGGTGCAGGACCGAATTTTTGAACCTGAACCGAAGAGCATAGTCACTGTTTTATTTTTATTTAAGACAAGCTTGTTTTGCAATAGCCAGCTCAGAAAGGTACTGAAGTTACTACTGAGATTCAGGTTGCTATCTGAGAGGTTTGAGGAGGATGAGTAAAGAACAAGATCGTCGGCATATAGCAGACCTGAGCAAGCACCACTGAGCAGTGGGATGTTATTTATGAAGACTGTAAACAGGAGAGGACCAAGAATCGAACCCGGGGGCACTCCGATCCAAGTAGGAGCAAGAGGGGACTTAGCATCTCCGATCTGGATAAATTGTTGCCGCTTTGAAAGATAATTTTGGAACTGTCGCGTTCTCTCAGCCTGTCCTCATATGCCATGCCCTGTTGTCACAGAACCATCTTTGTCACCCTCCTGTAAACTGCATCAAGCTGGTTGATTTCCTTTTTCAGTTATGGGCTCCAGTATTGCATGCTGTACTCCAGTTGTGGGTGCAACAAGGATCTGTACAGCATCAGTATAACCCCTCCCTTCTGCTCGTGATCTCTCTAGCAAAACAGGCTAGCATTCTGTTTGCCTTGGCTGCTGCCTTCCTACACTGCATAGCCTGTTTAAGGTCACTGGTGAGTCCTTTAAACATCAGTTAGATTTATACATGGGGGGGGGGGAAATTAGAATGCATCCACTGTTAGTGGCAAGTTTCCATATGGCTTGTTTAGCTGCTTGACTTGTAATTCATACCTATGAACCTATAGATATCTGCTGTCCCCTAGTCCTTTTTTCTCTTGTGATTCGGTGACCTTGATGACCCCCAAAAAAGATTGTGCTCTGCCTTTGGAGTCTTCCATGCTACGTGCATGACCTTGCACTTCTTTTCATTGAACCCTAGCTAACAGATACTTGAAAACCACCCCAGTTTTGCCAGGTCCTCCTATGGGTCCTGCACCCCTTTGTCTGTGTCCACCCTCTCACAGAGCTTGGTGTCTCCACAAAGAGACCGATCTTGCCTTCAATGCCGTCCCCAATGTCGTCAGGGAACACAATAAACAGCATTGGGCCAAGCGTTGATCCCTGTGGGACACCACCTGTAACTCCCCCCACGACCACCACTAACGCTACACTTTGGGTCCAGTTCACGGTTCCTTCCCAAGCATGATGCCCTGAAACACTTCATTATGTCCAGGCTGATCATTTTCAATGCTAGAAGTGGGTGTGCATTTTATTCAGTCACACTTGCGACACAGCGCCTGAATGAGGCTTTGGTATGCCGGCTCCATTGGGGGTGGGGGGTAGAGGGGGAGGGGAAGCACGTGTTCAATTGTTTGTAATAATAAAAAAAAAAAACTCAAACAAAAGACTGTCCCTCTCCAGATGGTGAGAGAAGTCTGCTTCCTGGGTTTCATGCCTGTTTTCACCTGAACAAAAGCCAAAGGATTAACTCTTCACATTCCAGGCTGTCACTGAATCTGGCTGGCAAATCCTTTTGCTTTCATGCTTAAGCAGTAGGGGGTCTGGAAGGCTGCATTTTCTAGAAATTTGTCTTCTAGGCCTGTGTGTACAAAACAAAACAAACAAACAAACACAAAGCGGCAAAGCAGGGGGAAAAGTGAACTAAATTAATCCTTTTGTCTGTGCTTAGTGCTGCGGTTGCTGTAAGCACGTTAAACATGCGCTGACCATTCTTTAAGAGTGACTGTACAAGGAGTATTTAAATCAGCAACAAAAAGTTAATGAGATACTATAGAACCCACTTAAGCTAATAGGTGTAACAAGACTGGATACTCTTAAAGTATCAAACTGTTAAAGGGGTACACCGTGGCGAAAAGGTTGGTTGCATGTTTAACAGGTGTCCACAGTAAATCTTTTTTTAAAAGACTTTTAAATATTGTGAGGCTGCTGTACAGCATGGGCTTGGTTCCAGCATTGGGGCTCACGTCTTCCTTTTAAAGTCACCAGGCCTACTGGGGCATGCAGATGGGAGTTTTTATTTGACTAAATAATTTAAATAAAATTGCATGAGGATACTGAAGAGTCCTGCCTCAGCTAGGTCCCAGGCCATGCAGGGCTTATTTTGTCATATTTTTTATGTTGCTACAGGGTGAATATGGATGTTCTTTAATTCTTAGGTTAGATAACGTAGTACGCTAGTGGACAGGCTGGAGTATGCAGTTGCGGCGCTACTATATATGTTTGCTTATGCTCTTAAGAGGTCTCTTACACTATGAGTACAGTCTTGTGCAGCTTAAGCTGGGTTTACACGGTTGACGCGCTGCGACTTCTGCCAGGGATCATCTGATGTTTGTCTCTATGGCCCCTCTCAGTGACGATGCAGGCCAAGCGAGGGGGGGGGGCTGTAAGTCCGCATGGGAGGCAGTGGAGGTTCTGAGAGGCAGATTGGACTACCAAGATACATCAGAGTGAGCAGTGCAGCCTCTCCAGACAACTGCTTATGCCGCTCGCTCCGACCAGCATCCCTAGGATTGCAGCAAAACTCTTGGTGGAGCAGTGACTGACTAACTTACTGCAGTTTGGTAAGTGTCCACACAGCTGCTTTTGCACTGGAGCAGCCCAAGTGCTCAGGTTGCTCCAGTGCAGAAGTGGCTGTGTAAACTTGCCCTTTATATGAGAGAACCATGAAGCAGAGTGGTTCTGTGTGCCCAAACTGTGTGCGGTAACAACTTTGTACCATATAACAGACCTCTTGTGGTGCACCTCTAAACTTGTTATAAATCACTCAAGCTACCCAGAGTGATCATTAGTAAGTTTCAAGTTCAGGTTTCTTTATTTTTTAAACTTGTTGTAATGCTCCTCCTCCTTAGTGCTTTTTTCACGTAGAGTTTTTCTGTCCTGGCCATGCTTGTCTCTCACGGAAAAGGCTTTGACAGGGGGCCTCTGGAAAAGTGCCAGGGTTAGTACCTCCACACTGTGACTGGCTTTATTAGTTTGTACTTAATATTCTGTATACTGTCTTGTTCTGTTTGCCAGTTTGGCAAAAAAAAGTTGTTGTGCAGCAAGAATCCTGTGTGCTCACTGATTCTGATGCTTTCCACGAGTGCTTCTGGGTGAAGGAGGGCCAGACGTCCTTCCAAGGCATTCCACTGTGAGCACTAGGATCCAGCATGGGCAGACATTGTGACCCACTTGAAGGCCAGGAACCCAGACTGCCATAGAGATGGTACATAAGTGTTTTCCCTATTTTCTTCCCTTCTCCCCCAACATGAGCACAACCATGCTATGCCCTTGTGTGGATACACAGCACGTCCGTGTAGCAGGAACGAGCTCCTGGCCCAGCTGTGTGGGTTGCTGTAGTGGCAGAACTCACTATGAACCCTTCCTGGCCAAAGCACATTGCCATGAGGCAGCTTACCCCAGCCTGATCTGCCTCCGATGTTGTGACCCAAGCCCACTCTGGAACCCAGGTCGCCTGCACGACATCACAGCGGCTGCTGCTGGGCCATTGGGGCTACCTGGAACTCCCTTGCACTTTTTAAATAGAATGTTCAAGTGCCAACCTGCTGGTGCAGTGGTTGTGCAACTGCTCGCGATGCCGGCGACTTGGGTTCAGAAGCAAACTTGGGCCACTGGAGGACCGGCCGGGGGGAGGGTAGGATGAGCATCCAGGAGACTGCTCTCCTCCTTGGGGGAGGGGGGTTACATTGCATGGTGTATGCCTGGCCCCTAGCGGTGAGCTGGGGGGAAGATCACCAGAGCCTGTCACCGTCTGGGTGGAGAGGCGGGCAGACGCTAACATCTACCTGCAGGTGCGCGGGACAGCATCATAGCATGCTGCATCTCTCTGAGGGGGAACCAACCTACAAGAAAAAAAACATGCCTCAGGACCTCCTGGCTCGACCACCAGCCCCTGAGATATTGTAGCTGCCACCAGGGGTACCTGGGGCATTACCGTCCCCGGGATGGCTCCACCATGAGGGGGTAAATTCTTGGGGATAAAGTCCCACGGTGAAGTGTCTTCTGGTGTTGGGGGCAAGCTGGGGGAAAGCAACAGCTGGGGAGCATAAACAATTAAAAAAAAAGACTGTTTAACTTAAACGCCACTGCATGAGATGGCAGCTGTATACAAGGTAATATGCCGTACAGTTATGCATGCTAACTGGTTAAAATGAAACAAGCGACTTTTAATATTGTAGTGAGGATGTTCTGTTTTGTTTGGTTTAGGGGAGGAAGGTTAATGTTGTGGGGAAGACAAAATCAAAATTCTCCACACAAGCTATGGCTGGATAAATTCGTTGTTTACTGGAGGAAAAAACAGCAGCAGACAGTGTCAGGAAGGCTCCAACCTGCTGCTTTTTTTTCTTTTCCTGCTCTGTTTCTGCCCCTTTACCAGATGGCTCCCATCTGCCTGGACATCCCTGCCCCATCACCCAACATCCCCAGGGACTTACCCGCCAGCCTGTCTTCCCCTTGGCTTGCCTTTGTGGTGGGGTTGACAGGGTCCTGCCACAACCCCCTTCGGGAACAGGATCCAGTTCCTGGTGTGGTGAGCCCAGCCGGTTGGGTGCAGGGTCTGTGGTGTCCTGGCACCATCCAGCCACCGATAGCCATTTTACTCCCTTTTTTATATTTTAATTTTATTAACAGTTTAAAATAGCCAACATAGACATATTACAGCAATAAAGGATGAGTATTTTACAACTGTTGATAGTAATCTTTTACATCAGCTTCGAATCAGAGAATAAAAGTAAATGACAAAAAATGATGCTGTGAAAACAGTCAAAGAAAGTGGACATTATCTTATATTTTGTCTGTTAATTCAGGTAATGTAGCATATAACGACCCCCTGCTTCATGTAGTGTACTGTATGGTAGGAATTCTTAATGTCTGTTCCGACCAAAGTTCATGAGCCAGTTGATATACTGTCCATTGAACAGATAACAATTCTGGACTTAAGCATAGAAAAGCATCTAGGTTATCAGCAGAAATATCCATTTTCCTCCCTTTTTTGATTCTCCCAAGAGAAGTGGCATGCAGTGTCTTTTTGGTTTTTTAACATGTTGCACTTTATGTGCCCTTCAAACCAGACTGGCCCACACCCATCTGCTGACGGCCCTCCCCAACCTCATCACTTGCCATCTCTATGACTTATCCATGGCCGTACCTGTTCCTCCACAGCTTGCTTCATGTGGCAGGGCCATTGGGGGTACCCTAAGTCTCTCTGGATGCCACATTTGGTCAGGTAGGTTCTATACCCAGTAGATGATGTGGGTGCGCGAGGGGCTGCCAGTGTCAGCCTGCAGTGGCCGGCAGTCTTTCCTCTGTTTTCTCCCTGGTCCCCTGGACAATCCTTGGAGTTGACAGCTTGATGCATATTGGCATAGCATGCTGACATCTGTTGGGGAGCGTTCCCTGCCCCTTATTTGCTTCGCCTCTATTGCCTAGTTGGCAATAATGCAGCACAGCTCACAGCCCTCCCTCCCTCCCTCCCAGGAAGAAGTGATTGTCCTCTGCAATGCTCAGGCCTTCTCCCCTGCTAACCTCCTGGCAACCCTGGGTTTGCTGCCAAACCTGAGTCGCCGATGTTGTGACTGGTAGCATTATCATTGGGCCTACGGGACAGCCTGAAGCCCTAGCTCTACCAGCATCATCATCACCTGTGGTTGCCCAAGCGGTGATAAAACAAATGGCATGTGGACCCTCTCTTCCTGGAGAAGGATGCTCGATCCTCTTCCCCAGCCCACAGCAGAGTCCCAGGCTTGTAGTGGGAAACCGGGTCCCTGATATAGCAAGCAGTTCCCCAGCCCATGCTCTGTCGGCCTGGCCTCAGAGTACTTTTTATCCCCTTCCTGCTGGCACCACAGGGTTATAACCAGAATATCAGGGATATGCCTTCTTCAGGTGATTTACATCATCATACAAACAGCAAGAGATGTTTCTTCCCTGTTTTCTCCCTTTTCCCGCCCTCCTCCCCTTAGCATAGATAGTGTTCTAGAGCCTCAGCAACGCAGCATAATCCCTGCAGAAAAAGCAAGCTCCCTGGCCCACCTGCAGGAGTCACTGTTTGCTGGAACCCGCCAGCAAACCTTCCCAGGCTGAGGTGTTGTGCACTCCAACAGCTGCCTGCAGCCTAACCTGCCTCCCAAAGTGTCCACCGAAGTCCACTCCTTGGTGTACCTTCTTAAAAGCAGACAAATGGATCTGTGCTAAAATTAAAGGGACAGTAAACATTGCAGAGGTCACTCAAATTGTGAAAGCCTATAGCAAGATCTTTCAAATGAGGTATTGGGCCTACCAGTAGGTGTCAGGAGTCCTGAGTTATGAATACCTATAAATTATCTGTAAATCAAAACAAGGCAGCAACCATTTGATTAAATCATGAGACCAACAGTGATGTCACTGAGGGGCCAGCTGTAATTAACAACATGCAGCTTGCCCCTCAGTGACATCACTTCCTGTTTTAACATGGCTGCTGCCTTGTCTTCATTTACAGATTAATTAGATAATCATATCTCAGGACTCCTGACACCTACAAGGAAGTCTAGTGCCTCATTTGAAATATCTTTTCATGGGCTTTCACAATTTGGGTGACCCCTGCAATGTTTACTGTCCCTTTAAGAGCTAACCATCCCCACAGAGGGTGCACCTACAAATGATTTTGGCATGATATGGAGACAGTGTGCCCTCTTTAAAGGGGAACAGTCAGCACCTGGGGCCCCACACTCAAGTGTGGGGCTGGTCCCAGTGTGCACTCCATGTGCAAAAACCTTTTGGTTTACTCACTGTTTACTGTAGTGTAGTAGATTAGTTCTAGGCTGACACCTTCTGTTACTACAAATCCCAGAATCCCCTGCAGGTGACATCAGAGCAGTAGGCAGTAGTGGGAAATTCAACAGTCTGTAATGCATTTTAAGAGTTTATATAAGCTCTAATCTTTTGTTTGCTGGTCCCACTGTCGTCCCGGGACTAAGTATTGTCACAGGGGACTGTACTTAGCCCCTGGAGAAAAAAGCAGACCTGGAAAGCATCTGATCGGGTATTATAAAAGAGCTAACATGCACTGCAGGCTATTGAATCTCCCACTGTCGCCTAGTACTCTGATGTCAGGTGCAGGGGATTCTGGGATTTGTAGTAACAGAAGATGTCAGCCTAGAACTAAGCAAAATTAGTCTGATACAATTTGTTATACCACAGTAAACAGTAAGTAAACCAAAATGTTTTTTTTTTTTGAAATTGTATTTTATCCTCCTCCTCTGCCTTCTCCGACCCTTCGGCGTTGTCCCACAGACATCCCACTACCCGCGACCCAGCTCACACAATCCACGGGCCCCCATGGAGCCGCGGTTTACCCCCCGGGCGGGGACGAGGTAGGGGCTATCCTCGTAACTTGCAGTTTCGTCGGCCCCGTGGACTTGCTGAGTGGGCGCGGGCAAATCGCGGGCACGTCCCAGGACCCCGCTTCCTCCCGGACAAGGCAGGCTCCATTTTTCCTGTTTTCTCCTCCTCTTAGCAGATGCAATCCCCTGACGTCATGACACGTATGTCGACGTCTGCTCTGCTACTGGTGGCCGTCCGACCAATCCCTGAAAGGGCATGCGCTTCCTCGAGCCTCCGCTCGGGGTCGCACAAGGGCCGGAATGTCGCCGGACGCCAAGCCTGACCTCCTCGCCGACTCCAGACTGCTACCCGAGTCCGCTCCGAACCTCCGGCCGCCGGGCGTGAGCGAGGTGTGGCGTTTCAACGCCTCAGCCCTCTGCACCACCGGGCCGAACCAAAATGTTTTTGCACACAAAGTGCACATTGGGACCAGCCCCACAGTTGAGTGTGGCGGCCCTTTGTACAGACTGTTCCTCTTTAAGTAGTGGAAAGGGAATATGGCAGGATGGAGGAGAGCAGAAGTGTAGGTCTGAATAGGTCATTGTTCCTGTCGAGCTGGTCCCACTGTGTGTGTCTCGCACGTTCCACTTCCTAAGTAGAAACAGCATTTCATTGTCATGAGCCTGATCCGATTGGAGAGCGCACATTCGTTCTCAAAGGTGTCAGCCTGACACATTTTAAACCATTTTAACAGACTAGATGGATGTGATAATGTTGCATTATTACTCTTTAAAGACTGTTTGAGATGTTTGGTTACTAGCTTTCAGAAGCTTTTACAGTCAGAAGCGTTTTTGTGTACACTTGGCAATTTTATTTCATTTTCTGTCTTTGGTAATCTGGTAGCTGTGTTGGTGCTTCCGTTCCCCATTCCCTGCTTTGGAAGTTGCATACTCCAGTGACTGATGGAGGTGGGGTAGTGGGAGGGGTGGGTTTTGGTGTATCTGTAAACTGGCTATGAAGATCTATGGATTAACTGTTGATCTCCATTGATTTTTTGTACCAGTAGCCAAAGCAGTCCATAGGCAGCACGTTTTATTGAATGACTAGAATCAGATTTATTCTCAACGCCACTCACTGTTCACCAACCTTATAAATCTAATTGCCCAGGTCCCTGGAGGCTGTTTTATCACTAATCTGCATTATTTGTTTATGTTTGTATGTATATATTTATTTCAAAAGATTTACCAGGAAACTCATACTGAATTGAAATAGCTTGTTTCCAGATGTGTCCCGGGGAGAGGGGGAAGAGGAGGGTACAACAGTAACTTACAACAAATAGGTTACAATAATCAAAACAGTATTCATTAACAATAAATAGAAGCAAGAACAAATTATACAGTAAGGTGCAGTCTCCAACAAGATGCACATTTTTTACCTGTGAAACCTAAAATGCTTTTAACCGGTGGAAATGCCTGGCAGTAATGTTCATAATTTATCAAGCACTATAGAGCACTTGTGGACTTGCAGGAAGTTGAAATGTGGCTACAGCCTAGCTTTTTGTGGTTTGTTTTCACAGAGCTGAAAAAACACATTTGGGATCTAACATGTGATCCTATCCCACCAGCTTTGTGCATTAGTCAGACTAGAAAAGGATGCTGGGAAATCTTTTTATCAATTAAGTTTTTTCATCCTAGTGACCCATGTGCCATCAGCTCCCACCCCCACCCCATTGGCAACTGCCTCCCTTATGACCTACTTGTACCGTCGTGGATCCCCCCATGATGAGGTCAGGGGAGGGAGGTCCGTCCTCTCCCCACCCCCAGAACACAGTCCAATGTGAGAGGTCTTGGGCAGCGGGCCCGGTTTCATATGCGGGAGCCATGCTGTTTTCCATGTTCTGGATACCCGTGTCTGACAGCGTGCAGTGACGCAGGTGCACATGCATATGGAGGCTCGCATGCACCACATGCCGGCTGTCAGACATCCCCTGTCTTAAGATGCACCTACTGCCCTGCCGCCACACTTCCATGTGGTAATAGTATAGAAGCAGGGCATCATGTCCCCCCTCCCTGGGAGAGGAGAGCAGCCCTACGGACGCTTCATCCTCTCCCAGCCCAGCCAACCCCCGGTGGTCTGAGCTCCCTCCTGGACTCAGGTCACCTGCATGATGGGAGGTAAGGTATCCAGTACCTCAGCCCTTCGCGTCACCTGGCCGGTTCCTGGGAAATCTTTTATGTGACGATCACATTGGGGGGTTCTACTGCTTCTGTTTTCGGCTGGATATAGTGAGATTGCAAGCAGTGTAGCATAGTGATTAGAACAGAGAAGCTGAGAACCTGGGGACTCAGATTTGACTCCCACCAGTGCCACTCAATCGTTGCGTGACCTTGAGGAGGTCACTTAGGGCAGGATTTTCAAAGCTTTGGATGCAGGATTTGTGGTAGTAGTTCTGCAGCAGCTGCATTTCTGCAGATGTGCCAGAATGTTTATGTGTGATTTACAAACATGTTGCAACTTTTGCTTACTTTACAGCAGAAAAACGACACATCATTTTTGATGCACAACTTGCAACATGAAGTTAGATCACGTTTTATGTGGCCTGATAGTTGTATGCGTCACTGCAGGTGGTGTGACGCAGCCCCATAAGGACTGAAAGCTCCGGCACTGTTTCAGCTCCCCACCCCTGCAGCATCTCACAGGAGCAGAAATGGATCATCTCACAACACTTCCAGATGTGTCTTCACTTATCCGCTGCCAGCAGATAAGCAACTCTGCACCACTCACAACAGAGCAGAATGCTAACTGTAAACAAGCCTTCTCTCTCTGTCTCTCTCTCTCTCTCTGTCACACACACCTTCCTGAGTATTATCTTAAAGGAAAACTGTCCTAATCTGCAGCTCCCCCCTCAAAAGCCTTTATTAGGCTTTTCACAAGACAAAAACGTTTGTTTTACATGTTGCAGCTTACGTTATTTTAATGTTGTAAAGTCCGAGAGTTGGCAACATGGCGGACGCTGCACAGTTCCATTTAGTGTGAAAGTGTGCCGCCACACCGCTTGCAGCAATACAGTTTGTACTCAAGCGAGTGGTGCGGCGCCACACTTTCACACTAAATGGAACCGTAGCAGCATCCGCCATGTTGCCGACTCCTGAACTTACAGCATTGAAATAAAGTGAGTTGCAACACGTAAAACAAAGGTTTTTTTCTTGTGAAAAGCCTTATCGAGGGTAAGGCTTTGGGGTCTGCAGATTAGGACAGTTTTCCTTTAGAGGGGAATAGTCACCAACAACAGCCCCCACTCTCAAGTGTGGGGCTGGCCCCAATGTGCACTTTGTGTACAAAAACGTTTTGGTTTACTTACTGTTTACTGTATCATAGTAGATTGTATCAGACTAATTTTGTTTAGTTCTAGGCTTATTTTGTTACTACAAATTCCAGAATCACCTGCAGCTAACATCAGAGCAGTAGGCATCATTGGAGATTCAGTGGCCTGATATGTTAGAGTTTATATAAGCTCTGATCTTTTGTTTAATGGTACTGCTGTCTTCCCTACCCTAACTGCGGTCAGTCACCAAGGATTGTTTGTAGCCCCTGGAGAAAAGCAGACCCGGAAAACATTTGATCAGAGATTATAAAAGTTCTGGCATGCATTGCAGGCTATTGAATCTCCCACTGTTGCCTACTGCTCTGATGTCAGCTGCAGAGGATTTTGGGATTTTTATTTATTTATTTATTAAAGTTTTTATCCCCATTTTTTTCAGAGCTGGCAGGCAAGGCTCCATCCCCGCCCCCCCCCCAATATGAGGGACTCACATCTGTCCCCGGCCTGCATCCCAGTCACCGTGCTCACAGCTGGGACCATCACGGAGCCTGCCAACTTCCATTTTTCTCCCTTCCCCATTGCGGACACACACACGCATGTGGAGGCACATGCATGCTGCGTTCCTGCAACACCCTCCCTTCGTGCCACCCTCCATCCGAAACAGCCCTTGGGCCTCCACCTGGTGGCAGTCACACACAACGGAGCAATATTGTCCCTCCCTGGGCGAGGACCTGCCTCTCTGCTGCTCACCCAGCCCCTCCCCTCCCAACTGACCCCGACAACTCAGGCTCGTTCCTGACCCCGGATCGCCGGCATGGCACAAGGTGTGGCATCCAGCGCCTCAACCCTCAGTGCCACTGGGCCGGCAATTCTGGGATTTTTAGTAACAGAAGATGTCAGTCTAGAAGTAAACAGAATTCGTGTGATACAGTCTACTATACTACAGTAAACAGTAAGTAAACCAAACTGTTTTTGCACGCTAAAGGTACATTGGGACCAGGACCACATTTGAGTGTGTGTGTGTGGGGGGGCTTTCTACTGACTGTTCCACTTTAACCTCCCCATCTTGCGTAACCTCTACGTTCTTGCTAGATGCCTGCTGCTGCTGTTGATGGCCTGTAAAGCACTTTGGGATACAGTGCGTAAAAAGGCACTATATAAAACAAATTTCATCCCTTTCCTTTCCTAGCGGGACTCCCAAGGCATTATTAAAGATAACGTAATTGTCCCGTTGACATCTTATGGCCAATTGGCAGTCAGTTGTACTCAATTAACTGGATAATCAGTTCCTGTTAATTGCATTTTGAACATTTCCATGTGATAGGCTAAGCAGCTTGATAACTGGCAGTTAAGTGTTACAGAATTCTCTCCCAAGCCCAGGGCTAGCTCTGTTTATGGACACAAAAGCTAGACAGCCAGCCCCGATGATGAACGGAGTAAGAACAGTAAAAAATGTCTTTCTGTCTCTCTCATCCCCTCTCTGGACTGTAATTCAGTTTTGTTTACAAGGCAGATGCACTGCGTCTGTTTTTTAATACTGCTGATTCCTGGACTGCCTGAGCCAATCGTTCAGCATGTTTACATGGCCCCTCTCAGTGCTGATACAGGCAGCACTGGAAGGGGCCATTAGTCTCAGGGCAGTTGGCAACTCGCTGCTGGGAGCTTGCACTGTGTGCCAGAGCGAGTGACGCAACCTTTTCACGCAGCTGCTTAAGCTGCTCACTGTGGAATGCATCCCTACTCCTGTGCCAGCTCGGGAGAGGATGAGACGATGACTTACCCACTACAGTAAGTGTTCACATAGCCATTTTTATACTGTTTCAACTCGTGTGCTCAAGTTGCTGTGGAGCAAAGGAGGCTGTGTAAATACACCTTTATAAGATGCAGACCCTAGCACTGGAATTGCAGATGAAGCAGATAGATCCTACAGTAGGTAAATATGGTAATTCCAAGGTGAGACAGTCAGAATTCTAGCTTGCGATGAGATTCAAACCCTGGACCACAGTGTTGGCCAGCAGGAGATCCATGTGTCCAGCAGGAATCCCTGAAACCCCAGATGTTAATGAAATGAGAGGACAGACACAGTATTGTAAAACCCATCCCCCTTCTATTTCAAAATAACTGAGTTCCCTGGATTCAAATGCAGGCGTTCTTTTCCCTAGACCCTTTTGTATTTGAATACTGAAATGACATATTTCTGCAGGTAAAGCAGGATAATAACTTCCGTCGAATGACTCCTATTAGCCTTTTCATTGCTGGGCTGGCATTTTTATGCAATTCAGACCCGCACTATGTCTTCTGGGCTGTAGGGTTTTATTTTAGTGGTGGTGAGGCAGTCAGTTGAAACCTGAACGGCAGTTTTATGCCGGATAAAAAATGTAGTGGCTGGCAAGGATGGTAGGAGAGAATTCATGGGAGTCTCCTCTTGGAATTCTAAGGTGGCGACCTCCCAGTCAACAGACCATGTTCTCACTGGATTTAAATTACTCGAGGGATAGGTGGCATAGTGGAAACCAGGTAACATGGAGACCTGCAGTTCACATGTTACTGGATAGTAACTGCAACAGGAAAAGGTATGGGATGGTCTGATGCTCCAGCAGTAAACATGCACACCTGGAAGAGACCCTGTTTGCATACAAGCCTTAGAATTGCACATGGGCTGATGGTCTGAGTGTGCTGCAAGAGTGGGGTGCTTGCCTCTCCAGGGAGGGAGGGAGGGGGCAGCTACTCTAACGCAGCGGCCACACACACACATTAGGATATTCAGAACTGGCCACTCCTTGACCAGCTGGAATTTAGACCTCTAAGCCTCGAAACCAGAGTCATATTCCAGTTACAGAAAGGACATCTGAATTGGATCTGGAATCCTGATTCCTAAATTCTAATCATATATATATATATATATATATATATATATATATATATACATACACACACACACACATATATACTATATATTCTCTGTTTATGCCCCCTTTCACTCTCCACAGCCTTACCCCTCTCTCTCTCTCTCTCTGTCCGGTCCTCCAAGGCATCTGGAGCTGGGGGGGGCTACTCCCGAACCTCTTCCTATGGGCTACCTCCATGCTGCCTAAGCTTACCCCCCAGTGGGGAGGAAGGGAGCAGCTCCTTATTCCACTCCTCCCCCCCCACCTGCTTGAAGTCTTCTTCAGGTGCCCCTCTGGATCGCCCGGTTTTGCAGTCAATCTGTGTGCCAGAGGCCATCGCTGGATTTGGCTGTGGGGCCTTTTCCATTTTCTCCTGTCCCCTGAGGAAGCCAGCTCACTGTGAGATCCCAAGGGGCGTTAGCACGTAGAAGCATGCAGCTGCCCCAGACCTCAGCTGACTCTCCTCCCCCCCACAGCATCCCTGCTGCACCTCCACCCGTGATCACCCAGGGTGGCAGTAGCAGTGAGATGGCTGCCCCCGGAGGAGGAGAGCAGCTCCAGGTAGGTGCAAGAAGCAGGGCAGACACCATGTTTATCTCGATGGTGGGCTTGGAGAGCTGGGGAGGAAAAAATACAAGTAAAAAAAATGAAATATGTTTCTCGAATCTGACAAATCAGTTCCATGGCTCGAATCCAAGCAACCCCTGACACACATGCACGCATGCGCAGTATACGTACATACACGATCCTGTCACTAGTAACTCTGAGGGTGTAGGCTGCGTCTGTCTTCAGTTGTCATGGGGCTGGCATGTTCTCCCCATAAGAGGCTTCCTTTGGGTGGATATGGATGATGCTGTGTGGCCACCCACCAAATTAGTACTTTTTTTTTTCCCCAATTGTTTAACCAGGTGAGACACACTAAGCTGAAAGCTTGTTTACAGGTGCAACCTGGGAGCACAGGGAAGTTAAGTGACTTGCTCAGGGTCCCACAGTATGCACGTGGGGGCTGTGGGATTCAAACCCAGGTCTCCAGATTTGCAGCTCAGAGCCTTAAACCACTGCACTATACTGCCTTCCCGTTGCCCATCCGGCTATAGAAAGTGCTGTTGTAAGCATGCAGCCCTGCTTCCTCCCCTTGGGGCCAGTGCACTATGCCTCTGCACTGTGCCCTTAGCCGTAGTGGCCCTGGGTAGGGGAGTTGAGATCATAGCTCTATTACAGGTCTCAAGTGTGATAGTGCAGTGCACTACCAGCTATTGCCACCAGGTTGGGCCAAGATCTATAAAAAATAAAATTAGACCAGTGGGCTACAGTGGGAAAAGCAGTGACCTGTTTCCATAAACAGTGTCTCTTGTGTCATCTGCCCCAGTGGCCTAATGGATAAGACATTGGCTTCCTAAGCAAGAGATTGTGGGTTTGAGTCCCATCTGCGATAAAATGTTAGGAGGCAGTATAGCACAGTGGTTTAGGGCACTGAGCTGCAAACCTGGAGACTTGGGTTTGAATCCCACAGCCCCATTTGCATACTGTGTGATCCTAAGCAAGTTACTTAACTTCCTTGTGCTCCCAGGTCGCACCTGGAAACAAGATTTGGCTTAGTGTGCCTTTCCTGGTTAAACAATTTCCCCTTCCCATGTGTAGGGCACTTGTCAGTAAAATCTTAAATTCTATAGCCAAGTGAAGCAGAGGACTAATTTAGATAGTTTAACCAGCTGGGTGGAATTTATGCTTGTTCAGATTTTAACTGGGATTCAACTTGACTTTACTTGGGGCTCATTATTTTGCAGAAGCTTTATGCGTGGTAGGTCGGGGGTGGGAGGAAGCCGCGAGGGTAGAAGACTTAACCTTTTCAAAGAGGCTTTGTAAGACTACATATTCAAACGCTTGTGGTGTTGTAAAAATTGAAAAATTCAATAAACATCTTTATGGGAAGAAAATGCTTTGACACTGCAAATGCCCTCCAATTTACAACTGTTTTACTCTTGCACTGCTGTCTAATCGTAATCCATTTGTCTCTGTACTACTGTGCACTGCTCCCAAAATGTACCCCTTCCCCCAGGTCGCTCCTGGAAACAAGCCTCAGATCAGTGTGCCTATCATGGTTACCGAAATATTAAATAAATATATTTCTTTCCATTTTACATATAGCTGATTGCCACCTGGCCACCACCTTCATTTGCTGTCATGCCCTTATAGCAGCAGCCTTCCAGTCCCATCTGCCATCCATCGCACCCGTCTCTCCCCTTCCATGCTCATTTCAGTGGGGATCCACGTGGTGTGGGGCTCTGCAGTACCAGTGGCCATCATACAGACAACCTGGGAGACATGGGGTTCATAGTTTTCTCCTCATTCCCCTTTGAGCCCTACCTCCTCCCCAGTGCTAAGGGGCACCCCATCTGGCCTCCTATGTACGTAGTGATGTCCCTATGGAGGAGGCAAGCTCTGTAGCCCATGCAGGGAGTCGCTGCATTGGTGGAACCCCATCGCCATGGCAGCCCCACCCCAGCCGGTGTGGAGGGGTGATATTAAAAAATAAATTGCTTTCCCTAAGGTTACACTTTTACTGTGCGCACTGGAGTCATACTGCCAGGGGTTAAATTGGGCATGAAGCCACATAAACTCAATTTCCCAACCTTTTACAAAATGGTATGAGAGCTCCTTCACCTCTGTTGTCTTTCTCAACTGAATAATAAAAGAGATTTCCCCCACCTGCAAATCTGCAGGTAAGAGTTACCTAGCTAAACATGTCAATTTTAAAACAGCAATATTTGTTAGTTGGCAAAACGTTTCATTACGTAGTTGTTTGTTTTTTTTTCTCGTTGTTGCAAAAATGTATTTCTAACATCCTTAGAATTATCCTCAGTGTATTTTTAGCGTTCTCGGATGTTTTTAAAACAGATTTTACAGCTAATTTTGTAATTAAAGGGACCAGAAAATGTGTGCTAATTGGCACACTTTCATACCTCCGAATGATCTACATACAAGTTTAACTGAATAAAGGATATGAAAAACTTTGTTCTCTTTTTATGGCCAGCATCCTGTTACAGGTCTCTTCAAAGAACCAGTAGTTTAGAGTATTTACTATGCCACAGTTTGTGTACAGAACACTAAGAAGGAGTTGCTAACCTATAGGACCTGTGCTCAGAGTTCTGTACACAAACCATGACGTGGTTATAACTCCAGATCACTGGTTCCAGGACAGTAACTCGTTAGAGAATGCTGCACGTAAAAAAGATGACAATGCAAAATGCAGTTTTTCACATTGCTTTTTATTCAGATACAGTTACATGTGGATCATTTAGGGGTGTGAATATCACTTCTGAAAATTAGGAACATTATAAACAGCTACTAATTAGGAATAATTTCCTGTCCTTATTAATGACATGTCATTAAAGATGACCGCTACTCATGCACATACACTGTATAGGGCCTACGGGCAGACTGGATGGGCCTAACGGCCCTTACCATAGAATCATAGAAGGCTGTCGGCAGATAAGGACCTCAAGGTCCATCTAGTCTGCCTGTAACCCCTCCCCCTCAGGAAGATTTTGTCCGTCCCTTTGCGGCCTGCACTCTGCCTGCCAGTCTTATCTGCCGGCAATTTCTATGTTTCTATGCACAGTTCTTAAAAATATCTTCCACCAGCCCCACGGCACTGAGCAATGGGTGATTGCTGAGCACGCTGGTGGTCTGGGTTTGCACCCACATCTGGGACAGCAGGAGCAGAGGCTGGCGGGGAGGGCTAGGAGTATCCGACAGATGCTCCCGGGGGCGGGGGTCCGAGCCTGCATTGCTCTGTGAGTGGCTCCTGGTTGCCACTAGTGCATCTTTCTAGGACTCTGCTTGTGGCCGTACTGTGGGAGGGGTGTGGAGAGAGAAACAGGAAAAAATCTGCTCACTGGTTGCCAGATGATGGCCACCCCATTCCCTGGTCCTGCAGCCCCTCAGAGCCTCCTGGTTGCCTCCTGGTTCCGCTCCCTGGTTAGTTGCTAATTGTCTCTGTGCTTCGGCACCTGGGGGAAGGGGGCACCCCCCGGAAAGGATAGACCAGGTGTACCAGGGATGCGGTTTCCAAGAGGGGCGAGATTAATGGAAAAACAGGGCAATGGCTTGGGCATCAGGGTTCACACTGTGGCAGCCTAAAGGAGTGAGAATTGGACAAGCTCAAGGGAAGTAAAATGATAACAAAAAAAAATGTCTTCTGTTGAGGTGCCCTGTTGAATGTACATGCGATAGTCCTACTGTGGATATATTGGGATGGTGTTACCGCATGTTTCCGATAGTAAACAGCACAGCACCAAGCCAAGATATTTGGGGCTCAATTTTCAAAGGTCGGAGAATGACGCAAGGTACTTGCGCCAGAAAAGAATGACGCAAGGAGCAAGCTGCGTCAAAACGTATGTCAGTTCTGATTTTCTAACACTGCTTGCGTCAACAGCAGAACTGCCTGCACTAAAGGGGCTTGCATCAAAAAAATTGGTGTGCCATGTCGCAACAGGGCTTGCGTCAAAATAATGATACCCCCCCCTTTTTTTTTTCCTTCAAAGGTGGCAGCTGTTGACAGTGCAACAAAGATGCATGCTGCTGTTAGACCAGCCAGAGCTGGTCTAACTGACTCTGGAGCATATAAAGGTGAGAGTAGATTATGTAGGGGGTTGATTATAGAGCCAGTATTCCCTTGCAGGACTAGCTGATAGTGTTTCGGGGGCGTAACATGCCATTGTCTTGGACATTTCGTCTGTGGTAATTTTTGACTTGGCTTGCATCATTTTTGCTCCATGCACCGTTTTTTGACTCAGATTGCTTCATTTTTTTGACTCAACTTGTATCATTGTTTAATTGTGGCTTTGCCTCATTTTTGTCAAAGCATATGGTTTTTGACTTGATTCGCTTCATTTTTTACTCTACCTGCTTCGTGTTTTTTTGGCTTGACTTGCATAATTTTCACTCTGCATCACACTTTCGACTCAACCTGCAGTCATTTTTGCTCCCTGTCACTCCCTGCATTGTATTTTTGGCTCAGCTTTGCCTCATTCTCACCCCATGCCTCATATGTTTGATGCAGCGGACCTCTTGCGTCATTTTGGGGGACTTTGCCATAGATAACACATTTCTTGCAAAATAGGGCACACAATGTTTGGCATGCCTGGATTAGATGCAGGGTGACTGTTTAATGCACTTTGCATCATTCTAAGGGCCCTTTGAAAAATCAAGCCCTTCATTTTTTATGGCAGCATGTCAAGGGAGCAGGAATGTTCAAAAACTTCAAATCCTGGATCTTGGCTCAAGAGTGAATGAAAACTAAACGAAAAACAGATATCTTGATGATTTTGCCAGGAAAACAAAATGGCTGAAAAAACCTACATGGTGACTCACAAATACTGCTGTTTTTTTCCCCCACTTTAAACTTTTATTTAGGAGTTTTATGAGCTTTACAGAGGACTGTAAGACATGAAAGAAAAAGTTTGAGACACGCAGGTCTCCACTCTGGATGTACAGATCAAGTGTATAAAAAAGAACTTTAAATGGAAAGCAGACCATTAAGTCCATGCAGTGTGTGACACTGGTAGTCCATTTAAATCGGAGTTAAGTTCGATTTGATTATATTGTAGAGCATTGACACACTCACCTCTTAAAAAGAAAACCATAATATAGTGCCAAATAACGAAACCCCAAGCAGGACTAAGACCATATGGGGGGACTAGTGAGCATATAAGTTGTGGTTAGGTAATAACACAATGCCGTGGTCTCAATGAAGCTAGAATAAACCTCCCACTTTTCCAGGTTAGGCACGGCAACCAACAAAGTGGGATTACATATTATAGCATATCTAGAATTGCTTTAAAGTTTGCAAACTGAGCGGCGTACACAGACGCCCTTGTTTAAACATCCACAGTATGTGCCACGTTAAGAAACTGTAATAGCCGGCTGGGGAGAGAAGGCTGAGGCGCCTGCTGGCGCAGCTCGCCTTCCTCGGGTGGGAGGAGAGTGGACCGGAGCTCACTGTCTCGGGCGGAGGCCGGAAGCACAGCAGCATCTGGCCCTGATGACTCAGGAACGTGACTGACGCTGGCGACTGCCTTGCGTCATGGACGTCACGATCCAAGGGGAGAAAACAGGGAAATCCGTGCTGGTTGATCAGGTGATGGCCCTCCCAGGATCCTCACCACCGGAGTCTCCACAGCCCTCATCAGCCGTCTCAACAGCAGCATCCAGGACCAGAAGGCAGGCCAAAAGGCTCATTCCCTGCGTAGATAGGGGACCCACCCGATGAAGGGATACATCGGGGTACCCTGAGGGGCTGGCTAGGATCTGGGGCAGTAGGGGTCGGGGAACTACCAGGGTGGGAAGATCCATGCAATGGGGCCCGAAGGAGAGACCAACCAGTGTGATGGAGGCGCAAAAAAAACCAGAAACTTGTAATAGCTGGCCCGCTGGCACTGAGGGCTAAGGCGCTGGTTGCCTTACCTCGCGCCACACTGGCAACCTGAGTTCGGGAACGAGCTCGGGCAACGGGGGTCGGCAGTGGAGAGAGAGGATCGAGTGTCTGGAGGACTGCTCTCCTCTCTCTGGGGAGGGATCCAGGGCCCGCTCGACACAGTAGCAGCCCCCGGTGCCAGCCAGAGGCAGTACTTATGCTTAGAGCTGAAGTAGAGGGGAATCCCTGCCACAGCACTGCGGAGATGAAGGGGGCTCCAGGGACAGGCCCACATCCCACCACCGGCCCATCACTGCAGAGACTCCACGGCTGACCAGGCACCCAAGTAAGACCTCTCTAATTCCAGATAGGCTGCCAAAGGAAGGCAGACCCGCTCTGGGGGGTGATCCAGGGAATGTGCCTGCCTGGTGGTCCGGGTAGTCCTGCAAATGAGGGGTTCAGGCAGGGAGTAGAAGGTCAAGTCGAGCAAGCACCCCGGAAGGATGCCCGGGCTGTGGAAAGAGCAAAAATAGAATATACAAAAAAGAAACTAATAAAACACATCTTTTTAAAAGGAGCAACATCTAACTTACATGCAGCATATTAATTTTCAATATGTTAAATTAAATTAGGGCAGCAACATTCCAACTTTACTTCGGTATAAACCTCCTGCCAAACCTCTGAATCATTTGTCCGTGAGAAAGTTGGTCACCTACGACAGTACCTTAAGGTGAACTGTCCTTACCACTGCTGACCCTTTTTTAGAGAGAATTAAAGTTAAAGCACAATACCCTTCACCCTTCCTCATCAGAAGTATTCTTGGGAGGGTTCTGCATTGTGATCAACTTCTCTGCAAACATAGCCGCTGCCGCCAGGTCCACAGAGGTATGCTGCTTGGCCTCATGGCATATTTGTTGTTCGCCGGCTAGGAAATCTGTACCTGGATACCATTTTTAAGAAGGTCCTTCTTAATCACTTGCAGCTCCTTCTTCCTATTCTGTGTCTTTGCTGCGAGGTCTGGAAAGATGGATACACAACTGCCCTCCCATACCAGTCTCCTCTGACCCTTGCAACTTGTAGCAGTGGAATCCATTCCTCCGGTGAAGACCCTGGCAGTCGTGGTTAAGGGTCGTTGAGTCGGGTCACCTCATAGCTTCGGCTGCAGCGGGATGGCAAAGGCTTTAACTATTTGAACCCCAGAGTCTGTTGGAAGGAGTTTTTAAGTCCTGAAAGATCATTCTAGTCACAGAATTTAGAAGGTCCATTTTTCCAGCGAACCTCTGGGAGGAAAGCCCACTATCCTGATGTTGGCCTGTCTCTGGGAGTTCTCCAGGGCCTCGATCTTAGTTCTGAGATATGTGAAATCCTTGACATAAGCCGCATTACATTCCACCTGACGAGCTTCTGCTTTGTTATTGTCCCGAAAGGCTGCAGTGTTTTCTTGTAGTCGCAGCTCGTTGTCCAATAATTTAGCCTCGACCGCTGCTGATCTTTTGTTCGTTTCCTCCCCATTGGCTTGGATCTTTGTGAGGAGGGATAAATTTGTGCAGAGGGCAACTCTGGCGTTACCATATTTGCAGATGTGGTAGGCCCCAACCCTTTCAAGGAGTCCGAGGGGAAAAGGTACATATCCATGCTCTGCAGTGCTGATTTTTATTTTGTTTTTTTGTATTATTTTACTCCACATAGTAGGCTCCACGGGCTATGACCCCTCAGAAGAGGCACATCCTCTGCCTGACCCCAGCTCGCTCTGCCCCCAAGGTTCCCTCGCAGATTCCCCCTCCATGGCAGGGCTAAATGCAGGGGTGCCAGCAGTCCCCCCACCACCCAGTGCGTCAGATCTGGTAGCGGGGGGCAGACTTCACTGGAGCGGTCTGGCCATCATGGGTCCGCGGAACCCTGGCCATTTTCTGGTTTTCTCACTTTCCTCCCTCCGACGTAAGCTTGTTGGCTTCTAAGCCTCCCAACCCGTACTGCCCTCCAGCCACCGCTAGAGGGCAGTCAGCGAGCGTGACAGCTAGTCCCCTTCCCTGGAGAGAGGAAAGCAGTCCTCCAGACGCTCAATCCTCTCTCCCCTCTGCTGACCCCCAGGAGCCCTGGCTCACTCCCGAATCCAGGTCGCCATCGTGGCATGAGGTGTGGCGTCCAATGCCTCAACCCTCAGCACCACCGGGCTGGATGATTTTTATCTTTTTTCAGCCCCATTTCACCCTCTGGTATATTAGTCAGGTTTACAAGATATTCCAGCTAATGTCTGCCATCCGATAAAGTAAGTTTTACTGTTATTTTCTATGTAGCTCTCGGTGCTCTCTCAGGAAGCTGCTGCCATGATGCTGCTCCACAGCACCCACTCCAAATACTGCGCTTTTAACCACTGCATACTGCAGATGGAGCAGAATGATGCTTGCGCCGATTTCTGATGGTAAACAGCGCATCACACCAAAATGCTCAGTTTGTCGGGGTGTACATGGCAATGGAGCAGACACTTCAAAAAACTTCAGCTCCGCGTATCTCGTTTCAGGAATTTAACATAATAGAAAAATATGGGTATGTCTGTGGTCTTGTCTGTGGTACATGCTCACAGTATTACCTAAAAAAAAAATAAAGTTTACACTATACTACTTCTACTTAAAAATGCTTTGGACGCATACTGTAGGTTTCGTTGCTGTTGGATTTACTTAGTATTATAATGTGTGGACGTATGTGTTTGTCCTTAATTGCTGTAAAAGGACAATGTGTGCCATATGGAAAATTGGAAATAATATGGCTGCCCTTCCCACATGCTACCCTTAAGGAGATAGGAAATTATTTTGACATAGTTAACTACCCTTCCATTGTCCGTTCCATGCATACCTCTCAAGTGTCCCTCATTACGAGGGACATCTCTCATTTTGCCCCTTAAAATTGCTCTGTCCCTCATCCGTCCCTCCTGGAAAAGGTGATGCCCACACAGCGAATGTGCTATAAATTCAGACTTTAAAGCAGAAACACTTAATATTCTAAAATACTAAATCCAAAATAAACGTTGTACAACTAAACACTATGGTTTTCACAGTGTTCTGAGCTTGTATCTCCTTGTTTGAGGATGTGTCCCTCATTCTGAGGGTCTGTGCCCCTCATTGTCCCTCATTTTGAGTGTCCAAAAATGTTCATGTCCCTCATTTCGGTGACAAAAGGTTGAGCGGTATGGTTCCATGCCACTTACATATTCTGATGTGCCTTGGCCAATTTTTGGCAAATAATCTAGCGTTGGAGTGCCCTCAGCTCTGCATAGAGTTCCAGTCTCCTCGGCAGCTACTGCTCCTCCTTTTCATATGTCTAAGACATTCTGTGACATCATTAATGCCATTCCATGCTGTGCATCTGGGTTATAAAAAGGCTCTCAGAAGTGCTTCAATCTGATTGACTGTCAACATTCTGAGTCCCTTACATTAATTAAGCAATAAAGCATGACCAGGGGTTAGATTAACAGTCTGTTAATCACCATCTAGGGGCATGATATGGCATGAGGCACAGCCAAGTGCCATATTGCCCCTTGGAGGTGATTAACTGTTAATCTAACTCCTGGGAGTGCCTTATTGCTATTATAAAAATGTATTTAAAAATAAAAGTGTTAGAAATGTACCTTTTGAATGTTTTTCTCATTGAGCGGGAGATTTTAACAAAATATTTAATCCACCAGCTGTTTAAAAATGCTGGTTGAGAATCAGAATGCATCATTCCAGTCATTCAGCAGTGCTAGATAATGTAATGCTAACAGGAAGAATTCATGCGCCATAGTGATCATCCTGTACATGGTAGTGTAACAGAGATTAATGTGAGGTCATTGGAATGCTGACAGCCAATCAGAATGGAGCGTTTCTGAAACCCTTTTTATAATCTCTGTTACACTGTCATGTACAGTGTGATCATCGTGGTGCATGAGTTCTTCGTGGCAGCATTCCATCCTCTAGCACCGCTAAATGACTGGAACGATGCATTCTGATTCTGAACCAGCATTCTTAAACAGTTGGTGGATAAACTATTTTATTAAAATATCTCTGAGGAAGAAAAGGATCTGGGGGTGGTGATCACAGGTAAAATGAACCACTTAAAACAATGTAGAAAAGCCGTGGCAAAAGCAAACAGAATACTGGGTTGCATTGCTAGGAGAATCACTTTGAGGAGGGAGGAGGTTATCCTGCCACTGTACAGATCCTTGGTGAGGCCTCACTTGGAGTACTGTGTGCAGTTCTGGTGCCCATACTTAAAGAGAGATGTCATGCTCCTGGAAAGAAAGAGTCCAGAGGAGGGCGTCTAAGGTGATCCGTGCGAATAGGGGAAAAGCCTTATGAGGAGAGAACAAAGGAGCTCAACATATACTCCCTGGAGGACAGAAGGGATAGAGGGGATATGATTGAGACCTTTAAGGAGAGCCACCAAGTTAAATAAATCAGCTTTTGCACCAGATATACTGTACCGGTGTCTTGCTTCATGGGAATTAAGTTGATGTGCAGATGTCCTAAAATATTGAGACAGTTTAAATGCAATATTGCTCATAATTTTACATTTACTGGGTCCTGAGGATTTCCCAGTGTTAAGAGCCACCCACGCTCTGCCCCCGCGCTCAGCAAAGTTGTGATGTGATGCTAGGGAAAGCGTAGAGATGAGCTCCATTATAGGCCTTGTTAGTTGACCAGCGCCCTCATTTCATCACCAGCTGACCATTACAATATAAAACAAGACTGGGAAGCTGCCGTCCATAGACTATAATGGAGCTCGTCGCCGCGCTCTCCCTAGTATCATGTTACAACTTTGCTGAGTGCAGGGGTGGAGCATGGGTGGCTCTTAACACTCAGAAGTCCTCGGGACCCGGTAAATGTAAAATTATGAGCAATATTACATTTAAACTGCTTCATTATTTTGGGATATCTGCACATCAACTTAATTCCCATGAGGTAAAGTACGTGAAGGGTATCAACAGAGTTAACACTGAGGGTTTGTTTAGACTGAAGGGGGAAAGGACTACAAGGGGACATAGCCTGAAACTTGTGGGGGGAGTACAGGAGAGAACTGAGGAAGCACTACTTCACGGAAAGGGTAGTGGCACCGTGGAATGCACTACATAAGGAGGTGATTTCACTCACTGGAATCAGTGGGGAGTTTTAAGAAAGGATGGGATAGGTTCATGGGCAAAGTACAAGTGGGGATGGAAGTGAACAGAAGGGGGACTCAGGGAGGCAACCTGTGGAAGGAGGGAGGGAAAAGAGGGGATAACATCAGTGTCTTAACTATGAGCTGCGTTCGAGCAGAAACGATAGACCTTGTGACCAAAATCTGCTAGCACTGTCATATGTTCGTATGTTCGTATCTCCATCTCAATTAGGAGCCCCCAAACTCACCCACCGTCTGGATCCAGATCGGCAAGTCCCTGAGTCAGCACACCATAGGACGGCCATCAAACTGCCTGAACAGGAAGCTATTTTCACTCTTTTCTGCCCCCCTGAGCCGGTGGGCATGCAATGATGCCAGCGGAGGGAAGCACGTACGCGTATGCATGCGTTCCCTCCTGGCGTCTGTCCCCAACTCCTCCCCAGTGTACAGTATGCGTCTTGTCCCCCAGCCTCTGCCAGGGAGCAGTCAGGCACAGACTGTGATGGACTCCCCTTCCTGGAGCAGGAGAGCAGTCCATCAGATGCTCAATCCCTTTCCTCCCCTGCCAACCCCGGTGACCCGTGCTCTTTCCCGAACACCGGTCGCCAGCGTGGCACGAGGTGCAGGCGACCAGTGCCTCAGCCCTCAGTGCCACTGGGCTAGCTTCCAGTCCATATTGTAAGAAACCCCCACCTAGCCCCAATCCCCGATCGTAAGGGTCACAACACCCCATGATGCCCCGACCCTCATGACCAAAGTAAAGTGCCCCTCCATATAGCCATAGTGTGTTGGGTCCCTTGGACAGAGCCCTCAGTCCCATACTCCTCTCTGCCCCACCAGAGCCGGGGACTGGCTTAGCCCTCCACATACTACCACGGCCAGCCACCAACTGAACCGACATCGACCATGACCTGTGCATTGTACATTCTCATTGGTCCAATGAACGTGTACTATGTACAGGTCATGGTCAATGTCGGTTCAGTCGGTGGCTGGCTGTGATGGTGTGCAGAGGGCTGAGTCAGTTGCTGGCTCCAGAGGTGTGGAGGGAGGTACGGAGATTGTGGGTCCTTCTCGTGACGGGGCAGGGGGATGGGGGGCCGCTACACTATGGAAATTTGGGGGCTTTACTTCAGTCAATAGGGTCTAGGCATGGTGGGGTATTTGTGATTTATGATCAGGATTGGGGCTGGGTGGGGTTTCTTACAACACGACTGGGATCAGAGTGGGGGGGCTTCTGACACAAACAGACTGGTATTAGGGCTGGGTGGGGGCCACTGTACTATGGAAAAGGGTGCAGACATGCATGTTCCATTGATTGGGGATCGGGACACGAGGGGGTATGGATGGACTGCCAGGGCTGACAGGGGGACTGGTCCTGTCACTGCTGTTCGGCGCTGGGTGGGGGCAGGCCCATTGCAGTCAGCCGAGCACAGCTATGGTAATCAGCCCATAATGAGCATGCATGGGGCCTCCTTGTGCCATGCATGCCCAATGAGCTCATTAGCATACTGTGGCTGAATACCACCGTTTGGGGAGCGGCGCAACCAGGTATGCGCCACGCATTCCCCATTGGCGGTGTTCAGCTCCAGCCCTGGATGCGTTGCACACACCATGGCTGCCACCTGCCATGTGCCGCGCATCAGGGGTCCCATATTCAGAAGGGATGCGCATTCTGTGCCGATTGCGCATACTGTTTGACTATTGCTTCAGTGCTTGCCAGCGCTTCATTTTTGTGTGATGCACTGTTTTGCATGTGCAACCGGACGGCACTGAATATGTCCCCCCATATGTCATAGAATGTTGAGGCAGCGTGAAAAGAGAGAGAAGCAACTGCAGAGGAGAAAAGATTGAAAGTAGTTACAGAGGTAAATTTAACAAAAAAAAAAAGGTCAAATCATCAGAATATTGGAGAGCCACTGAAAGGAGAACGGGAAGACATGTAGAGGTGTAAAAAAGTGTTTCCTGTCATATGTAACAGTACAACTACTTCAAAACCAGTGCGCAGCAAACTACATAAAGAAAATCAGGAAGTGGGTAAGTAAGGAATAAGGCATGACAGAGGGGGATTATGCTATCTTAATGTACCGAGTGCTGAATTGGAGTCCTGAGCCTGAAGGGTGAGGGACTTCAACCAGCGTGAGGTACATTAACATAACATAATCCCTCAGATGGAATTGCCTTCTTCCACTTATAACATGTTTAGTAATGTTAGTTTTTTTTAGCAGTGTAGTAGTGTAGTAATTTGGGGCTGTATCTTTAATTAGGGTATTAGCATAATTAGATATGCGGCAAGAATTATGTTGCAGCTGGTATGCTGCAGTAGTTGGGTGCAGTTTCCCTGTAAGGGAGTGAGTTATTTAGTTGCTTTAAAGGGAAACTCCGATTGAGTCCCTCAGTGCAGCAGCGGCTGCAGAAATGCCCGATTAGGGCTTTCAACATAAAAGAATTTTTTTTTAGAACCTGGTGCCCTGGAATTTTAATAGAAAAGATCCGCTCACTCCATCATGGCGACAGACCTGCAGGCGGACATCTCGCGCTGTTCGGTGATTTCATCATAGTTGTTATACTAATGAGGGCTACCAAACAAATGGCAGATGTTGGTAGCCCTCATTAGCATAACCTTTGCGGCGGAAGTCACCCAAGGTGCGCGAGATGTTCGCCTGCAGGTCTGTCGCCATGATGGAGTGAGCGGATCTTTTCTGTTAAATTCCAGGGCACGAGGTACTAAAAAAATATTATTTTATGTTGAAAACCCTAATCGGTTGTTTCTGCAGCCGCTGCTGCACTGAGGGACTCAATCAGAGTTTCCCTTTA
Source organism: Neoceratodus forsteri (assembly GCA_016271365.2). Taxonomy (NCBI): domain Eukaryota; kingdom Metazoa; phylum Chordata; order Ceratodontiformes; family Ceratodontidae; genus Neoceratodus; species Neoceratodus forsteri. The sequence goes on along the minus strand of JADMNL010000031.1, from coordinate 155,914,905 downwards.
AAGGGACACTGTCAACCCTTTTTCCATCATGCTATTTCAAGGTGCTCTCTTTCTCGATCTCTCTTTCTATCTGCCTCCTGCTAGCCAAGTTACTCCCTCCTGTTCAACTCGCTTCCCCACCCCTACTGTACTCGTGCACAAGCCATGCGGGTTCTCTCTGCCTTTCTCTCACCTCTCCTCCTTGCCCTGCCCCCCCTCTTCTCTCTCTCTCTCTCTCCCCCTGGTCCTACCCACCCCCGCCACCCTCTACTCTGGTTTCCACTGATACTCCAAGGGAACCCTCCACTTCCACTCGAGACTTGTGCTTGGTCCACCGTTTGGATATTCCTGGTTACTTACCCCGACCACTACTCTCAACAAGTGTGGCCACCTCTCTACACTGTACCACCTTGCAGTCCATATGGGATACCGCCTGGAACCTTGCAACCTCTACTCCCGGAAACAACGATCAAAACTATCTCTCAAAGAACTGTGACTCTGCTCCTTAAAACTCCTACTCTTCCTCCTTCTCATCTCAGGCAGCGTCCATCCCAATCCTGGCCCTAGAAGCTCAGGCCACACACAAACTCCAGGTGCCTTTATCCTTCCAACCATTAATATCTGCAGCCTACTACCAAAGCTGGATGCACTCCAAGCCTTCATATGCCAGCACAACCCTGACATCCTTGCAGTGGTGGAAACTTGGCTGACGCCTAAAGTTCCTGACTCGGCAGTAACAATACAGGGCTACAGTGTCCACAGGCTGGACCGGATATCCAAAAAAGGTGGTAGTTGCGCAGTCTATATCAAAGACTCTCTGTCATGGCATCCTGTAGCAACCCCATCACTTTCTGTCTCGGCCCAGATTCTGCCAAGAAAAATCATCCTAGGTCCCAACCATAAAGCCCTGACTATTGTCTCCATATACATCCCGCCCAGGGACCCTAAACGTGGCTTCAACGACGTCCTAAACTTTATCAACTCTCATCCTCCTGAAGCTGAACTTATTCTACTAGGGGATTTCAACATAAACTGGTTTGCATCGAGCGCCAGTGCCTATAAAGACTCCATCTCAGCTGCTTACCTCACACAAATGGTAAACTTCCCTACTAGGATTAACTACAAGACTGGCACCAGTATCCTCCTGGATTGGGTCCTCACCACTCACCCCACAAGGATTTCTCATACGACCGTTCTCCCAGACTCTCTCCGTGACCTAGTCATATGTGCATGGTCTAACAAATTCCTCAAGCCCCCTCCCAAAATTATCGCTAGCAGAGTCCTTCCTCGTGGAAAACTTCCACATCTCAAACAATACCTACTTCTACAAGACTGGCTACCCATCTACGTAGCAACAGATGTTAACTTGGCTCTTGATCACTTCATCTCAATTTTCAACAAAGCCTGCGACCTCTTTACCCCTGCTAAAAAGTGCAAAACAAAATCTCTGTCTAAAACCCATGGCTCACTGTGGCTCTTCTCTCACAGTTGAAACTAAGGGACCACCTCTAGGCAGTTGCCAGGGCCACTGGCAAACAACTGGACACCCAAAATTACAAACAAGCACGAAATACCTGCACAAAAGCCATCCAGCTCACAAAATCCACCTATTACAAAGACGCTCTTGCCAATACATGGGGAAATGGACGTGCTTTCAGGGACAATATCAAGGATGTCACGGAGAAACAGCCAAAAACCTCTCTGGCCATGTTAATGGTTGATGAATCCTCAACCCTCGACCCCAAGGTGATCACAAACATCTTTAACATGGCTTTTTCAGACATTAGTGCTGTCCTACCCCATTACTTTTTCGAAAACAGGGCCTACTCCCCAAATACCTCAGCCCCACAGTGTAACCAACCCCTCTTCTACTCGAGGAGGTATACAATGAAGTCGCCATATTAATGTAGCCATTCCTTAAATCTAGATCTAGTAGCGACACCCTGGACCTTAAGCTTCTGTTGCTCACCCTCAATGAGGTAATTCATCCATTAACAAAAATCCTAAACCTCTCTCTCAGCTGAGGAAAATTCCCGGACTTATGGAAAACAGCCATTGTGACACCTGTCCATAAAAGTAGGTATAAGACGAATCACTCAAATCATCGCCCTATCTTCATACTGCCCCTGCTCTCTAAGGCACTTGAGCGCATCGTGGCTGATCAACTTACCGACCACTTGGATAAATACTATATACCTTGTCCACAACAACACAGTTTCCGGAAAGGTCACAGCACCACCACAGTCCTTCTTGAGTTCAGTGGAGCTTTGCACAAATCCCTTGACAACGGCCTTCTCACAGGGGCCGTTTTCGTCGACCTCTCCAAGGCCTTCGATACAGTACACCATGGACTACTAATTAACCAACTACTGAATGCCGGGCTATCATCTGACTCTTCTCTCTGGTTTGAAAGCTACTTAGAAAACCGGTCACAGAGAGTAAAAATTGCTGACGCTCTTTCTGACACCCTGCCTGTTCACTCGGGTGTTCCACAGGATCCGCATTGGGCCCCTCCTTTTAGCCTTTTTAAACTCCTCCTTACCACTGCTCTGAACAGATCATACTATATGCCGATGATGCTGTTGTATTCTCCACTCACAAAGATCCTGCAACTCTTCAACACAACCTTCAACTTGGTTTCAGTTCTGTAGAGACATGGTTTGTTAATCATAAACTGGTCCTCAATGACAAGAAAACCAAATCTATGCTCTTCTGCAGCTCTCATAACCCACACAAGCTACACCACTTGGCTATCTCCACCACCCAGGGGAACACTCTAGATCAGGTGGGGTCCTTCAAATACTTAGGGATACAGCTTGACCCTAATCTCTCCTATGGACCTCACATAGATGACGTAGCTAGAGCTGCTAATACACGGCTTGGTCTCCTGTACAAACACAGACAACACCTCACGCTAGAAGCTTTGAAGGTTGCAGTCCTGAGCTCTGTGATCTCTGTAATAGACTATGGTCTCATCATTTATGGCTCGGCCACAACCACAACCCTTAGACGCCTCTCAACTGCCTTAAATAAGGCATGTCGGCTCATCACTGCTGCTCACCATCTCACCCACACGTGACCTGTACATCCAGGCTGGCTGGCTCCAACTATCAAACCGCATAAAGTTTCTCACCTGCTCCATGGTGAAAAAAATCTACTTGGCCTTGCACCTTCTGGGGTCTCAACTCTGTTACAACACCAAACCAACAAACGGTGCCTTCGGAGAGCCACGCTACAGCTACTGAAAGTCCCCCACTGTCACACTTCACAGGGACAATGCTCTTTTGCTTATCGAGCGCCACTCTGGTTCAGTGGCCTCAGCCCCACTATCTCCTCTGCCCCGACAATTGGTATGTTTAAAACTAGGCTCCGGGACTATCTCACTATCAACAGCTCCTGTGACTGCCCAACTTAACCTTGTTTCTCCACTTCCCTGCCTGCTCTAGTGGTCCCCCCCCTCCTCACTGGATTCTACCCTCACATCTTGGTATACCCAATGCTGCACTTTTCACCCTCTCCCCACCCTACCTACATTCCTTCTCCCCCAATCCCTCTCCTATGACTCTGTCATTTCTTATCTCTTTGTCTGTTTTCTCTGACAAATGCCGCTGGCAGCCTTGCTTACAATGTTACCCTTGAATTGCATTAATCTGCAATCTGTTTGCAATGTCCACATTGTTGTGATGTCTGTCTTGATGTTCCCCAAAATTTGTATTTCTCTGACATGGAACCTTTGTAAAAGAGCCTTGGCTCAAAGGAATTTGTAATCCTAGACTTGATAGATAAATAAATAAATAAGTTGAAAACCCACATTTTTTAGGATTGCCTTCTTTCTCTAAAACTCACTGGTGTTGCTGGTGGTTTAATCTGACTCGTTTCTCAGCCCCCACTTGCATACTGTGTGATCCTGAGCAAGTCACTTAACTTCCTTGTGCTCCCAGGTCGCACCTGGAAACACGTTCTGGCTTACTGTGCCTTTCCTGGTTAAACAATTTCCCCTTTAGTAGAACTGAAATGCATGGTAATTGTGTAATTATAGCCAATCGTATTTATTTCAAATTTCTTGATCTGTTCTTATTGCTCACTTCCTGAACATTAGGAACACCACCAAGCAGTGCAGCCACTCATGATGCAGTAGTCTCCCCTGCTTCCACTGCATCTTGAGTGGCTAGACCATGTTGGGGGTGTTCCCAAGTCCAGGAAAGATGCAGTGAGAGTTAATTAAGGAATGTAAACAAGCACATTTTGGTGTGGTAACACCAGTATGGTGGGCAATTTGTTTTTTAGTTTTAAAAAGAAAAAAAAGAACCAGAATCTAAACTACCAGTCACATCGGCACATTCTACTGAATGCAAACAATCGTAAAATACATTTTTGAAACTAGGGATAGTTTGAGGTCCAGAGAAGTTGACAGTGTCCCTTTAAATATGTATTCCAGTCACACCTCGCGCTACACCAGCGACCCGGGTTCGGGAACGGACTCGGGCCACCGGGGGTTGGCAGGGGAAGGAAGGGTCGGCGATCAGGACTGTTCTCCCCTTCCGGAGGGATTTGAGTTGTGCTGCTCCAGGGCGGCTCCTAGTTGTGGCTGGGGGCAGTGACGGAACATGTGGCACAAAACGGATGCTGGGGGCAAAGCATCAGCAGGCATCAGTGCTCATCACCACGGACGACGTTGCACGTCCGAGCTCCGTGGGGGAGAAATGCCGGAAAAACCCTCTGGAGCACCAGTGAGATGATGGAGACCCCAAGGGTGTGCCCACATCCCAATGCCATCCCAGCACACCCAGGACTCCCACGGCTGACCCGGCAATGAGGTAAGTCCCTCGAATCTCAGAAAGAGCCACGGGGGCTTCCCCGGAGGGTGATCTGGGGTCTGGACCTACCAGAGTCGCTCGGGGGGAGCCTGGAGGAAGCAGGAGTTCAGGCCAAGAGTGAGAGGCAGCAGCTGAGAGGGTACTCAGAGTGAATAAATAAAGTCTACAAAAAAAAATAGGTATTCCGGACTTCTAACTTCCTGTACTTCCTATGTGATCAGTGCGGCTAGGCTGGAAGCTTGGGCTGTGCTTCCTGTTCTTTCCATGTGATCTGAGTCAGACCTGGTAGCCTGGGACATTGATTACATGTCATGTGACCTCATTCAGCTGCGCTGCTGGGTAGTTGAGATTCAAGCAGAAAGTTTGAGCTGTCCTTTATTTCTAAGTATGTAGCTATTTTAGTATCTTTTAGGGCACTGTTTGTAGAAGTTGTGCTGATGGTTTAGTGCTACAGTATATATATGTTGTTCTGTAGACTCATAGTTTTGACATATATTTTGTGTTTTATTGTGTGCTTAAAATATTTTTATTGTGTGAGCAACACTGAGGCTTTTGGGGTTTGGATTTGTGAGTGACAAGTACTGTATGTTTTTTCAAAGTTGAACGGATTTCCTTCACAGTTTGTGATTCTTGAGCAGTGTTGCTGTGTGTGTGTGTGTGTGGTGGTTTTTTTTGTTTGTTTAATTTGTGTGGCAAACTGATCTCTCCCAGACTCAGCATGCGACTTTACCAGCGTTCTCAACCCTTCAGTAGCTGCAACCACTCAGCATAGACACTCTTTCGGGGGTATCTCTGTGTCTGAATCCCTCCAGAGCCATGGCTCACATAGTACAGTGTCTCCTGCCCAAGGGCAAATGACCCACCCCTCTCTGTCACTGCTGAGAACACCTTACTGTAGAGACACAATATGGTAACTGTAGCCTTCTCTTCAGAGGCAGAAACACAGTTTTTGTCAGTTATAAACCAGCTATCTGTACCACAGAGGACTCAGTCACAGAAACATGAAGTATATTAAAAAAAAAATTTATGTTTTGTAAAAATATTTTTTATTGAAATATTTTTAGCACACAGTAGAATCAACGTAGCATCATAGATGTTACAGTGCAGTAGAACAGTTCAGGTCACAGGCATAAAAATTGTAATACAATACCAAGACGAACCACCCAATCCCACCTGGCCCAGCATTTAGGGGGAGTGAGGTCCTTTCTCTGACTTCGTACCTCCTACATCTGTGGCAGTATAGCAGTACTACAGGGGGAATGGAGGCGCTTTAACCCTCCTTCCAAAGCAGTTAGATCCAGCTGTACTATCAGGGACCACCTAACACACTAATGGAAACCATGCACCATGTGGCAAACAGGTAGAATCACGGTTCATGAAATATATGACCCATGAATTCCATGTAGAAGTAAAGAGGTCTGCTTTCTCATTCAGATTGAAGGTTGTCTTTTCCACTTGTAGATGGTAATAACAGTGCCCCTCCAATTCTCCAGGGTGACTTGTTGAGGTGATAGCCAATTTCTTGGGATACACTTCTTGGTTGCAAGTAACATGATTCCCAGCAGGTACTTAAGATGCCTGTCCCCCAGTTCTGCAAGATAAAGAATGTAACAGGGGTGTGGATGACCTCAGAAATAGCCTGTTCTAGCCGGCCCGGTGGCACTGAGGGCTGAGGCATCCTGTGTTACTTCATGCTATGCCAGCGAACCGGGTTCAGGAATGACTTTGGGTCGCCGAGCTGACGGCATGGAGGGGCAGGATCGAGTGTTGGCTCTCCTCTCCCAGGAGGGAGGGTCACCTGTCCATAGTCCCGCCACCACCAGATGGAGGTCCGTGGCAGGTGTAGGTGGTGATGGAGTGACTGATGGGCGTCCCATGATGCATGATATGTGCATGACTCCGCACACATGCGTCACGTTAGGGACGCAAGGGAACTGGGATTGGGGAAAATGGAATAGCAAAAAGAAAAGTACCTACAGGAGAAAAAAAAGGGGGAAAAAAAAGAAATAACCTGTTCTAAGTCTGTCAGTAAGGGCTGCAGGCCAGGACTGGTCTACATAACATGTGTGTAGTTCCCTGCAGTTTCTCCAGCATGTTGCCATTCCACCCCTTGCATATCTGGAAGTTATTGCCAGGGTTCTGAAAAAACAGATACGGTGCTTCCAAGCATAATCCCTCCAGACATGTGAGGAAGTTATCCTGCTAACCTTGTAACAGCCTCGCTCTCAGTTGTTTTGTTCTAGGGCAGTGTGTAATTCCCCCTCCCATTTATGGGCGACATACAGGGTGTCCCCCTGCTGTGTTTCATTTGAGGCTTTGTATATAATGGAAATGAGGTGCCTGATTGTGTTGTGATATATAGCAATAAAACCTGAACCAGTGCTGAAGCTTGTGTGTGGCCTTTGATTTCTGGGGGTCTGGTGAAGTGAAAGTGTCGCAATTGAGGATAGACAAAAAAACTCTCCACTCTAAGCCAAACAGTTACTGCAGCTCCTCAAATGATTTTAGGGCTCCCTCTGTACAAAACTGGCTGAGATGGAGTAAATTCTTCCATTGCCACTCCCGGAATGTGGGGTCTAGGGGCGCAAGCGGAACGTCCCCCAGCTGTACCAGAGGGCACACCCAGATCAATTGTGGTGCTAGGGCTATGTTGGATACTGCTTCCTGCTGGTCTCCCCCACTTGATGGATCCATGGGTTCTCTTCTAACTGTGCCCGCAGTCAAGCATCTGTGCTAAAGATGCAGCCAGTCGTCTCCTGGGGGGCATCAGATAATCTTCCTTGGTGAGCCATTGAGGGACATGCCCTTGCTCATGCCAGTAGAAAATTATTTGAAGCTGAGCAGCTGTGTAGCATAGCTAGAGGTCTGGCAAGCCTAGGCCTCTGCAACCCTTGGGCAGCATTACTGTTTTATAGTGGATTAGGGGTAATTTCTCTTGCCAAACATATTTGGAAATGGCTACTTGCCATTTTTGATATGCTGAGCAGGGGACTGGCACATTCTGGATGATGTACAGGAAGCAAGGAAAGGACCATCCTCCTGACCAAATCCATGCACTGTATGAGGCTGCGCGGAAGGGTATGCCAGTTTTGCAGATCAGCCATCGATTGTCTGTAATTAACTGCATAGTGGCGATCCAAATGTGATGGGAGTTTAATCCCAAAATATTAAAACAAGTAATATTTTAATATTTAAAATATATTTACATACATAATACAGGATACTAGAAAGACTATGGGAACAGTAATTATACAGGAATGTTTTAAACAGTAGGGAACACACAGAAAAAAATCCTCCTTCTTCTCTCCCTATTTAGCAAAGTAGAATAGCGTGACACACAGGCTGCCTTGATGAATCGGGGCAGGCTTGACCCTTAGATGGTAACTGTTCATAGTCCCAAATGTGGCTACTCTTTTACCCACAAAACTCAGGTTAACAAGGTTTCCATAAATCAGTCTCCACCCACCCTCAGCACACATATCCTAATGACATAACTTTTAGGCCCTTCTTTGTGCCTTGAGAGCTGTGCCCTCTTGGGAAACTGTTCTGACCTGGACTTTGTGCATTTGTGTATTCAAATGTATTGTCTTTTGTCCCGAGTCTTGTCTAACCCATCAGAGGTGTCTGATCAGCTAGCAGCTTCTTGACATGAAAAGATGCCTTTTTCTCTGAAGCTCTCCCACTAACTTTCCAGGGGTCATGCTGTGATAAAGGACAACAGAGATACATACAAACATACGAAAATACCAGCAGAAGCAGGCCTTATGGTCTATCGAGTCTGCTTGATTGTGCAGCTAGCCCCTCAACTTGTAGCTGCCCCACCATCCCCACCCCTCTTCATCACAACTCCCCCATACCCTGTCCCAACACCTCTTAAAACTGCCCACCATTCTACAGGATAATGCCTCCTTGGGCAGAGCATTCCACCTGTCCGCCACCCGTTCAGTGAAAAAAATGTCTCCTAATTTCCCTCTTGAATCTTCCCCCCTCCAATCTCACCTGATGCCCTCTTGTATCCCTCCCTCTTCTAAGCTAGAAAATCCTTTCTCTATTAGCCTTATTTATCCCCTTAGGTATTTAAAGGTTTCAATCATATCCCCATATCCCTTCTCTCCCTAGGGAGTACATGTTCAGCTCACCTTATCTATCCCTGTAGGACTTTCTCTCCAATCCCTAGATCATCTTGGTCACCCTACGTTGAACCCCCTCCAACAATTTGATGTCCTTCTTCAAGAATGGGTACTAGTACTGCACGCAGTACTCCAGGTGCGGCCTGACCAGAGATCTGTATGAGGGAAGGATCACCTCCCTACTTCTGGAGGAGATTCCCCTTGCTATGCACCCCAGCATCCTGTTGGCTTTTGCTGCCGCCTTCCTGCACTGAGCTGAGTTGTTCATGCTGCCCGTTCTAAGCACCCCCAGATCCTTTTCCTCCTCTGTGCTTTCCAGCTGCACACCTCCCAGCTGTTAGCTCCTCCCCTGATTCCTAGCTCAGAAATGAAGCACCTTGCACTTCTTGGCATTAAACCTCAGCTGCCATGTTTCCGACCACTCCTGTAGTTTGGTCAGGTCCTCCTGTAGCCCCTTCCGCCTTTCAATGTCATCTACCACAGCTCCCATCTTCTTATTGTCAGTGAACAGACTGATCCCACTCCGGATGCCGTATGAGTTATCAGCAGGGCCACTGGAAAATTGCGGAACATTTTACCCAAAATGGGACTTTTAAAAATTATGGAAATTGGTGGGGTTCACAATACATCCCCACGCCCCTAATAAATATTTTATTGTTTGCTGCAGCATGTATTGGTCATATAAATTGTTTAGATAAGTGCATTGCCTCTTGTAAATGCTTTTGATGAAGAAAGGTGTGTGTTTTTGAAATGCACTGCAAATTAATCATTATGTAGCATATCTTCTAAAATCAAGACATCTAAGTCATGCAGTGCTAACTAGATTTTATTCACTAATTTACAGTTAGTCTATACGAATGCATCCTGAAACAACATATTTTGCCAGTTTCTAGATGTTAAATAATGAAGCCTGTTTAAACTACTTGCTTTGGTGCAAGAAAAAATAAACAGATAACTAGGGTGCCTAATAAAGGTCTAGTAAAGAAAATGTTTATTTTGTTAAAATAACTACTGTTCTTAATCAGCACTGTGAGTACATTTTAAAGTCACAAGCTAAAAGTATCAAATCACAAGAGTAGTTTTTCATTACATCATACAATAGTTTTCAATACATGGTACTTTTGTTCTACTCGGTTTGCAGTGATTTTACTTGGGTTGCAATTATTTTGTCTATTTGAAGGTAAATGTTTAACTATACTTGTTCAGCGTGTTTTCAGAAATGTTTGCTTTTTGTACGTTTTGTATGTGAGTATGCAGTTGTGGCAGACTGACATGTAAGGAATCACTGTCACCAACCCCCTCAGAAGCACATTCAAGTTTATAATTAGCAAGGCCATCCAAACTCCTGACACCTTTGAATCAAAATCCTTTCAGATTGAAAGTATTTATACAAGGAAAATCTACCCTACCATTCAAAAACAACCGTTGTGGTTAATGCTTCATTTAGGTGAATGGGGCACTTTGCACCTCTTCTCACACCTATAGTTTCAGTCTCTGTGTCAGCAAAAAGTTCTCTAACAGTCTGTTTTCACACAGATTTTAAAAGTGTTCAAGTCTATATATGCATGATCAGAGGATTTTGAAACCAAAGCAGGGAAGGGAATCACATGAAAGCAGAGTCACATTTGACCCCTTCTCACCTCACACTATACTGTTTTGGTCAAATCCAAATCTGTGTACTAAATTGTTAGCATAGCTGAGTAGATTTCCTTGAGAATTTAAATATTTTTATACAATTTTAGTCAAAAATTCCATAAATGTAAGAAATTGCGGATTTTGTGCGAAGAAGGGTGAAAATTGCGGAAATTGCGGGAAAAATTGCTCCCGCAATTTTACAGTGGCCCTGGTTATCAGTTATGTATATCATAAACAACACTGTTCCCAGTACCGATCCCTGTGGCACCCCGCTCATCACTTCCCTCGTGAGTAAGAGGTTCCCCACCACCATCACCCTCTGCTGCCTTCCATTCAGCCAGTTGGCGATCCATCTGACCATCTTAAGTTCCCACCCTATGTATTCCTACTTCCCCCACAGCCTCCCATGTGGCACAGAATCAAAGGCCTTGCTGAAGTCCAAATACAGGACATCCACCGCATGGCCTCTGTCCAGCTCCCTGGTCACCCAGTCATAATACTCAATTAGATTTGTCTGGCAGGATCTGCCTGAGACAAACCCATGTTGTTGGCTGTCCTGGAGACCATTGCCCTCCAAAAAGGTCACTAGCCTCTCTTTTAGGATCATCTCCTTGATCTTTCCCACAATTGATGTGAGGTGCACTGGTCTGTAGTTGCCTAGTTCATCCCTAGAGCCACTTTTGTGAATGGGCACCACATGGGCCATCCTCCTATCTAGAGATAGTACCTAGCCTCAGAGACAGTTGGTCTGTTTCTGATAAAAGTCTTGACCTTTCCCAGGAATATCAACTTCGTCCCTTCAGGTGATAAAATTCTGATGCCCATGCAGAAAGAATTAAATAAAAAAAAATATACAGTAACAGGTTTACATAGCAAATTGTTCCAGTTTACATCATTTTTTTATGTTGCTGTGCTGTTTGATTTGTATTGTGACCTTTTTGACCCTGACTAGTTGTGCTCTCGATTAATGCACTCTTGTCTTGTCTTATAAGCAGAAGTATATGCTAGGTTAACACTGTACCATGTCACGGGGACCTAACCAGTGAGGAGTCAGAACTGACCAGGCACCATTTTATAAACCAAAGAAGTGTGTGGGTTGTAGCATTCACCGTTTGCATGTACTTAGAGAAATGTATATCTTATCTGGTCAGTTATCGGGCTAGTAGTGAATGACTATGTACTCCCACACTTTAATGAGATGGTACAATATATGCATTTTTTTTCTTCCCTTCAATAAAAGTTAAAGTGTAAATAATTGCTGGAAGGTGGCCCTCTGGAGACCCCAGTAATGAGGGGCTGGTGATGCTAGTTTATCTGTCTTGGTGCTCTTGAAACATGAACTATTTTTCTGTTGTACAAAGAAAAGAAAGAAAGATGGATTATCAATGCCTTGCATCTACCATATGCTCGGGTGCATTTTCCAAAGGCTGCGACAGTCCCAGTGTACCCAGAAGCCACAGTTTTAGCTGACAGATACGGCAGGCCAGAGACAAGATAGTACAGACTTAGGGGGCTGGGGAGTAAGTCAGCTAGACACGTGTGTCCTGAAATGGCATATATTCAAAGTACATGTACTTTGGAATTTTGTAATTCAGCTGGCTACCAGTTATTGGGATGATGGGGATGAGCTACTAAACCCACACAGCAGCTGGTATCTACGCTGGCTTGCAAATATTTTTATAATATTTTATAACAATATTCCATTTTTATTTTGTTTGTACCAGGCTAGCCGTGGGAACTGAGGGTTTTCAGTTCCTGAATAGGTTTTGTGTTTACGTGGAAAAGTAACAAATCAGAAGGGGCTGTGATCCTTCCTAGACTTGGATACTAGAGATACAGTTCGTGTACAGAACATAGGCCGTCGTGGTGGTTTTGCACTGCCATGCTTGCTTCAAAGCACATATTCACTTTCTGAACCCAGGACATCTTCCCGAGGTGTACGTGGAGGTCTCATATGTGACCTCAATTGTGTATTTAGGTGACCTCCATATGTGACAGCCATCCGGTGTCACTATTGTCTGATGCCCCCCTTCCACACATAGGTAACACTTCATGTGTATAAGAGTTTAATTTGCAGACCTTTGCCAGGTGCCAGGCGCCTTGCCCCTTATCATTTCGATCACAGCGTAACTGCATGATCTTTGAGGATATCTCCCTCCCATTGAGCCACATCATGGAACTGTAAGCCGTCAGAATCAGGATCAGGATCACTCATAAATTTTAGCAGGCAGGGACCACCCACATTGACGTGCCTCAACAGCACATATATACCATGAGCATCCTCAGTGTGTCTTAGTTCTTTCTCTTGCAGTCAACCGCTCATTGGTCCACCACTGCTGAAGAATGCCTTTGAACTTTTGCAAGTATTCGCCATCACTGCTACTTCTAAGTTTCTTATTTTGAACATACTTTACTTTTATGCCACACGAAGGCAAGGAACCACTGTTCCAGTATTGCCATTGGTGTGACATTAAGATGTATAAAGACAACAGCTACTCCATTTGTATCCATTGTCTCAGTATAAACCATGATGTTAAAGCCTGCTCAGTTTGTCAAGGCTTTAACCAAGCAACCAGGAGACATCGTAAGAAGGCTCTGGAAAACTTTCTTTTGATCCATGAAATGGAGAAACAGCTTGCGGCTAAGGCAGCATCACAATCATCAACCACTTCTGTTCCCGGTTCACGATCGGCCTGTCACTCTACAAAAGGAAAAAAAAATTGAGTTTTTTGATGAGACAGGTTGTCCCTCTCTTGAGGAGGGAGGTTTCTGTATGCTTTTCCCCCATTCTCTCTGATACAGTGTGTTCTGGTCCAGCTGTGAGCTAAGCCAGCCACCCTGATTCTCGTGATCCTCACTGGACCAGACATACTTGGTTTCCATTTCTCCAGCAATTGGCAGAGGAGCCTCCTGCCCCACTCTCCCTGTGAGACGGACTTCTGACACAGGAGCAGGGGGCCTGGTGCACCCAAACCTTTGATTTTTGCACCTTCACACATGGCTCCTGAGGACATAGAGCTCTCTCTTTTTAGGGTTTCTCCAGTGGTGGCCGATGTTCTCCTGGTGACTAGAAAACTATCTGCCCAGTACTCTTATTCACAAAAATGGAAACATGTTACTGTGTGGTGTGCTGAACATGCCTTGGATTCCTTTACGTATCCAGTTCCTAAAGTCCTGGACTGTCTCTTGTCCCTTAAGAACTCAGTATTGGGGTATTCCTCAATAAAGATCCATTGGGCCGTGATGGTGGCATTTCATGCCCTGACAGAGGACAAGACCATGACTCAGCTGGAGGTTTCTTGTAGATTCCTAAGGGGCATCCTCCTTCTGCACTCCCTGGTCCAAGATCTGGTTCTGGTGTGGAACTTTTTCCTTTTTGAAATCTCTGTTTATTTCCCCCTACACCCCTCAAGCTCTGGTTCCTCAGGAGTGCAAGTGGAGTCTGTCCCTGCTATCCAGCCTACCTGCTCCATCCCATTTCCCCATGGAGCTGTGGTTTTGCCCCCGGGCGGTGACGAGGTGGGGCCCATACACCCCGAACACTTTTTTGTTTTGTCAGGTTCAGGCAGCTAGGTAGGTGGAAGCACATTAGGGTCTAGCTCCAGCGCTCTGTCTCCTCTGAGCTGGAAGGCATTTTCTCCCTTTTCTTGTGGCTGTCACATGTGCCCTGACATCAAGGTGCATAGCGCCAACGTCCGTGACATCCTCCCCACTGTGTCTGCCTCAGTGCTTGCTATGCCCCAGACATCTGCCTGGGGCCAGTAAAGCACCGAGATGCTACCCCCCCCTCGCAGAAGACGAGCTGTCCCTGGTACACTCAAGCCTTCTGCCCTCCAGCGTCCAGGCTCATTCCCGAACTCGGGTTACTGACGCTGCAAGTAGAAATCCAACCACTGCGCCGATGGGCTGGCTGGTGTGGAACTTTGATTTGGTCCTAGAGGCCCTCACTGCACCTCTCTTTTAGCTTGTGGGTACTTGTGAGGTGCACTGCATATCTTGGAAGACCCTGTTTCTTGTGGCAGTGACATCTGCTAGATGCCTGTCTGTGTTGCAGATCTTCCATTTATTATTTTGCACAGGGATAGGGTTACCATACGTACCACTCCTTGTTTTCTCCTGAGGGTTGTGTCCGAAAGAATACTAAATCAGACTGTAGACATTCCAGTTTACTTTTCATCTCCCACAGATAGTGGGAAGCATCATTTACATACACTGGACATCCACAGGATGCTGCACTGGTACCTGGATCATACAAAGAATTGTGGAAAATCCTCTCAACTGTTTACTGCCTTTGCCCCCCCCCCCAAAAATGATGGAGTCACCAATTTCTAAACAAAGCCTGTCCAAATGGCTGACCTGTTGTATTTTGTTTTGTTATCACAAGTGCAGTAAGAAGCTTCCTGGTCCTGTTTGTGCTCTTTCCACCCATGGGTTAGCTACCGCAGTGGCTTGTTTTCAGAATGTGTCCGCTGCTGATATCTGTGCTACTGCCACTTGGAGTACTCTTCATACATTCAACAAACACTGCAGTCTGAACATCGTCTCTCGTAGATGTGCTGGCTTCTTTTTTTTTTTTTTAATTGTTTAACCAGGTGAGACACACTAAGCTGAAAGCTTGTTTACAGGTGCAACCTGAGAGCACAGGGAATTTAAGTGACTTGCTCAGGGTCACACCATGTGCAAGTGGGGGCTGTGGGATTCAAACCCAGGACTCCAGATTTTCAGCACAGAGTCTTAAACCACTGCGCTATACTGCCTCCAGTACGTCAGTGTTTTGCAAAGCCTCCTCACTCAGGATCATTAGGTCCCGTCGTCCTCTCTCAGTGCCTGGTACTGCTTGGGAATTGTTCCTTGATGTGGCTCAGTGGAGGGAGATATCCTTGAGGAAGATGGAATAGTTACTTACCATAATAGTAGTTCTGTGAGAGAATCTCCTCCATTGAGCCACAGATCTCCCTCCCACTCCCCCCCAACCCCCTTGTCGGGTGATTGGTGACTAAACTGCCTGCTGTCATAAGCTGTTTCTCCTCTAATGCCCCCTATGGCATCCATACTCAGGTTTCCATATCCTCTGCTGTGTGCCTGGTGTGGTCCTGGTAGATTCAGTCCCTGCCGGTCCAGTGATCCTCCGAGTTTGTCTCTGGGGAACTGAGGCATAGTAGGGATGCCCACCTTATATAGGCACCAACGAGGCATATCAAAGTGTGCAGCCCCAGCCTGCAAAAATTTCCAGGTGGTCCTGACACTGACAGTTTATAGTTCACTAATGAGGCGTAATGGAGGAGATCATTTTTTATTTAAACATTTGGTTACCGGGAAAGGCACACTGAGACAAGGCTCATTTCCAGGTGAGATCCAGGGATAAGGGTACAGAGATTACAATAAACAGTGATACATTTGACACCTCTTTTTAATTTATGGACGAAGAAGGGGAGCTGTGGACCCATGAATGCCGGGGGTCTAATAAATGCATTAATGGTGCTGTAGCACTGGTATTTGTTTGGTATTCAGTAAGGAGTCACTGTGCTTGTGGATGTCAATGCCAAAGCCCCTGGAGTTCTTCAGATACCGTGTTCCCATAGTACCTGCCTCTTTCCCCTCCTTGTTTATCCTGAAGCACCCTGCTCTATGCTCAGCATGTTATGTCATCTTTGATATCCCATCATATTTTAGCCAAATGCAGGACTGCATTCATGCTGCAGAAATGTGCAAGTGCTGTCCAACAAGTCTTGCAGCAGAAATCAGGATTTAAGTTCAATGGAAAACTAGGGGCCTTGGTCAAGTCATTTTTTTCTAACAACTTCAAAGTGAAATAAAGAGTTCAAGTTTGTACAGAAAAGCAAAAAAAAAGTTGACTGATCAAGTCTCCTCAGATCCTGAAATGCAACACTAGTTGCTGTGTGGTGTTTGAGATTTACCGGTTAGCTGTTTGTGATTTTCTTTCTTTAAAATAATCTTTTTCTCTTTTTTTCTTCTTTTGCCCCATACCCCAGTCCCCAACATCGACAATCAGGTGCTGCCATGGCTGCATCTTTCCATGGCTAGGACAGTGAGCCAGTGACCACCTTCACTGTGCCAAGTCCTGACACCAGTGCCGCTCCCGGGCTGGTCAGTAAAAGGGTGTACAAATTCCAGGGTGTCCCACTTCTTCCCTCCCCAGAAGACAACCATCTCATGACTGTGATGCCCTCATCACCCCCCCCCCAACCCTTTAGGGCCAGTGTGGGATTCTGGGTCTTGCATGTAAATGCTGGCCTCCCAGGTTATATCTTTGTAAAATTCAAGTTAAAAACAATACAGAAGTGATACAGAAGAAGCATATAGTATGGGGCAAATACAAATCGAAGTACATCAAAGAGCAGCCAGCATACCCATTACATTTTTTGCAGAACCCTCGTATCCTCTGATTACTAAGCTAGGTTTATAATGGCAACTCTTAAGTAGTCAGTCAGTAATTAAATACATTGCATGGTTACATTATAGAAAATAGAAAATAGTCCAGTAGCCTTGACCTAAATCATAGTACAAAAAGTAAAACATTATTATATCTGAAAATATGTTATTCATAGTCACCAAACACAGTACTAAGTATTTCTTGTACCAGGGCTACTGTTAAGCAAAGAAAGCCCTTTGTTATGTATATTTTACTTTTTCATGCAATTATACTGCAGTAATATATAGAAAAAGGAAATATAAGGTCATCTAGACGAAATGTAAAGATAGCGAGAAAGGAGGAATATATATATATATATATATATATATATATATATATATATATATGGGATATGCAGGCGCCTGTGGGATAACAAAGTTATTTGTACAGTTGCCTGTGACCTCGTAGCACCTCACGAGTGAGGGTTACGAGTGGTCACTGGCAACTGAACAAATAACTTTGTTATCCCACAGGCACCCCTGCATATTTGATTTATGCAACAGGATTTTTTTGGGTTCTGGTTTGTCATATATATATATATATATTTTTTTTTTAGTTATGTTCCTTTTCAGGTTTTTTTCTCTGTGCCTGGTTGCTGTGTTTGGTTTGCAGGATTGCTGTGCTGAGAAAGAGGAAAAAATGGATTTTTTTTTCTCAAGAGTGTTTTCATTTAAAATGTGGTTCCAGTTTGGGGGGGGGGGTTGTTTAGGGTGTGCAATTTGTGAGTGTTTGGGATTGTGATAGCTTGGCTTTTAAGAGCACTGTGAGGAGGTGAAAGTGAAACTGGGAGACAGTGCTGGTAAGGAGGCAGCACAGGTGGTGGTAGTCAGTGATGTAGTTAGTGTGTGGATAAATGGGTGATGATGTAGTTACTATGTGGATAAATAAATTTATCCACATAGTAGCACAGATAAATGGATTTATCAGTGCAGATTTATTCAGACACCTGTTGCATAAATATGTATATATATATATGTGCCATTTATTATAGAATGGTAGTGGGAGCTCGATCCTAGGGTATAAAGTCAGAGTAATGTGTGAGTTGATAGTGACCCCAACTCCTACGTGACATCTTAAAATGTACTGCAGCTGCACCACTGTGCTGGCCGTAATTTTTATTTTAGTTCTGATTTAGGGTTAACAACTTCCTTTTTTTTTTCCTTTTTGCTTTAAAAATATTTATTGTTGTCAATAAAAATAAAATAACATCATATTACAGTTATAAAAGAATACAATAATATCTTCTTTGAGGAGTATGTAAATTAATATGGATGCAAATAAGGCGTACAATGAGATTTGCGACAGAAAATCATATCACTACTAATAATATATCGATTCATATGCATCAATTTCTGTAATCAAAATCACTATAAGTAAGGCCATCGTTTATGAGATTTCCTGCATCTTAAATTCTAATGTGAGTTCTTTCTTACTTCTGATTTCACCCATTGCCTTGGAAATATTTTAAAAAGGGGGTCCAAATTAGTGATGTTCTGAAATGCAGATTCAGAATCAGAATCATTGGATTCCGATCCAGTTTTTGCAGTCTGAAAATCCTAATTTCAAAATTAAAGGTTAAATAATGTTTTACACTGGAAATTGGGATTTTGGATTCCAGCTCAGGTTCCTTTTAAAGGGTCCTTACCGGATTCAGAATTAAACTGGGTCAGAATTGGAAATGACTATTAATCAGAAACCGATAACGCCAAGCATCCCATGTCCCAGTATGATCATATATATTACATTTTGATAAAACCGAAAAGTGCCCACATAAAAGATCCCTTCTATAAAGGTAAGATGATACCGTTATTTTCTTGTGCATTGCATTTACTATTTTTGCTGCTAATTTGCCCTTTAATTCACCTTTCCGATTATCACAAATCCACATGATAGAACTGCTGACGCCTCAGGGAGAACTGAGAAAAACATAATATTTTTAGAAACAGTTCAACTTGCATTTCATATATATATATATATATATATATATATATATATATATATGGTAGCACGGTGGTGTTACCATAGTTAGGGTTGAGGAGCCATTTCTATGTTAAATCCCAAAACTTTGCACCTTAATAACTTTACAACCGTTTGATGGATTTGCCTGAAATTTGGAATTTATGATCAAGAACCATAGGCCTGCCTTGGGATCTGCCAAGTTTCGTACTGTTGGATATCGACTGCAGAGTTATAAAGTGTGATCTGTGTGCAGCGTTTACGCTTTACTGGAAAATTCTGTGGTCGCTACAGGTCGTATGGTTTTGCGTGGATCGCCTAAAATCTTCATAGGGAACGTGCAGCCGGGTCCCAATGTGCATTTCAAGATTTCATGAAAAATATTAAACGGTTCAAAAGTTATTCAAAAACAGTTTCCCATTATAAGTCAATGGGAAAAGTTAACAAAAGTTCAACACTTTCGCAAATGCATTTTACTTTCGAAATGGGCCTGTTACTTTCTAAATCGGCCATTTGTTTTCAGTTGGTGATCAGAAAATGGTTGGCATTTAAATTTGGGACCCTCTAGCAACCTAATTTTTTGTATTCACCTAGTCGGGCCCTGAGGATGCTTGCCATGTCTTTATTTTGGTAAAACACCCCAGAAATATGTTTTCAATTTTCTGGAAAAAGTACTTCATAAATTACTTTCGTGCTCATGAAAGTGTGTAAATTTTCTAGGACTTTCCAAATTGCACAGTAGTTTTCTAGTCTGTGGGAAAATGACAGCAATTCTTTGGCACTGCACTGCAAAATAACCGTTGGAGTTTTGGGCTGAAATTTGGAGGAACGCAGCCGACATCTCACAGATGTGCCTTTCAGTGTTGTATTGAAAAAATATTACGGCGGCAAAGTTATGGCACTCCAAAGTTGACATGTTTTCCTAGAGGATAACATTATGGCGCTCAAGCATTACAGGAATCCTTTGGCACCCTGCTGCAAAATAATGGTTTGGTCTTTTTCCTGAAATTTGGATGGAAGACAGCCAACAGTACACAGATGTGCCTTTCAGTAGTTTGGTGAAAAAATATCACATGGCGGCAAAGTTACGGCACTCCAAAATTGACGTTTTTTCCCATAGGATAACATTACGGCGCCCGACACTTAACAGAAATCATTTGGAGCCCTGCTGCAAAATAACGGTTTGGTCTTTTTTCCTGAAATTTGGAGGGACTACAGCCAACAGCCCACAGATGTGCCTTTCAGTAGTTTGGTGAAAAAACATTACAGGGAGGCAAATTTATGGCGCTCCGAACTTTTCTTTTTTTCCCATAGGATAACATTACGGCGTTCGCCGCACCTTTCAGGGCCCGTATCTCGGAAACGGTGCGAGATACGGACTTTTCGTTGGAAAATTTCTTAGCCCCAAAATGGGGCTAAGATTCAGATTAGACAGGACAGTTGTAAATAATATGACTTTTAAATTTTTTTTCTACGTCATACGGTTCCTGAGATATAATGTATTTAGTATTCCAAGATCTCATTTTCTGCGTCGATACTCATTATTTTGCATACATTATTTGTACTCACTGTCTTTCTCAATGCAGGTTTTGGGAAAACCAGCCTGTGCACTTACATTACTGTTACTGTTGCCCTTTCCGCTAGGATCCATACCCGCTTCACTTACCATTTACGCTGCGCCACCATGTGCGTTATCGCTGTCGTGTTTTCATTTGCGCTTGCGTTTCTGTTATTTTTTGCCATTTCTGTCTACAGTACTGTTTATCTTACTGTTTCACTTTACATCACCATGCCCATTGACATTTCTGTTTGCAGGCACCATGTTATTATGTGACAACACATCACGTGGCAGACCATTCCCGTCTACGCCACCATGTGCGTTACCCTTTCTGTTCTCATTCGTGCTTGTGTTACCATGTGCGCCACTGTTAGCATTTCTGTTTGCGTTGCTGTCCCTGTTAGTATGCCACAACACATCATGTGGCATCCATCAGCGGTTATGCAGCTTTCGGACTGGCGCTCCGCGCTGCATTACATTCACTATTTCTCGTTATCATTCTCAAAGAAGGGAAATTAGAGGCAAAAACTCTGTTTAATGCATTATTAGGGTTGTTCACAGCATTAAAGTGGGAAATTAGCTGTTAGGTTGAAACCCTGGACCCCTACCCCCAACCAGCATTGTGCGATTGATCGTGGGTCCTAATCTCACCCCATTCTCCTATACTTCTGCTGCTTTTACACATGTCATGGGGTGAGAGTTAGGCTGCGATTTATCCCAATGCGCACTCCAATGCCGGTTGGGGTGGGGCGAGGCCCTAAGGGGGTTTTCAACCCCAATGTTTAATTCCTCACTTTTGTCACTGTGAACAACTCAACTAATGCATTAAACGGAGTTTTTGCCTTCATATATATATATATATATATATATATATATATATATTTATCTTCCCATATTATTTATTGCTGAGGAAACTACATAACTTACGCTGAAACTAACCCCGACCCTTTAAAGGGACCCTTTATCTGACTACTGCATCAGTGCCTCTAGGGACCAACGAGCCATTGCCTCTCTTACAGAATACCTTACTCTCTACCTCCTTCCGCTGATCAAATTCTGGTGGGTGACTTAAATGTCAACTGGCTCAGCCCCTCCTCCTCCTGCCCGAGACTCCTTTTCTGCAATAGACCTAACACAACTAGTTACCCACCCTACCAGGACTAACCCCAAGAGGCTCCAGTACCCTGCTTGATGTGGTACTCACCAACCGCCCTAATCGGATCCCCAATGTACAAGTCCTCCCAGACTCTCTCAGCGATCACTCCCCATTCTATTCCACTGGTCAACCTCAGTCCCAAACCCCATAGGACAGTCCACATGCGGCGTCTAATACCTGGTGGACTGATAAAACTTAAGGAACTTCTGTCCCAAATTGACTGGTCTCCTATACAGGCAACTCCTGACATCGACACAGCTCTCTCCTTCTTTACCCAAACTTTTAATAATGCCTGTGATATCTTTGCCCCAGTGTTGACCCGCCGTTCTAAAAGGAAGAATGCCCCCTGGGTTACCCCAGCTTTGATCCACCAGCTCAAACATAGGGACAACCTATGGCACCGTGCCATTGAGACTGGCCGGCCCAGTGACAGGCGGTTATATGCTGCCGCCCGAAACAAGTGCACTCGGGCCATCAGAAAGGCCAAGTCTGAGCACTATCGGTCCTCACTCACTGCCTCATGGGGGAATCCCAGAACCTTCTGGGATAACATTAAACAGTTAAATGGGAGTGCACTCCCCCACCCACCAGATCAACATTAATGGTGTGATCTCCTCAGACCCAGCCCTCATAGCCAACCACCTCAACACCTCATTCACTGACCTTAGTCCTGTCCTCCCTACAAATTTTTGACCCTCCTCCCCAGCACCTGCCGTAAATCTTTCGCCCTTATTTTCTCCTCCTCGTGTTTCTGCCCAAGAACTTAGGCCGCACCTTGTCACTGCCCTCAAGGTAATAGTACAGGCAGTGACACCCTGGATCCGTGTATCCTACGGCTGGTCTTAGACACAGTCCTTCCACCCGATCACATGCCTCATCAACCACTCTCTTTGCCCGGGGAAGGTTCCAACTGCCTGGAAAGTCACCACTGTCACCCCTATCTTTAAAGGTGGTGATAGGACTGTGGCTGGAAACTATCGACCGATCTCCATTCTCTCTCCTCTCTCCAAGGCCTTGGAAAAAGTGGTGGCCTCTCAAATCTCTGACTACCTCTCCACCTACAATGTCCTTTGTCCTGAGCAGCATGGCTTCCGAGTGGGCCACAGTACCAACACAGCCCTCCTAGAGTTCTCCAACTTTCTCCACTCCTCCTCCTTAGACACTGGTTCTCTGCCTGGTGCTGTCTTCATTGACCTCTCGAAAGCTTTCAACACTGTCTCCCACCCCCTCCTTCTTGATGCCCTTAGTCTCTCTGGTTTTGCTGCTGGGCCTATCTCCTGGTGCACCAGTTATCTGTCTGACCGCTCACAGCGTGTAAAAATTAATAGGACCTACTCAGACATCTGTCCCATCTTTTCTGGGGTTCCCCAGGGCTCCATTCTGGGCCCCTTACTAATCTCCCTTTACCTTAACACCCTTCCACGCTGTTGCTCGGGGAACATTCTATTGTACGCTGATGATGCAGTCATCTTTGCCTCAAATCATAACCCTACTGCCCTCCAGGACTCGCTGCAGAAGTCCTTCACTGAAGCCGAGGGCTGGTTCAAGGAACATAGATTGGTGATAAATCTTAAAAAAACCAAAACCATGTTCTTCACTCATCCCCAAAACAAGTCCTGCAACTTCAAACTCCTCATTCACTCTGGGTCCTCATTCCCACTCGAACAAGTTTGCTCCTATAAATACCTAGGGATCCATTTTGACCCCTCCCTCTCCTTCCATGGACACATCGCTGCCCTAGCCACTGCCACTAATAATACGATTGGGCATCTTCATCGGTATAAACACTGCCTCCCCGGAGCTCTTGGGCTTCATGATCACCTCCTCTATCCTGTCCTAGTTGGACTATGGACTGCCGGTGTATGGTGCTGCTGATCAGACCGCTTTCCATAAAATTCGCTTTTCTCTGAATAAGGCCTGCAGGTTAATTACTGGAGCACCTAGGATGACACACACCTGTCTACTGTATGCTAAAGTGTTGGTACTTGATCTCGACGGCGCCTCAAATATCTTACCTGTACCCTTACAAAAGACCCTCCTTGGGCTTTCCCCACCAGGATTGACCACCACCATACGCCGCTCTGTCCCACTAGTTCATACTGGACCTCTGGGAAAACCTCTCTTGTTATCCCTAGAGCTAGGACCTCTCACGGCCAAGAGCCTTCAGCATTAGGGCCCCTCCTGGTTCCAACACACTGCCCCCTCCATCTCCGAGCTCCAACTATATCGTGCTTCAAAACTTCCCTTCACGTAACCACCTTATTAACACCCCATGCTGTAACTGCCGCTAGTCAAAGCCGTGCTTCATACTTATGACAAAGCTTATTACTAAGCTGCTAAGGACGACATAACTCTGGTATTGTTTGCATCCATCCTACCTGTACCAGCTTGTTTGTGTCTATGTCTTAATTTACTGTTATACTTATGTGTTGTACTGCTATACTGTGTATTTTGGTTTGTCTTACTGGGACAAGGTACCTTTGTAAATGAGCCTATGGCTCAAAGGTTTTCCAAACTGCTGTTTAAATAAAATAAAAAATAAATAAAATAAATAAAAACATGATCTTTATTCCTTTGAGAGGGAGTTCATCTGTCCCGGCAGCTCTTTACTACTTGATGTCATAACCCTCTGTTGTGACATCACAGTCTTTTGCTATGGGAATGACTGTGATGTCACAGAAGAGTGCTATGATCTCAGGAGGTGCAAACAGTTTATTGTACCTGTGCTCCCTCTTCTCTTAATTAGCAGGATCCTCAGTGGTCACCTGTGAACCTCTTATGGGCCAGAGGACACTACATAAAGGATGAAGCCAGAGAATGGTTTCCACAGAAGAAAGAGAGAAAGCGGCAGACCTTGGCTCCTATAGGCATGTCAAAATTTAAAGTGTAGGTACCTGAGTGGTGAAGGAGTCACCTTGTTGTCGATGGTCAGGCTAATAGTGATTTGGCCAAATGATGAGACCAAGAATCCCATTCAAATGATTGAATGAAGGCAAAGTAAGAAAATGGAATTGAACTAAATGAATTTCAGGCTTTCAAGATTTTTTTTTTGGGGGGGGGGTGGCATTGGTACTATAACTGGTTGATTCTGATTTTGGCCACACACCGGAAGTACCCCTACAGAATTTAAGAAAAATGTATAAGAAGTGTGATAAATCTCAGTGTATTATCCAGGATTGAACTACTAGCTAAACCTTCAGCATGATCTTGGGTGGGGAATATTCAACAGGAACTACAAAATGGTCCTGTTTTTATTCAAATTACCTCAGTAATAGATACATAGACGCTGTCGGCAGATAAGGGTCTATGGCCCACCCAGTCTGCCCATTTAAGCTTGTAAGTTCACTTTATGTTTTTCTAGAAGTCTGTTGCCTCTTATCCCTGACCTCCAGAATTCCCTTATGTCTATCCCAAGCATTCTTAATTCCCATGATTGTTTCAGCCCCCACCACTTCCTCTGGTAGGGTGTTCCACTTTTGTACCACCTGTTCTGTGAAGAAATTCTTCCTCATGTTTCCTCTGAATCGCCCTCATTCCAACTTCATCCCATGTCCTGTAGTCCTGGAACATCTTTTTTGCTGGAAAATAGTATATTCCTGCACCCTGTTCCTACCTGTAAGGTACTTGCATGTCTCTGTCATATCCCCTCTCTCCCTCCTCTCCTCTGAAGAGTACACATTCAAGTCCTTCAACCTGTCCTCATAGGACTTGTGGTGCAATCCCTGCATCATCTTTGTTGCCCTCCTCTGAACCTTCTCTGCCCTGTCTATGTCCTTACATAAGTAAGGTCTCCAGAACTGTACACTGTACTCCAGGTGGGTCCTCACTAGTGTCTTGTATAGTAGAATTATGACCTCTCTTTTCTTGCTGGTGATGCCCCTGCCTATGCATCCCAGCATCCTATTTGCTTTACCTTCTGCCTTGTCGCACTGTTTCCCTACCTTGAGGTCATCAGAGATGATAACCCCAGGGTCTCTTTCCTGCACTGTGCATGCTATATCCTCGCCCCCCCATCTAATATGTTGTTCCAGGGTTTTTGTGCCCCATATGCATTATCTTGCACTTCTTTGCATTGAATTTCAACTGCCAAACTCTTGACCATTCTTCAAGCTTCTGCAGGTCCCTCCTCATTCTGTCTACACCCTCTGGCATGTCCATTCTGTTACAGAGCTTCATGACATCAGCGAACAGGAAATTCTGCCTTCTAGGTCCTGCGCAATGTCACTGATGATAAATTAAGGGGAGGTGAAATACAGAACTAATATGAAATATAAGCTGAATTATGTCCAAATAATAGTTTTTTTTTTTAGTTCTTCAGGTGGTATCGCCTGCTATTTAGATCCCATGGCATGTATTGGTCTCCTTCTGGAACGCAGAGGGATATTTCTGTTGATCCTGGTGTCTGTGGCATCACTGCAGTGTATATCTGCATGAACGTGTTAATTTTTTGGGATGGGAGGGTTCTGGATTGATTGTGGGACACCGCAAACATGACTCGTAGTTGGATGCATTTAACTGAAAGAACACACACGCGGTTGAGTATGTTAGCAGATCAGTGAGGGGAGGCCTACACTGTGCCTAGCCTGTGGCTAGGTACAAAGCTCCATTGTGTGTGTGTGTGTGTGTGTGTGTGTGTGTGTGTGTGTGTGTTTTGACAGTCTTTCACCTCTCAAACCTGAATTATTTCCCAAAAGTCAAAAATTATAATGCCCCTTGTGCTCCAGAGACCCTTGCATGAACCTGATCCCACAGAAAGGTGGCAGACTAACTCAGATGGGTGCCATGCTCCCTAGTGGTAGAACTTCTGCTGTTGTTTCAGAGGTATTGAGATCTTAGGTCCTATTACTGCCAGTCAGGTCATGACTTTGTAATTGGTAGCCAAACTAGCCAAATATGGTAGTTTATTGTTTGATCATATGAAAATATCTTTACAAGAGACAATTCATATTATATCAGAAAAAGCAACACATACTGTATGGCATAGAATATTCATAAAATACATGCATATTAGAGTAGACCAATACGCTCTAGCACAAATCATAATGCTGCACATATAAACCCCTCATCTGATCATACCTCACTTCCTTAGGTTTTGTTTTTTGGCAAACCTTTGCCTGATTTTCATTACTGAACAAAACAGAATTTGCTGCCATCTGTATAATCCATTCATTCTCAGATGTCAAGATTATTAACAGAATAAGATCTAAGTCAGTACCCTGTAGAGAGGTTATAATTAGACGAAGTCAAAACTTTCTTGCCTTAGCCATACAACAGGCATAAACAGTTTACGTGTTCAACATCCCCCCACCCCACAAACAAGTTACAGCTACAGTTTTCATTGCCAGGACTGCCCTTCTTAGCTTTGTAGTTGGCTTTCACATCTCTGCATTCCAGGCAGGAGCGCAGTACACCACAAACAGGTTCCTTGTCAGAGGGGATGGGGGAAGGGAGGGAGCAAGGGGTATCGAAGTATTAGTCACAAGATGAGAACTATACTACTTTTTCTTAGGAGGGCACTGCTGGGAAGATGTTAGCTGGGGGAGGGAGTACATCTCCATACCAGTAAGTCCCAGTACAGGAACAGGGAGGTGGGGGGGGCTGCCAGTGTAAGGGTTCAGCTGGAGGATGAAAGGAGAAAAAGATACACTGTATAGTAATAAAAAAATTGTCCATGCTTTGCAAAGCTTTCAAATAAAAAAAAAATGTAAATGAGAGATTCTTATTCGTGTTTTAACTGGGCCTGGGGTACACAAACTTGTGCATACATGTGGTATGGCTATGTGCAAAAGGAGATGGGGATTACAGTGAGACAGGAGTTTCTACCACCTTCCAGAAAAACAAAAACAAACATTGTCTTTGGTAGCATGGACCTGTAATGGAAGAGACAGTCTGGACCTCAGTGCCTTTGCTGAGTGAGATACATAATAATATACAGTAGTTATTTAAGGTCGGAATCAGCAGGGATTCTAGCTCCATTAGGTCTACCCCACCACCCTATTTTACAAGCAGGGTTGAATATAGTATGCTGTGCAAACATTTCTTGGCCCTTGCTGTGCCACCAGCATGTATACATGTCCTAAAAACATATACATTTGAAATTTTCTGGCAGCCTAATGGTTAATTTATTGGTAACCCCTACTACCCAGGGTACCCTGTGATTCCCTTGGTAAGCAGCAATTTGGCCTGGCTTTCCTTGAAGGATATCATGTCTTCATTTCCTCTGTCTCCACTGGTTGGCTGTTCCATTTGCTCATCACCTAAGGGAGAAGGGCCTCCTAACGCTACAGCTGAATTTACCACCTCTGAGTTTCAGAGACTGTCCATGTGTTTTGCCTGAGGACACCAGATCTAAAATCTTGGTTGGGCCGATCTCGCCGATACCCTTGAGTATGAGGAAGCGAGAGATCCGTTCCCCTTTCATCCGCCTGTTCTCCGTGGTGAACATGTTGAAGGCCACTAGCCTTTCCTCATAGCATTTGCCTTCCATACCCCTGACCATTTCGGTGGGTCGGTGTTGCTTTCTCACAGTGGCCTCAGTGGCCTTTTTGTATGGGGTAGCCCAAAACTGCATGCAGTACTGTAGGTGGGGCCTGAGCTGGGCCTTGTAAAGTGGCAAGATTACTCTCCCTGCTCTGTGGGTCATGCTGTCCCCTCCCTTGATGCACCCCAGCTTTTTTCTAGCCCTCTTGACAGTGGATGCCCACTGCTTGTCATGCTTCAGCCTCTTCTCTGTTATGACGCCAAGGTCCATTTCCTCCTCTGTCAGCGTAAGAGGAAGCCTCACACAGTGTGTAAGCCCTGCCTCTGCTTTTTCTTCCCAAGTGTAGCATCTTGCATTCAGGAGCTAACCTATCACCCAGATTGTTCAAGTTCTTCTGAAGTTTGTGGATGCTGTGCAAGGACAGGTGCCTCATATTGTCCTCTGCATGGAGCAGCATGGTGGGTGATGAGTGCAGACTCCCAAGGCTGAGAAAGGATACTGTACTTGGCATCTGTTTTACAGGAGTTCCTATCCCAGAAATCTCATTAGTAACCAATAGAATGAGAGGAAGGAAAATGGGGGTCTGTATATCAGGAAATGTAAACCATCTCTCATCCCTGTTTTCCCTGTTCCCTACCTCACCACTCATTGTCACCTCAGTTGTAACTTTTCTTCCAGGTGAGTGAGTGGCAGCCTTCACAATCGATGGCCAGTGGTCATTTTGCAGGGGTGAGAGGTGGGGCTGCCATGAATACTGAGGGGCCCATACCCTCCCTTACCTGGAGCCTTCTGCTGGCCCAGTGGGGAAAAGTGGGCCTTATATTGTGCATACAGATAAAAAAGTAGATTTTTTTTTTTATTTTAGTGGGGGGTGGGCACTGATTTTTCAGTTTTCAAAAATGGCCGATTCCGTTTTGTCAAACTTGAAATCCATCAGCCCTCCAGTACTGGATGTTGTATTCTCACAATTTGATGCATTGCTTTTTTCCCTTGCATCACTTCTGTGTATTCTTGTTTACACGGGACTCTATATGTTTTAACTACAATACGATGCATTTGTAGCATGTTATACCTTTCCCAGGTTATGTTATTCTTTGTTTTTTATTATCCTTATTCTCTCGAATTACTATGTTTTACTGGCACCCAACTGTCTGGACACTTTCTTGGAAATGCATACTGTAATTACTTGTTCTCCTTGCATTGTATATTGTAATTTCTTGTCATCTTGTGTATTATGTGTGCTGTTTCTTTTACTGTACTTGCTGTACTCTCCCGGGTTGTTCCTGAAAATAGGCATATACTATGTCTAGTGTACTTCCCCGGTTACCAAAACCAAATAAAGTAAATAAATAGATCCGAATGCTTTGTTCTGTAATGTGGCAGAAATTTTATAACACGTTTGATGTACAGTGGATGTTTTGCATGAAAAATTGGCATAGAGTAGGGGGGTTGTAAAAAACAAACAAACAAAAAAAAAACACAATTGGGATTTAAGGCACAAAAACACTTAACTGTAGAGCAAAAATGCCATCCCCCGCCCAAAAATGGTGTGGGCCAGTAGGGATGGGGGAGCCTTCCAGTCCTAACAACCTATGCTGGGATGCTCTTCCAGAAAGCTCCAAAACACCAGTGTGTGCCACGCAGCAGTATATCATGTATTGCTTTACAAACTAGCCCTTTGGTTGGTTTCTTTTTTCTAGTTCTTGAATTCTACAAGACCACCCCTTCCATAGGGAGTGGACCACCTTTGACACTTGAAGAAGAAAAAAAAAAAAAAAGCTATTTGTTAATATTCTGTTTCTTTTACCTCCACAGTGTATTTTGGGACCTGTACTGTGCAGCACCCGACAGAAGAGAGACATGCGAACATTCGAGTGAAGCGAAAGCCTTCCACGACTACGTGAGTCTAGCTTTCCATTTGGTGTCTTCCGTCTGTTGATTGGTTGATGTGCTGAAATAAATGTCGCCGGAGGGAAGGTCCTCCAGTAAGAGAACATGAACTTGCTTATTGTAGGGCATTGGTCGTTAAAATGTTTGGTGCCCTCATAGGTGAAAATGGGATTTGTGGTCCAAGACTGGATAAAAAGTTTTTGACTTTGGTTAGAGTTACATGGCTTCCTGTACTTGTATACACTGTATGTTCTGAAGGCAGTCGCCCAAAGGTGGATGATGAAGTAAGGGTTTTGTTTAAAGTGGAACAGTCTACACGAGGTGCCCGGCTCTCAGGTATGGGGCTGGTCCCAATGTGCACTTTGTGTGCAAAAATGTATTGGTTTTACTTACAATCTACTATACTACAGTAAACGGTATCAGACTAATTTTGCCTAGTTCTAAGCTGACATCTTCTGTTCCTACAAATCCCAGAATCCCCTGCAGCTGACATCAGCACAGTAGGAAGCAGTGGGAGCTTCAACAGCCTGCAGTGCAAGTTAGCACTTTCAGAATCTCCAGTCAGATGTTTTCCGGGTCTGCTTTTCTCCCGGGGGCTAAGTACAGTCCCCTGTGACTGTACTTAGCCCAGGGAGAACTGTGGGACCAGCAAACAAAAGATCAGAGCTTATATGAACTCTAACATGCACTGCAGGCTATTGAATCTCCCACTTCTACCTATGGCTCTGATGTCACTTGCAGGTGATTCACAGATTTATAGTAACGGAGATGTCAGCCTAGAACTCAACAAAATGAGTCTGATACAGTCTACTATAGTACAGTAAACAGTAAGTAATCCAAAATGTTTTTGCACACAAAGTGCACATTGGGACAAGTTCCACACTTGAGTGTAGGAGCCCTTTGTGCTGACTGTTCCCCTTTAATCCTTGTGAGCTGTTGCATCTGCATTCGCCATTGACAGCCAGGCTGCAGAGTCACATCATAGACTGCTCATGAAAAATATTTGAGACTTGGCAAAGCAATGAAATGTATTAAGCAGGAGTTAACTTGCACCGGGAGAAGAGAAAAAAAGCCTTGTGGGCAATACAGAGGGCAGTATTTCAAACGGAATCTGCTTGGTTTATAATAACAGTGACCTCCAGATTGGTAGCAGCTCTGCAGTGCCAACTGGCACACCTGGTTTAGAGTTCCAACTAGGGGGTTTTCTGGCCCTTGGACAGTGGGAGCCATACATATTGCCAAGGTCATGTGCTCCATACACAGGGGGGAGCATGTGGGTCACCAGTGTTCAAACTCATCCCATCACCACCATCTGTCCATGAAGAAGTATTGGTTTCAATGTTAAGGCACCTGTCTGTCCTCCCAGCCAGAAGAATTGGGTGGTATTGCCATAATGGCCCCTGAAATAGGTGGGGGTGGAGGGGACTGGTTAAACTGGGGTGTGTTAGTCCCACCAAATGAGGGACCTCTAGAGCCAGTGATTATCTGTTTGCAAAAAATGGCTGGTTCTGTTTGGCATAATCTTAAAATTCATTTTATTGTTTTTTTTCCCCCAAATTGAGGACAAATCATCACGTTTTGTAAAACAAATAAAGGCTTAAAATGGAGGGGGGGGGTTTGCAAAAAAAGCTGGTGGAAAGTGTTTGTTTATTTTCATGAAAAATTGACTCCCAAATGTTTGTTTAAAAATGACAGATTCCATTTTTTACTGGTGTTTTCAATTGAAAAGGAAAACCATTGGCCCTAGACCTCCAGTCTCATTAATTTACAAGTTATGGCTTGTCATCTGCTGATTAGTAAGACGTTGTAATAGATCATGGAAGCCTGTAAGTGAAATAAAGGAGGGAAATGGTGTTTTGGAGTGACTGATCCAGCTGGGTTGGTTGACAGATGCAGAGACTGATTGGTTCAGGGATGGACTGTGTCATTTCTGTGGCAGTACTGTACTAGCAGAGGAAGGACGATTCTCACAAACACTAAAACTATGCAGTGCAGCTGACCCCTTCCTTTGAGTGGTCAGCACCAGGGCTAACCCCACAGCAGGCTTCCGGCATGGATTATGTCTCCTTCTACTCACCAATATTGTGAACACAGTATGTAAATGGATCTCAAACCTGTCTGTTTTTATGACTTATTTTTACCTTAAGTTCAGTTGTTAAAGCAACTTATTGGGCATTGTATCAAAGGAGCAGAGTTAGGGTGTAAAATTGAGAGAAGTGGGTGAAGGAACCTTGAATGGTGATGGCATTTACTGTGTGTGCCGAAAGGTGTGTTTACTGGAATTTCGGTTCTGATTGTTAATTCAGTTATTTGAAGATGTGGTCTTGTAGGCAGGTGATATTTATCACAGAATGCAATGGGTACATCATCACTGGGTTGCTGTTTATTCTGTCAGTGAAAATTTGTATCTTTAAGTCTGTTTAGCTTACTTGTTTTTGTTTCAGTACAATTTATTTATTCCTTCCCAATAAAAATGACATGCAGTGTCTTGCATTCAGTAGCCCAGCAGTGCACCATCTTTCTTTTAGCACAGCTAAGACACAGAATCTGGTTTTAAATAGCTCTGCTGAAATGTAGCCTCTTGCTTTCAGTAGCCCATGATGCTACATCATTGGTAGTAGCTCAATTGAAATTATTATTTTACTTTCTGTAGCTTGACAGAGTTACAACATTGGTTTCAGTAGTCCAGTCAGGATGCACCATCTCGTTGGCACTAGCCCAGTTGAAATGCATCATCTTACTTTAGTAGTTCAGCTGAGATGCGGCATTTTGCATTTAGTAGCCCAGCTGAGATGTGGCATCTTGCTTTAAACAGCCAAGCTGAGATGTGGCATCTTGCTGTTAGCACCCCAGCTGAGATGTGGCATCTTGCTTTAAGCAGCTCAGCTGAGATGCGGCATCTTGCTGTAAGCAGCCCAGCTGAGATGCGGCATCTTGCTTTAAGCAGCTTAGCTGAGATGTGGTATCTTGCTTTAAACAGCCTAGCTGAGATGTGGCATCTTGCTTTTAGTAGCCCAGCTGAGATGCGGCATCTTGCTTTTAGTAACTCAGCATAGATGTGGCATCTTGCTGTAAGCAGCCCAGCTGAGATGTAACATCTTGCTTTAAGCAGCTTAGCTGATATGTGGCATCTTGCTTTAAACAGCCTAGCTGAGATGTGGCATCTTGCTTTTAGTAGCCCAGCTGAGATGTGGCATCTTGCTTTAAGCAGCCCAGTTGAGATGTGGAATCTTGCTTTAAACAGCCTAGCTGAGATGTGTCATCTTGATTTTAGTAGCCCAGCTGAGATGTGGCATCTTGCTTTAAGCAGCCTAGTTGAGATACAACATCTTGCTTTAAGTAGCTTAGCTGAGATGTGGCATCTTGATTTTAGTAGCCCAGCTGAGATGTGGCATCTTGCTTTGAGCAACTTAGCTGAGATGTGGCATCTTGATTTTAGTAGCCCAGCTGAGATGTGGCATCTTGCTTTAAGCAGCTTAGTTGAGATGTGGCATCTTGCTTTAAACAGCCTAGCTGAGATGTGTCATCTTGATTTTAGTAGCCCAGCTGAGATGTGGCATCTGGCTTTAAGCAACCTAGTTGAGATGCAACATCTTGCTTTAAGCAGCTTAGCTGAGATGTGGCATCTTGATTTTAGTAGCCCAGCTGAGATATGGCATCTTGTTTTAAGCAGCTTAGCTGAGATGTGTCATCTTGATTTTAGTAGCCCAGCTGAGATGATGCATCTTGCTTTAAGCAGCCTAGTTGAGATGTGGCATCTTGCTTTAAACAGCCTAGTTGAGATGTGGCATCTTGCTTTAAACAGCCTAGTTGAGATGTGGCATCTTGCTTTTAGTAACTCAGCTGAAATGTTGCATCTGGCTGTTAGCAGCCCAGCTGAGATGCGGCATCTTGCTTTAAGCAGCTTAGCTGAGATGTGGCATCTTGCTTTTAGTAGCCCAGCTTAGATGTGGCATCTTGCTGTTAGCAGCCCAGCTGAGATGCGGCATCTTGCTTTAAGCAGCTTAGCTGAGATGTGGCATCTTGCTTTAAACAGCCTAGCTGAGATGTGGCATCTTACTTTAAACAGCCTAGCTTAGATGTGTCATCTTGATTTTAGTAGCCCAGCTGAGATGTGGCATCTTGCTTCAAGCAGCCTAATTGATATGTGGCATCTTGCTTTAAACAGCCTAGCTGAGATGTGGCATCTTGCTTTTAGTAACTCAGCTGAGATGTGGCATCTTGCTGTAAGCAGCCCAGCTGAGATGTAACATCTTGCTTTAAGCAGCTTAGCTGATATGTGGCATCTTGCTTTAAACAGCCTAGCTGAGATGTGTCATCTTGATTTTAGTAGCCCAGCTGAGATGTGGCATCTGGCTTTAAGCAGCCTAGTTGAGATGCAACATCTTGCTTTAAGCAGCTTAGCTGAGATGTGGCATCTTGATTTTAGTAACCCAGCTGAGATGTGGCATCTTGCTTTAAGCAACTTAGCTGAGATGTGGCATCTTGATTTTAGTAGCCCAGCTGAGATGTGGCATCTTGCTTTAAGCAGCTTAGTTGAGATGTGGCATCTTGCTTTAAACAGCCTAGCTGAGATGTGTCATCTTGATTTTAGTAGCCCAGCTGAGATGTGGCATCTGGCTTTAAGCAGCCTAGTTGAGATGCAACATCTTGCTTTAAGCAGCTTAGCTGAGATGTGGCATCTTGATTTTAGTAGCCCAGCTGAGATGATGCATCTTGCTTTAAGCAGCCTAGCTGAGATGTGGCATCTTGCTTTAAACAGCCTAGCTTATATGTGTCATCTTGATTTTAGTAGCCCAGCTGAGATGTGGCATCTTGCTTTAAGCAGCCTAATTGATACGTGGCATCTTGCTTTAAACAGCCTAGCTGAGATGTGGCATCTTGCTTTTAGTAACTCAGCTGAGATGTGGCATCTTGCTGTAAGCAGCCCAGCTGAGATGTAACATCTTGCTTTAAGCAGCTTAGCTGAGATGTGGCATCTTGCTTTAAACAGCCTAGCTGAGATGTGACATCTTGCATGTAGTAGCCCAGCTGAGGTGCGGTATCTTGCTTTTAGTAACTCAGTTGAGATGTGGCATCTGGCTTTCAGTAGGTCAGCTAAAAAACATCATCTGTTTTTTTACTGAATTCTGTTGTCTTCTTGAAAGTGAAGATTTCTAGGGACATGGATATGTTGTTCAATCCACACTGTCTGGCAAGTTCCTTGCCACTTTAAATCTTGCTGGAAGGTCTTCAAGCTGGCTCCTCCCACCCACCCGGGTGGTGAAACCCTTGGCTCCGCCCCATGACACCAGATCTTCCTTACCATTTGGAAGCTCAGGTTCCCTCCTTAGTGCTCTGCATTTGTAGGCCTGGATCCTAATCCTTCGGAATTTCCAAAAATAATTTTAAAGTTTACGAGACTAAAGTCTTCATCTTCCCTTGCGGCTGCGATGGATACTAAATGTACTCCTTGCTTCCATCAGTGCCCTTGCAGGCAGAAGATGTATCAGACCGACCCACACGCCACGTGCGTTTACTGCCTGGGACTTGCTTATGATCCGCAGGCCTGCGATCTATGCAAGTCCTTCACACCTTCGGTTCTTGAGGACCGCGCTGCCCGACTTCAACTGGGGCGCCCCAAGAAATGGTTTCTGCTGGTGAAGTTGAAGGAGGCCCGTTGGGCGGTGTCCGTGGCTGCGGGCTTCGTGGAGCAGCTGGAGCAGTTGATCGCCCTCGAGGAGGAAGCAGCCCAGGCCGCGTCTTCTTCCTTCTCGGCGTTTATCCTGTTCTTCTTGGGCTCCTCCTACATTGCTTCTTTTAAGGAGCTTTGTCAGTCCCTCTCCACCAAAGGAGAAGGGCCCTCGGAGACTCACACGAGTAGGTCGAAGAAAAAGGAACTGAAAGGAAAGTCCCAAAGTCGACGTTCATGGGAGTGGGAGAGATCCAGTTCCCCGGACTGTCGGCTTTCGACTTCGGTCGAGGTTGCAGCTAAGGCCACTGGCTTCACGGTGTCCCTGTCAGGTCAGCCGGCCGAGATACCCGTCAATGCAGTCGTGATTTTTCTCGACCCGTTGGACGAGTTGTCGACTGGAGAAGCCGACAACCCTTCTTCACCGGTTCCCCCGGTGGTTACTGAGAACTTGCCCATGCCTCCTGTGCCGAAGTCCCCGGTCAAGGACCCTGAACCAAGGGATGAGCGGGTGTTCCCTGCCCCCTCTTCGACCCACCATCGTTGACCCTGAAGGTCTTGGTCTCGGCCCTCCTTCGTGTCGGGTAGGTCTCGCCAACATTGGCAGTCTCAGTCCCGGCATCACGGAAAGTGGCATCGCCACTCGTCCTCTTCGGAGGGTAGGCTCCGGCGCAAGTTGAGTTGGCGCTGTGAGGACATGATGTGGCAACAACTCTTGCTAGCCGTAATAAGCCGACTCCGTCACCTTCACCGGCCATTAAGTGGCTGTCGCCCGATCGACCGAAGCAACCCCTCGCTATCGTCGAGGAGCCTACTCCGACACCGATTGCTGGCCGAAACCAGCTGCTCCACCCATTGTGGTGGAACCACCGCCTCCACAACCTAAGACTGGTGCCCCGACCAAGAATTCTCGGTTGGGTCAGGGCTTGCCCCACAGGTTGTCGGTCACCCTCACCCCCGATCGGCCTCAGCAAGTGGAGGGTGGCTCAGGTGCTCGGCAGCTGTTCGTGGACTCCTCGGAGCCCAACAACTTCTCCTTGTATTCCAGGTGCCTTGACCGGGAATCTTCCGGGGGTCAGTCGGTGGACGAGAGCCCATCCTTGTTCCCGGGAATCCTTCGGCTCATCTCAGAGTCCACTGGGATGCAGGTCGAACCCATACAAAAATGGGCCATATGTCCTCTTATGGAGATTCTGGACTGAGGGATTTCCCCCACGGAAGCCTTCCCTGTGGCCGAGGCCGAGGCCATCGTTGGTCCGGCCCTGGAGCTGTGGCAGCAGCCTGCATCCTGTCCTGCACTTTTGGCCAGGATGGCTCGCAAGTACGCAGTCCTCGTTGGTTCCCTCTATGGTTTTTCAGAGCACCCCTCTGCTGAGGGGCTGTAACCGATAGCGTCTTACGAACATACGAAATTTGCCAGCAGATAAAGGCCTAGAGGTCTATCAAGTCTGCTCGAATGTGCAGCTAGCACCCCTTATTCTGCAGCTGCCCCTCCTTCCACCCTTTCCCTTCATTGACCCTCCATCTTGTCCTGTCCCATCCCCTCTGAAGAAGTCCACTGTTCTACTGGATACCACTTCTGCAGGTAACGCATTCCACCCAGCCACCACCCTCTCTGTAAAAAAGTGTCTCCTCATCTCCATCCTGAACCTTCCTCCCTCCAGTCTCATATCATGGCCCCTGGTGTCCCTCTCCTCCCTTACTTTGAACAGCCCCTCTGTACCTGTCTTGTTTATTCCTTTCATGTACTTAAAGGTTTCAGTCATGTCCCCGTCCCTCCTCTCCTCCAGCGAGTACATGTTCAACTCCATCAGCCTCCTCTCATATGATAAGTCCCCAGCCCCTTGATCATCTTTGTCGCCTCTCGCTGCACCTCCTCCAGTAACTTAATGTCCCTCTTCAGATGACTGGCGCCAGTACTGCGCTGCAGTACTCCAGGTGCGGTCTAACTAATGACCTATACAGTGGCAGAATCACCTCCTCCCTCCTCGAAGATATACCCCTTGCAATGCAACCCAGAATTTTGTTGGCCTTTGCAGCTGCCTTCCTACATTGTGCCGAGTTGTTCATTGACCCTGTACTGAGCACCCCCAGATCCTTCTCCTCCTCTGTCTGGGCTAGCTGCACTCCCCCCAACTGGTAACTCCTTCTTGGGTTCTTTATCCCGAAATGCAGCACCTTGCACTTTTTGGCATTAAACCCCAGTTGCCAGGTGTCTGACCAGGTTTCAAGCTTTGCCAGATCATCCTGCAACCCCTGCCATCCCCCTAGGTCATACACCACTGCTTCTACCTTGGTATCATCAGCAAACAGACTGATCTTGCTCTTGATGTCCAATGATATGTTTGCAATGAATATCCCAAACAACACTGGTCCCAACACTAAGCTCTGTGGAACACCGCTTGTCACTACCCTTGGGTGTAAGAGCTCCCCACCCACCACCACCCTCTGTTGCCTTCCCTGAAGCAAGTTCCCTACCCATCTTACTAGCTTTGCACCCGCCCCTGTGCCTACTAACTTACTTCCCAGCTTTCCATGGGACACCGAGTCGAATGCCTTACTGAAGTCCAGATACAGGGCATCCACTGCATGACCCCTGTCCAGTTGCCTAGTTACCCAGTCATAGAACTCCACCAGGTTGGTTTGGCAGGATCTGCCCCATATGAAGCCATGCTGTCTGCTGTCCTGTTGTCCTTTGGCCTCTAGGAGGGCCACCAGCCTCTCCTTCAGTATAGTCTCCATTAGCTTATCCACGATGGATGTGAGGCTTACTGGTCTGTAGTTTCCCGGTTCATCCTTGGCCACTCTTGTGGAGGGCACCACATGAGCCATCCTCCAGTCCTGAGGTATACACCCAATGTAGTGAGGCATTAAATAGGTCTCCAAAGGCCCTGCAAGGACCTCTGCCAGCTCTTCGGTACCCTGGGTGGATACCATCTGGGCCTAGCGTCTTGTCCACCCTTAGTGCCTTCAAACCCTCCCGAACTCTGCCGTCCATGATTTCCCCATCTCCCCTCCCCCATTTCTGCCATTTCTCTCCCCTTGGGTGTAACCCCCCTCTTCTCTTTAGTAAATACTGGGCAGAAGTACTCATTCAGTGCTTCTGCCTTATCGTACCCTGCTTCCACCCAACCCCCCCACCTTTCTAATCCTTACTATGTAGTCTTTACAGTTCCTTTTCTCCCCCTGATGTACCTAAAGAAGTCCTTCTCCCCCTCCTCAATGTCTTGTGCCAGCCTGAGTTCCGTAGATGCCTTGGCTCCCCTTACTGCCCTTGTCAC
The DNA here is from genome assembly GCA_016271365.2 of Neoceratodus forsteri. Classification (NCBI taxonomy): domain Eukaryota; kingdom Metazoa; phylum Chordata; order Ceratodontiformes; family Ceratodontidae; genus Neoceratodus; species Neoceratodus forsteri. The sequence continues at coordinate 155,875,918 of JADMNL010000031.1, read as the reverse complement.
CTCCTTCGATTCTGTCAAGTACTTCTCCCTGTCCTTCCCCCTCCCTGTTTTCTTGTACTTCCTAAAGGCAGCTCTTTCCTGCCTTACCTTTTCCATGACCTCCTTGCTCAACCAGCTCAGTTTCTTAGCCCTAGCCTTCTTGCTCTGGGCCTTGCAGCACGTTTTGGTTGCCTCCACTATCCCCAGCTTTATGAGGTCCCACCTCTGGTTAGTGTCCATACTAGATTGAATTCTGGCCAGGTACCCTTTTACCACTTCCCCCATCCTCCCAAAGTTGGCCCTTCTGAAGTCCAGCACTCTTGTGCCAGATTCCACTCCTTCCTTGCCCATATCCAATGTGAGCCATACTGAGTGGTGGTCACTCCCTGACAGCGGTTCCTCCATTGTAAGTTCTCTCACAAAGTCCCCATTTGCCAGCACAAAGTCAAGGGTAGTCCCTAACCTGGTTGGTTCACTGACCATTTGCAGCAGGAAGCTGTCCTGGAAAGCATCCAGCAGTACCTGCTCCCTTCTGTTCCTGGTTGTTGGGTACTCCAGTCCACTCCTGGCATGTTGAAGTTCCCCACAATCACCACACTACCCTTCTCATGGGTCCTCCTGATCTGTCCTGCTAGTTCCTGTCTAACTCCTCCGTCTGAGATGGCGGACTGTCACCACTCCCATTCTAAGAGTCCTATTCTTGGAATCCTGGATTTCCATCCAAAGTGACTCCGTACTACCCTCCTCCCCTTCCTCCCTTTCACACTTCAGTCCTTCCTTCACATATAGTGCCACACCCCCTCCTTTCCCAGTCACCCTCTCCCTTCGAAATAACCTGTACTCTGGTACAGACAGGTCCCAGTCATTGTATTGGGTGGCCCATGTTTCTGTGATGGCCGCAATGTCCACCTCTCCCTCTGCCATGAGCACCTGTAACTCTGCAGTTTTCCTCCCAAGGCTCCTAGCATTAAGGGTAACCACCTTCCACCCTCCCCCCCCCATCCTGCCCTCCTTTACTAGCATCACCAATGGTACTTGCCATTTGTCTATTGTCACTTTTATGGGGGTAAGCTCATGTGGTTTCCCAACCTGTGGTCTCTGCATTTCTCTTGCCCAACTGCCACCCTCTGCTCCTAGTTTAAATTCCCAACTTCCTCTATGTACTGCTCCATCCTCTGTTTCAACACTTTCTTTCCCTCCTCACCAAGTGTAGTCTTTCCTTGGCATAGATACTGCTGTCCTCCCAGGTCCCTCCCACCCCCCAACATCCGTACCCTTCCTCAAACCTCCTCTGGACTATATCTACTGTCTTGTCAGCCAGGTCGTTACGTCCCAAGATGCATAATTAAATGAGGTTTGTCCCTACCCCTTCTAGCATATTTCAGAACAGATTGTCCCACCCTTTCCGCTGTCATTCCTGGCATGGCCTCCACCCAAATGCAACTATGCCTCTCCCTTGCTCCCACCTGACTCCTCTTGGTATTGGTCCCCAGCACTAAGATTCCACCCCTTACTCCTGCTTGCTTCCATTCATCTCCTCTCTCATTTCTGGCTCCTTTCTTCCTCCTGCACTTATTTCCTTTGCAATTCTCCCAGCAGAACTTCCCGCTCCAGTTTGGTCCAGGCATTTATCAATTACTCCTCTAATTTCATCATTTCCTCCTCCTCCTTCTTCCCTCTAGCAGTGCACAACTATTTTCTGAAGGCCCTTCACAAATGCCGCTCCTCTCTCTGCATAGTAACCTGTTCTCTCCTTTCCACTCCGTGACTTTTGCCACTTCTTCACCTCCCTCACAAGTCCCTATCTCCTCCTTCCATTTGTCTTTTTGTCTCTGACCTGGTTTCCCCAGCAATCGTTCTTCCTGGCCTGTGCCCCTTCATCTCTGCTTTCCTTCTTCTGACCCTCTCCTCACCACTGTTGGCTTAAATCGCCCTCCCTCATCTCCCCTTCTTCCTCCCTCCAGTATTGGGCTAAACCCACCCCAATCTGCCTTGCCTGTCTTAGTTCCTCCTGCAGACCCTCAATCTCCTTTCTAAGTTTTCTATGTGGTTGCACACTAAACATCCTCCCACATTCCAGGCAATTTTTAGAAAGATTGGTGCACCACAGTTGTTGCAGCCTACCACCCTACCCATTGCTGTTGTTGCCCACCAGCGACCCCCCCCCACCCTTCCAGATGTAGGATACCAAACACTCCCCCAAGTCTCCCCTCTCCCCCATCAGTGCAAAACATTCTTTTCTTAATTTCTCTTACCCCCTTTATTGTACACATTTAGATAGATTGAGCAACTGCTTTTTATATTCCTATCTTTCCTATCCACACTCAAAAAGAGACTTTAAGTAGCTATTGCACAACCTTCTTTAAACTCCTGCTCCTCCTTTCCAAAATGCAATAGCAATGCAAAGTAGTAACAATGAAAGCTCCTAGATTTGCAGTTACTTGCCTTCCACTGAGATAGCAGTCACCTCTTCACTCGCTGCTGTTCCTTTCCTGGATGTCTGCTTCTGCTATGACAGGTGCATATCCTTTGCTCGTTTGAGGAAGTGATGTCAGAACCCCTGGTATAAAGGAAATCACGGACCAGGGGCGCATGGGGTGGGACCAGTCCAAGTCTTCTAGAAACAATCAGGTAGCTGAGGCCCTTGGTCAGATCATTAGCACCCCTCCCCCACTATGCACTAAACTTTACAGCTAGTGAAGCCAGCAAAAATGAATCACAATTCTACTCAAAGCCCCCAAAATAGGTTTGCTACCAAAAGAAACAGGTCTCCAATTCAAACAGCTTAACCAACAGCACATCAAAATAGGCTTGAAATTAGAAGATATAGGTCTCCAATTCAAAGAAACAGCCCCAGTTAAATCACCCCAAATAGGTTTTAAATCAGAAGAAATAGGCCTCTACAAATGCAGCCCGCTACACTGTGAAACGTAAAACAAATGAGCCCACTTATAGCCACCAAAATAGGTTTCAAAATTCCAACAGTCCCAAACAATACAGTGCTAGCCCCTTAGAAGTAGTAAGAAAGAAAAGAAATAACATTCTACCAAGTAAAATCCACAAGAAACAATGTAAAAACAACAAAAAGCGACTGTACTGTAACAGATCTGATCCTGTCCCCTTCTAGTTCCTTCTGAGAAACCAAAGCAACTGACACCACACCTGATTCAGCTCCGCCTCCCTAGCTGAATGAGACCTGGCCAGACCATTAGCACCCTTACCACACTATGCACTAAAGTTTGCAGCTAGTGAAGCCAGCAAAGATGAATCACAATTCTACTCAAAGCTCCCAAAATAGGTTTGCTACCAAAAGAAGCAGGTCTCCAATTCAAACAGCTTCACCAACAACACATCAAAATAGGCTTGAAATTAGAAGATATAGGTCTCCAATTCACAGAAACAGCCCCAGTTAAATCACCCCAAATAGGTTTTAAGTCAGAAGAAATAGGCCTCTACAAATGCAGCCTGCTACACAGTGAAACATCAAACAAATGAGCCCACTTATAGCCACCAAAATAGGTTTCAAAATTCCAACAGCCCTAAACAAGACCCTGCTAGCCCCTTAGAAGTAGTAAGAAAGAAAAGAAATAACCTTCTACCAAGTAAAATCCACAAGAAACAATGTAAAAACAAGAAGAAGAAGAAGTTACTGTACTATAACAGATCTGATCCTGTCCCCTTCTGGTTCCGGCACTCCGGAAACGCTAGGGATGTGGAAAGCCCCCCAACAAGGAGTCCAAGAAGCTGGACTACTCGGGGTGAAAAGTTTATGCTGCCTCCTCCCTAGGTCTTCGACAGCCTAGCTTGGCCGTGCTGATGGCACATTTTTCACACGCCCTTATGGGTTCCCTGGATGAGGTGCTTCCTCATCTCCCGGCTGACCTTCAGACGACAGTCAAGCAGGTGCGGGATCAGGGAAGGGCGGTGGCCAAACAACAGCTCCAAACTGCCTTGGACATTGGAGACTCTTGTGCCTGGTCAGTAGCAGCCATGGTAGCCATGCGCCGCAGAGCTTGGCTGTGGATCTCCACCTTCACAGCGGATACCCAGGACAAGCTGGCAGATGTTCCCTTCTTGGGCACCGACTTGTTCGGGCCGGGGGTGGAAGGCCATCTCCAGAGGATCGAGAAGTCCAATGCCACCTTGGACTCGGTCACATCTGCCCAGAAGGACAAAGGCCGCCAGCAGCAGTGTAAGTCCTTTCGCCCTTCCGTCCCTGCGGCATGTCCGTCCCAGCAGCACCAGCAACAGGGCCAGCAGGCTCACGCTTGGCACCCCAAGGATAAGTCTGCTGCTTCCTCCAATAGGAAGCCTGGAGGGAAGGGTCCAGGAGGCCCCTCGGCCGGCTCTTCTTCCAAGCCTGCCCAGTGACGGGTTGAGGGATGTCGCCCCCAACCTCGTCACTCCTCCCCTGGTTCCCCCTGTGGGGGGATGGCTCCACCACTTCCTTTCTGCCTGGTCCGCTATCATCACGGACCATTGGGTGCTGGAAGTGGTCGGCTTGAGATCTGCCTCTGTGGTCGAGAGCAGTCCCCTCCCTATCAAGCTGTCATGCAGAGGCTCACGGGCTCCGCAGCCTCTCTGTCGGCTCATCGAGCCGACATTGCTGTGCTCCTCCAGAAGGAGGTGATCAGCGAGGTGGCGGATCCTCCTCCAAACCCGGGGTTTGTGTCCAGGTACTTCCTGGTCCCAAAGCAGACGGGGGGCTGGCGCCCCATTCTCGATCTGCACGACTTGAACAAGTTCCTAAGGCCACGCACCTTCAGGATGGTCACTCTGGCTCAGATCATTCCATCCTTGGAACTAGTTATGTGGTTCTGCTCTCTGGATCTCCAGGACGCGTTCTTTCACGTCCCAATCTGTCCGTCTCATGAGCGATTCCTCCACTTCAGAGCAGAGGGATCACTTTACGAGTTCCGGGCCATGCCCTTCGGCCTTTCTCCAGCTCCCAGAGGCTTCATCAAATGCATGGCAGTGGTGACAGCATTCCTGCGGCGTCGAGGGGTTCGGGTGTACCCTTACCTGGACGAGTGGCTGATTGCAGCCCCTCCAGATGGGAGGTGGAGCGGTCCAGGGATCTGGCCCTCCAGGTCTGCTCTCAAATTGGCCTCCTGATCAATGAGGCCAAATCAGAACTCGTACCATTGCAGGTGATTCAGTTCCTTGGGGCAGAGCTTGACTGTCTTCGAGCCAGAGCCCGGCTCCTGGCGGACAGGGCCGAGGTCCTTTCCTCCTTTGTCCAATCATTTCTGGTTGGGCAATTGCGCCCTGCCCGGGACTTCCTGCACCTTCTGGGCCTTATGGTGGCCTGCACCAGCGTGGTCTGTTGGGCCTGCTGGCATATGCGCCCCTTGCAGTGGGGGCTGGCTCACCAGTGGTCACAGTGCTCCGGTCCTTTGGACCAGCCAATGACCATGACCCAGAAGATGTGGGACAGCCTGCAGTGGTGACTCATCCCAGCTCATCTGCAGGAGGGTATCCTATTTGTCTGCCCCGAGCTGATGGTCACTATTATGACCGATGCCTCTTTGATGGGTTGGGGTGCCCATCTGGGGGAACTCTGGGCCCACAGCCTCTGGTCCCCTCAGGAGTCTTGATGCCACATCAACCTGCTGGAGCTTTGAGCGGTTCAACTAACCCTCACCGCCTTCGCTCCATTTGTAAGGGGTCAGGTGGTTCAGGTCCAGACGAACAACACCACGACCATGTACTATCTCAACCGTCAGAGCGTGATGCACTCCTTGCCTCTGTGCAAGGAAGCTCTCCGCTTTTGGTCTCTCATGATCAGCCTGGAGGCGGATCTCCTAGCCATCCATGTGGCAGGAGCCTCGAACAGTCTGGCCGATGCCCTCAGTCGGATAGGTGCTGCATCTCATGAGTGGTCTCTCCTGCCGGAGGTAGTGAAATACTTGTTCTCCCATTGGGGGCACCCCTCAGGTGGACCTGTTTGCCTCTAGGGAGAACGCGAAGCTGAGGCTGTTTCATGCCCGCCCCCCTCAGCAGGGCTCGCTGCAGGGGGATGCCTTCTCGAGGCCGTGGACCCCAGGCCTCTTCTACGCCTTCCCTCCATTTCTCTTGATCCATTAGGTGCTTCTCAAGGTGAAGAGGGATAAGGCACACGTGATTCTGGTAGCACCAGACTGGCCTCACCAGTTCTGGTACCCAGATCTCCTCAGCCTCAGCTCCAGGCTCCCGAGGCAGCTTCCAGCCTGCCCGGACCTGATCTCAGTCAACAAGGGGAAGGTTCTCCATCCAGACCTTCAATCTCTGCACATGACGGCCTGGTTCCTGAGTGGCTAGAGTTCCAGACCTTGGGTCTTTCCGACGAGGTCCTCAACGTCGTTGAGGTGTCCCGTAAGAAGTCGACCAGAAAATGGTATGCCTTCAAATGGAAGAGATTCTCTATTTGGTGTCAGGACAAAGGGTTGGACCCCTCTTTCTGTCCAGTGGCTAGTATTTTGGACTACCTGTGGTCCCTTTCTCAGCTAGGGCTTCGGTCGATGACCCTTAAGGTGCACCTGGCAGCCATCTCTGCTTACCGGGTGCGGGCCAGCAAGGAGTCAGTGGAACAGGAGAAGGTGGTTGGGCACTTTTTCAAAGGCCTAGACCACATATCCCCTCCGGTACGAGAACCTCCACCTCCGTGGGATCTACTGCTGGTGTTGGCTAAGCTCATGGGCAAGCCATTCGAACTGATGCACAGGTGTGACATCTCTCACCTGTCGTGGAAAACCGCATTCTTGGTGGCTATTACATCAGCCAGAAGGATGGGAGAGCTCCAGGTGCTTTCCATTGAGTCTCCCTACCTGGTCTTCCACAGGGACAAAGTTGTCCTTTGCCCCCACCCAAAGTTCCTTCCAAAGGTGGTGTCGGAGTTTCACCTTAACCAGGTGTTGACTCTGCCAGTGTTCTACCCCAGTCACACCTCGGAGGCCGCATATAGGCTCCATACTTTGGACCCTAGAAGAGCGCTCGCTTATTATAAGGAGCGAATGGCTGGAGTTCGGGGAGGGGTTCGCCAGCTGTTTGTCACCTACACTGAAGTCGCACCTAGCAGACCTGCAGCCAAGCGAACGATAAGCAGGTGGGTCACCTCCTGCATAGATCTCTGCTATAGATTGGCGGGCATGGAGCCTCCCAAAGGGATAAGAGCTCATTCTACCCACCATACTGCTGTTTCGGTGGCTGCTTTTAGGGATGTCCCTATCCAGGAAATCTGCAGGGCTGCTACCTGGAAGTCAGCACACCCCTTATTTCCCATTACCACATTGACCTTGAGTCATGCCGGGATGCTGGTTTTGGGACCTCGGTTCTCCAGTCCTTATTTCCCAAGTAGAGGGGGCGCACCTTGCCTCCCTCTTCCCAGAGAACTGCTAGGAGTCTGTCAGACAGTGTGGATTGAACAACATATCCACGTCCCTAGAAATATAGGTTACTCACCTGTAACAGGAGTTCTAGAAGTGGTATATGTTGTTCATCCACACAACCCACCCAACTTCCCCGGCTTCGACGTGGAACCTGACTTCCAGCGGGCTAGATCTGGTGTCATGGGGGGCAGCCGAGGGTTTTACCACCCGGGTGGGTGGGAGGAGCCAGCTTGAAGACCTTCTGGCAAGATTTAAAGTGGCAAGGAACCTGCTAGACAGTGTGGATGAACAACATATGCCACTCCTAGAACTCTTGTTACAGGTGAGTAACCTGTATTTATTCCACAGCGCAGGGCACAAACTCAGGTGTCATGACCATGCTGTTGAGTCCCACGTTCTACCAAGTGATAAATCCAGAATGGTCACCACAGTACACAAAAAGGATATTGCAGAGGTAGAATGGGGACATATTCCTACAAAAATGATTAGCGGGGTTGAGGAGCTGAACTGTTAAGAGAGACTGAAGCACGTGGGTATACTCATGGCGGAGAAGAGATAGGTAAGGGGAAAACATGATGGCAAGGGTGAAGAAAAATCATCACCATTTATACAGCACTTTTCATACACATTGTATCCCAAAGTGCTTTACAAGCAACGAGAGACTGGTAGTGAAGTGACTGAATGTGTGGTGGCAGCCATTTTGCACATCCACACCCACACACAGCCTTGGGACAGTTGCATGAACTGGTTTCATGGGAAGGGGAATGTTGGTCTGGACACTGGGCAAAATCTTCTACGTTTGTGAATGAAAAGTTGTACATTTGTCATATTTGACTGTATTAAGTAGTGTTCCTGGCAGTTCAGATGTCAGTTTGTATTACAGAAAAAGTCCCAGTGCATATTATTGTAAAATGATGGAAAATAAACTTCAGGCAATTAGAGACAGAGAAATTGTTAAATTGCCACAGGACATGTAGAAGAAATTGTGAAATGGGTTACATGGTTGGATTGAAGGATATAAAGAGCCAGAGGGTAAGGTATTCTTTGGTGGTGGTTTGTTTCTTTTATGACTCTTTTTATTTTTGAAATTAATGAATTCCTAAGGGATATAATTATGCCATACCTGTGAGGATAAAAAAAGGCAAATATTTTCAATATTCTCAGGGTGGTCAGACCTACAGTGAGACTATCACATTTATCCTCACTGTAGGTAAATTTATTCACACAGTAGGTAGAGATTGGTTCATTCGGAAATCTATTTGCATATTCGGCCACAGTAGCAGTAGTAACCATATTCAAATACGAATAACTTTAAAATAAAAAATGATTCCATAGTACTGTGAGCATGAAAGTTGTTCAGCACAAAAATATCTACAAAATGAGTGGTGTTTCATTTATGGCTAACTTTTATTTTTTTATATAATTAGCCGAAAAACAGCAAAAAATGAATTTTTTCACTTTTTTCGACAAACAAATGTGAATAACTTTAAAATGAAAAATGATAGTATGGTACTGTGAGCACGAAAGTTGTTCAGCACAAATATATCTACAAAATGAGTGGTGTTTCATTTATGACTAACTTTTATTTCTTTATATAATAAGCAACAGCAAAAAAGGCATTTTTTTTTTATTTTTTCGACAAACAAATGCAAATAACTTTAAAACAAAAAATGATAGCATGGTACTATGAGCATGAAAGTTGTTCAGCATAAAATATATACAAAATGAGTGGTGTTTCATTTATAGATACCTTTTAGTTTTTTTTAATAAGCAAAAAACTACAGAAAATTTTTTTTTCACTTTTTGCAACAAACAAATGCATATAACTTTAGAATGAAAAATAATAACATGGTACTTTGAGAAAAAAGTTGATCAGGACAAAAATACCTACAAAATGAGTGGTGTTTCATTTATAGATTTCTTTTAGATTTTGTATAATCGGAAAAAATGGCAAGAATTTAATTTTTTTTCCCACTTTTTTGGAGGTATGGCATAAATGGAATACTAACCCCTTACTGGATATATTGTTAATATTTTTTCTCATGCCAGTTGACCCGATGACATCACTGTGGCTCTGACCCTAACCAAAAAATATCAACAATATTTCTGTCGGGGTTAGTGATTCTATATATATATATATATATATATATATATATATATATATATATATATATATATATATATATATATATATATATATAAATGTTTTGGGATAAATCCACAGAGAAAAACTAATATCCCAGTCAGGCAGTGGAGAGATCACTGATATCTCCGTGTTCCTATATGTCATGGAGATATCTATGTTCCTATACGTCATTCAAAGGAAAGTGAAAGTATTTCACTTTCTGTCGCGTGCGACTCTCTGTCTAGGATCTGTACCCCACCACACACACACACACACACACACACACACACACACACACACACACACACACACACACCTCTGATATCTGGTTGACCCTCCCATTATTTTTAAATACGTAATAATTTAAAAACTTATCTAGTTGATCCTGCCACTCTGCCATTTGGAATGCCTTCGGTACTTTCATTTTCTTCCCTGAAATGCAGCGTGACTGAGCGGTAGGAAGACAGGCACATTAGGTGCTGTCAGAGCTGTGCACTAAGGCAATCTGTGTGAGAAATCCTAGGAAACTGTGTACATTTGTACACTTTTGGTGTCTTTCTTGAAAAAAAGCTCCAGACTCTACCGACAGGACAGGCAAGCGAGTCAGCAGCTTCAAAACAGAAGAAGGAAGCATTTATGATATGATCCCAGTCCCGGTGCAGGATGAGAACCCATGACATCTGGCCCAGAGTCAGATGTGCTGCTGAGTCACACTGACATCTCTGAAGGATGGTCTGGCCTGATGGTCCATTGCCGGCAGTCTGGGTTCAGGTGTGGATTTTAGAGCTGGATCAGGCAGCTGAGGAGGCTGGAGAAGTGCTCCTGCACATCAGTGCTTCCAATGGCTGAGCTCTAGGTAGGAGTTTCATTTTGAGGGTATTGAACTCTATGTACTAACACCCCAAAAAAAGAGGTCCGGCAAAATTTTGGAGTCCTACGTAAAGTTTTTGAGGCACTCAAGTAAAAATTAAATGAGTCCAAAAGTTATTTTATTTCTGTTTTCTTTCATTTTCTGATAAGGTTGACATTTCTTCTTAGACAAGTAGCATGTTTTACTATTTTTTTCTTTTAATTTGCTACCTTGTACAGAAGAATTCTTCTATACAAGGTTGCAAGTTAAGAAAATAAAAGAAGATGAAAGTGAAACAAATGACTAGAGCTAAGTGATTTTTCATTTTGGCTTTTAAGTATTCTCCCTACACACAATTCTCACTGATTAAAATATATTACTAACACCCACCCATCCGAGCCCCGCCACCTCCCCACCCAGTCTTTTAATCCACTTTTCCCACATCATTTAGTATTGTAAAAGAGAGGTCTTCTATGTTCAGAACAGCACGCTGATCCTCATCCTGTTTACGTTACCGCCAGGCCAAATGCTGGCATTTCTTGCTCAAAGCACGACTGGAGCGAGAATACCGGCATTTGGGCCTGGTGGTGAGACTGCGAGGAGGATCAGCATGCTGCCCTGGACTGAGAAGAAATTTTGAGTTACAGTGCAACTGAATGAGGAAGGGGTGTTTAAAGGGACACTGTCAACCATTTTTGCATCATATTATTTGTAGTCAAAACCCACATTTTGATTGCTTACCTTCTCAAAAATTCATTGATGTTTTTGGTTGTCTTATCGGCTTTCTTTTGTAGTAGAACTGAAATGCATGCTAATGGTGTAATTATACCCGACTTTGCTTTGTTTCAAATCCTTGAACTACTCCTGTTACATCCTTTGTAAATATTGCACACACTTCCAAGCAGTGCAGCCACTCAATCAAACAACCAGCTACATCAGCAATCTATACAGAATTTAAGCAATCATAAAATGTGTTCTTTAAAGTAGGGACAGTTTGAGACCTAAGAGAGTTGACAGTGACCCTTTAAGGACCAGGTGGAGGGTAATGGGCTCAGATGGGTGGATTGGATGTTACTAAATTTAAAGCTGGAAGTCCT